>JAMXKT010000038.1:0-2400000 GCA_024211575.1 Phytophthora melonis | reverse complement strand
CCTTCTCGCTCAGGCGGGTCGGCCGCGGCGTGTACGCCTTACGAGGCGTGACAAGCGCTGACGGGTCGTCGCGCAGTGCCCAGATTCCCTGGATAGTGGTACGGCTGAGCCGAAAGAGCTGCTTCGCTCGGGCAACAGTACCGTAGCGAAGGCGGCCCTCCTTACTGAGCGTAGTAAGAAAGACCGCCACGGCGACGCGGATCTTGGGCGTCACGTCCTTGGCTCCGAGAGTGCGAGTCATCTTGGGTGGCGAGGTGTCTAAACGGTTTGTGACGATTTACCGTCTCGAGCCACCCGTTTTACACTGTCTTTAATAAACCTAACCACTTTAAATTTTGGCCAATGAGATTTTTCTAACATTTTTGTGTGTGACACAAAAAACCAAATCATCATACTTTCGTGGGACAGAGAAGTAAGCGTATGTTGTGGGCAGTAATGATAATCATATGCTCTGCTGAATTTTGTTTCATAGTGAAAGGTCGTTAAGAGTAAAATTTGGCTTTCTGGCTTTACAAGAAAATTGTGAGAAATGAGATTAGACATGGTTGTAGTTACCAGCCGTCCTAAGAAATTTGGGAACTGCAACCAGTAAGGCGGTCAACTTGGCGCGCAGCCACACGTTAAATGAATTAAGTGGAAAGTGTAATCAGAGAGTAAACATGGGACGTGTTAACAGCCGTCATAAGACTGGATAGAAACACCGTGTGTGCTCATAAGATATGATATGAGATAGGATGTGCTTCAACTTTTAGTGGGAGTGTTAAGATTGATTTTACTGGGTGAAATGTCTTTATATATCACCCAATAGGAAAAGTACCGCACATGTTCTAATGTGGCACACACTATATATTTGCCGAGGGATGTAAAGAGTGGAGGAGGACGCGTGGCATGGCCACGCTGGTCCTCCTCACTTTGAAACTGACGGCCTACCTACCAAGTGCCTAATAGATTGCTACCCGAGAGGGTCAGCAGTCACAGCTAACATGCATTTAGTCAAAAAGGAAAGAAATCAGACACAGTGAACACGCATTTAGTAGGAGAGACATGAAGTAACATAAAGATATGAGGGCAAACACATAGGTAAGAGGCAAAAACAAAAACAAATATATGCAAAGATCGCCCTGTCCTCATCTAGGAGCACAGCCAAGCATGTACATTAGGCAAAGGATTCATTCTCGCATATACCAAGTACCCCCATCGTGTCATGATGCAGCATGTCTGCTACCGGCACACACGCAAGCGGGTATGCCAGGAACAAACATGCTTAAGGAAGACGTACCTGGTGGCTAGGAGGGCAGGCATCGCATGTGAGGACGGGGTAGCAGGAGACGCCGAGGCCGCGAGGAAGTGTTGACCGCGATGCCGAAGGCGTTGAGGTGGTTGGATGCAAATTTGAAAGTGATATTGTTTGGTTAAGGCCTTTTGGCCGGCCGTCTGGGCAGTGCCCAAGGCGGTACTCGAGTAATTGAATCTGATTGGTCAATCCACTTCAAATTGAAGTGAATTGACGTCGGAAAAGATTTTTTCCATGCCATTTTCAGAGGTTTTCCATACCAATAGGATTAATTCCATTCGAGCCGGAGGAATTGCATTCCACATGGATGAATTGCATTCCATCCGGGTGAATTGCATACCACAAGTACTCCCACAAAACTTTAAACCTCTTCTAGGTTTTGAAAGATCGTAAGCGTCACTGAGGCTGTCGTCGTTACTGAGGCTGTCGTCGTTACTGAGGCTGTCGTCGTCAGCCAACACCTACAACAGTAATTGGCAGATTCCGGACCGGAATCCGGAACCCTGTCAAACCTGCAATAGAGCCACACAGGCGCTACATAAAAAACCTCGTTCCAATCAAGGTTGACTTATTCATTCCGGACGGGGGTGTAAAGGGCCGAAAATCGTACTTATATGAAATGTGTAAATCCCCTCCACTTGTTCTCCCTCATTCGGCGTTCTTCGAGGCAGCACACGACGCGGCGCGCACAGCACGACGGACAGCACGCTCGCATGCGCAGGCGGAGGCACGACACCCGTGGCGCGCGCGCGGTAGTACGACCGCAGCGGCGCTGCGAACTCGGAGCGCGCGCGGCAGCACGGCGGACAACGGCGCTCAGCAGCAGATGGACGGAGACAAGAATGCGGTCGGCATGGGGTGAGCAGCGGTGTGGTGGCGCTGGCGGCAGCGGACAGCGACAGCGTGGCGGACAGTGACGACGCAGATAGCTGTGGATCTCCGGAGGTAGGTCGTCTTACTCTCCACGCCCCCGTAGCTCAGCGGCAGAGCGGGAGGCTATGCCTCCAGGTCGCTGGTTCGACTCAGCCGGGGGCAATCTTGCTGTGTGATGGGTATTCGGTGGTATGTGTTGCTGTGCTGTGTGCTGTGTGCTGCTGCGTACTGCTGCGTGCTGCTGTGTGCTGTGCTACTGCGTGCTGTGCTGCTGTCTGCTGCTGTGTGCTGTGCTGCTGTGTGCTTGCGTTGTACTAGGCGTTTGTTAAGCCAAGTCTGATTCCCCACTGGTGTGACGCTGGCGTACAAGCATCGGTCACTGCACCACTGTTTTTCAAGGCAAGGAACTGAGCGCCGAGCGTGCGGTACGCGTCGGGATGTGACGTTCGCAGCTGGCGCCAGCGCTTTCGTAGCGACGAGGCTTTGCGCGTTGGCTTCTTCTGGTCAAAGGTACGCAGTCGCTCATTCGCAGTGTTGTCCATCTTGAGAGCGAGCTCCCACACTAGGTGCTTCCAAGCTTGGTACGCGGTGGAGTCGTTTCGTGACGGCTCAGCAGGTACTTCAAAGGATGCCTGGTAGAGAACCATCATGATGTTTACTGCTGCCTTTGCCTCAGCTCGCTTATTCTGCTCTCGTTTTCCTTTGACAGTTTGCCAGATATGGTCGACATACCAAGTCAAGAGGCAGCCCGCCAGCGTTGTCGCGGTTGCTTGGGCTGGCGCAGCGGCGAACAGCGGCGCTTCGACTGACGCGCCAGCTAGGGCCTCGTCTTGCACTGGGTTTGCCGGTTCCAATGATGGCGTGCGCGCAAGCAGCGCTGCGTGTGCGTCTTCTAGCCGACCAAGTCTATCGCTGATCGCAGTAAGCTGGCCCAACATGCACTCAAGGACGGATGCAAGCTGTGTATCGTTGCTTGATGCTGCTCTGCTAACATGTGCATGGTTCACTGTCCGCCAGCGAGACTTCAAGTGCTCGCCCCACTCGCAGCACTTCATGACAGACACAGCAGATCCCAGGCGAGCGTTTGTCGATGTGAGACCACGCTCCAACTCGTACAGGTATCTTGCAACGTGTGCCTGTGACTTAGCACTATTCTGTGTAGCTTCCAGGACTTCGCTCAGGTGCATTAGCAGCGCAGCAAAAGTGGCGTCAACGACGACTGCGGCTACGTTGAAGCGCGGGTCAGGGAGGCCGATGACATGTCGGAACAGCTCGTCTCGCAGCGTGACAAGCTGTCCATACTCAGCTCTTGGCAGTCTATCCTGTAGATCGCGAATTGACGGAGTCACTACTGGTACGTCGGCGCCTCGTAACCTGCTAACACCTTGCCCACACTCTGATCTTCTTTTGTTGTCGTGCCTATATAGGCAAATGCTTTGGTCAGCGATTCCAAGAGCCACGCACCACGCGTGGAGATCCACTGTATTGCAAGCTTCGGCGATGCATTGGCATACGCCGCAGCTCCACGCCGCAAGGAGTGGCTTGTCATGTTGGGCGTGATTGCTTGCAAGGTAGTTGGCTGCATTTCCTTTAAAGCATCTCGAATAACCTCTGTGATATAGCTTGCAACGTTGGGTCTCTTTCGTTCACGTTTTAGCGGTGGCTGGGTTGTAGTTTCTGTCGTTTGCTCCAGGCTTTCCCAATACAAGACCGCTTCTTCTTGCGTGTAGGTCTGTCCTCCAGGGAGATCGGGCTCAGCATACCGCGGCACCAACGGGAACAGGTACTCTGAGGGTTCATCATAGCAAACGAAAAGCAAGCCAAATGCATGGAGCATGCATTGCTGCCAGCGCTCAGGGGACTTGAAGATCGATACGCCTTGTACCACGGACGTTTTAATGCGCGCAATGTGAAGAAAGAGTTCCCCAGAGGCAGATAGCGAGAGCTGCTGCTTACGAGCAAAGCAGGTGTCGATCGCTCGGCCGAAAGTGTGCCACATCATGTTTAGGAGAGCAGCATCGTGAATAGACTTGAGCCCGGTAGCCACCTCTGCATTTACGACTAAGTGCTCAACTAATACACACAAATCGTTGACAGTACATCCTGGTGCATCGTTGGTCTGGACATTGGTCCGTAAGTTGCGCTCTTCAATGTTGCTTGCCATCTTGTCTCTGATCTTAGCAATGCGCTGCGAATCAGACAGGGAACTCGGGTACCGTTCTCGTAGCATATTAAGAGTCTGAGAAAAGTAGCCCAGCGCCGTAGATTTAGCCAGCAATCCATCTCCCGAACGTGCTCTGTTGCTCTTTTTAGTTTGGAGGAAAATGGCGAACGCTGTTAGCAAGGAATAAAAATTCTGGGTAGGCAGGCTAGGTCCCGTGGCAAGAGAGCAGTGCATCGCATCTAGCGTTGTCGGAGTTAGCCCAGCCGACTCGAGAAACTCTGCAAAGTATTTCTCAGCTGCTTGTTCTTGACCCATTGTCCCCGCAGGCGTGTCCAGCCCTCGCGCAGCGCGCCGCATGATGGCGGTTGCTCTTCCAGATGCGTTGACTGTGAGAATGAGACTGACGGCAGCTAGACACCGCAGTTGTAGCTATTCATAGCGTAGTGCTAGGCTGACCTAAAGAGCACTTATTCGATAACCAAACTTTGTACTTGGTTTCAGTATGGTTTATTTCACTGTAAGAAAGTCATATCCCGGACAAGTCCGGAAATAAGCTGGCGCGCCTGTAACCTACCCCTAAATGCGTGTGATTCGCTATAATACAACGGAATGCGATCGTGATTGGCCTATTTGACGACTTATCTCGTGCGGGGCTAGGCTTTCCGTCCAAGCAGGACTTATCCTACAATAATTGTGTTGTTTCCTGACAGGCGTATATACTGCCAGGAAACCGCACACGTGCTTAAGAAAGCCTTATATAATATCTTCAGTGTACACACTAATTTGGAATGGGTTTTGGCAAGAAAGCCTCTACCTGCGCATGAAACAGCTAGACTCATTTATATCTGGCGAACAAAAGCCCATGTTTTCGGGCTAAAACATGTGTGCACTATAACACACTTTGCCATTCTGCAATTTGCGATGAGATCCCAACTACTACGCCGAGAGCGCGACGAGTTCTACGTTGCCTACAAGCGCATGCGGACGTCCTACGAAAATGCAGTCGAGGTGATGAACGACCTCCACCGGGAAATCGCAGCGCAAGAAACAGAAATTCGAGAATTACGCAAGCTCTATGGAACCGTCCTCGAAGAAATCCTCAGCAGGATCATAGACGTCGTCATCCTCGACACGGTGTGCAAGCCAAGTGGGCCAGTCAGGCATCTCGTAATCTTGGTCGCTTATTTCCGATTCAGACTCATAGCCGGTACTGTCGTCATCACTCCACAAGAAACCACTGTCGTCGCCACGGTCGGTGTCGCTGTTATTCTCGTCGTCATCGCCGCCAACTTCCGCTTCTTCAACGTCAGACTCGACTCCTTCAGCATTTTCCGTGGCTGAACGCTCCTCCATTTGCAGTACGTCCGAGTCCTCGCTGCTCTCACTGCTCGTGTCCCCGAAGAGGTCCGCGGTTGTCGTGCGGTAGGGTTGGGGCTGGCGAGGTTCATCCTGATCATCTTGGTTATCTTGCACATCATGGTCATCTTGCGACGACTTCCCTTTTGATTTGACCCACTTTAGTGACTAAATAGTACCTAGAGTGTAGGAGTTACAATTTCGTTTCATGATTTTTTTAAAACTTTTTTTGCTTGATTTAAACGTTACATTCGCAAGTAACCAACCAAACCAGCAATAAAAAACCGTAATTTCTGTCATGTTTCTGGAGCGGTTATGTAACTAACATATGAAACTCATGATAGCTGCATCGACATGAAACTATCTTCCCCGCTATCTACAGCGGTGGCTGCTTCGCGTCTGAGCATCTCTCACTCTTGAATTTGCTCAGCAACCAGTAACCCAGCAGCCTCTTCTCACGTTTCATCTTTCTACTGCCGACCTGAGTTTTCTCTAGCAGTGTTAGCGCGGTCTCGCCCCCACCTCACATCGCGCTAACTTGTAGCTTGACGGGGTCTTGGCTGGCCTTCCCTTAAACATCAGGCGGGAAAGGAGGTGAGCTATGGGCCGGAGCGCTGACGAGCTCTCCTCAAGTGAGAGTCACGACTTCAGCGGAGATATCGTGCCAACTCGATCAGCCCGAAGCTCGTATGAGTACCGAAGAGCCCGTACACCTGCCGATGTGGTGGTGGTCGAACGACACAACACCGTTGCTCCTCGAATCAGCACGACAAAAGAAGGTGCGCGTATCACCATGCACAGCAAAACATTCAAGTCACTAGCAGAAGCACTCCGTCATTTGCAGTCGAGCGAGAATACGGCATTTAGAGAGAGGTCTCTGTTTCGTCGCACTACTGTGTTGGTCTGTGCATCGCACGTTGGCTGCAAAACCCAGGCCAGAGTAACTAAGCGTGAAGGCGACATCTTCACCCTGAGCACGAGTGGGTATCACACACGGCATCTTGTCCCGAGTTCACCAGACCATAGTGACTTGTCGGACCCCGATAGGCGCCGCTTAAGGTCCAGTAAGTCTGGATCCGACTCTTCAAATGATTTGGACGGCAGTGAATCCGAGTTTTATCCGGACGACGCTGACTTCGATGATGATGAGTATGAGAATACGAATGATGTCGATTCAGACACGGCAGCTCGACAGGAATTCGGGATATCCAACTCGAGCAGTGGCGAATGTGATAGCAGCCCCGCCAGTGTTGAATCTGCATCTGTGGGGTATAATGACGATAGCGATGTAGCCGACGACAACTACGGTGCTCCCGCAGGCGTTAACCAGGTAGACGAGGATGGGTTCTGTGTCCTCGGTCCCTTCAAGACTCGCGAAAAAGCCCGTCTCGCAATTGATGGACTGGCAAACATTCGGTACAAACGCCTCAACAACAACAGAGACACGGTGTGGTACAAATGCTCTTCTCACATGAATTGCTCTGCGACGGCCAAAATCAAATTTTTCGCTTCCAGCAAAACGTACACAGCCACTTTAAATGGAATCCACAGTGACGCCGTTGCCCCCCTCGATGAACAACGGACTGGCATCCACAAACCCCTTGACGACGAAGTAAACAACCTTTTGCTTGGTGGGCAAGGACCTGCACGGTGTTTGACCACCCTTGAATTGAAGTACCGAAATGACGAAGAAATGCTGCGCCTTCTACAGGATGTTGGACAACTCAAGAATCGATCACAGCTCCTGCATTCTCGAGGCGACTTCGACATCACTTCGATGGCAGATATCTTGAAGTGGGCATCTCCAAAAATGTGTAAGACAAAGGAGGAATTTTTCAAAGGAATGGTTTACAGGGTTGGCATGGACCTCAAAACTTTCGCCAAGAAACCCTTCAACTACCGCAACGAATTACTTGTTCTTGACATCTTCACCGAACAAGTTGGAAAAAAAGATGTATCATTTGGTATTATCTTCACGTCGAGAAGGCTTTTTCGCAACGCTGCTCTTGCGGTTTTGGGACAACGTGAAGGAGTCTTGGCGGTGACTGATGGTACCTGCAAGATCGACTTCAACAACTGGACGCTGATATCATTATGTACCTGTGGCATGCGTTACACGAAGAAGAAGGAGTACCAACACAAGTTTTACCCGATAGCCTTCCTATTCGTGCGTGCGGAAACAACACTAGCTTATACGAAGCTATTCTCTGTTGTCCAGAACCGCACGAAGGATTTCTTTGGTGGAGACCTGACTGTCAAGTTTGGACGATGGACCACTCGGCAGCAATTGCTGGTGCCTTTCGTGCAGTATGGTCTGACATCGAACTGTTAAATTGTTGGCCTCACTTGGATCGCAAGTCCAGAGAGAAAAAAAGCGCTACTGTCCGACACACAAGTCTACCACGATATTATCAAACCGCAGCTGGACCAACTTGAAAACGCTCGTTCCCGTGAGCAGTTCTTTGCTCTGTCTGAGTTAGTCACTCAAAACTGGAAGATTCAACGCCAAAGAGCGTATGCCAAGTGGTTTGATGAGCAGTACCTCACGGACCCGTGGGACCTGTGGTTCATCACCGCCAGCAATGTCGCTGGCATAGTACCCAACCAGAATCCAATTGAAGCACACCACAGCGCTATCAAAAAGGTAGCAGCTGGCCATCTGCGAGCAGCGATATCGCATGTCTTGGCCGTCACTCTGCCAAAAATAGTGATTCACTGCGGCCGTGATACGAATACCGAGTTCTTGTGGCCGTTTGCATCAGGGCCCGTTGATGAAAAAGTGTATCAAGCTGCCAAACGGCTCTGTGAACCTGGCAATCACTACCCAAGCCACGAGCGGATGTCCAAGCGTGAAATTGCCAACGTCAACCGCTACTACTTCAATGCAGACTATTACCTCATTCACGATGAAAATCTATATGGGCAAAAGGTTACACACGCGAGGACATCACGTTACACCAAGTCACTGGAGGGGGTTCTCAAAAAAGATGACGTCGTGAACAACATCCAACTATCGTACCAATCCCTACATGCTGTCGATATTTTATCGCGAACTCCTATTGAACACGACTGGGCATCTTCCATGTGGACAGTTGAAGAGGTAATTGGATACCTTGCTGTTGCATGCTCTGTAGATGCATTGCTTATGTTTTGTGCGTGTGTGTGTGTGTCTGCATACGGTCTAACAGATTCGGGTCCTGCGAAGCAAATTTAGATGCGACTGTAAAGCGTTTTACCAAACGGGATGGCTGTGTGGGCACGTTATGGCGTGCTTAAAACTCGTTGATGGCTTGGACTTTTCGCTGATGCTACGAGGCTTGCTGGTGAGACGCCCATCCGGACGACCGAGAAAGAAAAAACAGTGTCTTGAGCGTGAAAAGCCATTACCTGGCCAGTACAGCGTCGATGCTCTCATTTCCCGGCTCATTAAAACTCCTGCGAGCGTTATCAATTGGAGCGTGCTCAGCACATGGCCAACTAAAAACCGGGATGGCGAAATCGAAGATCGAGATTTTGTGGGGATAGTGCAGCCTCCCTTTATGAAAGGTGGGGCCCGCTATTGGGACGTTGACTACGAGAAACGCAGTGAAACGGTGACCATGGCAGTCGAAGAGCTCGCCAACACGATAAACTACGCTCATCGGATGGGGCATCACATTGTGCCCTGAAAACAAGCAGGAAGTCGCTTAACTTCTGAGAGTTTTAGGACGAGGTTGTATGTAATGAGGCTAGATGTAGTGAGGGCTTCGGGCGCTGCGAACTAGGGACCTGCTACACATCAACCCGTCTAGGACACTTTCACTTGAATTTTGTATGGCAAGCATTAAATACTTCCATTTGATTTTTGTATGACATGCAATTAATCCGGTGGTATGGAAAACCGCTTTTTTTGGCATGGAAAAAATCCGCCACCAATTGACGTGCGTCATACAACTGTGAATGTAGTTGACAGAGGTAATGCACCATGTGCATGTTCCTTGCTTGTCATGAGTGAAGGTGCCTAAACTAGACTAATGCTTACGCCCTAGCCTTGCACTTGAACGGGGCGGGCCGACGACGTGCTCGTCACGTCTCGATCCTTACATCGCAGCACCGTCGCCTCCTCCGCCACAAGTAGCTCGCGCGCAACGTCGCTCGAAGGCAGGCGCCAGGCTTGCGCAAGACTGCCTGGCGCCCGGAATCCAGAACTCTACCTGCATAAGTATACAAACATGCATATATAAGATTACGAAAACAGAAAACACTTGCATTTAGTATAGATTAGTTCAGCTTCTAGAACGACACTAAGGGGAACCTAGAGGAAGGCCTAGAGCACGTAGTTAACCGGAAGACTTAAACGAATCAATCCCACTTTGCATTCTCCCCAAAATCTAGCAAGCAGCGCCACCACTCCACGCACCTTCTCACGGCAGGCCCCACCGCACCGGAGCTGTCATTTGGTAGCACTTGTTGGTCCCTTAGCAACCGCGCTTCGCTTACTTCTGGCTTCGGCTGGGGATTCGGTTTTGGCCGCGCTTCGTCCAACCTCGGAGAGGGCTACAGGCACCGGTGATTGGCTGTTTTTCGGACCCACCTGACATCTGTCAAGGGAACGTCGGCATAAGTACGAGGCATGACGTCGACACTGGCAGAAGTGGAAGAGGGAGAAGCGAAGACTTGAGCTGAGGAAGCAATTTGTGTATTGTAGGATTTAGAGAGAGATAGAAAGAGAGAGAGAGAGAGCCAGAGAGAAGGTAGAGCTGGTCAAGGCAGACCCGTGACAGTTGTTGTAACTTTGTGGTGGCTCTGTGGTGGCTCCTGAGCTACCAATTCCAATATATGTATTTTTGGGGTTTTGTACCCACGTCCGTAAAAAGTCACTTATGCTTTTTGATGTTTTTAAGAAATAACTTACCGATTAGTATGGTGTGACTGGTAATTGACAGCCTCCCTCTGTCCCAATTATGCTGATTGGTAGGATCGTAAAAACAAATCAAAATTAATTTTCTTCGGCGAAGTAACTGCCGATTGGCAGTTATGCTTGTCACTTCAGATTTTGACTCCTGGGACGAACGAGCCCTTCCCCCCTACTGCTGCGACCTCGAGCTGACAAGGTGTTAGTGCGCATTCACTCCGACTCATTTGAGGCTTTCCTTTGTGGTTAGCAAAGGACTTGTCGCTGCCCTTGCGTACTCACGAGGACTCGTAGTGGTGACGTGGCAATCGTATGCCAGACCAGAGCGAGACACCTGAAATAAATGCTTTATATGGTTTGTATGCGATCAATAACTGTATGCAAGTGTATGATTTCTTAACGATGGATGAGATGGCCCGTATTTTGGCGACTCTCGGTCGTACTCCTGAGCGTCGATGGAACTATGACGACCTTCGCCATGGCGACTATTGTATCAATGCGCTTCAACTGGCCCTGCGCTTCAGGGGGCATGATTTTATCAATCTCGTGCAGCGTGGCCGTGAGATGCATGTACCCAAGTCGCTACTCTTTCATTTGGCGCTGAACTCTCAGTGCCAACGGCTGGCTTTGATTGGGCAACCACCTGGTCAGGCTGGCGACATTCGCCACGCCATCAGCCGTGTTCGAATCAACGGTGTGTACGACCTGATCGACCCACCACCACTATGACCACGTGAGGTGCACCGAAGCTGCTTTGCGACGGCTTCTGGCTCGCATTGACAAGATCTACGCTATTGAGGAGCGCGTCAACATTGAATAGAGTACCGAGCCAGTCTGGAGAGGATTTTACGGTTAATTTTTAAATCTTTGGACAATAAACAACATGCCTTCACCAAATAATTGATTTATCACTCATGTTTGGTCAATGATTGCAATATCAGATGCCATAATTGTGTCAGCGGCTTTATCTGTGATTATAAGTCTCTCTGTGGGTTACTCGAAGTAGCTCTCTTATTGTCTCGAATAGCGGCTTCGCTAAGGGCTTAGTGAAGATGTCAGCGCACATTGCATTGGTGTTGTAGTAGCTGATAGTAAAATCCTTGAGCGCCACCTTCTCGTGTACGAAGAAGTACTTAATGTCGATGTGCTTGCTCCTGCCGTGGAGCTCTGGGTTGTTACATATCTTAACACAACTTTGGTTGTCTTCCATGATCAGTGTGGGCTTTGAGCTCTCGGAGCCTAGTTCTCTTAGCAGTAGTTTTAAGTAGAGCAGCTCTTGCATGCAGTAGCAGAGTGCGATTTACTCTGCTTTTGTTGTGGAGAGCACGACTGTGTGGTGGCGCCATGAGACCTAGCTAATGGGACTGTTGCAGAACATGGTGATGTAACCACCGATGCAGCGCCGTGTGTCTTGGCAGACTGAGTAGTCTGAGTCCGTGTAAGCCGGAAGATATTCATCTGACTGAAGGAGCTCGGGGTTTTCCACTCCACCAAGAGTGATGCCAAAGTCATTTGTGCCATTGAGGTAGTGAAGACCATGCTTTACAGCGTTCCAGTGAGGCCGACCAGGATTGTCGAGGTACTGGCTGATTTCACGAATGAAGTAGGCAAGGTCAGGGCGAGTACCCGTCCTCAAGTACATGAGACTTCCTACAGCTTTTCGGTACGGCTTGTTGGCCATCATAGCCTTATTTGCGTCGTCGGTAGGACAGTCGGTGGCACTAAGCTTCAGTGCGATTGGCGTGCTCTTTGGATGATTGTCTAACATTAATAATCTGTCTAGCACTTTGGTGGCGTAGCGCTTCTGGTGGATGAAGATGGAGCGGTTAGCTCGATTCCTTTCAATTGTCCAGCCAAGGAGGTAGGATACCCCCCCCCCCCCCCCCTCAATCGGTCATGTGAAACTCGGAAATCAGGGCCGATTTGACCCGAGCGACGACTTGTTTGGAGGGAGAGATGATCAACAGGTCATCGACGTAAACCGAGATGTAACACGGCGCATTGAATATAACCTTAAAGAACACGCAACGGTCCTTAACTAGGCGAGTGAATCCAAAACGTTCGAGGTACTTTGCAAAGGTGTGGTACCAGACGCTTGCTTGAGGCCATATAGGCTCTTACCAAGGCTGCACACGAGACCAGGGCGATCCTTTGAGGCGAAACCCTCAGGCTGTTCCATGAAGATCTCTACGTCAAGTGCACCATTGAGGAAAGCCGTTTTAACGTCCATTTGTTCAATCTCATAGTCAAGGATTGCTGCAAGTATGAGCAGCAGTTGAAGGACTTCCATACGGACGACAGGAGAGAAGATCTCTGTGTAGTCGATACCGTACTTTTGCTGAAAGCCATAATGACCAGGCGAGCTTTAAAGCGCACAACGCGACCGGTTTCATCGCGCTTACGCACAAAACCCATCGGCACTGGAGCACCTTGCGGTTGTGGCCGCAGTACCAGTGTCCACGTTTGGTTTTCCATGAGTGACCAATATTCCGAGAGGGCAGCAGCGTGTCAGTCAGATGCATATGGGGAGCGCATGGCTTCTTTGTAGGGCTTAGGGTCTGGGTCATAGCAAACGGCTAAGAGAGTAATGATGGTATGATGAAGGGTATGCTCCTCTTCCAGGTCAATGGGCTCGTTGAGCAGTAGCGCCTTAGAGTAGATGGCGATGGCGTCTTCTGTCTTAACCTTCTTATCGGAAGGGGTACACACGTCAGCATCAGTGGCCACCAGGGAGGCTTGATTGCGTTTGCGGAACGCACTTAGGAAATGCAGGAGTTCTTTTCGAACAGGTAAAGAGGTGCTGAGAGGGTTTGGAGTGGCCCGTTCAAGAAATGCGAGGTTAGGAAATGTGCCCTCTTTGAACGTGACATCTCGGCTGTAGATGGTTCTGTTTTTTGTCGTGCTGAGGAGGCGATAACCCTTCTTGTTTTGGGGAAGACTCACAAACATGCACAGTTTAGCACGTGCCTCTAGTTTGTTGCGATGCGGCTCAGGTGTAAGGGCGAATGTCGCACATCCGAACGCTTTGATGTACGTGAGAGATGATTTATTGCCATGCCAGAGCTCATAGGGGGTGACGTCTTTAGGATATACACTACTAGTAGTCACATTGATGAGATGTGTAACGTACTGGCAGCACTCCCCTCAAAGTTGGCGGGGTAAATCACCATCGATGATTAGGGCACGTACCCGTTCTAGGATAGTGCACATCCGGCGGCCTGCCACACCACTCTGTTGAGATGTTTACGCGTTGATGAACTGGGCATGGGTGCCGTAGCGTTCGAATATGATCTGGCCAAGGTTTTCGTACTCCTTACCATTCTCGCTCTGAAGTCGTTGCACCTCAGGATCATACTGATTGAATGGGTTTGGAGGGTACCGACTTCAGTGTTGAAGCGGTTTTCGCTGCCTTGCGGAACTTCTCATAGCAATCGTACAAGCCAGACTTACGCGCAACGACATATAGGTGCATGAAGCGCGAGTAGTCATCAATGAACGTGATGAAGTAGTGAGCACCACTTAGGCTTGGGTAAGACAATGGACCATTGATATCAGAATGAACTTGGTCACTAGCGCTCGATGCTGGTCTTCAGGTCGGCGTACGGGATGAACTTTTTACTCCCTTTCCAGATCGCCAGATCGGGTTTCCACGAGCTGGACATGTCGTGGTAGAGGTACAATGACTTTTGCTCGTCGGTCATCACGATGTCAGTGGCCTCCGCAGCGGCCTTGAGAGCACGCTCAAACGACAGGAAGAACCCCATCAGGTCAGTGCCCTCCTCATACTTGATGGTCATCAAGTAGTGATTGATGTAGTAGGGGTCACCATGAGCCGTTGAGCCCTCGTAGCGATCACGCAGCTTTTGGTAAATCGTAAAGGCAGACGTGCATCCATCAACGAGGAGAACATGCGCGTCATCGATCGTGGAGATCAGGAACGACCTCATCTTGCGCTACATTCGGCGTCTTTCATGCACATTCGGCTTGCGAGCCGCACGCGTCTTGGCCCATCTGAGCTTGACTCGAGCTTTCTTGGCCTGTGCGCGGAGCAATAATCTGCGTCGTTCCTTGTCCTTCTTGGTCTCCGTGAAGGATTTCACAACCGGAGGAGCCTTGGAGGACGGTTTCGTCGACTTGGACTCCACCCCGTCATATCAAACGAGTTGCCGGGCGACGAGTCGGAGGGCGCCTCAGAGGAAGCATGCCCAGCCTTGGGCTGGGCAGCAGCGTCCCCTTGAGCGCCGTCAGCGTCAGAGGCAGTAGGGGGCAGCGTGTCAGTGTCCGAGACCAGCTCCTCCGACGGAGTTGGCGAGGGTGGGTCCACAATAAATTTATTGATGATATGATGGACCATTAGTTTTAGGGGAAATCCTGTTTCGGGGCCGTAATGTTCAATTGAAGCGTTATTCATGAAACGTACCGTGTTTTGTAAAATATACATAACGTATCCTGTAGCCAAAGCGTATCCTGTTTCCCAACTAGATCCTGTAGTCGAAGTGTAGTATGTATCCTAAGTGTAGCACGTAACTATGTTTAGTTTTATACTTACTTAAAGTACAAGCTTACGTTGACATAACACCACCTCGAGGGCCACACGAATGAGTCGGAATGAATGCGCACTAACACCTTGTCAGCTCGAGATCGCAGCAGTAGGGGGGGGGCTCGTTCGTCCCAGGAGTCAAAAGCTGAAGTGACAAGCATAACTGCCAATCGGCAGTTACTTCGCCTAAGCAAATTAATTTTGATTTGTTTTTACGATCCTGCCAATCAGCATAATTGGGACTGAGGGAGGCTGTCAATTACCAGTCACACATAAGCATAAGTGACTTTTTACGGACGTGGGTTATTAAGGTGAGAGAGAGAGAGAGAGAGAGAGAGAGAGAGCTTGGGGACTTCGCAGAGCGGAGCCCCGAACGCGTGGCATGTGTTTGTAGCTTTGTGGTGGGTCTGCGGTGGGTCCTGACCAATATATGTATTTCTGGGGTTTTATTGAAGACCTACCGCATATCATAATTTATGCAGCGAATCTGTCCAATGTCATAATTTATGTGTAGAAATTATACCCTGCTATATATCATATTTTTAAAGCTTGGATCCTGCTAAGTATCATCGTTTTCAACTTAAAAATCTATTGGCCTTTTCAAAGCCAACCGTTGTAATGACTGGTGACAGCCTCTAAGAGCGTTCAAATATCTGTTGTTGTCATTGTGCATTTTGCCGAACCTCCATTAGCCCACGCCCCCAGCAACTCAGCCTTTCCAGCCATGGTCTTTGTGTCCCGCCCACCGCGCCCGACGTTCACGCCGGCCCAGGCCACAGGGTTCTTTTTCCAACCGTGCCGCGACGACTTCGACGAAGTTATCCCTGAGTACTTCCGTTGTCGCTGCGGCATGGTTCGAAAGCAGACCCACCGCAACGGTTTTACCAACCTCATGCAGCACGTGAGGCGTGAGCATCCGAACTTCGAGGCCGAGATGCTTGGTGCCACCACCGCACAGACGGGGGGTCACTGCTGAGCTACGTGCGCCGCTCCTCGCAAAATCTCTACGGGTGGCTAGTCATGAGCAACCTCCCGCTTGCATTTTGGGAGAATCGGACAAGGCGGTAAGTTTGAAGCAACTTAATTTACTCTGATTAACTACTCCGATTTAGCTTCTTATTTTTGTTCATCTATAGTTACACAAACTTGGACCCTGTCTGTATCGAGACGTTGCGTCCCTACTGGAGGGATCTCAGTGGCAATCGAGAGGTCAGTTGCGGCAGAAATGCCTGCGCAATTCGGCTTGATTCTGGATGGGTGGACCCACTTGGGCGACCACTACCTCGCGGTATTTGCCCGCTACGAGGTTAACGGCCAGGTGATGACCCCACTGCTTTGCATGGCCCCTCTCCTCCAAGAGGAAGACGATGATCTCTCTGCTGTGGCACACAGAGAATTTCTAGCCGACATCCTCCCACGCGACTTCGGTAAGCAGCTGGACCAGTGTGTCTACATTGTGGGCGACAACTGTCGCGTCAACAGGCGCCTTGCGAAATTGGTCGGTGTCCCTCTTGTTGGGTGTGCTTGGGTGTGCCTCGCATCGACTCAATCGTGCGGCGCAGAAAGAGCTGCAAGATCACGAGGCAGACCTTTCCGATGTGCAGAGCCTGATGACCAAACTTCGAACGCTGACTCAATCTGCTAAACTCCGGTACGATTTTTATTTGGGGCGTTTTAAATTTTCTAACTCTTCTATTTATTTATTTTACTAATTCACGCCAATTTTTAAAATCTGACTCAAAACGAAGCTTCGACCCGTAATTCGGCAGGATACCCGGTGGAGCTCTACTTTCACCATACTGCACCGATACTTCGAGCTTTTGGAACACCTAGATGTCCACGACGACGAAATTGCAGATCTCCTTCCCGCCCCAACCAGTAACTGTTGGCTCCGTGCTCTTCTCAAAGAGCTCAAGGGCGTGGAGTCTGTCTCAAAGGCACTTCAGGGGGAGGAGGCAGACCTCCTCGATGTGCGCGAGTGGTTGGACGGACTAATTGCCGTCAAACCTGACTACACAAACTATCTCGGTAAGGTCTTGCCGGTACTTGATTTTGCTCATTGGAATACTTACAATGACTATTCTGTACTACAACAGGTCCAAAAGCGGAAATCGTCCACCAGCCCCGACTTCGAGTCGGGTAGTGTGCGTGTGTTACGCGGCAACACCAATGCGACTAGTCAGGGCTGAGAAAGCTGTACTTCGGCCGTTTGCCGCGGATACGACGCCAGAATCATCGGCTGATGACGAGACTCAAGGCTCCTTCGTGGAGCGTTTGCAGAAACGCCGACGTCTCGCCCAGCACCAGCAGCAGTATTAACTGCTTTGCAGTATCCCTCCGACGTCCAATGTCGTCGAGCGGTTCGTCAGTATTGCCCGCATCACGCTTGGACACGAGCGCAACGGACTGCACCCGATTACGCTGGAACAAATTTCAGAACGCAACCTACTGGAAAGTAGGTACTGCGTAACTAATCTAATACAAAGTTGCGCACTTACGCTATGCCATTACTGATGTATGAATGATCCGCATGTCATTATTGATGCAGCGTGATTTCCTTGCTAAGTGGCATTATTTATTTGTCGATTCTGTCATCATCAATATAAATGCCATAATTGGTGGCCCTGCGGCGAGATGACCACCAAAAGCTCGTAGGCGCTCGGCGCGACTTCCACCTTGTGGCGTTCCAAAATCCGGTCTGCAAAGCCTATTTTGGTGGGCTCGGCCTCGCCTGTCGCCTCCTACGTCGACGTGTCTGCCCTCACAAACTGCAGTGCGCCGCGCTCGGGGCGAGCGAGTCGTTTGGCTTGACCAGCCAGCACCATCACCACACCCGATTCAACGTCGGGCGAGTGAACAATATTCGCTCTCAGCGCTATAAACAAAATAAAACAAAAAAAATAGTTAGCAGCGAAAATGAATATACCAACACCGGATACATGTACCGAGATAGTTGATGAATGAAGGTTGGATCTACAGTAGGCCGTCGAGTAAGCCACGCGCGTCCAGCAAGTTGAGTCCATCGGACTGCAGCTTCTTCAAAACGGACTCGACATCCACCAGCTGAGTCAGGAGGGCCATGAGCCGTCGGTTTGCGGCCGGCGACGGCATCTCGTCCGCGAGTTCCTCGTCGTCTGCGCTGATGAATTGCGCAAATCGAAGTAGCGCTGATCATCGTGTACGTCGACCCACAGCGTGTCTCGTTCCGCAACTGGGGCTTGAGGGAAGTCTTCAGCCTTGTAAAAAACAAAATATCAAAATTAGTATATTTTCCAATTAGGTCCAGACCAAGGTTCAAATTTGCGTACCTCAACTTTGCCGCTTGAGTGATTGTTCACAGGCGCCTCATGAGTGACTGCACTTGCTCCAAGTCCTCCTCGTAAGGCTCCAGAAAACTATGGACCGCCAGATTGAGACGATGGTTCGCACAGCCGATCAGCGCACCCCGATCATTGCGCCAGCCTCTTCTTCATCGCGCAGTTGTCACCAGCTAGAAAAACAACGTTAGAAAGCTCCTTACAAAAAAGGCAAGAACGCAGCCAGGGCGGCCACATGGCTCTCAGCATTGCGACGGTCATCCGGGCTGTTGAAAATCGGAGCGAGCGACAGCAGGGGAGTGGCGGACGCCGTTGGGCTCAAAGCAAGCGTACACCGCCATGTAGTGCTCAGTGCCGTGCGTCCAGTCGTCAAGAATTGCGCCGAACTTGTCCGGGAGCACGGCATCGATGTTCTTCTCGACGGCCTTCGTCACGCTCTCCATGTCGCGGCCGAGCACTTCCTTGCACACAAGTGGAAGATTTGTGTACCTTCCCAAAATACACTCAACGTTAGACAGCATTACCATTACAAATAAAAAAACAGCGTCGTACCGTCTGGTCGCCTCCATCTCGACGAAGGAAAACAGAAGGTTTTCCTTTACAATCCAGAGCAGCCTGGCGTAGCGGTTGGACGCACCCACGGCAACAAAGTGCCCGTGGCAGCGGTGCTTACCGCCTCCATCTCGGCCGCGAACCTTGGGTGGTCAGACCGCACGTGCGACACCAGATTGGGGTAGCCCGTTTGGGCATGTGCTTGCCCGTCTTGCCACAGGCCTTGCAGGCCTGCTGGCCAGTAGGTTCACCGTCGCCTGTCAGCAGCGGCTTAAAGTAGAACGCCGCTACCTGCTTCGGCGTGAACTTGCTCTTGGAGGGTTTGGGACAGGGCGACGTCAGACATGGCGAGGGTTGAGGGCGTTGCTTGGTGGGGCTCTGGAAAGTTGTCGAGTGAGATAAAAGAGTGAAGCTGACCTAGTTAGAGCGCTAAGAGCCAACAGCGAACTCTTGGCTGTCGGGCTTCTGGAATACACATTGTGTATGGATACACCAAAATTACAAAATACGTAACATGTAGCGACACAGTCCCAAAAATAAATAATTTACGGATTTTTTGGAATATATTTTTAGTAAATATACTTATCAGCTTCCCTGGGGTAGGGTTTGGTGAAAGCACCAAATCGCCCCCCACCGGAACCAGAGCTCATCAGCACGTTTCCGTACCTTCAGGGCAACCATCCCATCAAGGCAGACAAGGCTAGAAAGGACGTCTTCAAGGCGATCGCCAAGTTGTCGAGGCATGACGCCAACACTGGCAGAGGTGGAAGAGGTAGAAGCGAAGCATTAAGCTAAAGAAGGAAGAAAATAAAGTGTGTATTGTTGGATTTAGAAAAAAAGAGGTAGGAGATGAGAGAAGGTAGAGGTTGACGGTTTTGGAGAGCGAACTCAACAGCCACCAATTCCAATATATGTATTTCTGGGGTTTTGTACCCACGTCTGTAAAGAGTCATTTATGCTTTATTTTTACAATTTACTGGCTAGAATGGTGTGGCTGATAATTACCAGCGCACCTCAGTTCCGATTATGCTTATTGATAGGATCGTAAAAACAAATCAAAATTAGTTTTTTTAGGTGGCGTAACTACCGGTTGGTAGTTATCCCCTCATTCACCAGATACTTGCGTCGAAATCAAAATCATGGCGCACGTCAGATCTTCCGCCATGTTTTAAAATTAGCGTTTGTATTTGCTCATATTATGTGCGAATAATAGCCCCACCTCTGTACATGTATCTTAAAGTTTTTGTTCCACACCACCGACATATCGCCGACATGCGAATTCGAAACCGCAACAGAATCACTAGAAGTGGTTTGTACTTGTCGGAGATGGTGACAAAATGTGTTGTGTCGCAGAGCGGATGTACATACATAGACAAGGAAACATGCTACTAACATACCGCACAGATATGCATAAGCGATAGGTTCACCACCATGCGCAACTAGATACGTACGCCTTGTTTTCGCTATAACTAACAGAAATCATCAACTCGCCAGAAGCTCTGCAATAAATGTCAGCTGGAAGCCCGTGGATGGCGTGTACATGGCCAGCCGGAGGTATTAGTACCGCCAAGTGAGATGCAGCGACCGCAATCGCTACGCAACGCAAACTCGCACGCTTTTGACCTACTAACCATCTACGTTGCGTACTAGCAGGTTGTTCAACACTGATGGCTAGCCGGAAGCCTGCAGTGTGTACTTGGCCGCCGGAGGGAGTCGCACCGCCATGTAAGATAGAGCAACTGCAATCGATGTGCCCTGCGAACGTGTTAACTTTCGGCCTACTAACTGGTCCGTTGCGTGCTCACAGGTGCGCTCCGCAATGGCCACAAACCGCAAGCGACTTGATAACGAGTAGCTGATACGGACGTGTCTGCCACGTCGCGAAGTAAACTTGCGGCAACCGCAATCAGTGTGCGTCGCGAACAGGTTCACTTCGGGCCTACTAACGGATGCTCACAGGTGCGTCACGCAATGACCAAAAGCCCAACGCGCCTTGAAGATGAGTAGTTGATTCGGACGTATCTGCCAGATCGTAAAGCGAGCTTGCGGCAACCGCAATCGACATGCTTCGTGAACATGGTTATCGTACTTTCGACTTCGTAAGATGTGTGTTGCGACCGCGCAGGTGCGGCTTTGTCACGTGCGCGATGTGGACGGTGGATAAAATGCTTCTCGTCAAAATGATTTTTTTAAACTTTTTACGTATTAATGTCGCCTATCCGTCACATAATACAAAGCATAAGAGGGTTTAGTTCTTCGTCCCTTCTTGCCAGGAAACCCACGGGTACCGCCCCTTCCCATTTCCAGATTTTGCTGTCGTGCGAGATGCCGGCAAGACACCATCACTCATCATCGGATGACGACACAGAAGACGAAACCAAGGGAGGTCTCGGGTCTGTCGCTTTCACACACGCACACACACACACACACACACACACACACACACACACACACACACACACACACACACACACACACACACACACACACACACACACACACACACACACACACACACACACACACACACACACACACACACACACACACACACACACACACACACACACACACACACACAATGCTCTGGAGATGCAATCACCCAGTCGGGGGTTGGCGACGACAAATACATCACGACGCAGCCCGAGGACCAACCATGACCCAGCTCAGCGCGGACGGAGAGGCGCGGCGTCGACATGACGATCAGCTACGAGACATGTGTAACAGATCAGAGCTTCACGGCAGAGCAAGCACATCGACATTAAGCACTTGTTTGTACAGGAGAAGGTGGTGCGCAAGGATTTCACTATCAGCTACTGCAACACCAATGCAATGTCCGCTGACATCTTCACTAAGCCCTAAGTGAAGCCGCTATTCCGATCTGAAGTGACACACTTAAAAAAATGTAGGTAAGACGAAACCAATGCAGAAGAAGCGTGACTTCATTCTGGGCAAAATGAATGAGGCGTTTGGTTCGAAGACGGCGGACGCTCAAGAGTTTGAGGCGCTTGCGATCGAGTTCTGGGAGAAAATAAATCTGTTGGTTCACGGCAAGGCATGGTCCGTCATTCACTCGATGGACCACGTCGGATACGCGCGTGTCTGCGCGCAGATTATGGAAGCATTGGGCGTGTTGGAGAAAACCATTAATCCTTAGTCTGTGTATTTGTGTGTGTCGCTGCGTAACGATGAATGAATACACATTTCCAAGTCACCGATGACATAGAGCAAGTCAACTTTGATTTGAATACACCGGTTTTATTGATCGCGAAGTCAATATGGACTTAAGCCAAGTCGACATTGGCTCATCCTATATATTGAGGTCGACGGTGTACACGTTGGCTACGTCATCACTACTATCCGCGACGTATTCTTCGGATCCAGTTCGAAGTTCATCGTCCGACAGCGATCGCCACGATCCGCTGTTAAGCTCGAAAGCGTGGGATTCGTCGCGGCATGATAGCTTAACGATGCATACCTCCCCTTGGCACTCCCGACTGTTCAACGTAGTGGTTACCGTGATGAGAATTAGTTTCATTTCGCTCTCCGTAAGATTCATCTCATCGATAATCACCACGTATGCAACTTGTAAGGAAAACGTAATATCCTCCTCAGCAAACTTCGTCGGCGTGGAGTTGCGTTTCGCTGCACACACTGCATGTACTTCGTAAAATGCCGAGCTGCATACCCGCACTAGACGAGAGCTGCCGTCTTTGTTTGGTTTCTCACGCAAAGCCTCTCTGACCTCTCTAGCCAACACTTCGCTGAGCGCGCTCTTTCCAGCCCCATGAAGCCCACTGATAAGGACCTCATATTGCAAGTCCAGGAACGCTCAACAGTATCTGTCACGACCTGGGCGACGACGTGACTCCAGTTGGCTTCCTGCCACTCGGCGGGCAGCTCCGCGTCAGCCATCTTGTTGAAGAATGAAAAGATCAACTGCAATTGGTCAGATCCATATCCTTCAAAATCAATTTCCATCAATCAGATCAAGTTCCTCGATCTCCTTGATTAGCACAAACCCGATCTCACCGTTGACTTGGAAGTCCAGGAACGTTGACTACAGCAAGGTGCTGGTGGCGAAGTGATCTCAGGCTGCAGAGAGCGAGGAGACTGCATGCAGTGCTACTGACCAGGCGGTCATGACGAGGAGTAGGAAAGCTGCAAAGGCGACAAGCAAGCCAGCGACAAAACGGACGAGTGCACCCACTGACAAGTCAACTAGTGCTGCCAAGACCACGCCTGCCACCGGCAATGCCAAGGAGAAGCGGAGGGGAGGGGGCAAGACACTTCGCCAAGCCCCGGTAAGCGGAGGAAGACTACAAGGAAGGCTGGCTAAGGATCCAAGGTGATGACGAGCACAGGGCGCCGCGGGTGCGTCAGACGACGAGATGACGACTCAAGACGCACACGCGCAGGCCGCTGGATCAAGTTCGCCGATGCTGTCGCAACATGACGGAGCCGAGCACGTGGAGATCGAGCAACGCGACATCCAGGCGGCTCAGCAGCTTACGGCAACCAGAAACCAAGCCGCATCAGCGTTAGACCAAGCTCCGCGTCCAGAGCCTCCAGTCTCCGAGCGCAGACACCTGAGACAGCGCAAGTCGAAGATGGGAGCGTGCAAAGCCACCCTTTGCGATGAGGGTGTGCGCATCTTGAACACTCTATTTCGCAAGCACTGCAGCAGTTTGGAGAGAAGCTGGAAGAAGAGAAGCAAAAACCGGGCTCGACAGCTGGAGGAGAAGCAAGCACGCTCAAGGAAATTACCGTATATGAGATCTCCTACTTCAGACCCCAGAATATTGAAGTTGTAGTGTCGTATTTAGTGCACAGGTTGTACAAGTACCGATGCATCTCTGTGACGAGGTCGGTGAAACCTTTTACGCCCAGGTGTATAGCGGTAGCCCAGAAGGGTTTTTTTGGGTCAGGCAAGACTGAAACGGCCTTTTCTGGGAAGGTAAACCTTGAACGCAGATTTCCTAAGAAACTGCGGCCAGGGTGGCGTGGCACCTTGTGAATCCCTATCGGTGTCGTTTGTCTTTGGGGAGCCTGGATAGGTCACCAGGCGAGTTGTCTGTGGGGTTGGAAGCCTTGAGTTCGTTGAGTGCAACGTCCACTTATCTGAACGCACTTCTCTGAACGGCTTGAACGCAGAAGCGGGTGAAGGATCAGGGTTACTACCACAAGTTAGAACCCCAGAAATACACACCACTTTCAGATAACCAATACAAATGCAGAGTTATACACAAATACACAGCCGCCACTTATTCTTTAAGACCCTCGGGCGGTGGGTCGTACACCAGTCAACTAATCGGCGATCAAGGCACTGGTCAACCTTGAACGCACTCTCACACGCGCACCACCCTCAGATGAGGGAAATATACAAACCAAATACAATCCGGTCCTAAACGCAGTCGATCAAACTATTCTCGGGGGTGACTGCTGCTAAACCACCCGAGATGTCCTTCTTAACATGAAATGGGACACCACCCTTACCTCAACGCAATGGGCCCAACTGGGAAATGGAATACGTGGATCACTTCAGCAGCCGGAGCAGACTGATCCCCACGTAATTGGACTTGAATGTGTGTGGGGAGCTCCGCACTGCCCTTGTCCCAAAGACAGCGGACCCAATTCCTCGGCGACTTGCGCAGTAGGGGGTAAAACGAACTCTCTGATTGTTATCTGCTAGACTATCGCTAGGCTTTGTGTAAAGGTATCTCTTCTCGTAGCGTTCTTCTGTGTTCTTCTGTGTTCTTCGCCACGCGTCTGGCGAATATCTTGACTTGAGTATACTGGAACTGTTGACGTAGACTCGCTCCACTGGATTCTTGCCCAGCTTCAACGTGCCCGTGTCTATGTGCATAACTGGCTCTTGGGAAACCTTGAACCCGCATTCCTTGAAACCGGGTTTCAGAGTCGGCAGGCCTGAACGCAGTGCGTTCAAGGTCTGCAGCCAAAGACAACTTGCGGCCAAGGCTGAAACCATGCTCCAAGCCTTGCGGCCAAGGGCAAGTCGACTCTTCACTTGGTTGTGGGGCACTTGGTGGGACTTCTTCCGGGTGGCCAGCGGTCTGGACACCATGTACGCGACTTCACTGGGGTGGCTGAGCTCCGGGTACACGAAATTCATGTGCGTTCAGGGCCTAGGCGAGGCGGGACACCGTACACGATACGTTCGTGCAGGCGTTTTCGACGGCCTCAATGTGTCAACCCGCTTAAGGACGGGGGCGGCCTGGACGGATCGAGTGCGTTCAGGGTTTCTCATCTGAACGCAGTCTTCCAGGCCTGAAGGGCCCATCCTAGGCTTGAGTGCACTTCGCTCCGCGGAACACAGCCGAATTCCAGCTCAGGTCTTGTCGCACGGCGTGCAGCCGGGTCCGGGTTCGGTCTCGACCAATCAAAATGGCGGATTCGGGCAGGTCAGTATACAGGTGATGACCGGTTGAGGCAAAACCTCGTTCAGTCTCGTCACAACCGTCCCTTCCAGTCATGGTCTGTCATAGAGGAAATTACGTCCGAGCTGGTACATCATGGCTGGACCAAACTCTGGCGAGGCTGAGCTTGAACGCGGTTCTGAAGTGCGGGCAGCTGACCAACTGCCACACTTTCGCACGCTGTTCCGCCCTGTCCCGCTCAGTCAGCAACGGTCAAAACTGCGGCCAGACTCGTCTCCAACTGTGAAATCCATTCCAGCGTTCCGTATCATTGCAAAATCTTCTCCAAACGTGCGGCACCGACACACACGCACCAACACGGCAACCTCGCGGTCGCACGAGCGGCACAGCAGCATGGCACCGGCTAAGGATGACGCACCAGAGGCGCGCACGGAGGGCGGCGCGCGGAGCGCGCCAATCAATCGGGGACGTCGACAAGGCGTCGGACTCGCAAGAGGCGCCGGCAAAGGCGTCTTCTCCGAGTAACAAGGGTCCAGGGCACTCCACGGACAAGGATGCCGACATTGATGACCACGGCGGTGAGCAGCACGTCGACGCGGATGGCGATGAGGTGACAGAGGGCCCTACCGTGGATGCGGAAACCAAAGAGAGCGGCGGTCAGCTGAACGCGGGTCCCAACGGGCCAAGCAGCTTGAGCGCAGTTTCATCCAGCTTGAACGCAGATACCAAGACTCCTGTTGAGCGTTCATCTCTCGCGCCTGGGTGGCGCGAAAACCGGATCGTCTCCGGCGCTGAGTACGCTGGCCTCTCTGCGTCCAAGCTCGTTCCTACATCCAGCTTCAGCTTCGTTGACGAGAGCGCCCAGCGTCCGGCAAGTTGGCTGACTCCGCCTTCTCTCGCTACTGAGGCTCCGCTTCAGATCGTGGGGATTCCTGCATCGGCAGATGCGATCCATAATGGGGCGCACTTCCACGACGGGTATGGCGGACTCGAAGTACTCCAAACACTCGAGGCATTCTCTGACCAAGACTTCAAGGACCTTGAATCAGTCATCGGGTCGGATGTGCGTTCAGCCATGCTTGAGTCACGACCAATTCCTCCATCTGGTCCCAACCTTGCGTGCATGCTGGGGTCGCTGGTCATGCAACGTGAGTTCGCCTCGATACTGAGCGCCTTCCGATCAGAGCGGCTCGCTGAGCGCACCATCAACACCATGTCTTTCCTGAAACGGCTCTTGAACAAGTACCGTCAGCTGAAACAGGTAACTCAAGGCGACGGCATCACGTCCCTGCAAGGGACGCTGCATCTGATGGACGCCAACGATGGTCTCAAACGGGAATGGGCTGCGATGGAGGCGTATTGGAAGAGGGAGGTCGATCGCGTCACCACGGCCAAGGCTGAGGGCGAATCCACGTTCAAGGAAAGTTTCACCCGCCAACAAGAGGACCATCAGCACGCACTGAATGCCCACGCAGACGAGATTGCCGATCTGAAGGACCAGTTGCGAACATCTGAGGCTCTCTGCGAGGTACTGCGTCGAGAGATCCGAGAGAAGACCTTGAGCGCATGGGCGTTCAGTGACTTCTTGAATCGGGAACCTCAGGTCACGGTATCTGGGAACTGGAAACGTCTTCAGGAGCTGTTCGGCCACTTCGCAGACGGCACCACGCCTCCGGCTGGCTGGATGACGAACATCCACGTGGTGGCCATCGATCAGCCTCAGTGTGACTGTGGCGACTATGCGGCGGAGCGCAAGAAGGCTACCGGTGGTGACTCCGGGTCCAAGCTCGTCCCTCCGCTCAAGAAAACGATTGATCTCACTGGGAGTAGGGCAGGGGCCAGCAAGCCCGGTTCCAAGCAATCTGCGTCCAAGGGGAAATCCGCGCCCAAGGGCAGTCGTAAGACAATGTCCTGGAACGAATTTGTGAAAGGTCTCCAACTGCGTCCAAGCAACCATCGCCCTAGTTCAGAGTTGGCTCTCCCAGCATCGTCCGAACTCGCTCGTTCCGAGGATGAAGCGCGAGCGGCTCTCCCGGGGCCTCAGATCTGGCGTAAGCTTCGTCCTGACTTGCGTTATGTGATGCGGAATGGCTTCACTTACGAGGACGCGAAGGAGCGCGTGAGCGGGAACACGTTGTTCATCCGCTCATCCATGCTGAGCCTCTGATCCAGATGCTGGTCAGCATTATTCGGAGCGACGGGCTGGACGCGGTTCCTTGGTCAAGCTTCGTTCCAGAGATGTACTACCTCAGCGCTGAAGTTCGGCTGGAAAGCATGTTTGACCGGGGGGAGAAGCCTGAACCGTGGTTCTCACTGGACGAGGAGCAAGTTCAAGAGGGACATGAGTCTTTCTCTTCCAGCAGCAGCGGGGATTCTGAGTACGAAGACACAGGGAGCGTTGGACCGGGTGATTCAGACACCGCGCCCAAGGTCACGAAGAGTGCGGTTCCAGCGTCGCAGTCGTCTCGGACAGCCAAGCGCAAGCTCAGCATGCTTGAATCAGGTGCATCCGACCAAGACATGGACTCTACGCGTCGTCGTTCGCCGCGGAATCAATCCAAGGCCAAGCAGGGACAGTCTGGATCTGCGACCAAGAAGGCGAGAACCGCGGCCAAGGTCATCGAGCAGTTGACTGAGTCCCCACGCAAGGCTACTGCATTGGCAAGGATCCCCTTCGAGAGGTTGACTCTGGACCAGCTGAGCGTGATTGAAACTCCCGATCCAGCGACCACCACTTCCTACAGGTGCTCTGGAATCAAGATGTGCTTCTACCAGAAGAAGAGCAAGCCTCAGACCATCGGGTTCCCGAACTACGCGCCGCAGAAGTGTGACATGAAGTTTCTCGAGGCACGCTGGAGCATGGAGCTGTACTCGACCCTCTTCCCGGTGAACTCGCGGGGCAAGATGATCAAGAAGAAACTTCCCTGGAACGTCATGTTTGCTGAACGCACCAAGGTGCTGTACTACCATGATGCATCCCAGCTGAGCGCCGACATCATGCGTGGTCTCAAGAAGCACGTCGAGTTCATGGAGAAGTTCTGTCAGGCTTGGTGGGACTTGCTGCACTGGGTCACGATCAAGTTTGAGCGTGACGCCGCCTCTCGGAGACTCTACAAGCTTCGCCGCAGTCGCACGGACTCCCTGATCCGACGGTACAAAACCCATCTCAAGCAGCTGCGCAAGATCAAGGGCTTCCCTGAAACGCTGTTTCAAGAACCTGGCGTTTGGCCACTCCCGCAGCGCATCTGCAACTGGATCTGGGAAGACCCTCGCGTCGTGGATTCAAACGGTGAACCCAAGCCTCTCTCTCAGCAGCTGATCGAGTTGGATGAGCGTGAGCCGGCGCGTACCCTTTGGGCAACTGCGCCCAACGAGAATGAGCGCACCAAGTACGTTTCAGCTGATCTCCGTTCCAACCACTCAATCCCTCTCCCTCAGCGAGCTCGCAACTGGATCGTCCCCGACCGTCTGGACAACGAACCCGACGATGAGGAAGACGAAGACGAAGACGAGATGAGCGAGGTCAGCGACGAGGACGAAGAGGACGAAGACGTTGAAGAGGAGGACGTTGAAGAGGAGGAAATCGAGGAAGGTGACACGGGCGAGAGCGATCAATGAATCGCTGGTTGCACTTCTTCGTTCCAGGCCCTGAGCGCAGCTCTAGCTCTACTCCATTTGCACGTTGTAGCGTAGCCACTTCAGCCCGGAAATACATGTCTTCATCTTTCCTTGTCTGTTCTCCTCCTTGATTCAACCTTCTTCATCTTCCTGCGTTCAACCATCTTTTGCTTGAAACTGGTTTTCAGTCGTGCCTCTCAGTTCTCATTCCAGTCCTTCTCCGCCGAAGTCACATCAACGCGCAGCAGGCTGGCTGCTCTCCACTTGTTCTCTTCTCTCTCCATAACACAAGTAATTCTACAATCCAATCTCCATATCTCCACTCTGCAATATCCATCGTTACCGTCATCTGCATTCAGTCAAATCCGCGTTCAGACATTTGTCCGCGGTCAGGGTCACTTAGTGTTGTTTCAGGACTCAGTCAGTTTCAGGGGCAGGTTCAGTCACTTTCACACATTCAGCGATCTGCGATCAGGCACGCGAGGTCAACGAGCCCTACACGCCTGGGTGGTCATCCCCAGCTTGCATGGTCTTGAAGCGGGCTCGCGCCTTAGCTCCCTGGTTGAATTCATACAACAGGGCACCACAGTTCAGCTGTGTGACTGGTAGCCATTCTGGCTCATCATATCCCTTCCACTTGACCTTGTACTCCCGGGTGCGACGTGAAGTCCGAGTACGCTTGACCCAGCGCAGATCCAAAATCTTCTCCACTTCATACTCGTCATTCGAAACATCAGGCTCCCAGCTATCCTCTGGCAGCAGGGCGGCGTCAAAATCATCGTCCTCGGACACTTCTATCTCTTCAGTCGGGCGTTTGGGGAACAAGGCGCGCGGTTTCAGGCGGCTAACGTGCACCCAAGGGTTCACGCGATATCCAGTGTCTTTCACTTTGAGTTTGACTCTGAAATTGTCGTGCATCTCCTCAATCCGGAATGGGCCGTGCCACATATGAGCCAGTTTCCGGCTCAAACCCGGCTGAACCTTGGGTATGTAGAGCCAGACAGCATCTCCAACCTGGAACCCGGCCTTGATGCGATCAGACAATTCCTGCCATTTCAGGGTTTAAGCCTCTGAACGCAGTCTCTTCGCTTTCTTCTGCAGGTCCTCCGCACAAGCTTGAGCGTAGGTGTAATCTCGTTGCATCTTGCGACGCCACTTATAGGCACTGCGTTCAGGCACACGACGGTTTGGGCCCAAGCATCGCGGACAGCGTCCCTTGGGCGTATCAAGCCTGGTCGCATCAAAAGATGTGTTGAGCGCGAACATCAGTCGCTCAGCGTGCTCATCCCAATCACTCTGGTCCGATTCAGCGACGTAAGCTCGGACACTGCGAATTACTGTTTGGACGAATCGCTCCTGTTGGCCATTTGCTTGAGGGCGATACGCCAGGGTCGCCCGCTGTCTGCTCCCAAGCAAATCCCTGAATCGGGAAAATACTTCGCTCATGAATCTTGGATCTTGATCATGACGCAACTTGGAACTGGCGCCAAACTGTCGAAATACACGCTCCTCGTATGCTTCGGCCACGTCCTGAGCAGTCGTTGAGCTCATCGGTTTGCACATCACATAGCCTGAAAATGCATCCTGAAACAGGAGCAGAAACGTGTTTCCTCGCTCAGACTTTGGCAAATGCGTGACGAAATCCATGGACACTACTTCGAACGGGCGACTAGGCTCGATGTTGCCGGGCGAAGGTCCTGAGTTCAGCGGTCGTCCCTTGGCAGATGCGCAGTCAGTGCATTTCTTCACGAAAACCTCCACATCAGCGTACATCCGCGGCCAGTAAAACTCTGAACGCAGTTTTTCATACGTTCGAGTTATGCCTTGATGTCCGCCTTGAACATCTTCATGCGCGTAGTGCAAGACATCTGGACGCAGATCTGTCGGCACGACCAATCTCAATTCAGACTCCTTGTCTCTCGGGCGGCCTCGGGTAGCTGTGTCCAGGCGATACAGGATCTCTCTGGAGTCCAGGACGTACTGGTCAGCGTACTTAGCAATCTTCTTGACCTGAGCGTGGGAGAATTGATCAAGTTCTCCCTTCAGGTACTTCTTGATCTGCATCAGGAAGGAGTCCCCATCCTGGTGAGCCTTGATACGCCGCCATCGCTCTGCCTGATACTCCACAGGTCCCATAGGTTCGCTCGATTCAGCTTCATTCCCTGAGTCATTACAGCCAAAACCTTCGCCGCAGGTGTCAGGGGGGCTGTGGCAAAGTCTGAACGCACTCCTTCCAGATCCGGTTTCAGAGTCCTTGTGTGCACCTGTGCCTCAATCGGAACCTCAGCGGGTCTCATCACTTGTTCAGCTATCCTCGATACAAGTTGTAGGTGCGAGCGTTCTTCGGCATTTTCAACCTGCCACGACTTGCCCAACGCTAAGGTTTTCGACGTCAGGTAATCGGCAGCCTGATTGAAAAGGCGTTTGACATGAACCAGCTGCACGGTCTTGAACTTCGTGCGAATGACTTCGTACTCAGCCAGTCTGCGTTGAAGGTTGGGCTGGTTGCAGTTTATCAGACCTTGAACTTGTTGAATCACGATCCTTGAATCACCAACTGCGACCAGATCTTCGACTCCCCGTTCAGCTGCCATTTTCAGCCCATTCAGCAGTCCATGGTACTCAGCGTCGTTCACAGTTACATCTTCTAGGATGAACCCGCGTGCGTCTAAGACTTCCCAGCCCGGTAGCTGGAAGAGAACACACCCGCAGCTTCCAACACGCGTTGAGGTCTTGGCCGCACCGTCAAAGCTGAGCACTACGCCTTGATAATCTGCTTCAAGCATCTCGATGCTGACCGCAGGTGGCTTCTTGACGCGTCCCTTGGCTGGAATCAACTCTTCCACAACTGCGTCCAAGTGTTCACGTGGGGTGATACCCGCCCTAATATGGCAGCAAGACCATCCTCGTCTCGCTGAACACGACGAATCTCCAGTGACCACCTAGACAGCTCCAAACCCCATTTCAGGCATCGACCTTCTATGGAATTCGAATTCAGCAACCATTTCAGCACTGAGTACCGTATGTAGATTACCACCGGCGACGCTGAACCATAGATGAGTGGTCTGAACAGCTCGAGCACCCTCAATATCGCCAACACTTCCTTCTCAGCAATGTGGTAGCGCAGCTCATACTCGTTCAATATGCGTCCAGTGAATCGCACGGGCTGAATCACTCCATCATGCATCTGGCCTAAAACTGCACAAGCAGCCCAGGGATTGGCGTGTGGAATGATGACGAACTGCTTCGTGCGATCCGGATGACGTAACAGCGGAGTCGAGACAATCTTGCGCTTCAGGATCTCAAACGCTTGTTTCGCTCGTTCAAGGTCTCTGCCTGAACGCACTTGTTCCTCGGTCAACTCATAGAGTGAAGCTGCCACCACGGGGAGATCCTCGATGAACTTGTTGTAATAATTCAAACTTCCCAAGAAACTCTGGACTCCCTTGAGCGTGGATGGGAACGGCAGGTCCTGAACGGACTTCGCAATCTTGGGCGTGGCTCTGATGCCTTCAGCGCTGATTTCGTGAGACAGGTATGGGATGGTCAGCTTGCCAAATTCACTCTTTGGAAGACTCACTGAGATGTTCCAATACCGCAATCTGAACAAAAGTGCTTTCAAGTCATCACATAACTGATCCCAAGTCGGAGCGCCGTGAGCAATGTCATCGATGTAAGAGCTGCGTCCAAGCACTGGACCCATTTGCGAGGGGGCTGGGATGTTGCGCTGAAATGCCGTCATCTTATCCGTTAAAACCGGGACTCCAGATGGTTTGCGTTCAGAGTCTTCGGCGCAGGTGCTCTGGGGGTCTTGAACGCATGTGCGGTCAGCATCATATCCATCCAGTTTCAGAAATCCAGCACATCACGGTCAACGAGAGCTTCTTCCTCGGGTGGCAGACGCACAAATCCCCACAGGCAGTTGTTGATCACAGCCTGGTAGATGAGAGGGGCGTTCTTGAGCCCAAATGGCATCCGAATCCACTGAAAGTATCCAAACGGGCAAATAAATGCCGAGATCAGCTTGGCGCGTTCAGTCATCAATACCGCCCAGAAGCCGCTAGCCATGTCCAGACTCATGAACCACATTGCCGACTCAAATCCAATCAAAAGGTCGTCGATCAAAGGAAGTGGGTACCGCGACAGCTTGATAAACTCATTCACCACGCGGTAGTCGATACACATCCTGATGTCAACCCCATTCTTCTTGAGCACAATAACAATCGGTGAAGCCCACTCCGATTCAGAGTGCTCAATCAGCCCCGTTTCAAGGAGCTTCTTGAGCAACTCGTAGACCTTGACCAGCAAATGCGGGGCAATCTGTCGCGCGCGCTAAGCTACTGGTCGCACATTTCCAACATCCAGATCGCAGACTACACCTCGAGCAGGGGCGGGGGCAGCATTTCCATCACCCAGAAAAATCTTGCGATGGTACTTCAGAATCTTCCTCAGCTTCGTCTCCATTTCCGGCGTCGAGACACCTGGTTCACCAACGTCTGCTTCCTCAATGTTGCATTCCGGGCTCAACTCCTGAAGTTCGGGCAGCATGGTTAGCTGATCGCGCAATTGAGCCATCAACTCGCTGCCCTCTCGGACATACACAGCCGGTTCCAGATCTAATTCTTCCGATGACACGCGCATGACTCTCGCGTACTCTGCCTCCAGTCGTTGCACCGGCGTACTCGCAAAACCTTGGCACGAGAAGTCTGAAACTGCATTTTCTCCTAGATCCGCATTCAAGGTTTCAGTCTGGTCAGTGCTTTCTGGAGACCTGCGTTCAACGCTTGTATCGTTCCCGACAAGCATGGCGGTAGTAACTTCACTCGCCACGTGACGCAAGCTCTGAGCAGCGACGCTGAGACCTTGAGCGCATGACCCTTCATCTGGACTCGGATCAGTCTGCACTCCGATGTTCCTAGTGCTCGGCTCAATTACGTCCGGACTTCGCTCGTCGGCATCCTCTTCGGTGAAGGTGACCCGCAATCTCTTGGGCTTCTTGTTCAATGACGCCATCCGAACCTGAGCAGTACCAGGGGTTGGCCGCAGCATGATTTTAGACGGCCAAGAGTATTCCCCCCGAGGAACACAAGGCAGCGCCTGGTCATGCATGAGTTGTAGCAGTCGGTCAGCGCGCAGCTGAGCCTGAGCGGAGAGAGTGCTCTCATAAATAAGCTGTTGCCACTCCTGATACCGTCGGGTGCCTGGTCGCACAAATCGTCCATAGCGAGGGAAGAATCCATACTCAATGATCCTGGCGATATCGGTACTCGTGTCGATCCAAATCATCTTGTCCGAGATATTCACAACTTTGACCGCAGTCGGCCAGGACTTGGCCGCATAAATGATCTTGGTCACCCATCGATCTCCGCGACCAGCCCAGACAACTTCACGCTGGGGGTTGGACTGTCCATAGTGAATACGCACCACAGCACTTCGTCCCGGTTCAAGGAACAAGGTTTCCGGTGGTCGCACAGGAACATCCAAACCCAGCCGACTCCGATCAGGTCCACCATACATCAAGATCGTCTCCTCATCTGGGAGCTGAATCAGTCCTTCTCGAGTCGACAATCGCACACCCGCGCTGAACATGAAATTCATGCCGAGTAACACATCCACTCCTTCACCAATGTTGGCGACCCAAAGCCTGAAGATGTAAACCACCCTTGGACCAAGCGTGATCTTGACCTCAGCGTGGGCTGAGATGTATGTCGGGACGCCTCCCAAGCCTGAAACTTTCAATTGCTTGTGCATCCGGAGCTTGAGCTTCAACTTACGCGCAAAGTCAAAACTCAACATACTCACAGACGCTCCAGTATCCAGGAGGATCTTCGTCCGACAATCATTCACAGCACCATGCACCATAGCAACCTCGTGTGCATCTTCCGGTTCGTGATCTTCCCACCAGCCATAACGTTCACCTGGCTGAAGCCGGAACTCAATCGGGGAGTCCGGATCAGGAGACTCTGGGCGCACATTGTCTGAACGCACATCGTCTGAACGCATGTTGGTTGAATCGGGGGATGAATCTTGAAACATGGTCATGCATTGTTGGTTATCTTGATCTTTTCTTCTTCTTCTTCTCAACTCTGGGCCGACGTACGCTAAGGCGCACAGCTCTGGGGTCTTCTTTAGCCCGACGCGTTCTGGAACCCCTTCCAGCAGGCTTAGTGGTTTAACAGCTTCTTCTCAGAGTCGGCCCCACCGCGTTGGACTGCGTCCAGAGTCGGTTCGTTGAGTGCGCTTTGGCGGTTCATCTTCTTCACATCTTGGATGGCTCTCCAATCTTCACACGAGTATCCACGATGAAACTGGTTACAACCAGGGCATGGGCTGGCGCGGCAGGCATCCGTCGGGTGACCTTGTTGGTGACAGCGATCGCAGACCAGGTCCGCCCAGCAGTTCTCCCTTGAGTGTCCAAACTTCCCGCAACTCTCACAGATCCTCTGCCATGGCGTGTTGCCTGAACGCGGTGACATAGGCCTTGGGCGCAGATCCGGATTGCCTGAGCGCGTATCCACGTTCCCAGGCTGAGGTGGAGGACGCCATCCTTCAGCATCCAGAACACGATAAATCTCTTTCGTGACATTCTCCACCTTGAACACAGGCTGCGTCTCGGCGGGTGCGGGTTCAGTCACCACCTTCTCACGTCCCTTGGCAAGCGCTACCTGCGGTGTGGGCTTGAACTCATCTTTCAGCTCTTCGAACCGAACGCGCCGCTCAGGCTCAGAGTCTGAATCGGGTTCTGAATCTTGAGCGATGAAAGCGCGTCCAGGCCTTCGACCCTTGAACCGGCCTTGCGGGTCATTGTCAGCGCGGAAGTCACGTCTCGGCGGGGGGTGTCATAACCCTCCTCGCGCCAGATATCTTCATGACGTCTCAGCGCATGCTCGACTTCACCGATACTCTTGAACTTTTGTCCCTGCAGGGCGGTCTTCAGCTGGGTGTCCTTCAGCTTCTTGATGAAACGACGGAGATGTCGCTCTCGATGCTTGGATGGCTTCTGGAAATCAATCCCAGCCTTGACCGCAGCTGCGTTCAACCGGTAGAAGAACTTACGTGGAGCCTCACCCGAGCGCACTTTCATGGTGTAGTAGCGTTCAGAGTAGGAGCCGGTCGTTCGGCAGTACATGACCTTGAACCGACGAGACAGCTTCTTCCAGTTATGCCTGGTGGACTTAGGCAGTACCAATCTCTGAACGACGAGGACATTCGTCCACGGAGCTGGCGGATCTTCATCTTGTCCGGCCAGGAACCTTGAGCCGCCATGTCGATGAACCTCTCCCACCAGCCAACGCGATCTTCCACGGACGCATCTTCGCTAAACTTCTCAACCGCATTGTAGTTGATGTACGGTCGATATGTCCAGACGGTCGTGCCTTCCTTGGTCGTCGTCGAAGTGGTCAGGTCCAAGTCAAGATCGTCACTGGAACTGCTACTGTAGTCACTGGAACTTGAGTCGTTATCGCTGGAGCCAGACGGGCTCGAGTCGGAGTCGTCTGGATCGGAAGACGGCGGGTTTGCGTCCTCCTTGCTACCCTTCCGGGAGGAAGGATCTTCTGGACGCAGATTTCTTGGCCGCACTTTTCTTGGCCGCACTTTTCTTGGCCGCAGATTCTGACTTGGACGTGGAACTCCTCGACGTCGCCATAGTCTTCGTCCCTTGCGAACTTCGATCCTGTTCAGCAGCTTCCTTCTTCGGGGGGGGTTGCTCCTAGGGTTGCACGTAGCTGGGCAGCACCGACTTCGGTCGTGTTCTTTGAGTGTACATAACCGGTACCGGGTGTCACGCCATCATTGATTGCACCGCTGGATACTTGATTCAAGGTTGTCGATTGAGGAGTTGCCGGCGTCTCCGCCTTGATTCCGGTTACTGGTTGAGGGGCCGTAGTCACGCGAGCAGCTTGCACCTGAGAGAGGGTTGCACGCAGTTCACGGTTCTGATCAGCCAGGAACTTCTGGCGGTTCAGCGCAGTGTCGCGTTCCAGCTCCCGTTTCACGCGCTCTCGCTCCCGCTCCAAGAGAACATTCTGAATCGTCTGCTGTACGGAGTCCAAGCGCTTCTTCAGCTCACTGTTAGCCTCTTCGGCGCGGTGAGCGCGTTCCGCTTCGGCGGTGGCGCGTTCAGCCACAGCGTGCTGATGCTTGGCTTCGGCTGCGTTCAGCTGTTCCTTCCAGCAGCGCTCAAGATCTTCTCGGTCCGCTTCGTACTGCTGCTTCGCAAGCTTGGTGGCCACTTCAGCAACGTCGGGACGCGAACGCAAGAGGTGATCTTCATGCACCGCCTTGTAGTCCGCGGGTTCACTTGGACCAGAGTACGCGGGGACCTCAGGATACCAGTCAGTTTCGCGCGATCTGCGTTCAGCTTCTTCCCGGGCCTTGCGTTCAGCCTCCACACGTGCAGCTTCAGCTTGGGCGAAAGCGCGTTCAGCGTGGACCTTCTCCGCTTGAGCCCGGGACACTTCTTCCTTCATCGCACGGACTTCGAAGCTTGCGTTCTGCAGCTCACGCTGCATCTCCAGTCGCATGTCCAGTTGAGCCCGATTCAGTTGAGTCTGGAACGCGGCTTGCTGCTCTTGGAGCTGGCGCATGACGTTCAAGGCGACTTGAGCCGCCCGGACGAGGCTGATGAGGATCTCGATCCTGAACGCAGAGAGCGACTAGTCCGGCTGGACCTGGTCCTCACGGAACGGTCACGGCGCGAGCTCACTGACGATCGCTGTCGTCCTTCAGAGGTCAGGGCCGATTCGCTTGGCTCTGGTTCCGTCTTCTCCTGCTTGATCGCAGCTTTCGCCTTGGACGACCGACGCCTGGACGCGGTTTTGCTGCTTCGCGTTCCAGCACTCTCCACTTCAGCCATGTCCACATCGTCCTGGTCTGGCAACGTTCGGCGAGCGGGGATCACAGTCTTGGTCACAAACATGCCCATGTCGGGCGCTGCGGCCAAGCCCCACCTGCCTGAACACTCATGACCAAGCCTGGGCGCATATGCGTTGAAGCACTGTGGCCCAGTGACATCAGTGAAGATGACGACGAGCTGTCTCGTGACGTCTGCGTGTGGAAGGAAGTCGCGTACGCTGAGTCGTTTGACGTCCCCGACGGGCCGATCAAGCTTGGAACAGAATCGGAGATACCACTCGAAGACGCGTTCAAAGTCGAGCCTTGTACGCTCGTAGCTTGGGCATCTGCGTTCAGACTGACGTCGGTCGAGGGGACCAGCGAGTGGACAGATGGAGTCGACACACTCAACGGACGAGCTGGGCGATACTGCGGGCGCTTGGGATTGGACTCGTTCTCCGGTGACCCTCGCGGGCTGTGAAGAGCCAGGATCCCAGCCATCCGACATTGAGAGACGAAGGCTTGGCCAAGCAGTTCGACTTCGTAATCATCCATTGATAGATCATCCTTCACCGCTTGAGTGTCTTGAGTCTTCTCTCCCTTGAACGCAGGTTTTGCATCCAAGGCTGGGACGACCTTGAACGACACCCCGGCCGTGAGCTGCTTCCACTCGATGAGCTCGATAGTCAGGAGTTGCTGAACTTCTTCTACCACTGAACGCACATATCCAGGGTTGATCTTGGACGCATGCGTCATGAACCAGTCTGGAACTGCATTGACGAACACAAAGCCAGCTTCAAAGAGGAGAGTCTCCAGGACCGCTGCACACTCACGTGAAGACATCATGTACGGCGGGATAGCAACTGCGGTCAGGTCTTGAGCGAGGCCCAACACTCTGCGTTCAGGACGTAGCTCAGCAATCCAAGCCTCATCTCGATTCTCCAGCGCCATCCGACGTCGCAAGTAGTCTGACGTAGCCATCGTGGCCTCCCGCCAAGCCGAAAAGTCTGGTCGCGGATTTGGCCAAGCGTACTCCACTGAGGGCGGGACGACGCGTCCTGAACGCATCTGCTCCCAGCGGTAAACTTGACGCGCCACAAAGTTCTTCGCCGCCGTCTCATCAAGCTGAGTCGTGTCCGCTATTTCAGCACCTGCGTTAAAGCTTGAAAGCACATCTGCATTCAGATCCTGTGGTGCTGAAACCGGTTTTGGTGCATCGCCTCGCGGCAACACTCCGGGTTCAGGGACTTGACTCTGCGACGATGACGGGGCTTAGTTCGACGAACTCTGCTGTGAGTGCGAAGACGCTTTCGCATCCTCAAGCGTTGAACACTCTTCCGCATCCGACTCCTCGATCTCGATCACTTCAGCCTTGATCTTGGCCGGCGCTTCCTTGACCGCCTCCTCTTCTTGTTCCGGCTGCGGAGAGTCTGAGACTCGATCCGCTGCCGGGGGCTCACCCACATCGGCGCCTCCCTCAGACGCCTTCGCAGACTCAGTCGCCTGAGCCTGCTTCTCTGGGATGCGTTCCGGCTTCGACTCTGAACGCAGGTCTTCCTCTTCAGCTGCCTCCGTCGACGCTGGGTCGTCTTGAGCAGCGGATTCAGTTGACTTGGCCTTGTCTTCGGCCTCCTTCGCATCCCGTCTGCCTTCCTCCTCGCACGCGCTTCCCGATTGATGACATCCAGGTCCTTGTGCGATTCAGCCGGCAGTCCTTGCGCTCGGCGCGACTGACGCGTCGCCTCACCGCGACCTCCGTCACCGCGCCCTCCATCCTTCTTGCTTCTTGCTCCAGCCATAGAAACTTGGTCAGTAGTTAACGAAGCCCAACTATTCAATTCTCACAAAATACAGACAACTCGGTGAAATCCCTGGTTCGAATCCGGGCACGCGCACCAGCTGTGACGAGGTCGGTGAAACCTTTTACGCCCAGGTGTATAGCGGTAGCCCAGAAGGGGTTTTTTGGGTCAGGCAAGACTGAAACGGCCTTTTCTGGGAAGGTAAACCTTGAACGCAGATTTCCTAAGAAACTGCGGCCAGGGTGGCGTGGCACCTCGTGAATCCCTATCGGTGTCGTTTGTCTTTGGGGAGCCTGGATAGGTCACCAGGCGAGTTGTCTGTGGGGTTGGAAGCCTTGAGTTCGTTGAGTGCAACGTCCACTTATCTGAACGCACTTCTCTGAACGGCTTGAACGCAGAAGCGGGTGAAGGATCAGGGTTACTACCACAAGTTAGAACCCCAGAAATACACACCACTTTCAGATAACCAATACAAATGCAGAGTTATACACAAATACACAGCCGCCACTTATTCTTTAAGACCCTCGGGCGGTGGGTCGTACACCAGTCAACTAATCGGCGATCAAGGCACTGGTCAACCTTGAACGCACTCTCACACGCGCACCACCCTCAGATGAGGGAAATATACAAACCAAATACAATCCGGTCCTAAACGCAGTCGATCAAACTATTCTCGGGGGTGACTGCTGCTAAACCACCCGAGATGTCCTTCTTAACATGAAATGGGACACCACCCTTACCTCAACGCAATGGGCCCAACTGGGAAATGGAATACGTGGATCACTTCAGCAGCCGGAGCAGACTGATCCCCACGTAATTGGACTTGAATGTGTGTGGGGAGCTCCGCACTGCCCTTGTCCTTAAAGACAGCGGACCCAATTCCTCGGCGACTTGCGCAGTAGGGGGTAAAACGAACTCTCTGATTGTTATCTGCTAGACTATCGCTAGGCTTTGTGTAAAGGTATCTCTTCTCGTAGCGTTCTTCTGTGTTCTTCTGTGTTCTTCGCCACGCGTCTGGCGAATATCTTGACTTGAGTATACTGGAACTGTTGACGTAGACTCGCTCCACTGGATTCTTGCCCAGCTTCAACGTGCCCGTGTCTATGTGCATAACTGGCTCTTGGGAAACCTTGAACCCGCATTCCTTGAAACCGGGTTTCAGAGTCGGCAGGCCTGAACGCAGTGCGTTCAAGGTCTGCAGCCAAAGACAACTTGCGGCCAAGGCTGAAACCATGCTCCAAGCCTTGCGGCCAAGGGCAAGTCGACTCTTCACTTGGTTGTGGGGCACTTGGTGGGACTTCTTCCGGGTGGCCAGCGGTCTGGACACCATGTACGCGACTTCACTGGGGTGGCTGAGCTCCGGGTACACGAAATTCATGTGCGTTCAGGGCCTAGGCGAGGCGGGACACCGTACACGATACGTTCGTGCAGGCGTTTTCGACGGCCTCAATGTGTCAACCCGCTTAAGGACGGGGGCGGCCTGGACGGATCGAGTGCGTTCAGGGTTTCTCATCTGAACGCAGTCTTCCAGGCCTGAAGGACCCATCCTAGGCTTGAGTGCACTTCGCTCCGCGGAACACAGCCGAATTCCAGCTCAGGTCTTGTCGCACGGCGTGCAGCCGGGTCCGGGTTCGGTCTCGACCAATCAAAATGGCGGATTCGGGCAGGTCAGTATACAGGTGATGACCGGTTGAGGCAAAACCTCGTTCAGTCTCGTCACATCTCTGTACCATGTCAACGGTACTGTTACGGTACTATTGGGCAGCTACTGCAGCTTCAATATTGGCTCACAGAGCCTCACTGTCTTCTTCTGCTGCTACTGGTACCAACGTCTTAATGTCTCGATTCGGGTCGACGAAGTCGCGAATCACAGGTACCTCGTCGAGAAGTCGACTGAGCAGCTCCCGGTCGGGTGCGGTAGTTCGTAGGCTCTGGTCGGGAGCGCTAGCATCCTCACCCTGCTTAGGCACGATCATTGCCTCGCAAAGCCATTCCTCACGGTCGAAGCCGACAGCGAGCTCCATGCCGTCTTCGTCCAGCTGATGAGTTACTGTCTCGAGGGCGCTTCTAGCTTGAACGGGACTGTTGTCGTTGATCTGCGAAGCTGCTGCAGTCTTTCTCCCACCCAATTCTTGCGCATAGTGTCTTTCAAGGGCTTATTCCGAGAGATATCTGCAGGCTGACACGAACAAGTGCAGCCTGGCGGAATAGGCATGAGCTCTACGTTGATCAACCGCGCAAATATTTTCACGTCCAAACGCCAATGCCCGGAAAAATCATCGAGCAACAGCAAAATCACCACGTGCATATTTTTCTCTCCACAGAAAGTGGTAGATCAGAAAATCGATGGTCAACTAGCCAGTGTGGTTGCCATAAATTTGGACTCCATTCTGCTCGCCCCGAAGCTCCCTCTACAGTGTTGCACCAAAGCCGTGTTGGAAAGCTGTATTTTCCCAGGCTCGCTGCGTGTCCACGAACGGCTTGGTTTTAAAAAACAAAAAAGGGGTCGTACTTCGAGCCGTGACTATCACCAAGCAGCATTAAAGTCACTCGATCTTTTTCTCTTCCTGCACTTTTCATCCAGAGAGCTTTGGATCCACTTGGGTAATCGTTTGGGCTTGCAAATATTCATAATTTATTGCTACAACCACAAACATGTTAGTACAGTAAATGCAACTTTGCAACAGCAAACGTTGTCGTACCCGTTTGGTCAGCATTAAATGCTCGGTCTACCCCAAGCTCTGCCATCTTTTTCTGCACTTCGAGACCAAAGGGTTTGGCTACTTCAGCTGCATCCTCGGGGTTTTTCTGACTTTGGCGTGTGCGGCGGATATTTAGCAAATTCCTACGAAGGAAGGAACGTAGCCAAGTTTGCGAAGCAGCAAACTTTCCCGCTGGAAGGCCTGAACTGTCGCAGCAGTTCTTCGCCTGCATCTTCACCATTGATCCCGTGACAGGTACACCTTCCTTCCGCAGCGAGTTGATCCATATAACTACTTGCTGCTCCAGCTCTCGTGGCAGGGTCGCAGAGGCCCCTATTTTGCGGTCATTGCAGTGAGATCCACAACCCGTCTCGCACTTCTCCACCATGAGCTCTCGTTGATCCAACCAATTGTAGATCTGTCGTTCTTAGCAGGAACCTGAGCTGATGCGAGCGAGGGATAGAAATGCTTCACAGTCACGTGCATTTTATCTTTTGAGACTATTGCATCGTAGTACTCGATGACGTCGCGCTTGAGGTGGTACGTTATTGCGACTCGCTTGAATTGCTTGGGCCCCTTGCCAGTCCCTGTCGTCCTGGTCCGCCCTTGTTGCCCTGAAGTGCGACCCATTGCTTTTTTCTTGGAATGAAGGGGCACTGTCCCTGCGCTGAGTACTTTTTTAGACTATAAATTAGGAGATCTCAACTGTCGATGTGGTGGCTACATGCGATATGATTGGCTATCACCAGGTCTGAATTAGGAGATCTCATATACGGTAGAGGAGCAGTTAGCAGTCGCTGAAAACGAGCTGGCCGAACTCAGGAATGATAGCAGTGGTGATGATAAATGTACCGTGATAGCGCATGAGTGGAAGAAGACAGCTGCAAAACTAGCTGAGGAGAAGGCAATTTCAAGTGGCTTGCGCAACAAGCTTGCCCAGGTGGAATCTGAGTTGAATTTGTCGAAGCAATCCGTCACCATGCACGTAGACAATCTCCTTACGGCACAGGCTAACCATGCCAAAACTCTCCAGGATGTGCATGATTGTAACGGGGCTACACGCACAAGTGGCTACAGTCACTTGCAACTCTAACAGTTACGCTGGCTGTTAGAGAATGGTTACTTCCTCGGCCTTGATGTACGTTACATCAAGTGTCACATTCATTTACGATCACCACGACGGGTGGTCGATACACATTTAGGATTCCTATTGGTTGAAAGCAGCATCTTTTAACCAATGAGCGACATGCATAGCAAAGGAATTCTGCCAACCAGCCGTTGGCAGATTCCCAACTTCGAATATTACATTTAGAGGAAGTCAGAAACATAAAACAAAATAGCAGTTCTCATTTTAACCCAAAAACATTATTTGGATCGTTTATTTAGATTAATCTATACTCGGAGGCCCGACTATAATTAACTCTAGTTTAAACTAAGCTACGCTTCCTCCTACACGACCGCACACGTGTAAGCTGTTGTAGTGAGCCAAGGTAGGCCCATTACAGCTGGTAGCACTTTGTAGTCCGTCCAGCGACCGACTTAGTTGAGTTCGTACGTCATCGCACGAACACGGAGCCGAGAACCTTCCCATGGATACCGAGGTGCCCATGAAAGCTCCACGACGCCTGCAACCCATGTTGCACGCGCTGACTGTCCCCACCTATCAGACCCAGAGTGGGAGGCCCTCCAACGACTGTCAACAGTCATTAGTGAGACAGCTGTAGCTATGATGCTGCGTACGCTAACGCCGACAGAGCAACACGGCGTTGCTCTGGGCTTCATCTTGAAGGAGCAGCGAGATGCTGCTGCCACTACCGCGGTGTCGTCAGGGACGACACCTCGCCCACAGTCACTGAAGCCCAATGTGAGCAATTACGTCGGAAGAGAGGGCGAACCTCTCCTCCGTTGGCTTGTTGGACTCGACACAGCCATTGCGGCTCGACGCATTGTCGATCCGCTGTCGAAGGTCGCGTTCGCCATGTCATGTCTTGGCGGACGTGCAAGGAGCTGGACGTATGGACACCGGCTCTCCGATCCTACGTGCTTCTGCACGTACGAAGACTTCAAGGAGGAGCTCAGACAGGCGTTTGAGCCCCCACAGAATGAGTTCCGGTCGAGGGCCGAATTCCTTGACCTGCAGCAGGGCAAGCATGACGTCCATGCTTACGCACAGAGAGCACGGTACTCGGTCTCGAACATCGTGACCAACCCGATTGACGAGGTGACCAAGGTCGTCACGTTCATGAAGGGATTGAGAGATGGGCCTGTGAAGTCCTTCTGTTCCGTGAGTATCCGAATACTCTCGAAGCTGCAATCACTCTTGCGATGCAGGAGGCGTTTAGCCTGCGACAGGCTAAGCTGCATGCCCACCTACCGAGGCCGCAGCCATGCCCGGTAGTGAGGACGGGATGACCAGAACCAATGGACCTCTCGAGCGCTGCCACTGCTGGACCCCAGTAGTCGCAGGGAAACAATGTGCGATGCTACCGTTGCGGTAGAGTCGGCCACTTTGCTCGAGAGTGCACGCCCCCCGTGCACCATCAGGGTGGCTATCGCGGTGGTGCCAGGCACCGTCGCAACCAAACAAAAAATGCTGGACGCCAGTAGGCTACTGGTAATGCGGTTCCGCGTGTCAACCTTGGATACGCGACACTGAGGACTGCAGCCCCCAGTGATGTTGACTCTCACTGCAAGAACCAAGATGACAAGCCTGTCCTTGTCATCCTGAGTGTGACGTCGGTGAGCGCAAGGGACTCTCATCGTGCTCTGGTAGATTCTGGCGACGGCCGAGGAGGAGTGTTAGAAGATTCACGTGGACCACAGCGAGGACCGTGATCTGAAGGACTGGTTCGGCCGCCACGCCCCCATGATTGGTTGGACCAGTCTTTTACCAACCGACATACCAACCGTCTGCGCGAAGACACCATCAAGGACGCGGAGACAAGGTAAGCGTAGCTGAAGGTAGCCACTCACTTCTCAATACACAAGCTGACCTCCACTGCATTACCTACTTTCAGGTTATGAGCCCAAGAACACCGCACAAGGTCGGCGGGAGCTCCGCTCCGACAACCCCGAAAGCCAAGGTCGCCAAGAACAACGACGACGGCCAGTACGGGGGTACTGAGGCAGTCAAGGACCCGCCCAAGTCGGAGGACCCGCAGGAGAAGCTGCTGGGCCTCCTCATGGGCGTCGCGGAGCGCCTGGAGGGCCTGGAGGCCTCCCAGCTGCGGCAGGAGGAGCACGACAGACACCCCTCACACGAGTCGAGCGTCTTCAAGTCGGCGATCGGACTAAGGAGGCCCATGGACCGGCGCGCGTTGGATATGACGCCGCCGCCGCGCGACTCGCTCGTGTCGCCGGGCACGTACTTCGGCGCAAAGCAGAACGGGTACGGCCAAGAGGCGGCTGCAAACGTCGAGATGGCGCAAGCGCCACAGCCGGCCTTGCCGCAGCACTTCGTGCCGCCGCCGGTCTACAGGCAGCCCATGCAGCCGGCGGCCATGCCCATGAACGGCTTCATGCGCATGCCCGACACGCGGCAGCGCAAGCTCGCCATCCGGCCATTCGATGGCAAGGAGCTCTACCAGGGCCTCGGGAGCGGGTTCCTCTCCTGGGGGACGCGTTTTGTGCGGCAGATTGGTTTTGCGGAGCGCGCGAGCGGGTTCCCGTAGTCCGAGGAGATCAAGGTGGATGTCCTCGGCCACCACCTCACCGGCATGGCCAAGAGGTACTACAACCAGCAGGTTGATGGCTGGTGGGCGGAGAGCCCGACGCTGGAGCACGCGATGCAGCGGCTGCTGCACACGTTCGCCACCAAGATCACCCCGGCACAGAGCATGAAGATCTTCACGACCCCAAGAGCGCCAAGCGCAGCTGGACCGAGCACTACCTGTACTTGGTGGCGGTCAGCGAGGCGTGCGGAGGCGCGGAAACCTGGTGCTGGACAACATCGTCCACTACGCCGAGCCTAGGATGCGCGTGACGATGCTATCGCGGCTGAACCTCAGCCGAACGGACTACCTCCGGCAGGCGGAGGAGCTGGCCCACTTCGCTCAGTCGACGGAGATCCAGCTCCGCACGAAGCACATCAGCCAAGACGTCGTGAATGACGTCCACGAGGAGCGGGTGGACACCCGCAAGTGCTTCAGGTGCGGCAAGCAGGGCCACTTGAAGGCCGCGTGCCCTTTGAAGAAGAAGAAGGGGAACCAGGGCCAGGGCGGCGACGCGGACTACGTGCTCGCGGTGGGCCACGACGAGCTGGACAAGGGCCACTGGATCCTGGACACGGGATCGAGCAGGCACCTCGTGAACGACATGAACCTGCTCGAGGACGCGGAGGACTTTGCGAGTCAGTGCGTCGCCGCGGACGGCGGAACCCTGAAGGTAACCAAGCGTGGCAGCGTGATGCTGGAGACCACGGCCATGGGCAAGAAGACCAAGGTGAAGTTGCTCGACGTGCAGTACGCCGTGAACCTCGAGAGGAACATTATCTCGTACGGCTTGTTGTAGAAGAAGGGCTTCAGGATGGAGTATCGAGGCCCGCACCGCGTGATAGCGGCGACTTCAGGCAAGGGCCCGCGGTGTTGGACGTGCACCGGCGCAACAACGTGCTGGTGGTGCACACCACACACCATGAGAGCGGTCGGAGCGCCGGAGACGTGCTGATGGCTGCGTTAGCGGAGGCCCAAGAAGGTGTCGGATCGGACGTGCAGGTTGGGACGCTGATGCAGTTCCACCGCAGACTCGGCCACCTGAACTACGACACCATCGTGAAGATCGCGAAGGACCCGGCCTCGGGGATCGCGCTCACGGACCACAAACGCGACAACTGCTTGTCCTGCGCGCAGGGCAAGCAGACCAAGAACGTGCAGTCGCGCAAGGACACGGGAGCCAACTCGCCCATCGACGTCATCGGCGGCGTGATCTGCCCGGACCTGAAGGGACCCGTGGCGCCCAGGGACAGACTGGGGAACCGCTACATGGTCAACTTCATCGACCACCGGACGAACTACTGCCGCATCTTCCTGGCCAAGACCAAGGATGTGGCGGCGCTGAAGTTCAAGCATTTCATGGCTTTCTTCGAGCGCCAGTTCAACTGCTGCATCCACGTCCTGCGCACGGACGGCGGAGGAGAGTACAAGCCCTGGACCTCTTCTGCGAGCAGACCGGCATCGCGCGCCAGATCAGCGAGCCCAGGAACCAGGCCAGCAACGGCAAGGCTGAGCGCATGCATCGCACCATCATGAACATGGTGCGGAGCATGGTGTTCGCCTGCGGGCTGCCACTGAGCTTCTGGGGCGACGCCGCAGAATACGCCGCGTACATCCTGAACCGGAGCCCGAGCAAGGGCAACCCAGGGTCCAAGTCACCGCTGCAGATGCTTACTAAGCGCACGCCCGACATCAGCGACATCGTGGCGTTCGGGTCGCCGTGCACAGTGCACCGTGACGCCAAGAACAAGTCGCTGGGCGAGCGCGGCAAGCCGGCCATGATCATCGGCAAGAGCGACGAGATGAAGGGGTACAGAGTGTACCTCCCCGAGGACAGGGTGGTCGTGGTGACGCAGCACGTGCGGAACGTGGAGACGCTCACGGCCACTCAGAACGAGCAGCTCAGGCGCGTACACCTCCAGGACTTGGAGGAGACGAAGGAGGAAGAGACCAGCGTGGACTCACAAAGTGCGGCAGCTGCCGCAAAGACCAAGAGCAAGCGTCGGGCGAAGAGTCGCTGGACGCGCGAGAAGCACCAGACGCGGTCGGTCTCGCGGAAGGCGGCATCAATGGCGAACAACGGCAACAACAAAGATGTGGCGACCCCCGACGTGGTGAACAGCGTGCGGGAGGCCGACCCGAAGAACTACGGGGAGGCCATGAAGAGCCCGCTCCAGGGTGAGTGGACCAAGGCGATGGTCGAAGAGCTGAAAGCGTTAGAAGAGAACGGCGTGTGGACGGTAGAGATGCCGCCAGTCGGCAGCCACGTGCTGCACACGAAGTGGGTCTTCAAGACCAAGACCGACGCCGACGGCGCCATCGAGCGCTTCAAGGCCCGCCTGGTGGCCTGCGGCAACGAGCAGCTGTACGGCATCGACTACAACCTCACATTCGCCGCAGTCTTGGAGCCGAGTCCCGTCAAGGTGATTCTAGCGTTCGCGCGGCGCTGGCGCGTGCCGGCCAGGCACGGGGACATCCCCAACGCGTACGTGAAGGCCGAGAAGAAGCAGCACTTGGAGATCTACCTGGCCATCCCCAAAGGCATGGTCGTGCCCAAGGAGGTGCTGCGCGCGTGCGGCGTGAGCAGCGAAAAGAAGCTCGCGCTGCGGTTGAAGAAGTCGCTGTACGGCCTGAAGCAAGCGGGAAGGCTGTGGAGCCAACTGCTCCACACCAAGTTGGTGGAGCTGGGTTTCGCGCGCTGCATCACGGACATGTGCCTCTACTACAAGCGCGACGGCAACGACATGACCATCGTGGGCGTGTACGTGGACGACCTGCTAGTCACCGCGTCCAAGCCGGACCTGGTCGAGGACTTCTTCGTGGCCATGAATATCCTGTCCATCAAGGACTTGGGCAAGGTGAACAAGTTCCTCGGGATGCGCGTGCACCTCGACGAGGCGGACGGCTACAGCCGGTACCAACAGGCCGCCATCGAGGAGCTGCTGGAGCAGTTCGGGTTAACGGACGCAAACGGCGTCAAGACGCCCATCGGCGAAGAAGCCAACGACGCCAAGCCCCAAGAGCTACGGCTGCTGCCAAGCGTCGGTGCCAAGGGTGAGTTTCCAGTCGCTGGTCGGCAGTTTGCTCTGGATCGCCCGGTGCACCAGGCCTGACATCAGCTTCGCGGTGCACAAGGCGACCAGGCACACGCATCAGCCGCGGATGAGCGACTGGAAGCTCGCGAAGAGGATCGCGCGGTACTTGAAGGTCACCAAGACCCTCAAGCTCCGCATGGACGTCGGGGCGGCCGACGGGCGTTGCATAAAGGTGGAGAGCTGGAGCGACGCGGACTTCGCGGCTGACAAGGGCGACCGGAAGTCGGTGACCGGGGGCATGGTCACCATGGACGGAGCGATCGTGCACTGGGTCTGCAAGAAGCAGACGGGCTTGTCGTTGTCCACCATGGAAGCCGAGTTCACGTCGGCCTCCCACGTCGGACGCGAGCTGCTCGGGCTACGAGAACTGGTGCGCGAGCTGCATCACGCCGTCTCCCAGCCCATGCCCATGCACATGGACAATCAGGCCGCCATGAAGCAGTTGGAGTCTGAGGACAGCATGGCGAGCGCCAAACACGTCGACATCCGGATCAAGTTCATCTGCGACTCCGCACGGAAGGGCATCGTGGAGCACAAGTACGTCGAGTCGCGCCTGATGAAGGCGGACCTCCTGACCAAGTCCTTCCCGGCGCCCAGGATGGCGGAGCTGCGCCAGATGGTCAAGCTGACGTAGGCGACGGCCGAGGAGGAGTGTTAGAAGATTCACGTGGACCACAGCGAGGACCGTGATCTGAAGGACCGGTTCGGCCGCCACGCCCCCATAATTGGTTGGACCAGTCATTTACCAACCGACATACCAACCGTCTGCGCGAAGACACCACCAAGGACGCCGAGACAAGGTAAGCGTAGCTGAAGGTAGACACTCACTTCTCAATACACAAGCTGACCTCCACTACATTACCTACTTTCAGAACTTTGTTCGACTGCGAAGTCTATCAATGCTTGACTTCGAGGATTTAAAGATACCTCGAAGTATGTTAGAAGTACGTTTGGCGACAGGTGTCGTAGTAAAGACCGAGAAGCGCATGGTACGCGTGCGCGTCACGTATAAAGGTCGAGTGTTTGTCGAAACCTTCATCGTCCTGGATTTGGACGATAAGTTCGACATGGTATTGGGCATGCCGTGGCTCGCACGGCATGATCCGGTAATCGATTGGGAGAAGCGCACTCTAGTGCGCTTCGGTCGCGACGCTGGAACAGAGAGCGATGGCCCTGTTACCACCACACACGCACCGGCAGGTGCGCGCAAATCTCCAGTCGAGACAGCGCCTAATACCGCTGTCCCGGAAAACCCTGGAGGCGCACGAGCGCGCGCGCGGGAACAGGTAGCGTCGGCGTCGCCGCCGACGGCTATGGAAGAAAATGTGTTGACTTCGGAGGTCAACACCCGCCTTTCGGCGAATCAAAGGAAGTCTCCGGCCTCGAGCGGCGCGGATGACACAAGAGAGTCACACGGCTCAGCCGTGGAGGCTGACGCGAATCTGATTGGATCCGTTGTGGTCCGTAATGAGAGCCAATATGACGTAGCGCCGTCGACTCCGGGAGTCGATGGCTTGGATGAATTATATTCGTCGGCTCGGACCGCCGACGCACCCTCCGTAACGGGGGTCTCCGCCAATAACAGAATGATGGCGTGTCGGTTCCGGGAACCGACGCTGCAGGCGATGCGGGCGGTTGCAAACGTCCCGCACCGGAAAAACTTGCATGCTGTCGTGCAGCCGCGCTGCACGACGAAGCGCCGCGCGACTAAGCCGAGCTTGAAGTCGCTCACCCGCGGGAAGTACCCGCCGGCGGAACAAATGAAGAACACCCGTCCACGGCTGGGCCTGGACGAGGCCAAGGACCAAGCGGAACCGGGCTCCGCAAGACAAGAAGACGGTGCATGCGAAGGTCGCTGAGGAAGTCTCGGCCCGGGGTCGAGGCGCTACAAGAGATGTCTGCCGGGCAGACGAAGGCTGAGAACGGACGTCGCGATGTTGAACGTCTTGACGCGTACCTGTGCCATGTTCTGGTACAAGGAGATGACGCTCGCTAATCCTCCGACGCAAGCGTCAGAGTTGACTTCGCTTCCAGTCATGAGCTGGAAGCGCTTCGCGCGTGACTTGCACGATGGACGCATCGAGCAAATGTGCAATCTCTCTGACGCCGAGAGAACGAAGAGCGAGAATGAGCAACTGAGGCAGTTCTTCATGGAGAGAACCACTGAGAGTGAAGACACGCCAAAGACGAAGAAGGAACGCTTTGAAGAGCAGAGCTGGGACTCGCTGAAGACGAGTCCCTATTACGAGGTTCTACGGGAGTACGCAGACGTACTTCCGGAAGCGATCTCCCGTAGGACAAGGGCATTCAGCACGAGATTGATCTCGTGCCGGGCACGAAATACTATGTCACGATACCGGCGCAGACACCGATACCGCGAAAAGATGTTATCATCGATTTGATGGCCAGGAGCACCATCTACAGTGCTCTTGCTCTGTGCGATGGGTTCTATCAGATCCTAATGTGTGAGAGCGATATCCCTCTCATGACTGTGAGCACGCCGAATGGCATGCTCTGGGAGTGGCTAGTGATGCCGCAGGGGCTGAAGAATGCCCCTGCAACCTTCAACAGGTGCGTGACGCACTTGTTGCGCTCGGTGCGCGACTTCGCACCGAGATACTTCGATGACGTGTTCGTCCACAGCCGGGCTGCGGACGGGATGAGCGACGTTGAGATGCACAAAGTGCATCTCCGGATGCTGCGCATGAGCGCAAGCACAAGCTCTACGCGAATCTGAAGAAGTGAATCTTCGGGGCGAGCGAGATACTCGTGCTCGGGTGTCTCGTTGGGAACGCCCTGACCCTGAAAAGGTCAGAGTGATCAACGAGTGGCCGACACCGTCGAGCGTCAAGGAACTGCGGCAGTTCCTTGGCTTGGCCACGTACTTGTGCAAGTACGTGAAGGACTACGCGGGCACGATACGCCCGCTTTCACAGCTCCTGAAGAAGGCCGCCGAGTGGAATTGGACTGCTGAATGTCAGCAGGTCTTCGATGCAATCAAGCGAGGCTTGACTGAGGCGCCGATCTTGGCGGTGGCCGACCAAGATCGCCCATTCCACGTTGTGTGCGACGCATCTGATTTTGCGATCGGATGTGCGTTGATGCAGCACAATCACAAGGGCCGTGATCGTGTCGTCTACTACCAATCGCGTCAGCGAAAGCCTGCTGAGTGACGATGCACCGCCTGCGGGGCATCCAGGCTGTAAGAATACATACCTTCTTCTCACGCGAGACTTCTACTGGGCCCACCAGAAGCTGACTGCAAACAACGTTGGCGGGGGCAACACAAATGAATTTAAGAAGGGTTAATTGGTTTTGTTAGCTACTCAAAACCTGCCTAAACATGCAGTCTCCGACTTCGGGGCGAGCAAGCTTGCTCCGCGCTTCGTTGGGCCGTTCACAGTGTTGGCACGGCATGGCAACGCTTACACACTAGACATTCCGTCTAGCATGCGCCTCCATCCGACATTTTACGTCAGGCGGCTGAAACCATACCGACAGCACGAGCCAGCTAGCTCGCCTGGCCCGAAGCGGAAGCCGAACCTTTCTCCAGCGCGTCAACGCGCTGGACCAAACGCACGACACAACCCCCAATGCCGACGGAGACGTCTGACGCGGTCTGCGCGGCCTGAGCGACCTGGGCCCTCAGGTTCGCCATCTCTGCTTCAGAGCAGCGAAGTCACTGCTCTGCAGTCGCTCCACGGCGGCAACCCGGTCTTCGAGAGACGGAGGCCCAAGGTCAACCCCAGGTTGACCGTACCCGGGGCGTGATTCCCCCACCACCGCCTCCGATCCGTGACGCCCACAGCTCAACACGTTGGATTGTTGAGCGTATTGTCGACCATAGTATCCCGAAAACGAACAGTCACCCGGTTCGTTATCGTATTCGTTGGAGAGGGTTTCCGCCCCACCAAGATACATGTGAGCCGCGGGACGTCCTGCTGCAGGACGTTCCGGAAATGGTGAGGGCGTACGAAGCCCACCACGCACTGCCGGCGCGAAGGTAGTCCGAGCGCTGCGGTCAACCCCAGCGCTCGAAGCACCACGCTCGTCGCGTTCCTCACGTGCCATGAACTTGGCACGTAGATCCTTGAGGCGCGCAGGTACGCGAATCGACGTGTACCCATTTAGGTCGCCGTCGCTCAAGCGCGCCGCACCCGGAAGTCGCAACATGCACTGTTGGCCTTCAAGCACAGCGCACGGAACCCCTGCATCCACAGAAGATCTGTGGAGCTGCTCCAACCTCCCACGCGTCGAGAACGTCTCGAAGCGCTCACGGGCATGTTGAACCCGCTCACGGTAAGCTGCCGGATTCTTGTTGAAGTTATCAACAAAGGCATTCCAACTTTGACAAAGTTCCTGCCATTCAGGCACTTTGCTGCGAGAAGAAGTCTTCTTGCTGGAGTAATATCGGAGCTCATGGAAGAGTCCGCTATAGTACTCGCGCCTTTGATCCGTCATCGGATTAAAGTGCTGGCCCTCCGCCACCTCATCGTCCTCGATCGCGCTGCATACGTACAGCGGGATAGTATTCGGAGGCACCGAGTTGCCCACCCGTGCCGCGATGTCTACCGCGGACGGCATCCATGGATCGCGCGCCGCGTGGGGAGCTTGAAGGCGCCGTATCACGCGGAGAGCTTAAAGCCCCAGCAGCAGTGTAACGGGGTTACACGAATGTTGCCCGAAGGGTTACGAAGTGTGGCACACACAGGCTTGTGTGGTGTACACTGTCTAACCTATTTCAGTAGGAGAATCAGTGCATGGCTTCAGAGCCACAGATTATGCATATGACTAGGGTTCACTATGCTAGATAGTGAACCAGATACATTTACACCGAAGGCGGCGCTGCCGCGATAAAGAGAAATACATTCAGTTTAAAGATTCACAGCTAAGAGTTAAGGGTTGACTCTTGGAGTCCGTAGGGAGTACGGACTCGTGCGTTCTGGTATTAGAACGGGCTATCTTTAGCCGCGACTCTGTGAGTCTGTTACGTCTTCCTCTGACGCTAAAGCTACGGCAGCCCCGCTGCACTTGGTAGCACTTGTAGTCAATCCGACACCTGAGTCTGGATAGACTGTCCCTCTGTGAAGGATGGAGCAGTTCGCTCACTTGCCCCCGAACCAGCAGGATGCGCTTAAAAAGCTTATGTCCTTGCTGGGCCCGGAGGGCGTGACGCAACTGGCGCAACAAGGCCCCGACGCGGTGAATGCGCGTCTCGAGGCGTTCTCCAGCTACGAGAATGCTCTGTTGGTGCACCTCCAGCAGAGGATGGCGACGGCCGCGGCGCCGCAAGCGCTCGCTACGTCATCCGACGCGGGAACAAGACCCAAGCCGCTCATGTTGAGCGTGAAGACCTTCGAAGGCAAGGAAGGGGAAAACTTAATGCTTTGGACCCGTGAAGTCGAGATGGCTATGAGCTCAGCTCTACTCCGGACGGAGTTGCAGCGCGTGGCGCTAGCTATCTCGAAGCTTGGTGGGCGAGCGAGAGAATGGGCACTAACGTCAGGGACGTCGGTCGATACGGCCTTCCCGACGTGGGACCAGCTGAAGCAGCAACTGTCCCGGGTGTTCGCTCCGCCTAACGAGGCGTATCGCGTGCGCTCACGCTTCCTGTCTACCCGGCAAGGCAAGAAGGATTTGGTGGACTATGTCCAGGAGTTGAGAACTCTCATTGCGGGCATGTCTGCCGAGCCTCTGGCTGATGTGTTTATGGAAGGGCTTCGAACTGACGTGGCCAGGACGGAAGTCTTCCGCACTCATCCAAGCTCTTTTGAAGAGGCTGTGAGCATCGCGTTGAACGCGGAGCACAACTTTAAGTCGTCAAGACTTGGGTGGAACGCTCCTCACACCAGTTCGTTGAACGGTCCGGAGCCTATGGACCTCAGCTATGCTGAAGACGAAGAAGCCGAGCTTCGGGCTGCTGAGCAGCGGCGCGGCATCCGCCGGTGTTTTATCTGCGGTGACACGCGTCACTTGCGCGCCGGATGTCCGCTGCGCTTGCAGCACCAGGCTTCGTCAAGCCGCTCTTCGGGTTCGAGCCAGGGCTCTGGTTCGTCTCGGGGAAACGAGAAAATTCAGTAGGCGCGGGGCGGCCTACTGGGGAGGAACTAAGTTCTAATGAACCTCGGCGAGGTGGAGGTCGACAGGACTTATCCCCGAAGAGAGCTGTACTCTATAACACGGAACGTGTGTGCAAGCCGGGCTTGCTAGTTGTCCAGGCTTGGGTGAAGGGCTTCACAAAGCCATGGACGATTTTGATCGATTCGGGAGCGTCGGGTAATTATGCCCGGCGTTCCACGATGGACGGAAGTCAGCTTTATGCTGAGGCGCTGGTAGCGCGTGGGAGCGACATCGTCACTGTTCGTCTCGCGACGGGCACTCGTGGCACGGTGCCTAAAGTCCCTGTGGACTTGGGCGTGAAGTTTCTGGATTTCGATAGCGTGGAACGCTGTCTGGTCTTAGACCTCGATTCGAGATATGATATCATCCTTGGTATGGCGTGGCTGGAACGCCATGAGCCTTGGATAGATTGGAGGTCGAAGACCCTTGGTGCTACGCACTTCTCTCCCGGCGGAGCATTGGCGAGTCATGAACCCACCTCTGCTAGGAAGCAGAAGCGCTTCTGGCGCGAGCACTGGACCGAGTCGGTCAATGTGCTAGACATCGGAGTTTCCGAGTTGGTGGACACTGCGTGTGTCGAGAACGAGCGTTCCGAGCGTGGCTCGTGGACGGCAGGTGGAGCGGCACGAATTCCGCTGAGCGGGTGTGCGCCTGAGGGCAACGCCCCGCTGTACCCAAGTGAGGACAAGGTCGGCATGGAGCCGAGGAGCCATGAGCGAGGCCCGGCAGATGAAGGATGTGGAGCGGCACTAATTCCGCTGAGCGGGTGTGCGTCTGAGGGCGACGCCCTGCTGCGTGCCAGTGAAGGCGCGGTCGACGAGAAGTCGAGGGAAGGTGGGTGTTGCCCGGATCAAGGATGTGGAGCGGCACTAATTCCGCTGAGCGGGTGTGCGTCTGAGGGCGACGCCCTGCTGCGTGCCAGCGACGGCGCGGTCGGCACGATGCCGAGGGACAAGGGGCTCTGCCCGGATGAAGATCGTGGAGTGGCACGTAATCCACTGAGTGGAGGCTGCGGGTCGTGCAGCCCTTCGCTAAGTGTCGATCAAGACACTGGTGCTCCTCTGGAGCTGAATGAGGTGGTGACACCTGGCGTCAAGAAGCACGCGAAATCACGGAGCTCTTCTGGGCGGACAGTGTCCATGAAGAGGCGGCAGCGCCGCAAAGCGCTGGCTGAAAGGCGAAAGGCGTCTGCGGTCTCACGAGTCGAGAAGGGTGTGTCGAGCGGTGAGGCTCCACACAAGAGCGAGCAGCTCTACACACTCGTGAATGGAGTGACGGGCGACGTCGACGGAGGCGTCAGTCTCACCGACTTGCCCTCACTATCTGCTCTCCTGGAGCTGGACGAGATGTCCTTGTCCGAGTTGGGCGAAGCCTTGAAGGCTGGAGACTTGGCGGAGGTGGTGGTCATACGACCTGAAGAAGAGTTGAACTCGTCCTCGCTTCTGGATGAAGCTGTCCAGGAGGACACTAAGAAGGCGCTGAATGCGCGAAGCGGATCGGCGATCCTGAAGGATCCGTCGGACCCCTTGTACCACGTGGTGAAGGATTATCAAGACGTGGTCTCGAAGGAACCGCCCTCGGGGCTAGCTCCGGATCGAGGTGTTCGACATGAGATTGATCTCGTTCCGGGAACGAAGTACTGCGTGACGAGGCAGTGGCCTCTGCCGAAGGAGCAGTGTGACATCATTGACGCGTTCTTTCGTGCGAAGCACGAGGCGGGCATGGTGCGTGAGAGTAAGTCTCCTCACTCCACGCCGACGTTCTGTGTCAGAAAGCCGAATGGCAAGTGGCGTATCGTGCATGCTTTCAACAAGCTGAATGCCGCCACCATTCCGGCGCAGACGCCGATTCCTCGGAAGGACGTTCTTCAGAACAACATGGCAGGATGTACGATGTACAGTGCGCTCGACTTGGTCGATGGCTACTACCAATTGCTCATGAGGACGAGCGACATTCCCCTCACTGCGGTGAGTACTCCGAGCGGCATGCTCTGGGAGTGGTTGGTGATGCCCCAAGGGCTTTCGAACGCGCCAGCGACGTTCAATCGTCTTGTGACGCAGCTCTTCCAGCCCCATCGGGCGTACGCGCAGACGTACTTCGATGACATCTTTGTCCACAGTCGTGCGGAGCACGGGAAGACTGATATGGAGAACCATGTCGAGCACCTGCGTGCTGTGCTCGAGTGCATGCGTCAAAACAAGTTGTATGCCAACATTGACAAATGCATCTTCGGAGCAGAAGAGATTCCCTTCTTAGGGTGCTTCATCGGGAAGCGTGGCCTGAGGGCCGACCCGGTCAAGGTCAAGGCCATTGTTGACTGGCCGGTTCCCCAGAACCAGAAGGATCTTCGCAAGTGGCTTGGCTTGGCCAATTACTTGCACAAGTACAGCGAGAACTACGCTGAGATGGCTCGGCCACTCTCCAATCTCCTGAAGAAGGACGCGGAGTGGTGTTGGAACACCGAGCATCAAGATGCGTTTGCGGCAATTAAGGATAGTCTCCTTCATGCGCCTATTTTGGCTTTGCCAGACCCCGCTCGTCCGTTTAGTGTCGTCTGTGACGCCTCGGACTTTGCCATCGGCTGTGCCCTGCTACAAGCAGACGCCGAGGGGCGCGAGCGCGTGGTGGCGTTCGAATCTCGTCAGCTGAAGGCTGCTGAGAAGAACTATCCTGTCCATGACAAAGAGCTACTTGCGATGAAGTATGCGCTCGTCAAGTTCAGGGTTCACCTGTTGGGCTCTCAGCCGTTCGTGATTTACACGGATCACGCGTTGTTACGCACTGCGACTCAGTCGCCTCATCTCTCGCAAAGGATGGCCCGTTGGCTGTCCTTCTTCGCGGAGTACAACTTCGAGGTGAAGTACAAGCCTGGCAGGCAGAATGTCCTCGCGGACGCGCTGTCGCGCAGGCCGGATTATGAGCTGGCTCATGTAACGACCGTGACTTCGTCATTACCGGATCTGATCCGAACGGCTTATGCCAAGGATGACACTTGTGTCGCGTTGCTGAAGGCTCTCGGGAGCAAGGAGTTTCAAGACTCGGACATTGAATTGTCGGCGCGAGTGCGCGCGCGTTTGCATCGCTACACCCTCGATGGTGGCCTGCTGTTCTACAGCACTGGCTCCGAGGACACGCCACGCGTGGTCATCCCTCATGATGAGGACCTGAAGTATCGTATCCTCTATGAGGCCCACGACACGCCGGTGGCTGGCCATCTTGGCCGTGAGAAGACCTACAGCTCGGTGAGCACCCACTACTGGTGGCCGAAGCTGTACAAGTGGACGAGCACTTATGTGCGCACGTGCGAGACGTGTCAGCGAGTGAAGTCGTCACCCCATGCTGCAGCCCCGTTGGCAAGCTTGCCTGTCCCTTCGGGCTGTTGGCAATCCATGAGTATGGACTTTGTGTTTGGCCTGCCGGCGGATGCGGCGGGCAACACTGGAGTCGTGGTCTTTGTAGACCGACTGAGCAAGATGGCTCACATTGCGGCTGTGCCGGATACCATCGATGGTAAGGGTACAGCAACGCTGTTCTTGGACCGAGTGTTTCGACAACACGGACTCCTGAGTCGATTGTCTCGGACCGAGACCCCGCTTCACGGGCAACTTCTGGAGCGCGGTCTTTGCGGTGCTTGGCACCAAGCTGGGCATGTCCACGGCGGATCACCCGCAGACCGATGGTCAGACGGAGCGAGTGAATCGCGTCGTCGAGGACGTGCTCCGCAGCATTTGCGCTGAGACGCCGAAGCGTTGGAGCGCTATGCTGCCACTCGTTGAGTTTGCGTTGAATAACGCCGTGCATGCCTCGACCGGCTACACGCCGTTCTACGTGAACAGCTTGTCTCATCCCCGCGTCCCGCTGACGCCGCCACGTGGTGGCCTCGGGCTTGGTGGGGGAGAGGAAGCCGATTTAGCTGATCGTCTAGCTGATGTCAGCCCGGCTACTGTTCGTAAACAGGTTGACACTTTCTTGTCGACGCGCTTGAGTGTCTTACGACACGTGCGTGACGCAATGGCTGAGAGCCAAGACAAGCAAAAGGAACATGCAGATGCTAAAGGCAGAGGCAATGTTGACAGTTATGAGGTCGGGGACCTGGTATTGCTAAATGCTAAGAACCTACCTACACATGCAGTGTCCGCTGTCTTCAAGACGAAGTTGCGCCTGCGCTTCATTGGACCTTTCAAGGTCGTGGCCAGGAAGGGCCTTGCGTACACGCTCAATCTTCCGAAGAAGATGCGGACGCATCCCGTCTTCTACGTGGGCTTGCTCAAGCCGTACCATGACCCGACGCAGGTGCAGATGGAGGCACCGAGGGCGACGAGGTCGCGAGCGTCGAGGACGCAGTCGCAGGCGTCGCAGACGCGACCATCATCGCAGGCGCTGCAGGCACAGGCGGAAGGCTCGGCATCGGCGGTGCCGCGAGCCCTGAGGGCAGAGTCGGAGTCGGAAGTGCCGCAGGCACAGGGGCCCCCGGCGCAGGAAGCGCTGCGGGCGGGCCCTGCATGCGGGCCAGAAGGTCAATCTGACCCTGCAATGCAGCCTGCTGACGTCGAAGCTCGGAGAGCTCCTGGCTACGACGGTCGTCGCGATCGCCATAGTACTGCACCCAGCTCTCCAAGTGTCGGAGCCGGTCCCAGACCTCGCGAGGCACTTGAACCCAGTTCAAGTCTCGAGCAAGCTCGTCGAGCTCCGTGGCAGTACGCGCGAGACGCGCATCGACATCCTGGACATGGTCCCGAAGACGAGTCGTTTGTTGCCGAACCTCGAACAACTCATCATACGTCGCGAGGCGGCTTGGCGCGTCCTCCACCGGCGCTGCTCGATGAGCCAGGGAACCTTCACTACCATGTGGAGCGCCTGCTGGCGAAGCGGCGGTGCCGGGGTCAAAACCAGTATCTGGTGAAGTGGTGAGGGTACCCACACTCAGAGAACTCATGGGAGTTTGAGGTGTCCCTTCGCCAAGACTGCCCAGACGTCGTGGACGCTTTGATCGGCTTGATCACCAGCGCCCCGTGGGCTCGAGGCCGGCATGCCGGCCGTCCCGCGCTTCCCGGCAATAGGCTGGGGAGCTGTTGGGTCAGCCACATTGCTCCGGGGTTGGCCCTGAGCCACAGCGCTCACGCCCTCACGGGTAGGAGCGACTGGAGGGCTCAAAGGAGCGAAGCGCGCAGCGCTAGAATGGGTCTGCGGCTGAGCGTTAGCCGAGAGGCTGCGTTTGGCTCGGACCTTCGCAAAGTCGAAGCGGAGCTTGCGTTCGATACGAACATCCACTTCGCTGAAGCTAGCTCGAAGAGCATCCATGGAGCTAAGCTTCTTCTTCTTCTCAGCCCAGAGCTCGAACTGAGCCTCGTGTTCGGTCAGGCTTTCGCCCGGGCTGAGCACCACAGGGTACGTCCGTATTGCGGGCACGGACAAACCCTTGCCTTGCAGGCGCAACCGCTCGCGGTACTCGGAGACAGTCGTAGACTGTGGAGTCAAGAGTCGCTGTCGTAGAGACGTTCGAAGAGCGATCTCCTCCGGAGTACGGGCCGCAGGCCCAATGACATGCTGAGCCAGCGTCGGCTGGAATGCCTGACGGCATGCCTCCGCGGGGTCACGAGGCCGAAAGCCGTACTCGGCGGTGCTGGGGTTTAGCAGGGGCCGCAACTCGGGGCGCTGGGAGCGCATGGAGGCCAGCTGCGCCGCAACCTGCTCGGATTGAGCCTCGTCCAAAGGGTTGGAGATGACAGGGCCCAAGGGCGCTTCCTCCGCACGAGGCAGCGAGTACCGTGACTCAGTGAGCTCGCGCAGCTCGCGGAGCCCGGAAGAGCGTTCAGGGAACGGATTTGGAGTGCGCAGCGGTGGCCGCGGCTCCTCCCTCGACGGCGCAGTGCGCTCAGTAGAGAGATGGCTCGACGAGCGCGCAGGAGACGTTCGCGCGCGGCGCTCTGGGTCGCGGGAGCTCGACGAGCCAACTGTGGTCGACGTGCCACCTCCGCGTTGTGCCGGCGACGTGGGCGAAGCGTCGCGGCGGTTCGGGGAGCGTTGTGGGGACGCTGCTTCACCCTCGTGGCTCGGAGAGCCGACATCGGACTCGCTGTAGTCCACCTCGCCCTCCTCCTCATCTCCGAAGAGATCTTTGAGGTCCATGGTCTGATGGGCTAGTGCTCGAGGAGCTGGGGCGTGCTCGCCGCGAGCGTTGCTTGAGGCGTTGCGCCGCGAAGTACTGGGAGACCAAGAGCCTGGGAGGCGCGGTCGGTGTGCGCACCTGCGCCGGGGCTTGAGAGTTCGCAGGCACGAGGTGCCGAAGCGCGAGAGGAGCGAGGCTCCGAGGCGGACCTCGCGAGAGGGTTTCTGCGGTCGAAAGACCAAAAGGCGTTATGACTTGAAGTCATGTGAGGGCGCGTTGCGCCGAGAAGTTCTCAGAGACGTCCACACGATGTGGATTGACTCGTTCGAGAAGGAGGCTTGACGGAACAAGACCCGGTCGTTGACCGTTAAGCGTGAACACCCGTGTCCACGGTTTGGTGGGGGAGGGTGTAACGGGGTTACACGAATGTTGCCCGAAGGGTTACGAAGTGTGGCACACACAGGCTTGTGTGGTGTACACTGTCTAACCTATTTCAGTAGGAGAATCAGTGCATGGCTTCAGAGCCACAGATTATGCATATGACTAGGGTTCACTATGCTAGATAGTGAACCAGATACATTTACACCGAAGGCGGCGCTGCCGCGATAAAGAGAAATACATTCAGTTTAAAGATTCACAGCTAAGAGTTAAGGGTTGACTCTTGGAGTCCGTAGGGAGTACGGACTCGTGCGTTCTGGTATTAGAACGGGCTATCTTTAGCCGCGACTCTGTGAGTCTGTTACGTCTTCCTCTGACGCTAAAGCTACGGCAGCCCCGCTGCAAGCAGAGAGCGGAGTCTCCTTTGCGCTACGCGAACGCTTCGAACTCGAAGCGTCCGAATCGCCTTCTTCACGAGGGCGTCTCGACCCGGCGTGCGGGTCGAGACTGTCACTGTCGATCGACTCCTTGCGTCTGCTGGGGAGGCTTCGCCCTCCTCCATGTCCACGTCGTCCTCGCTATAGTCAACAAAGTCGTTGACTATCGAAGAGCCCTGAAGGACAATCTTCGGCCCAGCTACGGCTTTGGCAGCGCGAGCGTCTTGCTTCGCCTGCTGCCGCTCAAAGTACTCGGGAACAGAGAAGTTCTCTGTCCCGGCGGCGGGCTTCTTCTCGGCGGCGGTCTTCTTCGGCGAGCTCATTGCGGAATGAGCTCGAGTTTTCTTTCTCCCAACGTGAAGGATTTGACGAATGGTCAATTGCCTGATTGACGTGCTGTGATCGGCGCGTCTAACCTTAAGGGGGGGAATGGTGTAACGGGGTTACACGCACAAGTTTCTACAGTCACTTGCAACTCGTAACAGTTACGTTGGCTGTTAGAGAATGGTTACTTCCTCGGCCTTGATGTACGTTACATCAAGTGTCACATTCATTTACGATCACCACGACGGGTGGTCGATACACATTTAGGATTACTATTGGTTGAAAGCAGCATATTTTAACCAATGAGCGACATGCACAGCAAAGGAATTCTGCCAACCAGCCGTTGGCAGATTCCCAACTTCGAATATTACATTTAGAGGAAGTCAGAAACATAAAACAAAATAGCAGTTCTTATTTTAACCCAAAAACATTATTTGGATCGTTTATTTAGATTAATCTATACTCGGAGGCCCGACTATAATTAACTCTAGTTTAAACTAAGCTACGCTTCCTTCTACACGACCGCACACGTGTAAGCTGTTGTAGTGAGCCAAGGTAGGCCCATTACAGTTCAAGCATAGCGCGGTAACCGAGAAAGCTATCGAAGAGTTCACGGAATGGAACGCCGTCATCCGAGATGGTAAGCCGCTTGAGTTTCTGCTTCAGTATGGTGTGACATTGCATTGACTTCCCTCGTCTCTGTTTAAAAAAATGGGTAACACGAAACCAATGCAGAAGAAGCGTGACTTCATTCTGGGCAAAATGAATGAGGCGTTTGGTTCGAAGACGGCGGACGCTCAAGAGTTTGAGGCGCTTGCGATCGAGTTCTGGGAGAAAATAAATCTGTTGGTTCACGGCAAGACATGGTCCGTCATTCACTCGATGAACCACGTCGGATACGCGCGTGTCTGCACGAAGATTATGAAAGCATTGGGCGTGTTGGAGAAAACCATTAATCCTTAGTCTGTTGTATTTGTGTGTGTCGCTGCGTAACGATGAATGAATACACATTTCCAAGTCACCGATGACTTAGAGCGAGTCAACTTTGACTCGAATACGCCTGTTTTATTGATCGCGAAGTCAATATGGACTTAAGCCAAGTCGACATTGGCTCAAACATACTAGTTTCAGTAATAGCGAAGTTAACGTCGACTCTGAACGAGTCTACATTGACTCAGTCGACAGCGACCCAACGTTGAGTTACAAATAAAAACCATAAACTCGGTTCCAGTATGAATCCCCAAAGGGTCGTTTTACTTGAGTTTGTATAGACAGTAGCCGAAGCGAAAAAACTGGCCGACTTTTCAGATGAAGAGGATCGCCTACTTGTTCAGCTCGCGGAGGGGTACGAGGAAGCGGAAAGACGAATCGACTGGCTGTCAGTGGAGAAAGACATGGGGCCGACTACATGGAGCGCAGCCAAACTGCACCAGCGAATCAAGACGCTCAAGAGACGATATGGCAAAAACGTGCTGAGTTTCCCCCACGCATTTCCACCCGCTACCAGACCGAGTAGGACTATATTTGGAAGCCAAAGCCGCGTCTCCGCTACGATGTTCGCCTTCACCACATACCATAGCGACCCTATCTCCGCAAGAAACCTACAACGCCACTGGAAATCTGCGGGTATAAATTCTAGAGCAGTGGCCAACGGTGGTGCGGAAGGCGTGCAAGGTGCCCATCAACCTCAGCAGGCGAGAAATCTGCAAACAAATCGCATTGGTCAAAACGCTATCGGCGGGACCTTGAAGAGGCGCAAGTACCCTAGCCACCTTTATGGTTTGAACCGAAACTTTTTCCACGAGGTTTTTCTTATCCCTGCTAAATCGGGTTAACGGTCGACGGTGGGTGTAACCATGCCTCTGACAGCAAATCAACGGTCTCCATCTAAATGAATCGTGTCAGTACCAATACATCACTATGGACAATGTCCGTTGCCTACCCAGGAGAAAATGTACTCGAACAAATCCGCATTGCGGCTTAATTCCTCGAGGGGATGCTTGATTAGTCCCACTGGCTCAGGTTTGAGAGGGAGAGGCACTCTCTCCACCTCGCGGAGCAGCTGCCGAAGCGCTTCGTATACAATGGTAAACCTGGGTTCTCCATATTAAATTAAAAAATCTTACGGTACCCTCAAGCCGTTGAAATGACTCGGATGGCACCAGTCACCTACGCGCTTGGCCCATGAGCGCTTTCGAATCTCGCGCCTGGTTAATTCCCTTGCATTTCTTTGCGTGATTGGTAAAGCTCGTGTGCGAATCATCGAAGATGAAAAAATTCAAGCCCACGACGCTGCAGCCTCGACCGCCGAATCTTCTACCGCCAAACCAAAGAAACAGCGCACGATTGAGGAGACCATGGTTGTGAGCGACGACAAGATTTGCATAATGATCACGTGCTGGCTGTTGTCGTCGGGACTGCCGCATACGTCGCTAGAAAATGGAGAGCTACTCAATTTAGTCAGACGACTAGCCCTTCAGTCAAGTCTTTCGCTTCCAGCAAGGAAAACCTTTTATGGGTTTGCAGATGCAGATTTTCAATCCTTCGTCGATATTTAGCATCGAAGTATTTGCAAAGTGAGTTCGAGCTTGCACTTCGCCTGCCATTTCTCGCTATGTTGCACGATTTGTGGCCAACGCGTCAAGTGTCAATGTCGTCGGAGTTACGGCAATGTTCATCGACTCTAAGTGGAGATTGGTGACACTTTTTGCTGGCAGCTCCAAATACAAGTGGTCACGCGGCGAAGTCGGTAGCAGACCTGGTGAAACTTTAAGTCAAAACAGGATACGGGTTTGATATGAACGCGTACGCGCACTTCACTGTCAGCGACACAACCGGAAGCGAAATGTATCCGACCACTTTGAAAACACAGATCAGGTCGACTGCTTGATGCACAAACTCAGTCTCTGTTTTACTAGATGGGCTCGGTCTAAAGGAGAATACACGCCAAGATGACGCGTGTACTGTGACACCTGGTGGTAAATTTGAGGAAGGACTCCGCGTGGTGAAGATGCTGCGTGATTTGGCCCCATTTTTCAACACTCCAATGCGACAGCAGAAGTCGCGGCCGCTAGCTTGGCCGCCGTGGCATTATTTTCATCCGTCTTGGCTTCTTGGGCACCTCCATCGTAGCCGTAGTCCTTGCAGCGCCTGCTCCTGCTGAGCGCGTCGCCTGTCGAGTGTAAATGTAGCCATCGACGCCAAGACGAGGGTTGGGTATGCCGTCACTCTGTTGCGACGTAGTGTCTATAACTACTTTGCTTTCAAGTATTTCGACACTGCTACGTCCACGGAACAGGCTACTTGGGTGAATATCGCCGACGCTGACTGGGAGTTGATAATTGAAATGGAGGCAGTTACGAACCATCTAGCGCAATTTAGCCTTGGAGAGGTCCAGGAAAAAGGTGTATCCAGTTCTTACGTTCTTCCCTTTCGGAAAATCCTGGCCATCACGCTTGACATGCCGCGTTTTCCTTGCCTTGTGCTGGAGAGACCTGATCCGTTGAGTAGCGAGTTCGCTAAGCGTCGTGTTTGAAAGAAGTCTCCAACTTTCGGATGAAGGAAAGAGGTTTATTTTGCGACTCAAAGAGCAGTAGAAACTACGCTTCTCAGAGCCAGAGGACCTCGAGATCAAGGCGTTGCTTCTAGACTCCAGAATCAAGTCTAAAGCAGCCTCTATTGTTGATGACGCTCCGCGCTTCGCTCAAGTCGAGCATGAATTAGAGCAAGAACACGAGCACATCTAAGACCCTTACAATATTCTGACGGCCAAGAATTCCTCGGCAAACTCACCCAGTATTTCTGATAGGCCAAAAAAAGTTTGTGTTTTCCCTTGCGGGGGCGGGCGGGGCCTCATTATATGTCACAGTGCGGGGAATTCTTGGCGCGTACCTTTACTTACAGTTCTTCGTAAGCAAGTGGCTTTTCCAAGATGGCTTGCGTTTCTGATAGGCCAATTATTCCTTCCCCTAACCCATCTGGGGCCTGTGGATACGGTCATGTCTCTCGTACCGCCGAGGTCCTTGCTGTTACTTTCGATAGTGAAACCGTCCTTCCTATAAGCCAGCTGTTCTCTACGTCTATTTACCCTTAGTGTCGGGGTGCCCTAACCGCCTGGGCCATGAGGGACGTTCCTCTTCGGGGGTTCTATGCGCTTCCCGCGCGGGGAAACTAATGTCCGCTGTGGGGCTCGAACCCTCGGTCCACAGCGTAAGGGCCAGAAGCTTAACCCACTCGACCGCGCCACCGGCCTCAAACTCACCCAGTACTTCTGAGAGCGGTCTTGATTCTCCGCAAGACTGGTTTAGTGGTAGCCAGGATGCTAGTATCGCTACCCAAGCTCTTTTGGACATTGATGTGCCTTCTGAACGTAACACGGAGAATCGTGAGTGCTCCAAGGCTGCGGCTTTAGCGTGGTCAGATTGGAAGGAACTCTCAGTGAATTGGCCCAGCCAACCTCGGGATGGCAAGTTCAACCTGTTGGGTTTGTGTAAGTCCGTTGACGTACTGGTTTGGTTTCACGAACATGGAGAACGTGATCACCAAGCAATTGTGCTCCTTGCTATAATTTATTTTGGCAAACCGATGTCCACCGCAGCCCAAGAAAGGTTTCTTAGCCTGTCAGGCTACGTCGTCAATGATCTACGTACATCTTTTGACGACAAACGCGCCGAGATGCTGTGCCTAATGAAGGCAAACTGGGCGGAGTACAAGAACCTGCTTCGGCTGCAGCTGCTCCAGTAGATTACTGCTGTATCTACTACTGTAGTTCGGTATTACTACATACCGTCAAAATTCCAACTGTCCGACCGAGGAGTCCAACCTGTACCGGTACTCGGACAATCTACTTTAATGACATGTATTCCAATTTACTGACACATCCGACTGTAGATTCATTCATTCTCGAAGCACACAGCGGCCACACACCAGCGGACAACAGCGGCGTCGGACAGCGGCGTCGGACGGACGAGTGCTCGGCCTCGGGTGGGGTGGCGGCCCTCGGGGCCAGCAGCAACAGGAGCATGGCGGCGACGCGGACGAGGGCGGCGGCGCGTGGCCTCGGTGGGGTGGCGGCCCTCGGGGCCAGCAGCAACAGGAGCATGGCGGCGACGCGGACGAGGGCGGCGGCGCGTGGCCTCGGGTGGGGTGGCGGCCCTCGGGGCCAGCAGCAACAGGAGCATGGCGGCGACGCGGACGAGGGCGGCGGTGCGGACTCGTGCATGGCCTCGGGTGGGGTGGCGGCCCCGGGGCCAGCAGCAGCGGCAACATGATGCGTGTGGGCTGCGGCGCGGACTTCTCGTACTGCTGCTTGGTCTCGGGCGGGGTGGCGGCCCCCGCGGCCAGCAGCAGCGCCGATGTGGAGTGCGGGGTGGTCTCTGGCGGGGTGATGAGTGCCGATGCCAGCTGCCCAGGAGCAGGTCGGCAGCAGCGGCGACATGGACTGTGGCTCGGTGTTCGAGTCAACAAGACAAGGTAATTGATGTTGCGCTTTTGGTTGGGGCAATGTCCACTTCTGACATTATGGTTTGTGCAGTGTTGTTTGTATTATAGTGTCAGTGTCAGTCAAGTGCAAGTAAATACACAAAGAGGTTCATCCATATTATGTTGTTATCTCCTCTCTATTTGATGGTGTTTACTTCTTGGTCAGTGTGCTGCGAGGCCGCTTTAACTTTGTTTTTCTGGAGTGTCATTCTGTGCTATGATTAATCTTGCTTAGGCTTCAGGCGAATGAAGGACGGCAATGCTGAAGGTGGTGTGGGATCGACAACGGAGCCACGGTCGACAAGCTCATGAAACTGTGTGATGAGCTCGTCAAGTTTTCCAAGTTTCTGAAGTTGACGAAGTGCCTTCAACGATGTACCTGCTGCGACTGCGGAGGAGCCGTGCGACTTCAAGAAGGTATGTGCGTTCTGTTGTGCTTTATCGCCAAGCTTGAGCACCTCGCTTTTGTATGCAGGTGACGAAATGTCCAGCGCAAACCCTTCAGGTAAGAAGAGCATGAGATACCCTGCGATGTACCTGAACTCGTACAACGCTGTCTTCTTCACAGAACGAGACGCATACACACAAGGCTCCGCTGTAAACCACCCGAATCATACCGCCGACAATGACGGGACTCCCTTCTTCTTCGCGCGTGTCGTCTTAGTCCCTACTGGCGGTGGCTGCTCGGAAGCAGGAAGTGTGGCGTCGGCGTTTGCTGGTTGAGTTGTGACTGTGCTGGTAAATGTCTTGAGGTGTGTTTTAACAACTAATATGCGCTCGTCGATTCGTTTGTTGTGCAGGATTAAGATATCGATCTGCTCGGACTGCCGCTTGATGAGGTCAATCAACGCAGGCGACGTCTCCTCGCCATCACTAGCAGAAGCCTTCGACCCAGGCGGCGTCACGAATGCCTGGCTAATTGTCACGCTCCACGCGAGTAGCTCGGACTCACCGATGGATCGTTCTGCTAGGAGCTCACGTATCTTTGGGATGAGCGGGCTGCTTGCGCAGAGCACCAACATTTCGGGGTAACGCATAAATAGGGTAGCCGTAAGGACATCAGCGACGTCGTCGTCGAGGTTCAAGGCAGCGTCAGCAAACGCCATCGTGTTGGAAAACAGCAGCTGTTGTAGCTTGCGAGCGCGGACCAAGACGGGCGTGTCCAGAGCGGCTAGCGTTGGTAGTCGTGCGCCGTCCTTGGGCTTCCAGCCACTCAGGACGCGGGACACCTTTTGGTCGGCTTGGGTCGTACCAAGCATGTACCCGAAGGCCTTGTTGACGCGGTCCAACTGCCAGCCGCCACGCTCAATAATCCAGTTCTCGGCCAAGGTACCGTCGTTGGCATGCATGGCCCCACCACGTCGAAAGGAATGGGAGGTAAGCTCCGGCGTCATGCGAATGCTTCGCAAATCGGCGAGCTTCTTAACTCTAACCAGCAACCTGTTAACGTATGCTTGTGCACCAGGAACTGCCCGCTTTGTCGAAGGTGCTTCAGATTCCTCCATAGAAGGCTGGTCATCATCAACCTCCAGTAGTTCGATCAGTGTAAGCTCCTGTACATCATCAATATCATCTGATCTGTGCTTCTTGGCGATGAACTGAGGGAACATGCGCTGGCTTGGTGCCTTCTGCATAACCAGCGCCACAGCCAAAGCTTGCAGAGGACATGTCAAGAAATTTGTTGGGTCCTTGAATAAGGAGATGCCTTGTAGTAAAGCCGTTTTAACCCGCTTAAATCGAAGAAATAAGACCCCACCTAGCATAAATGCATTCAGTGTTAAAATAATTCTGCTAAGAACATAATAATTAATTACTTACCAGGCAAGATGGATAGCTGGCTCTTCTCGACTGTTTCCGCGTCCGAGCTTCGGCCGTAAAGGTACCACATCATCACGACTAGTGCCGCGTCCAGGTATTCACTCTCCGTCGCAGCCGTTGAGTACAGTAGAGACACCATAGCTTATAAGTCTTGTTTAGAGCACGGGGGTGCTTTCTTCTCGTCGCCGACCTCCTCTCGGTTACTACAATACTTACCCAGTCCTGATAGAATTTTTTGGAGCTGAGATTTAAGCAAAGCTCCTTGTAGCGGGTACTTATCTACTAGCCAATTCTTGACGTTGCCATAATATGCTAGACAAGTATTGGTTGCTCTTACCTTTTCGGCTGAGGTGGCTAACGAATATGCATACTTGTCTAGTATAATACGCAATACCTTACCTGTCTTATCCCCGTCGATGAGCCTGTGGGTGGCTTCAAGTGTCATGCTCTCCGCGGCCAGGAACATCGTGAACGAGTTGATCGCCGTCGTCCTGGCCTTCTTGCTGTTGGCTGGAGCAAGCGATGCGATCGACATGCTAGCCTGCCTGCTCTTTTCACTCTGAACAAAAAAAATGTACCGACCGCTCGGGTTGGAAACAGAAGGATATTTTTGGGATATGCATTTATATAGACATTTGTATGGCATTAAAAATATTCTGACAAAATTCCAACCAAATATGGTTGGAACGGTTGGAAAAATGCCTTAGTTTAGAGGGGCTTCCGATTGGCCAAAATTCATCGAACTTAAGGTATTCGTTGGGTGAAACTCGCCGAGTACGACCGGTTTGGGATAACAAAAAAGAGTAGCGGTTGGAACAGAGTGAATATTACTCCATACACTTGCTCATTTCTATCAACATGCTACAGTGTTACTGCACTGCATCCATCTGTATGATCTGTAGTGTTATTGCTCGGAAGGCACCTAATGCAAAGCCCTGTGCGCGATACGGGGCAGATTAGATAGGGCAACTTGGCACTGCACAAACAAATATGCGCTTCTAGCGATAACGTTCCGCAGTAATAAGTTTGCGGAGCACGGGTCCGCAGTATTGCTTTGAGCGCAGAAGACTTGCCAAACACACTGTTCGCCCACTCAGCGTATTTGGGATTGCGAGAGAACTGTGCCCCAGCGCAGCCTCCATTACACTAGACTAGAGTATGCAATAGTAAACTTAAATGAGCTACACAGCACTGCTTCAACTGCGACGAGGAACAGGAAGACGACAGAACCCAACTGCCACCACACAATAGTTCACACTCCCACTTCGTGTTGCTTGACCTGTCAGCATGTTGCTCGCAGAGCGCAACTACGCGTTGTCGGACACCGGCAACACATTCAGGCTTTGCCGCAGCTTGCAGATCTGCTGTGGGCCTAGAGGCTTCGTGAACATGTTGGCGACGTTGTCCTCGCTAGGGCAGTACGTGACCCGGAACACGTTGCGCTCAACGAAGTCCCGAATCTTGTGGAACTTGAGATCCACACTGCGCACCTTGTAGTTGCTGCCAACTTCGCTGATCACCTGGATCGCAGCCTGGTTATCCTCAAACAAGATAGTTTGCTTTGCCCGCCGGAGCTTCAGCTCCTCAAATAAATTATGAGTCCACATGATCATGTTCGAGCACTCGCTCGCAGCCACGACCTCCGCACTGCATGTGTCGTCCATGATGATCGGCTACTTCTTGCTCTTGTAGACAAATGTGCAGCCGTTGAGTTGCCGCACATAATCAGTAATGGAACGACGGTCATCTGTCTCGTTTCCAAGGTCTGCGTCAGCGTAGGCAGTCAGCTGCAATCCCCGAGGCACAGTAACATTCCACACCAATCCGTACTTACGAGTACCCTGCAGGTACCAGAGAACACGCTCTGCCAGCACGAAGTGCTCCTTCGTGTAGCAGGTCAGGAACTTTCCCAAAGTCCGTACCGCATTTGCAATATCTGGGTGAGAGCAGCTCACCAGATACTGCAAAGAACCAACAATGCACATCAGGATCCATGTTAACGCACACAGTCTCTCTATCGGGATCTCCTGGCAGCGGAAAGTTGCCTTTCGCCTGTGGTGCGGGCGTGCCCTTGCAGCTTGCCATCATGAATCGCTCAAGAATCCGCCCGATATACCACCGACAGAAACTGGCCGGGTACGTACTTGATCTCCATCGAAAGCAAGTGGCTCACATCACCCAGATCCTTGACTTCGAACTTCTTCGCAAGCTCAGTCAACACTAGCTGGATAGTCTCCGTAGTCGCGGCAATCACAATGTCGTCAACGTACAAAGTCAGAAAGATAGGACTATCATACACCCAGGGAAAGTAAATTCCTCCATCCATCTTCGATCGCTGGAACCCACACTGCCTTAAATACTTGTCGAGAGTCTTGTACCATATCCTCAGGGCCAGCTTGAGGCCGTACAAGCTCCGAAGCAGACGACAGACTCGTCCAGATCCATCATCAAAGAACTCAGGCTGCTTCATGTATATCTCGACATCAATGGGTCCGTTCAGGAACGCCGTCACAAAGTCCACGTGACGATATCCCAAGCCGTAGTGAAGCGCTAGCAGCAGAACCAAACGCACCCCCTCCATATACACGACAGGGGCGTAGGTTTCCCAGAAGTCTAGCCCGTACTTCTACTAGCAGCCCTTTATGGTGATGTGGGCTCGGTGTCTCTCAACTTGTCCTTGTGCGTTCCGTTTGCGGACGAAACCCCACTTGCTCGTCAACACTTTTGCGCCAGCGGGCTTCTCCCCCAGCTCCCATGTGTTGCTGCGCAGCAGGTCGCCAAACTCCTTATTCAGTGCTTCAACCCACTTCTCAGAGTCAGGAGCCCCCAACGCCTCATCCACAGAGGTGGGGTCCACCACAGCGTACATCGCCTGAATCACCAAACTTTTGGGCACTTCGATTTCATAGTCGAACAGGCGAATGCGCGTCGAGCGCCGAAACTATGCCCCAGCACCGCTATCCTCATCGTCGTCCTCCTCTTCTTCACTACTGCCCGACGAGATCCTGTCTCCCACTGAGCTTCCACTTCTCTGCGCTGGTTCGCCAGAAGCAACCACTTCTTCTCCTTGTTCAACTGCACCATCGTCTTCATCTCCTTGCTCATCTGCAGGCAGCGGCAACTCCCTCATAGCAACCAAACGGCGACGGTTAAGTACACCGTCCGCTGCCTCAGAGTCACTACCGTTCAAATCATGGTCTTCACTCAGAGAGGTTTCACCCTCTTGCTGCGGTGCACTTGCAAGTGACGGCGGGTCAGCAGTCAAAGCCGCTCCCACTGGAGGCTCGCTCACTGGTCCAGCCACGGGACAACCCATGCTGGCCGGAGCCTGCTCCACCACAACACCAGAGCCAGAACCACTAACAGTAGACGAAAGACGCGACGCTTTGCAGGAGGGCCAGTCAACTCTTCATGAGGCACAGCAGCCAGCTCTTCGTGCGTCACTGCCGCTAACACCGGAAATCGCACGAGCGGGACAATGTCAGGAAGCTTGAAGCGGCCCTTCCGATACGTGTTAGCCAACAGGTTCTCCGCGTACAAACGTTCAACAGTCCAACCTTCGTTGAAAACAACAGAGCGCTTCTCTTCGATCTTACCAGTCTTCAAATTCAACACTCGCACACTCTATGAATGCTTTGCAAACCCAACGAACAGTACCAGCTTGCCAGGGTTCTCCAGTTTGCTTTTCCGTAGAACCTTGGGCGTGAACACGTGCACAATACGGCCCCATATTTTCAGCTGATCCACGCTCGGACGCTCACCAAAACGTCGGGCGTATGGGGTGTCGCCTCCAAGTCCCCGGGACGGGCTCACGTTCGACACATCCACAGCAAACGTGAACGCCTCACCCCACAGCATCCATGGCATGTTGGCCGTCGTCAGCAAGCTGCGAATGCGTGCTTCGAGAACGCCGTCCATCTTCTCTACGAGCCCATTTTCCTCTGGGCTGTAGACATTCGTCCAAAGAAACTCAATCCCTCTCCCCCTGAGGAATGCCTTCAGCTTCTTATTGACCAGCTCCTTGCCTTGATCTGTAGCGAACACCTCGATGTGTTGGCCTTGTGCCAGTAACCACTCCAGGTGTGCGACGACTACCGGTCTGGAGTCTTCTTTTGCCTTCATAAGAAAGTCCCACACCCAGCGAGTAGCCTCGTCCATCACGAGCTGAAAGCAGCGATAGCCATCGTACGTCACATCACCGATGCTGCACATGTCAGACACCAACTTCTGGTATGGCTCTGTAGCGCGTCTCGTTTGTGTCAGCTTGTACGACATCCTCTTCAGCTTCGAGGCTGTGCACGTCCAGCAAATGCCGTCAAGCTCATTACTCAGCCAGCCTGCATCTCCACACAGTTCTTCTAAACCAGCCACAGTCTCTTGCGCTGCCATTTGACGCAGAGCTGGGTAGTTCAGATGTGCGAAGTGCATGTGCCAGAGTGCCGCTGCGTTCTTCTTCCTCGTTGCAGCGTTCTTCGTAGCAGCAGCCGTCAGCGAAACAACACTCGCTCGTTCATGAGCAGGTCTCGCGCGAAGACGACAGCGACCACGATTTTTCACCATAGCCAGCTTCAAGCCATCTTTCTCCAGCCAACAAATCCGTTTCATGTTCATCTGCGTGAAGCTCATGCTCCATCCGCTCTCCTCGAGCAGATGCGAGCTCAGCAAATTGTCCGGTCCAGTTGGGGTGTGAACAACTCCATGCAACACCAATTCTTCATCATGATTGGATGTCACATTAGTCACTAGTAAGCGCACGTCACCTACTACTCGCTCTCCTTTGGGTTGTCCATCGAAGTCCAAGAAGATGTGCTCCTTGTCTGGCCTTGAGTTGACAAGCAGCGTTGCGTCTTTACAGACATGCACGTCCGTCGCTGTGTCCAAGACCTACTCCATGTCACTGGACTTGCGGGGTTTACAACCAACTACAGTCGCGCCAATACTGCGCTGCGTGTGCATCGACACTCCTCGTCACTCCTCCAGCACTGCCACCTTTTTTATTCTTGAACCTCTTTGCCTACATGCCAGCACACGGTCTCTGCCCCTGCGAGTCATTATTCTTCTTCATGTGAGGGCAGTGAGCTAGAATGTGGTCGAGCTCGCCGCAGTTCCAGCAACCATCACTCCTCTTGCCACCACTACTTCCAGCAAACTTCCCTTCTTGGCTCTTGCCTTTGGCCTTGAAGCGATCTCAGCCTTGCTGGCGTTTCCCTTTCCAGTATTGCCCTTGCCAGGGTTGTCGGAGTTTTGGTTTCCGAAAGAATTGCTTGACGTCTTCTTCGCCGAACTGATGCTGGCTTGAGGTATCTCCTCTGCGACCCTCTCATCCAGGTCCTCCTCTGCGCACAGCGCATTCACGACCTGGGCCGCTGTCGGGGCCAGTTGGTGAGTACCTGGTACGGCGAGTACTGCATAGTGCCGAGAAAACTGGCGAACCACCTCTTGGTGAGTCCGTGACACATTGCCAAGCAAGTTCTCTGCAAACTCTTCGTTACGAATCACTTTGCCGTAATGCTGAAGCCCCCGCCTCTGTAGCTCCATATCACGCAGCCAGTCACTCAAAATCTGATCACGAATATATTTGTTCGAATAGAGCTGCTCGCGGGCCAAGATGTAATTCGCGTACTCACGCTTGGTCTGCTTGTTCTCAAAGCTGATCCACATGTCCTTCGCGGAAGCCTCGTGACAGATCATCTCTGCATCCGCTTTCGGCACACCGCGTAAGATCGCGTCTCGACTCGAGACTCTCGAGCCGCGTTGTCGCGAGAATCGAAAGCTGCCTGGGCCTCGACATCGAAAAGCGAGCGCACGTCGGTGCCGTCGACAACCCCCCAAAGTCCCAATCTAGTCAAAAAGGTCCTTCATTGCACGGCATACAAGTCGAAGCTACCCTTCATAACAGGTAGCTTAGTAGAGATCTCCTTAATGCCAGGCACAATGCCTCCGGAACCACGAGCTCCAGTATGCAATTGCACGCCACTAGACGGAACGGGGAGACCATACCCACCGTAATAGCCATACGAGACTCCAGCCACCGACGGAACATTGCTTCCATGCACCATCGGCACGAAAGTCACAACTCCAGGCATCGCCATGGGCATGGAGGCCCCAAAACCACCAGCCGACACGGGAGGGAACGTGAAGCCACTAAAATTATGTGGCACTACATACGGTAAACTAACGCTACATTCATTCTGCAGTGCAATAAATTACCAATGTAGTGTTGCGTGCCAGTAAAACTGATGCCACAGTGTTACCGATGCCCAATACCATAGTGTTGAAATAATCAATAAATCTCGGGTCCCAGTCGGGCGTTTTGCTAGGACAAACGCGAAAAATGGTAGGACAAACTCAAATTTGACCTGATTTCAGTATAGTGTACCACAATTTTTGTCCCAGCGATCCGTCTAGGACAAATTTTGTGGTACACTATACTGAAATCAAGTCAAATTCGGGTTTGACCTACCGTTTGTCCTAGCAAGAGGGAACTTGATGGAGCCGCCCACGTCGTCGGTGGCTGATGCGTCCACTACGCAGCCCCAAGTCTTCAGCCACAATGCCGCGATGCGTCCGCAGCTGCAGCTCACTGCGTCCAAGGAGTTCTCCGCCGTCTCGGCCGCCTGCAGCAACAACTTCACCAAAGGCGTCAAGGTCTCCCCGATGGCCTTTGCCTGCTGACCAACAGCGACGACCACACGCTGCGGCTGTTCGAGGTGAACGGCGATGCGTCCCAGACCAGCACCAGCATACTGCAGGCGAGAGAGGGCGGCACAGTGTACGACTACCAGTGGTACCCCTTCATGTCGTCCGCGGACCCGAACTCGTGTATCTTCGTGAGCACCAGTCGAGACCAGCCCGTGCATCTGTGGGACGCCTACACGGGCGAGCTGCGGGCTTCGTACCGAGCGTTCGACCACATGGACGAGCTGGCGAGCGCTCAGAGTCTGGCGTTCAACTCGACGGGCACCAAGCTCTTCGCCGGCTTCGACCGGATGATCCGGTACTTCGATCTGTCCCAGCCAAGTAGGGACTTCAGGGCGAGGCCGCTGACCAAGACTCGACGTTCGCGTAAGGGTCAGAGGGGACTCATTAGCACGCTACACTTCAACCCGGACCACTCCAAGATTTACGCGGCTGGATCGTACGGCGGCACAACCTGCGTGTACACGGAGGACGAAGGGGAAGAGCTGCTGGCTCTGCGTGATCACGATGGTTGCGGCATTTCTCAAGTGAAGTTTTCTCCGTGTGGGCGGTTCTTGTTCACGGCTGCACGGAGGGATGCTCGCATCCATTGCTGGGATATCCGAGCGACGAACGAGATTCTGCACACTTTTAACCGAGTGGCTGACACGAACCAGCGCATCGAGTTCGATCTGCACTGTGGGGGGAGGTATCTAGCGACGGGGAGTCGGACAGGTCGCGTTATGCTGTACGACGTGCTGACGGGAGAACTGCTGGACCAGAGCATTGTACTTCCTGACTGTGCGAATGGTGTATCGTTCTTCCCCGACCCTTGCAGAGCTATGGTTGCAGTTTCCAGTGGACAGCGGCATTACGACTTGCCAGAAGACATGCAAGACGACGCAGAAGATGCCGGTGCCAACGAGCCGACTGGCAAACCCATAGCAGCTTCAGTCATGAAAAATGTGCTGCAAGTGTACGAGTTCCAGATGAACCCTGAAGATTCTGCTCAGTAGAGCTAGTAAGAAGTGAAAATTACTGCGAAAGTCTACCTTATGCTGTCTCCTACCTAAAGTTAGCGTACACGGCTCATGCCTCCAAAGCTCCTGTCTTCCTGTCTGTCCCTCGTTGCGTCGCCCTGTTTCCTGTCGGTGTCGCGTCTCGGTCGTGGGGCCGAAGGTTCCAGCCTCCCTCTCCACCCCGTGGCACTGGGCAACGCCACCTCTACTTCATCACCCCTGCTCTGAGCCTCCCGCTCCTCCTTGGCTCTCTGCTCCTGCCTCCTCTTCTGCACCTGCTCGAAGATCTTCTGCTGCTTCTTCTCGATCTTCTTGAGCTTCTTGGCCGCCTTCTTGGCCTTCTTCTCCTCGCGCTTGCGCTTCTTCTTGTCCTTCTTACTCTCCTCGGGCGCCGCGAACACGTCCACGCCCTTGTGCAGGTCGAAGTCCGAGGCCAGTTCCTTGCCCTCGTACGCGTGGCCCGGCAGCCCGCGCGGCCTGCGCTCCGTCTGCTCGTCGTCCTCCGAGTCGCTGTCCTCCTGCAGCTCCTTGGGCAGCTTGTACTTGAGCACGTGGTCCACGCGCAGCACGCGGTCCAGCAGCCGGAAGCCGTTGAGGTTGTCCACGGCCAGCACGGTGCTGCGCTGGTCCTCGAACTTGAGGAAGGCGAAGCCCTTGGACTTGCCCGTCTTGCCGTCGCGCACCAGGTGGATATCCTCGATCTCGCCGAACTGGCTCAGCACGCACAGCACGTCGCCCTCGGACAGCTCGAAGGGCAGCCCGCCCACGAAGATCCACGCCGACTCGCGGTACTTCTGGTGCCATGAGGCCGACAGCGGCACGTTCAGCTCCAGCTCGCGCTCGTTCAGGCGCTGGATCTCCGCCACCACGTTCATTATCACGGCAAAGTTTTTTGTCGGAAAATGGTTTTGAGGATTGAATAGCACTGTGTAAAACATAACTATTTACCCCCTCTTACAAAATTTGAGGTAATAGTGAGTGGATGAACCAATATGTGAGATTGAGTACGGTTGGATAGCTTCACAACTCTAGGGTTTACGGTACTGTCTGCATCTGTAGCTGCAGTGTACGAGCATGCTCATCTCCTAAGCTCGACGAGCTGTAGTAGTATCAGGAATGCATTTTGGTCGTCAGGAACCAGCAGCAATGTGCACTGTTCTGCTTGCAATGGCTCTTACCCGACCAAGTTGAAGCGGTTCAAGTGAACAAAACACGTATTCATTAGCAAAACGAGTGGCTCGAGCCGTCAGCTACAGATAGACGACTCGACACCTTGTACCTAACCTAAATTTCTATCTACTTTCAAGGCCCACCACAGAACGTTGGCGATGCGCTTTCAACAGTGCCTAACCTCTTGGGCACTACCTACGAGGCGGCATCCTTCTTCTCCTCGGTGGCTGCAGGAGTGGCCGTTGTGGTAGTGGTGGCCACAGGGGTAGCGGCAGCCGCGGCAGCAACGGCCGTAGCAGCAGGGGTACCACTGGCTGCTGCCTGCTGTGCCTGGAGCTGCCGCGCGCGCTGGAGCTGCTGCTGCCGAGCTTGGACTTGAGCCAGAAAGTGGCGGCGAATGTCGGCACAGCGCGGCACCTTGCAGGAAGTGTAGTCCTTGGTGCACTGGCGCGCGTGGGCCGAGAGAAGACCGATAATGCGCTTGCATAGCACGCATGGACCCGCGAGACGCTGCTCGCAAATCGCGCCGTGCTTGAGCATAGCCTGCATGCGGTTGCAGTTGAAAAACGTGCAGTTCGGCACCGTGCAACTGCTTGCGTGCTCCAACTGAAGCAAAAGCTGCGGGTCGATGTTGTGAATCCGCCTCTTCTTGGCTGCATCACCATTCTCAGCCGCGTTACCGTTGGGGGCACTGGTCGCTGCAGCACCAGGCGGTCGCTGCCGTTGGTGCCGTGGTTGCTGAAGCCGCGCTACCTTCTGCTGGTGCTGCAGGCGCTGCACCAGCTGCAGGGGCTGTCGCTTCGGCCTTCACCGCAGGTGCAGCAGTTGGGGTCGCAACTGGAGAGCTCTGGTGTAACTTGCGCTTGCGAGAACCTCCACTCTTACTCCCAGCCCCCTTGGCATGTTTGGCATGCTTCGCGCGCTTGAGATCCGAGCTACCTGCTTCGCGCTTGATGACGTGGCCTGCTGCACCAGCAGCATTGGACACGACACCCTTGACCTTCGTACTCACTGTCTCATTGGACACTTCATTACCCGGTCTCGGGATCGGCACCACCTTGAACAAATGAAGTTGGTGCTCGTGCTTCGTTTTCGCGTGACACGCGTCGCAAAGGTTGAACACCGGGCAGATCGAGCAGTTCCAGCGGTTCCCGCTCAACAACGTCGTCTTGCAGTTCGAGCAGCTAAACGTGAAGCCAGTCGTACCCTGGTTGAACAAGTGATACAGCACCATCATGGACGAGTGTTTCGCCCGACGAATCTGGTCAAACTGACAGTGGTTGTTCTGGCAATACAGCAAGAAGGCCTCTCGCGTATCGAAGATTTCACACGGCATGATCACATCGTCCAGGTCGTCACCGATCACGCGCTTGACCTTCTTCTGCACCACACTTGTCTCCGCCTTCGTGTCCTTCTTGGTTTGATCTGCCGCCTTACCATCACTGGTCTCGGGCTTCTCTTCAGACTGTTTATCGGTAGCTGAGGCGGGTTCTGCAGCTTTTTCCGTTGTAGAAGAAGCAGCAGCCGCATCTGCTGTTTTGTTTTCAGCATTAGTGACTTCGCCAGTCGCTTCGGTTGAGCCGCTGTTTTCTGCTGCAGCCTTGGAGCCATCACCTCCTGCATCGTCTTCCGGTTTGTCACTTGTTGCCTCGCCCTCTGCCTTGGTTTCCTGCTTAACCTGAGGCTCCTCCTCCACCTCAACCGTAGGGTCCACAAACTTCAGCACCGCCTCGAACTTGATCTCCTGCAGGTCCAATTCTGCCAGTTCAGCAGCAGCCGCTTTCTCAGTCAGAGGAAGAATGCGCTCACTCAAATCCCGTGCGCGCTTAGCACAGTTACCGGATACCTCCACACGGTGCAGTAGCTGGGTCTTGTTGGCTTCGTAGCAAGACCCACAGTAGAAGTAGTGATAATGGCGCGGCGGTGAGTTGCGGGAGCTTGAGGAAGACGAACGCGTCTTCTTGGCAGCCTCCAGCAAACTGTTAACAGAGGCAGGCGGAGGGATCGTTTTCAGCTCCCAGTAGCCTTCTTGCACGATAGGTACACCGCACTTGTGGCACTTGGGATGCAAGTCCACCACGAAGAAATCGTCTTTTTGAGGCTCAAGGATGCCCTTCAGCTTTTGCATGAGCGGATCGTTGTTGATGACGTTCTTGGAGCTGCTTGAAGTACGCGCCGACTTGCCTCCCTTCTTTGAACGTGCCTTAGAGGCACTGCTCCGTGTCACCGAAGGTTCAGTGACGAATGAGCCCTTACTGCGCTTGCTCTTGCTTTTTGAGTTCGCATTGGGTGTCATCGCTCCTTTCTTCGATGCAGAAGTCTTGGTATCAGCTGTAGCATCAGCCGCACCGCCATTTTCGTTGCTAGCCTCACTCGGAGAAGGAGACCGAGAAATGGGCGTTGCGGAGCCATTGGCTGGTGTACTGGCACCACTGGCGCTAGTCCCATTACCAACAGCACCATCAGTGGCACTAGCAGCGCCGGTTTTCGCTCGATTGCCGTTGTCTTTTTCTTCCAGCTGCTTGATGAGATCCTCTGCGAGCCGAGGCCAGTAGTCTCCTTCAAAGTAGGGCAGCTCGTGAGCTGCTTTCTTCTTCATGTAGTACTCAGCGTACAAGTTGGAGATATTGACAACGAGGCCATCCTGTTTGGCTTCCACGAGTAGCTTTTGATACCACTGACGCAGCCGCGCTGACTTCGGGATTTTCTGGTTCTCCGGCTTGCAGAAGAAAATGTAGTCATCACCCTTCAGCGGTGGACAAGACCAGATATGGCACGTGTGAAAGCCACGATTCTTGCAGTCCTCGAGAAAGCCTAACATCACCTGCTGGTGCATCAACGTGCGTAGCTTCTTCGGCTGGAAATAATTTACTGAGTCCAAGTACGACACGTACACACGTCCAGCATTAGGCGACAGCGAGTCTGGGCCGTATTCTTGAACGTATAGCGTGAAGATAAGGACATCTACGCCATCCAGTTCTTGGAAAACGCAAATGCACCGCGAGCGATACGTCAGCTGCAGCGATAGAGATGACGAAGCCGCATCAGCAGCAGCAGTCTTCTTGTCAGCAGCAGACATTGTCGATCGAGGGCGTTTCAGTGACTTCGATTGCCCAGCCACGCCACCGGCACCCCCATTTTCGGACTTTTTGGTCTTCCCGTACTTCGCTGCCAGTAGCTTACCCATCCTTGGCTTTACCTGGACTTGCTTATCGATACTGAGGACCTCCCGAATGGTGATTCCAAACTGAGTATCGGACGTTGATTCCTTGACACCGCTAGAAAATCCAATACTATCCGAGTTGCCCATGTTACCCATGCGCACAGCTTCATCCTTGCCCGCCTTTTCGATAGCCTCAAGAACGCGAGTTTCGATCAGCTTCGCCATTCGTGTGATAGGAAGCCGCTTGGCCTTGAGACCATTGTCTAACGATGGTTTCACTCCAGCAGCACGTTGTTTCTTCACACAAATTGGGCATACGAACGGCTCTTGTTCGCCAGAGATCGCGTGGTTCCGTTCGTTGAACAAGGCGCAAATTTGATGATACCACAACTTGCACGAGTCACACTCCACCCACGGTTCTTCCGCGACCTCGCTGTTCTTCCGCTTCACCAGTGACGACTTCTTCAGCACTCCATCAAACGGGATTGCACCAGCAGCTGGAGGAGGAGCCACCTCTGTAGCCGCACTTGACAATTGGGGCAAGAGCGACATGTCGATCGGTCCATCCTTCATTTGCTTGTAGCAACTTGAGCACCAATGGTGTTCTCCGCGAGGATCACTGTAGTAGTGCGTATGTCTTCGGATGCGACCAGCACACGGCCCGCTACAGAACAGCATGCACGGGGCAAACTTAAACGAGTCTCCACCGCATAGCTGGCACATCTCTTCACGACGCTGTTCGCAGCGTTTGAAAAGCTGCTTCTCTAGCTGATTCTTAAGAGATGCCAACGACTTGTTGAACGAAGCCAGCAGTTGCTTTGCGGCAATGTTGAACTTGTTTGTGCTGCTATTGTAAGCAATGCAGTTCTCAAAGACCAACCGAACGTCTCCCGCAAAAGCTTCCACGCTGTTGTAGTGCTCAGCTTCCAGTCGCTTTTTGATAGTACCGAGATCCATCGGACACTTAATAATATCGAAGTAATCCGGGATATTCCACTGCACAGGATCCACCGGGTTGTTGAATGTCCACCCATATTCACTGTCCATGAGCTTCGTAAGCAAAGGCATCAGTCGGGTCTTCAGCTCTGCCACCGTTATATGTCCACAGAAATTGAATCTCAGCGATCTGATGTGCTCATCCAGTTGACCTTCCGTCATGGAGTCCAAGAAAGAAATATCTTGGTGCGAAACATGATGATCGTCGCGCAGCTCCGCCTGAGTTCCACGAACCACAAGACCATTGTGCATAACGGGCTGTAATGTTCCTGATGTTCCCAGGGCGGTGACAGGCCCCGTAAGAGCAGCAGCCGCCGCTGCTGCCGCCTTTGCTTGGGCCCGGGCTTTCGCAATTTTTGCTTGCTCTTTCCGGCGCAACTTTTTCTCTTTCTCAGTTTGAAGCTTCAGGGGCTTCTTTTTCATCTCTTCCAGCAGACTTGACTCCACCTTCACATTTGCTGACGCGGTCGACTTGGAGGATTGATTGGCCGCATCACTGGCTGAAGCGCCAGCTGGAGCCGTCCCCTCAGTTTTCACATTCGCTTGCTGTGAGCTTCCAGCCACTCCGGCCCCGTCTCCTTGCTTCGCAGAGGCCGATGCAGGGACACCCGCAGGAACCGCAGCAGAAGTAGTATTCATAATCTTGATGAGGCCCCGCACAGCGTCCGGACACTGGCTTACCGCCAGCTGAAGTTGAGCAGGATTGCCCCGACAAGAGTCAACCACCTTGATAGCTTTCCGCACGGGCCCACACACTTCACAAATCATCTTGTTGCACTGCTTGAAATGCGAGAGCACGTAGCGTGACGAAATACAGTGGTCGGTTCGGCACTGTCGCTGGTGACACTCGCAGATGTGTTTCCACAATACTTTCATTCCTGCACAATACGGAAGGATGCACTGCTGGGCTGTGCAGGTACTGGCATGGCGTAGCATACACAGTCGCTCCTGCTGTCGTCGAAGTACCAGTTGCTGCTCGTTCTCATTCATCGGTGGACGAATAGCACTGCAGACATCGCACTGCAGATTCCGACATTTGCGAAAGTGAGAAAGCAATTGCCGGGTCGATTTGCACCCGAGCGTTGTGCACTGAGCGTTTGCACATCGTGACACATGTGAAAGCAATGCCTTCGTGCGACTACAGTAGTCGATCGTGCATTCCCCAGTTGTACAAGTCCGAGCGTGCTTCAACTGGATCAATCGTCGCTTGAGCTCTTCTCGCTTCTGAGCAATTGACACGTCGTTCATCTGAATCATCCCGGGCGTGACTCCATTCGCCGTAGCTGCTGCAGACGTTGGTGTAGTCGAAGCACCGCTGGTGGGCACAGGCGCACTAGCCTGCAACTGAGCAGCGCTGACTTTTCCGTTCAATTGCTGCTGCTGAAGTTGTTGAAGCTGCTGCATCCGCCTGAGCTGCTGCATTTGCTGGATCTGCTGAATCTGCTGGATTTGCGGTCCCGTTAAATTCATGCCGTGATACATGTTGGTCGCAGAAGCGGCAGTAGAAGTCGTTTGAGCAGCACTAACCATCAGAGGAGTTGGTTGCGCCAACGCCGCAGACGACCCCGCTGCAGGAGAGGCCACGCTGGCACTGATCTCGGGTGGCATACTCAGCGGAACTGCGTTAAACGCACCCGCGCCGACGCTACCGACTACGGTTGGCGAAGCCGCTGTGGGCGTAACATTCACGAAGTTGTTGCCATTCGCAGAATTCAATGCACCAGTCGGAGTCGTCACAGCCTTCAGTTCAGACTCAGGCATTGACAGTGGCTGGTCATTCACCCCGTTCGCCATTTCATCTGCTTCACGCTCCAGCTCGTCCAAAATCGAAGCACCTGCAGCTCCATTGTTGGTGGATGAAGCCACGGTACCTGGAGTCGTACTTGCAGTTGCGATAGACCCAGGCGCCTTTACTGGCATTTGTGACATGCTCACGGGCATCTGGAGTGGCTGGTTAACGGAAGCCTGGCTCATCGGCGCTGACGCTCCAGGGAACGGCACTGCTTGGAAATTGGCTCGTTGGTTGTGCAGCGCTGCGGCCATTTGTTGCTGCTGCTGTCTCTGAAGTAGCGCCATTTGCCGCTGCTGAAGCAACTGAGCTTGAGTTTGTTGCTGAACAGCATCTGCAGATGCACCTGACGCTTGGAGCTGTTGCTGTTGTAACCTTGCCTGTTGCTGCTGCATTTGCCGCCGCCTCGAGTTATCCAATGCTTGTTGAAGTCGCGCCTTCAGAGTCTGGACATTACTGTACTCTTGCTTTGAAGGTGCTCCCATATACAACGTGTGTTCCAGTCGCCTTGCAATTTCCCGCGGGTTGTAATTCGCGGAAGTCGGTCTGTTCGCACTCTTCATTATCAATGTCAAGCTGTACACGATCACAACCAGCTCGGCAACGTTCAGTCAATCAGATCCCCCAACCAGAATAAGCCCCTTCAAGTACGCACATGATCCGTGCAATTTGCTGTCTTGCACCTCGATCGGCATCTTTATCCCTCCAATCTGCTGCCGCTCCCACGGTTGTACCCGCAATGCCTCCTCCTCCTGTTGCTGCTGCAGCTGTTGGTGGAGGTGCTGCTGGCGTTGCTGCTGCGGGAGCCGTTGGATTCGTCGCAGTCGCGGTAGCGGCGGTACTCGCGTTTGTTGCGGTCATGACAGCGCTAGAACTCGGTGCAGATGCTGCTGTAGAAACTGGAGCTCCTGAAGTGATTGGGTTCATCGCCTGCAAAATACCAACAAGATCCAAAATCCACACACGTCGCAGACACGCATCCGCACACCGACATTAGGCCTCTGCATGTGAAGGCAGTTGAAAGACGTATCAATGCAGCGTACCTTGCTCGCTGGTGTAGTCGTAGTGGATTCAGAATGACCAGCTACTGTCGGCTTTGGTGCATGCTGAGAAACAGGGGGCATAGATTGCTGGGGAACGGACATGGGCTAGTTACACCGTCTCCTGAGTCTGCTCCCGGTAGCCGCAGCTCTCAATCCTTCAGCAGCGAAGATTGCCCTGCTCCACCGAAGGTTTTCAAGCTGTTTCCAAGCTCCAACGTCCCCTAAAAGCCGTAGATACCCGACCGCCTCCGAGTCCTTTTCGGCTCTAGAGCGATTCCTGCAACACCAGCAACAAACCACAAGCACAGCCACATCAGTCAGTTCACGCCCACACTCAGCAACATATTTTCTCTGGTTGGGGGCATGGCAGACCGCCAGGAACCACGTCAATGAATAAATTACCGCTATTACGGTAATTTACTTTGACCCGCAAGTCGAGTCACTGATAAAGCTGGGAAATGGCCCCAAGAAGCCACCAAAAGAGCCCATCGGGGCTTATTCGGTCTTCATGACTTGCTCAGATGGTTTTAGAGCGCTCCGGGGCTCCGGAAGCGCCACGCTGGAGGTGCCCCCCTCGGTAATTTACCAGATTCTTACCTCGGGTTTGCGGCGGTCAGAGGGCAGCTCGACACGCGGGAGTCGCCTGGGACGGAGATGGAGCCGCGCAGATGATAGTTTTCCGGGTCGCGGCGCAGTCCGCGGGCCGCAGGTCGCAGGCCGACGAGAGCCGTCGGGCGACTGTTGCTGGGGCTGTCGAGGCTCTTCCTTCCACCCCGCGAGAATGGAGAACAAGAGTGATGGTCACTCGCTCGGGGAAATAAGAATAGGCGAACGTGGACGGCCCTCGCGTTTTACGGGATTAGACTGGCGGTTTGTATCGCCCTCCCTAAGTGCGAGAGCATGACGCCAGGCTTTTCTGTCGAAATGTCGCGCGAAGGTCGCTCGTGTTCGCGCGACACCTAAGGTGATCACCATTAGCTCACTTGCGCGCAGCAATAATGGCCACCAAGATGCGCATCGTTGGCGCGGTGGACGCCCCGGAAGACGTTTCGGGGACCGCGGACGACGCGTCGAGACCGAGACAGCCCTGGCCGCCGGCGACCTGGTGCTGCGTGCCCCGGCACTCGCCACCGTGCTGCTGCCGGCGCTCTGGGACTCGCACTGCCACAAGTGCTTCGCCTCGGGCACACGCCTGAGCCGCTGCGGGCGCTGCAGCACGGCACTCTACTGTGCGTCCGAGTGGTGTTCTTATTAAAGTGTGGATGAATCTATGAGTGTTGACCCCGTTGCGCTGCTGCAGGCTCCAAGGCGTGCCAGCAAGCGGACTGGAAGCCCGACCACCGCAAGGAGTGCAAGGTTCTGGCGCAGCTGGCGCAGCTCGGACTCAGGAACGACCAGACCGCGGACGTGCTGCTGCTCGGACGCGTGCTGAGACGCGAGGGCGCAGAAGGACTGCAGCCCAAGGAGCTCGTGTGGCACGAGGAGGACATGGAGGACCAGGAGCTCATGCTGCTCGCGGCGCTGGCGCAGAAGCTGGAGCTGGTGGACGGTGAGGAGGCAGAAGAGAGAGGGGTTTTTTAATTGTTGCTGAAGAGGCTGACAAGTTTTTACTTTGGTTGGGACAGAGTCGTACTCGATGGACGAGATGCTGCGCATGCTGAGCCGCTTCCGCAACAACAACTTCTCCATTTGCGACGAGCTGCTGCTGGAGCAGGGCGCAGGCTGCTTTCCGCTGGGCGCGATGATCAATCACAGCTGCGACCCGAACTGTGCCGTCACGTAAGTGCGGTGAAGACGTATTTTTTTCTATTAACGATTTGCTTACGTTGTCGGTGGATTTGTGTGACGCAGGTTTGTCCCCAAGACTCTCGAGATGGAGTTCCGGGCCATGAGGCCCATCAAGGCTGGCGAGGAGATCACGCAGACTTATGGTGAGACTGCTTGACCGTGATGTCCGCTACTTTTTTTTTCTTTTTCTGACGTAGACTGGGTTGGCTTTGTTGCAGTCGATGTTGCGCTGCCTCGCCGTGAGAGGCAGGAGCGGCTGCAGCGCAAGTACCACTTCAACTGTGCCTGCAGTCGCTGCTCGGTGCCTCTGCAGGAGTCTGGAAGTCTGGATGCTTTCCTTGATGCTGATGTTGACGGCGTACCAAAGGAGCAATGGTCTCAGGAGCGTAAGGACGAGGTGGAGCGTGCGCTCAAGGAAGTGAGCGACGCCACCGATCTCGCGTCTGTCAGTACTGACCTTGCGGACCAGCAGCAGCAATGCATTGATGCGCTGCAGAAGCTGGCCGAGCGCCAGAGCAACATTCTCCACCGCGACAGCATTGCGCGGTTGCAGACACTGGCTACGATTTTTAGTGCGGAAATGGAGCGTGGCAGTGTGGAGGAAGCGGTTGTTTACGGAGAGAAAATGCTGGAGTTCTATCGACGCGTATACAACGCCAACCACCCGATGACGGGGCTCCACTTGTTCACCCTCGGCGATCTGTACGCTCAGCTGGCTCAGGCAGGAACCGGCCCTGAGAACAGCAAGGCGAAGTCGTCGGAATACCTGACCGAGGCGATGCGTATTCTTCAGATTACTCATGGAAAGGAGCACCGCTTTGTGAAGATGCTTGCGGATAGACTGCAGGCTGCAACATGATAGCGAGGCAGGTACGCTCGAGCATCAGGGATAGATTTCGTTTCTAGCTAGGAGTGCCGTCACTCAATGTTGACGGTGAAATCACGAAACGGTGTTCAATTTACCGGGTGACCGCTACTGAAATCAGGCTTTTGAATAGGAGGCGAGAAGCCAGTGGTGTCACAAGGCGGATGGTTTGGGGAAGCTTGGTTTGGCCTGAATCGACTCGAGGACGCGCAGACGGCCTTCTTTCGCAGGATAATCGATCTGCGGCCTCTGGATGACAAACTTTTCAACCAGGTCGCGCACAAGAGGACCCGATCTCAGTTGGCGAGCCCCTGCGAAGAAGTGCCACCCATCCATGCTACTCAGCAAGGGCATCGCGACGGATACCAAGCGATCCATGGGTGTGTCCACTTGTTCATCGCTGCCTTGATCTCGCGATAGTTCTGCGGTAGCTTCGTAGTTTTCCTTCGACAGTCGAATTGAAGTTATCGTCGGCTTTGTGGTGTCTGTGTTGTCGTATACAATACGGAGACCGGAGAAATGTGGCTGCGACGAGCTCATGGCTGGGTATCGGCGCAACCAGTAGGCAAGCGCGTCCTTCAGTTCGTGAAGGGATAACTCCACAACCACAGCAGGCTTCACTAGGGGGAGATATTTCTCGAGCCACTTGCGCGTTATGACAAGTCCGGGCTCGTTCAGCTGGTCTCCTTTAATGTAGCCTGCATTCACGAGCCCGATATCAGCCCCCAGTCCTTCGCGCAGAGAATCTGCTACGAGGTTGCCCATGTTGCTCTCTTGTGTGCGGCACGTGATCCGTCGTCCATCCAACGCTGTGCATGCCTTCGCCAGTGGCGTTAGTTTTCCCTGCGCGAGCTCCTCCCGCTCTACGTCCATCACGTACTTGTCCAGCCGCGCTCGGCATTCTGGATCGGCTTGATATCCACGATTCAGAAGCATTTGCCACTGGAAACCCACTCGAACATCAGACTTTTGGGTCTGATCTGCCTGAGATAGCTTCGATGTGGTCAACGTCATCTCCACTGCCCCCAGCCAAAGAGCATCCATGCCTGACTTGTGAATCAACGTATCAACGCCAGACACGCAGGTCACTGGAAAGTGATCGTGGCCTCCCAGGATGAGATTGATACCCGGTACCTGCATGGCGAGTCGCACATCGCGCGCAACCTTGAAATGCGTCAGTGCCACGATAGCGTCTGCTCCCTGAGCCTTCAGTTCCTCAACACAGCGACGCGCGTGAGGTATCTCGTCCTCGAAAACAACGCTGGGTCCAGCAAATGGGTCCTCCCCGGTGACAGTCGTCAGCACCCCGAACAGACCAAGCCGAAGTCCATTGCTCAACGGTACCACGCACGAATCCACGAGACCAGGATACAACTCCCCACTGGTAGCCGTCCTAGCATTCGACCCGAAGCACTTGAAATTAGCGCCGGCGAGCAGCTCGCGCATGTGCTCGGCGCCAAAATCGAACTCGTGGTTGCCCAGCACCACGTACTCGATGCCAATTTTGTTCAGCACCTCCACCATAAGAGCTCTGCAGTAGCATATTAGCAGTACAAGGGTTAAAGGGGTTAATACGCTTCCAAGCTCTCGAAATGTGACGCACCCTTTGTCCTTCCGATCCAGCTCCGACCGCCATAGGAAGTCCCCATTCAGCGTGACGATCACATGGGTATCACGTGGAACCTTTCCCCTTGTGGCTTTCAGCATTGTAGCGAGTTCTGCAACGCCCCCAACGCCATTGGCGTCTGGGAACAGCTCGTAGACGTCGTTCACAGTGAGGAATACCACCTTCGTCGTGAGATCCTGCGCGTCGTGGGAGGATTCAGACGCTACTGCATTGTCAGTGAACAGTGCGTTATCTTCATGATACGCAGGTCCATCCGCACGCGACGCAAAGGCATCGGTACTCAGGCTGCACCGCGTCCCAGCTGACGCCTCCTCCTTCGCTTCGAGCTCCATTTTTGTCCTCATAAATCCTCGGGCATTCTCAATCTGGTAAAGAGGCAAACACTTATGTGTGTCATAGTACAACCAGTACATGAGGAGGACGGGTTCAACTGTAAAGTTTTACTGAGATAGCAAGTGTACCGTAGGTATGCTGCTGGCGCAGCCGGCAGGGGATTAATTCGGTGTCGCATGAAGCCGTGCGTGTCGTGCTCGAAAAAAGTGTCGCTTGATTATGATATTTGTATTGAATGCACTTAACTGAGAATCTTGTTTATATATCTTTACCTCCATAAGTACTCTGTATACTTAATGGAAGTGTAAGTGTCGTCTCCGGGCGTCAATCTTCTCAATCCGGATCCGTCATTCTGTAGCCCTGCAGAGGAAATCAGCAATGTTGATTCCAGTGTTCGCTATATCCCACTTTTCTGAGAGCGCTTGGGTGGGATCTTTGACAAAGTGGGTGGTATAATGGGATATTGGGTTTTTCAAGATATACACTTATGCTAGTTTTTGTATAGATGCTTAATCAAGGGTTTATGTTGATTAGTAGGAATTCGGCTATAAATATTTTACACTTCAACTTTGTATGTTGGACAAGTTGTGGTATATTCCATATACCACGGCCAACTGGGTGGGATATGGTTTATTCCATATCCCATTTAATCTATCCCAGGGTGGTGCGAACACTGGTTGATTCTGCCGCGATGGTGCTGGATGAAACGCCGGAGCAGCGTCGCCGTCGTCTTGACGCTGCAAATGCGCGCGCGTGGGGAAGGCGTGCCGCGATAGTGTTGGATGAAACGCCGGCTGCGCCAGCAGGGGATAGCAAGTGTACGGTACCGTAAGGTATGCTGCTGGCGCAGCAAACGCATGCGTTAAGTATCCATCATATATGACATATGATGAAAGTAAACTTAATAGGTAGTCTGAATAATTACGTAGTCAGTCTCTGTCAACGAAGAAGCATCAATCGTATCATTAATTTTCGTTTCATTCGAATCATTTCCAGTTCTCACGTCTACAGACCATGGTGAACTTACAGCGCCAAGGTAAGAATAGACTTTGCTTGGGAGGGCACTGCTGCAACTTCTAACTTGCTTGTATTTGGTTATTAACAGCGCGAAGGCAAGAAAACAAATTCATATTATCGTGAGTGTGTTTGAATGCAAGCACAGCGCTGGCGACTGGTGCGCCGCAAGTGCGGCGCGCCTAAGTCGTGTGCGCTGTGCGTTTATCTGTTTTGTTTTATATTTGCGATCTCAGCCCCCGCGAAGCCCTAGTCAGGTGAGTGACGTGGTCACATTCCGCCAAACCGAGCCATTATTCCTCCAACAACAGAAACAATGGGGCGAAAAGTGTGGTTCTGGCTGGTGGACGCAGCGACTGGAGGCCCTGTCAAGGGTTGCAGGCCAGCTTCAGTGCTATCCGACGGTGTCCGTGATATCGAGGACATCCGCACAAAGATTCATGCGGCCTATGACCGCACACTACCTCCTGGGAGGGACGTCTTGGGCCACGTTCCACCCAACCGGCTGAAGATTTACGAGAACAGAGCGATGTACGACGCGAAGAGTGAGCCTTTGGGCCACAAAGTGTTGATCGGGACGTTTGGAGGATCCGTGGAGCACGCGCTTATCGTAGAAGTGCCGAGGGGGGATCCAGTGATACCTCTCACGACGCCTTTGGATGACCAGAAGAAGTTTGATGCGAAATGCAGCTCGCTAGAAGATTGGAGCGTTAACACTGTGCACCAGATTCCAACTATCTGCCGATTTATGAGCGAGTTGGGCGGGTGCACCGAGGCTGGGAAGATTTTTTGGCGCTTGGAAGACAAGCAGGTCGTGTCGCTGATCACGGATGGGTGGTTTCGCAAGTCCACCGCTGGCAATACGAATGCGCTAAAGAACAAGAGGAGTATTCTCTTTGGGTCCCCGGGAATCGGCAAGTCGGCCTTGCTGTGCATGATGGCGTTCTACCTCGTGTTCAAGCGCAGGATGAACGTGCTGTTATGTCGACAGGTTTTTAGGCAACGGTTTAGCAATTATCTGCTCTATCTGACGCATGACGCTGACCAAGTGGTCTACTTTTCGATCCCATTGCTGACCAAGCCTGAAGTCAGCACAATCTACGAGACGCTCATAGGGCAAGTAGGCGTTGAAAATATCTGGGTCTTGTTGGATGGGTTTTCTTACGATGAAATCCCTGAGGGCTTGGAGACCTTTGACCTGCTAGCGACGTCGCAACACGTGGACCTCAAGTCGCAAGAGCTTGGTGGTACGTATTGCTGTCTACTGCCTAGCTGGTCAAAGACGGATATCTTTTCGTTGGGAAACTTGATACACGGATTTGAACCGAACGAAATGGAGACGAGATTTTATTTATCAGGAGGCAGTTACAATTGACATCCTAGACGATGTACGTCGATGTATGGACAACGCTGTTGGTGTACGCGATATGCTTTGTCGTTCAAGAGTTCCATTTTGTCTGGAAAATCGCGATTTGATCGTTTGCGACGCACATTTGTGGACAATACGGAGGAAAAGGATCAGTTCATGTATTCACGGTATTGGGAGCATGTCATCGACTCGGAATATGCACTCCGTAGCCTTTGTTGGAGGCTGAATTCAGACGACCTGCATCGAATCTACACCTGGGCGCGAGTTGCTGGATATGAGTACGCGTCACTGGCTGGAAGCGTTCTTAGACTTTATATTCACAGCCTCGCTACCGAGGATCGACTCAGACTTCGCATATTCAAGTATGACCTGCCGACAGCTACAACGCCGGAACGTCCTCCTCTGGATATGAAGCGGCGAGAAAGAGTAGTGGTGCGTTCGGGCACAGCAAACGGCTACGAGCGCAGTCTGAGCCAGTGGAAGAAGAAGAATCCATCCACGCCATACTGGTTGCCTGATTGCGACGCCTTCCCCAACATTGACGGCATTGCCAAAATCCAGTCTGTATCGGGGAAGAAGGAGAGCAACGTCGCGTACCTGCAGATTGTTGACGGCCAGAAGTACACAATTAATGAAGCTGGACTGAAGAACCTGAACAAAATGTTCTTTCCGGATGATGTCAAGCAAGCCGGAGATACTGAGCCACCTATTTACATAGCACTTTGTTCGAGCCTAGCAGCGTGCGAGAAGTTTGTGTTGACACCATCTCCCGAAGTCGCAGCGGCGCTAAGCGCGTGTCCAGATCAAGTGTACGTGGGCTATTATGAGCAGGTTCATTTCACGACCAATGGGGCCTAGGAACGACGCGGTAGCCTTCCTCCATGTAATAGCAGAGTAAAACACTGCACGCCCTGAGTCATGGCTCCCAAACCGGCCATCGCAGTACAAGGTTAATCTTTACATTTCGTTTCGCATTTCGTACAAATGTTGCTATTCGAGGTTTTCTTATGAGCTGTAGTACTCATTTACTACTTGAGGCTTCAACTTGGTCGAGTGAGACCCATCTCAAGCCCCAGAGCCGTAGGGGGATTGAGGGCAACGCGCACGCTGTCACTGCTACCTGACCAAAAGGCCGCAGGGACGAGACGCTCATTGCTAGTACTAGCTCTAATTGGATCCAGGAGGTGAATGTGCTCGTACACTGCAGCTACAAATGCAGCGCTTAGGCGAGCGGTGAACTCGGCGATCCCTAGAGTTTCAAAGACAGCGTGAAACTCAGCAGCAGCTTGATTCCCAAGTTTTGATGCATCCAGATTGTCGCGGTCTGTGGGTTCGGCGTCCTTGCTGCTCGACGGCGGCGACTCCTGCTTCAATCCCTGGTACAAGAGCTATCATTTGAACGCGTAGCCTAATGAATAACAGTCCAACTTAGATAAGAAGGACTGACACTTCGTACCTCTAGCGTGCGTCTCAATAATTGCTGCAGCAGCGGTGGTAGCATCTTCAGAGCATTCACTGCGTCCACTGGTTGCTGCCGTGGAGACCTTGGGGACCTTGGAGAAGTTTTCATTCCAGTGCCAGGGAACAGCAACGAGTGCCATGAAATCGGGGCGACCGATGCAATCTGCAGCGCCACATCTCGCAGCGCTGAGGAAAGACTCTCGCTGCGCGAGTCAAATCGGAGACGGCGAATTGCAAACTATAGGGTACCAGTCAGCACGGAAACACGAGTGGCTCTCGGCGGTGGACTTACACGATCGTGAGTATGAGGGAGTTTGCTTGCAACTCGCTCCTCGAATGGGGTGAGCTCTAGTCCGTTCGCGGTCACTGCGACGACGCGCAAAGCTCCTTCGTGGCGCAGCAGCAGCTCGCAGCTGGCATCGAAGACAAGCAACATAAGTCAGAGGTTCCCTACCTTTGGTCGACATGGAGTTGAATTCACCTGGTCCACGCTGATGGTCGAAACGCGGAGCGAGTTAGCCTCCATGAACCAGCAGCCGGCCGAAGACACTAAAAGCAACGTACGGGGCAAGGACGTCACTCGCTGAGACGGAAACTGCCCGCGCTGCATGCGTTGAATGTCCCGAGCAACGACAAACTCCACCCCCACACGCAATGCCGAGTCGGCGAGCTGTTCGCGCGCAAGAAGAAGGTCACCATCCTCACACAGAGCCAGCACGTCTTTGATTTCAATGTGCGGGGTTGATGTTGAGGAGGAATGAGAAGACAGGAAGCTGGCCGAGCTCCAGGTAGTGCCCATGGTCTGCACCACAAAAATAAACTACTACGGTAAGGTGCCAAAGGTAGCCCAACCAGGCAAAGAGTCTTATACGTGAAAAGAGCCTCGTTGCCGAGCGCATTCCTCTAGTGCAAAATGCCCGAGTAGCTCTCTACCCGTGGCCCACCAAACGACGGTGGTGGTTGAAGGCATCTCGAGGTGATACTGTTTCTGATGCAGTAAAATAATCCGGAACATCATTCGTCCCAGTCTACAGCAGGGCCATGCGTCGTGGAGCTCCGAGCCAAGCCAGACTGGACAATAGGCAGCGCCCAGAGTGCCAACGCGTCGCACGCTGGCAGACATTGCTCGAGCACCATCACGAACAAGATACACGGACTTCACCGCAGCGTGCACTGCAGCTCAAGAGCAAGCCAGCTTCAACCAGCCGATTAACTCGCGGCTTTGCGCAAGCAGTGGCAGCAGTCACAATAATGGCCGTCGTTCCCTTCATTCGACACGCCCGGAGATATCAGGGGGACATCCGATGGCTGCGTTACAGTAGCAGAGTCTCTCTTCAAAGCGCCACGCTCGACTCAACTTCAGCAGTCTTCATGGAGTCCTGCGCGCTTTAATTAACTCACACAGCAAGCACGGAGTCAAAACCGAGTCAAGACTGCATGTACACTCGCCCTCCGCTTCGGATTTCGGGGGTGATCGATCAATCGATCAATCGACGGCGGTCCTTCTGTTGCTAATCGACGTCCACGTGATTGGCGCCCCGCACAAGCCGCCCGGTGTTCGAACGCGCGATTGGCTTGAGGCGCGCGCTCGGCCATCACGGCATCAGCTCGCCTTGCATGGCCGATCTTCTTCACGGTTGCGACGCCAATTGTCGACGCTCAAGGACACCAGTCGGCGACTTGAGCGTCCTCTAGCAAGCGATATAAAGCGGCGGCACCATCCTCCTGGCAAACGATGCGGCAAGTTGTGACGGTTCGCCTCCGATGTGATAGCCCCGTGATTGGCGAGAGGCATGCGTCCCGATGCCAAGTTGCTCTCGTACTCCTCTTAGGAGTGTGCCCGGAGGCAATGGAGACCTCAACCACTTCTTCCGCTGGTGATGGCTGGCTGCGGGGCGGCCAGCGGAGACTTTGATGGGCTACCGGACTGAACGAGCGTCAAGCTCGACGAAACACCACACGCATCCCCACGGCTTGGTCAGCTCCGGAGACCATTTCCGAATTCGCTTCATCCGCCAAGACCGCACCACCGAAAAACTCCAAAGCTGCAGTTGTTGACGATGTCCCAGCGCGAGTCGAACCTGTCGACGCCTCGCATCGGCAAGAGCTTGCAGATCGAGGAGGGCACGGACTACCTCGAGACCAAGTCGCCCAACCCGATGGCCAAGTTCGAGGAGGGCGCCCTACGCGAAGGCCCCGCGCCCGACACCAAGAGCAAGAACTACTTCGGCTTCCTCTTCCAGTACGCGGGCGCTGGTCTCATCTACAGCGTGCTCTACAGTCTCATCTACCCGCTCCTCAACAATAAATTGCGGGTATCAGGCGTCGCCTCGGCCTCGGCCTACGTGTTGATCGCTCTACCGTGGTCGCTCAAGACCTTCTACGGTATCATCACCGACTGCTACCCGATCTTCGGCTACCGTCGTCGTCCGTACATGGTCATCGGCTGGGCCGTGTGCGCCGTGTGCTCGTTCGTGATGGCGGTTCTACCCGAGGGAGATCCGTACTACCCGGACAACTCGTGGGCGTCTCTATCCGAGTCCGAGCTCACCGCCGAACAAATCGCCGAGATCAACTACGACGCCCCCGACGCCGGCATCAAGTTCGTTCTACTCATGATCGTCGCCAATCTGGGTATGGTGCTGTCCTTCACTGCGTGCGGCGGTACACTGGTAGAACTCTCCCAACGCGAGGGGAGAAGCGCCGTGGTGACCTCCAGACGATGATCTGGGTCGCTCGAGACGCTGGCGGCGTCGTCGCGTCCGCTTTGGTCGGATTCGGGCTCAACTCGGAGGAATACGGTGGCACGTTCGCCGGTTCGATCCGCGTGGGGGTCTCATGGGCATCTGCGCTGCCACTTCCATCATCACGGCCGTGGTGGCCTGGTACTGCATCGAGGAGGAGAAGGTGGAGCGTCGGTCCGTGCGCGTCGAGCTCGGCAAGTTGTTCGACCTGATCCAGTACCGCGTCGTGTATCAAGTGCTGGCCTACCAGTTCTTCGGCAACATGTTCTCGTACGTGAGCGTGACGGCCTCCACGCCGCTGCAGAGCGTCTGGTTGACCATTTCGCCCGTGAACAGCAGCATCGCCACCATCATCTCGACGCTGATCTCCATGGCCTCGCTGCTGGCGGTGCGTCAGTGGGGCTTGAACTGGAACTGGCGCTGGATGATCGTCATCACGGAGCTCGCGGTGGTGTTCGTGGACTGCTTCCCGACGTTTCTCACGATCTGGGACGTCGTGCGCAGTCAGTGGTTCTGGCTGGGCGTGCCCCTGCTGGAGCAGGTGCCGACCAACATCGGCTTCATCGTGTCCACGTACTGCATGGTCGAGATCATGGAGGAGGGCAACGAGGCCGCGTTCTACGGCCTCGTGGTGGCTGTCTCGAGCCTCGCGTCACCGTTCGCCACAGTGATTACCAAGAACATTGACGCCAACTTCGACATCGCCACCGCCGACCTCCAGCGCGACGACACCGCGGTGCGCCAGCAGGTCACGTACGCCTACCTCTGCTCGTACGCGTGCAAGATCTTCTCGACGGTCTTTGTGCTGCTCATTCCGCGCCAGAAGGCCGAAACGCAGGAGATGCGGCGCAACGGCGGCAAGAGCAAACTCATGGGCGTCATCGTGGTCATCGTCGTCGCCTTCACGTACATCTGGACCATCATGACCAACATCATGTCCATCTTCCCGTCCACGTCCTGCTACCAGATCGCCGGCGGCGACGGCTGCTCTTAGATGATTCCTTACGTACGTGTACAAGTCTTGATGTTATGTTGGAGGGGAAAGGTGACACCATCAGCTGCACGCCTTACGTCAATACACGTTATCAACTTGATAATGTAATGTCATGATGCCTAAGGCTGATAACAGGCTGGAAAATGTATCTTATCATAATGAGTCGGGAGGCGACCGGCTCACAGCTTGGCTCAGTGCGTTCTGTAACAACATGGAGTTGCTGCAGTGTCGTTGGCAACTAGCTCCGCATGAGGAATACATCTATGGTCATTAGGAGATTGCAAGATTGCAGGAGTGTGGATTTTGACTTTTTGGCAACTGCGGAGGATAACTTTTGCGTTGCGACACCGCGGTGCTGAGTCAGCGCGAAAGGGATTTTCAAGGCGAAAATAAGTACATGTAGCCATCTGATGCAGAGCAAGATTCTGTGCGTGAAACGAGCCTCGATGGAGGACCGAGTGTAGGCCAGCAGCGCATGCTTTCGGGTCGAGCTGCATGGTGCCGGCGGCTGTGCACATGAAAATCAAGCGGTGCCGGGGCACATGGCTTCGGGCTCCACCTTGTCACACCCCCGGCTAGGATAGGCACGCCGTGCCATGCCATGCCATATCCACCACAGGAGTCAGCGATTCAAACAGCAAATGGCCCATTTGAAATGGCGAGCACCACCGCCCAAACAGCTAGCCTCCGACTAGCAAAATCCCCGTTAGACTCCCACGCAGCAATGGATTTTTCCAACAAAAAAGCTTTTCACGGCAACCACGAACACCGTGCTGTCCTCTTTACAAGTCCCTCCCTCCGTCTCTTATATCCTGTTTCCGCCGCTGCCATTGGTCCGCCCGCTATCATAGGTACACCGCCGGTCTCTACCCTCCTAGAAATCAGTCCGCCGGCAGATTTGCCATCCAAAGTCAAAAGACCCAAAGCTCTTGAGAGGCCCCTGCAGCCGCTCGCCCACTCGGCTCATTCACCTTTGCGCCGCGCCAAGAGCCAACCCCCGCAATCTTTCATTAACTTATCCTCCCCACCCCACCCCTCCTTTGACCCCCTCACACCCCCATCTCTCCATGGCGTCCGCAGCGCGCGCGCCGTGCGGCGGCAGGCCGAGTCCAACTACCTGGACGTGAACCGCGAGATGGCGCTGCACCGCCTCGAGAGCTTCCACGCCGCGGCGCGCGGGCCCTTCGAGCTGCTGCAGAGCAAGTTCGGCTTCCAGCGCGCGAGCGTGGCCAACCAGAAGGAAAACCTGGGCTGCTGGATCTCCAACTACCAGATGCGCGTGCGCGCCGAGGCCCGCAGGGCGCCGCCGAGAGCAGCGACTTCGTCACGCGCACGGCGCTCGCGCGCGTGCACAAGAAGTTCTTCAAGAACTACGTCATGTGGTGCAAGTTCCTGCGCACCCCGCGCGCGTGCGACCCGGACAAGGACAACACGGCGCGCATGGAGAAGGAGCTGGCGCTGTTCCTGCTGCTGTGGGGCGAGGCCGGCAACCTGCGCTTCATGCCCGAGTGCATCTGCTTCCTGTACCACAACATGGCGGCCAAGCTCGAGTTCCTCGACACGCTGCCGGACGTGGGGACATGTTCTACCTCAACGAGATCGTGCGCCCCGTGTACCGCGTCATCGCCAAGATGCGCACGGCCACGGCGCCCCCAGGGAGCGGGCCTTCGACCACCAAGACACGACCAACTACGACGACGTCAACGAGTTCTTCTGGACGAGCAAGTGCCTCGAGTGCGACGAGATGAACGTGGCCAAGGTGCTCGAGGTGCACGACCCCAAGACGTTCAAGGAGAAGCGCAGCGTGTTCAACCCCGTGCTGGCCTTCTTCCGGGTCTGGTACTTCTTAGTGGTCATGTTCCACGTCATGGTGGCCATCACCTATGTGGCCTACATGGCCGAGGGCGACGACGACGGCGGGCTCGGATTTTTCTTCCGGGTTTTCAACAGCGGCCAGAATAAAATCCGCGCGCACGCCTTCTACTCCATCTTCGTGACGGTCACGGGGCTGCTGGCCATGAAGGTGGTCCTGCAGATCTGGCTCTTCGGCCTGCGGCTCTACAAGGACCTGTGGATGGCCGTCGGAGTCTTCTGCCGACTGATCTGGCACTCGCTCTTCTTCGCACTGTTCATGATCATCAACTTTTCCCCGGACGAGTCGGCGCTCTTCGGCTCGCTGAGCAGCATGTTGCCCGGTGGAGGCACGGCCGGGTCGTATCTTTCCATGGGGCTGGTGTACTTGGCGATCTACAGCATCCCGGTGCTGACCGCGGCGGCCATGCGAGCGTTCTTCCCCAATGCGATCTGGGGCATTCGGGTCGTCAACGCGCTGGACGGCACGAGTCGACAGTACGTGGGGCGCAACACGGCGCAGCCCTGGGCCAACTACTCGCAGTACTCGCTGTCGTGGTTCATCATCTTCTTCTGCAAGCTGCTGTTCGCGCTGCAGTTCATGATCCGCCCGCTCATGGCGCCGTCGATTGAGATCTACGACATCACCGTGGACGACAACGGCGTGCTCCAGTCGGGCCACAACATCCTGTTCATCCTCGCGCTGTGGGCCCCGATCTTCGTCGTGTACATGTACGACGCGCAGATCTGGTTCATCCTGTACCAGTCCATCGTCGGTCTCATCATGGGCAAGCGCATGCACATTGGACACTACGTGGGACTGGCGCAGCTCAAGACGGGCATGGCGGGAGCTCCGAAGCTGTTTGATGAGAAGGTCGTGTCGCTCAGGACCAGGAAGCCGAACCCAGAGGTCGCGACGCCTGTGCCCGGTGGAGGCGACGCCGGTGAGCTCCGTCACCGCGACGTGGTGCGTCTGCGGTTTGCCATCATTTGGAACCAAGTGGTGGACAACTTCCGTCTCAACGACCTGCTGGACGACCGCGAGACGGTTATCTTGCAGTACCGTATTCTGAACAAGGGCGAGCGCATCCAGGAGCCGATTTTCCTGCTGGCTGGCAAGTTGTCGAAGGCCGTTGACGTGGCTGCTAAGGCGCGTTCGAGCAAGTGGGATACCGCGACTTTGATCAAGAACATCGCTACTGCTGACGCCCTGGAAGGCATGAAGAACGGACTGGAGCTTGTCCGCGACATTTTCTACTTGCTGCTGGGCGAGGAGGAGGAGAAGGGCGCGCTCAGTGTGCTCGAGTACATTTACTCGTCGCCCGATGTTGTGTCCCTGCTGGATATGACGTACATGCCGCAGCTTTCGAACAACATGGTGGAGCTGTTGGCTGTGGTCCTGGATATGCCGGAGGAGATCTCGTCCATCGACGCGCTGGACGACCTGCCGGAGGAGCTGCGGATGGAGCTGCACGTCCAAGTCGCTCAAGTCGTGGACCGCCTCCGTGCTATCGCGTTGACGCTGGAGTTGATGTTGCACGACGACACGGTATCGCGCAAGCTGCACACGTGCAGGTTCCTGCAGGCCACAGATGACCTCGAGTTCCAGACCCAGCGGATGATCTACCTCTACAAGGCGGATGCGATGGCTGAAACGGGTTTGATCGCGGTGCACCCGGGCGATGGACCGGCCACAATGCCGCCACGTTTCGCCCCGGAAGACTTCATTTCCAGCTGCACGCGTCTGTTCTTCTTGCTCCGCTTGGATGTCGCTAGCTCGCTTCCTCGCTGCGAGGACGCCAAGCGTCGTATGGGCTTCTTCCTCCACTCGCTGGCGATGGAGATGCCGCGGGTGGATTCGTTGGAAGCCATGCCGTCGTTCTCGGTCATGACGCCTTACTACTCAGAGACTGTGCTGTTCACGCTGGATGAACTGAACAACCCCGTTCACTCGAACGCCCTGTTCGCGGAGCTGGAGAAGAAGCAGAAGGAGAAAGGCTGGACGGAGCTCACGATCATGAAGTACCTGATCACGTTCCACGCTGAAGAATGGAGCAACTTCCTCGAGCGAATGGGCGCGAGGTCGCTGGACGAGGCGCTGGAGATCAACCCGACGGAGGTGCGTCTCTGGGCCTCGATGCGTGGCCAAACGCTGGCCCGAACGGTGCACGGAATGATGCTGTACGAAGACGCGATCCGACTCCTGCGCTGGCTGGAGGTCTACTCGCTGCGTGACATGAGTCTCCAGGAGAAGCTGGACGAGATGAACCGCATCTCCGCGCTGAAGTTCTCGTACATCACCGGTTGCCAGATTTACTCCGCCCAAGTCGCTAAGGGGGACCATCGCGCGGAAGACATCGACTACCTGATGAAGAAGTTCCCGAGCTGGCGTGTGAGTTTCGTGGACACGATCAAGGAGAAGGACGGCGACCAGGAGATCACTCGCTATGACGGCGTGCTCGTGAAGGCCAAAGGCAACGAGATTGTCGAGGTGTACCGCTACGAGCTGCCTGGCAACCCGATTCTTGGTGAGGGTAAGCCCGAGAACCAGAACGTGGCGCTGCCCTTCACGCGCGGCGAGTACCTGCAGACGATTGATATGAACCAAGAGCACTACCTCGAGGAGTGTCTGAAGATGCCGAACTTCCTGGCGACTGCGACGAGCACGGGCGAGGAGGTGACTGTGATCGGTATGAAGGAGCACGTGTTCACAGGTCGTGCTTCGTCTCTCGCTCGCTTCATGACGCTCCAGGAGCTGGTGTTCGTGACGCTGACCCAGCGCGTGTTGGCCAAGCCGCTGCGCTCGCGTATGCACTACGGTCACCCGGATGTGTTCGAGAAGTCTTTCGTTGTCACGAGCGGCGGTGTGTCCAAGGCCAGTAAGGGTATCAACCTGTCGGAAGATGTCTTCAGTGGCTACAACGTCACCCTCCGCGGTGGATTGGTGACCCACGTTGAGTTCATGCAGTGCGGTAAGGGTCGAGACGTGACGCTGAGTCAGATCAACGCGTTCGAGGCCAAGCTGTCCAATGGTTGTGCCGAGAGTTGCCTGAGTCGTGAGGGCCACCGCCTGACCAACTCGCTGGATTTCTCGCGCCTGAACTCCATGTTCTACGGCCACTTCGGCTTCTACATCTGCAATGCGCTGACGGTGTTCTGCGTGTACGTGTACGCGTACTGCAAACTGTACGTCGCGACGCACTCGGAGGTGGAGATCACGGCTATCACGAAGACGGGCAGCCTCAACTCGCTGTCCAGTGTGATGACGACGCAGTATCTTCTGCAGTTCGGTATGCTGACCACGTTGCCCTTGTTCGCGACTCTGTTCGTGGAGTTTGGCTTCAAGCAGGCGTCGATGAAGGTGGTGGAGCTGTTCGCGACGCTCGGAATTGTATTCTACGTCTTCTTAACGGGCACCAAGGCGCACTTCTACGACGTGGCGCTGATTCGCGGTGGCTCCAAGTACCGAGGTACCGGTCGTGGTTTCTCCATCACGCGCGACCCCATGGTGAACTTCTTCAAGGAGTACGGCGTCTCGCACTTCCGCAAGGCTGTGGAGTTGATCGGTGTGATGATCCTGTTCGGAATCTACGGGTCCTTTGACATCGGCTCCGACGCGCTGGAGGAGTACTGCGCGACTGCGGACTTCGACTGTGACAAGAACCCGGACCAGATTCCGTCCAACATCACGTCGCTGGCAGCGTTCAGCAACAAGTCGCAGAGCTACGGCATCGCCTCGTTTGCGGTGCTGTTCCTTGGAGCATGCTGGCTCATGGCCCCCTTTGTGTTCAACACGGACGGTCTGGTGCTGCAGAAGTCCAAGGTGGATATCGCCAACTGGTTCACGTGGATGATGCGCTCGCAGCACAAGGACGACGCCAACAACGACGAGGAGAACGGCAAGAGCGCGAGCAGTGCCGCTCTGCAGCCGAAGGACGGATGGGACGACTGGTGGAAGTCGGACGTCGACTTGATGGTGCCTCTGGGTCCGATGGGCCGTCTCACGTACTGCCTCCGTGAGCTGCGCCACCCGCTGGCGATGTACTACGTCTTCCTGACCGAGTTCACGCTCCCATGGCTTGCTCTGCTGTTCGGAGCCATGGGCGCTACGTGGGCGCTGCTGTGGTTCGGAAACCGTGTGCACCACTGCGTGTCCAAGCACCGCAAGCTCAAGTCGCTGGCGGTTCAAGGTATTCTGTACATGGTGGGCGTCATTGGCGGCATCATGCTGGTGCCGCTGATCCTCGGAGCGATGGGCGGCTGGTCGGTGCTCAAGTGCTTCACGTTCTCCATCTCGATGATCTTGGGCTTCAACTCGATTGTGCAGTACGCGCTGGCGTTCAACGGCGCCTTTGGAATGGAGGTGGCGATGTGGAGCCCCATGATGACGCTGGGCTTCCTCATGGACATGATCGTCGGCATCTTCCTGGTTGTGCCGCTGTTCCTGCTGTCGCTGCTGCCGTTCATGCGTATCCTCCAGACACGTGCCATGTACAATGGCGGCTTCTCGCGCGCGCTGAGCTCGGGCTCGGAGGTGGCGGCGTCGCTGTGCATCCTGCTGGGCCTGTTGGGCGGCTTCATCCACGGCTTCACCACGTCGTTCGTGTACACGCTGGGCTACATCAACGACCCGGACGAGAACTTTATGAACCGATCGTTCTACTACTTCGTGACGACCAAGCTGCCCAACAGCGGCTCCGAGATGCTGAGCTACATGGAGAACGGGTACCTGAAGATCACCTGCGCTGGCGTGAGCATCGTCGCTGTGCTGCTGTCGCTGCTTATTGGACGCGTCCTCGGACGCCGCGTGAACATGGCGATCGGCAGCAGTCTGATCTTTGTGTCGCTCGGCCTCAACTTTATCTCCAGCACGTCCATTATCCTGGTGTCGTGTGGTATGGCAGCCATGGGGTCGGCCATGCTGGTGATGAACTACCTGCTCTACAGCTACGAGATCTGCACCAAGGGCTGGCGCGGCAAGAGCGTGACCATCTTCTTGCTGGGCTCCATGAGCGGCTGGTTCGTGCACTCGCTGCTGATGGCCAACACGAACGCGACGACCATCAGCGAGGACTGGGACAACAAGCCCACGAATATGTGGCGCCTGCAGCCGATATTCGTCCAGCCAGCGCTGATCATCGCCTTCTTTGCCATTTTGTGGTTCGTGCCCGAGAGCCCCGTGTGGCTGCTTGCCCACAACCAAGAGGAGCCGGCCCGCGCCGTGCTGATCCGCCTGCGTCGCCGCCAGAACGTGAACCCGGAGATCGCCATGGTCCAGGCCGAGCTGACGCAGAAGACGAGGGAGAACCACCTCATGTTCCGCTTGTCCATCGTGTTCGCGCTGCAGGCCGTCTTCGGGCTGATTATGTCGCAGTCGCTGCTGATCCGGCGCACGCTGCAGGTGAACGCGGACGACTCGGGCAACGCCAACAACTACTGGGAGGTCTACTTCGCGCTGTGCTGCGCCACGGGCTACGCGTTCGGCAGCTTCCTCGTCGACAACGTGCGCCGCAAGACGATTCTGAAGGAGTTCATGCCGTTCGTGGCGCTCATGGCGTTCACCTGTGGCGTCATCGGAGCTGTGTCGAAGGCTGACGGTGGTCTGGTGCAGGCGTTGTCGTGCCTGCTGTACATCTCTGCGGGCCTGAGCATCATGAGCGTGACGTGGTTATCAGCGCTGGAAATGTTCCCAGCCTCTCGTCGGCCGCTCTACTGGACGCTGTCGCTCTGCGTGTTCTACGCCGTGCAAGTGGTGGTCTATCTGCTGAACCCGTCGTTCGCGCTGGCGCACTTCATCCTGTGCGGCTGCTCGGTTGCTCTCACCGTTGTGCTCTTCATGTTCTGCGCCAGCACCAAGCTGGGCGCCATCCAGACCAAGGCCGAGAAGAAGTACCAGCGATCCATGCGCGAGTCCGCGCCCGAGGTCGTGGAAGCCGTCGATGAACGCGGGGACGTGGACGACCTGCACAAGCAGCAGACCCGCATCGCGCAGACGTCGGCGGCCATGAACCGCTCGGCAGCGTCCAACCCGGCGTCGTCCGCTGCCCAAGTCAACTTTGGGGCGTCCGGCGCTGCTCAGATCAACTTTGGGGTGTCAGGTGCTAGCACGCGCGGCGGGGACCCCTCCCAGCAGCGCCGGCTCGCGCGCGCAGGCCAACGCCACGCAGTTTGGCTTCAGCGGCGTGAACGTCACGGACGAGTCGGCTCGTCGCAGCTCGACGCACAATGAGACGGACCACTTCAGCTTCCACCGGCTCGCGAGCATGGAGGACCCGGCCACCACCGGCGGCCGGCCGCAGCTCCGCTACGGAGTGAGCACGGGGCTCAGCAGCTCGCAGTCGTCGTCCACGGACTTGTCCGCCACGAACGCCGACCGGCTCCGGCAGATGACGCGGCTGTCGTCCACGTTCGACTTCGAAGCCGAGTTCGAGGCCGAGCACATCGAGGACCTGCGCCAGGGCCAGATCGCGTACCCGCGCGGCCAGCCGCGCTCCGTCTCCTTCCTGCAGTCGCAGCAGTACCCGGACGCCGAGCTGCACGCAGAGACCCAGTCCGTTCGACTCTAGGGTGTAGGTAGTTTAGGTCGTAGGTAGGTAGGTAGGTAGGTTATTAATACCTTGAGGAGATTATAATAGTCCTGGAGACTACACGTAGATGAACAAGCAAATGCACGTTTCGTATTATTATTATTATTATTTAATAGTCGTTGGGCTGAAGTTCGCAATCGGCAGGTTTGTTTCATCATGCAAGTGGTGGCCCGATGGATAGGCTTCGAAGAGCGGCTGGGGCAGGCCGCACCCATTCGAGCGCCATCCGATGATGGAGAAGTCACACGTCTTATGCCGCATCTTTGGATAGGACGACGTACGCCGGTCTCATGCGTGCACGAAGGAAGGAACGGAGGGGGTTGTCCAACACCGACAACAAGGCATTTCCACTTGCGTCGACCTTTTCACCTTTATCGACCGACAATTCCCAGCTTCTTCTTCCTCGTGCTTATCAATCCGTGCCATGCACCGACCAGAAAGAAGCAAAAAATGTTTTCCCAAAGTTGCATCGATGCAAAATGCACTCTGGCCCTCCAAAAAGGTGGCTACACTTGTGGCCTCCGTCGGCACCACCTCGCAGCAAGTCCCAACTTGGGGACTTGCTGGGACTCCCAAGGCCACACACACACGCCGCATTTGTTCAGACCTGATTCCTCTCGCTGCTGTTTCTGCACTTCAAGCCTTACATACCTCCGCACGACGCCGCGACCAGCTGGACGCCGCCGCCCCTGCCACGACGCAGCGACCGCCTGAAAGCCAAAGCCAAAGCCAAACAGTAAAAACCCCGAGTGAGTCGGTCGTTACAAGAGTCGACCAGAACCAGCCCCACAGCCCCAAGACAGGCGCTCCGCCTCTCTTTTCAGCCGTTTCGCAGCGCATTCGTGCTCTCGCCGCCTTCATTTCGCAGTTTTAGTCCAGAGTCCTCCTCCCCACCTCCGAGCGAGTACATATCCTACATAGCATGCGGTCCCTGGTGCTGGCGCTGAGCCTTGTGGCGCTGGCCTTGGCGGCCGTGGCCGAGGCCCACTGGATGGCGCTCGAGGCCTCGTCCTCGTCCGAGTGCTGCAGCACGTGCATCGGCAAGACGTCCAACGCCGTGTACGACTACGACCCCGTCATCTACGCGCAGTGCTCGAACGTGACCGGCGGCATCTGCTGCTTCGACTGCGGCGACCTGGGCGAGCCCCAGTACGGGGACACGGTCTCGTACGCGTCGGACGGCGTCACGGCCGTGGTCAAGGCCGGCACGTACATCTCCTTCACCTGGAGCAGCGTGGTCAACGTCACGTACATCTCGCTCAAGACCGGCCAGAAGAAGACCAAGACGCCGACCATCTCGGACACGGCGGCCTCGGAGAAGTCGAGCACGTTCCTCATCTGCGCCAAGGCGGCGGGCACCATCTACTTCCGCGGCTGGGGCAGCGACACGTGTCGCGAGGCCTCGCAGGAGTATTCCGTGACCGTGGAGGCCGGCGACTCGAGCACCAGCACGTGCGACGCCAGCGACGTGCAGGTCACCACGTCGTCCAGCGCCGGGGGCGACACCTCGAGCTCCGTGGCGCAGGACGACACCGTGGCCGAGTGCAACGCGCAGCGCGCCAGTGTGCAGACCGTGGACGGCACCCAGACGTGCGTGTGCGTCTCGGACTGGACCAACCCGCCCGAGTGCGACCAGTGGCCCATCTGGAAGTGGCTCGTGACCATCGGAGGTGGCGTGGCCGCGCTCTTCTCCATCATCATCTCGGTGCGCGCCTTCATGCAGGGCCGCAAGAAGAAGCAGGAGGCCGAAGACCGCGAGAATCTGGCCCCATGGGCAACAAGAGCGACGTCGAGACGCTCGAGGTGACCCCCGACAGCGGCTACCACAGCAACAAGTACGACCCCGAGGCGGACCGCGCACCCGGAGGCGCGCGGAAGGCGGACGACCGTGAGTTCACGCTGTGAGGAGGAGGTGCCTTTGTATTCTTCAGTTGACCTCACCCAAACCACAGATAACGTTATAGCGCGGGCCAGGCCCAGCGCAAACTAGTTTCCCCAGCTTCCGTCCGTCCGCTCAGCCATTCCCCAATTCGATGTGCCTCCTACGCCGCTGGAGTTGGCTACGATGCTGTTGCAGCGTATTCTACGTGATGGCAGGGCAGGACAGGAGGAAGCAGCACCGTACACACCGACCCTTATGTGCAATATACCCCCTCCGCTCTTTTTTGACCCTAAAAATGTGTACCAAGGCTGACAAGAAGTTGGTGTTCGTGTTCGTGAGCTTGGTGATCTCACTCTGTGTTTTTTATGGGGTTGAGTGATCTGTACGCCGTGCGATTGCCGGATGTTGGGGTTTGCTCGGCCTCGCTCGGAAAGGCTCGAGATAGTCGCCATCACCCGTCCACCGGCCCCATCGACCTTACGACAGTCGCCTCTTTTTATTCGGTTTGTAGTGGTTTCGCATTGGCCCAATTCGTGCTCTCGTGCACTACCAGCCCCCTCCTCCTCTGTGCGCATGCATCCAGCTGTGAGGCATTTGAAGAGTTGATACCAAGACTCGACAGCTCAAATGCTGTACCAAACCGTGCTGCTACTGCTGCTGGCCTAGTGGCTGGGCGGGGCCCAGGCTAACTATGAGGCGGTGGCCGCCAGCTCCGAGTGCTGCAGCTCGTGCATCGGCAAGACGGCCTCCGTCCCGTACAACTACGACCCCGTCGTCTTCACCCAGTGCACGGCCGTGTCGGGCGGCGTGTGCTGCTTCGACTGCGGCGAGATCGGCGACCCGCAGTACGGGGACACGGTCTCGTACGGATCCGACGGCGTCACGGCCGTGGTCAAGGCCGGCACGTACGTCTCCTTCACCTGGAGCAACGTCGTCAACGTCACGTACGTCTCGCTCAAGACTGGCCAGAAGAAGACGCAAACGCCCAAATTTTCGGACACGGCGGCGACCGAGAAGTCGAGCACGTTCCTCATTTGCGCCAAGGCGGCGGGCACCATCTACTTTCGAGGGTGGGGCAGCGACTCGTGTCGCGAGGCGTCCCAGGAGTACAATGTGACTGTCGAGGCTGGAGACTCCAGTGCCACCACCTGCGACGCCAACGACGTGAAGGTACCGACGGCGTCGAGTTCTGGTAGCTCAGGCGGCACCAAGGCTGGATCGGGACCGGCGGACGAGACGGTGGACACTTGCAACGTCCAGCGAGCGAGCGTGCAGACGGTGGACGGCGTGCAGACTTGCGTGTGCGTGTCCGACTGGACCAACCCGCCCGAGTGCGATCGGTGGCCGACGTGGAAGTGGCTCGTGACGATCGGAGGAGCGTTGGCAACCGTGTGCTCCATCATCATGTCACTGCGCGCGTTCCTCCAGAGCCGCAAGAAGAAGCAGGAGGAGGCGGACAACCTCGACAACTTGAACCAGAAGAAGTACGAGGAGGAATACCCGAGGAACAACGACGACGAGTATCGAGAGAATCTGGCGCCCATGGGAACTAAGAGCGACGTCGACCCCGCGGATTTAACGCCCGCTGCTGGATACCAGAAGCACGACCCGGAGGTGCAACGTGTTACGATCTGGGTCGGTCCGCTCCACGCAGTGAGGTCACGACCTCGAGGAAGACTGAGGAGGCGAACACCCGCACGACTTGACACGCACTTGGTAGATATTAGACTGAGCTCCTACTCCTACTGCTACACATGCACACTGGGCAGCGGCTCCAGCGCTCCCAACCACTCGTTGCACTTCAACTCCTGTCTCCTGCTGTCCTCTTCCCAGGACCTTGTATCTCATACCTTCGGCTTCTTCCAGGACCTTGTCCGCACCGTCGCTCCAGCGACGCCCCCTCCAATGCACCAACGCACCACCGTGTGCGCCAACGGCTGCAACCGGAGGCGATACATAACACGCCCCTCCGACGCACTGCGCCGGAACCTCTCACTCCGCGATCGCCTTGATTTCGTTGACGTCCTTGCCCTTGTTCGTGACGTCCACGTCCCTGTCCGTGCCCATGCTCGGACACTCGCTGAAGCGGTGGCCAGTCCGGTGGCTATTGAAGCAAGCCCTCTGCTTCCAATCCGCCGCTCGAGTCGCCCCATGCGCTCCTTGCAGGTTACCACCACCACTCGCACCTTCACCGTCTGCACCCAGCACACGATCCTTCTTGTTGTAACTCTCCATGCGGAGAATCTGGTCCCTCGCTTTCTCCGGCGAGTCCATCTTCTTCGACCCGCTCTCCATCATGCCCTTGAGGCGGTCGAAGCGCTCGTCCATCGGCAACGACTGCACCAGCATCTGCGTGAAGATCGGCCCTCGCACGCCCGCATTCAGCGCCTCCAACTGCGCCTTGATCGTGAACATCTTGTCCACGTGCTGGCCGACGTCCTCACCCGCCTTGCACTTCGCCGTCTGCAAGCGGTTGAACAGAATAATCTCCTGGTTTGCCCGCGTGGCCGCATTCGTCTTGCCCTCGTAGTAGTCCTCGAGATACTTCCACATCTCGGTGCCGGTCTTGTTCATCATCACCTGCTGCCCCAATTCCATGGACAGCGACGCCATGATGATCGACTTAATCTTCACTTGAACTCCGTCAAACTCCGCCTGGTCCTTCGCGTCCGCGAGCGTTTTCTTGCCCGTCGCGAAGTCCAGCACGTCCTTCTCCTCGAACGCGATCATCATCATGCCCTTGTAGTAGACCCACGACTGCCCGTGCCAACCCACCGGTCGCCCGTGCTTGTTGATCTCCACCTTGTCCGACATGATCACGCTCTGAGCCACACCTTGGCCCCTCCCCAACAGCACTCGGTCACCAGCCAGCGGCTGATCGGACAGTGAGTCGAGGTCACACTCGGTCACCAGCTACAAGCTGATCGGACAGTGCTTCTTCTCCGCTCGGTCCTCAGGCGACGGCTGGTCGGACGGCGGGAACTTCTCCGCTTGGTCACCAGCCACCGGCTGATCGGACAGCGGCAATACGCGCTCGGTCACCAGCTCCCGCTGATCGGACAGCACGCTACCCCACTCGGTCACCAGCTACGAGCTGATCGGACAGTGGTCGGAGTCTTCAATCCACGCGTTCGGCCACTTGCTGACCTTGGGCTCATAACCCTGTTACGATCTGGGTCGGTCCGCTCCACGCAGTGAGGTCACGATCTCGAGGAAGACTGAGGAGGCGAACACCCGCACGACTTGACACGCACTTGGTAGATATTAGACTGAGCTCCTACTCCTACTGCTACACATGCACACTGGGCAGCGGCTCCAGCGCTCCCAACCACTCGTTTCACTTCAACTCCTGTCTCCTGCTGTCCTCCTCCCAGGACCTTGTATCTCCTTCCTTCGGCTTCTTCCAGGACCGTGTCCGCACCGTCGCTCCTGCGACGCCCCTCAATGCACCAACGCACCACCGTGTGCGCCAACGGCTGCAACCGGAGGCGATTCATAACACGCACGCCCGGGGGCACGCGGAAACCCGATGAACGCTTGTTCTCGCTCTGAACAAGAGTGTTACGAGCTCTAACAATACCTTACCTAAGATTTATAGCGCTGCTAAAACGACTAGCGCGACTCGAGTGAAAAACACGCATTCCCAATCCGCTCGACAATATTTTATCTCTTTACAGTAAAGCTACGGCAAGCAAGACGTGTGTGTTCCGCAACACACATTCTTTGAGGACTTTATCCACACTTGACAAAGCGGTGCTCACCGAGACTGGATTGGCTTCGGATGGACGACCGCCAACACGAGTTGACACGATTTACAATGGGGCAACCCCCCCCCCCCCCCTGGAAAGCTCACCTCGTGCCCTCTACTTTACATTATTAATACATCATTACATGTAGATGGTGCCACCACTGGTTGACTTGATTGAGTCAGCAGCGATGCCAGTCTGGTGGGGTTTCCACTCGAGTTGCTTACAACTTGTACATAAGATAACAACTTGTTTTATTTAGCACAGGTAATATAGAATAAACAACAGAGAATGGAAGGTTATGAACGAGGCCTCGTATTAAACGCCTGACGGCAAGCGAATCAGCGTTGCACCGTGATATCCTGCGTCGTCGTCGTATGTGGGTGAGCGAGCCTCTGACCAAGGCTTGGTTTGGTCACCAAGCCTCTGCGTAAATACGTCCATGTATTATTATACAGTTTTATTTCAAGAAATATAGTGTCGGATCGACATGGACGTTGACATCAAAGATTTGGATTGCAAGTTGGCATGCGATCATGACCATGGCTGCAAACCAAAAATGCTTCTGATCTAATCGAAAACGAGCTCACAGGCTCCTAATATCTTCCGTTTATCGGTATGTAAGAGTTAAATAGCTCGACAAATCTCTAAAATGTACTTGTAGTGATGCTCCCCCATCTAAATTGTATACTACGTGTATACAGTATGTATACATGCTATATGTAAAATTACATGATGCAAATCAAAGGATTAGGTAGAAACAGTACTTTAGCTAACAAGTACTTAAGTAAGTTAGGCTCGTCGGCGTAGCTGTTTGTATCTTGGCTAGCCTGTCGTTCATCTAAAACGGCCTTCTTGTTTACCTAGATACTGTATCCTGAATCTGTCCATCTAGATATGCTAAAACCACACACAAATCCCACGGGAAACCGTTTTGCTTTTGCCTGAACATATTCTGAGACGGTGATCCACTCACCCGCGCTCGGCAGCGATCGATGCGCCGACAAGAAGCACATTAACCACTACCACTTTATTCTTGTCGACGAGAATTCTTTTGCCAATTCAGCGACTTTGCCGAACCTGGAGGCCACGTCTGAACCACCCCACAAACACAAGCGCAAATTTGTCAACGCCGGCTTGTGTTCTCTGGTCACACCACGGCAGCAGGAAGCTCCACACTTCCTCAACGTGGTCGTCATGTACCCTCCAAGACGTGCAGCTCGCCCGCAAGCTCCTCCCTCACTTGAGGAGTTTTCTCCATCATGGATGCTACTGTATTCTTAGAATATTTTAACATTCCTTAGAAAATATAACATGAGCAAGTTGAAGCACAATACTCCTCAACAGCATAAACCTTCGCCAACGAATCCCCGTAATATCTTGCGATTTTCCAATCGCAAAGAAGAAGAAGAAGAAATGTCCTGGTGCACCATCGAGTCCGACCCCGGTACGCGGCGCTTAGTGCGCTCCCCACGTGCCTCCGCTCCCTCCCGCTAACCCCCATCTATCTCGTGCTACAGGCGTGTTCACCGCCCTCATCGAGGACATCGGCGTCAAGGGCGTGCAGGTGGAGGAGCTCTACACGTTGGACGAGCAGCAGTTCGCCGACCTCTCGCCCGTGTACGGACTTGTCTTTCTCTTCAAGTACGAGTCCAACCACGGGGAGGACGCCGAGCCGCCCGTATTCGCCGGCGAGGAGGACGGGCTGTTCTTCGCCAAGCAGGTGATCAGCAACGCCTGCGCCACGCAGGCCATCCTGTCCATCCTGCTCAACTGCCAGGACATCGAGCTGGGCGAGACGCTGAGCGAGTTCAAGGCCTTCACGGGCGACTTCCCGTCGGACCTCAAGGGCTTGGCCATCTCCAACAGCGACAAGATCCGGCTGGCCCACAACTCGTTCGCGCGCGCGGAGCCCTTCGTCGTGGAGGAGCGCAAGGCCACGGAGGACGACGACGTCTACCACTTCGTGGCGTACGTGCCTGTGAACGGCAAGGTCTACGAGCTGGACGGTCTGCGCGAGGGGCCGATCTGTCTGGGAGAGATCCTGACAACACGAACCGCGATGCGTGGCTGCAGGTGGCGTGTCCGGTGATCCAGAAGAGGATCGAGAAGTACGCGGCGTCGGAGATCCGCTTCAATCTGCTGGCGCTGGTGCGCAACCGGATACAGGCGTACGAGGAGCAGCTCCAGGCGATCATTGAGGCTGGTGGTAGCGAGCAGCAGGCGGCCCAGATCCAAGCGGACCTGGCGTCCGAGCAGCAGAAGCGGGAGAACTGGGCGCTAGAAAACAAGCGCCGCAAGCACAACTACATCCCGTTCATCATTCAGCTGCTCAAGACGCTGGCCGAGAAGAAGCAGCTGGAGCCGCTGATCAAGCAGCAGCTCGACGCTCGAAACGCTGCGGCCAACGCCAACGCAGCGAAGGCTACTAGCGCGCAGTAAAGTGCATCCAGCTAAAGAGAGAGAGAGAGTAACGAATGGCAAAGGTCGAATACAGCAACTCAGGATTCGGGGTACCCGGACTGGTGGTCCGGGGAGTTCGCAGTTCTCAGGGGTAAAAAGATACCAATATGGAGTTTTGACAGCACGGACACCCCCGCTACAATCAGCAACTGTGACTTACTTGACATACATGTACAACTGGGGCCCAGCGAAGTCTGAGATAGGAGGATTTTGAAATACGGGTACTTCCCAAATAGTTTTTTTACTCCAAAGATGTTTATGTTCTCTTTTAGTAAGGAAGTACCGACTTCCTCCGCTTGTAGTGGACAACCTCATATAAGAGCGCCCAATCATATCACAGGATTTGGAAGGCCTTCTCGGCTCCGCTTATAAGTTCCGCACAAATCATTTCGATACGTTTCCACCGGTAGTATATCGGTGCGATGGAGCTTCCATTCATTTAAAGCAGCTGCGGCTGCAGCCTAGAGCTACCTGCATGCGGTTGCTGCCAATACCTACTACCTATGCTAGTGTTAAGCGCTGCTGCGGCGCACGTGTACTATACAGACGTTCGGAGAGTGGTTTGCTTGCATCCTCCCACACCACGTTGTTTCCATCGACCAATGACACATGTTACCGAGTTAAGACTAAAAAGCTATGCATTACCTCAAAAGTGGTCTAAGGGCAAGGCAAAGCATTGCGACGGCACTAGCCTCACGCGGGCGCGTGCCGCTCAAGGCTTTGCAGTTACAGCCTGTTGCCTGCCGTGAGATGTCAAGCGCGACAGGCTCGCTCAGGCGGCTAGCTGCGCTGTGCATGACCAAGCACAAAAAAGTGTCAGCTAATCGACTACTGGTACCCCTACCGGTTACAAGATTCGGCATATCATTTTTGACGGGTGGTACAGTGTACCGGTATATACCCTGTCCACTATAAGCGGAGGAAGTCGGTACGTACCGTATATTACGATGCACCAGCATATCCTGCGCCTGCTTCGCAGCCGCAGCATTTGCCCCGTGCCTAACAGTCAAAATTGAATAAAATAAAAAAACTCCACTGCCGCACTAAAGGCACAACCTGTGTACGCCGCCTCGAGGCCTCACTGGCAATGATAATGAAATGGTGTGTCGGGCAAGTCGAGCACGAGCACTATGCATGCTTTGCAATTGAATGTGCAAGTTGAAGTGGGAATAGCGCGTGAAAGTCGTTAAAATGTCGTTCGATGATACTCGCTCCTAACGGTAGTTCTTTGAAACTGCGAATTCGGGTTATGCGAATGTCGCTCGATGAGACACTGGCTTGCACCACCGAGGCGGTGGATGTCGCGAGAATGTCGCTCGATGACAAACTCGCCTGGGCCGCCTAACGACAGTTCTTCGAAGTGCGAATACAGGAAAATCGTCCTTGTTTTCACTTAGTTTATCGTTTTGTATGTATTTTAATATTATTTACCGGTATTTTAATACCGGTAAACTAGATCGCTGGCGCTTAAACCGGGAGGGTGTTTTTCAAGTGAAAACATATATATGTATATATAGATATAGATATGAAGCGGCGATGTCTTGATCGCTGCCGCAAAATATCCAGGTGGGGTTCATCTTCATCTTCCGATCAGCAGCCTGATGGACTATACATGAAACTTTGGCAGCGTTTTACCGTAGGGAATGCATAGTATACTAAGAAGCAATTTTCTTGACTCAAGGTCAACGCTTTTCGAAGGTCATGAAATGCACTGGTACATGAGATTCATGACACTCTGTTTATATCACGGTTTTGATAAGCATATCACGTACCTATGCGTACCTAGAATTGGATTGAGCTGGTGGTAGATTTCAAATACTCCTACCTCCTAATGCGGGCAATTATGATTGGGAAGTCGCTGTACAAAAGCTCAAACTCATCGATGTGTATCTTGTAAGGAAGCCTTTCGTAGCAAGGTTGAAGTCAGTGAAGCGGAGTTTATCGTCTTCGTGCAGCTGAATGCTCAGGCTCTCCCATCTCGCACCACCAACTCCGCGTTGCCCAAGCCGCTGGCTAAGACCCGCAGCATAAAGCACAGCTGCATGAAGCGTCCTGCCTCCGTGTAGAAAGCTGGGATCTGCAGCCTCATCGCGGGCCTGTGAGTGAACACACGTCGAACCCCACGGCGGGCTGACAGCACTACAGCAGCCTAGGGCGAGAAAGAGATAGCCGAGAAGAAGAACGCAGGAGGCGAGTGTTGTTTCCCACGGCGGCTTGGGATTGAGGAGGAGAAAACCTCGTAGGTGACAACCCCCTCTAGGTTAAATTATAGTATACTAGACTCAATATGCAACGTGAGTCAATACTAAACCACAGTCAATGATTGCAGCGGAGCTCGACCGCTACTGTCAACGCTGACACTCCCACTTCGAGATCCGCAACACTTTGACGAGATGCTTGCTTACGAAGCATTGTTTCACTCCATCACAGGTAGCGGTACAACATTCAAAATCTTGCGGAGCTTGCGGAACTGTGTAGCTCCAAGCGGCTTCGTAAAAATATCAGCAAGCATATCCGTTGTTGGGCAGTATACCACATCAAAGTCACCTCACTCATATAGATCCTTGATCTTGTGGTACTTCAAATCAACACCTTTGACCTTGAAATTGCCTTTGGTGGACTTGATGACTTTGATCGTGGACTGGTTGTCCTGGAACAACAAAGTTGGGCGGCGACGGTGGACTTTCAGCTCCTCGCAAAGATTGTGAGTCCACATAATCATCACCGAGCACTCAGCAGCAGCGATGAACTCAGCACTGCATGTATCATCCTGTGCAATGGACTGCTTGTGACTTTTCTAGGCGTAAGTACACCCATTCATTTGAAGAACATATCCAGTGATAGATTTCCTGTCATCTTTTTCACTCCCAAGATCTGCATCAGCATAGGCCGTAAAGTGCAAATCTGTAGTCGTTGGTTTGTTCCACACAAGTCCATAGTCACATGTGCCCTGAAGGTATCGCAACACTCTCTTTGCCATCACAAAATGCTCCTTCGTGTACTTGCTCAGATACTTCCCGAGCGTTCGCACTGCGTTCGTTATGTCTGGGCGAGTACCTTGCACCAGGTACTGAAGACCTCCTACCAAGTCACGGTAGGGTATACTCGGGTCATTCACTCCAGGTTCATCATCAGCTATGGGATCAGGTAGCTTTCCTACAGCTTGTGGAGTAGCCACCGGTCGGCACGACTCCATACCAAACCGCTTCAACAGTTTGTCGATGTAGTCTCTTTGAGAGATCCATAAAACCTGACCCGGCACGTACGAGATCTCCATGTGCAGCAGATCTGTCACAGGACCTAAGTCCTTGATCTCGAACTTAGCACACAGCTCTTGCAGGACAAGCTCAATGTTCTCATCAGTGCCGGCAATGACCAAATCATACACGTACACTGACACAAATATGGGGCTGCCTCCCACTGTCCGTACGTAGAGACCGCCATCCATCTTCAATCGACGGAAGCCGCATGACCTCAGGTGCTTGTCATGCGTCTGGTACCATATTAATGGCGCCTGCTTAAGTCCATACAAGCTTCGTCTCAGCTTACAGACACGATCCGTGCCGTCATCAAAATATTCAGGCATCTCCATATAAATCTCAACATCGTCATCGATCGGTCCATTCAGAAAGGCTGTAACAAAGTCCACATGGCGACAAGAGAGTCCATAGTGCAGCGCTAGCAGCAGAATAAACTTTAGAGACTCTTGCGATACAACAGGTGCATACGTCTCCCAGTAGCCGACTCCATAGCGCTGCTGACATCCCTTGATTGTGATCCTGGCTCGGTGACGCACGACGTTGCCATGCGCATCACGCTTCTGCACCAGCACCCACTTGCCAGTCAACACCTTCTTGTCCTTGGGCCTCTCCACGAGCTCCCACGTCGTTCCTCATGAGATCACCGTACTCCTTCTCTAGGGCCTCGATCCACTTCTCGGCGTCCGGATCCGAAAGAGCATCATCCACCGTCTCGGGGTCCATCAACGAGTTGACCGTCTCGATCACCAGACTCATCGGAAGCTCCACTTCGTAGTCTCGGTGGCGAGAATTCGGCCATCGAGTACGGGTTGAGCGCCTAAACGACTCAGCAGTGCCATTCATCTCTATTTCATCTTCGCTCCCACTGTCGCTAATCGCATCAGCAACTTCGTCCATAGAACTAGCGGGATCGCCAAACGCGATTGGCGCTTTATCCTCGAGATCATCAGGATCATCATCGTCCTCAGCAAGATTATCACCCGAAGTAACCTCAACTAGACCACCTCGCCGTGTAACCTCACCATTCATTCTCCCTCCCCCCACCGAAGGTGAGGTTCCTCGCGATTCCGTAGGAAGTGACTCGAGAGTAGGTCCGCTGTTAGACGGACACAGCTTTCGTTCTCCCCCACGATCATCCGCTTCAGCCCACGTCACACGGGAAGTGTTAACTCCATGCTGCAACGGCCAACTTCCACCGCAGTAGAAGGAGGCACCTCGACCTCACTCAACGGCAACGCAGCAGGCGCACCCGCGCATGCCGAAGAAGATCCGACTTCAGTGTGAGTAGCAGCATCACCGTCGCAACGGCGGCGCTTATTAGGACGCTCATCAAGGATAGGCGTATCAGACGCTGTAGAAGACGACACAGGTAACCGCACAAATGGTATCACTCCAGGTAGAACTTGACGTCCATTTCGGTATCTGTTCTTGAGCACACGCTCCACATAGCTACGCTCAACAGTCCATCCCTCCTGGAACACCACGGAACGAACTTCCTGCATATTAGCGGTCACTAAACTCAACACGCGATAGCTCTCAGAATGTTTGGCGTATCCCGTGAACAATCCGGGTTTGCCAGGATTCTCCAGCTGCGACTTACGCAGCTTCTTCGGTGTGAAGATGTAGACTAGACACCCCCACGTGCGAAACTGTGACACATCCGGTCGATCACCAAATCGCCGGAAGTACCCACCCAGCGCAGTTGTAGCACACATATTGCCAACCTCAACTGAACAGTGAAATGCTTCTCCCGACAGGAGGTCTGGCATATCAGCCGCGGCCAATAGACAGCGTACACGGGCAGCAACAATGCCATTCATTCTTTCCACCTGTCCATTCTCTTCTGGACTGTACGCGTTGGTCCACGTGTACTCAATGCCATGCTTGTGGAGATATGCACCCAACTTATTATTCAGCAGTTCACGTCCTTGATCCGAATTGAACAGCTCAATCTTGTGCCCTTGAGCTAGAAGCTACCTCACGTGTTTCATCACAACTTCAGACGCGTCTTCTTTTCGTTTCATCAAGAAGCCCCAAAGCCACCGAGTGGCCTCGTCCTGCACGAGTTGGAAATGTTTGTATCCGTCATACGTCACCATGCCTATGTGGCACATGTCGGACATTAGCTTCTGATAAGGCTTCTTAACCCGACGAGTCGTTATCTTTTTGTACGACATACGAGTCATCTTCGCCGCTTTGCAGCTCCAGCACGGCACATCAGCATCTTCACACAGCTTTTTATTGATTCCAGTTGCAACTTGCGGTCGGACCATTTGCTGCAATGCAGGTAGATTGAGCTGGTTAAATCGGAGGTGTCAGCGCACTAGCGACGACGCATCATCTCTCCGATTGTGTTGGTTCAAAGCAGTTTACTCAGGGTGACGCTGTCGTGAAAGAACACATGTGCGATGGTGCGGTCCTTGAAGGCTTTAGCTGGAACGTGGTAGACAGTGCTGGCTGTAGTCTTCAAGCGGTAGCGACCCCAGACTTCACCAACAGAAGCTGTAGACGGCCTTTCGTTATCCAGGCGATCCGATCAGAACATTGCTTGCCTGTCTTCAACGTCCATCCAGCTTTTTCCAGTGCATCAAGACTCAGCAGGTTGTCTGGAGCCGACGGCTTCAACAGAACATTCTGCAACTGCAGCGACACATCCTGATGAGGCTGCTTGTTAATCTTCACTCTTAAATGCACGTTACCAACACGCTCGTTATCCGTGACCTTGCCATCGTAACCCTGGAAGACATGCTTCGAATCGTGTTGCAATTCTGACAACCGCTCTGACTGCTTGCAGACGTGCACATCACTCGCTGAATCCAATGCCCATTCAACGGTGTCCTCGCTAGCACTTGACACGGATCCAACTGTCAGTGCCTCGCGAAGAATGCAACCAACAGCCCTGACCTTCCTCCTTTTGATTTCACCATCACAACCAGGTCGCTTTTGCCATCGCTTCCGCTCGGAGATAGCAGTCTGATTCCCAGCTGCCTGGTCGTCGGATGAGTCATCGTCCAGGTTGGGACAGTTCGGGCGAATGTGGCCAGCTTCGCCACAGTGATAACAAGTGCGTGTCTCTTGCTTACCACTTTTCTTGCCAACTGGTTTACCATCTTTTTGCCTTTTCCCATGACCAGATCTTTTGCGCTTGCCCTTGCTGGAATTTTGCTTCTTGCCCTTCGGTGGTTTAGCTTCCTTACCACACGCAGCAATACCAGCAGGCTTCACGTCTTCTGTACCCATCTGCTCATCGAGGGCAGACTCAGCTCGAAGGGCATTCATCACTTGCGTGGCTGTCGGCACCGGTCGGTCAGCTCCTCCATCGCCACGCACCACGCAATGCTTGGAGAACTGCTGGACCACATCTCGATGTGACCGGGCCACATGCCCAAGTAGGGTCTCCGCGAAGTCTTCGTCAGTCACTCGCTTGCCATAGTGTAGCAACTGTCGTCGCATTGACTCCATTTCTCGCAGCCATTGCTCCATGCTTTTGTCCGCAGAATACACATGCGAATAGAACTCAGCTCTAGCAAAAATGTAATTTGAGTATTCACGTTTCGTCTGCTTATCAACGAAACGTGCCCACATTGCTTGGGCTGTGTCCTCCTGACATATCATCTCAGCGTCTTGGGCAGCAAATCCATACAAAATAGCCTCGCGAGCAAGATTGTCCTTGGCGGCAAAGCTGGGATCCCTCCAGTCAATAAAGCCATCAACCACAGCCCAGCAACCCATGCGAGTCAAGAAGGTGTGCAACTGAACTGCGTACAAATCAAAACTTCCCATCATTTTCGGCACGTTATCCATCTTGACTGGCACACCAGTCCCTCCACCAAATACCGCACGCGCAAAACTAAATCCACCTTGGCTGGGTGGAAATCTGCCGGAATTGAAGCCACTGGTAGTGTAACCAACTCCACCAGCTCCGGGAGCACCAGAAATACCACCGGTATATGCTCCACTGGATACAACAGATGGGAGAACAGTGCCTGCAGTAGCCGCAGCTGCTGCACTTGCACCACCAACACTACTAGCAACAGGAACTCCAGTCCAAGAACCAGCACCAGGAGCGCCAGGCCAAGCTCCAACACCAGGAGCGCCGAGCCAAGCTCTAACACCAGGCACGCCAGTTCCAGTCAGTCCAGGCACGACACCAACCCCAAGCACTCCAGATCCAGCTCCAGGATTCGTACCACCAACTCCATGACCAGCAACACCAAGGACAGCACCAGCGGCGAGAACAGGAATCCTTCCAGCACCTTGAGCTGCAGCAACAGCAGGAACACTAACCGCAGGCGACGTAGGCGCCATCATAGAAGCAGGAGTCGTAGTAGCAACTATATCGATAGCCAACGATGTAGATGTGCTCGAAGCTGCCGAAGCTGCAGTTGAACTTGATGGGGGCGTATTGGACATCTTCGATAGTCTCGTACTGCTCCATACAGAGCGTTGGGCTCATAACCTGACAGCACTACAGCAGCCTAGGGCGAGAAAGAGATAGCCGAGAAGAAGAACGCAGGAGGCGAGTGTTGTTTCCCACGGCGGCTTGGGATTGAGGAGGAGAAAACCTCGTAGGTGACAACCCCCTCTAGGTTAAATTATAGTATGCTAGACTCAATATGCAACGTGAGTCAATACTAAACCACAGTCAATGATTGCAGCGGAGCTCGACCGCTACTGTCAACGCTGACACGGGCAGTGTGTTGGTCGAAGGTTTCCAAAGGTGTCATGGGATAGTACAGCAAATGTTGCCTGTAACTCAGTCGACATTTTTTGAACGAAATAAAGCTGGTGGTGCCCTACAGGCTTCCACGTAGCCCTCCCGGCATAATACTTGTTGTGCTTTGCAGATAAAATGTCGCCCCGTTTTATGGCCTAGATCGAGGAAGCCCGGCCCACCAATCAGGGAACAAATCAGAGGGGGCAGTATGGCGATCTCGATTTATTATAGATCGGCTCGAATTGCGCAGGAGATCGACCTAGAGCCCTGATTTAGATTGTCGTAGCTCGAGTTATTAGCCCGTCTAAGTAGATCGATCTAACCCTTTCTTTGACCTCGTTTTATTAAATCGACCTCGTCCTAATGATAAATCGAGGACAGCTCCAAGTCAAAACGACAAAACGTTTGCAAAGCACAATATACACTCAATGATTTGGAGGTGTTTTATCTGGAGAACTTTGAATCATATACAAGTAAACAGGTAAGTTACAGATAAGTTACATGTAATAGGCTCTCCCGAATCGGGACCGATGATATACAAATTCAAGTCAAAATATCCACTAACCTCCGGATAGTGCTTCGTGAATCACTAATAGTGAGTGATACGAGATTAGGCTTTATCACTATCCAGAGACCGTTAAATATGGAAATTTCCATTTCGTAAAGCATGGCCGCAAAGTTCCTGCGACCAGAAATCCTTGGGTTCGCGCACATATTATTAAGTTCGGCATGTTTGTGATTCTGGAACGTGCATTTATCGTATCAGCTTGAGCGATACACTACAGTAGATTTCGCGTTGTAGCTGCCTGTGCAGTCTTCCTAGTGCTATTTGAATAGTGGCCAGGCCTCGCAGTAATTATTACAATGTCCAGCACAACAAGGTTGCTGCGCTTTGGCTGGGAGACCATTTTTCTACATACTAATTTTTATCTTGGAAGTGAAAGTTGTACATGATTGTTCACAGGCAGATAGTTTACACTAAATATGTTCAGAGACAGCCTTCCGCAATCTAAAACTCTTTGAAAGTCGACGCGTTTACTTCTAATTCGCGTTTGTATTGAACCTGTTCTATATTATTTAAAGGTCGGTGCAGTAGTTGGTGAACTGCCTGTGGAACTACACATACTGCAGCTTTCGAGAACCCTAGCAGTTGGAGGCAGGCAGATGGTGCGACTGCGAAACAGGCGGCGAAGACGCCTGTGGATGGCGGTTTTGTAGCACAAAATCTAACCTAGGACATTTGAGTCAACGGCCCTCTACTGCGGCTGCGAAGCACCCCCAGCATCTGGCCGGTAATGTGCAACTGAAGAAGTACGAAATGATGTCTAGTCAAATTGAAACGAACAAATGTCTGCCTACTTTATTAATAATCGTGAAGAGCGACAAACTTCCAAAAAAGTGTTTTGTTTTTGAGAAGTTTTTGTACCATCCCTAATTGCGATTTTGATGTCTCCTGAACGTTACCTGTAACTGGGAATACATTCGTGACGAATTAAAGTTTGTGAGGCTGGTAAACCAGCAAGCTGGCCTCCCAGGACAACTACTTGTATTAAGTGTTTTGACCTCGTATCGAGTGCAATAATACGAGGCTTTTAGAAGGACCGTTTTTCGCGAAAAACGGTATCCAAAAACGCGTAGTTGGGTACCCAAGATTTTTCTGTGCTGTCTCGTACGTGTTTTCGGCATCCGTTGAACTGTAAAAGTGAGCTATCATACCGTTTACCTTATTTCAAAATCACGTAAGGCGAAAGTCGCGAAGATGAAGCATGTGGGGCAAGTGCACGTTCACAGAAGGCTTTGGAGGTGGTGGGGGCATGCTTGTGGGCGTGCGCATGCTCTAAATGTATCACGTGGGCTATAAAAGCTATGCACGTAGATTGACACGGGGTTTCACCACGGCATTTTGATAAACGGTATCCCTAAAACTGCTTCCTAAGCAGTTTTAGGGATACCGTTTATCCTTGATTGAAACACACGCAGCAAAAGACGCATCGATATCTGCGTGTATTTGGCTACGTGATTTCATTTATCGGTGCTTCTAAAAGCCTCAAATACAAGCTCAAGTACTACGCATTATCACTACACTGGTACCTTGAACGATATTGTAACGTCATTGGTAAACATCTAGATAGTAGTGATGCCTCCGGATAGTGATAAAAGTGGTCTCCCGAGGCTATCACTACGGAGAGGATCGTCTGTAGATGCTGCTCATACTGGGATCTTTCGGGGCTAGTGAAGACCCCCCGCGTGTTACTCTACGGCCCCAAACGCTCGCCCTTGACGGCTTTCAAAACACTAAAGGCCCGGGACTTCTGTAGCACCTATTGGCAGCATTAAATTTGGCACTTCTAAATAGATAGCTACTGTATCTGTCTTTATTGCTGATGCAGGCACGTATACCATGAAACTATAAGAAGTACAATCGTGTTTTGAGGAAAAAAAAGTGTTAACACTCTCCTAAAACTTATCTCAGCACAACGCCAAGGCAAATGCACTTGCAATCGCCATCATCGCTGTCGACGGAATTATCGCTGCCACCGCCGAGTTCACTGTCGAGCCCGAGGTCGACGACGTTGACGAGTCGGACCGCAGAGACGAAGCCGTCGATTCGCTTGAACCGGTAGTTGAGTCGCCAACATTCGCCACCGAGTTGGATGAACCTGACAACGAACTGCCGAGCGTCGAACCGGCCGTCGATGAGCTGCCCGCCAACTGTGGGGTGGAGGACGACGATGCGTCAACCCCGTTTGTCGATGAGCTCGAGTTGGTGTTCGGAGCTGTCGTCGCGCCGTCGTGGGAGGACCCCAAGGTGGTGGTACCGTCAACAGACCCCGAGGTCGTACTTGTCGTACGTGAGCCAGTCGCGGTGGTTGAACCGGAAGCAGCTGTCGATGCATCGCCAGTCGCTGAGCCCGTGCTCGACGCCAAGGTTGAACCAGTCGTGGACGACCCTGGGCACACCATGGTCTCGCCACTGCACATAGAGCCGCTCGAGCAGTCGCTCAGCGTGTACTGGCAGCTCGTCGAGCACAACTGCGCGGTGGCCGAAGTGTCCGTGGTGCAGGAGCAGCTCTGACCGCACTCCGACATGCTGTTGCCATCGCCGACGCGGTTGCACAGCGTGTTGCAGTCTTCAGAGGTGGAAGCCCCGCCGTTTGCAGTGCACACGCGGCGAGCGCAGTTGCCTTGCGTGGACTGAAGGAAACGCGCTGTTGAGCCCTCGACAGAGGAAGTCGCAATCAATACGAGGCTCAAGATAACCGGGATGGCGCGGACCATTGTAGCTGGGTGGAAGCTTGGTGGCTGGGTATCACTAGCGATGGAGATTGGAGAGTGAGGCACTTTGGCAAGAGCTCTTTTGGCGGGGGCTCGCTACCTCAGGATGCGTCTCTATCGATCGGCTGGACGTCATTGCTGTATCTTGGCAGCCGTGCGAGCGCATATGATATCCTATGCCCCTTGGCCAAGCATTGCGTACGCGGAAAAAGTGTCGCTACGAGGTTTATTACGTCCAGTTGTGTTCATGTCGAGTGATTTTTGGTGGGTTCCACTTGGCTTCACAGACCAGAAGGAGCCTTGCCCTCGCCCCGCTTCGACTTGCTCCTGCACATTTTCCTCTTGACTCCATACCGACGTTGAAGGTGTAGGCGGAACAGTACATAATATGTAACGCTAGCTCACTGCAATGTGCATAATAAGATTTCGCCCGATGGGCAGAAGCTTTGCCTTCATTTTATAGGCAGAAATGTCCTGCCTTGGAGGTGAAGCCATTCAATACGCTAGCCGCGAACACGCATCGACCTATCCGAAAAGCCTGGGATGAGTGTCCACGACACCCACTCCATAGGCTTAATTTTACGGCCCCGTGAGCATTCGCCCATATTGCTCGCTCGGCATGAAGACTCAAAATGGTTGCGATGCATAACAAACACAAGTTGCAAATCTGCGAGATGCGGCTTGTCCAAGCAAGGCAGAAAGCCGAAGTGGTACTGAACTGCACGCGCACAGAACTGGCGCATGGTGTCGAAGATAGCAACACAAACGATGCTGTTCGCTCTACATGTACATGCATAATAACATACCCGAATAGGTAAAATGGATATAAGCATTCCAGGCGAATGAGCCCAACCGTGCGCTTTCAGAGCTGGGAGCAGTGTAAAGTAAAAATAGTGCCTATAAGCAAAAGAAAAATAGAAAATATCGAGTCGTCTTCTGCGTGCACTGTACTGCCCTTCGGGGACATTGGGCGGCGTGTATTATATTATTAGGGGGCTGCAACAGGTAAATGGGAAATGGCTGCATGGGAGGATCGAAGCCCTGATTAAATATTCGTGCAGTTCGTAATGCACTCGCTTTCCTGAACGCTACAGTGCACGTTCTGCAATTTTTCAGTATCTATACTTGCAATGATCAAGCGCGGAACACCGACAGTTTACCACATTGTATTTTTCATTGATGCCGTCTTCAGTTCAAGGCCCCCCTCCGCCTCGACGAGTAATTTGGTATACGTACATCTTGCCAACGGGAAGAATGTAATGTAATGTACTTAGTATTACGTTTTCGTGTTGCCACTATGCTGTCGCTAGGCTCAGCTTTGCTAGTCGACGGCATAAGCTGGTGTCCGCATCCACGGGAAGAATGACAAGTTGCTATTATAATACACTCCCTCCGCCCCGGTCGAGTTGGCACTGCGGGCAACTTGGTGATCGCCAAGATCATCATTATACCGTGATGTGTTGACGCATGCGACACATCTTTGCGGTTCACAAGGCCATGATCACCCGACTTGGACCTTTACCGAAACCTTACCGCCAATGGGCTGCTCGTCAACGCACAAAAACATTCCGTGCATCCTCTCTTCAGTGACCACTCGATCTCCGTAGTTGATTGACCTACCGAAGTTGAGTTGCAATGCTGCTTGCCATCGATCGCCACTGGCCATCTCAGACAGACTGAAGCGTTGATTTTCAAGGAAGCGCTCGTGCTATGCTCATCCGTGCGCCCTTCGACACAGTAAATGCACAGCCAAATGGGCTTGCCGAACCGATGGAGCGAGGTACATCGTAACTTGCTTCGCGTGACGTAGACTGCTGTCAACGAAGCCTTGCAACTAGGTACCTACGTGGAATTCCGCTGGAAGCGAGCCAGTGCAACGTCCAGCCGCGTCATTATCCTACAGTAACCCCGCCTCAACTTTCACATGACGTGTCATATCAAAAAGAACAATGAAAAACAGTTTTGGATTAATTTAAACATAACATTTAAAACTGGACGAATGCGTTATCCTCAACTATTAGGTTATAGAGGTTTTGGGAACTAAAATTGTACTACTGTATGTCTTGATCCTAGAAACAATATCCTGTGTGAAACGACGTGTCGAATGGCTCAAGGTTCAATTATTTTGTATGCAGCTGTAACGTGGAAATTGATACAAGGATTATCCCATAGTAAACATTCGTAAAAGTCGACATCCATACAGCCCCCAAAAGAGCGTTGCAACTGACGACATTACTGCATACGTGGCAAGCAAAATGCATAACCTTCTTCCCCTCCATGTCTCTCAACGCTGCGTCAGCCTGGCAGAAAACCATTCATCAAGGACGAGAACAACCGCCGACTGCTTCATGCACGTATTTTATTATTGGCGACCTCCCCTCTCCTCTGCCACCTGATTTCTTCGATGTGCACGTGCATGTCACCACGACTCGAAACGTGCTGACAGTTGCCGACCGGGCAACGTCCTCGCCACCGTTGACAAACAGGGATATACAATTCGAGCGCGCGCGACGAGTTTGCATTTTTCTAGCTTCTGTATATTTCCCACTTCCGAGTATCCTGCCACTCGAGCCATCTCCTCCGTAAGAAAATAAAAAAAAGATGGATCGATAGTTTTATCGTGCAACAGTCTTTTGGGTGCCGCTTTCCAGTTCTTTCCCCATCCCAACCGGTGGTCTGGAGGCGCTTGCCTCGCTCTTTACCTCGTAATCGTACTTAGGCGGACTCGAAAGGCTGAAAACTAAGAAAAACCTAACAATAAAAACGGCGAGTACCCCCCTTCTGTACCGGCCTCACTCCCAGATTCGCCTCCATCGTGCGACTGTCCTCGGAAATACACAAACGCGGATAATGATGGCGCTATCGCAGCGACCCTCCCGCAAGGCCAAACGAACGGACGTGGACTACGCGGTTCTGTCCTCGGGCCAACAGATCCCCGAGTATTCCACCGAGGAGGAGGACGACTCGGCCGACGAAAGTTACGGCTCGACCTACAAGAAGAAGCGCCGTAAGCAGTCGACCCAGTGCTTTATCTGCCACCGACCGCCGCGCACCTACCGAAACACCATGCTGCAATGTGACAGCTGTTCCAGACTGTAAGTCATTCAGTCAGACAGACACTCAAACTCTTACCTAGAACCTTTCTTACCTTACTTTTACCATTTCCCACAAAGTTCACTCAAAGATAATTATTATATTATTGTGTATATTTCTCTCGATGTGGATGTATGCACTTGCAGGTACCACGCAGCTTGTGGCAAGCCGTTCCAGTCGGTCTCTATCCTGGGCAACACGAGCTGCTACGAGTGTCTCCAGGAAGCCAAGGTGGACTCGCTGAGTGCTCTTCCTCGCAAGACGCTGGACTCCATCGCGGACTTTGTCAAGGTGCTCAAGAAGGCCAAGAAGATCGTCGTCATCGCCGGGGCCGGCATCAGCGTCTCGTGCGGCATCCCGGACTTCCGCTCCAAAGACGGGATCTACGCCATGGCGCGCAAAATGGACGTCGTGCTGCCCGAGCCCGAGTGCTTGTTCCAGATCGACTACTTCCGGGACGACCCGGCCCCGTTCTTCGAGGTGGTGCGCAGCGCCTTCTCCAATTCGCCCAAGCCGTCGCCCACCCACTGGTTCTTGAAGCTGCTGCAGGACAAGAAGAAGCTGCTGCGAGTGTACACGCAAAATATTGACGGGCTGGAGGAAGCGGCCGGAGTCACGAGGAGCATCCGTGCCACGGCAGCTTTGCCTATTCGGCTTGCATGCGCTGCAAGAAGCGCGTGCCCACGAGCACGTTGATGCCTGTAATCCAGGCAGGCATCATCCCGACGTGCTCCGAGCCCAACTGTCGCGGCGTGTTGAAGCCTGAAATTACGTTCTTTGGGAGAGATCCTGGACGATAAAGTGAGCACGACCATCACCAAGGACCGCCTGAAGGCCGACCTGCTTCTCGTTATGGGCACGTCGCTCAAGGTCGCGCCGGTGATGGAGATCCCGGGCTATCTGCCCGCGCACATCCCGCAGGTGGTGATCAACAAGACGGCGCTCAAGAAGAAAAAGTTGAAATCGAAAAAAATCTCGGCTGGGAAAATCAACCGGGTAAGTAGTAATAAGACGGACGAGGACTCGGCGTCGGACGAAGAGGAGTTCGATATGTCGCTCCTGGGCGATTGCGACGACATCATCCGGTACATTTGCGTCCAAGCGGGGTGGAAGCTGGACCCGGAGGCGGTGAACGCGGCGAAGAGCAAGCCTATGGTGCATTCGAGTCAGATCATTTCGCACAAGGACTCGACTGGCAAGCAGATTTATTGCTTTGGCGAGTGTCAGTGCAAGAACAAACTGGCCGCTGGCATGAACGACGACGACGACGAAGTCGAGGGAGAAGAGCAAGAGGAAGGGGAGGAGGAGGTGGAGCTTGGCGACGAGATTGTCTGGTACGTATTGCGGTTCGTCTTTTTTGGATGGATTTATTTTGCCTAATGCGGTGTTATCTATTTATTTTTTAGCAATCGTTGCGAAGAGCGGATTGATCCAGATGCGGAGCCTGGCACGGGCGTCAAGACTGTTCACTATCGCTGCAAGTAAGTAGCTTCATGCCAGTATTTACTTGGAAAGGGAAGTGTTTGTTATCACATATTCTGACTTGTGTTGTGTTGATGTGCGCGCAGCGACTGCTTTGACTACGATTTGTGCGGAGATTGCTACCCCAAGAGGCGGTACAAGCACAAGGGCGGCAGACATCGGTTCACGCAGTGCTTATAGAGGGTCGACATTTTCCTTGCGAAACGAGACCACTATGATGCTGATAGCCAAGACGATAAGTAGACAGCCCGAGCGGCTTTCAGAAGGGTTTATTAATGATAGGTGAAGTCGTGGCCCGAGTATTTCTGTGAGTATATGGACAGCCTGGTAGCAATGTGTATGCACGGCAAGCGACAGAAGATTACTATTGAATTTGATTTTTTTTTCCAAGATAACAAGATGCAAGTCCGATGTAACACATTGGCAGACATTTGAGTGCATGAATTAAAGTACTCTTGTCTGCTGCGGTAGGGTCTCTACCACCTGTCGCGTGTTTTCCGTTTGAAGCCGTAGGCGCCAGTTGCAGGCAAGTACGATGCTGCACCACGCGCTGCATAGGAGCTCTCGCTTGACGAGCTTGCTGGCTAGGTCATTCGACTACAGTAGTTGCGTTGAAGGACCCACGTGACCTAAAGGTAAGGAAGACATCTTCCTCTTTTGAGATGGCGCCTCCAGCCTTCGGCACTTTGCATCTGTGCATCCACTCGGCACAGGGCGCACAATTGAAGTCACGTTACGCGTACTGCAAGGCCTTCGTGGCGGACAAGCCAATGGTGGAGAATACTATGTTTGCTGCCTTCTCGAGTACGCGCTCCCAGTCCTTCAAGACTCTCACTGCTTCCGCGGATAACAATGGTCCGGTCTGGAAGGCGAAGCTCCAAGTTCATATCAGCGATCCCCGAGTCGACGTGTTATCTGTTCTCGTGAAGAACCGGCAGTTGCTCTGCTGCCCAATTGCTGGAGTTTGTGTGATCAGTCTGAAGAATCTCATAGGGGCCGGACGTGTGGATCACTGCTTCGCTCTGCGCAAGGGCCAAATACAAGCAGGCCAGATCCGACTTCAGTTGCTGTTGGAGAAGGTTGAGAACCCAAGTGCATCGCCCCGGGAAGAAAACCGGCGTCACTTGCCTGTACACGCACCACCTCAACAGACGCAGCCGGATCGTGCAACACTGGTGGAGGATGTCTATCGACGCATTACGAGAGAGAAGCAAGAACGCGAAGAGTCAGAGAGAAGGCAGCGCAGGTACGATGATCTACGAGCTGCTACTGAAGAAAATGGCAATGACACTCAACAAGACCGCAAGAGAGCACCTAGCAGCGACAACCAAGCGGACACGTTCTGCGGAGCACTCGTATACGATGTCGATCAAGTCCGATGCGATACTGAAGACGAGGAGAAGCTCATGCGATCAGAACACTCGGAAAGAAGCGACGGCAATCAGTCGGGCAGCAGTCAGAGCTCGTCCAAGCGAGGCAGCCGTCGGTATCAGCGCACAACTCGTGAATCGTGCTCAGCTCGGTCACAAACACTCGCTATGGCGAGACGTGCCCTCGACGAGGATCTTTACGGCCACCTCCCAGGGTCTGATCGAGCATATCAATACTACGTTCATGGCAGGCGCTGGGACAATGGCTCAACGATAGCTTCGTGAACTTTGGGTACAGGCTTAAGTAGGATGAACCCAAGTGCGATAGCGACTTCACTTCAACCCGGATGCACCAGAGCTAGAAGCTGGTGCACTTCATATTAACGTTAAAAGCAAAAGGAGCGCGTCAGTTCCGCGTGGGTTTGCCCTTGCTCCTTCGTAGCTTGGCCCAGATATTGCGGCTGGTCTGGTTCATCGAAGCCGACACCATCGGAGCCGTAGATGTTCCTGTTGTCGACATACACCGCACCTCTTGCCTTGTCCTTCGTACTGCTCGCGGCTGTTCGAGTTACTTGGCTCATCGGTTGTGCAACATCAGCTCGCTCCAGAGTCCAGTGCTGCGCCAAATACGAGGAAGCGTTGGAATCAGTGGGCCGCGACTCGCCATCGTAGCTAAGCTTGTGCGGATAGTCCATACCTGACGTCCGCGTCGACGCGCGCGAGTCGCCGCTTTCATTCAGCCTAGCTCGGGCCTTGGCCTTCTTCGACTCGCTCTTCTTCAGCTTGCGCCGAAGACGCTCCTCCTCTGACGACGATAACGACGAAGAAAGAGACGACGACGAGGAGGAGAACACCGACGACGAGGAATAGCTGCTTTCGTAGTTCCGTCGCGATTTCGCGCGCTTTCGCTTGGAGCGGCGCTTCTTCTCCTTCGCTCGCCTTTTGGCATTTCCAGCTCGGCGATGTCGTCGACGACGACGGCGGCGGCGCTCTTCCTCCGAAGACGAGAAATACAAAACTCCACCCGGTTCACTGGTTGGGAACGTCAAGGTGACCGGAGCATTCTCAGTGTGGTGGGCCTGGTTCTGGTTGCTTTCGTCGCTTCTCGGAGAAAAAGAGCCTTGAATCGACTTGTTCTTGATGACCTTCTCCTCAGGCGCCTTGACTCTCGAGGAGCTCTTTTTCTTGCGATACCCCATCGACGATGCCGAGCTCGAATCAGAAGAACCCTCGTCACTGTAATCTCGTCGCTTGGAGTGCTTCTTCGTTTTCTTGCTACGACGCTTCTTGTTGTTCTCGCGGTCTCTGCGACGACGACGGCGGATTTCGTGCTCCGACTCGGACGAGTCCGAGGAGGGCAACGCGTTGTGCACAACTTGGTCCAGGTCTTCCACCGACAGTCGAATGGTTCCGAAACTCGTCAACTCTCGTCCAGGTCCGTTGCCAGTGTCCACGCCGTAAATCGTATAACCACTCGGAACGCCAAGCTTGGTCTCAAGCTCCTCCTTCTTCTCCAAATCTCCGCGCAAGTGTAATTCTCCCATCAACTGCGTCGCATCCTTCTCCTTTTCCTGCTTGACCCCTCGATCCTTGAAACTCGGCGGCAGATCCGAGTCCGACTCTTCCGCTTGAACATACCGTTGCTTCTCCTCGTCCTTCTCCTCCTGCATCTTTCTCTTCTCGCACTGCTGTCTCCACTTCTCCTCCCTCTCCATCTGCTCTTCGAGCCCCACTCTCTTCATCGCGTCATTCTCCAACTGCCTCCATCTTTCTTGTTGCTCGCGCTCCAACTCGCGTCGTTGGGCCTCCTCCAGCTCCCGGTGCTGCTGCATCAGTCTCTGGACCATTTCTTCGCTCGGCTGAGAGTATCGCCGCTTGGGCTCTGGCGTGAAATTGTTCTCCTGCAGACACATCTGCAGTCGGATCTGGCCGCTGGCCTTGTCGTTCTTGTAGAGGGGGACCCACTCGTCCAGCGTCTGGCCAAGTTGAAGCTGCCGCAAGTGGACGACGCACGCGCCGATCGCCGGACTGTATAACAGAACGTGGTTCTTGACGCGGATCGTCAGCACTTCAGCGCTCGGGTCCTTGACGTTCATCTGGAACTTCTCGTTCCACTCGGGGCAGTCCCGTGCGGCGCTTGACTGGACTTTAGTATGGAACGTCTGGTGGCTGCTGCCGAGATTCCTCTTCTTGTCGTGATGACCCCCCAGTAGGGACTTGCCCTGGCCGAAGCCCCGATCAGGGGCGAGTCCCCGAGATACAATTTGCAGTACGAGCTCTGGGCCACCGCCGGCAGCCCGCGCGCCGAGTGCACGCGCAGGTAGAGCGTGAAGTTGCCGTAGAGCGGGCGGATGGCCGACGTGCTGACTGACCGCTCGTGGGTCGATGACTGGTCGGACGAGGACCGGCCCATGGACGGCTTGAACCCCAGCGCCGTCGTGAACGCCCGGAAGCGAGACGTCGCTGGCGCGGGCGTAGGCTCGGTCCCCATGTTCCGCAGATCGAAGAGTGACGACGGCCTGGGCTGCTTCAAACCCGTAGCTACATACTACACTGAACCCAAAGCAAAATAGGTTCAACTTGGCGGTAGAGAGACCTTTGTGCAGCGATATGCGCGACGTTACTGCTGGCTGAGCAAGGGGGCATGCCACGAGTATGGGGCACTTCAAGCGAATGCCTGCAGCCCGGGGGGGCATTCGGTGCGGTCTTGCCGGATAGCAGCAAAACGTATCCACTATGAAGAAGAACGAAGTTTGACTGAAATCCCTAAAAAACTGTATCGCGCCACTTCTAGCAAAAAAGCTGCTTGCCGAATGAAACATGAGCTGACGTTTTCGTTAAACTTTCTTTCAAAAGTGCCCCCAGCTAAGGTTCTAGCCACAGTAAAACTAGAATCGTGGTGGTAAAAGGTCAAACAATTGCCACAGTTTTGTTTATGATCTTACGACCTTGCGAGCATATCAGGGGCACTCCAGAACGGACTCCCACACCACTTGGTTTGTTGATGATGTTACAGCGTACAGCTTTGTGTGTGTGTGTGTGTGTGGATTGACTACCGGGCATGCGTTATGTCTACTGTGATACATTGTGCCTTGCAAACTTTTGGCAAATTCCGACGCTCAGATGTCGGATATACAGTATCGGGTCGGATATATATTCTTAAGATATTGAAGTATACTTAGCTACAATTATCTGTGACTGACAATCACGTTGCAATATTATACTACATGTATTATTGCCGTTTGCAGATATTTTGGCCAACACATGCTTATTATCTCGTTACTAATCTCGATTTTAATTGAGTCAGCTCTTAATTAAGACCTAGGTCTGATTTAGAGCATCTCCAACGGTAGTGCAAACTTGGGCGCGCTCGCTCTGCTCACGCACGGGATCTCGAAGCTTGAAATGGGTTGCTCACTTAGGCTTTAAATGTAGTTTTGGTGCGGGGTCTCCTGCTATCTTAAAAAAATGATATTAGATTGACCCTATAGGGTTACATAGATTTGTTTTTTAGAACTACGAAACTATCCCCAGGTATCCTTGTTAGCTGCTGTTTAGCGCTGATGCCATAATTGGTGCCGTATGGACTGTAGCGCCTTGTTTTCCTAGGACAGTGGGCTCTTGCTGTATATGAATATGTATAAATTGGGGAACATGCGATATGCATGAGCTACATGCATATAATTAGAATGTTGCTTTCTAAAGCTACTCAACCTCAAGTTAAGCCCTGTAGGACACTCAAATCAAAAACATACATGTTTAATTGTCATGAAACGGAATTTTATAATTACGGCAAAATAAAACAGGATAAGTCACGGGCTTTTTATTTTATTTTTGCAGTTCATGGTGACGATGGCTCATTATAGAACACAAATAACATGTATTACCGTGACTGTAGGTGTTCTTATAGTTTAAAATTGTTTATATATTTTATGGGGTTCTGCATTTTGTTGTTAAATCAAGCTCCGAAATACAAAAACATAACTCAAGAATCGTGGAACTGGTACGACAGCGGGTACAAAATTAACATTCACCTCTGCAATGGCGCCATGTGAATATGGAACTGAGCCAATTAACAGCGGTTGCTTTCTTACTATCATAAAAACAAAAAAATGGCTCAACTTTTATGGATATTCTTTTGCAAGCTACAATTGTTGATGACTACATTTGTAGATTCCATTTGTTGTGCTTTTTCTTTGTTTCTGTATAAATGGAGTAGCTTTAGTATCTAACTCAATTGTTTTCTTGTGTTATCATTACGCTTCAAGACTTGCAACGATACCATCGGAGTCATTTCGAAGCCACGATATCAGGACTCTATAGTTTAAACAAACGTAAATAGAGGACCTCTGAACACACGCAGTCATTTCGAAGCCAGCCTTTGGTTAAAACTCGGTTATTTTTGCGCAATTCAAGCTGAGATCGGTGGTCTAGCCAATGGTTTGATCATTCTGCCGAAGTTGAGTAGATGGCACGAAACAAACATAACACCTAATAAAACTACAGCGGGTAGTAGACGTTTGCGATGTTGTATAGTCGTTGCCCTTCTTCATACATTGCATCAAGTTTATCGTGTTGTTGGGCTATCCAGTATTGGGTGTGAGCAGAACTACGTCTCCACTTCGTCACGGTTGGACGTACTAAACATCGTGGTGAGATTGTTATCTGCGCGCCATCTTGTCCATCGGACGAGTTACAGGCACCCGCCATGGAGGTGACACGGCGTGCGCGCGTTTGGGCACGAAGCGGGTGAGTTTGCCGACCACGCTTCACCACGCCAGTGGGCGAATCAACAAACGCAAGTAGACCTTTTCAGCCTGAGTGTTATCGGCGATTACCGCAAAAAATAAAAAATAAGACCTTTTCAGCCTCAGCATTTGGCGTGCAGATCAGCGTAGCTGGGGCGCCGATGTTACCGGGTATGCAAGCAGAGAAGAACGCCAGGGTCGATAATGGATTAAACGCAGCAGGGATGAAACAGCCTGTCACGTCAATGCGCGGAAAAATAAGAGCGCATGCTTGGTTTAAAACGAGCGCGAGAATGACGGTTGCGAACTACTTGAGATGGCTGCATGGAGGCGTTTCGACAGTGTCTGGGCGCGGCGTAAAGTAGCTAGCTGCACATTGGCTAAAATGATTTTTGAATGAAACTGCTGATCTTTTCATACAAATGTCAAGATGTCGGACCCGTGGATACTTACTGACCCGTAAAAAGCAAAAAAGTGAGCATGTGCGTTATTGATGCTGCCATGCTGAACGGTATCTCTGTAGGGGTCGCCCATAGAAAGTGTGGAAAAAGTGGTGATCAATATGTGTCGTACTTAATCCGTTCCCGGACCCTTATACTCTCAGCTTTTCAAGCTTCGAGAATTGCAAAAGTGATAAGGGGCTGGTTCGCCTCACTGGGTCTGGTTTAATGAGGGGGTAGAATAGCGATTTGATTGGCTAGCTTAGATTTCATAAAAGACACATGCCCCCTTTTTCCTTTAACTCGATAGTGAATCGAGTAAAAAGGAAAAGCAAATCTTGGGCCCTATCCTGTCATTAAACCAGACCCAGTGACACGAACCAGCCCCTAAGGCGAAGTGAATGGCCGATTAGCAACATAAACATGACGACCACGCTTGATTTTTTTGCAATAGTTCAGCTTCCCCAACGGTATTGCAATATTGCGTAGTGAAAGCGGGTAGCCTTCCCTCCCTAATGGCCGATACAGGGTAGCGCAGCTAAGGTTATCCGCGGCAAAGGCACCAGCATTCTGCTCTAGGTAGCTATGGGGCACTTCAGGTCGATATCAGCCCGCCGTTGTTTGCAGCATGGGTTTGGGACAGCAAGTAATTTGCCCTACATACTATAGCAACTGCCAGTAAACCCGGGCGCTTCTATTCATCCTGTATACCTATCGAACTACCAGTATATGTCTTATGAGAGCGTTGTGTGCCTCTTTCGGACGGGTGCACGCGCTGGAAGCGCCCGCAAATGCATATTATTGCCTTGCACTTTGGGTGCAGGTCGTAGTGAATAGCAGGCCGATAATCACTACGCCATCCGGGAATTGCACTATCGATTTCAACGTGTTACTTTAGCACTACTTCTGAACCCCTATCACTTCCCCGTTGGGGATGATTTTTTTGCAATTGTGCAAATATCGTGCAATTCCTTGAGTTTTGCACTACCGTTGGAGATGCTCTTACATATCTCGCCACTATTAGAAGAATAAGCGACGCCACGCGCTTGCATTCAGCTGCCCTAAGGCCTTCTGCAGTAGGGTTGAGTGACAGCTTTTCCTAGGGACTGTCAGTTTTTTTTGCTTGATCAAGGGACGAGCAACTTCCTCTAAACTTGGCAAACGAGCCTACTTAAATAACAATGCGGCACCCTAGTTGTGGGCCCCAACGAAAAAAAACACTAGGGGCCTTCCCGGTCTTAACCACTTTGAGGCTTTCACGATTTGAGGGCCGTGACATCTATCCCTTCCCGGTCTTGCACAGCTGGCCGGGGATGGATGTCACGGCCCTCAAATCGTGAAAGCCTCAAAGTGCTCCAGGGAAATGAATGCCTTGAATCCCCCACGAAATCGATGAATCTGGGTCTCAATAGAAAGAGGGTGGAATAGCCTAGCCAAGGCCTGGGCCTAAAGCGCACTGCTCCAGGCCCCGCTCTCGCTTCACAGGCACCGAAATTGCAGTTTGGGGGGATTAGGTCTCACCTCCCCTCTACCGTCTCTACGCCGGCCTCGGCTATACGAAATCATGCCAGCACACACTTAGTGACATCGGAAAACACACTTACACTCCGCGTCATAAATTATTGCCAGGGTACATCCTGGCCCGTTTCTCGGTCAATTTTAAGAGTTAGGAGGTGCTATTTAGATATGTGCTTGATGTTATCTACAACAGTACAGTGTATGTGTTAACGCTGCCGAATTCGAACTTTTAACAGGGCTGGTATACAAACCAAGGTATTTTGCACCGCGTCACAATATCGCCGAGAGCCAGACCATACAAAAATCAAGGTAAAAATAAAGCTCTCGCAGCCAGCCAAGTTACCGTACTTTGGCTGTCAACCCTGCGCCGCCAAGACAACCGACCATTCCAAAACTTGCCACGTTCATGGCAAGCAAGCCTCGAGTGTCACCGGTGGAACGCGGGCGGATCAAGGGCCTCCACGAGGCCGCGCTGTCTAACAGTGAGATCGCACGTCGGGTGGGGCGTACAAGGGACACGGTCAAGCGCGTCGTAGCGAACGCTACTCGGGTCAAGCAGACAGGGCGCCCTCCACGAACTTCGGAACGCGAGCTGCGGAGGATAGTGCGCACAGCTGCCACCGGAGAGCTCAGTGCAGCCCAGCTGAGAGAGCAACTCGGTGTGGGCGCATCTGTCCGAACCATTCAGCGGATCCTGAGCGGCGTCGACTGGCTGCAGTACAGCAAGATGGACAACACGTTAGACCTGACGCCGGCACACAAGCAAGCACGCCTCGCATGGGCCAGGGCGCAACTTCTCGCAGCGGACGGCTGGGGTTCCACTGTCTTTTCTGACGAGAAGAAGTGGAACCTCGATGGACCAGATGGGTACCAGCGGTACTGGCGCGACGTGCGTCAGCCAGTGCGGCAGACCGTGCGCCGCCAGAGTGCGGCGGGTCGGTGATGGTGTGGGGCGGGTTTAGTGCGGCAGGCAAAACCAAGCTTGCCGTACTTGTAGGGATGCAGAACTCGGACAGCTACGTCTATACATTGTCTGAGTATCTGCTTCCTTACGCCCACCTGCATTATGGTGCCGAGTTCACGTTTCAGCAAGACAACGCGAGCATCCACACGTCGGCCCGCACTAAGGAGTTCTTTGACGAGCAGAACTTGCGCGTCATGGATTGGCCTGCCCGCTCACCAGATCTCAACCCCATCGAGAACCTGTGGGCCATTGTCTCGCGTGCTGTTTACCCAAACGGGAGGCAGTACCAGAGCGTGGCCGAGCTGACAGCAGCAATTCTGGCCGCCTGGGATAATATCCCTGTTACGACGCTGGGCAATCTGGTTGAGTCTATGCCTAGGCGTTGCATTGAGGTGCTCGAAAGGAAGGGTGGTAAGACGCACTACTAATGCATTAGTTTGCGACCTTTATTTTTATCTTGATTTTTGTATGGTCTGGCTCTCGGCGATAATTGTGACGCGGTGCAAAATATCTTGGTTTGTATACCAGCCCTGTTAAAAAGTTCGAATTCGGCAGCGTTAACACATACACTGTACTGTTGTAGATAACATCAAGCACATATCTAAATAGCACCTCCTAACTCTTAAAATTGACCGAGAAACGGCCCAGGATGTACCCTGGCGATAATTTATGACGCGGAGTGTAGAGTCTACAGCTTTCCGGTGTCAGCAGAAATTTTCCTTGTTGTACCCAATAAATAGAGTGAGTGGATGCGGCATCCACTCACTCCAAAATAAACATGTTCACTATCACTATAAGCAAGTTTTAGGATTTCAACTCGCATTGATGGAGCCGTTATGAGTTTCTAGACAGCGCTTCGTTGATTCGACTGCCGCCACCGAGATAGAGGCGGACTGTAGGAAGAGATGTGTGCGCTTAGCTCGAGCCTACGCGTGTTTGCGAGACCAAAAGCGGCAACTAGTGGTATTGAGCAGCTAAATGCAAAAGCTTTGTGTGGGTACCCCACTTTGCTCTGTTGATTTTTGATGCCGATAGTTTGTGATTATTCGGTCCCATCTCTGTTGATATTTTTGCAGCCATTTTTGAGGCTCGACTCCCCCTATTACTGTACACCTGTAATAAGCGGGCACATCGATAACCAGAGCAGGAAACTTTGTCTTTTTGCTGTTCGCTCGTGAGTGATGGTCAGAAACTCCGCAGCGAGACCGCGTGCATCGTTCCGTGCGGTGCATTTGCTTGTTTTATTTTCACTTCCACTCATACCGTACAGTCTACAGTTCAGTACTCTCTAACTTAGTCAAGGCGGAGACCAACGGGACTACCAGCTGCCCGCTACGCAGGAGTACAGCGTCGAGTAATACGTACTTAAGTACACCACTCCTCCATCCTGCAGCCAACGCTTACTGTATCCTGACAACAGTCGCCCACTCTGCAATTATCCCCCGAGTAGCGCGTCGCCATGACGATGCAGGCGGACACTGCGTCGCTCATCTCCCCCGCCCCTGAGACCAAGCAGCCGCGGTACTCCACGTTCGCCAGCGTCAACGACCAGGTTGAAGAGACCAAGCATCAGCTTCATCATCATCATCATGCAACAGCAACAGAAGCATCATCAACGTCAACTCTCACCCCGGGCACTGCGTCCTTGTGGTCGCGCGTCTTGTTCTCGTTCGCCAACCCCATGATGAGCGCGGGCAACGCGCGCCAGCTCGACAACGACGACGTGTGGGCGCTCGACCGCGACAACCAGTCAGCTACGGCGTTCGACGAGTTCGAGGGCCACTACGAGCGCCACGACCAGTCCATCGTCAAGGCCATGGCCTCCACGTACGGGAGCTCCTTCCTGCTCTGTGCTCTGGCGACGCTCTTCTCCACCGCGTGCAACGTCTTCGCCCCTGCTGTTCTGCACCACGTCGTGACTGCGTTCGCGGCGCCGACGATCGACATGTACGACTTGGGGCTGTGGCTCGGCGTGTTCTTCGCCTCGCGCCTTGTGAACGCGCTCATGGTGCCCCACGTGCACTACCACATCGAGTTGATCGCCCTCCGCCTGACCGTGTCGCTCAAGGGGCTGCTCTTCAGGAAGGCCATGCGCCGCAGCATCCAGAGCAAAGGCGACGCCAAGGCCGTCGACATCTCCAACCTCTTCTCGTCGGATGTTGAAAACTTGCTCTGGGCGGCGTTCATGGCCAACAACGTGTGGGTCACGCCCATCCAGATCGTGGTCGTGGTCTTCATGCTGTACGGCGTCATCGGCGTCGCCGCCTTTGCCGGACTGGGGGTCATCGTCGCCTCGATCGTAGCGGGCTCGGTCATCGCCAAGCTCTCCGGAGACACGTTCGAAGAGGTCATGCAGCACAAGGACGACCGCATGAGGACCGTCAAGGAGGTCTTCAACGCCATCCAGATCGTCAAACTGAACGCGTGGGAGGACAAGTTCGCGGACAAAATCCACAAGTTGCGGGCCACGGAGCTCTCCGCGATCAAGAAGTTCGTGTACCTTGGCGCGCTCAACATTTTCGTGCTGTGGGGGTCGCCGTTGGTGGTCTCGGCCGTGTCGTTCGCAGTGTACGCGCTAGTGATGGAGAAGGCGCTGACTGCCGCGAAGGTTTTCACCGCCATCGCTCTGTTCAACGCCATCCGCGACCCGCTGAGAGACTTGCCCACCGCCATCCAAGCTTGCATCCAGGCCAAGATCTCCATCGACCGATTCACGGACTACCTCGCTTTGGACGAGTTCGACCCGAGCAACGTCACGCGTGATGACCCTGCGCAGCCACAAGATGTCGCCTTGGCCATTGAAGACGGCTCCTTTGGCTGGACGAACGAGACAGCGCTTCTAAGCGACGTGAACCTCACGGTGAAGCGAGGTGATCTGGTCATTGTGCACGGATCGGTCGGCAGCGGCAAGTCCTCGCTGTGCTCGGCGATACTGGGAGAGATGAACAAATTGACCGGTAGAGTGTTCGTCCGAGGCCGCGTCGCCTACTACTCGCAGCAGACGTGGATTCAGAACATGACTATCCGTGACAATATTCTCTTCGGACTGCCGTACGACAAGGAGAAGTACGCGCGCGTGGTCGCGGCTTGTGGTTTAGTGCCGGACCTGAAGCAGTTCCCCGGAGGTGACGAGACTGAGATCGGCCAGAAGGGAGTGAATCTTTCAGGAGGACAGAAGGCTCGCGTCTGCCTCGCTCGCGCGTGCTACTCGGACGCCGATATTCTGCTGCTTGACTCGCCTCTGGCTGCTGTGGACGCCATCGTGCAGAGCCAGATCTTCGGCGACTGCATCTGCAACTTGCTGGCGGACAAGACCGTGGTCTTGGTGACCCACAGCGCCGACATAATCGCGAGCCAAGCTGCGAACGTGAAGGTAACGGTGGAAGGCGGCAAGTTGGCAGCCACTCGACATGAAGTTGCGTTGCCACGCTGCTCCTACACGCTACCAGTGTCTCCTCGCTCGGTCAAGGACGACGCCAGCCACAATGATGAAAGCCAGGACAAGGACAAGGAAGCGGGTCGACTGGTTGACGATGAGGAGCGTGAAGAAGGTCGCGTGTCCAAGGAGGTTTTCTCCAACTATTTCAACTCGCTCGGCGGTGTCAAGGTCTGCGTCTTCCTCTTCGCCGTGCAGACGCTGTGGCAGGGCTTCCAGATCGGCAGTGACCTGTGGCTGAGTCGCTGGACCGGACAGAAGGACGGCTCGTACAACCAGGACGAAACAGCGTACAACATGAAGGTCTACTCGCTGCTGGGAGCTGGAGCTGCTGTCATGGTGCTCGCCCGCTCCACGACCGTGGCGATCGTCGGTCTCCGAGCGTCTCGGCACTTGTTTGACAACATGACTCAGTCGCTACTGAGAGCGCCGCTCCGCTTCTTCGACGCTAACCCCATTGGCCGGATTGTGAACCGGTACGGCGACGACATGGCGGCCGTGGACTCCACGATCCCTCCAGCGTTTGGAGGTTTCCTCGCCATGTTCTTCTTCACAGTGTGCCAGCTTGCGACGGCTGTGTATACGATGAACTTCCTGGGCGCGTTGATCATCCCCTTGGTGTGGATGTACGTCAAGATCGCCAACTTCTACCTCGCCCCCTCTCGAGAACTGTCGCGCTTGTGGAAAGTATCGTCTTCGCCGGTTCTCAGCCACGTGAGTCAGTCCGAGGAAGGAGCCGTGGTTATCCGCGCTTTCGGTCGAGACACCATCGACCGGATGATCACCGAGAACTTCCTGCGCAACGACCTGAACAGCAGGTGCTGGCTGGCTGACACCGTCACGCAGCAGTGGTTCGGACTTCGCATGCAGCTTCTGGGCAGCGCGGTGATTGTTCTCGTGGTGTCTGGATTGGTCTACCTGCGCGACTTGCTGTCTCCTGGCATCGTCGGACTGGCCTTCACGTACGCGCTCAGCGTCGACACGGGTCTCGCTGACCTCGTGCAGTCGTGGTCCTGGGTCGAGATCCAAATGGTCAGCCCCGAGCGCATTCTCGAGTACGGGTCGATCCCCGCTGAAGGGAGCAAGCGACCGCTTGTGATTGAGCCTGATGCTTCGTGGCCACGGTCGTCTACGGTTCAATTCCAAGATGTCGTCTTCAGCTACAATCAGGGCGGCAACCCCGTGCTCAAGGGTCTGTCCTTCGACATCCGCAACAACGAGAAGATCGGCATCGTCGGACGTACTGGTGCCGGCAAGTCGAGCCTCACTATGGCGCTCTTCCGTATCAACGAGCTGGTGTCGGGAAGGATTATTATTGATGGAGTGGACATTGCGACGATGCCGCTGCGCACACTGCGCTCGCACCTGTCCATCATCCCTCAGTCGCCTGTACTGTTCAAGGGCTCGCTGCGTGCGTACATGGACCCGTTTGATGAGTTCACGGACGCCGACATTTGGAGCGCGCTGGACAAGGTGGACATGAAGACGCAGGTGTCCGCACTGGAGGGACAGTTGGCGTACGCGCTGAGCGAGAACGGCGAGAACTTCAGCGTGGGCGAGCGGCAGATGCTGTGCATGGCTCGCGCGCTGCTGACTCGGAGCCGCATCGTGGTGATGGATGAGGCCACGGCGTCCATCGACCACGCGACCGAGAAGAAGCTGCAGGAGATGATCAAGCGCGACTTCCAGGACGCGACGGTGTTGACGATCGCCCATCGACTGGCCACGGTGCTGGACTCGGATCGGATCCTGGTGCTGAGTGACGGCAAAGTGGTCGAGTTCGACAGTCCTCGCAACTTGGTGAAGGATGGGAGAGGGGTGTTCTATGAGCTGGCCAAAGAGGGAGGCTACCTGGATCAGATACTTTAAAGCCAAACGATAGTAATGAAAGCCTTTCAACCGGTCGACAGAAGTTTGCTAAATACCAACTCCAACTACACGTAGAGCAGATGCGTATTCAAGTTTATACCTCAGGAACCACTCGCCCATTCCACCGATTTCCCAAATGAATACTACTACGACGTTAGCACGCGCCTATTGTTGCGCTTGCTAGAAGTACTGCGCCGTCGAATCAGACACAACCAAGCTCGAGAAGTCCTGCCCCGCCAGCCCCGACAAATCCTGGCCCCCGAGGAATTGACTCATGTCCGGCACCGCAAACGGGATGCCTGCAGCTCCACCGGCGTCTCCACCGCCTGTCAATTGCTGGACGCTCGTCGCCACGGAGGCCACGCTGGATAAAATTGACGCCACATCTGCAGCAGTGCTGACCATCTCCCCCATTGATCGTTTCTGCTGAGGCGGAGGGGGCAGTGTGTCGATGTAGCCTGGAGGTGAAGAAGCTGCGAACGGCGACTGCGCAGGTCGCGCGAACGGTGTTGCGGGATCCTTGTACTTGCCCTTGGATTCCTTCGAGTAGCTTGAGTGGTCCGGGCCATACGAGTGTGAGTGAGGTGGAGCGGAGGCCCGTGGCATTGAGCTGGCCTTGCCTTCACGCTGAGATCGAGCCCTCTCCTTCGATTTCTTGTGCTTCCTCGCTTTGCGCTTGCGACGTTCGTCGGAGGATGACGAGGATGAAGATGACGATGACGATGAAGACGACGACGACGACGAAGAAGAAGACTCGTACCCATCCGACTCTCGACGAGCTTTGCGCTTGGCCTTGCGTCTACGACGTCGCTCCTTCCTCTTGGCTTTCTTCTCCTTGCGTCTGCGACGTCGCCGACGACGCTCTTCTTCAGACGACGTCGAGTCCCCCGAAGAACTGGACGAGTCAGCTATCGAGGCTGACGAATGTTTTCTGTAGCGAGCCTCCTCGTCGTATGCTGAGGGGAAGAGAGGAGCTGGTGAGCGACTCAATTCGTCTTCTTTCTCGCTCCGAGTCTGCTTTCTCGAGTGTTTCTTGCGACGTTCCTTCTCCCTGCGCTGGTTGCTGCGCCGCTTGCCACCTCCATCCGACGACGACGAGTCTGACGACGGCAACGCGTCGTGCACCACCTCCCCGTATACCACGTCCGCCAGCTCCACAGCTTCAGCCACTTTCCCGCGACGGCTTCCGTCCTGCGAAGCAGCATTAAAGCTCTGCTTCATCCCCACCGACGACGTAGACGACCTTGTCGAAGCTGTCACCATGTCGTCAGCAAAGTGGTAGTTGGGCCCATTAGTCGATTCCTTAGTCGAATCCTCTGGGGCGTCCTCCACCTTGACCGCGCTCATCTTCTGAGTCAGCACGTCTGCTTGCCAGGTATCTTCATGCTCCATCTGCTTCTGCAGGTACGCTTGCACCTTGGCCTGCTCCTCTCGCTGGATCTGGTCTCGTATCGCTTGCATCCTGGCCAGGTCTTCGATTCGCGTCCGCTCCCTCTCCTCCGCTTCCTCTCTCTGTCGTCTCAGCTCGGCCTGCATTCGCTCCTGCTCTTCAAACTGTCGTCGTCTCATGGATTCGTCAGTCTGCTGCTGCTGACGCCGCTCGCGCTCTTGCTGGCAATGTTGCTGGATCAGTCGCTGCATCGGCGACTCACTCACCGCCGGAGGAGCCACACTCGGGTCTTTCCGAGTCAGCAGCAGCTGAAGACGGATGTGACCCGCCGGCTTGCCGCCTTTGTGCAGTGGGAACCACTGCTCGGCCGGCTCCCCCAGCGTCACATTGGCCAGAGGAATGGCGCACGCCCCGATAGCGGGGCAGAAGAGCATCAGCTGGTTCTTGACTCTAATAGTCAGGATCTCCGTATCCGGGTTCAGCACGTGAAGCTCGAGCTTCTCGTTCCACTCGGGACACGACTTCTGGTCTGTGTACAGCACCTTCGTGCGGAAGACTCGGTGTGTGGGTGGCAGCACCTGGATCTGTTGTTGTTGTTGTTGTTGTTGTGGCGCGTTGTCTGCCGCCAGGAGGTTGCTGAAGGACGCGCCGCCCTGCACCGACCCATTCACCAGCTCCGTGTTGCCGAGGTAGATCTTGCAGTACGAGCCGCGCCCCACCGCCGCCAGGTTGCGGGCCGAGTGCACCCGCAGGAACAGCGTGAAGCCGCTCTGAGGCAGCGTCGGGTTGCCCCATCCTGCCAGTCCGACGCTCCTGGAGGACGTCAGTCGCTCCATTCCTTCTGTCTTTCACTTAAGCAGTGGGCGGCAAATTGCGGAATGAAGTGACGGGGCGGGAAGGAAAAAAAAGTGTACCCATTAAGGCGGCTTCAACCTGCAACCACTGTAACACTCGTGTAAGCTTATGATTGCCGTGTGATGACTACTCACGGAGGAATTGCTAGACGGACCATAGTTTCTGATCAGGAGGCAAGAGGCTGGACCTTAAACACCGAGAGCGTGGCTGTGAGTGTTTCAATGTATTTGACAGCAGCTTAACAGTGGGCAACTCACTCGCCTACGACGACCCGAAGAAGAGTCCGAGCGGTCCGAGGCCGAGAGCGTTCAGTCCAATCGAAGCCGCGGTGCCCAGTCCACTGGTGCCGACTCCGGTGTTGTTGCCGTTGAGTTGCTGCAGGTTGGCGGCGATCGTGGAGATGTTGGCGGCAGTCCCCATCATTTCGTGGAAATTGGAGCCGCTGGCCTGTTGTGGCTGAGCTGCAGGGTAGCCAGTGGGGAAACCGGTAGGGTAGTGGGGTGCCTGTGTCTGCCTTTGGGCGAGGTTGCCGTAGATCGCTTGCTGTTGCTGTTGCAGCTGCTGCTGGATCAGGAGCATCGTGCTCTCCTGCGCCTTGTTCTGAGCCTCCAGCAACGCTGCGATGTGCGAGGGAAGTGGAGATTCGTTCACTGTCGCTGCTCGCTTCTTCATCTCGAGCTCCAGCAGCGCCTGGAAGTCTGCGGAGTAGGGCGAGTTGGGATTCAATGATGGGGTGGAGGCCGACTGCTGCTTCGGAGGGCTCAGCACCAGCTTCAGGTGGATGTGGCCGGCCGGGTGAAGCTGGAACCACTGGTTCAATGCCTCCCTGGACGAATATGAGCCAGGTAGATGTTGCAGCTCCCCACGAGCGCGTCGGCCGAGTCCTTGACGCGAAGTGTCAGCACCTCAGAGGCAGGGTTGGTCACCTGCACGTGCACTTGTTCGTCCCACTCGACGCTGTCATTGGCACCGACGGAGCTGAAGCTGGTGTACTTCGGCGGCGACGTCAACTCGGCGGGGCCGCCCGGAGACGAGTTGCTCCACACGACGATCGTGCAGAAGGCGGCGCTCGCGTGCGTCGAGAGGTGCTGGCCAGACCCCACGTGCAGCGAGAGTGAGAAGGAGTCTTGAGCGTCGCTTGACATTGAGAAGGCTTGCGTTCGATTCCGTAGTGAACTTGGACTGAGGAGGCGTCGCCAAATGTAGCCAAAGAAACTTGCTCATCCGCGCCGAAGATCGCGTGGGGGATGAAGTTCTTGTGCCTCCATGATGTGCGTGCGGGAACCGGGCGCTCCGGAGAGTGGCAACTTGTAGCCATCGTTCTCTCTCTCTGGTTGTCCATTCTGCCGGAGGACCATGCCGTGCCATTGATGGACCGTGGGCAACGAACATCAGTGTTCGGACGGCAAAATGTACAACATTGACTATTGAAAACTATCCCCGCCTCGTTCGGGGATCCGTGCCTATGGAAACCCTCTTCCATTGCCGACAGTAATACACATCTCGCCCAGCTAGAAGGCCATGGGGGCAGACTTTTTGTCTACCTTCGACTTTTGGTCCACCTTCTTCTCATCGTGGTGGGGCGCAGACTTGACCCGTGAGTGCTTGAGCCTTTCGAGACTTCGGCGGTGCGTTGACTCCTTCGGTCGGTCTTCAAGGTGGTGCGTCCTCTCCGAACCGGACGAAGTCGATGCCGACGAGGACATGGACGACCCGGTCAGCAGCGCCTCGGGTTCGTCCTCCGAGTCGAGCGAGTCGTCCGAGTCCGAGTCCATCTGCAGGTCCGGGATGTACTTCTTCAGCTGCTCCTTGAGCTTCCGTAGCCGCGCCGTCTCCTTCCTCACCTGGCGCAGTTTCCTGTCCAGACGTTGTTCATACTCCGACATGGGCGACACCGGCAACTGCTCCGCCATTGGGGACAACACCGGCTCTGTCGTCGGGGACACCGGCGACATCTCCGTAGTCGGCGGTCTCAGATTGATTCTCTCCCCGTCTTGGTTATCCCTGAAGGCCGCGGGGGTGCCCAACGGGGCAACATCTTGGGCGACGACACGCCCGGAGGAGGTGGCCACGTCGCGTTCTCTGCCCTCTTGTGTCTATTCGCCTCCTCCCTCTCCTCGTTCTCTGGTCTCTTCACTTCGACCGGGGTCCGCTGGACGTGCGCTCGAGTCGTCTCTGTCGTCTCTCGGCCTCCTGTCGGAGCTGCTTCTCCACGAGCCTCTTAATGGCCTCGTCCGCCTCATGGTGGGCCGCTCTCGCCGCCATGACGTCCTGGTTCGGCTGCTTTCTGCGCGCCTTCAACACTTTATCCTCAGGGGCAATGAGCAGCATCACACGAATGCGGCCAGCGGGTTTCTTGCCTTTCTGCAGCGGGAACCACTGCTCCAGCCGCTCCCGGGGCACAAGTTGGCCAGCGAGACGGCGCACGCGCCCACCACGGGGCAGAAGAACATGTGCTGGCTCTTGACGCGCACGCTCAGGATCTGCGTGGCCAGGTCCAGCCCCGGGCGGATGGGGACTTCGAACGTCTCGTCCCAGATCGTCTCGGGCGGCGCCAGCGCGTTGGGCTGCTGGTGCGCCGTGCGCGTGCGCCGCACCTCGAGCTGCCAGGCGTCGTCCGCGTCCTCGCCCGACGTGGCCGAGTCGCCCGAGTCCTTCTTGCTCAGCCCGCGGTGGCTGCCCTCGGTCATGGGCGTGGCCCCACGTAGAGCTTGCAGTAGGCGCCCTGGGACGACGAGTGCTGCAGCTCCTCGGCACTGTGCACGCGGATCACGAGCTTGTAGCGCTGCGCTGCGTCGGTCGCGGCCGGGGCCATGGCAATGCTTCGCTAAGGGTGTTACACAGGCCTCTGCCCAGCGAGGAAAGTCAGCAAATGAGGGCGGAATGCCAGGCGCATCGCATACCGTGCTGTTAACGGACAGTCTGAGGGAACGGAGTGGTACAGTGTACCGCTTATCAGACCACATAGGTTCATTTTTGAGGCTGGGCCTAAAATTTTACGCCTCCCGTGGCTCGCTCGGGAAGGAAGCTTTTTAGTGCCATGGAGAGCGAGTGTAGTGCAACATCTCGACGACGACCGCGGATGGCGACGAGTTTTGATCGTTGGTTATCAGGTCCGAGCGTCTAGCGAAAGGCTTTTTACCTTTCGTGTCCACGTTGCCCATCAACAGGATTTACGCGCGGCGTAAATTTTACGCGCAATTTTATGGTCGATTTATCGTATCCAAAACCAACATGGCTACAGCCACGGCGACTTAACTGCTCGAAGTGTAGGTGCGGCAACTTCAATCGTCCGCGTCCTTGTCGCCGTTGAGCTGGTTGAGCTGCTTCAGCAGTTGGCGCAGCTCGGCCTCTCGCGCACCCCGGGGCGGCTTCGCCTCGCTGCTGTTGCCGTCGCTTCTCTCGACGTCGAGGCCCGCAGAGGTGGATATCCGCGACGCCTCGCGCAGAGTTGACCGCGTGCGCTCCGAGTCCATCCTGGCCCCGTGCTGTAAAGCACAAAACGTCGAGCGATACATAGCGAGAGCAATGAGAACAACGGTTGGTGGACGCACGAGTGAAGCCATTCGGCCACTTCAACTTTACCTTGAAATTTTTCGGTGAGACCGCCGCAACTCTGCCGGTGCTGGTGCTGTCACTGGTACGATGCGGCTTCTTGCCGCTCGCAATCGCGTTGAGTGAGCAGCGGATCTCCTCCATGCGCTTGTCGAAATCTAGAACCAAGACGAAAAATAAAATTAGAGGGCAAGTTGAAGTGGCAAAAAAGGCAACTTCGGTTCACCTTGGAAGATGCTGTCGGTCATGCTGGTCTTGCTGGTGGGTCTGCTGCACTGGTCCGGCAACGAGCTCACATCACTGACGATGCTCGGAGACCGACCACGTGAGCGCGAGCTGATATCGCTCCCATTGGCGTTGGACCCGCCTGAGTTTCCCCACCGAGACTGCAACTGCGACGAGAGGAAAGGGGACGTCGTGGAGCGAGCTGAGTCGGGCATGGTGGCTGGCGGCGCATCATCGTCGTCACTATCAGCTTGAGACGATAACCGGGCTAGAGGAATTCTAGAGGAGTGCTCTCTGGGCCTCTCATCGCTGCTGTCGCGATCGCTGCCATCGTCGTCAGATACAACTGAGCCCTTCACGCTGATCCTTTCGTCGTCTGAACCGTGACTGGAAACAGCACGTCTGGACGGAGCAGGTTGTTCTCTTCGAGACCGAGGTGGTGCTCTGGTAGTTGTTAGTCGGGGTTGTTTCCGCTCATGATCGCGTCCGGACCGTTCGTCACGTGGTTCTTCCGTTCGTTGAAAATCGGTGGCGAGTCTAGTGAATTGCTTGCGTAGATCGCTAAGCTGCTCGAACGCTTGGGTTGCCAGTTTTTCCGCTTCTTGCTGCAAGTTTGCGTTGAAGACCGGGCTCCCGGTGCTCGGGTCGGACTTGAAAAACGATCGGTGCACGTCTACCATGTCTTCCACACGGATGAAGACCTCGCGCATCTGCTTGCGAAATGCATAGAGGTCTTCACGCAGATCGCTCATAGCTGATTCAGCGCCGCGCTTGGAGACGTCAAATTGCTCAGAACTTGGCACAATAGATTTGGTTTTGGTCGATGCCTTGTTGCACGTTGATACTGACGAACAGGGAGAAGCCATCGGCGAGTTTCTTTCATCCGATCTATCTGAAGACACTGGAGACGGAATCGACGGCTTCGGATAGCGACTTCGGATTCTGTGTGCAATCGAGTCGTGCTCTGACTCTGGAGATGAAGGGGACACGGATGTCTCCGAGTTGGTTGGGCTGGGCAGCTCCTCTTGGTTTTCTTGGTCTGAAGCGAGTGACGAGAGTCTGAACTCCGACGTTTTGCAAGTAGGCTCTTTGTTGATGTGCGTAGATGTCAGTACGGAGGAGTCCATTCGAGCTGCTACAGGCGACTCAGCAGCTCGGACGGAATCGGCTTTGCCACTGGAGAAGCTCGAGAAGGTGCCGAAGCTCGCAGACTTGAAAGAAGACCGAGCGTTGGAGCATTCTGCTGCACGGTTGGAGCCCGAGGACATGTTGTCATCACTGCGCTCATCTTGTCGAAACTCACCGCGGTTCGTGGATTCTGATGCGCTTTGCTCGCCCTGCCCTCTCTTCCCAGATGACCTGTAGCGAGAAAAGTCGTCAACATCGCGTTGGTTGTCGTGATCCCCTCGATGCGAGTATGATGTGGTTCCACGAGCGGAGTCCCTAGTACTGGTAAAGGACGTGAAGGGCGCATCTAATGAGCTTGTCCTGGCCGTACTCCGTTCGCTTGACAAACCACTGAGGCTGTAATTCGTACGTGGTTCTCGCCCCTCGTGCAGCCGAGACAGCTCTTCCCTCGTGGAGATTTGGCGGGGTCGATACTCTTCTTCCCTGAAGTTATCGAAACGACTGGGCAGCTCGCTGGCTTTGCTGTAGTTGAAGTCAATGGCCCTCCTAGACTCGGTAGGCTCGTTCCTAAAGCGATCTTGCACCGACGTAGAAGACGAATCTGCGCCCCAGCTGCTCATATCCAGTTGCCGTGGCATCGGACGGCGCGAAGCTCTGCCTTCGTTCCCTAGAGGCATCGTGGTTCAAGATGAAAACAATCAATCGATAACTGACGCTGCCAAACGTAGGCAAATAACGGAAGGGTCGCTAGGTCAGGAAAAAAAAACGATCGTATGTTAGTAGCAATCGATAATCCTAAAACGAATCACTGTTGCTTGCAGCACTGCGACAGCAAGTACACAAGGATAATAAAGGTTAGACACGAAGCAATAAACACAATCTAATCGAGCAATACGTTCACATACCTTGACTCAGCAAACGATCCTCCTGATAGCTCCAGCTCATGGTCCGACTCGCTTCCATCGTCCAAGAGCTGGCGTCTCTGTCGTTCCTCCTCCTCTTTCGCCTTTCGCTCGTTTTCCGCTTCTTGCTCCATTTGGCGCTGTTTCTCGGCTGCTTTCCTGGCAAGTACGCGCTGGCGATACACGTCGATGACGTTTTCGTCTTCCTTCTTTTTCGCTTCCTCCGCAGCTTGTTGTCTTTCCTGCTCTTCTTCCTCCGGCGTTTTCAGCGGCGGCTCTGACGCGGTGGCGGGGGTACTGTCCTCGTCTTTCTCGCTTTTGTCAGCGCTTGGCACCAGCGTCTCTCCCTGTGCTTCGCCTGCATATGAGGGCGTTGCATCTTCTAGTCGGAGGGTGGCTTGAGTGTTGTCATTTGCCATTGGGGCTTCAGTCTCTTCTGGAGCGGTACCAGCGCTTGCTTCTTCGCTGCCGTTGTGCTCAGAGCCGTCTTCAGCACTCGACTCCTGCCAAGAAGCGTCCTCCAGTGGGGTGTCGTTACCCACTCGTACTGCATTCTCGGGCTCCTTTTGCTCTCTTTCTTCTTCTGCAAGCTCCAATGCACCTTTGCGCTGGCGATCTTCCTCTTCTTGCTTTAGCTTTGCTGCTTCGCGTTCTTTTTCGAGCCGGATATGTTCTTGCTCTTCATGCGCTATGCGTTCTTGCCGTAGACGCTCTTCCTCCTCTTCTCTCAGCTGTCGTTGTTTTGCGGCCGCTTCATCATCAAGTTGCTGTTGCCGGCGCTTTGCCTCAAGTTCGTCGTTAAATTTGCGCTCTTCGGCCAGCCTCCTCTCCTGATAAGCCAGCTCATCGTCAGCTCGTTTCTTCTCGTCGGCCAAGCGTTGATCCTCCAGCTTCTGTTGGAGTTCAGCTGCTTCCTGAACCGCTGCACGCAGTCGATCTAGCTCCTCTTGTAGCCTTGCTTCTTCTTCAGCCTGCCTACGCTTTCGTTGCTCTTCGAGTCTCTCTTCCTCTTCGATGCGCTCTTGACGCATACGAGCCATCTTTTCCTCAAAGAGCCGATGTTGTTCAGCGAGCTCGCGTGCTTGCTCCTCCATCCGAGCCTGCTTCTTCTTCTCATAGTCACGTTGCTCCAATAGTTCGCGCTCAATGCGTTCCTGCTCTTGTTTAAGCCGCTTAGACTCTTCTTCGGCTTCGTCAACTGGTTGAGAAGTAGCCGCCTGGCGAACAGGCTCTTGATTGAAGACTGCTGGTACTCCACGGTCAGGTTCTACATGTAGTGGACTATGGTCTCGCCGAATGCTGCTGGGTTGTGTTGCACCGACATCCTGGAAGTTTGACATCATCTCCATCATTTTCATCATAAAGGTGCGCTCGCTACTTACGCGCATTTGATGATCAGGCGGCCCGGCATCGAAGGTATCGCCACTAGTTCCTGTTCCCCGCTGAGCACGAAAAGATGCCATGTCACGCGGAGCGCCATGCTTCGCGTTGATCGTCGCTTGAGCTTGCGTCAAGAGGGAGTTCAGACTCGATACGTCGTGCCGCAGAGACTCGACGTGAACCTTTTCGTCCTCGTATTGACTCTGATACTTCTCGGCAAGTGCTTCAGACTCGGCTAAACGGCTCTGCATCTCCCGCACTTTCGCCAGCAGCTCGTTCTCTTTCCACTGAAAACGATCGCGTTCCGCATCCATGATCTGCATGAACCTCTTCCGCTCTGCAACGATCGCATTGGCCTCGTCGAACTTCATATCCAGTATCTGCTGCTGCAGCGATTTAACTTCAGCTGAAGCAGTCTTCATCTGCTCCTTCACCTCTGCGTTCTTCAGCTTGTAGCGAGATAGCTCGTCATCAACCAGACTTCTGTCTGCTGTGAGCCGAGCGTTAGTTGCACTAGCTTCGCTCAAGTTAGACCTATGTTCATCCACTTGCAACTCCAGATCTGCAACCCGCTCTTGTAAATGCTGGCGGTCCTTTTCAAGCTGCAATGCCGTATTTTGGGCCGTGCGTAGATCGTCTCCTGATTTCTATCAGCATACGTAACATTTTTTGAGTTTGCCATCAGGTTCATCTAGAGAAACAACCATAACTTACCGATAGGGCAGCTTCCAATGCGGCAACCTCCTGCTGCAGTGCAACTACCTGTGTCTTTAACGTCTTGAGCGTCCCTACTTCAGTGGTAAGAGCTTGCTCCCGATCTGCCAACTCGTCCTGCTTGGCTTGAATTTCCTCAAGCGCCTTCTGTCTTTCGATTTGCCACGAGCGTTCTTTTTCGCGCATGGCTTGAGCAACTATCCCCTCCAGGTTAGCTTCTTGGGTGCGAACGCTTTCCTCCCACAACTGGAAACGCTGATTCTCACCAGCAAAGTGGCGGAAATCACTCTCCACTTTCACTTGCAACTCGGCTTCCTTCACTCGCAGCCTCTCCATGTCTTTAAACAAAGACTGGCGTGTTTCAAAAAGCGACGTCTCTAGCTCAGTTCGCCGGCCAACGAATGCAAGTTCCAAGTCGCGTTCGCGCTCTTGAAGCCGCTCTTGCTTGTTGCGATACTCTTGTAACAGAGTCGACCGGAGAGTATCCACTTCTCGATCAAAGCGCTTCCGCTCTTCAGCTCGAACCAACGCGACCTCCGTGGACTTGTACCGCTCCAACTCTTCTCGAAGCCGCTTATCGCAGATCTCGTCATACTCTCGCTGGTATTGGACCATCCGTTCTTCTAAAGACTTCTGAGGATCCAGTTTCTGAGCAGCACATTCAGCGAGGTAGGTGTTCTCCACTCTTCTCAACTGGTTTTCTGTACCCAGGCATTACCATACCAAGCACTAGCGTTAGTGAACGACCAGAACCATTCGAATCACCGTGAAGCTGTGTACCTAGGACGATTCTATGATCGAAACAGTCCATCGCTGTCTGCGTCCCCGAGTCCATGGTTGCAAGCTGGAACCGCCTTACAAGCTCTCGTACGAGAACCAACAGCAGTGAATGGCCTGTGCTTGCTCGCTCTAGTTCCTACAAATTGCCACAGGATGAACAATATGAAAACGAGAAATCCAGAGGCGCAGGAAAAAAGATATCTCGCCTCACCAGTTGGTTTTGTACAGTGGAGCTCACGTGCAGCATCTTCCCATTGAGCGAAACAAATTAGGTCATACCATGGACTAACAAGTGCGAAAAAAAATAGCCAATGCTCACCTCGAGTATTGTTGCACTGTCGACTTGATTCCGAGATCCGCCAATTTCCGGGACAAACACCGCAAGCGTGTTCTCCAGACCCTTACTCGCCAGATATTCAGCCACGAGGCCGTGGACAAGCTTCTCGTCTGGTGTTGAGCTCAAAGTGGATCGATTCGCTCGACTAGCATTGTTCTCGTCATCTTGGTCGTCACGGAGCTGACGCTGCTTCTGCAGTTTCTCGATGAACCTTCGACGAAGTTGTGCCTATGCGAACAAGGGTCAGCCTCTTGTCCTAGCACATCCATGGCAGCAAAGCACCCACCCGAATGAGCTCCACGGTGCCGTTGTCACGAATGGACTGGAACATCCCCTCCTTCAGCTCCTCGAGCGACATCAAGGCGTTCCCATCGGCATCGCGCGCCTGCGGACGCGCCGCCACGTTCTCGTCCATCAAGATCCAGACTACGAAAGGTCACAGCTACAAAGCGCCCACCGGTGCAATGGCACCGAACTCCAAAGGAGCTGGCGATACTTCTGCAATTGCACGAATCAAGGTAGGGATTCACCGTACGAACAGTCCCACTAACGGATATGCCCACAGCTCTCACCGAACTAACCCCAGTCCAGCAAGCTTCATCCCAGACCAAACATATACAACCAGAGATCACTTCATTCTTTGCTCTGCACATACTCAACTCAGCTACCGGTAGGCATCACTTCACTGCAAGGAGATGCTCGCCCATTTCCACACCCTCGTCTCTAAATCCAGAGGGACTCGTCATCCTCGCTTTCGTCGCTGGAGCTGTCTTCGTCCTGGTTGTTAGCCACCTCCTCCCTCAACCTGGCGAGTTCCTTTTCCCTCTCCTCGTCCTTCTTGATCTCCTTCTCCTCGTCCCTCTTGGCCTTATTCTCCATGAGCTTGTTCACCACCAGAGCCGACCGGATCTTGTCCAGGATGTCTTTCGGAATATCATTCTTCACGAGCTGCACCATGACCAGCGACCTATTCTGGAGAATAGCGTCCAACAGAGCCTTGCCACCTTCCTCGCCAATGCCGTTATTGGCGAGGCCCAGGTACTTCAACGAGATATTATACGGCAGCACCTGGGCAATCGCCTTGGCGCCAGCATCTCCCAGCTTGTTACTAGACAGCCCCAGGTGCTCCAGCTACTCGTGGCCGTACAGCGCGTCGCTGATGGCGGCCGCTCCTCGGCTGTGATCTCGTTGCCGCGCAGGTCCAAGTGCTGCAGCGTGTTGTTGGCGCGCAGCATGCTGCCCATGGCCTTGGCGCCCACGTCCTCGATGTCGTGGTCGGGCAGCAGCAGCCGCAGCACCGTGCGGTTCAGCTGGAAGACGCGGCCGACGAGGTCTCCGCCCGCGGGCTTGAGCTTGCGCTTCTTGGCCGCCATGTCCTTGAGGTCCAGCTCGCGGATCTGGTCCTTGTTGGCGCGGATCTTCTCGAGGATCTCCTTCAGCGTGGCGGCGGGGCGCTGCGTCACGAGGTTCTCGTCGTGGTGGCGCACCGTCATGGCGGACAGCACGGACGTCAGCACGTCCACGTCGGACTTGTCGGTCGCCATGGCCTCGGGCTGCTGCTGATCTCCTCTGCTTCGGTCTTCTTGCGGAATGACAAGGATGAGAGGGATGGATGTGCGGGAGGAGTGATGGTCGATATTGGTACAGACGGGGTATAAGTGAGAAGAGGTAAGTGATTTGGTCCAAAATAACCCATGAAGGAATTGGATCTGTGTGAGATAATGGATCTAGTTTGGAAGGAAATAGAATCATGAAAACATGGATACAGGCTTAGCCTGGCTCAGATACCTGTGCACATTTGCTCGCTTCCTTCCTCGCCTATGCCAACGTTGACTTCATGCTCACATCGGAGGCAGCGTGTATTGTGTGCGAACTCCTACCAATATGCCAGCCGAAATCGCGATTTTATATTTAATTGGATTCCACATGTAGGGAGAGGTCCATGGGAACAGAAGATGTTGGATGAAAACCTGCTTTCGCGAAGGTGGATGGGAATTTCCACCAAACACCATGCAACATTGCTCGTGCTCGGTCATCGAACAAATGGCTCACCAATTGAGTGAGAGTGTCTACACGTACCAAATCGTATTGTAGTCGTTTGGTACATTGCACCAAAGCTGTACCAAATAGAGATACAGCTACAGCAAGAATTTTACTGTTCCTCGACAGCTGGAGAGTTAAAGTGAAATTCTCTGCCGCCAACCAGTTCATCCATTCCACCAAAGCACCGCCGGCGCTGCGATTGCGCCGCAGCAGCAGCGACTTGCTCCGGTCCGTGTCGTAGTGGGCGCGCTGGCTACAGTAATGGAGGGTAACGAGTCCCCCTCGCCACGACCGCACAAATGTCAGCGTGTACAGCAAACGGATTCAGCACCAAGCCAACTATCTCAGCCGCAGTGTTTAAGCACTCTGCCCGACGCGTTCCTTGATGGCTTTCCCCGTTCTTTTCCGACATGGCTGGCATTTGAGTCAGCGTTTGCTCAGTTCATGGAGGACACGTACCAACCGTTTCGACGTCGCTCTTCCACGTCTGTGAACGTGCGAAACAGAGACATAACAAAGAACGCCTCAAAGGCTGTTGAAAAGGCGGCAACAAAGGCGTTAGTCGATGGCACCGAGACCGACCAGGCTTCCATTCTTGAGTTGAATAAGCCCAACCTGCTGCCAGAAGAGTACCAGACGTACAGTCGAACCTACCTATGCACTCATGGCTTCGACAGAAAGACGACCAGCTCTGGAGAACGGACTCACAAGTTGGCCAGGTCGACGCAATGCCGTGTCAGAGTAAGTGTTACTCTTACAAGCCTGGTTCCAGGTCGCTATCACATATCAGTCAAAGGATCAGGCGGCGCACACAACCACCACATCGGTGAAGACGTCTATCGGCATTACCCGGCCAATCGACGCATTGAAGACCCAATTATTCTGGAAACGGCAAATAAAATGAGAAAGTCAGGGAGCAAGGCGCGTGGAATCCAGATATTCCTCCGGGAAGCTAGCGGTAAGTGCATAAGGCTTTTGGGTTGTTGGTGTGCCCCAGACTATTAATGTTATCTTGTTGGTTTACAGGTAAATTAACCACTCGAAAGATACGCAGAACATGCTCGCACGAATGGCCCGCCACGATACACGCGGCCTACCTGACAACGTCCGCACTGAGGAGATACTGAAGGACTTGTGTACAACCGACGAAGGATCAGCCGCGAATGTGTTTGTTGGAAAGGATGAACTGGCGGAAACGCTGGTATTTCAGACAAGAAAAATGCGCCGGCTTTTTGATGCATTTCCTGAGGTTGTGATGGTAGACACAACATTCGGCACCAACAAATGCCGGTACAAGCTTTTCAGTTTCGTGGTCCATGACATTCATGGCAAGGTAAAAACAATTGTTGCTCGTTTATATACGTCGGATTATTTTAATAACCGGTACTTCGTTTTGTTTAACTCTTGTTAGGGTCAGCATGTTCAACACGCGTTGATGTCCGCTGAAGGAAAAGCAAACATGATTGATGCTGTCGACTGCTTCAAGAAGAACAACCCGGCGTGGCGAAAAATTAAGGTCATCGTGACCGATAAGGAATTTACAGAGCGCCGTGTATTGAGAGAGGCCTTCCGTCGGCAAGGCTATTACTGTGTCAGTTCCACGTAGTGAAATATTTCACTAAGCAGGTATGCCATCTCATTTTGGTTTTTAGGTACTTCTTACAAACTGACGGTGTGTTTTAGATCCATGTGCTGTTCTCAGGTACCAAGGAAGAAAAAGACAAACTTGGAGCCATAATGCACGCCTTGGTCTACGCAAGTTCGAAGCTTGAGTACGACCGCATTCGTGCCCTCATGCTTAGTTTTCTCGGTAATGACGAGAAGCATCCCTGTACAGCTATTTCATCCGAAATTGGGATGAAATCACAGACGAGTGGGTTTCATTTGAGCGGGGAATATTCCTCACTTGGGCAATAACACAAACAACCGGTACGACCTGGGTACACAAAGTTGAGGTGGATTGTGCCACGCAATCTAAAGACTGTGTTTATTTCTACATTCATGTGTAGGATTGAGTCGAAATGGTCGAAGCTCAAGCCAGACGTGGATGATACGTTCGAGTTACGCGACTGTTTGGCCGTCCTGCTCGGCATGCAAGCTTTATGCGAAGAGGAATACGAAGCAGAGCTCAAGCGCGTCGGCACATGGCAGCTACCACGAGATCCCGACCTTCCCGAGCTGGATCGAAAATATATCGGTGAGCTGGAGAGGCTAGCGAACATGATAAGCCGCTTTGCATTGGAGCAGACGCTGGTACGTACGTGGAGGTTATTGTGCTTGCTTCATCGATCCGCTAACACCTTAAATTATCATTTGATAGAGTGAGTTCAAGTATGGAGTAAGGTCCACAACTAGATATCGTGTTGTGGCACGCGCAAATATGGTTGCTTTGTATTCGCTGGATGAAGATCGCAAGCACGACTTGGAGCTTGACGTAAGGATGGCCTTGATATTTTTTGATAGTGGCGATGCTAACATTTTGTTGTTGTTGTGCATTTTTAATCGGAAAGGCATACACATGCACATGCATCTTCTCTCGGACCCACCTCTTGCCGTGCAGGCATGCATACTTCTACCGTGACAGAACGGCTGGATACGAGTCTGTGATACCGTTCCGGTACATACATCGCAGGTGGATACGCTCACACGAGATTAACGACATTGCTCAAGCCGATGTGGCTTCTTCGACGTCGCTAGAAGTGAAGCCGTCATCAAAACAGCACCAGCCCACTCCGATGTCCCCACGCGGTAAATACACCGGGGCAAAGGAAGTTTTGGATGACATCGCGGAAATTATGCAAAACGCCGGGATGAAAAAATACCGACAAATGCTGGCAATATTGAAAAGTTTTCGGGACGATGCGGCTGTTTCTATGGTTCCTCAAGTACCAAAACTTTCCAACATGGATAGCCCTCCAACATCGCCAACGCGGATCGCAGATACGTCAGAATCTGTCACTACGACTAGTTTTTCTACGGACAGCGGAAGTTCTCTCTCATGCGATGTTACGAACCCAGATATCTCTACGTCGGCCCAAACGGGTGAAGTGGCGGATACCAACTGCGATCAGACCACTCAAGGGGTAATCCAGCAAAGCAATACCCAACCTACGAGTGGTTTTATCCTCCGGACAGCGTCTAAACCTGTTGGAAATTCGAGACGTCGTCAAAAACGGAAGTCGACTGGCGCCAGAGTTGCTGGTGTTAAAAAGGCAGCAAATGAGTTGGCATACGGTATATCAACTGATACTCCGGCACTTTCGGAGGTGTTGATGCTGCTCAATCAGAGATACTCATACGGCTTGTGCGCGCCGCTGGTACGTCATATGTATCTGGCAGCTTTAAAAACGTTTCACTTACACGTGTTGTAACAGTTTGACAGGATTCGCACTAAGACAGCTACGAGTACCGACGTTCTTGTCTACACCAGCACTGACGTTAGCGACAAGGTGGATCATCGCTTCATGCTAGACAAGTCGAGCGTTGAAACCTGCTTGCAATCTCTGCGCAATTTCAAACTCAAGCATGGCTTGGAATGGTCCGACGCTGAGGACGACAATATTGTTGTTTCGGTCCCGCGCTGTGGTGTCTTTCTGTACTCACAAATCGACGTCATGACAAAGTACTACGAGGTGCGTAGCCGCATAAAACTCGCCAAAGCCGCCATGGACTGGGTATTGAAACTCCCAAATCACTCGATCGGGTCTGGAATTCCCAACATTTTGGCGAATTTACCGACACTCCCAAGGTATGTCTATGAATCGCACCAGATATTTTAAGCTGACCTAACACTCTTATTTTTAGGAACAACATGTCCTGGCACTTCGGTACTGTGTCCTTGCAGACACTTTTCTTGATGGAGACTACATCGATGGGATGAAAGTGCTGTCGTTTTCTGGGTACGATTGGCTCAACACTACTTGTGTGCTTATAGGAACAATGTTCCTTAAGCGCCAATACCCACACGTCGGATTTATCAACCCGTTTTTTTCGACGTTGCAAGACCCTCACACACGATCGACGGTAGCTGCAAAGCTGGGAGCATTCGACGATGGCACTACCTACCCGGTGTACGCGGGTATACTGCATCCCCATTATAACCACTGGACCGCCTTTGTATTGTACAGGAACGTACCGTCAACTGGAGTGTGGGGAATTGACCGCGACGATGCGGAAGGCCTGGTATGTGTCATATACGATTGCAAGAAGAGCTATTACAAGGAGAGTGCGGCACTTGTGTGTGAGCTATTCGAAGACCACATTGAGGAACCGATCCAATTTGTGACTGACGGCATCGAGACATACGACGACGGAGTCAATTGTGGTGTAGTATCTCTGCTGTTTATCGAGTTTTCTCTGTACGGAAACGCTTCGTGGACGTCGTCCACGCCCAAACACTGCGACTACTGGAGGCTTCGCTACCTACGTCATGCGCTAACCATGCTTGCAGAAACAAAATGAATATACTCCTACACATTTGTGTCCAGTTTTTAAAATCCAGTTCACCTTGAAGACAAACAGTGTGGTTCAGAGTAATTCTATAACTTTCACGTCAAAGTACATTAATACCGTAACGGGGTTACAAGAGTTACTAGAAGGGTACGAAATATAGAACACACAGATTTCCTCCTACACAAATTTCCTCCATTCCAACGTTCTTTCGGCACTCACCCCATACTCCCCCTTAGACAACCCTCCCCAGACTCAAACACGGCCTGTGGTGGGGGTATCGACTTGTTATATCGCTGGCGACAGCCTATGCGGATCTCGTGTTGCGGATTCTAACCATTCTGATGCACACCACTGGTACCCTGGTTGTGAGGGGCGAGTGGTGGAAAGTTTAGGCAAAGAGAGGTGACGATGATGATAAAAACTACTGTGGAGATTAATCCACCTGATTATAATTTCTATAGACAACTAGGCGACATGCCCCGTTTTGTGCTATTCGGAGTATAACGTTCGTTGATGACAACATTGCGTAAATGTCTGTAAGTGTGATAACCACATAAGCAGAGTCCGTACCACACCAGTGGTAGAAAAATCGCCTCGCTTGGGAAGACTTCCTTATGATATTCGCCTCAAGGAGATGGAGGTATGGCATAAGAAGTTCTCGACAATAATCGTAACCTTAGGATTCCATTAGGTGTTTAAAATGTAATGCAGGATATACAGTTAGATACAACAAAATGTTGTCACGCTTCGAGTATAGTACATCATCGGAGCGATAAACATTGAACTGAATGATGAAGAACGACCCACGTCTTGTTATCTATACAATAGCCGAACAGCCCTCCATGTTTAAGCATCAGTGATTTAGACTTGATGCTAGATCATCTATTGAAGCACCAGCATTTGTGTTCTTACACATTCGGTACAACATACCAAAGCTGAGAATCTACCGAAGTGCTGTTTTGGTACACCGTTTTGTATCTTGTACCAACTGATGTACCAAAACATGGAACGAACAGCACCGGATTATTTTGGTACATCTTTGGTTTCATGTACCAAATGAGTACCAAATCGAGCATATACAATTGTTTTGGTACACCAAAACAGGGATCCAACTGTAGTGTGACACCGGATTGATTTGGTACATCTTTGGTATCTTGTACCAAATGAGTACCAAATCAAACATATGTATACTCTAACCGAACATTTACAGTAGAGAAATTTACAATAGCCAAAACGATTTGGTATCTCACTTGGTACAATATACCAAATCGATACCAAATCCGACCTTTCTCTTGGACCGATTTGGTACGTGTAGCCTCACCCCAATTGAGTTGGTAGCCATCACACCAACCGAGTGTGTAAGCGTTTGTTACAGATCATATGCGTCAAGTTGGCGCGTGCTGATAGCGTGCATCCGGCGCGTGCCTCCAATTTATTGCGGGCGAGTCCTGAAGCGGAATGCACATACCAACGCGTGCCTACGAGCTTACGTTGTGATACCACGCAGACATGGGGTCGGAAATCTGTCCGAGCTTCCAAGGCAAATACTTCTAGATCTCTCTATCTCAATCGCACACTTGCACCAATTCATTCTGCAATTTACCCCCGCAAGCAGCGACCAACACCACATCCAACCACTTCAACATGAAGGCTGCCATCTCCTCACTTCTGCTCACGGCTTTCGCAGTCACGAACGCTGCCAACTGCGACGTGAGCAAGCTGGCTGCGACTGCCAACTCGGTTGATGCCTCCAGCTGCAAGCTCGCGAGCAACTTCGTGGTCCCTGTCGAGTCGACGGTGAACACCAGACCACTTTAAAAGTGGCAAAATCAGAGAATTTTCCACCTTTTCCACTTTTAGCTGAACCTTAAAAGTGGAAGGATTTTGGTCATGTGGTAGTACCTAATGGGCAATGACATGGCTCTCTGCTCTCGAGATGATGCTAAATCATCCTAACCACCAGTACTAGCTGCCATTCGAGCGCTGAAGCTGGACAGATGCAGCTTATGCGTTTTCTGAGCTCGTTGGGAGAGCTTACCGCTATCCTGGAGTTGGACAGTGGCGAGTATGAAATCATTGGGAGTTTTGCCATTTCCCATGCAGCGGCCGCCACGTACGTGAACAACCTCGATCTTTGGGTCTGCGAAGGCCTTAATACTCTCGCGGAAGGGCAGCAAACATTGGTCGTCAATGCAGTGGCGTGAATGTATCTCCTCGCTATCTCAAACATATTCGCACTCAAGGAACCGGCAGACACCAGCCCGCGCGTCACTCCCAAAGAGCTTGTGACTAGTTCATTGGTTGACCTGGCGTCGCTAATTGACACCCATCGCGAGCGAATCCTCCTGACATTTGGAGATGAAGGCATCGATAAAATCGGACAAGAATTCAAGCGGCTGGGGGTCGAGTATATCGATGGCAAACCGATTCGTAAAGCTATTGACAGCTTTGACCACCGCCTTGCCAGCTTTGATCAGATGTGGCAGCTTGACGACGCTGCTACGAGGTTTCCAACATTGGCAAGCCTGTGTGGGGGATTCGCCAGTGTGTTTCCCAACACTGCCACTGTTGAGGCTGATTTCTCGCTGATTGGATGCGAGAAAACGAACAGGCGTACATCACTAACAGAGATAGCACTGGGGGTATTTTGCACTGCAAGCAATGGCAGCGTTTGTCGCCGCTAGCTTCCTAGACAAGTAACTTGGTTAATGTATGTTCCACTTTGTCCACTTCCTGGAGAGAAAAAGTGCCACTTTAAAGCAAAAAGTGGAAAAATTGACAATTGCCACTTTTAAAGTGGTCTGGTGAACACCATCGTTACCAACTTGGAGTCGTTCTGTGCCGATGCGTCCTGCGGACGTGTCCTCGACGCTCTGCACGGCATCGGCGAGTGCTCAATCGACGGCGAAGGTCTTCGTCAGAGCATCGTTGACCCCATCAAGGCCGTGTGCAGCGCTACCAGAGCTCTGCGAGCGGCTGATGGATCGCACGAGCACGGATCCACGATGGAAATGTCTTCGGGCTCGATGGAAATGGAGGATTCCCACGATGCAACGTCTTCGTCGGCTGCAACGGAGTCGAGCGAGATGGAGGACTCGCACGATGTCGCTTCGTCGTCTTCTGGCTCCGCTGCCGCCGGTGACGACGATGACCACGACTCGCATGACACTGTCAGCAGCTCAGCCACAAGCTCCACTGGCAGCAATGCAACCAGCGAGGAAGCCACCAGCTCTGCGGCTGGCAGTTCTACTGGAGGTGCTGCCACGGGTTCGAAGGCGACCAGCAGCAACTCGACTTCGAGCACGCAGGCTCCGAGTGCTTCGACTACGTCGTCCGCTGGATCGATATCGGTTGCTCTCGGGTCGGTCGTCCTCGCGGTTGCAGCTGCCTTTGCCTAAGTACAAGATCGCCACCTGCACTTTTACCAGCGACTACTCTCTTGGTCGCTACATGTACCGGTACGCTCCATACAACAGCACTCAGCAGCTGGTGTGCTCCTACACTCCTTGTTTTCTCTAACAAGGGTGAACTGATAAACAAGGCGCTTGAATGAACCGTGAAATCATTAACCGATAAGCGTTTTGAGTCTTTCTTGGACCGTTAGGAAGGCGTTGAGATCTCAATGCCTTCCTGTGCGTGTGACTCTCTTGGAGCTCTTCGACAAGAGACATCTACCGACGGTTTAGAGACAACGATAACAGTCCAGCGATCCGTTTCTCACGCGTGGGACCGTCGCCACCTTCCTTGAGCACAACCACAAACAGCGACGCGTTCTGACCCCCTACTGTTTCTTGCTTAGCTGAGGCCCCAGCCACATGGTCAGTTCCCCGGAACACACCCGCACCCTCTTCCTCGATGTGTTCGAACACCATCAAGTTTGTGGTGCCCAGTCGCAGCCTGCATGGACTTCTTCATTCCTCAACTCACCTCGAGTAGCACACTCCGGTCCGACCAGCCCCCTGCAAGATCTCAGTCAAGATGCCGTCCTTCACCTCGATTGTCCTGATCAGCCTCGCCCTCGCCAGCCCCGTCCTCGCTGAGGACTGCCCCACGGAGGCGCTGCTCGGTCTCGCCAGCAACACGAACCTGGCCTCGTGCCAGACCGAAACGGGCGTCAGTGTGGCGACCATCTCGTCGCTGACGGACTCGCAGATCTCGACCATCTGCAAGAGCACGGCGTGCCTCGGGCTCATGGCTGATGTCGCGGCCATGGATCTCGGTGACTGCACCATTCCAGGCTCAAGCGTGACGGTGCAGACCGACGTTCTCGACCGAGTGGCCGCTGCGTGCGGCGGGAGTGCTTCGTCGACTGGCTCCATCGATGCAGGTTCTTCGGGATCGATGAAGTCTTCCGGTGGCGCCAACGTGGGTGACGACTCCGGCTCAAACAGCGACAAGGTCGTCGGAGGTAGCACCACGGGTTCCAACAGTGCTGCGACGGTGACGCTAGGATTCGTCTCGACATTCGTGTTGGCGGCCGGTGCGATGCTGCTGTAGGTGAACTAGGCGGATCTAGAAGATGTTCGTGGCCCAGTCTACATGTATATAGCGTAATGTGATTTTGTTCTTTTATCTCTTTTATTGATTTGTCTTTGATGTGGTGAAGGTTGGAAAAATCGACTCTCTGCATATCTGGTAGATGGGTTCCCACGAGGATTGCGCTCTGATCAAAGGCCCAACCTTGTAATAATCCTGGTTGTACTGCTGGTCCATTCGTGGACAGCCTATGTTATTAACTTTCCTCGGCAACAGAAGCCGCGTGTTGCTGCTGTGTTGAGTCAGACGTTGCCTGAGTTTGCTTGGGTGAAGGCACCGGATGAGCGATGGGTAGATGGCATGAGGGGCTCATTGAGGGCCTACTTATTATAGTAAGTATGAGCTGTGAGAAAGTTGATGCCGGATGTATTTTCCGAACGCCAGGACCCTGAGAGGAGTCGGTGGTAAGTACCGACGTGAGGCTCTTCACTCTCCGAATTGCCCTTCATACCGCAGAACACCCCCAAGTCTTGCCAAGAGCAGCAGCGTCACGTATGTCTTCGGTGTCCTCGCTTGTGGTGATCACTTTGGCGCTCGCCGGTCTCGTCAACGGGAATCAATGCGCCACAGATGAGCTGCTAACGATCGCTAGCAACTCGAACCTGGACGGCTGCACGTCAGAAGTGGGCTTCGGCGGATTCGCAGCCATCTCGGCGCTCACAGAAGAACAGATCAAGGCAGTTTGCGACAGCAGCGCGTGTATGGCACTCATGGACGACATGCGGGCGATGAACTTTGGGAACTGCGTCATTGAAGGCACCGAAATTAGACTGGGGTCAGACATCCTCGACCCGTTCGCCAAGGTATGCAGCGGCAGTGGATCAATGGACGTATCGGCAAGTATTGTCGGCGAAGTAGATGCCGGTAGTGGTGCCAGTGGCTCAGGCTCGACAAGTGGCGCTTCAACGACTGCCGTAGGTTGGATCTCCACTCTGGTGCTGACATCGACCGTCTTCTTCATCTAAAGCCGAGATGTAATATATATTGAATGGCATACTGGTTCATTTGCGGCTTTCGATCATCATATTTGTGGTTTGGCGCGCTGATTTACGTTGTAATCTCACTCAAAGCTGAAATACAAGCCATTGAGTTGTATTGAAACAGAGCCATCGCGCTGAACGCCTTCCCACTCATCAATCGAGCAGCCATGGGTATTCATCCTATGGTTTAAATGCTCTGGAGTCTTATGAAGATTATTTCATGCGAGTTGCACACCCTATCTCGTCGGCGCCTGCCCGCTGGTGCGGATAGAGCATTCAGGCTGTGCTTATCGTGAGCACGCAACACGCCGTCACTTACCAAATCGCCAAGTACTCGACAACGCACGCATCCAAGATGCCTGGACGCTTCGTCCTGGTGGTGATCGGCTTGACGCTTATAGGAGCTACCAATAGGAGCGACGAGTGCTCCACTTCGGAGCTAATGGGCATCGCGTCAAACAAGAACGTTGCTGGATGCTCGAAGGCCGTGGGCTTCAGCAGCATGTCAACGATCGCAGATCTCACACCCGAACAGCTCGCCGCTGTCTGCGGGAGCTCAGCCTGCGTGGCGCTAATGAAAGACATGGCAGCGATGGGTCTTGGCGACTGCAGGATTCCGGAGTCTGAGATTTATCTGCAGTCCGACATCATCGACCCCTTCAACGAAAGATGCAGCGCCAGCGGATCGACGGACTCGTCGTCAACCAGCAGCGGCGCCGTCACCAACAACAACCTGAGAGATGGCAGTTCGAGCACGACAAGCAGCGCGGCAACGGTTGCCATCGGATGTGTGTCGACGATGACGGTGGGGATGGTTATGATGCTAGCATAAGCGCTACCCACCGTCGGCAAATCATGAATACCCAGTCCAGTATATATTATTCGATGTCCTTCGCTTTGATGTGCTTGAAGCGTTACTGATAATGTGGTTTGAGTGCGTGCAATGTAAAGAGCTGACGCAACATGAGCCGCGTTTAACGGAGTATCAATGTATTTGCCTTATTAAGGAAGTTCCCTGTAAAAAGACTGAATACACAAGTGAAAAGGGGGAAGACACGCAGCAACGTCACGTGCTCAGCAGCAACCAGATCGCGCGTTTTCGATCAGCCCCCTGTAGGGCGAGCACCGCCCCCAGAGCCAAAGTTAGCAGCCGGTGCACCGACAAGTGGATGGGGGTCTTAGATTCGTCGGCGCTCTCCTGACGCAGAGACGCCGTTTTCTTCGAGTCATCTTCGTCTTCGGCGTCAGGATCGGTAGTGTCGGGCTCGTTGGCTTGCGTCTTCGCCCGCGTCGTCGGTCAAGTCGATTTCACTAAGGAAATACTCGTTCACTTCGGATACGTGCACTCCACGTACACATCGCTTGGATAGAAAGTGATGTCGAATCCGAGTACTGGAGCTGACAAGTAGATCACTTTCCTAGTTAGTTGTTACCACGGCAAATATCCCATCTTCTCCGAATTACATGAAATAGCGGCAAAGAGACCGATAACACATGGAAGATCTGGTATTTAGCAAATGAAAAGGCAATTCGGGAGTATATGCACTTTTTCACGAAGGAGTAACTTATCCGAGAAAAACAACATCACACGGGAAATACTGTGTGTTTCGGGACTAAGTGGGATGTTACCAAACCTATCTCCCCGACGCAGGTCGCCTAAGCTTCTGGACGCCCGTCAGGTCGATCGCGCTCCATACGAAGCCTGGCGGAATGGTGTAGGGCTCCGCGCGGAAGTACCCCACGCTCTTAGACACGTCGATGGCCTCGCGGTCTGGCAGCACCATGGTAGGTACAGCTTCTTGAGCATCGCGCAAGAATTTCTACTGCTTCTCCACGGCCACGAGCTCCACCTGCTTCTCAGCGGTGGACCTGCTTGAGCGGGGAAGGTGGCAAGCCACTCCTGGATCCACCAAAGCCAGACTAGGCATTAAACTCGTGATTTAGTTGCGCTCAAAATTTCTTTGCTGCATCGCCCCCGCTGCCCAGATCGAGCTAGCGTCAGCAAAATGAGGCGTATCGGTGTTTTCGCCTATAGGATGATTATAAAGGCCTCATCCATTCGTCACATGAAGGGTGCCGAGACATCCTATCCACGGATTGCTTGTTTGACTTGGTCTTGTATGTGAGACCGGAAAAGCTTTAGTTATTCGGGAGGTGAGGGGCCGTAGCGCCGATAGACTTAGTCTTTCCCGGGTTAAGCTGTTATTCGCGTGAAGATTGATATTCCGTGAAAGCCCAGGTGTTTCCCGTGCAAACAAGTTTTTCGCGATGTTGTTCGTTTCTAGCTATCTAACAAATCTCCCGCCGGGACCACCTGGTGACCCGGCAAATCACCCGATATTTAGGTTAGTGCACACCAACTCGGGAAGCGTTCTAGTGGACCAATACGCGTCCGCGGACCAGCTCGTGAGCTCGTAGTCGGCAATGTCGGGAAACGTGACGCTGTCGCAGGGGGTGGGGCTTTTTAGCAAGGCAAACACGGTGGCTCATCGAGGTGATTTGCACGTGGTGACTTAGCAAGGGCGTTCATTGGAACGGCGGGACACCAAGTGAGATGAGGCCACCAAGCCAAACTGATGGCTACCGAGGCTGTATTTCGAAACGTACTCGCAGACACACCACCGCCGACGTAACCACGAGCTGTGATGATTCCTGCGCCACCCTCACGCGAGAGCCCCTACCGCATCCCAGGCGCTCTCGACCCTGCTGCTACCGTTGGTGGCCGGACATGGAAGGATGTTGTGCTGGGAAGAGCAGCTGCGGCCGAAGCGAACTCTCAGGCAGCACCACCTGTACCGCCGCCAATTTTGACCCCGCGATCTCCTCGAAGCTCTCGGTGTCTAGCTGCTCCTCCTCTGCCAAGTATCATGCCAGTCCCGCCATCACCAGCTTCGCTGGACGTGTCTATTTCGCCGCCAGAGCTAAACCCGGCGCCGCTGGTAGTACCTGCGCCTGGCCCATATGCAGCGTCGTCCGAACAAGCTTCGTCGTCAACGGACCTTGGCGAAGGTCAAGCAAGCGGGTGGACGGAGGAATTTGAGTCGTCTCAAGATGACTTAGATGAGCCTATCTTGAACGAAAAGCTGGTGTTTGTGAATCGAGTGGAGTTTGAGACGACAGAGGCAGCGAGACTCGGGATCGATGGCTACGATGGCTATCTGTATGCATTTGCCTACAACTATGGCAAACGTGGTGATAGGATGGATGGTAGAAGCGTCTATCGGTGCATTTCGCATGAAAACTGTGAAAAGCGGGTTCGTCTGGCGCCGTCAAGGGACCACGACGTGCTGACATGTTGGCTTCAAGACACAGGCATGCACACGGGAGCTGCTACCGATGCAAAGAAGCGAGGAATCCCTGGTTTTTTCTTCGGGAGGTGGACGACATTTTGCTGGGATGTGGTCCCAAGAAGTGCAGGAAGATACTTCTCGACCGGTATATCGACGTACCTAATCGCTATGGGTTTGTTCCTGACGAAGCACAGCTAAAAAACCGGAAAGCGACACTCATGAAGCGACGTGCAGGTGAGCATCTACTTCGATGCTATGTAATTGTCAGCAGTATGTGAACTCAATAAATTTGTGCCTTGGTAGGTGGTTGGGAAATTAAAAATGTTGCGGGATTGCTAGAGTGGACTTCAGTACACTTGTGCACGACGCGTGGGGAGTTTTTTCTGCGAGGCTCAAGCAGCGCATCTGATGCTTCATTCGATTGGCAGCATGATTTTGCAGAGTTCGAATCGATGGACAAAGATCTCAAGCACGGACCGTTGGTGCTTGAGTGCTTCTCGCACGAAGTAACTCTAGACGACGGGAAAAAAGCGGATTGCTTCGGTCTCATTCTGACGTCACGCGCCATCTTCTGGAACGTGCTAAGGGCATTTAACGGCCAGAACGAGGATGGAATCCTCGGTGTCACTGACGGAACGTACCGCTTGCATTTTGGTAAGACATCTTTGGACTCGATCAGTATATTCGCCTACTAACGGAGTGCTTTGCCATTTATTAGGGGGCTGGACGCTTGTGGACTTTGGCACTTACACCACCCACTACGAAAAGAAGCGCTACTCCAAGACCTTTGTGCCATGGGCGTACATGTTTGTACGCACCGAGCATCACGTAGCATACGCTACGATGTTTAAAGTGGTAAGGTCGTTTGCATCGCGCTTTTTCGACATTAACCTCGTGTTGTCGTTTGGCAGCCTGGACCGTAGTCAGTACATCGCTAGCGCATATCGAGAAGTCTGGCCCTCCATCCGGCTACTAAACTGCTATCCCCATTTGGCTCGAAAGTGCGGTGCGGCAGATAAACTTCGCCTACTTGCTGAAAAGGATTTCTACGAGGCCAGTGTGGCGATCAGTATCAAGCACATGAGTAAGGCTCGCTCGGAACACCAGTTCTTGGCGCTGGCAAAGCTCTTTTTGGCGCATTGGTGAGAGCAGGGGGAGAAGAAATACGCGAGCAGGTTCGAGAACACGTATTTAGGCCCCACTTGGATGTTTTGGTACTACCAGGCAGCAATTCCTGGCGTCACTCCGTCTCAGAATGCGCTCGAGTCCCACCACAAGACCATCAAGACCACGTGCGTGGCCTCTCTGCGCTTCAGCACGGCTGTTGTTTTGAACGACGGTATTCCAAGCATATTGTTTCACGAAGCGTCCCAGCCACTTCGACGAGATCTGTTCCACTATAGTGAAGGTTTGTCATACATTGAAATATCTGCTAACTGTCACTGGACACTAACGTATTTACAACTGTCAACGCTTCCAGGTCCTTTGTGCAGCGAGGCTGTCGCTAATGCTAAGCGCTTGCTGGACAACAAGAAGAACTACTACCTGCTCAAAGCCCCTCGCTCGCGTGTTGTATTTGGCGTGCTGTTCAACGCGACCAAGTTCGTCGTCTCAAGCACGAATATCAACAGTGCAAATATGAGTAGAAGCAGAGCACAGCGGTGAGTGGAGCCACTTACTGTCCTGCTGATACCCGACAACTTACTACTACTATTGGTTTTGGACAGGTACCTGGACTCGCTGACCGGCAAGCTACCCAAAGACATTTCCGTTCGAAATGTGGAGCTGTACTGCCTCTCTAGTCACCACGTGAAGCTGCTACACCAGGAGACTATCACGAACTTCGTCCCGTCAGCGCGTGTTTCGGTTGAAGAGGTGCGAATTGATAGAATGATGGCATGCCAACTCGTTCAACTGACATTTTGCTGCAGATTCAGGCTGTCCGACGCAAGTATGCGTGTGATTGTGCAATGTATGCTCAGACAGGGTGGCAGTGTTCTCATGTTCTCGCGACTATGGTTCTGCGAAACGAAATCAACGTGAGTAGACTGCTCACGGCGCTGCCAACGAGAAAGGCAAGTGGAGGTCAGAGGAAGGCAAAAAGCTGCCTTGCTAAAGGCAAGGACGAGCACCAGTTCTCCGTCGATGTATTGATCAAGCGGTACCTGAAGCAGCCCATGTACCCGCTTCACTGGCACGTCATGCGGGATTTCGACATCAGGACGAAGGCTGGAGTGTCCAAACGCGAGAGCTTCTGTGGAACGGTTGTGTCGTGGGTGATAATGCCGGCGTCTACTACTGGGCAGTCCAGTTCCCGAAACTCAAGAAAACTCTGAGACTTGAGTGCCAAGAGCTTGCAGAGTGCACCCACGAAGCATACAATCACGGTGTAGATGTAACTGGGCTCTCATCGGCCGAAGCTGTCGTTTAAAATTTCAATGCAAAATGCGAGCCAAGGTTATACCTATCGATTGTATTAGTAGTACCTGTCTAACTTGACGTTACGCTCCAGTCGCAAACACACACACCTTGCATTATCGCCTTGCTGAACCGCCTCCCTATGGTGAACACTCGGCAAACATCCTTTTTTCGTGCATCCTTGACGAACCACCAAAAAAACTTGATAACAAGCCCGTCCCTGTCGCAGGTGCCGCTTGCAGCTACTGGGTAGAAGATTCTCTCGACATCGGAGGAGGAACTATCGGTATAAGTATGTACCTGTAGCGAGGTGAGTGGCGAAAGGATCACTGTCCTCTCACATGGTATTCACCGCGAGCTCGACGACCCCGAGGGCCACCTACCAAGATCTCGGGTCTCTATCTGGTTGCTCTTTCGGACCTGACGGAGCACGGCTAGAAGATACCCCGGAAGCATTTGGCAATATGGGTTGATAGTTTCTATTCGGGGCTATTCATCCTGCTTCGCTGCAGCCAAGCAGCTTAGAGCAAGCACTCGAACCACTTGAGGGCTTTTGGGCCTGAAGAAGCTGTCGTGGGTGAGGAACGCCGTGTTGAGTTTCGGCGCGTAGAACCGATCGCGATAGCTGTCGCCGAACAAACCCGCATCTAGACCCCCCAAGCAACTATCAAACTCCTCCGGACCATCGTTTTCACGCGATTTGTGGGAAGGACTGTGTCAACCGCGCTGCCCCATGCGAATCGGGTCGACAGCACTCCGCGATAGTCGGTGCTGCGCATTGCCTCGATACGCCTCTTGAGCAGCGGCGTACGCTGTGTTCAGCTCTGGCGTGCTATATAATACTTCTCGTTCTGGTACGAAAGCGACTTGCGAGCAGCGGAGGCTAGACATTGCCTATAGATTTTCGACAGGAATGAGCTTTTGCGCACGTCTTGGCTGAAATCGGCGCCCATGCTTCCGCGCATCGGCGCGGTTATGCGAATCCACGACGTGCTGTCACCGAAGCTGCATCTTCCATTGGCGAGAGCGCCAGCCATCGCGAGGCCTGCGTGATGATGATCGTGTCTCTCACCGAAAGGGAGTGGTCGCAGAACTTTTGCTGCAGCGAGTCGTTCGTCCCGCCGTAGTCGACCGTGTTGAGAACAGCGTACTTGACTGTGGTGCTGCACGGCGCGTGCTCGCCGATGTTTCCGACCTTGTTCTTCGTCAACTTCGGAGTATCCTGCAGTTCCGCCTCCTCGCTTGGGCTACCCAAGCCATGGAAGAAGATGCACGGACGAGGCGCAGACTTGCACCCGCATTTACTCTCACGAGTTGCTGCCTTCAAACGTCTTGCCGCGGCAGGCTGGATGCCACCGCCCGTCAGCAGCGCTAACGTCCTTGGTAGGCACCATCAGCATGGGGCACGCAGTGCGTTTGCCACTCAGAGCAGGAGCGAAGAAGCTTTTGATTGGGCTCGAGAGATACTCGATGGTGACTGTAACGTCGACCTCCTGGTCACTTGCCTTATGGCCTTCACTTCGGCTGAAGAAACCCAACGTAGATCCACCGGATTCACCAGACGTGCACCGATCCGCCAAAAGAAGTCTGGAGGATGGATCCGCTAGTGCATTCAATCGTCTCTCCTCGAAGGCCGAGGCCCGATATTACGCTGGCATGGTTGAGAGCTGGCAGAATGAGGTCGAACGGCGAGACAGACGAAAGACATCGGACCTCTTGCGTGGGCATTTTCTCGTTGCCAAACCGAGTCACCACGTACCCCGCACCGTCAACAAGCATGTAGGTGAACTCCATGTCGTCTTGGACGATGGTTGTGAAGCCGTCGTAGCGAACTTGAGCATGATCGCGGGAGACGACTGGTTTCGCGAAGATGTCGAACGCGGTTTGCTCATGGATCGACATATCTTGCCCCCGAGGTTGACATGAAGCAATGGCTGGGGTGCGCTCGACAACGAGGTCTGCTGGCGACTGGAAGGTATCGCAGATACGACGCCCAAAAAGAGAGTTAGTGACAAGTGAAGCCATTGCTGATTGCTGCATGTTGTCGGAAACCTGAGATTTCTGGAATGAATTGGGCAGATAAGGGAAATCCCACACACGACGTAGCGTGCTTCAAAGTAAGTTGCGGAGTGAAATTAGATATAATTCCCTTTAGCGCTACTTGCCTTACAAGGGGGCTTGCCCTGCGCAGCACCAGACAACGGCGGTGATTATGCGGTGGCGGCGTTGATGGAGCGGCGATTATGCAGGTGTGGACTCCACACTGTGGAGCACCTCGGGTATTTGTTCCCAGAGGGTGTTTAGATAACAAAGGGGTACACAGTCGTAAATAGGAGGATGAAGCAATGCGCAATGAACAAGAAGCAGAGGGAACCAGTCGTGCAAAATTCGCGGTCATTGTGAAAGGTGGACACCACACAGGCCTCGGAAAAATAATTATTCCATTGCAATTACTGTATTTTTGTACGGAATTATGTATTGTTGGTTGCCGTGGTGCAGCTGCCTTTGCCTGAGTACAAGATCGCCACCTGCATTGTTACCAGCGACTACAATACCGTCTTGGTCGTCATGCTCCATACAGCAGCACTCAGCAGCTGGTGTGCTCCTACACGTCTTCTCCTTGTTCAACTCACAAAGGAGAACTGATAAACAAAGCGCTTGAAGGAACCATGAAATCGTTGAGCAATAAGCGTTGTGAGACTTTCTTGGACGGTGGAATCAACGCATCGATTCCAACGCCTTCCTATGCGTGTGACTTCCTTGGGGGTGGAGCCCATCGACTAGTCTACCTACGGTTTATAGACAACGACGGCATCCAGTTTCTCACGTCTGCGACCGTCGCAACCGCGCGCAACGCAGCCACAGACAGCGTTCTGACCCCCTACTGTTTCTTGCTTGGCTAAGGTCACAGCCACGTGGTCAGCTTCTGGTGCCCAGTCGCGCCCAGCGAGCTTTAACGGCTAACTCACCTCGGGTAGCACGCACCGGTCCGACTACTCTCCTCTCAAGATCCCAGTCAACATGCCCTCGTTTGAACGGATCGTTCTCCTCAGCCTTGCCGTCGCTAGCCCCGTTCTCGCGGAGGACTGCCCTAAGGAGGCGCTGCTGAGCCTACGAACCTGGCCACATGCCAGACCGAAACGGGCGTTAGCGTGTCCACCATAACGTCGTTAACGGACTCGCAGATCTCGAAAATTTGCAAGAGCACCGCGTGCCTCGGGCTCATGAACGACGTTGTCGCAATGGGAGCCGCCATGGGATACGGTGACTGCACCATCCCAGGCTCAAGCGTGTCCGACGACGGATGTGGTCGACCGAGTGGCGGCTGCGTGCGGCGGAAGTGGTTCTTCGACGTCAACAGGTTCCTTTGATGCAGGGTTGTCAGGGTCGATGAAGTCTTCCAGCGCGGCTAACGTTGGCGACGACTCAGGCTCGAAGAGTGACAAGGTCGTCGGAGGAAGTACCGCAGGTTCAAGCAGTGCGGCAACTCTGACTGTAGGATTCGTGACAACTTTGCTGCTAGCGGCGGGTGCCATGCTGCTTTAGTTGAGCTGTAGGTGAACTAGGCGGATCTAGTAAGAGTTCCATCGGTAGTATCGTTTGCTCAATGTGAATTTGTAGTTTTTCTTTCAACGTTGTCGTTGTCAGTTGGTTCATTCGGGCATTGAAAACTGTACAGAACGAACTCTTCCACACCCTTCTTAGTAGTACTACCGAACACCATATCCGCTGAAGAGGTTGCTACATTGGAGTGCGTATGACAACGGACGCGGTCTGGTTTAACAAAAATCATCAGCTTTTTCCAGCGCTGTTCATTACGTCTGTCGCTTAAGCCCAACTTATTATCTCCGACGGAAGTGCCGCACTAAGACAGGGATTCGCTGCAGCTCTGAAGTCCCCTCCTACGCATACGAAATTATTTCGCACGTACTGTATATAGTCGCAGTATCTGCTCAGATTTATAGCGTATACATGCTCGTACCATAACTTGGCTGTAAAGGAAAAAGAAACGCAGATCAAATAATAGCTCAATAAAAGAGCAAGTCTATGTATACTTCAATTGGGCTGTTGAGCGCCATCGACCTCTCGAAACGTGATGGGCGCCGAAAAACCTGCTAAAGATGGAATGAGATCTAATGGCCAGCGAAGTGCTATTATTAAGGCTGTCAGGTAGGCCACAGCCAGAAGAAGATCGTACATAGCTTAAGGTGCCCTTCAAGCCTGAACAGTATTTGTCAATGAATAGTGACCACTACAACATTTTTATTTTTCCGATCCCTAGAGCAATACAGTAATGATTGTTTTTGTACTATTTTTTTAACCCCAGAAATGCATTGCATGTTTCGCAATTACACTAGACTAGACTCTACGACCCCAGTATCAGAACCATTACATTGGAACGCCTTCCCACTCATCAGCTGGGCACCCATGACATTTTATCTTATGGTTTGTGTGCCCTACATGGTACCGGAGTCTTATGAGGATTATTTCGTGCAAACTGCACACCCTATTTCCGTGGCGCCTGGCCCCTTGTGCGGATAGAGCATTCAAGCTGTGGTCATTATTATCAGCTCTGTCACTTGTCAAATCGCCGAGTATCCGACAGCGAATGTTCAAGATGAACAGTCTTTTCGTTTTGGTTGTGATCGGCTTGACGCTTACAGGAGCTACCAATGCGGGTGACGAATGTTCCACTTCGGAGCTAATGGGCATCGCATCGAACAAGAACGTAGCCGGATGCTCGAAGGCCGCGGGCTTCAGCAGCATGTCAACGATTTCGGATCTCTCAACCGAACAGCTCGCTGCCGTCTGTGGGAGCTCAGCCTGCGTGGCGCTGATGAAAGACATGGCAGCGATGGGTCTTGGCGACTGCAGGGTCCCCGAGTCTGAGATTTATCTGCAGTCCGACATGATCGACCCATTCAACGAAAGGTGCAGCACCAGTGGATCGAAGGGCTCGTCGTCAAGCATCAGCGACTCTGTCAGCAGCAACAACTTGAGAGAAGGGAGTTCGAGCACGACAAGCAGCGCACCAACGGTTGACATCCGGTGTGGTTTTTCGATGGTGACGGTTGTGCTGATCATGATGCTACGATAAGCGCCACCTTCGGATATATATATGTTATATATAATACGGTGTCCGTCGCGTAGAAACGTTCAAGCTTTCTTTATCAATACTGCGCTTCGACTGTGTGGGGCAAATTTAAAGATCAAAACCACGCAAGTCGCGTTGAGGCATCCGTGAAGTCGATTTCGCAGAGTATACCCGCCACTGTCTCCAAATCTCCCGTGCTGGAGCAGTTAGCGTAGACGTCGCCCTCGTTAAAGGAGAGATCGTAGCAGACGCCCCCGGTGTACTGCACTTGGAGCCTCGACTAGCAACGATGTATTTTAATACATGTTTTACATGTAGCGTTTGATGTGGTCATCGAGAAATTTGTGCCTGAAAAAAAAAAAAACACTGTAAGCAATGCGGCTCGAGCAGGGTACAGCGAAGTTGTGTTGCTATGCATGCAACATTGTTCGAAGCAAAAGTCAAACGTTAGTTGTGGCTAGTAGGTTAAGAATTAATATTCATTCTCGATTCACTACCATCCCCTCGTTTTACTTTGGCAACAACGGTTTAACCTCCCCGCGGCGCAGCACAAAGCGGTTGTTCTTGGCGTAAAACACATAGTGCTGCATGAAGAACACGACGTCCGCGATGATGCTGACAAGCCCGAGCAGGAACTTAACCGGATCCCCAGTCATAGCTGCCCAGTCATCAGTCGCTGCGGCGTCCAGCATCTGCTGCGCAATGGACAGCAACCCGCCAGCGAAGTCGAGCTGCACGTTCCAAATGGTCCACCCGACCGTGGACTTCCGCTGGTAGTTGAGTGTTATCTGCGGCAGATACTTGAAAAGAGTTGTAATAAGCTTCACGTAGCTCAACAGGTAGAGCAGGTCGAGTGTGTTGATGACCGAGTCCTCCTTGTCGCCTGTGACCACCACGGCCAACCCATACAGAAGAGCGACGATGACGGTCCCACCCACCCACAAGATGGTAGGCTTGCTCACCGTCTGCCCTCCCCGCGGGTAGATCACACACTGGGCGAGCCACACATTCACCATCACGACCGCGTGCAGCGAGAAGAAGACGTCGTTGAGCTCCACGGCGTTGCGGTGGCCGCCATGACGACGCATGTATTGCTGTTGCACACTCTCGCTGTAGTAGAACGCCACGTTGAACACCGTGTAGCTCGCGAAGCCCAGCATGTTGAGTACGGCGTAGTCGAGCGACAGTCCCTCAACACTGCGGCGCTGGTGGTTGAGGATCGCCTGGGGGTAGAAGCTCACACTCCAGCAGAAGAAGTAGATCCAGCCGATGATGCTCGAGACGCGGTTCCATGGGTGCGGGATGTGCGCGTTGGCGTCGAGTGATAGCCCGAAGGTCAGTCCGGCCAGCAAGATGAAGGCGGACACGATGGTCACGGGGCGCTTCGCGGCCAGATCCATCGTTGTGATATCTTCGAAGATATCTCGCTGAAGTGGCGGATCGGTAGCACTGTACCGATATACTATCGGTACGGAATCCGTAAGACGGATCGGCCTCCTTCGTTCCTTTCCTACGTCTGCATCTCTTTTTACTCTTTTTTTTTAGTTGCAGGTGCAGTACCTACTGTAACGATAACGAAGGTTGTTGGAGACGAAGGGCACAGGAAAGCACGTAGCATCCGACTCAGATGATCTTACAGTTAGCAAGCAACTTCGCCCAAATTTCTGATTAGTTAGAGTGGGCGGTTCAATGCCACTGCAGCAGACACGAAGCTTGTCTACTAAAATTATTTTACCGGGTTCATACAGTCGTTCCGGGCTAAATCACGCAATTACATTGATTTCAAGACGAATACTTTTAGATATCGTTCATATTCTTGTTTCAATTCGCTTGCAACATTACAGTACTCGTCCTTTACTTGGGCAAGAAGGGCTTGGCCTCTCCTCCGTGCAGCATAAAGTGGTTGTTGTCCGCGTAGAAGACGTAGTGCTGAAGGATGAACACGACGTCCACGATGATACTCACAAAGCCCAGCGAGAACTTCACTGGGTCTCCGGTCATGGCCGTCCAGTCGTTTGTCGCCGCGGCATCCAGCACCTGCTGCGCAATAGACAGCAGGCCGCCAGCGATATCCAGCAGCACGTTCCAGATCGTCCAGCCAACCGTAGACTTCCGCTGGTAGTTGAGCGCGATCTGCGGAAGGCACTTGACCAGCGTCGTCATGAGCTTCACGTAGCTCAACAGGTAGAGCAGGTTGAGCGTGTTGATGGCCGAGTCCTCCTTGTCACCCGTGACCACCACGGCCAATGCAAACAGCACCGCAGCGACGACAGTCCCACCCGTCCACAGGATGGTGGGCTTGCTCACTGTCTGCCCTCCCCGCGGGTAGATCGCACACTGGAACAGCGACACAGCCACCAGCACCGCAGCATGTAGGGAGAAGAAGACGTCGTTGAGCTCCACAGCGTTGCGGTGGCCGCCGTGGCGCCACATGTATTGCTGTTGCACACTCTCGCTGTAGTAGAACGCCACGTTGAATACCGAGTAGCACGTGAAGCCCAGCATGTTGAGCACCGTGTAGTCGAGCGACAGACCAACGACGCTGCGGCGCTGGCGGTTAAGGAACACTTGGGGGTAGAAGCTCACGCTCCAGCAGAAGAAGTAGATCCAGCCGATGATGCTCGAGACGCGGTTCCATGGGTGCGGGATGTGCGCGTTGGCGTCTAGCGAGAGCCCGAAGGCCAGTCCGGCCAGCAGGATGAAGACGGACACCACGACGGCGCGGCGGTTCACGGATAGATCCATGAAGGAGAAGACCATGGCGGCGGCGGAGAAGGAGTGGTGTGTGGGGTGGAGAGGAAGATGACGTTGTGATGCACTTCTTCCCAAGGTTGATCCATTGAAGTAGGGCACGTGACGGTTCGTGTGACAAAGCAGAACTGATTAGAAACCGGTCGTATCGGTAAAACTCATCGAATCAGATGGGAGGATTCGATCGACAAGCCTTTTCGACAGCGAATCAGAAAGAGGGAAAAGGGGCGTGAAATTATAGATGCGGACCGGTATACCGGTCACTACGTAAAAGCCCCCCCCCCCCCCCCGAGAAAAAGCAAGGCTGTTGCAGTGCAACCAAACCATGCAAGTTGCAAGTTGCATCATAATCTGGGTCTTCATCGTAGGCTATCAGTGTTCCTCTCTGTCAAAAGCCAAGTACTGTATATGACTCTCAGAAGTCGAACCAAGAACGAGCTACATGTACATGCAATAGAAGTCACGTAGGCGTGTAGCGGCCATCGATTGCGGCAGATGCGTACATACCCGTATGTTAGTTGCACTGCAGCCTAGCTACGACTCTTGTCACCTCAAAGAGGACGCGCTTGACTTTCTACAGCGACCGCTATTGTCCCGTCGCACGCTCGACTAGCGTCCAGCCATCTGTCATCACGGTGTGTTTACTGAAGCGAGCGCTGAATGTCCAGCAGGTGACGAAAACGCAGTTGAAGCAGACACCCTCCATTTCGGAGGCCCAAGTCCAAGGCAACGCCCAGTTCCGCCTCCCATGACCGCTTCGCCGATGCCGGCTGAAGGAGCTGGATAAATTTGCCGTGGCGACCTCACGAAAGCCGGCGAAGCAACGCGAATTCCCAGTGTCCGAGACAACCACATGACGGGGCGGGTGGGAATGAGATCATGCACCACCGAGCGATGATGACATTATCCCAGCACTCAAACTCTACCGAAGGTGACGGCGGCTATCGTGACTGCTCGCAATTATCCTCCTGCCCCCCCCAGCGAAAGGGGGCAAGACGTTGTGGGCCGTGGCCACGAACGCGGTTACGGGGCGCGGGTGTTATTGCGAGAAGAGCAAAACTCATTATCAGGTCCATTGCCGGCGGAATGCTAACGAAGCGTTAACGGGTTTGGTGCGGGTTCTTTACCGCCACCACTTCAACAGCTCCACCACGACCAGCTCTGAAGGTTGTTGCGCATTCCCCATACAAAGCCCAGTTAAATACACACACGAGTTCATCCGCTCGAGCGAGGGGAATTCGGCCGCCTTCGGTGGTGCGAGAGGCGGTCTCAGCAGCGATTTGACGGCTGAAAGCGCTGTCACATGCATGCCGCCGGTCAAAGAGACCCCAAATCTGCCCCTTCGTCGTGCTTGCGAACACGGCCGAAGTGTTTGGTGCAGCCCAGCTCGGGTGCCGGGCACGGCAACCCCGCGCTCTCAGGCTCGCCATTGCGCCCGAGGACGATGAAACGTTAATTAAGCCTTGAAGCCTCTCCTTTTTGGGCGCCTCAAAGATCAAAACGCTCTGTGCGGGGGACGTCGGCGCTCGTCGTCTCTATTCCAGCGGCTTCTTTGCCCCTGCGAGTGCGTCAGCCGCCGCCGTTGATTCAATGGCAGCCGCGAGCTCGGAGCGCCCACGACCAGCGCTCAGTTCCCGATTTGCGTGCTCGACGTGAAGTGGGTTTCCGCACTCAAGACCCTATCGACGACCAAGTATCACACTACACCCGCGCAATGGCGACCCATTCAGAGCTAACGTGCCGGCGCTGCTCCTGCCGGAGGAAGGCGTGTCTCCGGCGTCGAGCGCTGCAGCGGCGCCAGGCCAAGTGTGTTCTCCCGCACGCGCAGTTCCCACTGGGGGCGCTCTTCCAGTACAGGAGGAGGCACTTCCCTGCTGTCATCCACAAAGAGCCCTTCGTTGAGATGGAGTTGGAGAGGGACGACGAGATCGCGATCGACAGCGAAGACCTCAAGGTCATGCGCGACTCGGTCAACGCGATGCAGCAGCAACTGCGACGCGGTCTGCGCGATATTGCAGAGATCCGCGAGCTCGTGAAGCAGGCGGCGGATCAGCGAGAAGCCGAGAAGCGCGAGCTGAGCATGAGGAGAGTAAGTGTGGAGAGCAACAGCAGCTACAGACGCTGAAGTGCCTTAGATTGGTCATTGGATACCTTCACGAGGTTTTAATCTTTTGTCTCGACATAGTAATACTAAGTGTAGTGTTTACTCGTCCAGACCATGCTACTTTTGCGTGTACGAATGGGCGGTTATTTTTTGCTTGTGTTTTCCAACCTTGAGCACGTTCAAGCTGCGTAGGGCGTCATGACAAAGCGCTCTCCGTATGAACTGGACAGCGCAGTGTCGTTGGCTGCCGGCGCGCAGCGAACGAGGAAGAAAAAGCGGCGAGAGAGCTCTGAAGATGTGGAGACGGCGGCAAATGTCGCGTGGCTGGCTTCCATGCTTCATCCAGAGCAGCAAACTCCAGTCCCACAAGTAGAAGTTCAACACAATGAAGTCGTTGCAAGGAGCCGGCCTATTGTGCCGGAGAAGCAGGCGCCACCAGCTCAGGTATATGCTGCAGTTAGGATCTCTGTTATAGGAAGTGTTGGTATAACAACGTTGGGTGCACCTTTGGTGGGATTAGATGAGCGTGGAAGCGTTGGAGCAGAAGAAAATGCTGTTGCCGTACCTGGACAAGATCGAGTACATCAACTGCCAGCTACGGTAGGCAAGTGGCATGAACATATCGCATGAATATTGAGCAGAAACTGTTGTCTTAGTAGTTGTATCGTTCATCCCATAGCCAACGTGGACTGCTCCCAGCTGAAGAGAGGACAGCTCCCAAAGACGGCGATCGGTCTCGAGTGACTGCATCAAATAGTCAAGGTGGTCGTGGTCCTCACACTAAACCACTGGCAAGGCCGCCATCAAGGACTCTACCTGACGCGTTGGCGCCGCGGAATCAGGATGAGCAAGACGCCGAGCCAGAGAACGATTCAACGCCTGCGAAAGTGTCGACTCGGATGTTGCGGTCACGATACCCTCGCTTCTTCGAGGTTGTTGTGCCGACGGAGACACCGAAGAGTTTGCTCCCAAGACAACGCGGGATCAATTGGCTGCTCCGTACGATCGAAGTCGTTTACAACGCTCTTGCGGACATCCTGTTACTGAAGATGGGGTCGGAGAAGGCGGAGGGTGACTCGACTGCATCGGATGCGTGGGCAAAGCCGAAAGCCACGCCACAGAGCCGTATGACGACGCCAGGGTGGCTGGCCATGCCGTTCTTCACTCGGAGGTTCATTCACCATTCTCTCGGACTACCAGAGCTCGCCGATCAAGAGTGCATAGATCTCATGTACAACATCGAACTCAACCGCGATCAGTTCCCGCAAGTGGCTCTGTTCGCATCGTTCTTGAGGGAAATACTGGACGAGGACGCACTCCTCTTCTTCCTCTTTGTCCGTAGCCACTTACAAGAGGAACTGGATCTGGATCTAGCTGCAAAAGAGAAGCAGGCGCATTCATCCCAAGCCAGCGGGTCGAAAAAGTATATTGCAGCAAGTTGGATCGAACTCCGCAATCATCCCCTCATTCCAGACGGCACCAAGCAGGTCTTCCTGTCCAAAGCGGCTTGCGAGAGCGTCATGCAGCGCGTTTTCGAGTACTCAAGACGCATCCGATCCAACAGCAGTACTCGCATCGCAGCCCCCATCCTGCTGGCGCAGTATATCGTCCGCGAACCGATCGTTAGTCGACTCCAAGGCGACGACAAGCGCTTCGCCGTCTCCGCCGAGGTCTTCCTCGCAACACTGGTGCAAATGTTTGGCGAAGTCGCGGAAGACATCCTCGCCCAGTTCAAATTCAGCGACGACGGCGAGTCCCTGTCGAGTTTAATCCGCCTTCGAGACACCATCACGCTCGACTCCAAAGTCGGCAAATGGGTCACGCTGTACGCGGAGCAGGAACGAGCGCTACGCAACCAGAAGATCGAGCTGATGAAGATGGAGCGCAGCAACGCCAACAACCAGTTCCGCGTGCAGCTTCGACTGCTCGAGAACCGCATCCGCCTGCAGGAGCAGGAGCTGCAGCATATCCAGAAGAAGATCACGGACGGAGAGAACCTCGTCAACAACGTGTGGAAGGAGGTGGTGGCCGTCAAGAGTCCACCAAAGCAGTCGGTCGTGAGGGGACCCGCACGGGTCAATGAAGACGCCAGTGCTCCATTACCCTCGAAGGAGTTGGTCTCGGTTCTCGGTCGCTTCGAAGCGCACATCGGGAGACTGCAGAAGAAGCACGACATCGCAGTGAAGGCCTCGACGCTGCTCGCTGTGCCATGGCAGCAGCAGATGGAGGAGCTGAGACTGCGCATGGTGATCCGCATCCAGCGCGCGTATCGCGCCCGAAAGCGCGCTCGGGAGACCAAGCAACACGCCCGCGACAAACTCGCGGCGCAGATCCGAGAGCGCGAGATCAAGTTGAAGAACCAGGAGCTGGAGCGCAAGCGGCTCGAAGCCCTGCGCGATAAGGACATGGAGCGCCACCAGCAGCGCTTGAAGGCGAAGAAGGAGCAGGAGGAGAAGCAGAAGCGCGAACTCGAAGAGAAGCAGAAGAAACTCGTCCAGAAAGCCCGAGAAGAAGAAGCCACGCAGCGCGCCGCAGCCTTCAAGAAGAAGGAGCTCGTCCACGTGATGGATCAATGGAAGGCGTTCGTGACCAGGAGGAAGAACCGACGCAAGGCCAACCTCTTGTTCCTGAAGTTCAAGCTCATGAAGTGGAAGCTGCACTTCGCGCTGCACCAGCGCATGGCACGCGCAGCGAGAACCATCCAGCACTTCATCCGCCAGCGGAAAGAGCACGCGCAGCTTCGTAAGCAGCTGAATCTGCGCGCGAAGCGCAACAAGATGGCCAAGAAGTATCTGCTTAAGGTGCAGGCGCGCATGTTGAATCGACTGTTCAATCACTGGGTCGCCTTCACTGTCGAGCAGCAAACGCTGCGCGAGAACTTCGCGACAATCATCCAGAAACGAGAAGGCCACTGGTTCCACCGCTGGGCCGGCTTTGTCGACATGATGAAGGCGCGAAAGCTGGAGGCTGCGATCTTGATCCAGCGTCAGTACCGTGGTCGAGTGGCGCGACAAGTGTTCCGCTATCAACGCGATAGACACCGAAAAGCAGTCACCATCCAGCGCGTCTACCGTGGCTATCGAGGTCGAACTATCGCCAAGAAGCGCAAGGAGATCAAGTCGAAGCAGGCCAGAGGCGTCGAGGCCATCTTGCGTCGCGTCAGGAACCGAGAAGCTGGGGTGTGCTTCGATATGCTCGTGCAGAACACGTTCTGGGAGCTGCGTATCAGAGAGATAGCTGAGGCTCGACGGCTTGCCACAGAGAGAACGATGCTGCTTGCTTGGACGACCTTCGTTACGATGAGGAAGGAGAAGCGGGCGGCACTTCTCCGTCTCCACAACCACAGCGCGCTGGTCATCCAGCGTAACTACCGCCGACATCGCTGCCAAGTCGTCTTCAAGGAGACATTGAGGGACCACCGCGCCGCCGTCTTGATTCAGCGCGTGTTTCGCGGGTATCTGGGCCGACAGGCAGCCAAACGCCGTCGCTGGGAGATGAACGCGGCACTGCAGATCCAAACGATCTGGCGCGGGTACAGGGCGAAAAAGTACGCGGCAGCAGTGCGCACCGAGAAGATCCTGCTCGCCACGTACAAGGGCGACTACGCGACAGTCAAGCGCGCCATTGCGAGTGGATTCTGGTACGTCATGGACGCTGAAGGTAATGGCATTCTCCATCTTGCGGCGGCGGCAGGACACAAGCGACTGGTGAAGCTCTGTCTGCGCAACTCGTTCGACATCAACCTCGTCAACTACCACAGCCAGACCGCGTTGCATCTCCTGCTGGCCAACCTCCCACCACCCAGCGCTGCACTTGACGCGAGTGATGTACGAGCGCGCGACGAACGGGTCGCTCTAGCAGAGTACATGATCGAGCATGGGGCGTGGCACGAAGCTCCTGATGAAGAAGGGTTTACTCCGCTCCTGCTGTGCGCGTCCTTGGGTCAGAGTGAAGCGGTCGACATGCTGCTGAACCACGGAGCCAACACGGAAGCGAGAACGGCTGGAGGTTACTTGAATGCGCCTCAGTTAGCAGTTGAAGGCAACTACTCAGCGACGCTGAAGGTGCTGCTGGAGTCTGGGAGCTTCGATACTGGTGAAAGTGGACAAACAACGGAGTTCCTGCTCCACGCGTGTGCTGGGCGTGGTCTGGTAGACTGCATCCGGGTGCTAGTAGCTCACATACGACAGCGGCTTGAGGTGTTCGGCTACGACGCGCTCAATTTGTGCGACTCGGAGGGCTACACCCCGTTGATTTACGCAGTGAGCAACGGGTATGTCGATGTCACCGAGTGCTTGCTGGAAGCTGACGCGGGTCCAGATGTGAAGGACTACTTCGGTCGCTCCCCACTTCACTTTGCACTCATTGCCACGGACGCAGCCACACGAGAAGCGTTGGTGCAGCTCCTTATCCAGTACGACGCTGATGTGAACATGAAGGACACGGACGGCGATGCGCCGCTCCACGTAAGCTGCGTGGAAGACGAGAGACTGGCGTGTACGCACCTCCTGCTCACCAGCGGCGCCTTGATCTGTGCCAACGCGCTTGGAAACCATCCCACGCACATCGCAGCTCGCAACGGTGCAGTCGATACGCTCAAATTGCTGATCGACTACGGCGGCGACATGAACTTGAAGAACTACGAGGGCAAGACCCCGTTAGGTATGGCGCGCATGAACCACCAGCCAGCCATCGTCGACTTTGTAGCCGCGTACTTCGCGCAGGAATCCACAGACAAAAAGGACGCAGATGGACCAGAGCTTGAGCCGGTTGAAGGCGATGACAACAACCAGGACGAGATGGAACGCCCAGAAGGACGACGGACTTCCAGTGATAGACCGAGTGCTGCTGAGGAAGTAGTTGACGATGAAAATGTTCAAAAAGATCGGACGCCAGCGGAGTGGACTGCGGCTGTATCCGAAGCGTACTGCATGGGCACCATCGCAGAGTGGACGCAGTACGTGGACTCGTCAACCGAGGTGCCGTTCTACTACACCTCGGGACCTTCAGGCGAGCGCATGTACACTTGGGACACCCCAGTAGAATTCGATGCTGCCATGGGCGAAACCTGGGAGATAGTGCGCGGTCCCTCAATGAGTCCAGCAGTAGCACTACTCGAGGAGGATCCGCCTTCCGCCCGCAAAGCTGCGGATAGCCGCTACTATCTGTACCACAACCGGCTCACGGACGAGCTCACCTCAACCATCCCACCCATCGACTACGCGCTGCTGCAGGACGTGGTGCAGAACTCGAAACGGATGAAGCTGCTGCGCGCGCGTGTCCGTAAAGTGTCCGCTGATGAACTCAGCGCGTCCGCGATGGAGTACATGCGCTTCTTCCGCGGCTTCGAAGAGGAGAGCGCCCAGATCCGCAAAGAGATGCGCGCTGCCACCAAGATCCAGCGTCACTTCCGCGCTCGAAGAACGCACTTGCTTGTCAAGGCGCTGCTCCATCAGAACCGCTGCGCGGTAGATCTACAGCGCGCGTTCAAGGGGCGGAAAGCGCGCCGAGAGGCCGAACTGCGTCGGAAGCAGCAGACTGAAGTCGTGAAGATCCGCCGCGTATCGTGGACATCTTACGAGGAAACGCGAAGCGCGCGGGCTGCGCGCGCAACGTCAAGTGCATCTCAAGCGCAGACTCGCGGCACGGGAGATCCAACGCACGTTCCGTGGCTTCGTGGGCCGCAAACTCGGCCATCGCGAGAAGGTTATCCAGCGGCTTGGTCCGAAGGGATACTTTGAGTGGGAAGCGCTGCGGAAGAGGGCGACAGCGCTGCGGTCTTTCAAGGTTTGGGACGAAATGGAGGCGCGCGCGGACTTCCCCGGTGTGTTGTTCTACTGCCACCAGGTGACGCGCGCTTGTAGTTGGCAGAAGCCACCGTCCTGGAGCACGCATGACCGCGAAGCTTTCGAGACCCGGTGCCAGTTGGTGCGCTGGGGGTACACCGAGAAGATGCAGCAAGCCGCGCAAACTCTGCAGGCAATCTGGCGGGCGCGCGTGGCTCGGATCTCGTTCCAAATGGTCCTCCGCGCGGTGAGACTCATGAAGACTTGCGAGCGCGAGTACCTTGAAGACCCAACTCACTTGGTAAAAATGGGCAACTACGTGCTCTACTTGCACACGATCGTACACGACTACGACCGCGCGCGACCGCTTTACGGCAGACTCATGCGCGTGATGGCTCAGCGCGGGCCGGACATCCCCTTCGTGCTGTTCTCGTACGGCATCTTCTTGTACATCACGCAGGAGGAAGACACCACGCTCGTCGAGGAGATGATCTTCCGGGGTAAAGTGGCAGATCCAACGCTCGTCAAGTACAAAGTTGCGTTCCTGGGCTTCTTCCGACAGGCAATCCTGCAAAACCCTGACGATGCCGAGGCGCACATCAACTACGCCGCTTGTGTCCAATGGCTGTACGATCAGTACGACGAGGCCATAACGCACTACCTCCTCGCGCTATCGCTCGCTCCACAACGTAAAGGCACCATGGAGATCTTCCAGAACATGCTCGATCGTCGGAGACGCATCGAGCGAGCCAAGCTCACACCTCGCAGTAGGAAAGCGCTGACCAAGATGGAAGACGCCGGCGTTGAAGAGCAGTTCGACGCCTTCGCACGATTCCGACGGTGGCAATCCAAGCAAGCAGAAGACGACGATCGCGCCCGACGCTCAGCCCTCGAAGCGGAGCAGGACGTCGTTAACAGACTCGAAGCTGCTCGCAAAATCCAGGCCCGGTATCGCCGTCGAAATGCCATGCGCAAGGTGACGCGCCTCCGACTCGAGTACAAGATCGCCGCTGCGAAAGCTGAAGAGGCCCAACAGCAAGCGCTGTACGACCGAGTCACCACAGCATTCGAGGACGTACTCTCCAGCTCCAGCACGAAGAAGAAGACGGCGAAGGGAGACGCCAGCACCGTCTTGAGTCTTCCAGTTGCGCAGCTGGACGCCATCTTCATCTCTTTGAAGATGGAGTTCACTGAGGCACAACTGAACGCGGTGAGCGCCAAATTCCGGAAGGACCACTCCAAGCTTAAACACGTGAACGTCATGGATATCTGCCGGTTTGTCCAGGCTCAGCCACTGCTACAAGAGCGACTCCCAAGCGTCTTCACGGCTGTAGGATCAAAGCCAAGCACGTAGTCTCTGTTGCACACACGAAGTTTAGTGTTAGTCCTAACTGCGCAACGGAATCGCAGACTGGAGGCCGCCCACGTGGCATTCAGGCGTATAAAGCCACGCGAGCGGCGACGTAGGATAGTCGAATACATATTATTTGGTACGTTTGAGTGGGGATGCATCTAGAGTACTTGGTGTTGTTGAGTGAATACATGTCTGGCACAAGGTTTGGTGGAATGGTTGAGGCGAGCTACGCATCGAGCACCCAGCTCGACTTGCAGGCCTCCTCGCATGAGATCCGCTTGCTCGGGTCGGGGTGCAGCAAAGACGCCAGCAGGAAGACGGCGTTGGGGGATAATGTCGGCGGGAAGAACCACGTCGGGAAGGCCACAGATCGTCGCGGCTGGACGCCACCGACGCCAGCAGCCCCCGACTTGAGCATACCAGCGTCGGACGAGAACGGACTGTTGGTGCCTGCAGACGCAGAGCACGATCCGGCGGCCTGGTTCTGACTCCACAGCATATTGGAGCCATTCAGCATAAGTCCGAGCATCGGCGGGGTCGCGTGGAAGCTTGGGTGGGTGGGGACATCTCCGGCATCTGCTGCTTGGAGCCGCTCGAGCTGCCGCCAGTCTGGAAGAGGTTGGCGTCGAACAAGAGCTTGCCAGTGTGCGGGTCCACGGGCAGAGACCGCAGCCACTCGCCGAACTTGAGATACCGCGGGCACGTGGCCAGATCCCGTCCAAACGGGAGCGTACCAACGAGAAGTCCATACAGAATGACGCCGCTGCTCCACATGTCCGCTTTGCGGCCGTCGTACCCGTACCGCGCGTTCTGCAGCACCTCCGGAGCCACGTAGTGCGGCGACCCGACGATGGAGTTCAATCGTCGGAAGCGCGAGGGCGCCATCATGTTGGTGAGTCCGCCCTCTCCGTTGTTGTCCAGCTCGTCGGCACTCGCTCCGCTGCTCACGGCCGCAATAAAGTGCGCCGACAGGCCGAAGTCCGCGATCTTGAGCACGTCCGAGTCGCTGAGCAGGAGGTTCTCGGGCTTGAGGTCTCGGTGTACAATGCCCAGCTGATGGCAGTACCGCACGCCAGCCAGCAGCTGCGTGAAGTACGTCCTCGCCGTGTCCTCCTCGACGCCCGAGTCGCCCCTGATGCGGTCAAACAGCTCTCCTCCGTAGGCCAGCTCCAGCACGAGGAAGATCGTCGACTTGGACGGCTGCACCAGCTCCAGCACGTCGTAAAGCTGCAGCACGTTCTCGTGTCCACTACCAATCCGCTCGCCGCTCACGCTGTTGCCCGTGAGCTTGTGCATGTGCGCGATCTCCCGGTAGATGGTCTTCCTCGCCTGCAGGAACGCGCGGTACTTGGCCGGCATGCTGGGGATCACGTACGCGACGTCGTTGACCACGACCACCTCTCCTTCCCCGTCCATCTCCTCGCCTTCCTCCTCCGTCGCTGTGGCCGCGGACGCCGAGCCCGCCGGGTCCTCGCAGCTCAAGCTGGCGGCGCGTCGGTCCGCGCTGCGCGGGCGCCTTCTGGCCGCGGACCGCGGCTGCAGCTCGTCGTCGTGGTGGTCCAGCAGCCAGAGACTCACGCACATCTCGAGCGTGAGCTCGCGCAGCACGGGGACCCGGCGGTGACGTAGCAGGCCAGCAGCTCCCTGCGCCTTGGGAGATGCACCCAGTAGACGTTGTCCAGCGTCATGCCGCGCACGTGGCCGACCACGGGGGCGCCCTTCTTGACGATCTCGGCGCGGCGCAGCGAGCCTGGGCTCGTGAGCTTGTAGCCCACGGGGTTGAGAATCTTGACGGCGACCGGCCGCTTGGCGCGCTGGTCGAAGGCCTCGTACACGACGCCCGCGATGCCCCCGCCCAGGTAGTTGCCCATGACGAAGGCCGCGGCGTCGGGCGACGAGGACAGCGTGAGGTGCTGGCCGTCGTAGGACGCCACGCGCTCGGGCGACACGTCCGCCTCGCTCAGCGGCATGTACTTGTTCTTGAGCAGCGCCATCGGGGGCTTGTCTATTGTGCTGTGTATGTGGGGTGGGGATGGCTAGTGTCTGAGCTTGTCTTGGCTGCTGGAAGTGGGGCGAAGAGCTATTTTTCTTCTGCTGCTTTGAAGCGCTCCGAGTGGGTGAATGTGCACGCTCGTCCGACCGGCAGACAGCGAGCGACACACACACGGACACACGCACACCTTGGGCGGCGAAAGAGTAAATGGGGAAGGAAGGTGGAAGAGCCCTAGCCTTTTTGGGCTAGGGCCATAGAAAACGGAAAACCAAGATTTCGGCCGCCGCGGAGCAGAGACGGGCCGGGATGACGGCGTACAACGCCGGTTTTGGTGTTTGCACAGGAAAGACAATATTGAATACTAGGTTTTATACGTCATAAAAGGTTTTGTGATACTCTATATGCGTTTTCTTTTGAATTGACTATCGTAAGTTATGCGTTTATACATTTATATGTAGGCTCTTGATTCGAGGCGCCGAGTATGCGGCTCCGAGGAGGTGTGCTAACGCTTCCGGGTGGGGCGACGTTCAAGTCCGCGGCGCGGTTTGCGTGCGCTGCTGCGTGGCAGCTACGGTAGCTGCGCAGTAGCAAGGCAGTTGCGTTGGGGCGGATAGATGCAGACGCTGCGCTGCAATGTGCGGCGCGCAGTGGGGCGAGCGCTGCTGGATCCAGTTCGGTGCGCCACGCTGACTCCGGATGCTGACTAGACGAACGTGTGCGTGGGGCTGCTGGCTGCTGGCTGCTGGATCCAAAGCGGACACGGTCGCAGCTATCCATCGCTACAGCTACATTACCGGTAGGCAAGTTGTTCTTTCGGCAGCAGAGCGCTATCCTAGTGCCGCTGCATGTTGCAGCAAGGGGGCTGCTGCAGTGGGCAAAGTTCTCGTGACAGAGAGCAGTGCGGGCTCATGACGAGTTTGTTCCGACGCGGCCATCGCAGATTTTCGCAGCACGATTTAGGCGACGATTTACGATTTACGATCCGCTTTTAGGGCTGACTGGGCCCCGCGCTGACTATCCAGCCCCATAAAAATTAGCTGGGAAGTCAGAACGCGCTGCATAAACGCGCGGTCCGCGACGATCTTCAATCGACGCGCTCCGACGGCGCAGCGCTGGCAGCTCCGGGGCTGGCCGGACGGACGGAGGTCACCAAGAGCGCGCGGGGCTGCTTAGCGCTGCTGTCTCGGTGCCCTGAATTGTTCAGTGCGGGGCTGACTGAGTCGACGCTGGGCTTATCCCGCGCGGCTGCGGCGTTTTTTGGCGCCGGCTCCGAACGGTCCTCTGCCTCCTTTGAGAGCTGCATCGCGAGGCGTGTTTGCAGGCGGGACTCCGGCGTTTCGACTCGGAGCTGGCTGGGCCGGCCTGAGTTGCTTGGAGAGCAAGCAATCGGGGCTGCTCGTTCAGCGCTCGTTCCGCGCAGACGGCCCGGCGGTCGAAAAATCTGCTGGACCTGGGCATCCGCTAAACGGAGTCCTGTCATCGGCGCAGAGATCCTTGCTGCCTGGAGTGCAGGCCCGGTGTCTGTGTGTTGCAGTGTTGCACACGCGGCCTTCGCGTTGACTTGAGGCTGTTGACGCCCGGCATGGCAAGCAAATCCAGCGCGCAGATGGACAGTGCGGCACCGCATGGCGTCCGTCCGGCGGACTCCACGTTGGCATGAGCTCCACGGCGCTCGAGCAGCACTTCCACTGCTAGCACAGTACTCGCATGCATCCTCCATCTCTGCATCTCCGTCTCCACGGTCTCACTTCCCCATCCGAATCAGGGTCCTTCGCGGTCCTCGTCTACAGCTCCAAGCTCCCCCTCGTCACACGTCGCAGATATCCGCTCTTGAACTGTATTATCCAAGTTGAAGAGCATTTCGACTGGATCGTCCAATCACGCCCCACTTGGCAACCCGACGAAGAGCTACACTACGTACGCGGTCTGGCTCATGGCATCGCCGCGCCGCGACGTGCGCGAGGCGCTGCGGGCGTCGCTGGGCTGGGACTTCTCCTTCGCTTCCTCGGAGCCGGCAGCCGCGCGCTGTCTCGTGGCCCACCCGAAGGACAGAGCGCGCCTGGCTGAGTGGCTCGTGCGCGAGCTGCCGCCGCTGACGCACTGCAACTACGTGCCCAAATCTGCGGACCCAAAAGCGGCGAAAGGTGCCCAAAAGCACGAAGAGGGCGGTCCATTTGGAGACCTGGAAACGCTTCTGGAGCAGGAATTAGGGTTTGGCGCTGTGGCGGGGCTCGTGACTGACTCGGTGGCGACCAAGGAGGAACCGGAGCAACATGACAGCTGCGAGCTGCAACAGGTGCGGGTGGAAGGCAACAGCAACAGCAACATTTGTTGGTGGTGTTTGTTGCACAATGGTGTTAAATTGGGGTTGCGGCTGATAAAAATGATGACGTATGTACATGGTGTTGCAGTTGTCCACACGCGAGGTGATCAAGCGGCTCTATGAGGACATTCCGTCGCACCTCGAGGAGGACGGAGCTGCCAAGATCACGCGCAGTTTGTTCGACGTGCAGGCGACGCCGCGTAACGCCCACTTGCCGGCGTTAAGGGGGGTGTTAACCACCTCCAAGCCGGAAGATGACTCGGCCACTTCAACATCAACATGCACTTTTGCCGTGTTCGAGTACGACGCGCAGTCGCTACAGGACGTACTAAAATACAACCGCGCAGTGCTGGACGGAATCCCGCGTGACATCGACGTGGACGCAGCGTGCGATCCCCAAGCGTCCACCGAAGAGCAGCAGGACGCCCTGGGAGACCTCAAGAAGCGGCTGGTGCTGTTCCAGTTGCGCCGCGTGCTCGAGTTCCTGCACGAGCGCGGCCTGGCCTGCGACGGCTTCTCCCCGCGCGATCTTCACTTAACCGACACGCTGTGGCTGCATCTGTCCGCGCTGCCGCGCGTGCTGAGCGCGTGTGCCAATGCGCGGCGTAAACCTGAGGAGAGCGTGGTGCAAGTGCCCCTTAATGTTGAGTCGTGCACCTCGAGGTCCGTCACGGAGCGGTGGTGCACTGGGGACATCAGCAACTTTGAGTACTTGATGACGCTTAACGCTGCTGCTGGACGCCGCATGGAGGATGGCGTGTTCCACCCGTTCCTGCCCTGGGTCACGGACTTCACTGCAGGTCCGCGCGGGGGCTGGCGCGACCTGGGCAAGAGCAAGTTTCGACTGAACAAGGGCGACGCGCAGCTGGACCGCACGTTCGCGAGCAGCGCGGTGCCGCACCATATCACGGAGAGTCTGTCGGAGATCACGTACTACATTTACTTGGCGAGGCGCACGCCGATGGCGCTGCTGCGGCGTGTGGTTCGTGGAGATTTCCAGGCGCGCGAGTACCCGGCCACCATGGCGCGCATGTTCGAGTGGACGCCGGACGAGTGCATCCCGGAGTTTTACACGGACCCGGCAGTGTTCAAGTCGTTGCATGGTGGCGATATGGAGGACTTGCAGTTCCCGTTGTGGGAGGATGCGGAAGGCGGAGAGGATCAAGACGCTGCCTCGGTGTTCGTGCGATGTCACCGCGCGATGCTGGAGAGTGATGAAGTGTCGGCGCAGCTGCACAAGTGGATTGACCTGAACTTCGGCGCCGCGCTGAGTGGTGACGCTGCAATCCGAGAGAAAAATGTCCCGCTCGTAGTGCACGCAGCCGGCAAGAGTCCAGGGTTCGTGCAGCTTTTTCGGTTGCGCACCCTAAGCGGGTTTATCGCCACCACCACCAGCAACAGGAGCCGGGGCCGACCAAGCGGCCTGCAGCGTATTCGGCTGGGGCGGAGTTGGATGCTCCTCAAGCTGCGTTGCGACCGCAGGGCACCGCGAAGGAAGTAAACGCCATGCTCTCAAGAGCGACGCAAATTGTGGCCGACGCGCAAAAGGATGGATTGTCATTGTCTCCCTTAAACTTGGGAGGAGGTGGCGTTCTAGGGGAATGGCTGCGCTAGGAGCTGCAGCGAGGAGGCGCAGATCTGGAAGTATCGCGCTTCGGTCTCCTGCATTCCCACAGTGCTGGCGATGGTGGCACAGGCCTCTTGGGCGCGGGTAGCAATGCACTGAGCATGACGGCCGCGTCCCCGAATGAAGCCACGCGAAGCCAAGTCATTCTGCGCAATCTTAAGCAGCGTCGACGTGGAGCCAAGCCTCGAGCAAGGTCACATGCAAACGTTGCTGGAGCTGATCCCCTCGTGTCACCTCCGGCGTTCCTGTCCGCGGGTGCGCGTGAAGCTGTGTCGCCTCCGGCGCCTTCGTCTGGATCTGGATCAAGCGGGTTGGGTGCATCAAGGCTGGGGAATCTCTTCCATTCGGACTCCTCCAACCCAAGCAACACCAGCAACAACAACAACAGTATTACTGGTGGTGCCAAGCCCTCGAATGGAGCCTTCCCGATCGTTCCAGAAGTGTCGCCAAGTCCACCAAACTCGATGGGACCACACGGTACCAACAACCGCAGCTTCACGGGGAGTGGGGGCCCCCCAGACCTCCGCGTTCTCACCATTACAACGCCTCAGACCGGAAGTGGTAATGCCAACGTTGGACTTGGTGGGTCAGCTGGAGAGCGAGGAGAAGGGGCCCCGACGTCGCATCATACGCGCCACGCGTCCCTGGGAGGTGGCAGCCCCAATACAGGATCGCACCTGCTGCGGGACTTGTGGCAGCAATTGCGCCAGCCTGAAGATGACAGCTCAACTGGAAATAATGGCGTGGGCAGTGGTCACGGACACGGACATGGGCATCGTCGGAGCCATAGCGCGGGTCACGATCTCATGTTGACTCTGGCTGGAGCCCCCGGCGACATGCAACTCTCGGAGCTGGACGCTGTCAATGAAGCTGCCCCCGGTGTTGACCCCTGCGGGCCACTCGATGACGTCGATCTGAAGCTGCTCCAGCTTGGACTGCGAATTGTTCTCCCAGAGGCTGAAAAGGAGTACAAAGTCGAGTTTGAAGCCCATGCACCGACTGTACCTGGCGTGGAGGTGTCAAGGCTCAATGATCAACACGCGTTTGCAGATGAGGTGGTGGATCCAGTGTACCGCATCCCGGAGGAGTTCCTGAAGTCTACGAGCACAACTAAAAAGATGACGCCATTTGAGCTGGCACAAGCCGCCGATATCTTTTCAATGGGTTGTATCGCCGCCGAGCTCTACACGCACACCCCAGTCTTCTCGCGACGCTCTTTGGAGGATTATCTTGCTGCGTACTCGCGACAGCAGAACCAAGAGGCCACCCAGGGGACTAACAGCGGCGATGACGAAGGAGATGGCTGGATATCGAGCATCCTCGCTGCTCAATGCAAGCCGAAACCTACGCAGCAGCAGCTTCATTGGAACCACGCGGTGGCAGAACGACTCGCAGGATTGCCGCTCAACTTGAAGCAGGGGGTGCTGGACATGCTGCATCCAGACCCGCGTGAGCGCCTGCTCCTCGCCTGCAAGATCGAGGGACTGGAACCTGCTACTGTTCTGGATAACTCGCTGCTCTCTTTAAAGAGTGAGGCGTGTGTGCCGTCGACTAGACCCTTGGACGCGTTTCATGCAGCACCCTCGGCATTGTTCCCGAAAGACCTTGGAGTCGTGTACAAGTTCCTAACGAAGCTTCACAGCGCTCCCGAGCGCGACTGGCATGCAAGATTTACTGCAGCAAGGCAACTACTGTCGTCGTTATCTGGATTGTCGGAGCTCCTGTTCCGCGTCGCGATGCCTGAGCTGCTGAGGTTCTTCCGGGCAAGTTCACACACGGAGACGATTCGCGCCGAGCGTGTTACAGCGGCCGTCGTCTTCCTGCTACCCGAGATGGCGCGACAGCTTGGGCGTGAACGCGCTCGTGTCGAGCTGCTGCCTGACGTGGTGCGCGTCTACGAAAGCAGCGAGCTGGGACGCTCCGTACTCTTGAGGTGCTGTTTAGGGGCTCCAAGCGTGCTGCTCTCCCTCCTCCGCGCGTTTGGAGCGACTGCAGTTCTCGACAGCTTCGCTCCTGTGATCTTGGAGTGGTTGGTGCCTCCTACGACCGACTCCGATGCGGAATTGAGGTCGTCGCTAACGCCGCTGTCCGTGCGCTCACCACCGTTACCTCCGTTTGCTGGCGAGTCTGCGGGGCTCACTGCCGTGACCTTCGGAGAGTTGGCATGCTCGGCAATGCTGGGACCTTCGCTCACGGCCAAGTACTTGCTGCCGCCGCTACTGAACCAGCTTGGGCGCGTTAAGAGTCGCTGGACACACCTCGCAGATTCCAAGACACTGCGCCGCACGGACAAGAAGGTGAGCTTGGCTCCTGTTATCATCGAGGACAGCGATCTCCTTGGAACTTCCGAGTTTCATCTTACCTTCCTGTCCAAGTCCAAGTTGTACGAGTCGCATCATGTAGCAGACGCTATCCTGCAAGTGTGCCGTGAGTTGGGCGAGTTCCCCGTGGCCAACATGCTACTCCCGCGACTGTTTGACGTGCTCCCACGCCTTATTTCTCTATCGGAGAAGATCGGGTCAGTCCGCATCGAAGGCGTTCCGGTACGTGGCTGATCAACTTTGTCTCTTAACCTCTCGCTGTGGTAGAGTGAGCTAACCATCGCAATTCGTTGTAGGAGGAGCTCGGGCGGGAAATCTACGTGCTGCTTCGCATCTTGAGGCATGTGGTGCGAACGCTGAATGACACAGCCTCTCTCCAAGACCTGCTCTCTCGCCGCGCGCGGAGCAGCCTGATGGAGTTGCTAGCCCAGGCCGCGCCACCTTTCCTGCACCCTCGCATGGCTACTGCGGTGATTGCAGCCGCCACTGCAGGCATGGAATCAGCTTCATCGATCCGCGCGACAGCTACCGGTTCTACTGCCATCTCGACGAAGAAGAAGGTGCTGCGCAGCTTGAACTTCATGAAGGACGCAGACCACCGCAACCTGCGCGCGTTCACAGTGGTTGGGCTCTCGCGGACGATCGTGGCAGTGTGTCAGAAGCTCGGTGCAGAAGCCACAGTGGCGGATGCCACCGTCGTGAGCGGTATCAACCGGTTCTTGAAGCGTTGCAGCGACGTCTACGCCGAGTTAGAGGTGTCCAACTTCCAGTGGGACCTCGCTAGCGAACTGGTGAGCGAGCTGTGCGTGCCGCTACGTACGCTGCTAGGGAAGGAGCTGTTCAACCGCCACTTCCCCATCGTTGCAGGTAGCTCAGTCCTTCAGCTATTGCTGCTACCGCTAAGCAGTAGCGCGGGTGTCGATCCCAACCGAGGCGGAGGATTCGACAGTCAAGCCGTGAAGAATGACAAGCGGAACCTCAGCTCTCTGGACAACCGACTGGCGCAGTCACAGATTCACCTGCGCAAGCGGACGCCACTTTTGGTCCAGGAAGCAGACAGTCCAAGTGGACAGGACGATGATGATGACGCAGATGACGAAAATGACGAGACGGATAACGCATCGGTGACCTCAACGACAGAGCCCGAGGATCCCGCGACATACCCGCCCGAGCTGCTGCGCTTCGCCTACCACGCGGTTCGTCTGCACTCCGTTCGCGCGACGAGCTTCCTCCGCGTGCCGTCGACGCTGCTCATTGGCTCTGGCAAGAAGGCGGCGCAGTGGGAGGCTGCGCTCAGCAAGGAGCTGCTGATCTTGCAAGAAACTCGTCGCCAGCGCAAGGTTGTAAGCGCTGCGCTTGCCCCCGAGCGCGCTGGAGCCGACGCCATTTGGCTTCGATCGCGCATTCGCCAACCTTTCGAGCCTCGATGCGACGAAGGAGGCCAAGTTCCGAGTGGATACGAAGGCGGAGGAGGCGGTGGTGGAATGCTCGGAGGATCTTGGGCTCTTAGCGCCGAGATCCGACAATCCATTAAGGCCCACTCCAGCTCTGTGCGCTGCGTGAGTGTGGACGCGGATGAGGAGTTGTTGTTGACTGGGAGTCGTCACGGTTCATGTCGAGTGTGGCGGCTAGCTGGACATCCAGTTCAAGCCCGGGCTGCAGCGCCGACTGGGGCGTCCGACAACCGCCCGATCCTGGCTGTGGCTCGCACTGGTCGAGCTGGAGCGCGAGTTAAAACTGGTGCACTAGGCGCAGGAGACGCGGACGGGATGGCAGTGGCAGCCTCGGCTTCAGGCGTGATGCTCTGGGATTTGCGGACGAGTCAAGCGCGGATGCGGCTACCGTTCTCCGCGACGACCGAGCCTGTTGTGTCGATGGCTACAGGGACTTACGCTGTGGATGTGGCCGTGGCGACTGGGAGACGCGTTGTTTGTGTGGACGCTCGTACTGGTCCGCGCGTGGTAGCCGAGTGGCACGCGGATGCTGCCGGTATCGGCTCCAATTCATCTGCGGCAGGGGCGAGCTTGGCAGCGGTGGCTTCGTTCGTGGATGGCACTGGGTATCTCGCAGTGGGGACTGCAAGCGGTCGTGTCGTTCTGCTAGACGCTCGAACTGGTCGGCAGGCAGCACGCTGGCAAGCGCTGGAGCCCGGCGCGCGTGTCGTCCACCTGGCGCAGATCTCTTCGACGCAGTTGCTGGTGGTGGGCGCCGACAAGGAGGCGCGCGTGTGGCGCGTGATGCTGCGCAGTCACGGGCACCCGCAGCTCCGGATGACCATCACGGGCGTGCCGGAAGGCATCTGCGCGTCGCAGATCTCGGTCCACTCGGCCACGGACACGACCGTGTTCTACGTCGCCAACGGCGCTCGCATCCACTGCGTGCAGCTCCCCACGGAGCCGCGCGCCGTAGTGTCGGTGCAGCCCGCCGTTGCTGCGCGGATGGAGTCGTGGCAGCTCACGGAGCCCGGAGGACCCAGCAAGAACAACAAGAGCCGCGTCGTCTCGCACGGCATCGCGGTGCTGCCTCTGCGCCAACTTGTGCTGCTCGGGGCGGAGGACGGCTGCTTGAAGTGCGTCGTGTAGCTGAAAGGGAGATGGGGCTGATTAAAATTGTACGTACTGTATGCAACATGTAAAGCAAGAACGTGAGTTAACCACAACGACAACCAGAAAGGTAGAACAACCACTGACAGTAAAAGGTAGAACCAAAATAAGTGTTTTCATTTCGCTCTAACCCTCTCCTTCAGCTTAGAGGCAGCGTTTCGGAGAGGGCTGTAATGTAAAAGTACAGCACTGAAGGCTTCAGCTTGCGATTCCGCGTCGTCGTTCCTCCGCCCCCTTGAGTTGTCAGTCAATCGTCACTCGAGGTCGCGAGTCGAACGGCGGTCTCCAGCCCGGGCATCCGAAGACTTAGTTGTTCAGGCCCTTGGCCTCGTTGATGACGTTCTTGTGGATGACGGCGATTTTGCGGCGGTGCGACTGCCAGTCGGCACCCACGTCCTCCTTGTAGCGGAACATGTCCTGGCGGTTCTGCTTGTTCCAGTTGACGTCCGGGTGGCCGGACAGGTAGCGCACGCACTGGGCCGTGCACAGGCCAGCGGCGGCCACGCAGGTCACGAGCACGGGCCACGTGCCCTTGTCACCGAGCCATCTCTTGGTAGCGCTCTGAGCAACACGGCCAGCCATTGTCTTGAGGAGGGAGGGTGGAAGGTCTTGGGCTTGGTGGGGCTTGCGACGCAAAATGCGGAATGAAGCGAGCGGGCGGCGCGAGCAAGTGCACAGCGCAGCGGAGACTCTGGCGGCAAACCTGCTGACGTCAGCGTTGTTCGAATCAATGACCTGTACCTTCGTATATTCAGAACCAAACAAATCAAGAGAAATCTACCTGAGAGATCACATACGCTTGTGAGAGCGAATGCGCGAACATGAGTGGCTGGAGGCCTCCTCCCCCAGCTATGCGCGACGCGCTGTCGTCCTCAGAATTTTGGGCCGGTCCCTTGAAACGCAAGGGCCTGTATTCAGGGCTGGCCCGAGCGCAACGTGGGGCCCAGGACGCGACGGCGTTGGCTCGAGCCCGTAGTGTTAAAATAGCGAGCTCGAGCCTCGGCGGTGACATGGCGCGGATCACGTGACGGGTCAGCTTCAGCTTCTACTGCAGCTTTGCGTGTCAAATGGGCGTGGGACGCGGCAGTCAACGGACGTAACGGCCATTGCCAGGTTTAACACTTGGCGGCAAAGATACGAGCCCCACGTAAAATAATTGGCAATGTGGACGTATACAAACTTCAAGAGAAGCGGCTGGAAGGACACGAATATGGGAGGCAGGCAACGCGTATCTCTCGCGTTTAACGGACAAAGTGGTGGAGATGAAGGTATCGATCGGCGCGAAAGTGATTCATCGGTCACCGATTCGGTGGGGGTATACAGGGACTACGGGGGTCTATTCTACTTCTGTTCTACTTGGCCGTTGCAGTCTCAGCAGCTTCCGTATCGGGATTCTTCCTCTTGACGGGCTCGCCGGTCTGCTCCTCCTCGTACGCGTCGTGGTTCATGAAGAGCAGCGGGATCATGCCGATCAAACAGCCGATGGTGATGCCGCCGGCGGACGCGAAGAAGTTGCACCAGTGCGTGATGGACATGTTGGCCTGCGCCTTGGAGAGCATGGGATCGGGGATGCCCAGACGCCGGGCCATGGACTCTACGACGCCGCCCAGGCTGAGCCCCACCACGTCGGCCACGGTATTGCCCAGCGCAGCGGCACAGAGCATCGACATGGCGTAGGACGAGTGGAAGTGCGTCTCGATGGCGTCCCCGGCCACCAACAGGATCAGGTTGTCCACCAGGCCGAAGCCCACGAATGGGATGGCCGAGCCGATCATCACGAGTCGGAGCTGGCGACGAGTGGGCGGAGCGAGTGCGCGGGACGATAGCGAGTGCGCGGGGTTCGTGCTGGCGACCGGACGGAGGCGGAAGCGGGACGTGAGCAGCCCGCGCAGCTGGTCGTGGCTCAGGAGCCCGTCCTGGTCCGTGTCGGCGGTTTTGAGCACCTTTCGAGCTCGTTCGTGTAGTTGCTGGCCACGCGCGTGATGACGTTGTAGCGCTGCGCCTTGGACAGCGACTGGAACCGCTCCACGAGCGCGTCGACGGTGCTTTTCGGCGTCTTGGGCTTGCTGCGAGCAGGGACTTTGGATGCCGGCGCTTTCGACTTGACAGGTTGTTGCAGCTGGGCGGAAGTGGACGCACCCCAGAGCATGGTGGTGGCCGAGCGGCGAGGCGGCGCCTTGAAGCGACAGATACCCGAGAACGCGGCATTCGTGCGCTTGCGGGTCTTGGGACCCGCGCAGATATTCCGAAAGCGTCGGATGGTGCTCATGGCTGGGCAGCAGACACTCAATACAGGTCAGCAATGGAACGTGGCGAGCGGCGTAATGCGAGGTGGAAAGTGGCGGCATCGGAGCGGCTCAAGCACGTGAGCACGCGCAAATATAGTTGGGCAGCATAGAGGATGGAGGATGCTGGTGATAAGACCACGAGTTCATCACTCAGAAATAGCGGCGCAGCGCCTCACGTTGCCGTTTCGAACTCACGTCGAGGATGGTGGTCCACCACTGGTGGAGTCTGTTGACTTCTTGCTGGCGCGTACTTGGCCATTTCGTTCACACTAACGCGCAGCATCGGAAACCCCACTTCACGCACCGTACAAGTATGCTAGGAGCTGATAGCAGGCGTTAGTAGATGCTCTTCTCGAGCAGCAGCACACTCGGCTCGACATCCTAGCGCTGAGCACAGATTTCATTCATTCTCGAATCCGCCACGTGTTGAAGTGGTTCAACCATTACAGTTCCTTCTCGCAATGACATTTACCTTGAATCTAACTAGATTTTACATTGAATGGAGTTTGCAAGGGTCTACAAATATCAAAGCGCCACAACTGTATATGCAGTGCCAGAGGTTATGCGATGCTATATCGCTCACAGCGCAGCTTGCAACAGAACGCCTTAACTTAACGAAAATGCGCTACAGGTCAGCGTATACCCCCTGCGTAGCTCCTTGCCCTCTTCTCTCTAACCCCCTCTCCGTCTCCTCCACACCAGTGCATTGTCCGGCTCGCTTGGCGCCGTCGCCGGTCTGCTGGGCAAATTGGGCGCGGACGGCGACTCGAGCGCGCTGCAGCTGCTCGAGGTGCAGTGCGCGGCCTCGAGTCTGTCTGAGTCGTGCGGGCTCCTGACGTCCGTCGTGCGGCTGCTGTGTCTGGCGCTGATGCTGGGCGTCAACGCGCTCATGATCAACTTCTTCGTCAAGGGGCTGCACGAGACGGACTCGCTCACGGCCACCGTTACGAGCGCCGCCGTGAGCTGCGTGCTGTCAGCGGCTGGCGGCTACTTCTTCTTCCACGAAGTGCTGCCCGCCCGGTGGTTCGTGGGGGCGGCTGTCATCATGGTGGGGCTGGCCTTCCTCCTGCACGGAGACAACGCAGAAGACAAGAAGAAGACCAAGGAGGAGTAACCTGTCAACAAGCACCTTATTTTCTCTTACTACTACTTATAGTATGAAGCGAACAGAGATACCTACGGGAACTGTTCACGATTGAGTTCGAAGGTGTACTGGATAGTACATGAGATCTAATCGGCGAACTCGGGCAGTTCCAATGGAAGTTGGGTGAACATACTAGCACTACGAGCGAAGAACAACATGGCTAACCACCCCTGGGATAGTCATAGTACGACTCGGTGGCGGAGCTTTTGGCTTTGCCCACGCATCCGACGCAGCAGAGCCCATCTTGAGTTAGAGGATTTCTGCTATAGCACTGTAAAACACTTCGATCGTACGGAGCAGCCGCAAGCACGCTCTCTGACGTCTCGTCGGTACAAATGACCGCAGATATCCCGCCCGTGCAACAACGAACGGATCTTTGGTCTACACTGTACAGTACTGTATATTCGCACTAGCTACGTGGATATGCATTTGCTTGTGTGCATATTAGTATGGAGAGGATCGTGAAAACCCCTTCTTCACCGGGTCATCCGAAGGGATCCCTCGACCCCCCTTCTCGATATGGGCTCGCCGTGCCCCGACCAAGTTGCCACCGAAAGTGCAACGAGGCCGTATGGTTGAGCAAGCAAGCCGGCGGTAAGAACATGCAAATGGTACTACACACAATCAGCCTTCGCTCTAACAAGGTCTTCTTGCTTCCGGACTCCAATGGTGTCCCTTGCGTAATGAGCTCGCAAAACGGTGCCTGCTAGACGCGCGTGGCCCACGATTGGCCAGGGAACTACGGTTCAGCGGTTAACATAGCGCTACGCTGATTGGCTGAGCGGATACCGAACCGGTCTCCGGACACTTCAAGCACACAAGTTGCCTTTTACGCGAGCGGCGACAGACTGGCGCAGTTGGAGCCGTAGAACCCGGAGAAGCACGAGCACACGCCACTGGAGTAGTCGCAGATACCTCGGTTAGCACAGTCGACGTGGCACAGATTGCCTGCTGCGCCTGTGCCGACGCCTCCTGCAGCGACGACGCCCTCGCAGTCCGTTTCGTCCTCTGCTGTCATGGGGTCGTCTCCAGAGGGGCAGTGCACTGCAAGTGAGAGGCATCAGCAAGAGGGAAAGAAGATAAGAAATAGTGCGACGTACGTCTAGAGCAGTCGGGCCCAAACCACTGCGAGTTGCGACTCGCCTGCGCCGAGACCGACGGGCCAGTACGAGTCACAGAGGCAGCCTTGGATCCGGTCTTGGTCCCAAGTCGTCGCAGTCACGTCCCCACCGTATGTCGTCGCCGGCGACAAGGGGAACGCACTGGTCTCCGTTGCGAGTTCACGCATGCTGAGGCACTGGCCGTGGCCGGAGCAGCCATTGGGGCAACTGCCTGTAGGAATGCACAGCGAGCAGGGTCAGCTATTTACCGATGGCGCACTTCCTGCAACAGCTGTCTGCAGCCAGCCAACGTACTGCGCTGGCAGGCCGATCCTTCGTATCCGTAGTAGCACATGCACGTGCCCGAGGAGCGGTCGCAGACACCGGCGTCGGAGCACTCCGCCTTGACATGGGATGTCGTGGCGCTAGTCGGGATGCCGCCCCACGACGGGCCCGCCGGGCAAGTTCCTGCAGCAATACTTAGAGGTAAGAAAACAGGTCAAAGTCGATGCAATTCAGTGAAGCTCCACGCACGCAGGGAGCAGTCCGGAGAGCGGTAGTTGGTGATGTCCGTGGAGGCGCCGTAGCCCTCGTAGCACTCGCAGGTCTTGGTCAGCGCGTCGCAGCGGCCGTGCGCGTTGCAATTGCTCAGCGCCGCGCAGAGATTGCCCGTCGGCACGCCCAGCTGCGCTCGTGCCAGTGGCGTCCAGGTAATAGCAGCAGCGGCGGCGGCGATGCACGCCAGCGCCGTGAGCCGCCGGATGGTCATCACCGTATCGGGTCGGATCGAGTTTGGGCCGACCAGATGGCTACAGTCCCCTAAAAATAAGACCGCGACCCTTGAAGCCACCCTCGCATCTGGCAACACCACCGGTCTTGTTTCACCTCGTTTTAGCGACCTCCAGTTTCATCAACGCCAGATTATAACCTCTTTAATTTTCCTCAATATAAACCACTTCAAGTCGTTATATCCAGGTTCAACGCGTTGCCCAATGGCAGCGGCGAAAAAAGATCACTGTTCGTTACACCGGCAAAAGGAAACAACCACACTCCTGCGCGGTAGAGAGCGAGCCGGTGTCGGAGAAGAAGAAGAGGAAGAAGCCAACGCGCCTGCAGCCCAAGAAGAGAGCGCGCGCGCACTCGACCGATAGCCTACAGCCCTATAGAGGCGCCGCTAGACTAGGTGCAGGCGAACCCTCTCTGGTCCCGTGTCTGCGTCCGTGTCCAGCTCATTGTGGAAAACCTCCGCCGTCCGACGCCCATGGACGAGTGCGAGCGGCCGCCGACGCCCAAGAGCAAGAGCCCGCGGCGCGCCGCCGCCGGCCATTGAGATCCCGCTGCAGAGCAACATGAGCGCGGAGGAGACGCCGTCGCTGCCCTCGTCGCCCACGGACGCCGACACGCTCGTGGAGCTGCCGTTCGTGACGCCCAGCTGCTCGCTGGCGCTGCAGTCCAAGCGCGTGTGGCACGTGCGCAACGCGCTGGTCGCGTCCAGACTGGCCTCGTGCGGCCTCGACACGCTCGCGGCCGCCATCGACCAGCGTGCGGCCGCGGACCGCGCGTCGCCCCTCGAGAAGGACGAGTTCGTGGAGCTCGTGCGCGCACTGCCGGAGCTGCGCACGGGCGAGACGTTCAAGCCCATGGAGGAGACGCTGGAGCGCATCTTCCGCTCCTTTGAAGCCACCAACCGCACCGACATCTACCAGTTGGCTACGGGCTGCCTAGTGCTGCTGCCCGGGAGGTCAAGCGCAAGGTGGAGATCGCCATCCAGTTCAGTCTCAGCGGCTGCGGCGTGGACGGCGGCGGCCCGGCCACTCTGTCCATTGTACGCACGGCACTGGGCTGCCTGCTACTGTCGGTGTCCGCGGTGTTCGACCTGGAGACGGCCACGGCGGACCAGCTGCAGTCCACGGCGTCCATTGTGACCACGTGCGTGGATGAGACGGTCGCGCGCATGTTCGCGGCCAATTCATTGGGGAAGGACGACACGGCGTCGTTCGAAGAGCACATTTGGCCCTGGATAGAGGCGAACAGCAGCTCGAGTAAGGCAGTTCCGTGGATTAAGCTGCTGGACCAGAAGAAGTGGCCGGGATCGAAGAAGTTGACCCCGAGGTCGCCACAGAGCTCGCCTACGAAGTGGGGGTTGCCGGAGGACCCTCCTCCGACTACCAGTGATGCTGGAGATGACGACGGCGAGTACGACGACGATGACGATGATGCAACGGCGGAACTGAGCTTCCGCTTCTCCAGTGTGGACGGCGGCGTGTTGACCATCGGCGAGCAGCAAGCAGTTGATCTGTATGACCTGCTGGTGCAGTCTGCGTTCACGCGCGTGACTCCGCAAGCCATGTACGATACTTTTGTACAGCACACTGGAGACGGTCTGCTGGAAGAAGAAACGTTCTTAGAGGCGATTGAGGAGCTGCTCAGCATGACGGACAAGCCCCACTTGATGGAGGACAACGCGTTTCTGGAGAGCATGCTGTCGATCTTCCGGTCCTTCTTGCCCGAGAAGTGCCCAACCGTGGATGCGTTCGAGATCGCCGCGGGATTCAGTCTGATGTCGTGGGGATCCAAAAGCGACAAGCTCGCGTCTGCCTTCCATTACTTTGACGCAGACTGCAAAGGATACTTGAATCGTCAGCAGCTGTGGCGGTTCCTCAGGTCTGTGTTAATCACGCTACTGTATTTATCCCCTCCTACAGACGCTGTCTTGCATCGATACGGCTCGTTGGCGGAGTTGGTTGACAAGGGAGAAGAAGAGATTCTAGAAGCCATTATGGAGGGTCTTCCCGATGACGACGGCGAGGACGAGGACGAAGAAGACGACCAAGAGGATGCCAGTGATGGTGACGCCAAGGGGGGAAAGAGTGCTGCTGGTAGTGACGATAGTGGAGAGTACGTCGACGAAATTGATGGCGATCGCGCGCGAGCAAACTCCGATATGCGCTTGGGTCTCTATACGTTCGAGGATTTCGGATTGTGGTATAATGGCGGAGGCTTCAAGGGCATGAGCTGGTTGGAGCTATTGGATCTTCGCAAGTGGGTATTTGTATCGCCGTCTTTCAGCTTGGAGGGTCTCGACACGCGGTCGGTAGACCCAATCGTGGCAAGCAACAACTACTATACTGCCAACAACATACAGGTGGATATTGATGCGGTAGACCCGCCGGACGGAGTACCAGGAGTTAAGAAGCCATATTTTACGTTCGCTGACGTAATTGACGAGGAAGACGACGAAGATGAAGACGACCGCGGCTCGGCCAGACAACACAATCCCCCACCTCCTTCGTCGTCATCGATCGAGTCTTCCTCTACGGCTGTGCGGTCATACAACAGCAGTATCCCGGCTACGCTGCCTGCGATCTGTTTGAAGAATGAAATCGTGCTGGAGTTTGATCTCCCGTTCGACGCCGATGACGATGCGATCACGGAACTACCTTTGACGACCCTTTGCTTCGACAACGGCGACCTCATCCAGTATTTTGAGCTGCAGCGTGTGATCAAGCTCAATCAAGTGCAGCTGTATCGCGTGTACGACGTGTTCGAGCCGTTCATGGAAGATCCGTCGGCATCGTGTATCGAGAAGAGCACGTTTGATAAGTGTGTCGGGAAGCTTCTCCCTGCCAACGTAGCTCCGAGTGTGGCAGCAGCATTTGGTGCTAACAGCAACACTCGGGTCGCACCCCGAAGCGTCGGGCGTGGCAAGGATCCGAAAATGGTGGCAGACACCCTCAGCCGCCTGTTCTTCGCGTTTAATCGTGGTGGCACGGGAAAGATTGACCTGGTTGAGTTCGTGTCAGCGTTTACCATCTTCTGTGCCGGGTCTAAGAGTGAGAAACTCGCGTTTGCTTACCGTTTGTTCGACGCTGATGGAGATGGGTGTCTAACGCGCCGGGAGATGTGGAAGTATCTGCGGTCTTTCTTGACGATGCTGCTGGCTTTAGGAAATGGATCCGAGTTGTCTGCTGAAGCCATCGCCAGCGTCGCGGATACCACGGCGATTGAAATTGCAGACTGTATCTTTAAGGACACGGATAAGACCTTCAGCACAAGGCAGTCAATATTGTCCGCGCAAGAGGGAAGTCAACGCCACAGCTTAGATATCCCCATGTCGGCGGACACGGCTTCATTCAAGAGCTCCTCGCGGAATCACCGTGGTCAGGGGCGCTACGAGCACCGTGGGTCTTTTCCCGAAGAGAGTAATCTTCATCTCGTCGGAGCAGCGTCCAACGCTGCGGGTGCCGGTGCGGGGAGTGCGTTCATCCGCGGAGGCGTTGTGTCCTTCGAGGAGTTTGCCATCTGGTACTCGCAGCATGGGTACACGATTATTGCCTGGATTGAGTTGTTGGACTCCAAGAAATGGCCGGAGGTGAGCCGTTCGGTGGCTGATGCAATTCTTCGCTATAACAGTCGTCAGCAGCACGCGCTTGAGAATGCAACACAAATGGGATCCGACGATACAGGCTCTGGGTCATCCAACGATACCGTGTCTTCGAACGAGAGCACTAATCGCGTCCATGCATCATTGGAACCCAACTACCCTGAGTCCGACATGACGGTACTTGACACTACCGCCTTCCGGACTGCGAACCGCTACGCTGTGGAAGCAGGCATGGATGCTGTGACCGGCATTGCAAACCTCATAACATCTCCAACGGCGTCGGCCGCTGCTGCGAAGGACCTCTCGTCAGTGGCTTTGCAGTTCAAGCTAACGAGCTATGACAACACGACGCTCCGAATCCGCTTGAAGGACGTCGCCATCGTGTACACCATCTCCGAGCGCATGAACTTCAGTCGCATGTCGTGTGGTGAACTGGTGCATCTGCTCAAGAAGCACGCCCACAATCGGTGCCTGACGAAGCCAGGATATTTGCGAGCTATGCGCGACCTAGTTCCCCGTGACGAACTCTCGAACGAAGACCAGGAGTTTCTATCGTTTCACTTGCTGCGGATATTCACCCTCTTTGAGAGCGAGAGTGTCCTCCAAGGTAATGAGGCCAGCGACAACGCAAGTGTGGAGGACGGCGACGACCAGAGTGGAAGAGTTGGCAATGGCGTGGGCATGAACACCATATCGGTGGAAACGTTACAGTTGGTCGCTGGTATGTGTGTGTTTTGTGGGACGACCAAGAGCGCTAAGCTCAGCGTGCTGTTCAAGCTCTTTGCCTCGCATGGAGATGGTCACGTTTCTCGGCGACGTCTATTTGAAATGCTGAAATCTGTCCTGGTGGTGTTGTTTGCTTTCTCAAGCTACAACGCTACGAGAGGCAATTCTAATGACACGAGTTCAGTCAGTTCTTGGAGTACAAACTCGATCGCAGAGCGGGCCGCGGGTGCTGTTGTCTCCAAGCTTTTCTGTGAGGCCACGTGCAAGCGCCCCGACGCGATCAGCCTGGCGGAGTTTGCTGCGTGGTATGCAGCTGGTGGCTACATGGACTGCCCGTGGCTGGAACTGCTTGATTTGTCGAAGTGGCCGGCTAAGGAAGCCTTCGAGGCTAGCAAACGCGAGAAGCCGCTGATCTACGCGTTCGACATGCTCGAAGAAGGCAGCATCTTGCACTTTACTGAGAGCGACATTTCGACGTATCTATTCATGCTGCGTTCGACAAAGCTTGGCGAGTTGGGTGTAAGCAAAGTGTATGACGCGCTGCTTGCGTACGCGACTCCATCAGCGGAGGAGGCACTCAAGATGTCGAAGGCTGTTGGCACTCAGAGCCGCCGAGGTCAGATGTACTCGTACGCAGCTGTGGAAGAAGACGAAGGGGCGTATTTGGTCCTCACACGCCCCAACTTCTACGAGTGCGTTCGCAGTCTGGTATCGAAAGACGGGATGTCGGAGAAAGCACAGCAGACTTCGTCCAAGTTGCTCTCGCGACTCTTCAATGTATTCGACCGGAAGCGTTGCGGCCGCGTGAACGCCTTGGAGCTTGCTTGTGGCCTGAGCATTTTGGGCAGAGGCTCAAAAAGCCAGAAGTTATCGTTGGCGTTCGATTTCATCACGAAAATGCGGCAGCAGCGGCACAAAACGCTAGCGAGTTACGCACCCCCTCCTCCCAGTACTGCTACTGGTTTTGGAGGTTTTGGCGGCTTCGGAGGGCAAGGCACGGCAACTGGTGGCTTTGGCTTCGGGATTGGGGGCGTGCCAAGCAATCAGTTCTCAATGAGTGGGGCTGGTGGGTTTGGATTCCCTAGTACTCGTGGATTGGGATCAACTGCGCAGGGTATGCGTGGCGGGATGAATCGCCAGCCCCCACCACCCTCAGTGGCCGAGGTGAATGCCCTTCCCCACTCGGTACTTTTCATCTATCTGCGGTCGTTCTTGCTGGCGCTTATGGCGCTCAGCGATGGCACGTACCGCCTCGGGCTGGAGAAGATTTACGTGGAGGCTGACGACTTCATCGAGGAAGCTATGGGCGACCTCATGACGGATGTGACGGCTAACGGGGGTGCCAACGCGTCTACAGCCACCGCGCTCTCGGGTTACGGCAGTGCTCGCTCGCGCGCCCGCGTGACTTTCGAGCAGTTTGGCGAATGGTATAACACAGGTGGCTACCAGCTTATCTCGTGGGTGGAACTCCTTGATGTGAGCAAGTGGCAACAGCAGCAGGACTTCCAAGAGCAGTCCATGTCAACGGCAGGTCCCGCTTCGACCTACCAGAGCAAGCGCATGGCGCCCGTTATGGGCTCGCAGAGCCGTGGCCCCATGTCCACGGCTGCTCCTTTGCCTGTGGAGCCCATGCAGCCTATTCAACGATCGACAAAGCCTGTGACTCGTCGGCGACAGGTGCGGCAGAGCGATATCGTATCCACGCCGTTCGTCCGTGGCCTGCCTGGCGATCGCTCAGACGCAAAGCCCGATCCTCGCGAGTCAGCAGGGGCAATCAGCTTGAGCTCCGACGGTCCCGTTATGGTGTTTGCGGTTGCGAAGGACGCTGCGGAGCTGCAGTTCTTCAATGAAGACATTTCGACCCTCAAGCTATTCTTGCGGCAGACGCAACTCCACACAGTCACGTCATGGGAGCTGCAGGGAGCTCTTCTGGAGGCATTGGATTTCCCCACTGCTAACAGCAATGGCATTATGCTGACAAGACGAAATATGCTCATTCGAGGGCTGCAGCAAGTGTGCGGAACTTTGCCTCTCATCGCTCCGTCAAGTGCCTCTAGCAGTCAGACAGGATTCCTGAGCGAGGAGGGCACCGACATGCTGCATCGGTTGCTAGGGGTGTTCGTGCATGAGCCCGCGTCTGACGATGAAGGCGAGCAGCTAGCAACGGAAGGCGACGACGATGATGAGTCCGAAGACCCCATCGATATCGGTGCAGCGATCTGCGGCCTACTGGTGGTGTGCGAGGGCTCGATGCTGGAGAAGCTCAAGTGCTGCGCTGCGCTGATTTCTGACGACGACAGAGAGAGCACGCTCAAGGGCGAGGGCGAAGGCGAGAGGGAGAGCGATGTCCCGATGATCAAGCTGGAGACGATCAAGTCGAGTCTCATGTGCTTTCTCATGGCGTTCTACGGCATGAGCAGCTCGTTGAGTGCTGAAGTGGCGCGATACTCCGCTGAGCTGGGCGCCGACGCCGTCCTGCAGTCGTTCCTTGACTCGACGGTGGAGGATGATGTTAACACCGACGACCTGGACCTGGAGAAGCAGGTGTCGCTGCGCGAGTTCAGCGACTGGTTCGGCGAGGCCGGGTACCCGTCTCACCCGTGGCTCGAGCTGGCCGAGCTCAACCACTGGCCCGCCGCCATCAACGTGTGCGGCAGCAATGGGATCACCGACTCGGACGACGAGCGCGACTAAAGGCAAGTACCGTACGTAAGTAGATAGAACACCGTCCAAGCTATGAAATAAAACACAAGAAACTTTTGCACAAGCTTCGGTGTAAGTGATGTTGGGACCGTAGATAAGCGTGGAAGCGTTGGAGCAGAAGAAGATGCTGTTACCGTACCTTGACAAGATCGAGCACACCAACTGCCAGCTATCGTAGCCGTTGGTAGCTTGAAAGCAAAGCCGTCCACTACACTTGAACAATGAAGCATACTACATGCTCATACTGTCCCGTGAAGATTTCGTTTGGCACAACCTCCTTAAGTAACAACTTCATGCCAGGAGCTGGCTGTACTGTACGCGCATGCACTGTTCTCGTTCGTGTTTGCTCATTTACATCCCACCGTCGAGGTAGCTGTGCACTGCGTCACGTATCCTTCTAAACGGCGGAAGTGAACACTGCAGAATGCTGTTGTCAGCTCTCCGTGTAATCAGGATAGCTGCCCAAACTCGAGGTGTTTTTCATTTCTTTCATTTCGTCGCGATGGCCAATTGCTACTGAGCCGCCGCGAGCTTAAGAGCGGTCGGCGTGACGCGCAGCGGCGTACTTGTCGAAAGCCGAGTCCTGGGAAGATTGCCTGCGCAACACAAAATGTCAGAATATAACCGAATGCATGCATACACACTGGAAGATGAACGTACCAGTACGACGCGGCCGCCATGGCGGCGCCAGCAGCGACACCCGAGGCAACACCCACACGCATGCTCTGCTTCACCATGCCGGGCACCACGCCCACCAGAGCGCCACCGACACCGGCGCTGATCGGGTCCTCCTTCTGACGAATCGACGCCGTCACGTACTCGCCCGTCGTGAAGATGGCGCCGACGGCAGCGAACACGAGCTGTAACCCACACAAAATGGGGTGTACGAGTCGTAGGTCAGCACAAGCAGCATCAACCTTTACTAAGCGCCCAACGGCAGCCAATAGTGGGAGTCTCGTACCGAGCGCGTGCCGAGGTGCTTGAGCTGGTTCGACAGCTTGGGCAGCTTGTCGCCTATACGCGGAAAAAATACAGCAACATAGAGATGAGTGTTCTGCATTGTACGGACACCTAGAGCGAGCTGAGAGCGACGAACCAAGCTTGGGGATGGACCAGACGGACTCGACGGAGCCGATGGCGGCGCCGAAGAAGGCGCCCGCGGCCTGGACACACGCAGGAAACGCGTAAAATTAGGTCAGAGAGAGGACGGAGATACTCTGTGGAGTGCCGAGGGAGAGGGCGGGGGCAGCCACGCACCGTCGTGTACATGATCTTCTCGCTTCCAGCGGGTCCGTCCATCGTCGTTCCTGGCTTTAGCGGCGTGGGATGGCAAGGTGTGCGGCTCTCGGGAGTTGGGCGATTCCCTATGCCGATTGGTTAGTTTCGTCACAGAACAATATGAGCCACCAAACAAGCTATTGCCACTGAATATTCCGCCAAAAATCTGTCAGCTGTACGTACGGAAAATATTTATATATAAGGGATACAGAAATAACGTTTAAATGACATCTTTGTGCTTGGGGCAATACGATAGTGTGTGAAGCTTTGCTGATGCATCGTGATTGCTAGTTGAAAACTACTCCAACACCCGTGAGAAGGCCACTGGCCGGCTCCAATTTCTGTTTTATCTCCCCTCTTGCGGGGGTACCTAGCTTGTCTACGCACGCATACACTATCTTGAGGGCCGGTTTTAACCACTGCCATGCCATGCCATGGCATAACTCACCCCTATCTGATTGGCCCGCCGACTTTAGGGGTAGGGTAGTAACGCCACCCATGGCAAAACCATGATGCCACCAAAGTTGCAAATGCCACTGTGCCACACTCACAAATATCCCAGTCAAACGTCAAATTTCTCCTCCACACTCGCAACGCATCCTCCGACGTCAAGCGTCGCTCTCGCCCATGGAGACCAAGCTTCCTGTTCTCCTCGTCCTGCTGCTATTGCTGGTGCTCCTCGTGGCGCTGCCCGTCGACATGAGCCGGAAGTGCCGTAAACGCGAGCGTATTGACTGGGAGACGTACGCTCAGCGTCTCGTTGACGAGGGCCTATTCCACAGGTGCTACAAGATGTCGTACTCGTCATTCATGGCTCTTGCGGCAAAGCTTGAGCCGTACCTGCCCGTCGACGAAAAGCAGTCGCGTAACCGAACCGGAACAGAGCCCGTAACGCACATCAACAAGGCTCTTGTGCAGGAGGCTCACCATTTACAGCGGTCCCAGCATCTCGAGCGGTCCCAGCATCTTGAGCAGTCCCAGCACCTTGGCCATTATCATCATGCACTTGATCTTCTTCGTCATCGGTTGCAGGTCCCAGCACTTCGTCGATCGCGTGAAGCAGCTCCGCACTTGTTCGAGCGGCCTGGGTTTCTAGGACAGCTTCAACTTGGACCGAAGTTGCCGTCGGGTCAGCAGCAAGCATCGTGCGCACTGCTAATGGTGCGTTTACGACACCATCCAACAAGGTGGCTGGCGGGCCAGGAGCTTCTTCAGTAGTGGTGGGCGCGGCTGGTGGCTTAGCAGGGGCGCTGCGAGCGCGCTTGCGGGCGCCGAGCGTTGCGTGTGCGGCGCGCTTGCTTGCCGTGCCGCTCATCTTGATGTTTCCTTTGCAATGATAATTTTCTATCTGAAATATTGCCGTATGGCACATGATGGCAACATTGACAAAATTTCATTCTTATCGAGTCGGTGCCACGGTGCCATCGCACGGAGGCCAAATGCCATGGCATGGCATGCCATGGCAGTGGTTAAGACCGGCCCTGAGAGATACATGTCTCCGCTACGGCTCGGCGTCCAGGACGACGACGAAGACGACGGGAGGTGATATTCGCAGGAGCGTTCCTGATATTAGCAGGTCCCCTCCCTCGCATCTGACCTAACCAGCTCACAAGGACGAGTTTGGCCTAAATTTATGTGAGCCACTTAAGTCGACCGAGAGGGCATTCACATCCAATTTACCCTCCTCAAGCGCACTCGCCCCTCCCCACCTGCGGCATCCTCAACATCGACTTCTACACGGAAACAGTTCGCAGGCCAGTCACAAGCAGCGCACAGGCATCTCGCAGGAGGCTCACAGGCGGTCACTAGCAGCTCGCAGGCGGCGCACAGACAGTCACAGGCATATCGCAGGCAGGTGCAGGCATCCCGCAGGCGGCTCACGGGCAGTCACAGGCATCTCGCAGGCAGGTGCAGGCATCTCGCAGGCAGCTCACGGGCCGTCTCGCAGGCAGCTCACGGGCGGTCACTAGCAGATCAAAGGCTGCTCGTCGGCAGCTCGGAGGAGTTCGAAGGCAGCTCATCGGCAGCTCAGAGAAGTTCGAAGGCAGCTCATCGGCAGCTCAGAGAAGTTCGAAGGCAGCTCCCGGCCAGTCCTCCGCTAGCCAGATGCAAGTCTCAGCCAGTCAGAGGGGTCCAAGCTCAGGCTAGCGCGGTTGGAGCCGCGGAACTGCGACAGGAATCTGGAAGACAACCGAAGGTCACAGGCGAGAAAAGGAAGACGCCATGGCCATGACTCAGGAGTGGAGACTTCCATGCCATCCCGAGGCTACATTTTCAGATGAAGGCTCGGCTAAACGGGCTGCCAATGAATTTGCGCGTGATCACGGTTATGCCTTGGTGGTGAAGTCGGTGTCAGCGGATAGGAGAGGGCAACGGCGTCGAGTGGTGTTGGGTTGCGACCGGCACGGCACTCGCCGTCACTATGTATCGCGGTCCATCCGGCGTCGTGTGAATGCTGCTTCGCGTCGGTGTGGATGTCGAATGGAACTGAATCTCATTAGAAGCGGACAACTAGGGACGGAGTCCGAGCGGTTGTTCATAACCATCCTCCCTCGCGCCGCCCAGCCGTCCACCCCGTCCATCGAAGAGCGGCACGAACCGCTGCAGTTCGAGATACGATCGCAGCCGATGCTGAAGTTGGAGTCACGGCTGCACAAACGATTGCACGCTTGAACTTGGACGGAGCTGGCGCCGTGGTTACCGACCGAGATATCTACAATGAGCGGAGGCGCGCTGTGAACGAGAGAATGGGAGGGTTGACGCGAATGGAGTTTCTTCTTCGCGATCTACAAACTGGAGACTACTTCGTACGCTTCCAAGAGGACGATCAGTCGCGTATCACGCATTTGTTTTTCGCGTTCGAACCTGCCGTTGCGATCTACCGAGACAACCCTGACATCGTTCAGCTCGACTGCACCTACCGCACAAACCGTTTCGGGATGCCTCTCCTCAACATTGTGGGTGTCACCGGGACCAACAGTACCATTCACATAGCACAAGCCTTCATTAGAAACGAACAGCAACCGGACTACGACTGGGTGCTGCGTCAACTGCAAGAGATGATGAATCTCAACGACATCGCGCCACCTCAAGTCTTCTTCAGTGATGCTGAGATGGCCCTAATAAATGCTTTGGAGGCACGATTTCCAACAATACCGCAGATATTATGTCTATGGCACGTCGTGAAAAATGTCGAGACGCACGCACGCACAAACACCTTCAGACAAGTTCGTGACGAAACTGAATCCGCGGCGACCAACGTGAAGTGGAGAGACTCAGATGCGCACAGAAACTTCTGTGATGCTTTCCAGCGTGTGATAGCGTCCACAACAGAGGAGGAATACGAGTTCAGACGGCTGGAATTGCACATGCTGTCACCTGTGGAAACTGCATACATCGATGACGTTTGACTCAGTCTGTGGAAGCGGCGCCTTGTACGCTGCTGGACGAACGGAGTGGTGCATTTTGGACTGCAAGCCACTTCGAGAGTCGAAGGATACCATGCTACAATGAAGAAGTGGCTCTCTACTAGCAGTGGTGATCTACTCACAGTACACACACGTCTCCGTCACTGGTGGCGTCAATCGGTCGAAAAGTACTGGGTAACTCGAGCCCGAGAAGAGACCATGCTACTAAATCGACTTCGACGCCCGCTGTACGATGCTGTGGTGAGAGTGATATCTACGCATGCATTGATTCAAACCGACGATATTCGGCTCTCGTCTGAACTGCTAGTGCGGCCTTGTAACGGGGTTACACGAATGTTACCCGAAGGGTTACGAAGTGTGGCACACACAGGCTTGTGTGGTGCACACTGTCTAACCTATTTCAGTAGGAGAATCAGTACATGGCTTCAGAGCCACAAATTATGCATATGACTAGGTTTCACTATGCTAGATAGTGAACCATTTACATTTACACCGAAGGCGGCTCTGCCGCGATAAAGAGAAATACATTCAGTTTGGAGATTAACAGCTAAGAGTTAAGGGTTTACTCTTGGAGTCCGTAGGGAGTACGGACTCGTACGTTCTGGTATTAGAACGGGTTATCTTTAGCCGCGACTCTGTGAGTCTGTTACGTCTTCCTCTGACGCTAAAGCTACGGCAGCCCCGCTGCACTTGGTAGCACTTGTAGTCAATCCGACACCTGAGTCTGGATAGACTGACCCTCTGTGGAGAATGGAGCAGTTCGCTCACTTGCCCCCGAACCAGCAGGATGTGCTTAAAAAGCTTATGTCCTTGCTGGGCCCGGAGGGCGTGACGCAACTGGCGCAACAAGGCCCCGACGCGGTGAATGCGCGTCTCGAGGCGTTCTCCAGCTACGAGAATGCTCTGTTGGAGCACCTCCAGCAGAGGATGGCGACGGCCGCGGCGCCGCAAGCGCCCGCTACGTCATCCGACGCGGGAACAAGACCTGCCGCTCATGTTGAGCGTGAAGACCTTCGAAGGCAAGGAAGGGGAAAGCTTAATGCTTTGGACCCGTGAAGTCGAAATGGCTATGAACTCAGCTCTACTCCGGACGGAGTCGCAGCGCGTGGCGCTAGCTATCTCGAAGCTTGGTGGGCGAGCGAGAGAGTGGGCACTAACGTCAGGGACGTCGGTCGACACGGCCTTCCCGACGTGGGACCAGCTGAAGCAGCAACTGTCCCGGGTGTTCGCTCCGCCTAACGAGGCGTATCGTGTGCGCTCACGCTTCCTGGCTACCCGGCAGGGCAAGAAGGATTTGGTGGACTACGTCCAGGAGTTGAGAACTCTCATTGCGGGCATGTCTGCCGAGCCTCTGGCTGAGGTAGTCATCGTCACGGTGTTTATGGAAGGGCTTCGCACTGGCGTGGCGAGGACGGAAGTCTTCCGCACTCACCCAAGCTCTTTTGAAGAGGCTGTGAGCATCGCGTTGAACGCAGAATACAACTTCAAGTCGTCAAGACTTGGGTGGAACGCTTCTCACACCAGTTCGTCGAACGGTCCGGAGCCTATGGACCTCAGCTATGCTGAAGACGAAGAAGCCGAGCTTCGGGCCGCTGAGCAGCGGCGCGGCATCCGCGGATGCTTCATTTGTGGTGACACGTGTCACTTGCGCGCCGGATGTCCGCTGCGCTTCCAGCGCCAGGCTTCGGCAAGCCGCTCTTCGGGTTCGAGCCAGGGCTCTGGTTCGTCTCGGGGAAACGAGAAGACCCAGTAGGCGCGGGGCGGCCTACTGGGGAAGAACTAAGTTCTATTGAACCTCGGCGAGGTGGAGGTCGACAGGACTTAGCCCCGAAGAGAGCTGTACTCTATAACACGGAACGTGTGTGCAAGCCGGGCTTGCTAGTTGTCCAGGCTTGGGTGAAGGGCTTCACAAAGCCATGGACGATTTTGATCGATTCGGGAGCGTCGGGTAATTACGCCCGGCGTTCCACGATGGACGGAAGTCAGCTTTATGCTGAGGCGCTGGTAGCGCGTGGGAGTGACATCGTCACTGTTCGTCTCGCGACGGGCACTCGTGTCACGGTGCCTAAAATCCCTGTGGACTTGGGCGTGATGTTTTTGGATTTTGATAGCGTGGAACGCTGTCTAGTCTTAGACCTCGATTCGAGATATGATCTCATCCTTGGTATGGCGTGGTTGGAACGCCATGAGCCTTGGATAGATTGGAGGTCGAAGACCCTTGGTGCTACGCACTTCTCTCCTGGCGGAGCATTGGCGAGTCATGAACCCACCTCTGCTAGGAAGCAGACGCGCTTCTGGCGCGAGCACTGGACCGAGTCGGTCAATGTGCTAGACATCGGAGTTTCCGAGTTGGTGGACACTGCGTGTGTCGAGAACGAGCGTTCCGAGCGTGGCTCGTGGACGGCAGGTGGAGCGGCACGAATTCCGCTGAGCTGTTGTGCGCCTGAGGGCAACGACACGCTGTAACCACGTGTGGACAAGGTCGGCAGGGAGCCGAGGAGCCATGTGCTAGGCCCGGCTGATGATGGATGTGGAGCGGCACTAATTCCGCTGAGCGGGTGTGCGTCTGAGGGCGACGCCCTGCTGCGTGCCAGCGACGGCGCGGTCGGCACGACGCCGAGGGACAAGGGGCTCTGCCCGGATGAAGATCGTGGAGTGGCACGTAATCCACTGAGTGGAGGCTGCGGGTCGTGCAGCCCTTCGCTGAGTGTCGATCAAGACACTGGTGCTCCTCTGGAGCTGAATGAGGTGGTGACACCTGGCGTCAAGAAGCACGCGAAATCACGGAGCTCTTCTGGGCGGACAGTGTCCATGAAGAGGCGACAGCACCGCAAAGCGCTGGCTGAAAGGCGAAAGGCGTCTGCGGTCTCACGAGTCGAGAAGGGTGTGTCGAGCGGTGAGGCTCCACACAAGAGCGAGCAGCTCTACACACTCGTGAATGGAGTGACGGGCGACGTCGACGGGGACATCAGTCTCAACGACTTGCCCTCACTATCTGCTCTCCTGGAGCTGGACGAGATGTCCTTGGCCGACTTGGGCGAAGCCTTGAAGGCTGGAGACTTGGCGGAGGTGGTGGTCATACGACCGGAAGAAGAGTTGAACTCGTCCTCGCTTCTGGATGAAGCTGTCCTGGAGGACACTAAGAAGGCGCTGAATGCGCGAAGCGGATCGGCGATCCTGAAGGATCCGTCGGACCCCTTGTATCACGTGGTGAAGGATTATCAAGACGTGGTCTCGAAGGAACCGCCCTCGGGGCTACCTCCGGATCGAGGTGTTCGACATGAGATTGATCTCGTTCCGGGAACGAAGTACTGCGTAACGAGGCAGTGGCCTTTGTCGAAGGAGCAGTGTGACGTCATTGACGCGTACTTCCGTGCGAAGCACGAAGCGGGCATGGTGCGTGAGAGTAAGTCTCCTCACTCCACGCCGACGTTCTGCGTCAGAAAGCCGAATGGCAAGTGGCGTATTGTGCATGCTTTCAACAAGCTGAATGCCGCCACCATTCCGGCGCAGACGCCGATTCCTCGGAAGGACGTTCTTCAGAACAACATGGCAGGATGTACGATGTACAGTGCGCTCGACTTGGTCGATGGCTATTACCAATTGCTCATGAGGACGAGCGACATTCCCCTCACTGCGGTGAGTACTCCGAGCGGCATGCTCTGGGAGTGGTTGGTGATGACCCAAGGGCTTTCGAACGCGCCAGCGACGTTCAATCGTCTTGTGACGCAGCTCTTCCGGCCCCATCGTGCGTACGCGCAGACGTACTTCGATGACATCTTTGTCCACAGTCGTGCGGAGCACGGGAAGACTGATATGGAGAACCATGTCGAGCACCTGCGTGCTGTGCTCGAGTGCATGCGTCAAAACAAGTTGTATGCTAACATTGACAAATGCATCTTCGGAGCAGAAGAGAGTCCCTTCTTAGGGTGCTTCATCGGGAAGCGTGGCCTGAGGGCCGACCCGGTCAAGGTCAAGGCCATTGTTGACTGGCCGGTTCCCCAGAACCAGAAGGATCTTCGCAAGTGGCTTGGCTTGGCCAATTACTTGCACAAGTACAGCGAGAACTACGCTGAGATGGCTCGGCCACTCTCCAACCTCCTGAAGAAGGACGCGGAGTGGTGTTGGAACACCGAGCATCAAGATGCGTTTGCGGCAATTAAGGATAGTCTCCTTCATGCGCCTATTCTGGCTTTGCCAGACCCCGCTCGTCCGTTTAGTGTCGTCTGTGACGCCTCGGAACTTTGCCATCGGCTGTGCCCTGCTACAAGCAGACGCCGAGGGGCGTGAGCGCGTGGTGGCGTTCGAATCTCGTCAGCATAAGGCTGCTGAGAAGAACTATCCTGTCCATGACAAAGAGCTACTTGCGATGAAGTATGCGCTCGTCAAGTTCAGGGTTCACCTGTTGGGCTCTCAGCCGTTCGTGATTTACACGGATCATGCGTTGTTACGCACTGCGACTCAGTCGCCACATCTCTCACAAAGGATGGCCCGTTGGCTGTCCTTCTTCGCGGAGTACAACTTCGAGGTGAAGTACAAGCCTGGCAGGCAGAATGTCCTCGCGGACGCGCTGTCGCGCAGGCCGGATTATGAACTGGCTCATGTAACGACCGTGACTTCGTCATTACCGGATCTGATCCGAACGGCTTATGCCAAGGATGACACTTGTGTCGCGCTGCTGAAGGCTCTCGGGAGCAAGGAGTTTCAAGACTCGGACATTGAATTGTCGGCGCGAGTGCGCGCGCGTTTGCATCGCTACACCCTCGATGGTGGCCTACTGTTCTACAGCACTGACTCCGAGGACACGCCACGCGTGGTCATCCCTCATGATGAGGACCTGAAGTATCGTATCCTCTATGAGGCCCACGACACGCCGGTGGCTGGCCATCTTGGCCGTGAGAAGACCTACAGCTCGGTGAGCACCCACTACTGGTGGCCGAAGATGTACAAGTAGACGAGCACTTATGTGCGCACGTGCGAGACGTGTCAGCGAGTGAAGTCGTCACCCCATGCTGCAGCCCCGTTGGCAAGCTTGCCTGTCCCTTCGGGCTGTTGGCAATCCATGAGTATGGACTTTGTGTTTGGCCTGCCGGCGGGCAACACTGGAGGGTTTCAAATGATGAGGTTTGTATAAGCCACTTTATCCTACATCAGTAAGGTAATGAGCTACATACCACCGTCGCTTCCGAGCCTTCACATCTCGTCCGCCCGCCGCATAGTTGAAACGGCCCATGCAACTTCTGCCTAATTTCCCCGCGGGCAGCGTCGCGGTCCCTGCGCCCCATCGTCATCGCCTTCCCCGAAGACCGAAGTCCTCTCCACTGCACTTGTCCAGGCAGATCTGCGTTCCTTGCTGCCGTATATGTTGCAGGCCATCATGAAGCGCCCCTGCAGCGCTATCAATTCCCCAAGGCGCTCCGTATAGCTGCCTTAACACTGCAATTTCTGCCCCGCCGCGCCATGAATTTCGCCGGTATCACCCACCCACGTCGCAGGCCAGCTCCTTGTGTTGCAGGCCACTTTGACATACAACATGACTCCGCTCGTCACTGCGGTGCTGAGGATGAGCTGCATAACGCACGCCCAGCGACCCGGTGACCTGCCAGGGCCGCACGCATGCCAGTAAGGCATCAACTTCCAGGTGGGTCCACGGCGTCACTCGTGGCCTGGTTTCTACAGGAAACGGCGCGACGGCCTACATGTAGACCGCCGTGGACCCCACGGTCCCGCCTTCCGGCTGACGACGTAGTCGCCGCAATACACCGCCGCACGCAGCGGTGCAGACTGTCAGCTGGGTCCACGGTGTCACCCGTGAGCTGCCGCGCATTGAGGACCGGTCGATACGCGGATGACTGCCAGGAGGGCCCACGGCGTCACTCGTGGCCTGGTTTCTATCGGGAAACGGCGCGGCAGCCTACATGTAGACCGCCGTGGACCCCCACGGTCCCGCCTTCCGGCTGACGACGTAGTCGCCGCAATACACCGCCGCTTGCAGCAGTGCAGGTATCCATCTTGGTCCACAGAACCACCCGTGAGATGCCCGTACCCGGCATGCATGCACGCCGGCGGGTGCGCGCCCACAGCAGCTCAGGCCCCAGAAACGACTGGCCCCGCAAGGGAGGAAACGTCGTCCAGTCGTGGCCAATCAGGGCGTGTTCGATGCTCACCGGTGAGCCCTGATTGGCCGGGCCGCTGGGTCAGCTGGCTCTTTCACCACGCTGCCCGCTGATTGGCCCCCCTGATGACTTGAGCTCCACCGCGCAGATTGACGAGTGGGGGGGCAACACTGGAGTCGTGGTCTTTGTAGACCGACTGAGCAAGATGGCTCTGTGCCGGATACCATCGATGGTAAGGGTACAGCAACGCTGTTCTTGGACCGAGTGTTTCGACAACACGGACTCCCTGAGTCGATTGTCTCGGACCGAGACCCCCGCTTCACGGGCAACTTCTGGAGCGCGGTCTTTGCGGTGCTTGAAACCAAGCTGGACATGGCCACGGCGGATCACCCGCAGACCGATGGTCAGATGGAGCGAGTGAATCGCGTCGTCGAAGACGTGCTCCACAGCATTTGGGCTGAGACGCCGAAGCGTTGGAGCGCTATGCTGTCACTCGTTGAGTTTGCGTTGAATAACGCCGTGCATGCCTCGACCGGCTACACGCCGTTCTACATGAACAGCTTGTCTCATCCCCGCGTCCCGCTGACGCCGCCACGTGGTGGCCTCGGGCTTGGTGGGGGAGAGGAAGCCGATTTAGCTGATCGGCTAGCTGATGTCAGCCCGGCTACTGTTCGTAAACAGGTTGACACTTTCTTGTCGACGCGCTTGAGTGTCTTACGACACGTGCGTGACGCAATGGCTGAGAGCCAAGACAAGAAAAAGGAACATGCAAATGATAGAGGCAGAGGCAATGTTGACAGTTATGAGGTCGGGGACCTGGTATTGGTAAATGCTAAGAACCTACCTACGCATGCAGTGTCCGCTGTCTTCAAGACGAAGTTGCACCCGCGCTTCATTGGACCTTTCAAGGTCGTGGCCAGGAAGGGCCTTGCGTACACGCTCAATCTTCCGAAGAAGATGCGGACACACCCCGTCTTCTACGTGGACTTGCTCAAGCCGTACGGTGACCCGACGCAGGTGCAGATGGAGGCACCGAGGGCGACGAGGTCGCAGGCGCGGAGGTCGCGAGCGTCGAGGACGCAGTCGCAAGCGTCGCAGACGCGACCATCATCGCAGGCGCTGCAGGCACAGGCGGAAGGCTCGGCATCGGCGGTGCCGCGAGCCCTGAGGGCAGAGTCGGAGTCGGAAGTGCCGCAGGCACAGGGGCCCCGGCGCAGGAAGCGCAGCGGGCGGGCCTTGCATGCGGGCCAGAAGGTCAATCTGACCCTGCAATGCAACCTGCTGACGACGAAGCTCCGGAGAGCTCCTGGCTACGACACTCGTCGCGATCGCCATAGTACTGCACCCAGCTCTCCAAGTGTCGGAGCCGGTCCCAGACCTCGCGAGGCACTTGAACCCAGCCAAGTCTCGAGCAAGCTCTTCGAGCTCCGTGGCAGTATGCGCGAGACGCGCATCGACATCGTGGACATGGTCCCGAAGACGAGTCGTTTGTTGCCGAACCTCGTATAACTCGTCATACGTCGCGAGGCGGCTTGGCGTGTCCTCCACCGGCGCTGCTCGATGAGCCAGGGAACCTTCACTACCATGTGGAGCGCCTGCTGGCGAAGCGGCGGTGCCGGGGTCAAAACTAGTATCTGGTGAAGTGGCGAGGGTACCCACACTCAGACAACTCATGGGAGTTTGAGGTGCCCCTTCGCCAAGACTGCCCAGACGTCGTGGACGCTTTTGATCAGCTTGATCACCAGCGCCCCGTGGGCTCGAGGCCGGCATGCCGGCCGTCCCGCGCTTCCCGCGCAGCGCTAGAATGGGTCTGCGGCTGAGCGTTAGCCGAGAGGCTGCGTTTGGCTCGGATCTTCGCAAAGTCGAAGCGGAGCTTGCGTTCGATACGAACATCCACTTCGCTGAAGCTAGCTCGAAGAGCATCCATGGAGCTAAGCTTCTTCTTCTTCTCAGCCCAGAGCTCGAACTGAGCCTCGTGTTCGATCAGGCTTTCGCCCGGGCTGAGCACCACAGAATACGTCCGCATTGAGGGCACGGACAACCCCTTGGCTTGCAGCCGCAGCCGCTCGCGGTACTCGGAGACAGTCGTAGACTGTGGAGTCAAGAGTCGCTGTCGTAGAGACGTTCGAAGAGCGATCTCCTCCGGAGTACGGGCCGCAGGCCCAATGACGTGCTGAGCCAGCGACTGCTTAAATGCCTGGCGGCATGCCTCCGCGGGGTCACGAGGCCGAAAGCCGTACTCGGCGGTACTGGGGTTCAGCAGAGGCCGCAGCTCGGGGCGCTGGGAGCGCATGGAGGCCAGCTGCGCCGCAACCCGCTCAGATTAAGCCTCGTCCAAAGGGTTGGAGATGACGGGGCCCAAGGGCGCTTCCTCCGCACGAGGCGGCGAGTACCGGGCCTCAGTGAGCTCGCGCAGCTCGCGGAGCCCGGAGGAGCGTTCAGGGAACGGATTTGGGGTGCGCAGCGGTGGCCGCAGCTCCTCCCTCGACGGCGCAGTGCGCTCAGTAGAGAGATGGCTCGACGAGCGCGCAGGAGACGTTCGCGCGCGGCGCTCTTGATCGCGGGAGCTCGACGAGCCAACTGTGACCGACGTGCCACCTTCGCGTTGTGCCGGCGGCGTGGGCGAAGCGTCGCGGCGGTTCGAGGAGCGTTGTGGGGACGCTGCCTCACCCTCATGGCTCGGAGAGCCGGTATCGGACTCGCTGTAGTCCGCCTCGCCTTCCTCCTCATCTCCGAAGAGATCTTTGAGGTCCATAGTCTTATGGGCTAGTGCTCGAGGAGAGCTGGACTGTGCTCGCCGCGAGCGTTGCTTGAGGCGTTGCGCCGCGAAGTACTGGAAGACCGAGAGCCTGGGAGGCGCGGTCGGTGTGCGCACCTGCGGGAGTTCGCAGGCACGAGGTGCCGAAGCGCGAGAGGAGCGAGGCTCCGAGGCGGACCTCGCGAGAGGGTTTCTGCGGTCAATAGACCAAAATGCGTTATGACTTGAAGTCATGCGAGGGCGCGTTGCGCCGAGAAGTTCTCAGAGACGTCCACACGATGTGGATTGACTCGTTCGAGAAGGAGGCTTGACGGAACAAGACCCGGTCGTTGACCGTTAAGCGTGAACACCCGTGGCCACGGTTTGGTGGGGGAGGGTGTAACGGGGTTACACGAATGTTACCCGAAGGGTCACGAAGTGTGGCACACACATGTTAGTGTGGTGCACACTGTCTAACCTATTTCAGTAGGAGAATCAGTACATGGCTTCAGAGCCACAAATTATGCATATGACTAGGGTTCACTATGCTAGATAGTGAACCAGATACATTTACACCGAAGGCGGCTCTGCCGCGATAAAGAGAAATACATTCAGTTTGGAGATTAACAGCTAAGAGTTAAGGGTTTACTCTTGGAGTCCGTAGGGAGTACGGACTCGTACGTTCTGGTATTAGAACGGGCTATCTTTAGCCGCGACTCTGTGAGTCTGTTACGTCTTCCTCTGACGCTAAAGCTACGGCAGCCCCGCTTCAGGCCTTGTACAGGGGTATACAGCCGAACCTACGGTATGCCATGTGCGCATCGGATCCAGGCTGCGGAGGCAAGTGATCGAAGACTATCGCCGGAGGATTTTCATGCTCATTGGTGGGTTGATCGTGCAGCCGCACCTGCAGCGCCTCCGGCGCGGATTTTGGAGCCGGAAACAATAGCGGATCGAAGAGCCCAGCGACGCACCGATCGACGGAGACAACGCCAAGAGGGCGCTGGGGTACTCGCCGAGTGCCTTCACAGTTTGAGCTATCCCTGCGTGCCAACACCACTACTTAAAAAAATGAGTAAGACACAATAAAACACTGATTTCCTTTCCGGCTTGTTATTGTGCGTTAATGTGTGGAGAGGTTAGACACGTGCCCTCATAGCTAAGGGGCTAATCCTCTTCTATGATAATAGGATTGTCAGCGGTGCCTTCCACGAGTTCCGCAACGACCTGGAGTGATTGGGTCAGTGTGCGACGCAGGAATGCGACGAACGCCGCACGACCTTCCGGTTCTTCGGCAGGAGCTGCTACACCACGAACCAGTGTGAAAGTGCGCAACTTGCGCCACTTTGTTGAAATGATGGGGTACTCTACGCCGTTAGAATCTCCATAGCGCTTGATCAGCCATGTGAGTGGCAACATTTCGCCGGTTGCAATGCGGAGCGGGAAATCTCCTGCTGTCTCGATACTGAGCACGCGCGCTATGCGGTGCCCGCGCGGGTCTCCAGAGATGTGCACTGGCGAGAAGTACTCAATGTACTCGGCTGCTCGAAGTGTCTCTGCAAGAAGTTCTGAAGCCGACAGAGGGGCCATTTGCTCGACGACCTATCGACAAGCCGGTAGTTTTTGAAGTGAGCTCGAATTACCTATTTTAGACAAGATTAGTGTTCCTACTTTAGACAAATATCCGAACCCTGGAAATGGCGTGAGCGACGCCTGCGCCTGTACATGCAACAAACTCTTGTACGTACCACATGGTTACACAGTGCGGGGAACTACAATTTACTATAGGGTCCTGCTAATATCAGGGACGCTCCTGTGAATATCACCTCCCAAGACGACTTCTTCTCGGCTCTCGGCGACGAGGATCTGGCGGAGATCTTGCACGTGATCGACGAGGAGATCCAACAATTTGATACGGCCCAGCGCGTAGCCGGCCAGCTCGCACACACTGTGCTTGTAGCGGCCACGCCTGTACCAGAGCCGGAGACTGGACCTCCGAGCACGCACAGCTCTGACGCGCAAACAACTGCGCCAGCGTCAGGGCACCCGAAAAATAATATTCATAAAAATACATTTGAATACTTTAATTCAATGATTAATTTTGGACCCTCAATTTATTTTTGAATTAAACACAATTCATATTTGAATTAGCCACCAGTGTCCGCCGAAGAGTCCACCACCAACCACTCACCGATCTGGCACCAGTCCCCCGCATCACTCGCAGCAGAGGCCCCATCAGAATTAAATTTGCTTTCGGCACCCCTCACCGCCCAAGCCCCTCGCCCCACGTGTCCACCATGGTTCTCACGAGCAGCCAAATCTGTTCCATGCTTTTCACTGATGTCATAACGGCTTCTACAAGTGTACATCCTGCGACTAGCAGTACAAGAAGGGCAATGGCTGCACGAACCTGCTGAACCACCTGCGGCGCAACCACGACAACTACGAGCAAGAGGCCCAGGAGGCATCACGCCGCCAGGACCCGCTGCACCTACACTTCGTCAGCACACGGACCAGAGATCTCTACCGCTGGCTCGAGTGGGTCGCCTCCTGTTCGCGTTCGTAGAGCGGCGGCTCACGCGCCTCAACGCCTCCCTTTCTCTCGTGTCGGAGGACACCCTCTCCAAGTACATCTACTGCTAGAGCTGCCCGTCGCTCGCGAGCTCCCGGCGTCGTTCGGCCTCGTTCTGGACGGGTGGATCAGTGATGGCCGTCACTACATCGCGATATTCGCGGTATTCGGCAGCGATAGAATCGGTATTACCGGTGCCGGCACTGACACCGAGTACTATGACGATCTCGAGTGCTCATCGCACCGCTTCCTGCAACATTCGCTCCAGTAGAGGTCGAGGAAGCCAGGGGTGCGCAGAGTCAGTACAACCTGATCGCTGGCACGCTGTCTCGCTATAACAAGCGGTGAAGTTCACGGTGGGAGACAACTGCTCTGTGAACCAGTGTATCGGCCGGAAGGAAGGGGTTATCCCCTTCAATGGATGTGCTAGCGACAGATTCAATTTGGCAGTGAAGGACTTCCTCAAGACCGAGGACGAGCTCATTGCGAAGGTGCACGCGCTGATGAACAAGCTCCGGATGATCAAGGGCCGCGCTCTGCTTTGCCGCGTCTTTCATCTGTCGCCTCTATTGAGGAACAACACCAGGTGGTTGAGCACGTACGAGATGGTGACGCGCTATGTGAAGCTCCAGCCCGCCATAATCAAGCTGGGTCATGACCTTCTGGTCAAGTACGAAGTACAGCCTCTTTTGCTGCGGCGTGCCGAGAACGAACGAGTCAAGGCGTTGGAGAAGGACCTGGAGAGGTTCGAGGGCGTCACAAAAGAGCTACAGAGGTCTACGGTAACTTTGTCTGCTTTGCGCCATCTTTTTGATCAGTTCGTGAAGGAGTATTCTGCACTCAAGTCACAACAGGCCGCAACGGCTCCGATCGCCAACAACCCGCATTTAGAACTGGGCTTGTCAAGCTTCAGCGCAAAGAGGCGTTGACGGCCGTGGAACGGTCGGCGTGTGCCGAGTTTTGATCGACTGCCCTTGAAAGGGCAGGACGGCAACAGCTCTATCGTCAAGGCGGCGTTCAAGAAGAGGATGGCACCGAAGCGCTCGCAGTACGTTGACGTCGCCTACGTGTTGCCGACGTCCAACGAATGCGAGCGCTTTTTTACGGCAGCGAATCTGGTACTCACAGACGTTCGGAAGAGACTCTCCCCCGCCATGCTCGAGATGCTGATGTGTCTGCAGTACAACCGCGAGCTGTGGGACGTCAACGCGGTGGAGCAGGTCCGCGCACGAATTGACAGCAATTAATCACAATAATGCAATGATTAATTTTTGCCCGCAGTTTAGAAGTATTAATTTAAGTATTGCATTCTCGGGTGCCATGGCCAGCGTTTTGAGCACGACAAAAGCAGTTGTGTCCGTGACATTCTTGCTCGCACCAAAGAGTCTGATACTGGGACAGCGAGCGGCCCGGCTGGATGCCCAATTCCCGCGGAGGATATATACGAATACTTTGAAGGACTGCATACACCCCGAACTCAATTTGACTTGGATTCCCCTGATGGAGAAATTTTCCGTCAACTACTGGCTGAACTTCCTCAAGCCGACAAAGGAATGGATCGCTTTAAGGCCCCGCCTACTGTGGACGAGGTAGAAGAGCAACTCCAACGTGCTGATCGAGAGCCCGCGCCAGGGCTTGACGGAGTAGGATACAACACCCTGTACAAGTACCTAGCCGAGCTACTCCCGCTCTTAAGCCACGCCTATTGTTTCTGCTGGAAGTACAAGCGATTGCCCGGCACTTGGAAAGTAGGAGGTGTAAACCTATTCTACAAGAAGGGCTCGAAGATGAGCCCGTCCAATTGGCGCCCGAATTGCTTGCAACCAACACTCAACAAGTTATATGCAAGTGTTCTTGCTGAGCAACTACTGTTTTCGCTGAAACTCAACGAGCGTCTCACGACAACACAGAAGGATTTTCGCCATGTGAACGGGTGCAATGAGCACAACTTTGTCAGTGCAATGGCGCTTGACCATGCTCGCCGCCAAGGAAAAGCGCTATACATGGTATGGTACGACGTAGCAAACGCATTCGGTGCGATGCTACTTGAAAAGTGATGAAGCAGATAGGGATTCCTGATGACTACATTGAGTACTGCCAGGGTATCTACGATGTCACACTATGCGGTCCTCAACACTCCAACGGGCTCGACACCGTTGATCCTCCACCGTATGGGGGTATCCCTCTGATACCCTTCCTGTGTCTGATCGGAATGGAGCCGCTGATACGGTGCCTGACGAAACTCTCGCATGTTGGTGTCAAACTTGAGCGCACGTGCCCATAAGCGTGACAGCATTCGCTGACGACGTGAAAACGTGCAGCGCTACCCGGGAAGGTATCGAAGAAGCCCATGACAAGGTGAAGTGTTTCCTACGGTGGCCCACCATGACGGCCAACCCAGCGACGTGCGCTGCGTTTGGTACGAACATGGAGAACAGGCGTCGATCGCTCGACCGTCCGAAGCTGCATCTTGATGGAGAGCTAATACCGACACTAACCATGAATAAAACATACCGCTACTTCGGCATTGAGGATGGTTTTGATCACTCGGTCACAGACTTCCAAATGAACAACAAGCTCCGCGACCTACGTCAGGACGCACATGCTCTACTACATTCTGGGCTCCACCCAGCGCAAGCTCTATAGACTATCAATGTCTACGTGCATTCTAAGCTGGACTTCGCTTTGTAGCATGTGCGTATCAATCGCACGCAACTTGAACGCTTTGATGCGGCCATTCGTAGGGAGCTTTGACATTCACTACGGCTTCCTCGCTGTACGTCCAAAACATTCTTCTACGCCCCAACTTCGAAAGGCGGATTAGGGCTACTGCCGCTCACGGAGCTCGCCGCAACTACGCAAATTCGACACGCTTTTCAAATGCTATACTCGAAGGACATCCACGTTCGAGATATAGCTCGTGCGCAAGTGATGGAGATTATCCAGAAGCGCTATCGCTTAACGCCGGACGATTGGATAGACGATGGGGAGCATCTGAATGGGATGTTCCTCAATGGCAATCTCGAGAAAGCACATCGCGCAGCCAAGAAAAGACAATCACAGGATGCATGCACGCTGTGGGTGGGAGTTCAAGCTCGCCTCCGAAGCTTGGGTCTAAGCTTCATGTTGCCTCCGCGGCCAGATCAGCCGGAGCCCCAACCCGATGCGATTGGCAGTGGAATAGAGCATACCCTACCCGATGAAAATGACGATGATGACCAAGCCCCGACTGCATTAGCCTAACTACTCCGAAGCATAAAGGCAATCTCGATCGAAGAAATGTCATCGCGCAGCTAAAACGGCATACTAAGCTCCAGTTTGCGGAGGAATGGATGAAACAGAGCGACCAGGGCAAGACTGCAAGAAACCATGGCCACGCGGGCAGCTCGTTTATTGGGAGACCTGCTAGTCTGCAGGATCATGAATATCGCTTTGTGTTGGCGGGTCGTCGGTAGCGTTTTTTACAGGTCAGAGGCAGTTCCGTTCAGGCTCAGTTCATGCACAAAAACTTCGCCACATAACGCGATTATAAATTAAGCCAATTACGATCAGTGCTACAGATGGCGTTGCTTCACATGGCCTGGGCCAGGTAAAGTCGCCATCAATACTACTATGCAGTATAAGAGTCGCATTTTCTCACGAGTACGGTTCAGTAGCCAAATTCTATCATAACTGCCGGACTGATGGATTCGCAATTCTGGTGATTTATCACTGCTTCTTCTCACTTCAGCAAACGCAAGCAAGGGATCAAGTGACCCGGCCCTCCCTCGACTTCTCGACCGTTGCTACCATGGTGTTGTATGGCGCCGCCCGTGGAGCTCGTAGCTCGACCGATGCGCGCCGCATAGGGACTATGGGCTTCCAGTGTGGTCGCATGGGTGTCCATAGAGCGATAAAAGTCGGGAAAAGGTCTGGTGTGATGCGTACGCAGATGCTGAGGGCTCCGATTCGCAAAGTAGCCATGTATACCAAGGATTTGAGCAAGTGCATGAGCTACTCCGAGTAGCCCAGTTCTCACAGTACTAGAACAAAATCATGAACTTGAGCGAACAGACGAATACCGCGTTTTCGCGATAGTTGATCGTAAAAGTTCCGACCGAGGTGTTTTATATCGCGTTCAGTGGTGTGATCGTGAGGACGGGTTTCGATGTGACGATACCTGGGAGGCTGGCTGGAGTTTGACGGAGGATAGATTTATCGAGGCGTGTGACGTGGTTGATGCATGGAAGGCCTCCGAATTTACAAGTTTCTACACATTTTGCAGGAACAACGGTCACATGCATTATATTGGTGCATCGCCGCTGGGTGTGTGCGCCTTCTACGCTGTCGGGCTTGCCGCTGACCTCTTAGGCAACACTGGCTGGCACACCTCCGACGTGGTTAGTGTTCAAAGAATACTGTGCGGCGCGAGGTAAACCGATTTCTCCAAGGGGTGTCACGTACGGTGAGCTCAGGTTCTACGTTAAATTCGCGAATGACAAGACGCCCGTGCAATCCAAGCAAATAAGTACTAGGACGCTGGACGCGAATCTACTAGGCGGGATCAGCGGGTCACGTACGTTGCAAAAGCTGATTGACTTGACGCTCCAATACGGTATTTATTTATGTGGTGGCTACAGTTCGCTCCGAGTAAGCCCCTGTCTAGTGATACGCGTCTTCGAAGGCGAAAAGTTTGTAAGTGACGAGACTACGTTCAACCAGGACATTTAGCAGTGTGATCTGGAATGGCTGTATGGAATTTCATTTCTTCGCAAGGTTGAGCTCTATTGTGTTGGTTCGGCTTAAGGCTTTAAGTAATACGAACACGGCCGTGTACGCTTTTCTATTGTTACTTGATGTTTTGTCTGCACTAAAATTGTATCTAGAAAAATATATTCAGGAAAAGGCTTGCATAATTACTCCGACGAAGTATCCTTCTCCTTATAATTAACGTTCACATCCGAGTTTAACATCCTATTTTTACCTCGTACACCTGAATATGAATGCGTTGAGATCACAACTAAAATATACATTCAGGTTGTATTCCTCCGATACACTTATCCTATCTGATTATCTATTTTTTAATATAAGAACTTGCCCTCTTTTCATTGTTGAGCAGCAAGAAGCTCCATTCTCACATGGATTCAGCCACCACACTTGGCAGATACAATGCGCGTACACGAAGCCGTCTGGCGCTATGCAGTCTCTGCAACCGCCGAACGCCAACATGAATATCCGTATCAGCGCCTGCAACTTCGTGAAGATGACCGTCGTCGTCGGGATTCGCGATGGCTTCGTGGTAGCGGAGGGAAAATACTCCAGCGCGCTTGGTTAGCACTACAGCCCAGAGAAAGAGAGCGGTTAATGGAGGCCACCTCAGACCCTACATTCCCAGAAGGAACTGACGACGTCTTGGACGAGCGTACTCGCACAGGTCGCCAACTACGGCTCCCTCGTAGAAGCAATCGAAACAAAACCCAACCCCGACTGCGCACTCAACAACCACTGGCGGATCTACCACTGGCAGATGTACCACTGGTGGGCTCTACAGCAAGCACCCGCTCTCGCATTCTAGGAGACGTCGAGCACGCTGTTGTTGAGGGCGAATTGCCGAGGAATGTACGCACGATGACCAGTGTGGACACTTTGAACTTGGCGCGTGTGAACTTCTTTCGAGTTGTTGAACAGGAAACATTGGTACTGCTTCAAACTGCCTACAATCAAGGCAGTCTTAGTGGCTCCATAGAATCAGTGATAAAAAGTGTAGAAGCTGCTGCTCAACTCACAAGGTTCTCCGACAGACACGACACACCGAGAGCAGCCCTGGAATCGTTGGCCCAGCGATTGGTAGGCATTTTTACATGCGTTTAGGGAACAATTGCGTTTGAACCAGATCAAAGTGAAGATTTGCCTTCGCGAACGTTTTTCCAACGCACGTGTTATTGGAGCTCGTGAGCTGTTCAGTGAAGCATTGCCATCCCTCGTGACCGACCCTCAGCATGCGCATCGAGCCCCAGAACTCGACACCCACTTTTGCCATCATTCTATCTGGCCGTAGATGGAACCAACAAACTCCTTAGCTCTCACGCGATTTACTCGGCAAATAACGCACTCTCTTGACAACCCGACCACCGTAGGGCTGATCCCGAACGAGATCCCAAATAGCCGATCGACTGATGGCCATTGATATAGCCATACGATCGACCTCTCTCTTCATCTCAGTTTTCACGTCGCGCTCGACGGTGGGGATTAGAGCCGTGTCAGTAGTCGCTGAACGGCCGCACGTGTGCGGTACAAAGTTCACATAGCCCTGAAGCCTGAAAACGAATTCGCAGGCCCCTTTGCACGGCAGGCGATAGTGGCTACACCAGTAAGTCAGTTTTGTCCGGTACTTGTTGGCCCTGGTGTACTTGTATCCGCCAATCCACCTCGTGGTTTGACCCGTGCGCCTACGTGGTTGAGTGACAGCATTATTCGCCTCACTCAGCGGCGTCGTATTTCCATTGTCCGGAAAAGGTGAGTCCGTAATGACGCCATCACCAAAGCCGAAATCGTAGTCGCCATCATAGCTAAACGCGTCACCTCCGGAATCACCACTGTGTGATGCGAGAGGTCTGGCCTCCTCAACAGATTCTGTGTCGACATCATTCAGCAGAAACACCAAGCTGAACTTGGATGATGCAGCTAATACATTGACCGTAGTCAGATCTGTCTGTGGTGTCACAGCTGGATTAACAGGTGTTATGTCAGATGGGGATGATGATAGCGGGGAGTTTAGCTCTGTTACACAATAAAACGAATAACATGGGTTAAAGGGGGAAACTATAGACAAAGTTAAGATGTGGATGCACCTACCGCTGCTAGCTTGAAAGGTGGGTTGAACTAGACGCTGGCTTCGTCGTAGCGTGAGGCCTCGTCACCTTGAAGTGCGGGACCCACGCGAGCGACGACCCGCCATCCTGGAAAGCTGCCTCTTCGCTTGTTTGCAAAGTCGATAATGGTGAGAGCGGCTTCCTGCAATGGAGTCCCCTCGTCGCTAGACATAACGGACAGATTCATAACGAACATATTCATAACGGACAAATACGATGAAAAGGCGTCCGCTGTGGTTTTTAGATATAGAACAATACCCATGGGATAATTACACCGCGACTGCATAATTGCACCGGTGCAGTTACACAGGCAGATGTGTTGTATAGTAATACCCTATGGTCGGTCATGGGGTATAACCATAGGCAGGCGTGTTATCATGATCTAGGCTGAACTGAACTGCCGCGGAACTGTTTTGCGCTCTTCCGGGTCGTCGGACCGCTCGAACTCCCTAACGTGCATCCCATCGAGCGCCAATATTTGGTTCTCAGTACCAATCGTGGAGGAGCTGCGAGACAGTGGCGGGTGGCACAGAGTGATTATATTCCTGGCTTTCGCTGCCGCCAGAGCGCTACCCCAACATGCAACTACTCCTTCCCAAAACCCAAGTGATCTACATGTCCAATGTGCCAGCCATACATCCAAGCCCTCGACGCATAGCCCATTGCAGCACATATTGATCGGATGAACCACTGGTAATACATAGCTCTGCAAAACTACTTCAATAGCCGTGAGAAGGCCACTGATCGGCTCCATTTTCTGTTTTATTTCCCTATTCGGGAGTAAGATCAACAGAAGTATACCTAAAAGTATTTACTACAGTACTTCTCTGGCCCACATAAGAAACAACAATGTGCTTAAGCGACCATGTCTCAGCACCTGCCTCTCGATAATTAACGAATAAGGCGTCTAAATAAAGCTTGCCTTCTACGCAATTTCGTCGTATTTTTTTGTTTGGCATTAACGTGTACGATACAGATTTTTTTTAGCGTAGTAGTACCATCAAAAATTGGCGATAATTCGCAAATTTAGCATCATCGTCTTCTGCAAAGTCTCCTCAATGCAACGGACCAACTATAATTCTCTAAAAACAAAACTGCGCTAAAACGCCAATCTGATATGGTTTGTGGGATACACTTATCCCATAAACGACAAACAACAAAGCCCCGCGATTTAATTTCGAAACTTCGATTATGTTGGATGTGGAATACGCTACATTTGTATCACAGCTCAAAATTCAGTCTCCCATGGAAGATCGTGGGGCAACAAATGGAGGCAAAATGGAACGGGGGGGGGGGGGGGGCGGCTGCTGCTCCTGCTCGGCGACTTCTCGACGAAGACGCCCCATAGCACGGGGAGCGCCCTCTCATCCTCCGTGACTTCACGATGCACCCAGACGTTGACGTGCGCTAGGACTTACCGCTGTGATGTCAGACTGGTCTTCGCGGTCTGGATCGACTTGAACGACAGCCATTGAGCCTCCGCTCTTGGACTTGCCCTCGACAGAGGTGAGGCTTGAAGCGCGGTTACTTATAGGCTGTGGCATCGGTATTTAGATTCTCCTCATCGAAAGGTATAGCGGTCTGCAGGCGTAGCGTGCACGTGCGTTGGAGCCTCGCATCGGCGCCAACCAAGGCTATTCATCAAGAACACCCGTGTCCACGGTTTGGTGGAGGAGCGTGTAACGGGGTTACAAGAGAGTTACCGGAAGGATTACGAAGTGTGGCACACACAGGCTTGTGTGGTGCACACTATCTAACCTATTTCAGTAGGAGAATCTGTACATGACTTCAGGGCCACAGATTGTGCATTTGACTAGGGTTCACTGTGCTAGATAGTTAACAAGATACATTTGCACCAAAGGCGGCTTTGTCGCGATAAAGAGAAATACATTCAGTTTGAGATTCACAACTAAGAGTTAGGGTTGACTCTTGGAGTCCGTAAGGAGTACGGGCTCGTGCGTTCTGGTATTAGAACGGGTTATCTTTGGCCACGACTCTGTGAGTCTGTTACGTCTTTTTCTGACGCTAAAGCTACGGCAGCCCCGCTGCAGGTTCGTCTGAGGCTTTCTTCGCCCTTCGTCTGTACGAAATTGTATCTTCTTTTTATTCCCATTATAAATAGGATAATATTGGAGCTTCCCAACTGCTTTACTGTTGATCTGATTTGTGTGAATCAAGGGCAAACAGTCGCACTGGGCCACCGATGCGCCGATCGCTGTATGAGGTGATATCTATCGACAACACCATGTTTCGCCTACAACGGAGGCGACTCTTGATGTTAGTATCTCGACGAAGAAATGGGTACGTTGATTATTTATTTTCAGGCTCGGACCGTCTCCTCTGTCGCCGGCGGAAAAACGCAGTGATCATTAACTGGATGACCGCGAGAAGCTGAAACAAATGAGACTTTCAGTTGACACGGTCCCCCGTTGAGCTGTTGGCTGCATGTTAAGCTCCGGGGCTTGGTGGCCTAGGTCATACAATTGTAGCCAAGAGATTCTAAACGAATTACGGCACTCGGAGTTTTTATCAAACCAGCGCTTGTGCACCACGGAGACAAAAGGCAAAAGGCGGAGGGATATTTTGGGAAAGGTGGTCTTTCCAATATATATATATATATAAAGTATGAACCTTAGTTTGGGCAGATTTTATTTATGTTGGGTATCTGCACTGCTGATGATTAAAGTTTATTGGGCAACCTGACCATTAGTTTTGGGTATGCGGCACGAAATAATCTGAGAACGACGTTGAAGTCAAATGGTCAAGAAGAGATCTTACGAGAGGTACGCTGGCATCTTTAGTAAAAGTGTTGCGCCATGTAAGCTTCTACACTGTATATCGCGCCAGTATCTCGGTCCATTAACCATTCGTCGCTTAAAATGATGCTAAAATAACCACATACATGATAGTGTAGAAACGCGAAACGCGCACTAGGAAGTTTTAACCGAGTTACTGGCGGTGGCGCTGCAGTGTATATTCTCTGTTCACGACTTGCGTCTGCAATACCTTAGTGAGAATACTAGTGCCATAACTCGTATTGACTTCCTTGATCACACGCTTCGGCTTGATTAACGCTATCAACATTTCAGCAGAGAGTTTGACCGTTGCTTTGAACAAGACCAGTAGTATTCCTGATGTATTCAGAAAGTCGTTACCCCGCACGACGTCAACTCCAGTATTTGGATTCATAATCCAGACATAAAAAATAGTCACGCTTCCATCCGCATGTAATCTTCAGCGAGCGGTCTCAATATTATTTAACGTTATGTCTTGGAATTTAATGCGGCGACCATTATCGGACATTGCTCGAATGTGAAGCCGGTTGGCGCATTTACCGTGACGACGCTGATATTTGCCCCTGTATTGAGGGGGACGTTCGCTCGTAAACCATTAACCCCTGGAACCCGAGAGCCTGGCCCATAGAATATAAGGGCGACTTAATAAGGTGGACGATACAAGTTAACGATTTCTAACCTTGCTTTTTGTAGTACCCCCTACTAATGTTAAATCAATGAAGGTGTAGGTAATATATCCTTGCTTTCCCGATCCTCGACATAGACAGGCTATTAAAAATTCAATCTGCAGATCAAACTTGATATGCGCATATATGTTGAGGACGACCGCCTCCCGCCAGTTAAAATCGTGTCACACTTTCAGATTTGCTCCCTCGACCGCAGAACCCCACGTTGCTACAGAAAATGACATTCCAAGATCGGCTGGACCTCCAAGCGGCCCACCGTTCTTCTGTTGACTTCGCATATCTCAAGCCGGGCAAGCAGATCAAAGACGTCAAAGTAGAGAATGTGTTTGTGGGCGAGGAGGCCCTAATGTAGTATCTGGACAAGCTCGACCTTGGTCAGACTACATGCTGTATTTTATAGGTATTTGCGATTGAAGACTAAACGGAATGTACGAGCAGATGATACATTCATCGTCAAGAAAGCGGGCGCGGCGCGACGGATTGACACATGCTGTGGGGCGTCGAAAGGCTGCAAACAGTCCCAAACCATACCTGGTGCAGCAGAACGTACGTGTAATGTGTGCTGAACAACCTACGCTCGCCTTATTCTACTGGCGCATGTGTGTGCAGTTTCCCATAACCGCACACCCGTCGGAAGCTCGCCAGTTCGGTCCTACCCGTGGTCTGCCAGGGCCGACTCAGGTTTTGCCCCCCGTATCGACGTTGAGGCCCAAAGCCACCTCTAGACCTCAAATGGCCAACAAGCTATTTCCCCGCCCGGCACGACGTACTCACCCGGAAGTGACGGCGGTCACTCCGACAGCAACATTCCAGGTACACCTTGTAAGGTTATCTTGTATGGTCCAAACTATGTATACTTCCTCTGTATCGTATTAATAGGGACAAGTGATTTTACCATCCCAACTGATTTCATAGCAAAGAAGTTTATCCATAACAATTTTAAGGGGCATTACATTCTATTTGAAGTTGAACACTGCTTCTACTAACGGCAGTACTGCACATGACTGATTGAGGGACTCTACCTTCTCTTCGGAGCTTCGCCTTGCCGAGATGAGGGAGCTTGTATTCATTACCCCCACCACAGGCCATCCATGACTTGTTGTAGAGTGAGAAAAATGTTATCTAACGTATCTTTGTCTAGCTCTTTGAAAGCCTTCTCTACAGCTGCAATAAGTTCCTTAGTGTTCGCCACGTACGTGGTGTACTGGAGGCTCTGTATCGCTGAAAAATACCCAAGATCAAGTATGTTAAAGTCTAGGGAATTTGCAGGCTGGCACAGCACCACAATGTCCCAGCCATCCTTCCTCCCCGAACAACGTCAGAATCATTTGGGGACACATGAGGCGTTATTTGGTTGGACATAGATCCTCTTCTTCGTCTCGCCTCGAGGCCATTTCGCCCCTTATTGCAGGGAACACGAAGCCGATAAGAAAGTGCTTGTAGACTGCGCCATCAACGCTCGGTATATTCTTCCGCTCCTTCGCTCCCTTTGGCCTATTATTGCTTGTCTTCAGCGCAACATACTCCTCGGTAAACGACCAGACACCGATTTTGCCGTCGAATTTCGATTTATGATGAGGATCCAACCTGCAAAACAAATCCAACCAAAAACATAATTTTTAGCAAACATAGTTTTCAAGCAATATAAAATTTGAGAAGTTACCTGGGTCTCGCAACGGCTGCAAGGAACATGGACTTCTCGATGTGTCACGCGCTGTGATGGTGCTGCGAAGGCACGTCCTCGCCTGCCATCGTGTAGAACCGCCGCGCCTTTTTGTCGTGGTTAAACCACTTTTCATCAACGTGAACGATATCCAGCATCGCATCGAAGCGTGGCTCTCCGGTCCTGGCTCATCATCCAAGAATCCAAGTGCGTACTGCATACGTCGCTGCCGGTGCTTCTCCTTCAGAATCGGCTTAATAGTAGTCGTCACAGGCACCATATCTTTGCTTTTCAGCCTCCGCTGAATCACCCCGACGGAGACGCCAGCATCGATGACCGCAGCACTGTAGCCTTTCCTGCCGGACTTCCCCTTGCACTTGCTTCGGATATCGCCCAGCGGCTTCTCCGGTGATGCCGTCGCCTTGTACGTCTTCCATAGCCGCTCGACGGTGTGCCTGTGAACGTCAAAAGCACCGGCTGTTGTCGAAATGTCCTTGATCCCCAGTTCTCCTGTGCAGCACAATTGCTATGCGCTTGTCGTCATCTAGGCTACGTCGCCCCATGAGTTTCGTGCGTTTTCAGGTCTTCTTCTGCGCGTGGAGGGTGAAAATGTAAAGTGCTAACCGAGACGGTGGTTTCTCGAGAGCACAGCTCCACCACCAGTTGGAGTTGAGAGATAAACCGGCTATCGCCGTAAAGCAGAGATTCTCCGCTTTCTATTGGTGCTTTTTTCAGCCAATTAAAGCGTGAATTGGTAGAGAAAATGTGTTTTTTGTCCAGATGTCCTAATTTTAAGATACAGAGGAAGTATCTAATTTTGTATTGCCCTCTGTCGTGTACTAGACGCGACCTACAGGCCCCGAAACCTTAATCCGGACTTAGAGAGAGCATATTTGAGCAGCGATTCGGCGGACAGCTCAGAAGATGAAAATTCCGAGACGAATGCAGCGCGGTCCTGTGCTCATGTGGTGTAGCGGGATCAGCAAAAACTGCGAGATTGCTGGATCCAACTTCCCAACTTCGCCCGAACACAGACTTACGGAGGGGGTCCCCCGATGATCCGTGATCTGTGTGCTGAACTGGTCACCTTGTGTACCCGTCGGTAGGGCTGGATCTGCTCCTCTGGTGTCTACTGAAGCTCCGAGCCTTGAAGACAGAACAGTCTGGGCGCCACGCGCGGATGTGGGTGGAGCAGCGCGGAAATCTTCACTCTGCTCGCGGTTGTTACTTCCGATCCAGTGGTAGTCGACTGGGATTGGGCGGCCTGGAACTAGATCCGGCCTTGGGGTTGCCTTTGGGGGTTTGTTGTTCCTTTCCGATGCCTTCGCAGGCTTTCTTTTGCCGTACTTGCCGCTTCCTATAGCGGATCCGTAGATGTTGAGCGTCGAGGATGCACCCGGCCAAGTAGTAACTCCGGGTGGATCGGGGATCTGCACTTGCAAGTAGGTCACTAGGGAGGTTGCAGAAGTGGCCAATGTATTATCCAGTATTACTGAACGCTAGCTCCACTACCCAAATCTTGTACGTTCCCGATTCCAGGCGAAGGCGAGGGCACTTGCGATGTACAAGGCAAATTCTTCTCTGATTTATGCTTAGTTCGGTGCTATCCCAAAGTCCTATCTCCCTCTGGATCTTATCATCCCATCTGCACCTATTGACTCTATGGGGCTCATTTACCTTCCTTGCGTGTCACTTGATCGCACCCGCTGAGCCATAACCTTGGATCCATAACCGGTCCCTTAAATTCATAATCACCTGAGTCGTACTCAGAGTCAGATCTGGATCGGTGTGTATCCATGTCCAAATCCGCTTCTCGATATGCGGCCTTATCTGCACCACGAATTGCGACGACCCACTTCCGCCGCCGAATATGGTCACCGCTTCGCTGTCGACGGACATGCATGCTGCTGCTGGTAACGCTCCGGTCAAGCCGACAACTTCCACGGGCGTGGTGATGGCCCAGTGCCTCACTCCGCCACCGGCGCGCCGCGCGCCACTCCCCGGTGCCTGCGGCCCCGACCAACCGCGTGGACCAGATGTTTCTCCTCCCGTTGCGGATGGCGCGGCCCTCCGCCGTTGACGTTGTCTGCCACCGCCGGCACTCCTCCAAGTTCGCCAAGTCCGACCCGCCGCCTCTCGTTTTGCGAAGCGTTGACGGGGGCAAGACCCAAGCTTGTCGCCTCAAGACCCGTAAGCGCGACCGAAGGGGCTCTTACCAGCTCCTGAGGCTCTAGGGGCCGTTCGCCGACTGTACGAGGCAGCGGGCAATAATCCAGCGGCTCTTCTCGCCGCCGCCAAGCTAGCCCAACCTGAAAGCATTCCGGACGCTCTCTTCAGCATCACCGCGCACGTGTCGTTTGGACTCGCGCCCGGCCCTGATTATGGGCCTCTCCGGTGTGAGTGACAACGCGACCGTCCTCGCCGTCGTAGACGCTGGGGACGTTGTCCACGTTCACCGCCAAGGGACACGCTAGTCCTGTATCTACGAACGGAGCGTGCCAAGGTCATTTTAGCGGGTCAGCGTTGCCGGTTTATGGGTCGTACGTTGACGTTCGACACTCTGAACCCCTTCTCTGACGCCTTCTATCTCGACGTGCTTGGTGTGCGCAGTGATGCTGTGGCTAGTCGTCTCTTTACAAGCTTTCTCGGCCACGGCTGTCAGCCAATCTACTTCAACTTTACGTATCGAGCCCCACAGTCCGCCATCACGTCTGGGATAGTTCGCTACTACTTCAACGCATCGAGCTGTCCGCCGGTGTTAGTGGTTAACGGCCAGGTCTGTGACCAGATTTTGCTGGGGGGAATCTTGTACTCCGCTCGAGCTCGGGGTGCCCAAGCGGTTCAGTATCATCTCCGCCCCACCAAGACGTCTGACCACGCGCTGCGTTTTGAACTCTCTAATCGTGATGCGTCTAATGCCCCGGCAGCTTCTGTCAGTGGCGAAAAGGGCACTCGGGCTAAGGTCCCGAAGCCCAGTGCTTCTGGAGCGGCCGCGAACCCAATTACGACCGATGCTCCGATGGTAGAGTCCGGCTGTGGAGCTGACGTAGTTGATACTGCTCTCGTTACACTAGCACCGGTTGCTACTAGTCCGTCGTTCTGCCCCCTCGAAAGCGCCATGCTCGGCGTAAGCCTGTGCGTGCAACGGCCCAAGTGTCATCGTTCACGTCGCCGAACTACTGGGAAGAATTGGACCACGTCTCGGTGGCAATTGCATCGGATCCCGTATCTGTCGGCACCGCCGGTGGATCAATCCGAGTTCGAGTGAACTCGATTTCTCACTCGGACATGGCCAAGGCGACCAATGAATTTGCGCATTTTACTGAAGCGCGCAAAGGAAAAGTTCGCAGGTCTGCGCAACCTACGACTATCGCTACGATAGTGCTGCTCCTCGACGACGATATCCGGCTACAGCAGGCGCTTCTCCAACGCGAGCTCGAAGACACGATTTCCGAAGCAAGTTTGGAGCCTACGCGGACCGAGGAGTTGACTATGACTTCGGACTCCCTCCGCCGCAGTATGAACAAGAATCATCTGCGTTTTGTTGGTATGCTGTTCCGTTTGGTGCGCACGAAGCACACCTTGCTGAATGAATTCATCCGGGTGCACGTCATTTCAAGAGCGATCGCTGCACGTATGCCACACTCATGCGCGACGATCTCCGGCAAATGGAAGACGCTTTTCGGGGAGCGCTTCCCAACGGCATGTACAGATCTATTTGAGCGCGCGGACCTCTGGCTTTTCGACTCGAGCGAGTTTGATCTGTACAGAATATCCGAAGCACTCGCGCTCTTTGAGTTACTAGTCATGGCAGTCGCACCCAATATTCACGAAAAAGACGGCAGGCTTCACGCGATATGTGGGTTCGAATCGCCGTGGGTAGGTGGAGCGTCAACACGCTTGCTTCTCCCCAACGCTTTGCTCGGTCTTTTACGAAGTGATGTCGGTGCCCCAATAGTGACGAGAATGGACTCGCTGGCGTTGGCGCACCCTTGTTTGGATACACTGGTGTCGCTACTTTCGTCTTTAGAATGGCTACCCTGGAATACCAGCATGCTGCTGCTAAGTGAGACCCGCTTGGGCCTCGCCTGGTGGGCTGGATCGATCTCTCTGGCTTCTATGTAAGTGGTGCAAGCGTGGAATGACGCCGGGCTGCTGTCTGCTAATACCAACGGCATCAAGCGTAATGCTTGGAAGTTTATCGAGAAAGTCGTCTCTCAGTTCCACATTGTTGGTATACAGGAGATCAAGTTTCGTGATTTCCACCACCTCTCCAAGTTCAAGTTTGATTTGGCTTCTATTACCCAGCACTGCCTGTTTGCGAGCGATTGTAACAGCTCCAGCCCCGTCTAAATAGGTCCTCGAAGTAGAGGCGTTGTGACCCTACTACACCCCGACCTGCCAGGTGCTGATGCTGCGGAGGAAGTCGTCAGCGCAACAATCCCGGGTCGCTACTTACTCGTTCGTCTCAAGCGGCCAACCGAAACCCTCTACATTCACAACATTTATGCCCCGGTGCGCCCAGTAGAACGCGCACAATTTTTTCAAGATCTGCCCAGGGGGCATCTCGGCATCTGGTACTGAGCGACTTTAACGTTGCTGTTGATCCGGTTCTGGACTCGCGTGGTGTGTCTAGCGTAAGTGACCCATCTCGTGGTCATCTATTGAGTTGGCTTACGGCTCTGCACGTTACCGACCCATGGCGACTCCGCTTTCCTCGTCGACGAACGTTCTCTGATCCCCTTCCACGGATAAATCGCCTAGACTACATTTTTGTGAGCGATCGCTGGTGGACTCGGCATTTGAAGATGCTAAATACTTTCAAGCCTCCCATAGTGGTGATCACCTGGCACTCAGTGTGCATCTCTGCCCGGCGCTTCGACGTCCAGCACCTGGATACTGGCGACCGAAGCCTAAGACTCTCGAGGGTGAAGCTCTGCGTGCCTCGATCATTCAGGATATTAACCAGCTTCAGATGTCGATCAAGACTGAGCGTAACCCTGGGCTAGTCTGGGAAGGACGAAAGCGTCGGATCCGATCCCAGCTGCAGCTTGCTCAGGCTAAATCTGCGGTTCACGAAGACGAAATTCTTCGCGCATATCGCCAGCAAATCCTAGAAGCTGAACGTTCTTTTGAAGCCAGCTCCAGTTCAGCCGCGGCGGAGGCACTTGAAAAGTATATCGTGGCAGTCGAAACTCTGGAGCAGGATGCCAAATGGATGCTGGGTTCGACTATCATGCATTCCAAATGGAAGCGTCTAGAACTTCTTTTTTTTTTGGCCACCAGTGGCATCACTACGTTCTACCGCTATCATCAGTGTGCGATTAACAAATGGAGTCGAATCGGATGACCCGGCGGATATTAGCGACCAGTTTCGTCGTCATTGAGGAAATATCTTTGGAGATGAACGCTTCACCGATGCAGATTCGCCAATCGACGAATCCGCGGGCACAAAGATACTAGACTATTCATCGACAGCTGAGTTCAAATGAGTCCGCCAAACTTGGTGAACCATTGAACGGTGTGGAATTGGCGTCAACAATTCGTCGGCTATGACGCAATTCCGCCCCAGGCTTAGATGGTCTCGGACCAGCTCTCTACCAGCTGGCCCCGGATGCATTTGGAGAAATTCTGGCTGTAGGTTTTGCTCATCAACTCGAGAAGGATACCCGTCTGTCCTCTCAGAGAAGATCTGTGGTAACCTTGCTGTACAAGAAGGGCGACAGGCGCGATCTTGGGAACTATCGCCCTATCTCGCTCATGCAAGTGGACGTAAAATTTTTATCCAAGGCACTCGCCTATCGGCTCCAGCGTGTCCCACCCCAACTGATTCATGTTGATCAAAAAGGGTTTGTTCGAGGGCGCTCACTACACCATCATGTTCGGTTTATCCAAGACTTGCAGGACTTGCTACATAAACGAGGACAAGATGGGTATGCGCTGTTCCTCGACTTTTCAAAAGCCTACGACCGAGTCAATTGGGGTTACTTATTTCAAGTGCTTCTTCGCGCCGGCTGTGGACCAGGGTTTTGTAACTGGGTGTGATTGCTTTATGCAAATACGGAGGCGTCATTATTTCTGAACGGGGTGCTTCAAGAAGTCTTATTGCCTTCTCGTGGTGTCAAACAAGGTGACCCACCTTCATCGCTCCTCTTCGTACTCTCGATTGAGCCGTTAGGTAACCCTTCTGCGTGCGCTGCCCGAAGTCGGATTCCATATCAGTCCTGAGCGTTCCGGTACTGGCCTCTACTTTGCTGACGCCTCTACGTTATTGTCAAGTTCTATCGCTGGCCTGCAGCGCCAGGTCGCTATTGTGGAGCTTTACTGTGCTGGATCGGGTGCGCTACTAAATTTGGCAAAATCGCAACTTGTTCGTTCAACGGAGGCGTCGTCCACGCCCGGAATACTCCTTTCGGTGTTGGGTCCTCTGGATCGGTCAAATGCCTTGGTGTTCCAGTCGGCCCAGCGGTGTGCCCAACAACTGTAAGTGGGTCTCTTGAAGCCAGGGTGTGTAGTCGGCTTGCGCGGTGGGGCAGTCGTGCACGGACCCTCCGAGGATGTCTACTAATTCTTCACACGATGGTTCTTTCGATTCTCTGGCATTTCACCCCACACTTTACTCTGTCCAACTCCGTGGTTGGTCGATTACAAGGTTTGATGGATATTACTTGCCCATCGGACGTGATACTCCTGGACATCGGTTTGCTAAGTTGGCAAAACCCAGCATTTGCCATATTTCATTTTCTCGTGGTGGAATCCAGATCCCTAGAATAATGGATCCAATCAAGACTCAGCGGGGTTTATTGCTGCAACAACTTTTTTTGATGCCTCCTTTCGAACTGTGGAAAACTACGGGCGACGATGCGTGCTCCCCGGTGAGCTGCACCTGTCGATGGTTGATTTCTTTCGTCTCCTTTTTCATGGCACCTGAAGGTAATTTCGTTTCCGGCATCCCCTCCATGGTGGCAAATTTCGTGATTCGTATGGTCCCAACTACCGCATCTTCCGCTTGGCGTACCTGGAGATCCGGTTGCTCGCCAGCACGCGCTGTTGCAAGCCAACGTGTGGCACAATGCCCATGCTCTCCTCCAAATTGACGACAAACCTGGCATGCGTTGCTCTCTTCTGCGAGAAGCAGGGAGCACGCGAAACTTCCGTGTTGCGTTCGCGGTAGTCACCGGTTGCCGTTGTCCGTTGGATTTTTTTCTTTGACCTGGCCTATGGGCACCGAATTTCTGAGTCGATGTCTTCTTGTTCTACCCGACATGCCGCTCCGCAGTCGCCTCCGGCACTTGCTGCCTCTCTATCGCGATTTAGGTTCCGTCATGGGCGCTGTCGCCGGCTCAGTCGGTAGTTTTCAAGGACCTTTGCGCACGGAACATCTAGCCCCACCTGCCGGGTTTTCCACCAATGACGCTGTCTATTGCCTTTCCCACCTGCACAAGCGCGATATCCGGAAAAAGCTTGTCTACGCGCTAGTAGATAGTCGCGTCCATCCTCTCTCCTACCACTGCGAGGGGCTGACCCGCGATCGTCTGCGAGAAACGATTGAAGCATTCCAGCTTTTGCGCAAGTTGGTGCTTCCTGTCTACGCTGACCTTCACTTTTGCTTGTGTTGGAAGCTACTGCCGACTCGATCATGGTTTTGATTTCTTCAACGGTTGGATTTGGCTGCTCTAAACCGCTCCGACGCGGATTGCGCTTTCGTTGAGACCGAACGACATCTCTTTTTCGACTGCCCCCGCACAGCGGCACTCTGGCAATTTATCCAGTCGGATTGAGCTCCATTTCTTGGCGATGTTACGTGGCAACTTATCTCTGTCCCTAGCGAGCCACCGTGGAGTACTCGAGCTAAGACTTCAAACACGAACTGTCCTCACTTTGGATGATCAGCCGGAGCATTACCGTTCACGTAATTTGGACGACGCGGAACAAGCATATCTTCGAAGACCAGTCTCCTCTTGAAGCGACCAAAGCACCTCTATCGCGCTTATTCCGTCTTTAGTGTGCACTTGCGCTCCTTTCTTCGGTCGTCGAACTTCGAGGCCACTTCCAACCCAAGCAAATGCCTCCGTCAATTTCCAGCCGCGTCTCGACTGCGTCGCTCGCCCCCCACTGTTTTGGCTGCGCCGCCGTGCACTGTATTTGGATGCCTCGGGGTCGGTCCAAGATCCTCCACGATCTCTATCTCAGAACCTTTTAGGACCGAAGCGTTACTCATTGGTTTGTACGTTATTCGTTGTCAGCAAGTTGTTTGTATTTTGAGAAGTTAAGCTTAACACGGCTTTAGCTTTTGCCCCCCCCCCATGTCCAAATCCATCACTCTGCTTCTCCACACACAAAAAATGAAATGAAGACTTACAAATCAATGATTACTTAAATGAAGTTTGGTCAAACATGTATGCACATGTTATGAATAGCGCTAACGTGTATCTTCGGTTTGTGTTACTTGTAGATGTCAATAATGTTGCACCAACAATGGCCCAAGCAAGGTTGCAGTGTTGAATTCGGACGCTGAGAACGATGATGGAAATGACGACGACTTGCCTGGTGACACCGATGGAGTTGATGTTCTGCAACTGCCAGTCCCGCCGGAATGCGATTCGATGATCGGTTGCTGTCGTCACTCGGTAGGATGTAGAAAATTGCGTTGGGCGCACTGCCAGACACAGTTTTGAAAGAGATGAATGGCTGGTCTGAGTTGGAAACTCACACGCGGTACGACTACCTGTAGGAGCCTTCTGAGCCCCGGCCTCCTACTTCAATGCATGAAGCCTGTCTACACCTGTACTGTAGTGTTCTGGGCCATCCCCAAAAGCCTTAGAAGCTGCCTCGACCTTCCGGAGCTTTTTTCTACTTTTTACGGCCTCAGCTATGGGAGGCCATTAGAGAGGTCTTCGAAGTTCACTTCACCTGCACCTACATCCTTAGAGTAAAATGAGTAAAATCGGGACCAGCTAATCAGGAGCAGCTATAGATAGGTACGTATATGGTTTTACAGTCTGATTGTATAGTGTTTGTTTGCACATGTACAGTTCGCATGTAAACTTAATAGATTTGTACAGGTGAATGTGAGGATCAAATTCTGATGGCTTTGAAAAATGTATGGATTTTGCACACTGATTGCACCCTGACCTGTGCCTAAAACGTGCAACGAGCGCGAACTTAGTCGCTGTGAAGGTAAAGTGAGGGTGGTGAACCACTTCGAAACCGAAGTATTGCCACGTAGTCCACAGACTACTTTTCGGAGAGTATCGACGAGCGTGTTGAAGGCAACTCGCAAAACAAGTCGCGCAAGAACGCAAGCACCCTAAGGACAAGGTCAACTCGCCGGAATCGCTTCGTGAGAACGTGCTGATGGCGCTACCCATCGAGCCTAAAGAGCTGTGTGCCATTGATAGCACGCTCCGTTGCGCTAAAATAGGACGAACTGGCGAACCATTGGAAAACGTGGGAAGAAGGCGATATACCCCGCGACTGTTTTGGTCGTTTTATCGCCAGATCGATTCATGCATTCTCCAGGAATCTACCTTTCAGATCGAATGATGCCCCAAGGTCACGTCGGTCCGTCCTCGGAAGCTGCGTCCAGTCATCGACGCGCCACAAGCGCGGTTTGCCGCTGACTACACGCCACCTGCCATGATGACGTTCGACGAGGCGACGGCTTCGGACACGCCTGAGTTTGATGGCCCACAAGTTTATTTATCGTGTATGGTCCAAACTAACACTATGTTATATTGTGCGTTTTACTCAAAATTTCCTTGCGCGGTTTTTGAATCGATCAAGCCGCAAATCGCGCTAGCCTGTACAACGGAATATTTGATACATTACAACGGTTTTATTGTGTTAAGCTAACCTAATTAATCTATCCGACACTTACCGCTGAACCGGATGGCTGCGGAAGCTGGAAAAGCTGTCGTTGCTTCGGCAGCCACGCGCGGCAGCTAAGAGGACGGAGCTTCAAACCTGCATGTCAGTCCAACGCCAAGCCAACGCCCCTCGACGGTGCGGAGGACGCAACACTATACGCCTTCACTAAGTGCACATGTATCGCCGTATCCACTGCGTGAGAGAACACCTCCGCAAACGCTCTCACCTTCAGCGGCCCCTGTCCGTCGTCAAGCTCGCGTTTCACTAGATGCTTCATCCGAGAGCGGAGAAACCGAAGAAGCTGACCAGCATCGTCTAAAATTGTGGTACAGCCGATCGTCAAAGACACTGTGGGGCAGCGCGATAATTCGGGGAAACTGCTGGAAGGCTTTGCTACTAACGGCGCCACGTTCAGCGAGATGAAACACAAACTTTGGGAGAAGTTTAGCAATCGCATAAAACGGCTTGCTGTGAAGCAGGACGAGACCCGGTCGGATGTAGACCCTACTGAAGCAGCGTGGAGTAGAAGCAATCTAAAGAATCAATCAGAGAGTCGCTGTCAGTAGCAAAAATCGTCCCGTTTTATCACTAAGTACGAATCTTACTAAGTCCGATTAGCTACCGAGCGAAGCGAAGGCAACCCCGAAAACCTTACTCTGCGTTGCGGGCCCTCATCAGGGCCCGCCTACCGTCCATAACTGATCTAGCACGGTGTGTAGTGTAGCGAGCTGGCGAGGCGAGCGGAACGGGGGCGCAAACGACCACCAAGTACAAAAATATACGTACCGCTCCGAAGCGGCGGTGCTCGGCTAGTGGCGTTCAAGTGGAATACGCATTTTATTCTGACGAGTCGGAGCAAGCCTGGAACCGGTGGGCTGTATTGCTTCGGGGTGACACATTCACTATACTGATCTTCGAATACGGTACGGGTATTCCGAATGCCCGGGCTCTAGAGGCATTCATGCCGTTGTGCATTAGGCCGCAGCACACCGACCGTTCCGGAGCCGCTGCAGAAGCCTGGATTCGTGAGATCGTGACGCAGCTAGAAGACATGTGGGGTGGGGGGTGACGTATCAAGGCAGTGCAGTCGCCTGGCAGATGTGGGCCAATGCGATCACGCGAAACCTGGATCGCTCCACGACGGAAGCAGCCGTGCTGGAACCTCCAATAGCTACTGTTGAGCGGTTACCACAGTTGATCTGTGGGGAAGCTGAGCAACATCTCGTCAATCTTACCAAGACGACACGTATCGCCCTTGATATCGTTGAAGCTGCAATTGCCGACAACAGACAGCTGAAACGGGATTGGAAAGCAATCGACGAGCGCATGGACAATCAGGCAATTGTCTTGCAGGCTCGCCGACAGACACTTGAGGGAATGCTTGCTGATATCCCCCTTCCATCGGTCACTGCTGTGCCGATACGATGCGAAGAATGATAAAAGTTGAGGGCAACGAACACCAACAGTAGTTCCTCAAGCAAGAGTCGTTATTTTTCTTTAGCTTTGAATGTCGTCAACGTCTCTTAAAACGAATCCTAAATCGCTGTTCCCTTCCTCATTAGTGTGTGCGTGGAGGTTTGAGACGCCGACGTCATTTCGGGAATCCCTTTCCAACCAACCACACGGATCAAAGTGACCTTGGATGGTGTATCCACAGTGAACCTTGGTCATGTTGAATTCTCAAATCGTCTCAACGTTTCGGCAACAAATGGCAGCAATTGTTGCTGGATGACTCTACGTAGTGACGCTGAAAGCTTCTCTTAATGTAGCCAAACATGAACTCGATCGGGTTGAAGAATGGACACTAGGCCGGTAAGAAAATCGGGACGATTCCAACACTGCGCAGGAAGTGAATAATTTCAGGATCGCGATGGATTGAGGTATCCACACAGAATTTGAGCCGGAATATTGACGGTCATTTCCACGAGTGGAGTACACAAAGTCCTGGCAACACGAAAAAAAATCAAATCGATCAAATGTTCCTTGGGTGTCGTAATAGTCGATCATTCCGGTTACACCTATAAATGCCAGCATGGCCACCCTTGGTCTACGCTGAAAATCGCCACGAATTGCAATTATTTCCCTTTAAGCGAGTAGCTTTGCTTTCGGACCATGCCACGGTTGTCAAACGACACTTCGTCGAGAAACACGAGTTCGACATGACACCAATTGGCCTGCGCAAGCTCCTCCACGAATCGAAACACGTCCACCTGTTTGATGTGCATTGCTCGCCGCTGCAGTACTGTGAATGAGCCGCCAGACGGATGAAGTGGAGATAGTCATGGCATGAGCACGCAAGAAGGAATCTTGAGCATGCAAGCGGGGCTCAGCGTAATAATCACACAACCACTGCTGATGGGCCGCTGTGAATCTTCGAAGAACGCTTGAGGCTGCGCGTTGGTACGTTCTGGTACGCTCGTACACGTTAATCCATTTGCCGATCGTCTGTATTTACTGTCTTTTTGTAAATACGGTCGAGCTTCTTGCGCGAATACCCAAGGCAGTAGCAACCGTAGAGGCAATGAATCACGGTGTTAGGATGGGCATGTTGGCGCGTGACGGCTTCTTCCATCTTGGACGAGAGATACTTCTATACATACAGTACGAAAGAGATCAGTCTAGTTATAGCAACACTATAACATTGTATAGGTATAGGTATTCGTACCCCACGGCGGCGTTTGCTTTGCAAAGAGTAAAAGCTCTGGCAGAAACACCACGCACACACTGCAACACTTGTGGCGGGTTTCCCTCCAGCACCTGCCCGCAAATGTCTGACTCTAGCTACTGCACACACGCGGCTAACACTCGCGGCTTCAGCTAGTGCACAAACGGACGGAGTCGCACGGCAGTACGACGTCAACAGCTGCACACCGCAATGATTTTGGTGGTGTGGCTCCTGTGGTACACGCGGCAAAGCAGCCTTCCTGTGTCTTGATGGAAGTGGCCTTTGACAGATTTTTAACTCATAATATTGACGAATCAGAGTGAAGGGTCGATTGGATAGTGGTTTGGTCACTCCGACGAAAAAGGCAAATTTAGCCGGGAAGCACAATATTGTAGGGGAAAGACGAACTACTCCTGTAATTTTAACCCTTTCGCGAGTATCCTAGATAAACTATAGTATACAACTCATTGATATTTCCTCCTAAAAGGACACTCTAGGCGTCCTTTTACAAAGTTACGGAGCATTTCCTGTATGTCTCATGGGGCATGCCAGCTACGGTGATTTGCAGGGTACATAGTATGGATGCGTATGACTTCAATTTTGTATGAACAATGGTTACATGATGATGACTCTGTGTACCGATTATGATTTGTTTTAAAAGATGGTGGATTACTAGCTTAAACTTGTGTAAAAGGGCACAGGAAGCGCCCTTTAAGAGGGGATAGACTCTACCGTGTTTTGGAAAATCTTTTAAAGGGCGCTTTCTGTAGCCTTTTACCGCGAAAGGGTTAAAATAATCCCTATGCGGATCCGTACATCGCTGATTTGGAACGTTAATTTCAAAATATAGCCTATACGGGATATAAACTATTATTTTATTAGTTTAATATAAATTTCATGTTTGTTTTGCTGATAACGCGACGTTGATTTGGACGAACCTGGGTGAAAACAAAGCTAACCCCCCGCTCTTTTTCTGCCTGGTTCTGTACGTATTTCCTTCGGGGCCAGCATGATGACTACCGCCGTGGCCTGAACGAGATGTCGAGCAAATGTGCGCTAATGGCAACACGATGACTGATCGGCTTTCTTCCAGCAGAGTTCCGTTTTCTCGAAACCTCCAAAACAAAAAGTGATTTTTTGTGAGTAACCCAAAAGTAACCCACAACAGTATCCAATGGGGCAAACGTTGGTATCTCGATCTTCCCTCGTTTTCGTGCGTCTGGCGGCGTTGATACTGCGATAGCTCCGTTTTCCGCCCGCGTTGCGGTCGGTTGTCTTTTAGCCCTACAAGCAAACATCAAGTATCAGCTTTTCACAGCTCCGTTTTCTACCGCTCATTTCAGAAGAGTCTCGCCGTAGCGCACCACTACAAGCTAGTGCATCTAGACAGGCTCGACTTCACTGCCGTCATGGAGGCGAGACCAAAACCACCACTTGGTCCATGAACGTGGGGCTCTTAGAGAAGGCCATGCTCTGCCGTCAGTGCACTCGCCCCATGCCTCTCAACGTGCAGTCGCGGCACTGGCGCTGCTGCCGCAAGAAGTCGCACGAGAACGGCAAGGAGGAGCAGCGTAGCATCTTGGTGAACTCGCGGTTCTCCAAGATGAAGCTCACCCTCCCGGAAGCTATTCGACTCATATTCGTGTGGGTGGTACATGCGGGGCCCACAAACCCAAGCCGCCCACATGGCAAAGGTCAGCGAGAATACCGCTTCGGACTGGTACGCTGCGTGCCGCGTCCTGTGCTCTAAGGAGGTGTTGGAAGGCGAGTTTAAGGTGCGAAATGTTACTGTGCTGTCTAATGGAATGTTTCCTAACTGGAACTGTCATGCAGATTGGGGGGATGGTCACATCGTTTAGATCGACGAAACAAGAAGTCGAAGTACGGACGCGGCCGCTACTACATGGAGTTCTGGCTGGTCGGGGGTGTTGACAGGGCCACCGGGCAAGTGTTCGACCGGATCGTGTTCGATAAGCACGGAGACAACCCTGCTGCCTATAATTAAGAGGTTCATCAAGCCTCGGTGCGTGACTTACTGTACTTATTGCTCATCTACATGTAGCTAATTGCATGTTGTGGTGACTATGGTATGCCCAGAACTCGCATTCACTCAGACAAGTTCGCCACATACGTCGCTGAGCGCGGTTCCCGCGTGCACACGCTGACCAACAACGCAACGTCGGCCAGCATGCACTACAAGCACAGCTGGGTGAATCACACCCTCAACTTCGTAGGCCCTGTTACGAGCACGCACACGAACACGATCGAGGGCCTGTAGGAGATGCACATCAAGTGCCACATCAAGGCGATGCGCGGGATGAGCCAGAAGTATCTGGACGGGTACATCCACGAGTTCACGTGGAGAACGTGGTTTTTCCCTGCCCGGTCGTCTCCAGGCGAGTACATGTGCGGCCTTGTACAGGCCGTCATTCGCCACCCTAAGCAGGACGGGTGCGCAGCAAGGCTACTGTAAGTTACAGTAAGGTTACATTTTGCATTACACTTGGCCACTGAATAAAGTGCATTTTTAGTCAGTTTCAAAAAAGCAGACTCGGGGAAAACGGAGAGATGCTTGGGGAGAACCGACTGATCAGTTCTCATCCGCGACTTCCGGTATCCTTCACCTTACTGTGTTTCACTGGATCCTCCTGCATGAAACCCATAACTTTGCACAGGGTTCCTTTCTACTGCAGCTCAGCTATTGATATAATTGGCGCCTGGATAGCTTCGCCTGACTCGAGTTCACTGACACAGATCCCAAGTTCTTCATCGGTGCGGTCACTGAGTTTGCCCGTTGGGGATGTGCGTGGGCCCTCGAATCGTGTGATGACTTCTTCAAACAGCGTCGCCTGGACGTACGAGATGTCTGACAACGAACCGCAACCTCTTAGCCTGCCGGTTGAGCTTTCGCGCGCAAACCGCACCTAGAGATCGAAAGTGGCTAGGCGTCGTGACGCCCGAGGAAATCAACTCGCTTGATGCCGCTCATCATGAGCGTCATGACGCCTGAAGAAATCAACTCGCTCGATGCTGCTCATCTTAGTCTCACTGGAAGAATAGTCCCGGAAGAAATTGATTGAGTGACCTGATTTCTGAGCAAAAACTAAATACCTCATTTTGTGGATGTTTTCATCAAAGCATATGGACGCCGCCCGCGAAGCGCCCCGTGGGGCTACCGAAGATTGTAAGGCCGGCGCGGCTCCCGGCCGCGCGCAGAAAATTGTGGTTGAGCCCTTAGTCACGGATCACGCGCTCGATATGGTCTACGACACGCCCATGAACCTCAGAAAGGACCCAGGTCTGATCGCATATTGGTTCTTGCTCAGGTCAGACTGGTCCATGAACCGCACAATGCGGGTGCATTGCACGCAAATCTCCAAGCAAGTCGGGACATATGGCGAAAAATACGATTATCCCGCTTACCACAACTGCAATATCTTGACGCGACAAGTCATCATATAATCTTAGTAACTCCTTCTCGTACGAGGCGAACCTGTACGTGCGCCCTTCCTCCTTCGCGCGGTAGCATTTTCTGGTATCTGATGATGGATTGGGCATACTCCAGTACTTATTTTTCCAATTTTACATTTTCCAGTCGCCCCAATAGCTTGTGTTACCATCCACATTTCTTCTACCAGTCTTGAACCACCTCCCATTGCTCCTGTATGGCCGTTTTTGCATATATGAAGTAAGTTATAGACACGACGGAGAGGAAGAGTTCGGGCGGCAGAAAAACAAAGAATATAGCGCAGGGCGCCAAAGTGGGCAGGGCTGCACAGGGTAAACCATGATTTGCTGAACCTTAATCGTGAATCAATACCCGACTTGCACGATCCGATGTATCTTCGCATCGACGCCGGTGGTGGTGGTGGGTGGGTGGGTGGGTGGGTGGGTGGATGGGGTATGACAGCAGGACGTCCTTCGCAAGATCCCGAACCAACTTCAAGCAGCATACACTAGTGGCGTCGTAGATCAGTACGGCTGCTTCCTAGAACATGATACCAGTTATTCCCGTCGGAATTGGCAGGAAGGAAGATGATTTCCGTGGACAGCCCGTCGAAAATTTTTTCAGGTGTGTCATCTCGTAGAAAATACCTCCGGACACCACGACGTCGAGGCTGGTCAGATCACAGCATCAGCCCGCTGACCAACCAACTTCTCCAGTAGCAGATTAATGGCATCATCGCTAATCAAACCTTGGCGGCGAGGTCGAGGTGCTCCATCTAGAAACTTAAAAATGAGCCAGTTGACACTTGAGATCCATGAAAGTGTGTCCGGTAATGGGTCCAAGGCTTTGGCGCTTTTTCGCGAATCTTGCTATGCCAGTATTGATGCTTGCAGGGCGCAAAGACAACAGCTCATGATCATCTCGACTATTATTGGGGGTAGCCTTACCTCGATTCTCGCTAAGGCGAGCCTTCAATTATCAAGAGCAATCGTCTTTGCCCCCAGTGTGCTTCTGGAGTGTTGGCAAGGAAAGTGATATTTTCCGTTGAACGAAGGGAGGCGGAAAATAAGTTTTGCGGCCAAGCGCAAGAAAACTCGTTGCCGACTTCATGGGACCACGACAAGACCCCGTGCGTTGGTCAATGCAAGATCGCGTATCCAAGTTTAGGTACGACTGTCACCAGTGGTGGTTTTCCCCGAGATGAAAACGGGTTCCCGCGAAGCCACAGGGCACAACCGTAGATAGAATTGTTAGACGATTGCTCTTGAGGGTCTGGGCTCATTCGGCTTTTGGACGCGTCGGTCGCAGCCTCCTCGCAGCCCAACACATCAAGCGCGTATGCTACCGCTAGATTTAGACCCACCACGCCACTTCCCTAGGGTAGCCTTACCTCGATTCTCGCTAAGGCGAGCCTTCAATTATCAAGAACAATCGTCTTTGCCCCCCCCCCCCCCCTTTCGCGATAATCGTAGTCAGCCCAATAAGCCCCCTCCCCTCCCACTGTCATACTACCTCCCCCAAATCTGTCTGTTGTCCGCCTTTAAACAGACGAAGCCTTAGCTCCCAGAGGCGGATAACAGGCCATGACAAAAACGCGGAGATTGACAGCTCCACTCAGCAAACGATCCTTCACATACTTCTTAACCCTTCAACGCCCGCACGTTGTACATACACCAAGAAACATGTTAAAACATGGACATGCATTCTCTGCAAACCTACAGGGTTTGGGTTTGTGATACCAGATTACGAAATAAAAACGGATATAAACCGAACAAATGCATGTTTGAGTACATCCAGAGCGATGATATAATTACATCGATTCCTATAAACATAAGAAAAGCCCGCTACAGGATTTACAGCATTTCGATAACTTTATAGGTTTGGGTAAGCTAACCGGTGATGTACAACTTACAAAACTAACCTGGAGAACGACAAGAACGCAACAAAGATAATGGCCAGACATCACGCTGCGTACGGATTTCTAGGTAATCCCAACGGGCAACTTCCTCTTCGTTGAACTTCACATAGGAGCGTGTTGCGCTCTCTTGGGGGCGCTTTCTGTTGACCCGGGCGAGGTCAATCAGGCTCGTTTGGAGTCGGAGCTTGGGTATTATTCGAGACGTAAATGACTTGTAATACGTAGGAGATGCGAATGGGCGCCTTCCAAAACCCATATAAAACCGTTTGGTCAGTTTTATCGACCAAACGGTTTTCGTAATTTAAACTAAATTACGGATGCGTTTAATGCGCCCCAAAACGGTTGCTCGAACGCGACCTTCGGGTAGAGTGAAGCTCAGTCATTTGTTTAATCACGTTGCTAGTTAACCCCTCTAACCCCGTATTCTGTATCATACAGAAACGCATTGTCACAGGACATAATATCCACCAAATTTGGCTTCCATTTCAGACTTTTGAAAATTCGGGTGAAAGCTTCGAAGTGCCGCGTGTCAACCACTCGTGGTTTCCATCATTCTGGAACGGAAGCTGTAAAGGTCAGGTCGTCGCGTTGCGAGCTCTATGCAGTTCTGTCGAACGTGCCCATTATGACAAGGATGGCCAAGGATCTGTACACCATGGTGGTCATGGGCCGGAGAGGATTGGGTGAGCCCGAACGCGCTGTGGAGGTCAGCGACAGCGTGTACTTCGTATTGTAACACTGGTCAAGAAGTATGCTTATACAACGGTATGGTGTTGTGTACCAGGCCTGGTGATCCGACTAATACTTCAGTATGTGCTCTCCAGTGTGACCCGACAAGCAAGCAAGTCAATCCAGCGATATTGGCGGTTGCGGCGTCAGTGCGCAACTTCGGAAGTATCTAGGATGTTGGCTGCAATCGAGTCTACCGGCGAAGTGGTCCAGATGCCGTGGCTATGCTGCAGGCTACAGAAGAAGCGCATTGCTTGATGTGGCTGCGCCGGATGCTACAGAAGAAGGGACAGGTGCTACGAGGGATGCCACCGAAGAAGCTCTACTTCAGATGTGTTTACGCTGGAGGCTACAGAACAAGTGATAGAGGGTTCGGCGGAGGCTACCGACGAAAGCGGCAGGGATAGACGAAGGCTATATAGCAGGTGAGGGTACCAACATGGAGAAGTTGATCCACGGTGGGCGTGTGCATTCAAGACTGTGTAGATGTAAAAGGAACAAGTAGACGTTGGCAACAATGTTACATATTGTCTTGTTGATAGAAACGGGTTCGTTGTAGTACGTGCCGTGACGGGCTAAGGAACATGCAAGCTTTCTGATGGTGCCAACGAATCCGAAGCACCGAGCTAATGGGTGGCCTATAGAAGACTTATGCTGCCCGAATGGCTCGCCCAAGGAAGAATTCGCCCCGTTCCTCTTCACTACGTCGATTAGGAACTAGGTGATTTCTTCCTCCGCGTTTATTGCGGCGCACTGAAGATTGGTGGTTGGGGGCGAACTATGGTACCTTAGCAGACTTGCAAGGTATTGACATGTAACAGGTAATGAGCGTGCTCTACGCTCGCCACAGCCAATTGAAGATCACCATTCTGGCATATGGTGGATACATTGAGTGTGTTTTGCTCACTTTCGTAGCTGCTTTGTGCGCGATGCGCCCAAATCTTGACCGCAAGATGCGAAAGGGCTTCCAAAAGCAAATCTTTGACAGGTTTTGAAGTATAATTTAATCAAGTTTAATGCTTATTCTGTATGATACAGAATAAGAATTAAGGGTAGCATTAGAATTGTTGGATGAGACCAAAAAGTGGTCACCAAACAGCTCCCTCTGATTAAACTTTTATTCGCGACTTTTAGCGAGGGTTTTGGAAGGCGCCCAATAAACGATATATCGGAGCTGCGGCTGTGAGGTATCCAGAAACAAGAAAGATCAGTGATTGGCTAAAAATATTCTGATCGACGCGTTTGATTCGTTAAAATTATCATTCTTGCGAAAACATTCATTTCATGGGATGGTTATTTATATAGTGAAGTCAAGTAACGTCGGAGCTCTAATGTTATTAATTCAATCCAGTTCATTCACCACCAGTTTCCTTATTACTTTCAAAAACCACGAGTTTACGACGAAGTGTATTCAAGAGTATGCTAGAGCATCCCCCCTGCTCAGTGCGGAACACCTTTCTAGTTGCACTGCATGGTTACAACCGACGTATTGTAACTGGGTTACATATTAACTACCATCCGGTGCATGAATACGTACTGTTTCGTAAATAAAGCCGTGTTCAACTTGCACTCAAACCACCTGTTTTAGGCTAAATACTCAGCGATCGGCTCATTAGGCATTTCGAAATAAAAGTGAAAAGGATCCTTATTTTGTTTCCCAGTTTCTATCACTTATGCAATCAAAACAGGAAATTCGTCGTTCGTAACGAACACTTCCGTCTGCACCTTGGTTGCACGCTCCGTAGCGCATGTCCTCAAGACGAACAGCAGCGTTGACAAAGACCCGGGCGAGCAGCTCCATATTCATTAGCAACTGCTGTGTAATGTGAGTCATGCTCACATGCGCAGCACGCTCCAAAAGTTGCATGGGGGCCCCTTCATCGTTACAGGCTTGTTGCTCTCGAGGCGCTGAGGACGACGGCCCATCTCGCCGCGACAGAGTGCCAGGTAGTCCTTGATGTGCCCCTTGAGAACGCTAAAACAATTCTCAATGGGGTTGCACATTGGGCGGTCTGGGCCCAATCGCAGCAGAACGAGATCGTCGCGCGCCGGCACCAGCACTTCGGTCTGGCTGTGCGCTGGCGCGTTGTCGAACACCATAACGATCTTCTTGTCCGCATACGTGCTAGTGTACACGTCGGTCTCCTTGACTGCCGCGTAGATCTCTTCCACGAAGGTGGCGTTTTGCTCCATCTTCATGCTTCCGAGTTGCGTGCGGTACTTGACCACTCTGAGCGCCGACGAGACCATGCACTGGATTTGTAGGTTAGGGCCCTTGGACGCCGGCAGCAAATCGATGGCGCGCTTGTCTTTCTTGGCGCGACCGCGCGAGCGTTTGGTGTAGAGGTTAAAGTTTCATCAAAGTACACAACCAAATTGCCTTGGTTGTGGTGCTCGATAAGAGATTCGACAAACGCCTTGCGCTTTTGCTTGTTCACCTCGTTTTGTTGCAGGTCATCGGTTCAATCCGAGTCTGTATACACAGTGCGTAAGGTTACGATTAAGCCTTGTATGTAGCATGAAAGTGAACCTTACCTGCATCACCGTGTAAACCATTCCTCTCAGATGACGGGAGATCGTCGTCAACGACAGATCCACCCCGTGGTCTTCCGCGATGAGTGTGCGCAACGTCGCCATGGTGTAGGAACAATACTCGTTCAAGTACACCTCCAGCGAGGCCTTGATCTCAGGCGTCACCTTCACGTTGCGAGCGCCACCGCGGGGTAGCGGTTCAACACGGCCTGAGCTGACGAGGTTGTACACCGACGAGCGCGCCAACCCGTTGTGGAGAGCAACCGCATGCCAGTACTCCCCAGAGCGATACGTGGAGAGAACGCGCTGTCGTTCCTCAAGCGTGTAGGGCTTGCAGGTAGCTTGGGATGTCATCTTGTGGTGCAGCTTGCAAATTGAAGAGTGAGAAGTGTATTGATGGCAGCACATTCGTGGTGCTCTTCGTCGTAGCAGCCTCCCCATTTTCGTGGACGCCTTCGCCGACACGGTGGCTGCAGTGACTTTGCGCTCCTCGTTGCTGGCGTGCGACGTCACGTGGGGTGGTGCGCGCCCGACGTTCTTGCTGCCCCTGACGGTATCGGTCCCTGGGCTCTTGTTGGCGCCTTCCGGCATGGCTACAGCTACATTGCGGTGGATCCGTACGTTGGTGATTGGCATGTATCTGGATATCTTTTGAAGCGGGCTTCTCTTTGGGCTTACTTGGGGCATCGACGCTTGCGCCGCCACCAGGGCTATCTTCACGTTTGAGCGAACACGTTGGTTGGCAAGGGCGGTGAAACAGGCCTGCGTCTACATTGAGACAGCTTCGGGCCTTCATTGCTGTCATCGTTGATTTGTTGGCAAGCGCACGGGCGATGACGCATGGGTAGTATGAGCTATCGGGGCTGGTCCCTGTATATGCATTGCTACTTGGGGACAACCGCTAGAGCTGACCGCTTGCGGCCATGCGTAGCGGTTAGACCTTAGTGCCAAGTTGTTCGTGAGTTGGTCAATATCGAGACGATGTCTCACGTGAGGGTCTCGCGCGCGTAACACAATGGCGTCACCTCGAGCCCAGAAATCACAATAGGCTACTACCGTAACGAGAGTGGATATTGAGCCAGCGTTACCATTGGTGTTAGTATTTTGGTGCACCGGGATGGCTACAGCTACCCTGCGGTGGATCTGTGCGTTAGTGCAGAGTTCTCAGTAACCTGTAGCTGGCTTGAGTTCTGATGGACGAACCTTATCGTGGCCACGTTGGTTTGGGAGGCGGCTTGTGTCTCGCGGGCCTTGGCCATGCCTATGTTTGAAGTCGAGGGCTCCTCTAGCAGCCGCTGCTTTCTCGTCTTGGAGGCTGGACGTCTGGGCCAATTTGGCCGTGCAGGAGATCGCCAAGACAGCCCCGCTAGCTGGTAGCCACGAGTCCACCACGGTGCACGCGCGAAGCGCGCAAGAAGTGTTTGCTAAACAGCTCACGTTCGCATCACGTCCAGTTTTGGGTTGTGAATAGGCCACATTGAATGTGAAATAGCAATGGCTACATTTAAGTTTGGGCAATTCCACCACAACTTCAACTACCCAAGTATATGGCACCCAACTTGAATGGTGAAAAGTCTTAAGTCGGGCGGGCAAAGGTGTAGAGGTGGACGCACTAAAGAGAACTTCAAGAGTATAAAAAAGCCTGCGTACAGAGAAGGCATCGTTTAATCTGGTATTATGAGCGAACGTCAAGTTGGAAGGTCACCTCAAGGCCAAAGGATGGTCTCGATGCACGGCAGTACCACTGTATCCAACCCAACTAGACTTTTCGTGCACAAAAGGTACTTTTTCAAGTATTGCGCTCGCCGATTGCAGCGAGTCTCATTGGAGACCGAGGTGCGAGCATAAAATTATTAGGGTGAAAAGAAAACAAGATGGGGTGTCATCAAAACGAAGTTGGCTTCAGCAAAAGTAAGCCATCGTATTAGTGCTCAACCAAATAAGGGAATACCAAACACACAGTTATTGTTAGCGATGAGCACCGCAATTATACAACTGGCACCCGTGTAAAGGCTAGTAAAATGCCGGACAGGATGCACCTGGTGCAGACAAAAATTCGACAACTCAGAACAGGGCTATTATTTTACATATATGAGTTGGAATAGGCAAATGTCTCTCAGCAACCGCTCATTTGCAGTTCTACCAGCCAGTCACCCAATGAGCGCAGTATTTATAAAAAAATAACTAAATGTTAAAAATTCGACGAAAGCAACTACAGCAACAAGGACTAGCAAAAAAAGGCGATCAAGACCCGATTGAGCTATAGCAAGGACGGCTACGTCTCCTCGGCTTTTTCGTGGAAGCGTGCAATCGAGACGAAATCGCTCTCGCTGCAGTTTCATGGCGCCTGTGGCAATGTCGCAGGCGTGACACGTAACTACCACCCTGCTACCGAGGTCAACAGACATGCGCTCAACCTGAGCTTTGTACAGGCAACGCCTAACGAAGTAGACATGCTTAATGCCATCTTCCTATATAAATACAACTAGAAATTCCCTTCCGTCAAATCTGTGAAACAATCATAAAACACTCGGTATGCTGCATCAAAGACACAAAACGTACATAAAGTGCACACAATCAGACGGTATACAAAGATTAAGTCATGTGATTGATTCTGATTGGCTGGTTTGGTCATGTTACGTTTCGCTTGACTTTGCCTCCCGGTTTTTTGAGCCTGCCGTACAAATTAATTTAAGGGTAAAAGACAAAGTACGCCTGTAATTTTAAAATAATCCCAAAACGGATCCGTCGCCTATCGTAAATAACGCCTGCAAGCTGTAGCCCTACGGTAACGCATTAACAAAACCTAACCAATAGCTCAAATTGTATGAATACACAAAACGGACTCAAATAACAAAATATAACATTTTGAGGAGGTCCGGGTCGTTTACAGGTCGCTCGTACAGGTCTCTATGGCGCGTAGCGTAGGTTTCACCCTCACGGAGATGCTTGGTCTTAAAGTGGTCCTTGAAGCGCTGCGTTGTAAGCCTTGTCGTGCGTGGACATCCCGGAATATGCAGTACACGCCATCCGCCTTGGCAGACATCATTGCTGTCGCTGTCCAAATGTTGTCTGCGCTGGCTATTGGATGCCGCGTGGCACGTATACGTATCTAAATCAGTACGTACCTAAACGGATATATACCGTAATCACTTTGGCTGTATCAGAGCTATCCCTTATGTACTGTATATGCGTTATATACCATCTATACGTTAACATAAATCAACTGGCTAGTATAGAGCTACACGTTAAGCAACAGCACATGGCTACAAGTAGTTAATTGGTTACTCTAAGTGTTGATGGCTTGGCTCGACGTTCGGATGTTATGCCCTGCCCTTCCACACTTCTTGCAATGAATCGGTGAATCTTCAGCTAGGTACTCCGACCGACTCCGAATACGAACAACCTTGAGTCGTCCGCGGCGATTTCTGGATAGGGAAGGATGGGTTCCGTCGTTTTGTAGGCTTGAAATATCCACAGGTATCGTGACACCCGCGTAGACCGATTTCAGGTGCCCCATAGTGTAATAGACAGATATGAACTCAACTGGATCTTTCCTCTGGAACAAAATTGCCGAACACGCATGCACGCACGGGAACTGAAGCTCTTGTCACCGTCGCCATGTGCAGGTCCTCCGCCGAACATTCACAACAGCGTAGGAGTTCGCGAAAGAGCGCATTACTTCAACAACATCTTCAGAGCTGGGAGAAACGAAGCGTTTTCGCGCCGAATTCGTCAGAGCTTTCACACAGTGCTACCACCCATGGTGTGTAGGCACCGGAGACCTGGTCGCATGCATTTCTGCTTTCGTAAGTCCGGACCTGTACTTTGCGTACCAGGTTTGTCAAACACTGGAACCACGACTGGCTTCGCTCTTCTCTTAGCCAACTGTTTGAGCTCTCGGAAATATTGGACGTCACCTGGCCAAACCGTGCGCGCGGGAAGATGTGTGCAGCCCAACAGGTAGGATCTATCTCTGTAATAATAAAAGCAACAGCAATACTCGTCAGCTACAGGTTACACAACAGCTATGCGTTAGGTTTTGCAACCTCGTTAGCCCACAGCTATGCAGTACCAAACGGCCATACGCTATACAGGCGATACCCATTACACCAGATATACACATTACCGGAAAGGTAGTTCGCCGCTTCTTCATCGATGTCCTCGCACTCTCGAAGAATCACCTCCGCGTACTTGAGGTCGAGACACTTTGCAAGCTTGTGGATGTTTCCATGCCGGTTGGTTCGGTAGGCTGTCTTCACATTTTTCTTGGTGTGGAACGCGCAGTAGCTGTGAGGGACACCGGGAAGATTTGAAGCCACAGCGCTTGTGATGCCTTTCTCTCGGTCGCTCATCACCGACACGTCGCCGCGCAAGAAGACCGATGTAGACACTTTTAATCGGGCAACAAACCACGACCACCACTTCCCATCTTCCGTCGGCCCGATACCAGCAGCAATGACCGCGATTTCATGGTTTCCGGTGAGCATGGACGCGAGGAACAGTATCCCCCCACCGTACACGACAAGTGACACACATCCAGCGATACAACAGGTAAACACCCGTCCGCGGCCGCGTTCCATGCCCGGAGAGAAAGGAATACGTCCTCCATGCGCCCGCTATTGATTGAAACGTCGTAAGTGGTGCCGGGGTTGGCACAGGCCATAGCGTGTAGCCATGGAGTAATCAAACCGTAGCTATCCAGACTGGAGACCACATCAGCAGCTCGGACTGCTCCGAGGTCGCGATAGGCTTGCTTGTAGGAAATCTTGAGGCCATGCGACGTCTTGGCTCGTGCGATAATGTCCGCAGGGTTCAGGGATGCACACTCTCTCGCGGCGGCCTTGGCAAGCCTCTCCAGCCAGAACCCCTTGGTGCCCCCGTTACCACTAACGTGGCAAGTGTGCGCAGTAAGGCAGGATGTGACCCGAACACCGCCCGACAGGCTAATACGCGCGTTCACAAAAACAATCGCACCGCGTGGCTCTGCAGACAGCCTTGATGCGCTCCTTGTTGTTCTGGGGGAAGATCACCTCGCAGTTGTCCTCCACAGATGCCGTCACCACCGCCAGCTTAAAGGATTGCTTGTTACCGAAGACGTGGCCACTCTTCATGGTTGCTGGGGCGATCTGAGAATGAGAAAAATCTCCCCTCTCTGTGGTGGGACTCTACCAGCCATTCATCACATGTGTAGTATAAAAAGACGTGAGAGAAGGAGCTATTGCACAGCAACACGCTAACGAATGTTTCCACATTACAGTGCTGGCACTATTATACGAACACTACATTTTTTTATTTTTTGACCAATGCAATGGTCAAATCACGCTGTAATTTGGCCTATCAACGTAGCTTGCAACGCCCGATCGATTGGTGGTCTCCATTTTGAAATTGGAGCAGAACTGACCGAGCTGTCAAAAATTACGCCTCGCGGGGGTGGCAAAAAGTATAAGGACGATGACGTACATTGCGTGGTTTACCTACTATGCGGCGTGGTCTAACAACGTACGAGTGTTTTATATGTTGTGTAGAGGCGCGTCCACCATCGAGGCAAGTGTGAGATCTTGGGAAGGCCTACAGCTATGCCGCGAGGCTCGTCGTTCACCGAGATCGAGCAGGGCCAAATGCTCGCGTATCGTGACAGCGGCTGGAGTCTGAAGGCCATCGCAACAGAGGTAGGGAGGTCTAAGACTGGTGTGCACCAGTTCCTCAAAGACCCGGCGGCATACAACACGAACAAGCGCCCAGGAAGACCGTCAAAGTTGACCGCAAAAGAGTCTCGGCGCCTTCTACGCGCGGCGCACACCGGAAAGTTCAGCTCGTCGCAGCTTCAAGAGGATCTACAGCTCCCGATAAAGGCCCGACGCGTTCGTGGGATCCTCCACGCCACGCCAACGCTGAAGCACAAGATGCGGAAAAAGGCGCCAGCGATGAAGCGCAAGCACATGATTGCCATGTGGCGTGGGCGTTTGCCAGGGCAAGATGGACGGAGACATGGAAGGTTGCGGTCTTTAGCGATGAAAAGAAATTCAATCTGGATGGTCCAGACGGATTTCAATACTATTGGCATGACCTTCGCACCGAGGAGCAGCTATACTCGACGCGACACTCGGGTGGTGGGTCGGTCATGGTGTGGGGTGCGTTTTCATCACAAGGTAAGTCAAAGCTGGCTATTCTTTCGGGTAACCAAAACAGTGCCAAGTATGTACAGACGCTAGAGGATTATCTGCTACCGTTCGTCGAGCATCATCCCCGTGCGTGCTTCTTTCAGCAAGATAACTGCTCGATCCATGTGGCCAACTACACCGAGGCCTGGCCAGACGACCAAGAATTTGCTGTTCTACCGTGTCCTGCGTTGTCTCCAGACTTGAACCCCATCGAGAACGTATGGGGGAGGCTCGCACGCCTGGTTTACGCCGGTGGCAAACAGTACCAGACCACGGAGGAGCTCACACGCGCGGTGCTCAAGGCGTGGGACAAGATCGACCAGCCGTACCTCGACAAGCTCATTGATTCAATGCCGGACCGGTGCGCCACGGTTCTCAAAGACGCTGGTAAGAAGACGCCGTACTAAGCGGGCTTAACCCTTTCGCGGTAAAAGGCTACAGAAAGCGCCCTTTAAAGGATTTACCAAAACACGGTAGAGTGTACCCCCTCTTAAAGGGCGCTTCCTGTGCCTTTTTACACAAGTTCAAGCTAGTAATCTACCATCTCTTAGAACAAATCATAATCGGTACACAGCGTAATCATCATGTAATCATTGTCTTTACAAATTATAAGTAATATGCATCCAAACTATGTAACCTGCAAATCACCGTATCTTGCATGTCCCATGAGACATACAGAAAATGCTCCGTAACTTTGTAAAAGGACGCCTAGAGTGCCCTTTTAGAAGGAAATATCAATGAGTTGTATACTATAGTTTATCTTGGATACTCGCGAAAGGGTTAAACAACGTCCCGAAGTAAGTAAACAACGCAATGTACGTCATCGTCCTTATACTTTTTGCCACCCCCGCGAGGCGTAATTTTTGACAGCTTGGTCAGTTCTGCTCCGATTTCAAAATGGAGACCACCAATCGATCGGGCGTTGCGAGCTACGTTGATAGGCCAAATTACAGCGTGATTTGACCATTGCATTGGTCAAAAAATAAAAAAACGTAGCGTTCGTATAAATAGTGCCAGCACTGTACATAACTGTTATACGTTGCGCCACAGCTAGTGGTTATATCTAATCTACACGGTAAACGGTGGTGGGACGTTACGCCGCAGCTATAGGTTATATTCTGACGTAAACGTTGCAAATCCAGTATGCACGGATCCGTTTTGGGATTATTTTAAAATTACAGGCGTACTTTGTCTTTTCCCCTAAAATTTAAAGATTATGTATTTTATGTTAAGTTGTTTGCATGATTAGGTAATCTACATTAGGATGTGTTGTGCCTGGAGGGCGGTCTATAGAGCTAGTTGAGGCAAGTTTATAGCCGTAGCCATAGACCTGTGGGCTGAGAAAACAGCGAAAAACAAACCAGGCAGCAGTGAAACGACACGGAGACGTATGCGCGCTCCAGGGGAGATTGGGAAATGATGCCGCGATCTGAATATCTGGGTCGAATATTTGAATGACTTGGCCTTTTCTACAATCTTCTTTACGCATAAATACACCAGCCACCCTTATTAGTCGTGCATCGTACTTAGCACAGTAAATAAAGTACGTCCACAACAATTAGTCATGAACAGCTATTAGTCGTGCAAAAAATTATACGTGCAGTAGATTCGTGGCGAGCAGACGGTTTGTGGTGGCAGGGTGCTAGCGGGGGAACGCTCACAGCACTGCTCATTTACAAAATGGCGTCAGACGCCAAGCGCAGCCTCCAGTACGTCGTTCCACTGAGCAGCCGAGTGGAATGCGTGGAGTGGATGGAGATCGACGAAGCAATCGACAAAGGGTCTCTTCGGGCGAGCTGTTGCCCGATACCCAGCTCTCTTTCGCTCTGATAATCGGCGAGTCAACCTTAACAAAGCGCGGGATGGGTGGAGCAAGCGGGACACTACTCGTGCAAAACTCAGCCACAGCAGGAACTGAAGTATGGCAGTAGCATACGTGGCGCGCGACAGCAATTTGTAGTCAAGGCTCTCCATGGTCGCGGTCGTAAGCTGGAAGCTCAGTGGCAATGGCTGCATCCGCAGCTGTTAAGTGAATTTGAGAGGCTACGACACGCAGGAGTAAAGTTTTCGATTCGTTTGGTGGTGCACATGGCTACAGTTCTTATCGAGGACAGCACTGACCCGGTGTACAACAAAGCTCTCAAAATCCGAGACACGCCATTCAAAGAAAAGATTTCGGAGCGTCGTATACAAGATTTCATGGAGAGGTTCAACATCGTTTACCGTCGGTTAAAGGGTAACAAGCAGGTCAGTGAGGAAAAGCAGTTGCAGATCGACATTTCCATTGAAACTCACCTGGGAGAGTTGAAGCGGCAGTTTGACGACAAAATCATCGACCCGAACCAGATATACAACATGGATGAAAGTCATTTTGTAATTGACCTCGATGATGGCAAGACCCTGGACTTTCAGGGATCTGAAGAGGTCAAGTACCGCAAAATTGTTTCAGGTAGTTATTTTGGCGTGTTTTTGGTTACGAAGTTAATATCATGACTAATGATACATCGTTTTTTTATTGCAGGACGGGAAGGGATAACGATGCGGGTGCTCTTAAAAGGCGGTTCCAACGCCAAGATACTTTGCCCGATGCTGATATTTAAGAATGCCAACTCGAGCCATCCTATTCAGGGGCTACCAGGCTCCGTGGACGGCGTATGCTATCGTTCGACGCCGAGTGCGTTCATCAACAATGCTACGATGGTGGCGTGGCTACACGAAGTGCGTTGTTGGGGACCTGGGGGACCGTTTGCTGGCGAACGGATACTTCGGATAGACAACGCAAGCGGCCACTCAAGCCCTGAGGCGCAGACAACAGCCAAAACGCTACGGACAACTATCATTTTTTCCCTCCAAATGCGACCGATTGCGTTCAGCCTGCCGACCGGTTCCCAATTCAGCGATTAAAGGCCCATTGGCGCTGCATTTGCGAGGCACGCGATATGCAAGCATTAGGAGCGGGGACTGGGCGACAAAGTCAGGGGCACTGGCGAACCCTGGGAAGCAGCTCTTCTTGGAGACAGCAGCAGAGTGCATTCGACGAGTCAACCTTGAGGTAGATAACGCTGGACTTAATTGGGCAAAGAAGTCCATGCTCGAATGTGGATTAGACGTCCCAGCAGATGGTGCTTGGAAAATTAGTCAGCTTAGTAAAAAGCTACGTGAGCTCTTGGCAGCTCACCCAGCCGACTTTGAAAAGGGATACCGGGAAGTAGATGTAGCAGGACTAGAATGCTCAAGCAATTCCACGTCATTTAGTCGTGCACACAATATAGTCGGTCTTCATTTTAACTCTCCAAACATGCCACCAGAATTAGTGAGGGCCTGACTAAAAAGGGTGGCCGGTGTACACCTGACATTGTGTGGCTTACATAAAACATATAAGAAACCTCAACGACAGGATTATTTTCGAAGGGTTTGGCTTCTGTGTACCGCAGAGGCCTAGGAGGCTTCACTCTGCGTTTTGGCTTGTAGCCAGCAAGACACCTACTTAACCAATGGTCCGAGAGACCTGTTAACTACATATTTCCATTTTTGGTCATAAGCAAACACTTTCGAACAAGGGCGTAAGTTGGCCAGTCCTGTAAAACTATCGCATGGACTTGAGAACGTCCTGGGCTTTGATACCATGGACCTGCGGAACTTCTAGCAGCCCCTTCTCGGCGGCAGCACCAAGCTTCAATACATCGTCTCGGCACTGCTTACCCCTAAGTTTTCTAAACTGATGCTTGTCTAACAGTTTAGTAAAAATACCAGCAGCCATATTTTTGGTGTTGTAGTAAGTGACCGAGAACACATGCTACTCGACCTTTTCCTGCACGAAACTGTATCGGACATGGACGTGCTTTGATCTCCCATGTAGTTGGGGGTTATAGCAGTTTTTAATTTGGTTGTCCTCGTGGATGACATCGGCTTGCGTTGTGCCAAAGCCTAAACCTTTTAGAAGCAGTTTGAGGAAAATCACCTCTTGCATGCAGTGACACGGGCGATGTACTCCACCTGTATTGTAGAGAGAACCACCGTGTGGTATTTGCGCGAAAGCCGTGATATAGGACTGCTTGCAAGCATAGTCACATATCCATCGACTGATCTTCTCGCGTCGGGGCATTAGCATAGTCAGGGTCACTGTAAGCTGTCAGCTTATCGGCCAGATTCACGGGTGTGAGCCCTAAAGATCCACCGAGGAGAAATCCGTAGTCATTAGTGCCTAATAGATACTTCATACCTCTAACTACTGTTTTCCAGTGCTCCATTCCCGGATTAGCTTGGCATTGGCTGACCGCACGCTTGTAGAAGGCCATGTCGGGTCTCATGCCTACCATGAGATACTTGATACGCCAACGGCTCGTAATGCGGAATCGCATCTCTCTATGTTTCGCTACTGGGTTGGCTGCTTACAGAGAGTTTGACGTTCAGCTCTGCTGGGCTACTATAGGGTACGGAATGTAGTCGCTGAAGCGGTTAAGGGCCTTCGTAGCTTATTTGTGTTGGTGGGTAAAGATTGTTCGGTTCTTACGCTTAGATTGCATCGACTAACCGAGTAAATATTGTGGAAACCGATTAGCATGTCTTCTTGGATTGTTTATCCGCCGATTAAGTGACTTAACCCTTTTGCGATGGTTCTGTGTAAAACATGGCTAACTAGCATGTTTTACAAAATCGACCCAATCAGAGTTTAGAATGATAATTTTAGCCAGTAAGGGTCGGGGCGGTAACCGTACTAAAACATGGCTAAGTAGCATGTTTTATATTAGGTACGAATAAAATCCAGTCTTATGTCCAATTTTGGTTTGCGGGTCTCGGCGTAAAACCATGCATCTAGTCATGTTTTACGGTTTTGTATCGGGAGGCTTCAATACAAATTCCAAGTATAAAAATCATCGCAAAAGGGTTAATAAGACCGACGCCCCCTATTTGATAAATCCGACCTCCTAATTAGACTTGGGCACCTCGATTTATACTTGAGATTACTATCTAAAATGACTTACAGAGTCGAAGCATATGAGTCGGGTTCACATTTGCTTATCGGCCAATTAAGACAGGGCCGGCTGATTTGCTTGCTATTGAAATGGAATGTCCGATGTGCAACCGGCATTCGCTCCATGTAATCTAAATCAGCCGCCAGACAACAACTCGTTGTAGGCTCTCTTGGCTATGTAGTCAAGGCTACAACACTAACAGCAGAACTTAGAAGGAAAAGCCGCACACTATTATAAGACATGTAACTGAGATATGCAGGGCACGTGTTTAAGAGCGGGGTTGTCGCTGAATTTGACCAGTCTCGGGCCGAGGGTACATCCATGTTGATCGAAATGGCTAGGTTGCACAAAATTACGAAACCGATGAGCAATTTATACTCCCATTATATGGAGACATCCCCGATTATTAGTCTTCAAATCCGCTATGAGCGATGTTTAAGCGACTAACTCAACAGGGTAAACTACTCGGTTTTCACGTTGGGGGACTTCAGAAAATCGCGCAAATCGCAAATTCGATAAACGCGAATCCGGTAGCAAAATGCGCAGATGCGCTCGCAAAATCATTCGCAATTTGCAGAGACGATTTTGGAGTCTCCGCAAATTGCGAGTGATTTGCTACTTGATGCACTTAGCACCGTTTTCGTAAGTTGTAATGTGTATCGCTGGGTAGCTCGTTATCTCTACTGTATTTTCCAGCTAAACCTTGTTGTTGCAATCCTCTCCGTAGATTTTTGGCTGCTGCCTAAACTTGCCTACTCTGTGGCTGCATGACGCTCACAATCCCAACGCAAGTCTAGGTGCTAGGTGTAGGTGAACGCAAAATGGCTCTCAAATTGCGGCGAAATGCGATTTGCGTGATTTTCTGAAGTCCCCCATTACTTCACCTCCCTAAATCGGTCATGGAGAAACGCTTTTCAGGGCTGATTTCAGCTATTTTAAGAGGGCTAGCGTAGAATCAGGACGTCGTCAACATACACAGCAATACAGTATGTACATACACAGCAATACAGTATGTATATTATCAACCGTGAGTTTGAACACACAGCTATCCTTAATTAGTTTTTGGAACCCTAGGCTTTCCAGGAAGGCAGACAATTGTTTGTACCATACACAGGGAGCATGTTTCAACCCGTATAACCTCTTTAGGAGTCTGCACACAATGTGTTCTTTACAGGGGACTTTAAACCCTTCAGGTTAAGCTATGTAGATCCCCTCTTCTAGCAAGCTGTTGCGAAATGCTGACTTTACGTCGAATTGGTGGATTCCAAGGTCAAGCAACGCTACAATGGTAAGAAAGAGTCTGAATGCTTCCATCCTGATACCAGGTGAGACAATCTCGTTGTACTCGATGCCATGTTCATGAATGAATCCTTTGATCACCAGACACATCTTAAGGCGGTCTATTTCGCGGCGGGGGGAAGTACCGGAAACCAAGTTGGGACTGTAGCTGCTTTACACCACCGATTAGCGCGAGCCGACTTCATGGCCGCTCCATGAGTGGTGGCCTCGGTGACATGCCCAATAGTTAGCAATCTATAGAGCGGTTTTCTGTGATGTTCTTGCTCCTGTAAATCTTCCTCGGCATTGAGAGTAACTTCCATGTCCTCGGTCGAGATGCGGGGTCATGAGGCGATGGAGTTTCAGAGGCTCGGTTCGGAAAGAATAGTGTATATGTGTCCTGTCAAGCGCCTCCCTAAGGGGTAGTGGCCAGCGCTTAGCTGTAGGTGATGGAGTTGCATGTACATGCTCAATTGATTCTGTTTGGACATGCTGATCTAACTCGATAGCGGGCTGTTCTGGTGTTTCCGTTGAGGTTAGCCAGGGAAAGATACTCGTCTTCCTTAAAGATGATATCTCGGCTGTAGACGATGGCATGGGAGTTGAGATCCATCAAGCGATAGCCCTACTTGTGGCCAGGAACACCAAGGTACATGTACAGCCCTGCTCGAGCATCGAACTTGTATTTCTCTCTAATATGGACATACGCGTTACAACCAAAAACCTTCATGTACTACATGCATGGAATTGGGTTGTACCAGAGCAAATACGGTGTACGATCGTTGGTCTTGTAGCTAGGTGTCATGTTAATCAAGGTCGTAACATGATAGATACACTCCGCCCAGTTGCTTGAGAAGTTTAGTAGGGCTCAAACCCGTTCCATGATAGTTCTCATGTGACGTTCCGCAACTCCGTTCAGTTGCGGAGAGTAAGTGTTTGCGAATTGTGCGTGTGTGCCGTACTTTCAGAATATATCACGACCAAACTTTACCTGCTTGTCCGAGTTAGCAGACGTAGTTATGCAGTTTCTGTCTCCCAAGGCAACGCCATCGTCATGATTAACACCGTCGACGTTGAAGCCTCCTTGGATGCAGACATTATTCAGCTCCAGTTGCCATTTCTGCACGTGGTAGGTCGCCGCGAGAGACTAGCATGTCACCGGGTTGCATGTAATCGATAATAACCTAATTCCCCCTGAAGGTATTACCTGCGACAGACCCTACCACCGTGGTCATGGAGGTGCTCTTCCTTCGTGTTTGGCTGCGATTCCAGCACGGTTACATCTCCGAGACGCTCCACGCGGGGTGAATCTTGACGCAAACGTAATTAAGCGCTCCAGAACAAGCTGGAACGCTGGCGGGACCATTGAAGTATCATGAAGTATCATTGGGCATATCGACAGTCATCTGATGTTGGTTTGACAGTTCAGTAGGCACAGGCAATGGCGCAGGTGCGTGGCTCGGATAGCGCGAAGTACTTCGTCTTCAGTGAGGAACTGGGAAACCGTAGTATAACCTTCGTTCCTAAAGTTCGTCCTCATTGCAGTAAGATACAATGGTCCAGTCGCATCACAAACAACAGTGTTGTCGCCAGTCGACTCGTCGTCGCTGTCGCTAGCATCGCGAGTTGTAGTAGTAGATACAACACATTGAGAGTGCTCTGCTGGGCAGTGTCATCTTCGCCGCAGGTCGTCACAATACCACCGACAAGCCCGTTCGTCGCGGCTACACAGCATGTTGAAGCCTCAGCTTCGTCATTGGTCATTGCCTCTAAGGTGGTCACCGTTTCCGGTGGTAGCGACTTGCACTCGGCACTGGTTCTTCTGTGGATTGGCAAGGTTTTTTTGGACTGGTTTCTTGGTATCCGAATCGTTGTTATCGCCGGGTTGGGTGCTTCCAACGACGGGAGCAGCACTATACCCGCCAGAGCTCGTCTCATCGCCGCTTACAGCAGCGTTTTCTTGTGAGGGGGTCGGAACGGAACGGCAAATTTTAGTGTATGCAAAATCTGCCGCCCTGTTATTTGGCTGGGCTGCGGCGGGGTTATTAAGACTCTTACTTATTGTTGCTGCTGGGGCTTCGTTATTGTTTCGAGATCTTCCGCTCAGCGATCTGAACCGCTCGCGAAAAATACCAACCTAGGAAGTTTAGAATGTGCGCACTTTGTAGCCACCAACGTCTTATTTTTGTACGGTATTCACCAGCCCGCGGGCTTCCATACGGATTTTATGACTAGCCCGTGGTATGCACCCGCTCTGTGGTTATCAGAACCCACTCGTTGATATCAAACACTTCTCTCAAACAATCCTTCGTATATGTACGTTCTGATATGGAATGTCCAGCAATAAAGAAGACGGGATTGTATAAGAGTTAATAACACTTATATGAGTATTTCATTATCAAACCGACTGCAAGCACAGAATAGAGTTTAAAAATATATAAATTATCTAGCTACACATGATACGATTGGCAGATATCCCTCCAGTATGATCCCGGCAGAAATTCGTACTAGCAGCAAAGACTAATAAATCAATATTATATATTAGAATTAAAACCCTCGTTGTAGGGATAATAATACTAATAAGACTTTAAATTTGAGAATTTTGGCGAAAAATACAAAAAAAGCTAAGCGCTGACATGCTCAAAAAGAAGATGGTTCCATGATTCACAAGCCTGCAACAAATGGGTTGCAATGCGAATTAGGATGGCTTATGCGCCACTACACACACAATTAGCACCGCCGAACGACTCCCTTACCTTGGTAATATCAAGATGGCTTCGCCCACGAAGCTACCTGCTTCAAAGCAGTGCTTGGCAAGTCGAAAAGTGCGGCTATTTATGTACTAGTAGTGCATTTTACTCTTGGTAAGTGTAGCTCGATTCATTGCGTTACCAGACGAAGCTCAGAAGAGAGGAGTCTAACAGCAAATACTTGTCTACCTCTGCTACTCTCGAAGGCCTCGGATTGAGAACGATGTTAGGCTCTTCCTCGTCTGGCACAATGTCTATATCTCCGTCGGTTTGGTACAGTGTGCCGATGTAGTTTATACCATATATTACAGAGCCCAGATCAGCCAATCATAAGCCAGATGCAAAAAAAGAAAATTGAGTTTGATTTTTTTTGCTTTTTTGAACCCGGACTAAAACTTAAAGTGGCATCCCGATATTTGCATCGATATTGGGTCATTCCTGACAACATATTTTACATTTGTGACGCGCATTTGTCCAGTTTCTGATACTTTTACGACGTGATTATACTCGACGTTGTTGGCCCTACGGAGAAAAATAGTACGTTAAGAACATAATCGGGTTGCCACTTGAAAGATAACACTTGATTTGTGTATTGGGCAGTAACCCCTTCTGGCAACTGCACAAAAAGTGTCACAAATCTGCTTCACGAACGTTTCTTTCACTTTTGCTGCGTACTATATTTGTGTTTTCAGGAATGACCCATTAATGCGATATTTTAGTATCGCATCGATAAGTTGAGAGTATATTATAGAATACTTTTTTGATTATTACTACAATATAATGCGTTAGTACGAACCCCTGGATCTCGAGCAAAAGAACTCCGCTCGTGCTAGAGGCTGTCGGCATGCACCTCGCGTTCAGGGAGGGCCGCAATGAGCTGTTGTCCTGCCTCTCGGTCATGCCGTACTTTCGCCAGCTCACAGCACCGCGAGGCAGTGGACACGGTGCTGCTAAAGAAAGTACATGTTCTCAGCTACTGTATAAAACGCTAGACAGGAGTTTTTTTTCGTCAACAAGGCTCCGGTATGCTGTTGAAGCAAATTATGGTGCATCTCTATTCCACAGCTGTTACAAATGTCGCCAACCAAGACGCAGCTCGGCTGAGCTTGCTCTGGTTTCTCTTCTGGCGTGCGTCGGACCCCCCCCAAGGCGAATGCCCCCATCGGCTCGTGTGATGTCTTCTTCGTGCGCTTTATTCGCGTCAAGGCCCTTTAGTGCATGGGCTCTCACTCTACCCTGAAGACGACTGTACCACCTGCCCGCTTCTCGTAATCGATCTTGCATTATTAACCCCGCCATCACAAATACCATCGCTGCTACGCCATCTCCCGGAGCGAACGGAGCTTCAAAAGTCGTGCTCGCGTCAGCACCCGCTCATCGACTTGATGGACCACCAGGAGGCCGTGGTCCTCCACCAAGCCGAGGCCAAGTGGACCGATGAAGATAATTTGCCTAAATCAGTATCCACAGCAAGCACGTTTTTGATATAGTAGTGATTCGGCCGTATTTGCTGACTGGCTAACGTCTAATCGTTCCGGCGAGAAGGGGCGCAGCACACCAACAGAGCAGGAATGTGTGTGCAGTTGCTTTTCGACCGAGGAGCCTGGAACATGGCAGCGACAAGCAAGCGTTCGCCTACGTTTTAAATACACCGTCGGAAGACCACACGACCGCTCAAGTCTTGCGCGTCCGCGATCCAGACGCGAACGTTCCTGTTCTGTCGCTGGACATTTTCGACTCCGACACACATGTAAGAATTCGCTCGATTGTCTTGTCGGTCTTAGGCAGCCACTACGAGTGTGAGGCCACAGGGGGGGCAGGTTGGGGAAGTGCCCGCAGCAAGCCGTGTTGCGCCGTGCAGTTCGCGCGTTAAGGCGTGCATCACCCAGAGGCAAAGAAGGCTGCTGATAGGACTGGCGAGTCATCTCGTAGAGCTCAGACTGTTGCAACCGACCAGCGCGTCATGGACCGTACGCATGTACCTCGTTTCATCGAACGGGGTGCAGTCACCGAATGTGAAGATACATGGGCACCTCTGAAACCGATAAATCGTCAGACGGTGACATGCGATACCCGATATACGTCAAGTACCACAACACCAAGCATGTGATGGTTACAGCGGACTGTACAATACCTGAAGAGTGGCCCGTATCAACGACCGCCGTAATTCTCCTCGTGGCCCTGAGTGCCATGTGCTATGGCCCAGCCGTCTGCTCGTCACCCAACGCTACTTTCAACGCACTTGGGAGCCTCTTCGGCAACTGCTGTACGATGGTTTCGCCGACGAGGTGATTGCTAAAAGGAGTCCAGCGAGGAGAAGTTCAAGGACTTCTGAGGTAAGGATGGGTTCGGCAAACGGGCAATCGGCGCTGACGCACGAGGCTTGTGCATGTTCGATGAATTGAAGCGTGCGGCCGAGCTTGCTGGCCGCCCGGACATCGTCACGCAGCGTGATATAGATACCTTTGTAGCGGATGAACTCCGAGAGCATGGAGTGGACCTCACAGGGGGCACGTTGTTGAAGGTAGTGCTGCGGACTTTAGCGCCGCCTCAGAAACGCCGGTCGTGATTTCATCTTCAAGGCCATGAACAAGACCAACTTCACCATTGTAGGACGGCGGGAAGCACGTTTACTGGAGGAAGTGTGTCTCTACACTGACCTTTACTTCGTCGGCGCGTACAGTCATAGCCTCGTTGGCCATGCATTTGTGCTCAGTGTCCAAGGAAAGAAGGGTAAGTTTCAGCGCATCTACGACTTGAAGGAGCCCAAGCAGTGTCGTCGGCAATGGGCTGGATAACCTTCGTGGCATATATTCTGCCTTTCATTGTCTTTAAGAAAAAGTAGGTAGTTAGGAACCGCGTTTGCATTATCCAAAAATAATTTCCAACAAAAACGAGTTGTGTCTGCATGAAAATAAAGGGTCATATGTTTATAATAATTCGGTATAAAAACAGGGAAACCTCAGTGAGGAGAAATCCTTAAAGCGAACAAAAGATAAAACCCAGTGAGAAAAAACTTAATGATCGCAATTGAGTAGGCATGCTTCATGCGTTAGTGCTATTATCGTACAATAGACGGAATGACTTGTTAAGCGTCAAGGCATTTATCCTGACAAGGACTTCTCGTCAAGAGCAAAGCCTTTGGCGAGGAAGATGCTCACGAACGCGACGGTCAACTTGGAGTTCGACATCTTCTGCATCATTCTAGCGTCGGTCGAGCCCCACGTGCGGGGGGAGGGGAGGCTTGAGGGTAAAACGAGAACCAGGTATCGTTCAGGCTGGTAGCTGCAGATCTACGTCGTCGTTTGGTCGGTGGTTCAGTGTTGCCAGCTCCTCACTCGCTTCATCACCGTGTGCTCGCTTCTTGTTGTTGTAGATCGTCGCTTTCACCAGCTGTCAAGCTTGTAGCTGACCAGAGTTTACTGTTCAACCAAGGCTGCTTGATGCCGAAGCAAGCGGTGCTACGTGATGTCAGGGTAGTCTTAATGCTTTCGTGTTTGGCTCTTGAGGTTGTGTCACAGACCAGGTGCGACCACCATGCGAGTGGTTCACTGACACAGAAGCCTTTTCCCCTCGTACACGTTTCTATGCGAGGCCGTCTGGAGCAAGAGACTTCGACCCAAGGTAGTGATGCAACAGGTATGCCATCAGTGGGTTGACTACCCGTGCATTCACGTTGTACTGTGCAGTATACAGGCCGGGCAAGGAGACGGACTAGGCACCAGCACCTTGGTTCTCTTTGTGAGCAGCTGCATGCGCTCTCATATCTTGGCTGCAGTGCCGAGCTTCCTTTACCCAGGCTGCTCGGCGCTGAGGACGGTGTGCCCGGCCACAGTACTACTGGCTGCGCTGCCTTCGAGAGTGTCTCCATGGCTTGCCCGCGAAGTCCTTCTTCCCAACACAGCAGGGCTGAGTGGGCTAAGTCGGAGCAGTTAACTCGGGGGGGGGGGGGGCACGCCCCCCCCCAGGGGGTTTGTGCTTTCCACCAAAGGGCCGCCCGCAGAGGAAGGTATTTGCTGACCTGATAAGCATATATTTAGCGGTAATTACCCGAGATGCATTGATGTAGCGACAAGAGGAGAGAGGATCGAAATGCAGCAACAGGAGGTTGATGCAGTGCAAGGGACCGAGATGCGGCGACAAGCAGAGCCTTTACGGTGCATCCGTCATCACCTCCCGGCAGCGTACAGTGGCATAGCGCAGCCCGTCACTTGGCTTAGCTATGGGGTGCCAGGAGGTGGTTCGATAAGCACTGCACAGAGAGGCGGCTGTGGCAGCGGTTGAGAGTATCACAACGAAGGCTAGGTTGAAGGTGTGCATCGTGCAAAGGGGGGGCTCGCCCCGCCACAGAGGGTTGGTGCTGTCCACCAAAGGGCAGCGCGCAGAGGAAGGTATGTGCTGACCTGAGAAGCATATATGTAGCGGTACTGACCCGAGATGCATGGATGTAGCGACAAGAGGAGAGAGGATCGAAATGCAGCAACAGGAGGTTGATGCAGTGCAAGGGACCGAGATGCGGCGACAAGCAGAGCCTTTACGGTGCATCCGTCATCACCTCCCGGCAGCGTACAGTGGCATAGCGCAGCCCGTCACTTGGCTTAGCTATGGGGTGCCAGGAGGTGGTTCGATAAGCACTGCACAGAGAGGCGGCTGTGGCAGCGGTTGAGAGCATCACAACGAAGGCTAGGTTGAAGGTGTGCATCGTGCAAAAGAGCCACAGCTTGGTCACGGTTGGTGCAATGTAGGTTTAAGTGGTAGCAGCGCCATGATGGCAGCGTGCGGTGTGTCTGTGTCTGCGTCTGATCGTTTCGCTCTTGCCTGTGCTTTTTTTTCCAGACACAGTATTGGTACGAGTTAATGCACAACATATTTGCTGACGGTTATTAGTGTCATGCTTGCTAACGGCGCTCATCGTGAAGTGCTTGCCTGTTGTTCATAGGCCTCCCAGAGCTTGCGTAGATTGACCCGCCTCGCGACCAGGACCACGGTAGCAGAATCTTTCTCTCTCATCTGCGTGAGCGCGATCTTGCATCGCTATAAGCGAGTGCACGTATGCAGCGTACTTCAAGTTGTACAGACACGGACAGCGACCTGTGCTCACGTCGACAGCCCAGCCAGTGGGGGGCATTTCCTTCAGCTTCATTCGGCCCATGTGGTAGCTCAGCTGGGTGGTAACCGGGGGCGCCTCGCGTGTGCGCTTCAACTCCGGATCGTTGATCCGGACGCTTGCCTGCTGGTAGACGTACACCACCTCACCAGTAATTGCGGCGTCGTTGAGCATGAACGCTACATTGCTGCGCGTGGGTACGTGCTCGTAGATCAATCCTTGTCTTCGCAGCTCATGCACTCGGCGCTTCAGCGCAGCGGTAGGGGCTGCAGTGATAACGAACTGACGCGCGTTGATTGACTCATGTTTGCAGTAGGTAGACAACCGAACGAGAAGCACGTCCATCTTGAGCCGACGGTGAAGCGTGTAATCGCGCTTGAGAGCTCCGTTAAACTGCTCCGCGGGGTGGTTAGTCGGCGCAAAACCCCGTGGAGCTCGAAAACTTTGCCACTGCTCAAACTTGCCGGTAAGTCACTGCTTGTTGAAGTACTTGATGAACGTCGCCAGCTCTAGCTTCTTCTAAGTACCTGTTGCTTTGTCTCCAAATAGTGAGCTTCGTCGCGGGCAAAGCGCATGACCTGCAGCCCATGCATCACCAGGTAGCCGATCTCAGTGGGAGGTGACGCGTCCGCTCGTAGACCTTGGAAGCCACATGGAAGTAGCACATCAGTGTAGTGAACTTGCTGTCGGTATCGAACGCGTTTTGGAGCGCATTCTACTGCGCGTCCTCCGCGTCCCCCATCACATACAGAACCTTAATAGGCTGGTTGACCACTTGCATATACACGCGGCGCAGCGCACACAGTGCCTCGGTGTGGTGCTCTTCCTTTCGTTGCGAAGAGATAAAAATCGCCAGAAGGTGAAACGAGCGGTTGCTATCAGAAACGCCCACGACGAACACAGGATACCACGCCTGTGATAGCTTGAAGGTGGTGTCCATATGCAGGGTAAATGATGCCGGGTCGCGCTCCGCCTTACGCAGTAGGTTCTTCGTTGAAATTCCAACGAGGAAGGGATACTCGTCGGTTCCTCGGCCCACCCAGGGCTTTCCGTCCGCCGTCCTTCGCCACATAAACGTGAAGGGGCCTTCTCACCGGTAAATTCAGCCTCCCAAATGTCTTGTGCGGCTTCATCGATGAAGTTCCGAAGGCGTGACCGCGTGTAGTGATTCACGAATCGCTGGGCCACTTGCAGCGAAGGCAGCGTTTCGTGGTCCAGCGAAAAGCGAGTCATCATGCCGTTGCGAATCCTTGACGGCTTGAGACCCTGGGCCGCCAGGTCAGTGGCAAAGGCCTTCATAGCGGCCGTCATGCGCACAGGCTCGACGCCTCGACTTGGCGTCGCGTGAGGCGAGGCGGGTGAACGCCTTTATCGTCCAGTTATAGCGTACGTCCGGTAGCCTTAGACCCGGGAGGGTTTAGCTTACGGAAACCCGAAACCCACAATAAATGTAAGCTCCGGTTGGCGTGTGACCTTGTGCAATCCCTATGGGTGTCGTTTATCTTCGGCGGACCGAGTTTCAACCCTTGAGAATCGCAATCGATCGAGAATACAGGAATACAGAGAACTTCCGGGCGCTACTCGTTCCGGGAGTCCTGAATGGGAGTGAGATCACGAGCAAAGACCTTCTCCAAAATAACCAATATCAATACAGAGTTTGTACACACAATATGCAGCCTGTCAATTTAGGTTGCACCCCGAATACAGGTAAATTCGGGATACCCCACGTGCACCACTCCTGAATGTCAGGAGAACAATACAGGTACCTTCATACCACACGCAATCTACAATCAGGTCCTAGGGGGCGATTGCCACAACCTCCTAAAACGCAGGGAATATGAAATGCAAACGCACACTGAGAGTGTACGTCACAACTGGGAAATGAAACAGGTGTACCAACCCGATGGGCAATACTTTTGGGTACCTGACTTGGCTTGATGATGTAGTGAGAAGTTTTCGAGGGCCTTGGACCAGGCGTTACTCAACGCTCGCAGCGGGGCTCCGAATGGTACACCCTCTCGTGGGCTCCTAGGCGGTACACTCTCCCGTGGGCGGCGGCTGTCCTTAGGCGAATCACGAACCAGGCACTTGTGCACTTGAACGCAAAACAAACTCTGTTGATCTTTATCCTCTTCTCTCTCTCTTTGGCTATCTCTCTTCTCTTTTGTATCTCTCTCTTCTCCGTTGTATACTTCTCTTCTTCTTCGTATGGTCTTATTACCTTGAGGGCCGCTGGATCTTCACGCGGTCTCCTCTGCTCATATCTTCATGCACTTGTTCGGGTTCTCTTGACTTCAGTATACCCGAGCGTCACGTCGCGGCGCACACGCATCACTTGATGTCGGAGGGACTCGGGTGCCTGACCTGGGATCTGCTGCACTGATTACGCCACGAGCCCAGACTGGGTCACTCTCCATAGTGAAACCAAGTCACGCTCGGAACTGGCGCCTTGGTCGCTGACTTCGCTGACTTGGCACGTTCCTGGGCGTCGGTCCATTGGCAGATATCTGCAGTGTCTTGGGCCTTCTCCATTCAGGGCAGTCATGGTCCATTCAGGGTGGTCGGCACTTGGGCACTCCGGGCGTTGTCCATTCGGGATAGTCGCACTTCATTCAGGCTGTTGGTTGTCCATCCAGGCTGCCGTCGACTCCACGAGCTTCAGTGACCACTTGGTCTCGCTGCTTGAGGTCCTCAACTCATTGTCGGGTCACACTCGGGGTCGTCGTAGTCGCAGTGTCCTGGATGTTCACCTTCACCGTGATGGTAGCGTCGTTCAGGATATCAGTGGCTTGGTGTGCTTGAGTAGCTTCACGCCGGAGCTGGTGGGGTTCGGAGTACCTTGGGGATGCTTGGCCTCGCCAAGAAGGGTAGCTCTCCGGGATATGTTCACCGGGGCACTTCACAGTCTCCCTCCGTCAGACTAAGTCGGGGCCGGACTGGGCGCTGTGCACCTCCGGCCAGTTGAAGTCAAACGCGACCAGTCATCCATACTCCACATCTCATCCACCACACTCGGGCGTTCCACAGGCACGCCATCCTGAATCTGCTTTCGCCACACGAACCATTCAATTACTCTTGTCAGAGCAACCGGGCAACGGTAACCAGGAAAATGTCAAGTTGCTTCGCCACACACGTGCTCCTCGCGCTCAGCGACCGTCATCAGATGGAGTTCCTGACACTCCTGTGTCTTGCAACACCACGCACACGGCTTACCCGCCGAGACCTCCTTGCAAGCCTTGTCGCGACAGCGGCGCTCCACACACGCATCTTGTGGGGCACAGCCAGGTTGCACACGTTGCATGCCGTCAGCTGGCTCTTGGTTATTTTTGATGGTTTCATTGCCTCAATCAGCATATTGCCGTCGTCCGCAGGGTACGCACGGACGAGAACCGTCCAGACGTGGCGCTTGTTGGGCGTGGAAGGCATCGTGCTGAGGGGGGGAAGGGAGTCGAGACGGTGTTTGCTGGAAAATCTCAAGTGTTGGATGAGGTGTTACGGCTATTGTACTTGCCTGTGGGTGGCTATAATTCTGTATCTAAGAGATGCTGATTAGGTAGTGTGAGGGTGGATGCATAACCGATGGTGTTGAGTGGTGGAGAGAAGATTGACTGTGCTGCTTTCCTATTGGCTGTGCTCGAGGTGCAATTCGGGGTGAAAGTACGCAATGTGTGGTGCTTGTGCAATCTCGGTTACGGTTATGCAGTTGATGGTGTTTTTGACACGTTGTCCGGCCAAACTACACTCCGCGCCAAGTGCAATCACGCACCCGAGTTTGTAGCTATATCTCAGTCAATATTTAGAGTTAGGAGCTGCGCTTTTGATATGTTGCTGCTACTACCGTTACAGACTCCGCGCTTGTGTTAACGATCGGCATTTCCATGGCTGTGGTGGGGCGCAGACAAATATGGCTTAGTGACACAATTATCACGCAGATTGGACCATACAAAAAATCATATATTATGAATGATGGTAACATGTGGGTCAACTAGTAGTGCGTCTTTCCTCTTTTCCTTTCCAGCACTTCAACGAGCCGCTTGGGCATGGAGTCCACAAGGGTTGCCAGGGTCGCTTGGTCCACCGATTCCTACGCCGCCAGGACCGCTTCGCGCAACTCGGACACGCTGGAGTACTGCTTCTTGTCGTTCGTGCACTGTGCACGACAAAATGGCCCACAAGTTCTCAATCGGATTTAGGTCCGGAGAACGAGCGGGCCACTTCATCACCATCACTTCTTGCTCTTCAAAAAACTCGGCCGTGTGCTTCGACGTATGGATAGAAGCATTATCTTGTTGAAAGATATACTCCAGTCCGAAGTGCTTGTGAGCGTAAGTAAGCATGTATTCGGAGAGGGTGTACACATAGTGATCTGAGTTTTGCTTACCCACAAGAATGGCTAGCTCAGTCTTACCACCTCGGCTACAGCCGCCCCAGACCATGAGCGAGCCACCGCCGTTTTGGCGCCGGACGGTTTGGCGCCTTGGGACCCGCAGGTCCTGCCAGTAGCGCTGATAGCCGTCTGGGTCATCCAGGTTCCATTTCTTTCGTCGGAGAAGATGACGCGCGGCCACACATCCTTGGAGTAGAGTAGCCATTCCTTCGCAAACTCACGGCGAGCGAGCTTGTGCTCAGCCGTGAGCTCCAGTGTGTTGTCCATCTTCGTGTACTGCAACCAATCCACGCTCGCGAGAATGCGCTGAATGGTGCGAAGAGAGGCAGCACTACTGACGAGCTCATTGATCTGGGAGGCGGAGAAGTCTCCGGTGGCTGCCTTCCGCACCACCAGCCGTACCTCGCGTTCCGACATGACGGGAGGAGGGCCGAGCTTCTTTGGCTCTGTTGGCGCCTTTGGAGCGACGATACGAGCCACCGTTTGGTCGCTGCGGCCGACACGGCGTGCGATAGCACGGTCGGACCACCCGGCCTCGTGCAGTCCTTGGATTCTCCCGCGTTCTTCGTCAGTGACGCGTGGCTTGGGCGGCATCTTCGGGAATGCCGTAGTAGTTGGGAGTTTTACGGCCACACCACTATTGTGCTTTGCAATGGTTTTGCCGACCATTTTAGACGCTAATTATGGCAAAGCCTGCTCCTAAATATGTGTGAAAAAAGATACACGACCTATGCATAAATCCACTCCCTCATATATATATCGGCAAGCTTCGCGACCAGGTTTTGTACAGCAGGTATTATTCAGGTCTGACGGCAGGTATTATCCAGATATAATTTATCTCGTTTTTTATTACCGTCATTTCAGCTTTTGCCTCACAGCCACCAATTCGGGGTCAAATCCAGCCACGTGGCATTCGACGTGCGGCTGCTGCTCGGCCCTGGAGACCCCGGCACCATGGCGCGCACCCCAAGACGGCCCATATCAAGGCGCATATGGCCGAGCGAGCGCGGCAGGAGGAGGAGGCGCGCAGGAAGGTGGCCAGCGCGCGCACCAGGTCGCAGCGATCACAGGCGCTGCAGGATGCCCGCGACTCACGGACCACGCAGTTTGGCCCTCATGTGACCACAGGAGGCGCCGCATCCACTGGTGCTGACGATGAAGAGGAGAAAGAGGTCGAAGAGGAAGAAGAGGTAGCAGACGAAGAGGAAGAAGACGAAGAAGACGACGACGAAGAAGAAGACAACGAGGGAGAAGAAGAAGACGACGAAGAAGAAGATGCAGACGAAGAAGAAGAAGATGATGATGATGAAGAGGACGACGGAGATGAAGAAGATGAAGAAGAAGGCGCGCAGAAGAAGAAGACGAAGAAAAGAACTACCAAGGTCCGACAGCGCCAAGGGAAGAAGCGCACCGTTTCCGACGTCGAAGACGAGGACCTGGTCCATGTTCCTGCGTTCAAGGCTCAGCACGACTCGTGGCCCCTGCTCGACATCAGTCTGCAAGAGTACATGGAGGCGACGCGACAGAAGATCGTCATCGCGGAGGTGATTAACGTCGCTCGTCGCAATGCAGACTTGCGTAAGCAGGTTCGCTTCCAAGGGCTTCCAGACTCCGAGATTCCGCTCGTGCCTGACAAGTGGGAGCCGTATCAGCGCAAGTACATCTGCACACACGGCTGGAAGGAGCGTGAGAGGTCGACGGGGAAGAGGACGTCGCACAAGCTCCGCCGCACGGACTGTCCGTTTCAGATGCTGGCTCAAGTCGTCATGCGCCGAGATGGAACGTGTGGGGCATCGCCATCAAGCGCGAAGTCTACAGCCATAACCACCCCATCTCCGACGGTATCTACAGGTCTTACCCAGGTATTCGCCAGGTTCCAGCAGATTCTGCCCTAATGCCAGGCATTGAGCTGCTGGTCGACGCCGACGCTGGGACTTCAAGCATCTACAATTACATTCGTGAGAACTCCAACCACCGCGTCACGATGGACGACGTTCGAAACCTGGTTGCACGGATGCACAAGCAAGGCAAGTTATTGTTGTGATAACATGAGTTGACTGTGAAGCTGACTTTATTGACATTGATGACTAGGAATTGAGCTATCGGACGACGACGCAGTGGCGGAGATGATCGTGAATTTCAACTTGGAGTCTCCACTGAATGTGTCGTCGGTGCATGAGAACGCGCATGGCGAGACTGGCGTGATATCCTTCACGAGTGGTCATATGCGCGCAATGCTGGATAGATTCCCAGAAGTGATTCAAATGGACTGCACGCATCAGACCAACCAGTGAGTATCTATAATATCTTCTCAGGTTTTGTCTAAGTGTTGCCAGATTCTGACCAGGTTGTGCTTCTTGTTCCGACTAGATACAACTACCAGCTTCTAACGATGGTTGCCATGGATCAGTACGGGAACGGACAACCCGTGCAGTACTCGCTGATCGAGACGAACAGCGATTGGCACATGGCGAAGTGCATGGACCACTTCAAGCGGGCGAACGAGCATTGGCGTTTCGTGCGGATTGTCATCGTCGACAAGGACATGCGTGAAATTGATGTCATTCGCAAGAAGTTGCCGGAGGCTCGCGTCCTACTTTGTCACTTCCACGTGATCAAGTGGTTGCACGAAACTATTCGAAAGTCCAAGAAGTACGGTGTGTACGAAGAAGATGTGCTCACTCAAATGAAACACACCATCACCAACATGACCTACGCTAGGACGCCCGAAGCCTACACATCGCATCGCGACGAGTTCAAGAGTCTCGCTCACAGAGACGATCGAACGGAGCTGTGGGACTACTTTGACAAGAATTGGGACGAATGCTGCGAGATGTGGGTGATGGCGTATCGTGTTGGGTTGCCTCATTTCGGCAATCATACCAACAATCGCGTGGAAAGCTTGTTCGGTAAGCTGAAGCGCTACTTGAAGGGTCACTTGACCATGCGTGCAAGCCTGAAAGTTCTACTGGCCTACTCTGGCCGAACCATCTGCAAACATAGCACAAAACATGGTAAACACCTGGTCAATACCTGATCAAACTTAGAATACCTGATCATTACACAGCTAAAACCTGGCCATACCTGGGCGATATCGAAGCGAACGGGATGATTAGAGGGTTGCCGCATGTCTTCCGGTATGCCATCGCGTGTCTGCACGGCAGCTTCATGGTTTGTGCGAACTCACAGTCGCACGTCCAGCCCTCCTTCTCGAGAAGATATTCATGCTCATCATACTGGACGGTGATCGTAGTACCATTGTCCCTGAATGCGTAGTTATCAGCAATTGAGGCATCCGTAGCGACGTCGAACTGCGTCTTGATCGCGGCTGCTACCCATCGCGTCGTCATACCAAGTGCAATGTTCATCTGTTCACAATACGAGACGTTTCGCAACGTCCCTGGCATCTCCACCTTGGCCTTGTACTCTTCTTCCTTGCGTCGCTGGTTCGCCTCTCACAAGAGGAGTTGGCTGAAGTAGCGCAGCCTTTTGTAGCCAAGGTGTTCAAGAAGAAGCCACGCTCTGTTGATGGGCCTCTGAGTGAGGCGGAAAAATATCGTCGAGCCCAACAGGCATTCAGCCGTATCAGTGGAGAGCTCGCGCAGGTTCCGGACGAGTTGTTCGAGTCGGCAATGAGCGACCTGGACAAGTGGTGGTACAATCTGAGGCATGGTAAGACGGATCTCCCGTCGCCCACAGCTTCTGGTAACGATGGCCCAGGCAGTGGTGGTGGTGGTGGTGGGGACAATGGTGGCGCTCCGGGTGGGAGTACGACCCAGAGCGAGGGCCCGCAAGAAGGCCATCACGATGACAATGCCGGAGAAGGCAGCAATCAGCATGATGATGGATCAGACGACCCGCCCCCGACCCAGGTTGCTGATTCAACAACCCAAGCTGCCAGCGATAGTGATTGCTCGCGCGAGCTAAGCGTTCGGCTGTCAGGTAACGTCAGACGACAAGGTCGTCCTCCTCTCGATCGTGCTGCGCAGAAGGAAAAGGCAAAGACTGCTTTGAAGGAGTACAACAATGGCACGAAGTTACGGGCTTTATTACGAGAAAAAGATGTGTGTGAAGTGGTGGCTACACTTCACAATGTCAAACCTGGTGTGCGCGAGGTAGGGTCGTTCCTGGCTACATTGCAAGTGAAGTCTGTGGGTCAAGGGAAACCCATTGAATGGCGCGTCGACGCAGAATATGTTCCAGACACAGTCCGGTTTCGCCTACTTGAGTCTGTAGTTGACACTGCACTGGAGGAACTCCGGGGCGGCCTTGCGATGAACGAGCAGATCGAGCTCGACAGTGACGGCGAAACCGCGGCAGATGGCGATCGCTACGTGGTGGCTATTGCTAAGACCGGTCAGTTCACGCGTGACCAGTTGCAGTCAATGAAGTGGTTGTGGAATTTACAAGCTGCTTGTCGTGACGCTGTCATTTGTTGCTCGTGGCTTCACCGCGAGGTGAAGGCTGCTCTTGACGAGCCCTCTCCCTCTGCCGGAGCGTTTACGGAGTTGTTGGAGAACTGGCCGTACAATGCAGTACGTGGCTTTGGGTTTGATCTGACGTACTCGGATCTGTACTGCTTTCGCGACTCAGCCTGGCTGAATGATGACGCAATGAAGGCGTTTGCGGTGGTGTTGGCTAACTACAAGAACAATGTGACGATTACGGCCACGCCACAAGGGCATGGCGAGGCTACACAGAAGAAACGTAGTCGCAAGGGCTTGCTTTCATCCAAGGCATTGGAGGACGTCATTGCAGGCGTTGCGACGTATGCATTTGTGTTGCTGCCCGTCAATTTTGGGGACTCACTGGGGATGTCTCGTTGTCGACCGAGATGCCAAACAAGTGAAGACGTACGACAGCAAGAATGGCAAGCGCAACAAGCAGAGGTTGAAGAAGATAGCAAGTGAGATTATTGCTGCGGATGCGACTACGGCAAGCTACACTACTGTCGAGGTGACTGAGCCTCTTCAGTCCGACAGTGATAGCTGTGGTGTTTTCGTGTGCCGCTTCTTCTGGACCTGTGTTAGCGACGACGCTCCAAATGACGTGACGCCGACGGGTATCACCAAGCTCCGCTGGGCAATGCTGCAAGCAATCCTGAAGATGAACCGTCGCTAGTTGCAAGGAGATGATGAAGGCATAGTGCTTGTTGAGGCTAAACTCTCAATACATGGACACTACCTGGATGACATCTGGACACACCTGGAGTTACGAAATGGAGCCATACTATAATGATGGCTTCACTTGCCGCTTCTCGTCATGCCGACAGACGTTGACGCTCATCAGTCTGGCTTTTGCTCAAGAAGCGCACACATGAGTATTCCAGGTATCGATACCTGCACGAAACCCGGACTTTACTGCTGAAGACTGATTGGCTGGAGCTCTTCCGACGCGAGCCAAGCGCTGTCACTTCCACTTTTGCTCAAGTTCCGCACACATGATTCTTCCAGGTTTTCCACGCGCATTATACCTGGTCAGGTAATTTATGTCGGTCGCATAGATTACTTTCATCGGATTCGACAGGGTTTCGAAAAACCTGTAGATAACCTGGAATAAAACTTGGACAATACCTGTGGAATCAGTTTTCTGAGTAAAATCTGAATCTGGGAAACCTGGGCGCTAAGGCTGTCCTATATATATCGACTTGGGGGAGCCTGTCAGCGGCCATGCATTGGCCCAGTACACCACCGTCCATGATCCCTAGCACATCCACCCTCTTATGCATAATTGCCGCGCGTCTGCAGCAGCACAGCCACAATTGCACTTTCAAAAGTGCAATTCTGGCGCTTTTAGCCTAATTCTAGGCCTCCACCCATTTATGCACCTCGAATTATCGTAAATATAGCAGGTGGTCGCTATAAATACAGCAAATCTCGCCTCGTATTGCCAAAATCATTGCATTGCATTACGTGTTCGCGTAACCCAATTACACTAGGCTAGACTCTATGTTGCTAGCTGGAAAAATCATTGCAAAGCACAATAATCATAATATATGATTTTTTGTATGGTCCAATCTGCGTGATAATTGTGTCACTAAGCCATATTTGTCTGCGCCCCACCACAGCCATGGAAATGCCGATCGTTAACACAAGCGCGGAGTCTGTAACGGTAGTAGCAGCAACATATCCAAAGCGCAGCTCCTAACTCTAAATATTGACTGAGATATAGCTACAAACTCGGGTGCGTGATTGCACTTGGCGCGGAGTGTATGCATTTGCCACATGTGCTTTCAGGCGCACTGGCCTGATCTAGTCCTACGAAGGACTCGCTAGTCCTTATTTCCAAAAAAGGCACCCTTTAGATGAAGACGGAGCTCCTACGTAAAACTTCCGTAATCCCAAGCATCACACGAGCTGAGCACTGCTCGCGGGAACGAGCACGAGCAGCTAAAACCTCATGAACGCGCACGCGGATCTGTAGCTGCTCACATTAAATCGACTTTAAGAGGGGAGCAGCTATTGCAGCTCCACGCACTGATTGGATAATATTTTTTTCAAAATGAGCGTCTAACTTGCACTTAGACCACTTGCTCATGCTGGTCGGCTTCTGTAGCTACTGTTGGCCAAAGTTTTTGAAAGGCACAATACCAGATGCCTCTGCGAGTTGATGATCGGATACTAAGGTCCCCTTAGAGCTGTTAGAAAGGGGTATCTATTTAGTCTGTACCATTGTAGCTTTGCTAGAGCCAACCATCTAAAGCTCTGCTGTTGGCAGTGCGCCATCCCTAATCCAACTCACTTCGACTTTTGACGACTCCTCCACACTCCTCTCCTACTAGTCTCTCCGTTAACCTCGCAACAAACGTTTTGGTCCTTTTCCACGAGAGCTTGAATCAAAGTTTCATAAAGTTCCAAGTGGCTTTCTTGAAGTGAACATATTTCCATTATCGCCTTGAGATACGAGCTCCATACTAGGGTAGGTTTGCGAGCGCTCGTGCTCGTTCCAAAGCAGTGCTTACCAAGCACTGCTTGGTAATGCGTGTGCTGTACATACTTGGTCGCACAGTCGACGGGGCTCGTGCCAACTCGCAGTGCGGCCGCACTGTGCGGCACGCATCGTGTCACACGATTCGTGTGTCGTTGGCAACGCTCGTTGCGCACAGCAGTGGGCAGGAAGACGAGGCGGCCGTCACTCTTGGGCGATTGTTGTCCCGAAAGTTCAAAGAAGTCACGGACGGGCTTCATTTTGCGAGGATCCGACGGTCCGCGCTTGATTGCTCGGTCTCAGCTGCAGCGCATTGGCAGCCGTGGTTGAAGTGGCCGACGGTCTCGTCGAGACTCTGGAATTCACCGGGTCTTGTCCGTCGGTCTTGCAAATGCCGCGCTAGTCAAGCGGTGGCCAAGCAACACGCACTTTTGCGTGGTGCGGGCCGAGGTAGGATGATCGTGCTCGCAAAAGATAGGCCGCGAGGGACCTGGTGCAGAGCTGCGCGGGCACGAGTCCTTTCCATCGTCGAGACTCTCAGGCAGCTCTCGACTCGAGAGCTGCCTTGAAGTGAGCCTGGGTTGCAGCAAGCGAGTGTGCTCTATGGAAGCGAAGGTATCGATCATGTTCGAGGCTCGAACTTTGAGCATGCGATGTGCAAGGGATGCCATTTCTGGACATCGAGTTAAGCGAGACCATGTACCTCACTAGGTACATGGTCTCGCTAGGCTAGTGTGGTGCAGTGGTTTCTCCAAGAGCTCGCTTAGACCTGGCTTTACCTGGACCAGCGGAAGTCGGTCGCCGCCATGCCCAGGTGGCGAACGCTTGCTTACCGAATGTGCGCCAACAACTGGCAGGAGCAATGTGCGGGTCTCGGTGGACGTGAGGTTGTGGGCGTTGCGGCAGACCGGAGACTTCAACGCGGTGTGAGCCGAGCCAAAGCGGTGAAAAGGGTCTGACGAAAAGGGCCGCCGGCCCATGATCATGTTGCTGCCAAGCCTAAGGTGGTGATCGAAGCCGGCTGGAAGGCCATCGGATGCCGTGTTGCTTGGCTTGGCGAGTCTCGCTTGGCGGCGGCCTCTACGGCGAGGCTTGTTGAATAAGATGCGTCGCCGCGATGTGCGTCGTGCAGCCGCAGGGCGAATCATCGCGGGCAGAAAGAAGTGGCGAGACCACGAAGCAGAGCGCGCTGTGCAGGTTGCAGCTCCGCCCAGCGGGCGGGATTGTGAGCGCCAAATCACAACAACGAGCTACCGTATTTTAGATCTCATACTTCATACACCATATTCTTGAAGTTGTATTGTTGTATTTTGTCTTTGCGCCAATTCACCCTTTCTGTGCGTATTTTAGGACCTTTCTTGCCAAAAACGGCCATATTCTGTTGCAAATGCACTATCTCTCCGCTCTGAATTATGAGATCTCTCTGTAGTATGAGATCTAAAATACGGTAACTTTTTGCGGGCAGATTCAACACGCTGCAAGGGGCTAAATTTCAGTCTGGAAGGGTCTTTACAGGCACGGCAGATTGCTCTGGGCTAGCAGCGAAATAAGTGCATGCCGGCAGCTTTTACCCTACGGTAAAGCAACCATTATAGCTGCCTTCATTCGAGTCGCCGAGATCGGTGAGGGGCCCGTTTCAGCACTCATGTCCCCGCAAAATCCTTGCCCTCGGTCGCCTTGTCTGAAGCGAGCACCGCGCCTGCGCGCCTCAACTGTCGATTCGGCTCGTTTGCCGGCTGCAACTCACTGCAACGCTCGGCCTTCGCGCGGCGTGGGTGCGGATATCCTGGCCGCCAGCGGCTACCATAGCAGGCCGGCGGCGACATGCACGAGCAATTGATCATTTATCATTTGATTCGAGAATTCACCATGAAAATCCGAGGGGTTATAGTGTAGAGTAGATAAGTTTAGGAGAAGTTTGCATGAATAAGACCCCCCGATAACCGCCGCTAGTAGCGAAATTCTGAATGGAAACGGCCGCAGAGTATGGCAATCGCCTCCGAAAAGTGTGGCCAACCAAGCAAACAAGCTGGCAGCGCATGTGCTGGTGGTTGGTCTCGCGGATGGCGGCGAATCTCGCACCTGGAATCTGCGGCCGATAGGCAGCGTAACGAGCCCATGCTCGAGGGGCCCGCCTTTCACGAGATCGGGGCCGGGTGGGTGGTCGATCGCTTGCACTCGACGTCGGAACGAGAGCGGCAGAAACAAGCAGCCCCTAACACACCCAGCATTGCAGCTGCTTTCGTAACACGGCGCGGCTCGCCATGCGGCGGCGAGCTCGAATCTATCGAGAGATAGCGCCCGCGGATCGACGCCAAATATTCAGAGTGCGCGGTTTCGCCGAGCAAATTTAGCCGTAGCTCGAGCAACTACCGGCATGAGTTGCCACCAAACCAGCAAGAGTCAAGTCCAGCATAGCGCGCTGCCAGCAGCGCCCGGCCAGCAGCATGACAGCCGCGGCGTCAGGCCGCGGTGGTTGTCGCAGTCGGGCCGTCTTGTTTGACTCGCGCTCACTATGGCCGCGGCCGTTTGCAGCGCCCGCTCTCTTGTGAGCCCGGGGCCTCGTCTCTGAAATCCGCTAAGCTCCCGCGCCGCGCTCCAGCTCCAGTCGCCTCGTTTGGCTGCCAGCTGGCCCGATCGCCGAGTCAAGCGAGCAAAAGCGAGCTCACTTCGCATTTGCCTCACTCGCGCACACGCACTCCCTCTCTCGACCTCTCGATCTTAGCTCCCAATGACCCAAGTGGAGGTCCGCAGCGCCAGCCCCATCGGCAGCCCCGTGAGCCCGAGCGCCATGGAGTCGCCCTGGACCAAGGACGGCACGTACATCATCGAGGCCACGCGCAAGGCGCACGCCTGCTGCAAGTCGTGCGACGCCACCATCGAGGCCGGGCGCCTGCGCGTGGGCGTGGTCTACCAGCACCGCAACGGCTTCGTGTGCATCAACTGGCACCACGTCGAGTGCTACAAGGCGGTGCGCCAGATCCCGCTCAAGTGCCTCGAGGGCTACAGCGACCTGGACCCGCAGCAGCAGAAGCTGGTCGAGAGCTGCCACCTTGTCGACCACGAGCCGCACTTCCTGCTGCCCGAGGCCCGCACCTGCTCGGCCTAATGTTGCGGCTTCAGCCCTCGGTAGCGCGCTGGCGACCGCCCTCTGTATTGTTCGTCCCCCATCTCGCGAGTTTTTGACGTGACGGCGTTCTGCCCCCCGGGTCCTGCGTAGCGCTGACGATGGCAAGCCGAGTTAGTAGACTGCGCACTTATTTAAGTATCAATATGAACCACCCCACCACTGTCCAAAGCATGCATTGACTCGCACGCACCGCCACGAGCGCGGAGGCAGATAGATCGCGAGCTGCAAGTTACGCCCAGGGCAGGCACCGGCACCGTCGGCGGGTAACGGTAGCAACCCCACGCATGCGATGCGGCTGGCTACCGCTTCTCAACGAGGGCGGGCGCCATGTACCGGTACAGGCTTGTACACTGCACACCTCCATCATTAACTCGAGCGCTCGCTCGTTGACTCGAGGCCGTCCCTCGTGTGCGTCGCCCTGCTTGAAGAGCCCAGCTGGAACTCCGTCTTTTGTTTTCATATCGGCATCTGTTTCTTAGCCTGCTAAGAAAATGTATTACTGTTGGATACGCGCATACTTTCCTAGCCACCAATAACTAGAAACCTATCATAACTAATTTCGTTGAACTTCCCTTTGTGCCTTAAGAGTCTCTGATACTTAATAGACCTGTTGAAATACAACAACATGGATGTGGAAAGTTTTCGCGTGGTGCTATTTCCGGCTCGGACGCGGTCAAACTCCATCAAGCAGAAGAAGCATATTGTCTATATAGTGCCTCGAGGTGAAGTGCGCTGAGCCATGGACGTGCAGATGGAGGACCAGGGCGGCGCCTCGCACGAGGAGAAGTTCCGCGTGTACAACGAGGCGCTGGTGCACGCGGCCACGTGCCCCGAGTCCAAGTGCGAGGCGCTCAACGGCCGCTGCCACAAGGTCAAGGCCAGCATCGACCACTTCGTGCGCTGCTACGGCCCGCGCCGCAAGGTTTCCCCATCGAGAGGTATGCGATCGCTACTGTAGCTTTATTCCCTGGTGTAAACTCTCCGAGCCTCCGATTTACGTGGCGGTGCGCGTTGTTCTAGCTGCGAGATGTGCTCCAAGATCTGGGGCCTGCTCTGCTTCCACGCCAAGATGTGCCAGACGCCGCTGGGCCAGCGCTGTGCCGTCTCGCAGTGCGACTACCTGCGCGACAAGATCGCGCGCAAGCGGGAGAGCGACCGGCGCGAGCTGCAGGAGGCCAAGGCCAAGATACAAGTCAAGTTCGAGGTGGCCCGTCGAGCGGCGCATAGCGCAGGTGGAGGCCGACCGGCAGCAGGTGCTGCAGCTCATAGCCGACATCCGCGCGGGCAAGGCGCGCCAACCGCAGGTGGTACAAGCTCAGCAGCAGCCTATGGTGTCCATGAGCTGAGGCGCCCCAATTCAGAAAACTCCCAAAACTATGCGACGCTGACGTCCTGCGTCTCTGTCTTGCGAGGTCTAACGGGGCCCTGACGGGGCCCGCCCTGGGTGAGAGAGGTCCACGGGTACAGTATAGCAGCCGAGAGACAAGAGATGGAGAGGCACAGGGGTCGGCCGAGGTCCTTGCGAATGGAATGTTATTTGCTTTTATTTTTCATGTCTGCTCTCTTTATGTCTCTGCGTGTTGCTTGCTCATGGTATGGCTGACTGACAAGGTGACCACGTTGATTGAGCTCCCTCTGTCGACCTGTGATGCTGCCATACCCGTGTAGGTGAAGAGTGGGTCCGTTTCCGTCTGAAGACACCGGTACGATCGCGTCGCATGCGAGTATGCGGCCAATTGTGGTGATGCAAGTGCCGTCAAGCAAGGGCTCGGCCGATGGATCGATACCCGTTGAGGGTAGCATGTTGCTGTGGGGCGGCCGTTTTCCTTGGAAATGAAGGGTCGACGCCAATATTGGCCGGAAACGAACGAGGCTCTTGGTCGGTTATCGCATCCAAGCGGGTGCTGCAGCGAGAGACGCCACTTACGGCTGCAATCGCCTGTGGAGCAAAGCCTAGCTGGGACAACGGGGGCGTGTCCGAAGTACCTGACTGGCGCAACCTGCTACAGTGGGGCCCGACGACGAAACAACACGAAAAATGGCAGCGATCTATCGCGTTGGCGAGCGCGTAGACGGTCTCTACGATGAAAACACCGACGATATGTGGTACCCGGGGCGGATACGGTGCGTCCATGCAGGCGAAGTAGAGACGCACAGCGCAGATAGCCCCACGTTTGAAGTTTTGTACGACGATGGAGAAGTGGAGACGCATGTGCGGCCGGAATTTCTTCGCCAGCATGTGCCTGGCACCATTTGTGTTGGAACTCGAGTGCTTTGTCGTTACGATGGCGGAGAAGAGTATTACCCCGGCCAGGTTTCAGACGTGCAGGAGAACGGAAGGTATACCATTGCGTACGATGACGGAGAGGTGGAAGAAGACGTGCCCCTCGCTCATATTCTGGAGCCCAAGGAAGAGGAGAAGGAGAGAGAAGGAGAGGCTGCGGAGGATGATGCAGTGGACAAAGCGGAACAGGAGAAGGCGTCGGACGACGCAGAACCCGAGCAACAGCAGCAACAGGAAGACGAGAATGACGAGGAGGAGGAAGGGGGTGCAGAAATGGAGGAGGCACAGGATTCTCCCAACAACCCAGCGGATGATCCATTTAATAGCGCGGATGTAGCTCAAGAAAATGAAGAGAGTGTGAACGGTGATGACAAGTCCGACGAGCCAGTGGCAACCAAACCATCGGAGCAGTTCGAACATGAGCAGCCAAAGCACAACGAAGCCTTCCCCCCTACCCGACAAAATGAAGACCTTTCCGATTCCACTCCTGCGGGGGTGTCTGCTGAGCGCGCGTACATTATTGAATCGCTCCAGCTGCTGGAGAAGCGACTGGGTGATTCGGCATCTACCAAGTCGGTTCTCTCAACGTTGGTCAAGCAGATGCGAGCATATCCCCAAGTCACAGCCGATCTGGTTCACGAACACGGCGGCGAGCGTTTAATTATCGACGCGCTCAAGTTTCATCAGTCTCACGCGGTCATTCAATGCTACGGCTTCGTGCTCCTACGCAGACTCTGCTTTCTGTGTGTGAAAAGCACGCACTATTTGCTGCGCAACGGAATCGTGGAGTTGGTGATCCAAGCGATGAACGCGTTTGCAGAGGACGCTATTCTTCAGGCGTCTGCCTGTGGGGCCTTAGCTGTATTTACGCGAGTTCAGTCTGGTTTGAACATTCTCATCGAGTACCAAGTGGCGCAGCTAGTGCTTTCCACTCTCATCTATCACAAAACTTACAGCGTACACACGCGGCAAGTACATTATTACGCGTGCGAAGGTACCGTGCCCGCTGTGATGTTAACCTGTCGAGCTCGTTTTAACTTTGTAGAGGTGTTGTGTTGCAGTTCTGCTGGAGCTGTGCGAGCTGGACGATCTTCAAACGCTGAATCTGCTTTGTGGCGAGCAGGAGGAAGATTTGACAGGCGATATGGCCCCAATCTCTCTCCTGCTCTTCTTGTTGCGCCAAGGACTTTCACTTGATGACAAGAAGGCTTGCTGCGCTGTCGGTAGCTTACTGATGTGGTACGGACTTTAGCGTTGTTAAAGCTAGTTGTGTGCTTGAGTAGCTCATCTATCTGGATGCTATGTATGTCCATTCCAGTTTGGCGGCCAGTGGGAAGCGAGCAGCAGCGTTGATCCTGGGTCTCAATGGAATAGCTGAACTTTCAACCGTAATGGCGAGATACCCAACCGAACCAAGCATCCAAAAGTACTCTGCGGCAGCGTCAAAGCAAATTGCACTGTGTACTGTCCGGCAATCGCCCACGAAGAGAATCAAGGACACTGCTACAGAGATTTTACGGGAGGCTGAGTCGCTTGAAAACACTCCCACGGATCGGCAGCCCGTGAAGAAAAGCTCGCTTCGAGGTCGATCTACCAGCATCGGAAAACGCAAAAGCAACCCGGCCACAGGGTACGGAGCTCCGTCGTATCCCCGTGGCGCAGCATACACCTCTAGCACACCTTATCGACACACACAAGGCTTCTCAAAGGCGCTGTCTCCATACGGACAAGGAGGCTCTGGTTTTGGAGGTGATACGGGCACATTCCGCTACCCTGCTCGTGATTTTCCTGGGGCTGCGACGGCTCCACAGCAACCAAGCAGCCTGGTCATTCTTGATGGGAGTCTTGGGATGGACAGCGGCTTTGGCTCCACAAACAAGCGGAAACAACTCTCGAAAGAGGACCGACAGTCCGAGCTGTTTGACGCGTACGGCATCCAGGGAGTACCCAGCGCTGCCAACGGAAGACCTTACGGGACGAAGAGAGCACAGTTAAGAGCCCATCTTGCGTCCGCTGAATCCGCTTGGGCCCCACCGCAGCAACATGCCCCATCAAACAGCAAACCTTACTCTAGTCGATCGGATTACGTGGACCAGGGTCCGGTCTATTCGCACCGAGACTTCATGTCGAGCCGACAGAATCGCTGGGGCGACAATGACGAGCCTCATCACGCTGCTGTATACGAACCCGAAGTGAGGCAGCCTCGAGGAGCAAAGCGGAAGAAGAAGAACCCAGCGCCCCGAACAGCCTTCCAGGTGAAGATTGAGAACGAGAACCAGCTTCGAGTGTCCAGAGAGACTCGCTCTCCGTATCCGTCACCTCAGCGCTTGGGTGTTGCGACTAAAAGAGCCGCGAAGGCGCGTCAGAAGCGAATCACTGGTGCAGGCTACTCAACTTTGACCGGGAGGTCGAACAACACTTCCTCTGAGTCGTTAAACGACTACGCCACGCAGTTGTTCCAAGACAACGTATCGCGCGTAGGAAGCGGCGTCCCCGCCAGCTCCAAATTAACGCCGCGGGAGAAAGAGGAGATCCGAGAGCGAGAGCGATTGAGCTTCGCAGAAAAACTCCACAAGATGATTGACAAGGCTAAATCGACCTTGGCGAACGGCAGCACGACGCCCGTTCCTGCTGCTGAGCACACGTCAAGGCAGAAGACATCCGCGAGCTCCAAGACAGCACGAAAGATTCGTGAATCATCTTCGGATGACAAGCGTCCGCTGTCCAAGAAGTCCCGTCCAGTAGGCAGCAGCACGCCGAAGTACACTCCGAAGGAGATTTTGTCGCCCCGAGACTCAATCGAGACTCGGCCAGCAAAACCGACTTCTGGGGCGTCTAAGCGCCAAACTGGAGCTACTGAGGGCCACCAAACTCCCTCTGGCCACCAAGCACCCATGGTCGCAAGGGCCAAGCAAGTCGCTTCCCGGCCTGTTGTGCCTCCAAAGGTAACTTCAGAGCAAAAGCCTCGGGCTGTCGTCAAGTCAAGCAAGAGTGCTGCTACGAAATCGGCTGATAAGAAGGAAGTTCAAGAGGTGAAGGAGTCTGTTACTACTGCAGTAGCTGCGGAAGTCATTCCGCCTAGCACTCCAGCGACTGCCGAGCCCCTTCAAGTTGAATCGGACGCTGTTGCTGTGGATGCATCGCCCGAGAGAGTCGACCAAGTGCCTGCTCCAACAGATACGACACCCACACAGCAAGTTGAACCAGAGATTTCAAGTCGTATCGAAGCTGTCGCGGTTGACGTGGAGAGTTCACCGCCAGAGGTACCAACTGAATCGGTAGACCCCTCTGTACTAGAAGACAATTTGCCATCCAACGCACCTGAGCAAGGAGTTACGGCTGAAGAAGCGGCGATACCTTTAACACCGAGCGAGACGGAGACTGTCGCTTCCCCTGTTGATGCTCTGCTGCCGTCGCAAGAGGAATCCGTGCCCGGCGCTGCCACAGAGGTGAACGTCGAGGGTGCAACGGATGTACGAGAGGCATCAGAAGAAGCACAAGAGACTAGTGTGTCTCCTTTGGAAGAGCCTACTGCAATGCCGGATCCTGCTGAAGATCAACCAAGTGGAGGGAGTGCGACGGTGGATGCCATGTATGGAGACGCGTACAACGAGTTTGATGATAACGGTGGCGATGATGAAGATATGGCAGCTGAAGCCGGAGCAGATGCAGAAGACACTCAGATGCAAGACACTGAAGCATCGGATCCTCCGAATGATGCTCCGCTGCAGGAGAGCAAGAGTGGGGAAGCCTTGTATGACGACGGCTACGACGAGTTTGATGAGGATGACACACCAAATGCTGAAGATACCGAGGCGGACGAGGTCCCTGCAGCTGATTCAGAGGCCAATCCAGAGCCAGAAACAACAGACGAAACTACTGATGTATCGGTGGTTGGTGAGTCTGAACCAGCAGCCAGCGTGGTCGAGGCGGAGAGTGAGCAAGTGTCTGCGGAAAACGACGATCCTCCTGAAGCTCCTGAAGCTCCTGAAGCTCCTGTTGAGAACGACTCGATTGCAGAGGTTGAAGCGGAGGCGGAGAGTGCGGTGCCGGGTGGCGATGTGGATGACAATACCGGTGGTGGTGGTGAAATTGAGAGCGCGGTTGTTGAGCCAGAAGAATCGCATGATATGCAACCAGACGCGGCAGACGTCGCACAGGAAACTCCAAGTGATCCGGATGTACTCGCAAGCAACACCGAAGAAGAACAGAACGATAGCACGTCCCCCAATGTGGAAGGTGAGTCCGTACCAGATCCGACTGATGATAACAACTTGGAGAGCGACGTTGGAAATGAGCCAGTCGTCACGGCAGCTGAAGGGGATACCGGCGGTCACGATACTTCAGATGACTTGGTGGGTGCAGAAGGCGCTACGCCTGAGGAAGAGTCTAGCCCAGAAGCTGATACTACTCCTTCAGTGGCTGAGCCAACGGCGGCGGAGAATGAGGCGGAAAACACTGAGACTGGCATTCAAAGTGCTCCAGCTGAAGAGGAAGAAGGCTCAGCAACCGATATTCAAGGTGAAGCAGCAGACTCCGTTGACGCTGCATCCGAAGAAGCACAAGCTGATCCGAGCCCAGTGCAGCAAGATGAGAACAACTGGACTGAAGTCACCGAAGCTGCTACTACCGAGGGCTTGGCGGCAAATGAGTCGGCACCTTTGACAGAGCAAGATGGCGAGCAGGGCAAAACCCTGTCGGCGGATGCCTCCGTGGTGAGCATTCAGTCTGCGGCTTATGATGAAGACAACTTCGATGACGAGGAGAGTCGCCAAGACGCAGATCCAAGTGAAGAAGTGGAAGTCGGTGATGTTAATCCCGTCTCCCCTCCGGCCGAAGAAGGCGCTGAGCCTGAAGATCAGGCGGTTGATCCGCAGCAGGAGCACGCTGAAGAAAGCCCTCAAAATGCTGACGCTCAGGTTGATGCAAAAAATGACGTGACACCTGCCGCGAATAATGAGGAGGAGGAGTCCAAGGGGCTAACAGCGAACAGTTCCGAGCTTAGCGTCCAGTCAGCAGCGTATGAAGATGACGATTTCGATGATGGTGCACACGAAGAAGCAGCTCAAGAAGGTCACTTGGAAATTGAAGTCCAGACGCCTGATCAGCAGCCAAGCGTAGATGGGGACACTGAGGCTGGTGAACCGGTTGCTCTGCCTGGAACGGATGTGCCAGCCGATGAAGCGCCTCCAACACCTGAAGTAGAAAGTGAAGCCCTGAGCGAACCAGTGGCCTCTGGCGCTGAAGACGTCACAATACTGCACGCTGACGAAGCTTTGGATGCAGAGACAACCTACGAACCTTCAGAACTACAACAAGTTGAGCCCAGTGATTCCGCGACGTCCGAGCCCGGGGCTGTTGCCGATGTTCCAACTGATGAAGTTATTGTGCTCCAGGGTGAGGCTGCCGAAGACCAGCAAACAGTGGATGAATCAGAGAAGCCCCACGACGATCCGCAAATGGAGCACTCGGGTGAGGATGCAAGCAGTGACGACACAAAATCGGATGTTACCTCTGCTGGCTCCGTCAAAGGGACTGATCCTCTCAGTGCTGAAAGTACTACCGCTCCTTCAGAGCCAACTGACACCACTGATGCCAGTCAGCCTCCTGAGATTACAATCCCAGCAGATGAACGCACACAGGAGGAAGTTCCAGAACAACCCGATGACAGTGCGCAGCCAGCGACGTATGATGAGGACGACTTCGACAATGGTGGAGAAGAAGAGCAGGTATCTCCGTCATTGACGGCCCAGGGTTCGGATCTCGTTGTAGACGAGCAAAAGGCTGAAGACCTGAAGGACGACGTGTCTGGCGTTCTGCAATCATCAGAGCAAACTACCGACGAGCCTGTTGATTCTCCAGCAACAAACAGCGTCGACGAGCCTGGGGTGGTTTCTTCTGAACCTGAACTGCAGGCAGAAGAGCAACAAGAGCAGTCTGCTGCTGAAAGCGAATCGATTCCTACTACCGAAGATGAAACTTCTGCAAATGGTGCTGTAACAGGTGAAGTTGGGTTGGAAACGAAATCTGAGCCAGAGTCAGCAGTCTCGTCTTGTGAAGAAGCCGATGATTACGTGGCTGCTACTGACGACGCTACTCCAAAATCCCCAATTGATGAGGATGGTGTCATTGCGGCGGAAGTGCCACCACCTGAGCCTGAAACTACATCATCGACCGAGCCTGAACTTCAATCTGCTGCTCCTAACGAACAAGCGAGCGGTGAGGAGGGTTTAACCTCTGCTCAGGATAACGCTGATGAGGTTGTTGCACCTGAAAGCACCGTTGGCCTTGCCCCAGCGGATGAAGCGCCGGAATCAGAGCCACAGTCAACGATTCTGGACGAGCAGAATGAAGCGGAAGTCACTGTTGAAACACCTGCAGACGAGTATGAGGCGGATATAGCAGACGATGGTGTATCTGAGCAAACTCCCGATTCCACGCAGGCCAGCGACGAACACGCTGAAGACTCGCCTGAGTCTGACCAAAGTTCGGTCGATGCTACTGCAACCGCAGACACTTCAGTGGAGCCTTCAGGTGAAGCTACGCAAGAGGAGAACCAGTACGGAGACGCCGACTTTGATGAAGTTGAGAACGATGCTGATGGTCCTGCTGAAACTGGAGAAAATGCGGCGACAGAAATCTCCGAGGCAGAAAACCCCCTCCCTATTGACATCGCCCAGCCAGAGGAGAACGCTGAGGCTGCTTACGACAAACCTGAATTCCAAACAGAGGAGGCCGACGCGGACCCAGCCGCAGCATGTGCTAGCGACAAGGCAATAATGAATCAAGAGCCGGCCGAACTTGCTGAGGCGCCAGCAGATATCGCTGGAGATCACGACGAGGGAGCAAACGACCAGCCTGCAGATGATGCAACTCCAGAAGATGCCTCTGGTAACGCGAGTGACGAGATTATAAGCGCCCCCGATGCTGAGTCGCGCCCAGACGCTACAGCGTATGACGAGGACTTCCCGTCCGACCCATTACCTGAAACGGATGAAGTAGAGCCATCGGGCACTTCAGAAAATACCGTCACTTGTGATGACAATGCTGTGACCGATTCTGATAGCCCGGCAGTCGAATCCGCTGCAAGTGACGGTCCTGCTGAAAGTGCTGAGCCTTCCGCCGATGTCGATGAGGTTCCTGACGCATCTCCAAGTAACGAGGGCTACGATGAAGGTTTTGATGAGGATACTGCTGCTCCAGTTGTTGACCCGAGCGAACCGGCTGACTCCACTGCCGTTGCTGAAGATACCGCCGCTAACGCTGACGTCGAGGTCAGCACTAGCTTGGAGACCCCTCAGGGTGCTGTCGTAGCTGAAAGCGATCGGCTGATCGAAGGTGAAATTGACCCTAATGCAGAAACTGTTGCTGATGACGAGCAGGAAGTAAAGCCTGAAGACTGTGATGCTGCCAAATTGGTCAAAGTGGAACCAACGGAGGCGCCTGTGGCATCTGAAGTTGTTGATCCTGAAGCTGCAGAACTCGAAGCCACGCCTGAGTCTTCCGAAATGGAGATAACGGATCCCGAAGCAGCAGCCGAGAGTAATGGGGCTGGAGCCGTACCAGTGGAGCCCGAGGTTACAGAGTCTGCAGGCGTTACAGCGGGCAATGATGACTGGTCGAAGTCTGAAGAACGGGAGCCTGTGGAGTCTCCTCCTTCAGAGCTAGAAACGGTTGAGCCCGAGGCCGACGCAGCTGAAGAAGCAGAAGCGGTTGAGTCCGAAGCTGTCGCGCCTGAAGCTTCAGAAGCTGAAAGCCTCGAGGCTGATGCACCTCAAGAGTCAGAGGCTATCGAGCCCGAAGCTGTCGCGACTGAAGGACCAGAAGGTGGTGAATCCGAGATTGTGTCGGCTGCAGAGCCGGAAGGTGTCGAGCCCGAGGCTGTGTCAAGTCAAGAGCCTGAACCTGTTGAGCTGGAGGCTACAGCACCGGAAACTGTTGAATCCGATATTGTGTTGGCTCCAGAGCCAGAAGCTATTGAATCCGAAGCTGTGAGTGCTGAAGAACCGGAACTTGTCGAGCCTGAGGCTGTAGTGACACCAGAACCGGATGCTGTTGAATCCGAGGCTGTGTCGGTTGCACCAGAATCTGGCGAGTCCGAGGTTGAACTGTCCGAGCTGGGAGAAGCAAATGCTGTGGAGGTGGAAGCCACGGAGCCTGCGCCAGCAGAAGCTGAAACAACCGAGGCAGCAGCACCTGAGCCCGATGGACACGAATCCGAGTCGGTCGATGCAAAGGATTCCGGGGTAGAAGCTGCAGAATCTGAGGCCGTGTCTGAAGATGCTGCACAATCTGAAGATGTTGAGCCGGTATCTACCACGGCCGACTCTGCCCCTGCTTTGGAGTCCACCCTGGAAAATGCCACCACCGATACGCCTCTTGATGGGCCCGCAGCACCAGAAGCTAACCTAGAAGACCTTCCGCCAGAAGCTGCTGAAGTTTCCCGCGTGCTTGACCCTGTCATTAGCAACAGTGATGACTTGCCAACGGAGGCTGTCGCCAAGGATGAGGAGGAAGTCGTCGAAGAGAGAAACGACCCGATCTCGGTTCGCGAAGATGAGGTCAAGGAATATGCCGCCGACGAAGTCGAAGCGCCCAAGGAAGAGATTGTCGCCGACGCGCTGCAAAGCGATGATAATAATTCTGCAAGCTCCCCCGCGAGTGAAGATCCTACCGACGTGATCGCAGCGGAAAATCCTGACCATCCCGAGGCCGAGAGAGAGCTCGAAGCCGACGCGCCTTCAGACACACAGCAGGAAAGTGTCGATGATCCCGTGTACCCTGACGATCTTGATGTCGACGACGATCACGAAGGAGCAACGGAAGTGATCCAAAACGCGGGCGAAGTCGTCTCCAGCGATACTTCCGAAACGAAAGAGGAACCGATTTCCGGGGCAGCTGATCCAGACCCAGCAGAACCAGTCGACCTAGCTCCGGCGGACCAAACTCCCACCGAGCCTGACGACTATTACGCCGATCCCCCGGAGGATGAACAGCCAGCCACGGCTCTTGTTGACCCCGCACCCGCAGAATCTGGCCAAGACGAAGCGGTAGAGGAAGAAGCTCCTTCGACAGAAACGCCTCGAGAGGAGCCTGAGCAGCAGGCGGACGCTGCTGATGTTCCTGTTCCTGAATCCTCGGAGAACATGGCAGTAGAAGTTGTCGAGTCTCCGCCGGACGAGATCGCAATTGAAAGTCCTGAAGTCGCAGCTAGCGAGGGGCCAGCGACCGAAGACCAGTACGAGGACGAGGACGCGTACAACGAGTTCGAAGACCACGCGAACGAGGCCGCCGCCCCCAGCGTGGAGATCCCAGCGCCTTCCGCTGCCGTCACGGAGGCGCCAGCGACCGAAGACGAGTACGAAGACTATGAGAACGAAGACTACGGCGAGGAAGAGAAGCCCGCAACTTCTGCGCGCGAGGAGGAGATCGAAGAGGTGGCGGACGAACCCGAGGAAGCCGAGGAGGAGGAGGAAGCGTACGCCAACGACCAGGACGACTACAACAACGAGTTCGAGGACGACGACGCCAAAGCCAGCTCCCCAAGAAGGACAAGCCGGTCGAAGCTTCCGTCGACGAGTACGAAGACGACGCCGAAGAGGACTACGCCGAAGACGAGGAAGTCGAGGAGAGCTCGCCCCGGCCTGCCGCCACACACAAGTCTACTGCAGCTCCACAGCCAGCAGCAAGCCACTCGGACGACGAGATGGAGGAGGAGCTCGGCTCCGACTACGCCGACTCGGACGGCTGAAGCAGTCACGACTGAAGACACTTTTTTATATTCTATGTTATTTATTCACTGGACGGTATTTGCTGGAGAAGTCCCTCTTGCCGCCGGTCTTCTCGACCAGGCGCGTGTTCTCGATGACGATCTCGTGGCTCAGGGCCTTGCACATGTCGTAGACGCAGAGCGCGGCCACGGACGCGCCCGTGAGCGCCTCCATCTCGACGCCCGTCTTGTGCGTCACGCGCACCTGGCACTCGACCTCGATGGCGTCGGGGCCCACGACCTCCAGCCGCACCTGGCAGTCCTCGAGCGGCAGCGGGTGGCAGAACGGGATCAGCGCGCTCGTCTGCTTGGCGCCCAGCACGCCGGCGATGACGGCGGTGGACGCGATGGGGCCCTTGGGACCCATCAGCTGGCTCGCGTCGCTGCCGCCACCCTGGAGACGCTGCAGCTCCGTCAGTATGGCCGGCGGCAATCGGATCGTCGAGCGCGCAGTGGCCGAGCGCCGCGTGACCTGCTTGCTTCCCACGTCCACCATGTGCGGGAGCCGCCGTCGCTGCTCACGTGCGTGAACTTCCACTGGTCATCGGGCGCGCTGGAGCTGGAGCTGGAGGACGCGGAGCGGGCCGACCACGAGCGCGGCAGGCGGCGGGCGGCAACACCAACGCGGCGCAGCATCGTCGGCCTCGGTTATCAGTGCACGAGGTGGTAAAGAAGCACAGATTAGTAAAATTAGATACTATTGGGGGATACTATAGATATTTGTTCGCTACGACAATATGGACGTTGCGATGTGAGGCTATGCGTAATTTCTATATTTTGTGACGGAATTGGGTCAGACCTGCAAGAACGAATAAATAAACGCCCCGCGTATTCCGCCAGACCCAAAAAGCCAGCCACCAGCCAGGAGGCCCAAGCTCAAGCGCTTGACCTCAGTGCCGAAGTCTTCGCCTTCGCCCTCGTCTCGCCCCGCTCCCAGTCCGCCGCTCTCCCGACCGATGGCGATGGCGCAGCTCGCTTCGTCCACGCCCAGCACCAGCGCCAGCTCCGGCTCCGCGTCCTCCTCCGCGCCGTCCAGCGCCGCCGCCAAGTCGGAGATCCAGTCGCTGCTGGGCCAGTTCGACGCGCAGATCAACGCCATGATGGACTACCCGGCCAAGGACACGATCAACGCGCTGACGATGCTGGCGGAGCGCACGCAGTTCGCCCCCGAGATTGTTAGCTTCCTGGAAACCAAGATCCACCGGGTAAATGCACACACACACCCTCCCTCTCCTCCAGCCTGTCACGGAGCCATTCCTAGTTTCCTCCCGTCTCTCTATCTATCCATCCACGCTATATGCATACCATTTAGTCAGCTGTCTACTGTCTGTCGGCTCGACGCCCAGTCCATTTGCCCGCATCTGCGTCATGCAGGGCAATCGTGTAGACGTGATACGTAGAGATGGAGAGACTCGCAGTGTGCGGCGGCTACCTACTAGGACAGGTTGGCAGTAGCTACGAGTGAGTCACGAAGCTGATGGTATGTTGTGTTTTGTATGGTGACAGGTTGCGCCCAACTGCAAGCTGCCGATCTTCTACCTGACGGACTCGATCCTCAAGAACGTCCGAGGCCCGTACCTGCCGCTGTTCGCCGCCAAGATCGTGCCGCTCTACTGCAATTGTGTGCGCCAGGTAATGCTTTACCTTGAGTTGTGTAGCTGCTGTACGAAGAATAAAACGCTACCTGTCGTCGTCGATCCTAATCGCTTTGGACTGTGCTGTGTGTGGCTGGATGCCTTGGTTGCAGGTGTCGGGCAAGGACCTGAAGCGCTTCATTCATGTGCTGAATACGTGGGAGACCACGCGGCTGTTTAACAAGGAGGCCATCGCCCAGATGCGCAGCGCTGCGAACCGCGCCATGCAGCAGGCGGATCCATCGGCTCGGTCGGCCCCTGCGAGCTTCAACCAGGAGAAGTCGGTTCAACAGGCTCGTGCGCCAAGTGCCAGCTCCGGCGCGAAGCTGGCGCAGCAGCAGCAAGACATGGAGCTGCGCTCGCTGCTGACGAAGCTGCAGAACGACATGGGCATCCACCCGACGGAGCACATGAGTCTTGAAGAAGTGCGTACGAATAACCCAGATTATTACAACCAGCTGCTCGAGTTTCATGCCGCCTCGAAGGTTGAGCAGGCAGGCGCATCACGAGGACCTGGTGCTTCTAGTGTTGCTCCTCAAAGAGCTGCCGGTAGACAGCAGCCTCCACAGCAGCAGCAGCAGCAGCAGCCTCCAGTGGCCCGGGACCCCGCCGCCCTTCACCTCCCCATGACCCACGTGCTGGTCGTGCGCGAGCTCCACCGCAGCAACAGCAGCATCAGCAGCATCAGGTTGCACCCCTCCATCGCAGGCTCCTCGAGTGGAGCCACCTCGTGCTAGCTCGACAGCCCGCAAGAGTGACGACGGCTCCGCAGCCAAGTCATCTAACGTTGCTCATTTGATGCAGCTACTGAAGCGGAAGCAGCGCGCTCCTCTCCACCGCAACAACCGGTCGAAGAAATCACCAACGACCCTCCTCGAGCTCCGGACGCAGCAGCGGTCATGTCGATCCTGCAGAAGCTCAAGGGAATGTCGAATGGAGGCGCTGCGTCCGGGCCGTCACCCCGCAAGCGCAGCCGCAGCAAGCCCAGCAATCCCAGCAGCAACAGCAGCAAGGTGACCAGCAACAGCAAGCGCCTCGCACCGACAATGCGTCGCGCATGTGGTTCAGCGACAAGGTTGTGGCCCACAAGGACCGTGTAGAATCCAACGTCCAAAAGCTGTATGCAGCATTACCCCTAGTGTGTCGTGAGAGTGGTTTGCGCTTCCGTGAGCAGGCCCAACTGGATGCTCACTTGGATTTCCTCTTCCAGTTCAACCGCGCGCGGAAGGAGCGCGGCAAGGGCGGCGTGTCACGGTCCTGGTACCCGGATGAAGACCAGTGGGTGGCCGACTTCTCTGGAGACACGGCACCTCGCGAGAGCACAAGCAGCAGCTTCTTCGACAGGACACAGAAGGAGAACGAGAAGAATGCGGGCGAGCAGGCCTCATGGGAGAACGCCCGGGTGCCAGTGGACGAGACGATCACTCGATGCCGGATTTGTGGCGAGAACTTCTCTAAAAGCTGGGACGAAGAAGAGGAAGACTGGATGTACACTAACGCAGTTGCCGGCACGATCCACAACACCGGCCCGAATGGAAACGAGCAGCAGGATACCATCTTCCACAAGTACTGCTACGATACCGTGATGGCCAACTCGAAGCAAGTCACGCCCGCTCATTTGATTCCTGCCGAACGAGACGTGGCCATGAAGGGAGCGAGCTCGGATGATAGTATGAACGGCAGCAGCGGCGGCCTGAAGCGGTCACTTGAAGAGGTACGCAACTTTGGTTGACATGCTAACATTGTGTGGCGGGATATTGACTGTAGTGCCCTTGTGTTTGTGATTACTTAGGATGACAGTGATAGTGACGGAGATGACGATGTGAAGCGCGTGAAGACGGACTGAGTCGCGCCCGTGCCAAAGAGTGAGAAGCGTGTCACGAGGATGTAATGATTAATGAGTGGGGTACTGGTATTTTGTTGGCGTGGTGCTCCGGCAGCGATCAACTGCTTCAGGTCTCGTCTCTATATTTGTTGCTTCTCTATCCAGATAGTGCGGCCTACGGGATACGGACAAAATTCTTCAATAAATACCACACATTTTTGCATTAACTGATGTTGTTTTGCTATACTACATGACATATTGTGTGAGTTGCCTCAGCAGAGCGAGTCCAGCAACACCACCACTGCCGATACGGTGACCCGCTCGTCAGGGTTCAAGCAGCACATGCGTGACACAAGATCCCATTGCTCATCGTTGAAAACGTCCGGCCGAGAGGGCAATTTGCCTTGCGTCACCTCGGAGACGACCACATCTTCGTCCATCGTCTCGCGCCACGGGAATGTGCCGGTCACAGCCTCGATGATGCACATGCCGAAGGAGTAGATGTCGGACTCAAAGGACGGGCCGCGATCGTATCCCCCGAGACGTTCCGGCGCCTTCCACCTGATAGCGCCAATGGTTTTGGTAATTCCAGTCCATTTCAACTTCTTCGCGAAAGCGCTCAGACCGAAGTCTGTCAACTTGGCCTGGTGGTCGGAGCCGACGAGGATGTTGTTCCCCTTGAGGTCGCCGTGGATGATGCCGCGCTCGTGCAGATGCTGAAGGCCTCGGGCAGCTTCGCACAGACATTTCCACACGTTGGAGCACGACTTGTGCTTGAGTTCCCACTTCTTGAGGTAGTCGTTGAGCGTGCCTTCGCTCGCGTACTCGCACACGAAAAAAGGTCTTCGGTCGGTTTGGCGTTCCGGCTCATCGAGACTGCGCAAAGCAGAGCAAGACTTGCCGACGTGGCACGCTCCGTAGAGCTTGACCACGTTCGGGTGGTTCAGTGTGGACCAGATATTGGCTTCACGCAAGAAGAGCTTCCGGTCGCTTTGGAACAAACACTTGACTGCGACTGTAGCGTTGAGCCATTTGCCATGGCGAACAGCCCCAAAAGATCCTGTGCTGATCTGGCTGCCGACCTCGACTTCGTACCGAGGGATGAACCACTTGGGCACCACAATGCGCTCTAGATCATCGGAAAGCCCCGCGATGCTCGCGGCGGTACGTTCAATGACTCGCAGCTGGTGTCGGTCGTAGCTGCTGCGGTGCTTGGTCGCCTCAAACACAAGAAGAGTTGCGGCCTCGACCCTCTCCTCATCCTCGCCCAGACCGTCCACGAGACTATCGAGGGCCGTTTGGAAGGATTCTTGTTGGTTGAGACGGAGGAAGTTGCAGTGCTGCTTCCAGTCGTGGATCGAGGTCGTCTCGCTCTTGGTAAAGCCACAGCGTGATATCAAGGCGTCGATTTCAGTGTGAAATGAGGCGCTGCTGTGCTCCACACTCCGGGACGATGCGACGCAGAAGGAAGACACGCTGCTTTCGGCGCGATGAACTAAAGAGCTCTTGAAGTGCATGATGATCTCCACGAGTGAGCGAACCACTTCCCTTGCACAAATGGAGCCCAAGAGCTGCTGGTGCACACTTAGGAGTCGCTCAAAGACGTAGCCGTCCATCAAAGTAGCGTCGCTGTCGTCTCCATTGAGTGTATCAGTGATCTCTTCAAGCAAGGATCCAACGGGCTGGTTCACTGTCGGCTCGACATAGCTTTGAGTGTACTTCACCATACTGGAGGCCTCGAGTGGGAGTTGATGAGCCTTGCGGTTCCAGAAGTGTCGGTGCGGAGGCTTGCCACGTTCTTGGAGGTGCTTCATGACGTAGGACACGTCGTCGCGAGTACTGAGGTCTTCAGCACACACCTGTTTGATCAATCCCCACTCTTCGTCCTTCAAGAAAGCTGGGCGTGCCGACAAGGACAGAGGCTCAATTGGCCCTTGCATTGCAGGCTTGATTGTCGGTGAGCTCATGGACGTCGGAAGCAGATCTCCACCGTGAAGCATGACCTTGCGCTCTTTTTCCGTGGAAAACAATCGCTCGAGAGTCAAGTTTGCCGGCTTGACGTGCCGTTCATGGAGGAACTGGAGCACATGAGCAGCGCCGACCAAAACATCTCGACTGGACAATGCTGCTCCCGATTTCTTCAAGCACTGAGCATTTTCATGGACCACCAGGAGGGATTTACCCACATGGCAGGCCCCAAACAGCTTCATCACATGAGGGTGATGTAGCTCCCACCACGCGGAGGCCTGGCGGATGCAAAGCTCCTCACTCGGGTCCGACAATCGCTCCACGTCAACTAGAGTTCCTTGCCATCGGTTCTGTCTCGTTTCGTAGGCTGGGACGAACCACTCCGGGACTGTCATCACCGTGAGACCCGAAAGTCTCGTACAAGTCTCGCACACGTCCGAAATCACTTGGTACTCCAACTCCGTGTACGTGTCGTCGCTGTGCCTCTGGAAGTCGTAGACCAACAGCGTCAGTATTTCCAGTTGCTGCGATTCGTCGCCCAACGTCTCCACCAAAAGCTTTTTGTTGGCCGCCAACTTCCTGAACCGCATCATTCGCTCCTGACGCTCTTGCTGGAACACGGTTTGCCACTTCGCCATGCCGCGCGGCTCCGAGATGCCGTATGCCGCGAGTGCGACGTCCAGAAGTCGATTCAACCGCATGATCTGCTGGGCGATGTATCCGGTCTGCGCTAGCTGAAGGAGCGCATTGGGCTCGTCCTCATACGCGACGATAGCTTGGACCTGGTCGTTCACGGCGTTGACGATGCCGAGCAACACCTGGCGCGACCCGAAGCTCATCCGGGCCCCAGCAAGCGCGTCCGGCAGCCAAGCACTCGCCGAATTCCGCGCCTGGAAGTCGTCGAGCGCCATGCACCGGGCCACGAGGTGGTCGCCGATGCGGTCGGGTGTCAACAGTCCCAAGGTCTCCGATCGACGTCGTCGTAGCCGGTGCCGGTGCTTTTGACTGGCTGTCCACGGATCCCAACGTCGCGGAGGTGACTGGGTGTGGGGCATGATGTTTAACTGCTAACTTACTAGAAGCGTACGTAGCTAGTTTGAGCGCAAAGTGAAAATGCGGTAGGCATGGCAGGGCAACCGTCACGTGCAATGTGCAGCTTGCACCTCAACGTGCCGGCGGTCATGGATAGGCTTCGATGAATGAATGCATGACTATGTGGCCAGTTGCCTACAGCTGTGGAGTGGTGAATACCAGCGCACGCAAGCGATCCTTTGCCATAACTGCATTACGTGGAGTAGAATCACAGCGACTGCGTGTAGCATGATACAGCTCGTTGCGCAAGCACGAACCCCACTCACCATGAAGATGACAAGCGTGCAGCCGAGCGATGCCCTTATTATATACCTGCGGTATTCAACTTGGGCCTTGGTCACTGCTATCCTGTAGTACAGACTGGTTTGGCTGGCTTGGCGCATTCACGGAGCTGCTCAAAGTTGGTCTATCATTCCGAGGCTTACATACCAGTTTGATGAATTTTGATGAAGCCGTGAATCGGGGGGTTAATTCCTCAGCAATCGACAACACACAAACATTCTATCATAACTCAATATGCGTTTAGTGGGCTGCTACACTTAGTAACGCTCAGAGCATTACAAGCGTACTGAGTTATGTTACGATTAAGTTTATTAGTGAATCGGTGCGTGTCTTTTGCCGCTGCAAAGAGGCGGCATTGCGCGTCGATGATTGCTGGAGTTGTCTTCAACAACAGTGCAGCAATGCATCGGCTTGCCTCGCCGAGACCAATTTGCATGCTCCGTGGCGAGGCAAGACGAGTGCATGCATACTGCTGCAAGCGTGCCTTGAAAAGTCAAAAAGAGCCACGTCGGAGTTCATTTGTGCGAAGCTAGGCTGCCAGCAGCACCGTCGGAAAAATCTTGCCAACAGTAAATCTTAAAGTTTGCTTAGAAATGACAATAGTCGTCCACATTGTATTTTTTTTACTATATTTTTTTACGAATGAATCGAGGTAATAAGCCTAAGCAGTTTGTGAAAACTCGACTACCCTGCGCGACGATCTTAACTCAACACTTTCCAGAGCGCCACTCTTTCGTTCTAGCTTGACGAAGTAAGTCCGCAGCGCCAATCTTCATCCTTACTGCACATTTGCCACCAGCGTGAACCAAATCGATCACAGCCGCGTCAAGCGAATTCTACCAACATGTGAAGCGTTAGAAATTGCATAGTGAAGTCGCATATTTGGGTAAGCTATTTTGGTGCCGCTATCTCGAAGCTGCTCGCGTAAGACCACTACTACTTTCATGCCAGCGAGAGCTCTAGTTGAGCCAGAAGATGCGGTGCGTGGGTCTGCTTGGTCGGTTTACCGCTGTTGTTGCTAATGCAAGTTGGACTCTACGAGACAGGAGTATCCGCAGGTACCAACACCGAAAGAGCTGGAGCTCTCACGACAACTCGTGGCGCTCCAGCAAGAGAAAGACTTGCGGGAAAATCGGTCTCTGGCTCAGATCCGAGACCTGGAGTCGCAAGTTCATAAGTGCGAGCTGTGCTGGTGTGCCGCTGTTGCGTTATATAATGACCATCCACTGCTATGTAGGTTACAGGTCCGAGTCCATGAGCTCTCACAAATGCTACAGAGCACGAAGCGGGACCAGATTTCAGCCCAACAAGCGGCCGTGGAGGAAGAGCGTAAACGCTGGAAATTAGTCGTGCAAGAGCTTCAGTCGGAGCTTGATCAAGAGAGGAATGACAAGGAAGCGCAGAAGAACTGGCAGAGCCGATTTATTGTGTCGCCCGAGAGACCCGACGACAGCTTTCTCGTCTCGTCAACGCCATCGAAAGCTCCCGCGATTGACCCAAAGGAAGACGTGTTCTCGCGTTTTGCACAAAGCCTCGCGTTGCTCCCTGCATCGCAGGCGCCCCAAGTGGCTGAGGTTGGAGCTCTTCCCTTTCTTGTGCACTTGCTACAACAGAAGATGGGCGATGTTGTCACCGGCTCCGTTCTAATAGCGCTGGTTCACCTGTCAATTTACCAAACCAAGACAAGATCCCACCAGCGATCGACTGCTCTTACCACTGGAACAGATATGCGCGAGCAAATTGTAAAGGCTGGTGTGGCAACACCTCTGGTCGACATCCTCGAAAAGTCTCAGAATGCTCGAGTACTCGTCGAGGCTTCGCGGTTGTGCGCTGCTCTAGCTGGTTACGTGCCTAACAAGCGAGTTCTGGCCTCAAAGAACGTGGTTCGCTTTCTAGTCCATCATCTAATGCCTCGTATTCCCCCAAGAAATCGAGAAAAGCGTGACGATGATGATGACGAAGATATGGCTACCAAGTTTGAGAAATTGCCATTTCCGTGGGATCCCGCTGTTCAGCAGAATATGCTGAGCGCACTTGTTAATCTGTGTCATGGTAAGAATTAAGCTTCGATCTCTACAGATGCTTTGGTGGCTGAATTGAATTCTTGTTGACTTAGATTCCGAGATCTTACGCTCGCAGATCGCAGCGAGCCCGCACTTCTTGCCGATCGTGATTCGATACGTTCGTGAAAACTCGAATGCTGGAGTGCAAACCGAGGCTGCAAAGCTGCTGGGCAACATGGCGTACAATCACGTGGTTAACCAGAGCGCATTAATGGCTGCTGAAGCACCCACGGTGCTAACTGCATGTCTTACAGCTACCAACCTGCAGCGTAGTCCACATCTCGCTCGAGCTGGAGCTATTGGACTCGCAAACCTTGCGTACACGTCAGTAAACCAGCTCGCCATCGGCTACAGCAACGCGTCAACACTGCTCTTGCAGTTGCTGGTAGATGCCGTAAGCCAGCCACCACTCATAGAAGCTGCATCTACGGCACTTGCTTGCCTCTGCCACCAGAACCCGCCGAATAAAGCTCGAGTCGCGGCACAAAACGGCATCCAGGTCCTGCTGTACGCTCTCGGTGCAATGCCCGATTGCGAAGACGACGAAGACGAAAGCGGTCGGGGGGCAGCATTGGTTGCTTTGTGCGAGTGCTTTGCTGTCATCGCGAACTCCAGACCGAATCGTCAGCAGGTGATGGAACTCGACGGTCATTTTCTACTCTGTCAGCTCTGCCAGCACTGTACCGCAGCCTCCACACCCAAACTGCTCGAATCTTCAGCACGTGCGATATCTGCGTTCGTTCCACCTCCACGGGAGCGAGACGCATTGGTTGCTGACAACCGCGAGAGCAAGATGGAAACTAAATCTATCGCGCTCAAAGCTCTTGAGCGTGCGCGTCACCTGCTATGGCAAGACTCTCAACACCGACACTACAGTGAAGAAGAGGATGCAGCCATGAAGGGACGACGACGATGGCTCACACAAACCATCGACTTACTCAAAAACTACCAAGTGCTGCCCACATCCCACCAACCTGCAACTGAAAAGGATGGAAGCGAGTTGGAGCACAGTATTACAGAGTTCCGCGAGAGGAGTAGCTTCTCAATGGAGTCTCTCACGGCTATAGCTCCCGATGAGCTCTGTCCCCATTTCTTCGATGAATGAGAGCCAGCAGTGTTGGGTGGTCGCTTGCAGACAGCGACATATTGTGAATTCCGGCCAAAATTGCCAATTGGGGCATCCCTCCTATACAAATGCCAAGTCATTTCTCAATCGCCCGACTCTTCGGGGCGATTATAGTCGTACTTAATCGAGTAATACTGGAGTTTGTACGGCCTCGGGCGATTGGGCTGGGGCGATTGGTTCAATCGCCCGAGGAAATTTTGAGTAGAACCCACAATACAAAGTCGGCACAAAAAGTCGACCAAAGTTTACGACACCAGCCAACCGGACCCACCTAAACTTGTAACGGATTTTACCGAATAGAAGCCCTGTATTTAATAAAAGCCCGGTGGTGAAAATGGCTTTGCAGTCTAGAAATAGAAGCCCTGTATCAAATAGAAGCCCGGGTTATTAAACAATTTAATACAAAACCGTGCACGCACGCCTCCACCGCCGTTCAATTCTGTGCCCGCTCGTCGAGTCGCGGGTCTCTGCTTCTTTCTCTAGACCATGTTATCGACGACTTAATGATATCAAGTTATAGAGGTGCGACTCACTGACTGAAGGCGATACACGCACCCGCCGCACAGCAGCGCCATCACAGAGACTCGTGCTTTTCACCCGATTGCCACGCATACACATACACATACACACACACTTACACACACACACACACACACGCACACACGATCCTGGCGCGTCGGGCCAACGTCACAGCGCAGAAAATGACCCACCAATCCGAGGTAGTGTGCAGTCGATCCACCAGCAATGTCCCCACGCAAGCAGACGATGCACGGGGGGAAGAGATGACCCGAAACAGGCACAACGGGCAGCAAAACCCCCACCACTAGCAGCCCACCCGAGCAGTCGGTGGTACGCGCCGTACAAGGAAACAAAACCCGCCGTGCGCCGCCTCGCCGTGATGGGCGCGATTGACCTGGCTTTGGGTGGTGGGGCCCGATGCAAAACACGGGCCCAGCCGGTGATCGAAACCGGGACCTCTCGCACCCAAAGCGAGAATCATACCACTAGACCACTAGGCCGCTAACCTAACCTCTACAAAAACACATGTCGCGCATACTCCCAAAAACAACACACACACTCCCTCAAACACGCTATGCACGCACGCCTCCACCGCCGTTCAATTCTGTGCCCGCTCGTCGAGTCGCGGGTCTCTGCTTCTTTCTCTAGACCATGTTATCGACGACTTAATGATATCAAGTTATAGAGGTGCGACTCACTGACTGAAGGCGATACACGCACCCGCCACACAGCAGCGCCATCACAGAGACTCGTGCTTTTCACCCGATTGCCACGCATACACATACACATACACACACACTTACACACACACACACACGCACACACGATCCTGGCGCGTCGGGCCAACGTCACAGCGCAGAAAATGACCCACCAATCCGAGGTAGTGTGCAGTCGATCCACCAGCAATGTCCCCACGCAAGCAGACGATGCACGGGGGAAAGAGATGACCCGAAACAGGCACAACGGGCAGCAAAACCCCCACCACTAGCAGCCCACCCGAGCAGTCGGTGGTACGCGCCGTACAAGGAAACAAAACCCGCCGTGCGCCGCCTCGCCGTGATGGGCGCGATTGACCTGGCTTTGGGTGGTGGGGCCCGATGCAAAACACGGGCCCAGCCGGTGATCGAAACCGGGACCTCTCGCACCCAAAGCGAGAATCATACCACTAGACCACCAGGCCGCTAACCTAACCTCTACAAAAACACATGTCGCGCACACTCCCAAAAACAACACACACACTCCCTCAAACACGCTATGCACGCACGCCTCCACCGCCGTTCAATTCTGTGCCCGCTCGTCGAGTCGCGGGTCTCTGCTTCTTTCTCTAGACCATCTTATCGACGATTTAATGATATCAAGTTATAGAGGTGCGACCCACTGAAGGCGATACACGCACCCGCCACACAGCAGCGCCATCACAGAGACTCGTGCTTTTCACCCGATTGCCACGCATACACATACACACACACACACACACACACACACGCACACACGATCCTGGCGCGTCGGGCCAACGTCACAGCGCAGAAAATGACCCACCAATCCGAGGTAGTGTGCAGTCGATCCACCAGCAATGTCCCCACGCAAGCAGACGATGCACGGGGAAAGAGATGACCCGAAACAGGCACAACGGGCAGCAAACCCCACCACTAGCAGCCCACCCGAGCAGTCGGTGGTACGCGCCGTACAAGGAAACAAAACCCGCCGTGCGCCGCCTCGCCGTGATGGGCGCGATTGACCTGGCTTTGGGTGGTGGGGCCCGATGCAAAACACGGGCCCAGCCGGTGATCGAAACCGGGACCTCTCGCACCCAAAGCGAGAATCATACCACTAGACCACTAGGCCGCTAACCTAACCTCTACAAAAACACATGTCGCGCACACTCCCAAAAACAACACACACACTCCCTCAAACACGCTATGCACGCACGCCCCACCGCCGTTCAATTCTGTGCCCGCTCGTCGAGTCGCGGGTCTCTGCTTCCTTCTCTAGACCATCTTATCGACGATTTAATGATATCAAGTTATAGAGGTGCGACTCACTGAGAAGGCGATACACGCACCCGCCACACAGCAGCGCCATCACAGAGACTCGTGCTTTTCACCCGATTGCCACGCATACACATACACATACACACACTTACACACACACACGCACACACGATCCTGGCGCGTCGGGCCAACGTCACAGCGCAGAAAATGACCCACCAATCCGAGGTAGTGTGCAGTCGATCCACCAGCAATGTCCCCACGCAAGCAGACGATGCACGGGGAAAGAGATGACCCGAAACAGGCACAACGGGCAGCAAAACCCCCACCACTAGCAGCCCACCCGAGCAGTCGGTGGTACGCGCCGTACAAGGAAACAAAACCCGCCGTGCGCCGCCTCGCCGTGATGGGCGCGATTGACCTGGCTTTGGGTGGTGGGGCCCGATGCAAAACACGGGCCCAGCCGGTGATCGAAACCGGGACCTCTCGCACCCAAAGCGAGAATCATACCACTAGACCACTAGGCCGCTAACCTAACCTCTACAAAAACACATGTCGCGCACACTCCCAAAAACAACACACACACTCCCTCAAACACGCTATGCACGCACGCCTCCACCGCCGTTCAATTCTGTGCCCGCTCGTCGAGTCGCGGGTCTCTGCTTCTTTCTCTAGACCATCTTATCGACGATTTAATGATATCAAGTTATAGAGGTGCGACCCACTGAAGGCGATACACGCACCCGCCACACAGCAGCGCCATCACAGAGACTCGTGCTTTTCACCCGATTGCCACGCATACACATACACATACACACACACTTACACACACACACACACGCACACACGATCCTGGCGCGTCGGGCCAACGTCACAGCGCAGAAAATGACCCACCAATCCGAGGTAGTGTGCAGTCGATCCACCAGCAATGTCCCCACGCAAGCAGACGATGCACGGGGGAAAGAGATGACCCGAAACAGGCACAACGGGCAGCAAAACCCCCACCACTAGCAGCCCACCCGAGCAGTCGGTGGTACGCGCCGTACAAGGAAACAAAACCCGCCGTGCGCCGCCTCGCCGTGATGGGCGCGATTGACCTGGCTTTGGGTGGTGGGGCCCGATGCAAAACACGGGCCCAGCCGGTGATCGAAACCGGGACCTCTCGCACCCAAAGCGAGAATCATACCACTAGACCACTAGGCCGCTAACCTAACCTCTACAAAAACACATGTCGCGCACACTCCCAAAAACAACACACACACTCCCTCAAACACGCTATGCACGCACGCCTCCACCGCCGTTCAATTCTGTGCCCGCTCGTCGAGTCGTGGGTCTATGCTTCCTTCTCTAGACCATCTTATCGACGATTTAATGATATCAAGTTATAGAGGTGCGACCCACTGAAGGCGATACACGCACCCGCCACACAGCAGCGCCATCACAGAGACTCGTGCTTTTCACCCGATTGCCACGCATACACATACACATACACACACACTTACACACACACACACACGCACACACGATCCTGGCGCGTCGGGCCAACGTCACAGCGCAGAAAATGACCCACCAATCCGAGGTAGTGTGCAGTCGATCCACCAGCAATGTCCCCACGCAAGCAGACGATGCACGGGGGAAAGAGATGACCCGAAACAGGCACAACGGGCAGCAAAACCCCACCACTAGCAGCCCACCCGAGCAGTCGGTGGTACGCGCCGTACAAGGAAACAAAACCCGCCGTGCGCCGCTCGCCGTGATGGGCGCGGTTGACCTGGCTTTGGGTGGTGGGGCCCGATGCAAAACACGGGCCCAGCCGGTGATCGAAACCGGGACCTCTCGCACCCAAAGCGAGAATCATACCACTAGACCACTAGGCCGCTAACCTAACCTCTACAAAAACACATGTCGCGCACACTCCCAAAAACAACACACACACTCCCTCAAACACGCTATGCACGCACGCCCCACCGCCGTTCAATTCTGTGCCCGCTCGTCGAGTCGCGGGTCTCTGCTTCCTTCTCTAGACCATCTTATCGACGATTTAATGATATCAAGTTATAGAGGTGCGACCCACTGAAGGCGATACACGCACCCGCCACACAGCAGCGCCATCACAGAGACTCGTGCTTTTCACCCGATTGCCACGCATACACATACACACTTACACACACGCACGCACACACGATCCTGGCGCGTCGGGCCAACGTCACAGCGCAGAAAATGACCCACCAATCCGAGGTAGTGTGCAGTCGATCCACCAGCAATGTCCCCACGCAAGCAGACGATGCACGGGGAAAAGAGATGACCCGAAACAGGCACAACGGGCAGCAAAACCCCCACCACTAGCAGCCCACCCGAGCAGTCGGTGGTACGCGCCGTATAAGGAAACAAAACTCGCCGTTGCCGCCCCTTAGTACCCAAACATATTTGAGTATTGAGGTACCTATTTACCCGCATTAGCTACCGCTAGCTGCTTGCCGAAATGTCACCTCTATTAGGAGGGCCCTCCTTGTATAGGAGGCAATATCGACAGCGGGCTCCTACAATAAAAGTGATGTAGTTACCAGAAGCTGCAGTTTTTCAATTCCCAAAATTTGTAGCCCTTTCATAGCCATCCGTCACTTGTCTGGCATTTGGGAAGTCACAACTCAAACATTAAAATTTTCGCTCGCCGCTGCCTGCCCGTCTCCCAGTCCAAAAACGCCTTAAATCGCTACATATCTTGTTTCTACCGCCACGCCATGAGCAACGCCACGAGCTCGGTGTGTCTGTGTCAGCGGCTTCCCCACGCGTTTTACAGCAAATGTGACTCGCCAGCAACCCCAAGTCGGGTATATCACAGTGAAGATAGAGCTTTGCGTGGGTTGCTTTATCCTGAAGAGCAAGCCGTCGAGCAGCCTACGGTACTGCACCTACCGGCGCAGCACGTTTGTTCAGCTCAGTCTTTTACGGCTACGGAGCACCCGCCGTGGCAGGGCCAGCGACTGCCACCTGCTTTGTTAATACAAGCGAGTGGAGCATGGGCTCAATGAACTTTGTGAGTATTGAACAGGAGCATCTGTACTCAACGAGCAGCTTTTTGCGTCGCTAACATTCGCGTAGAAGGCGTCGAACGGCTTGGACGCCAACACGGTTACGCAATGATTTACATAGAAACGGCCTACAATACGTTCCGACAGCATCAGCTCGTCCGCTATGGCTGCGATCGCCATGGTTCTCCACGACGTCCTGTGGTTGAAACAAGTGTGCAGAAACGTCGCGACGCAAGTAGCAGAAAGTGTGGTTGTAAGATGGAAGTGTACTTGGTTCGGAAGCTGAAAACTGATGGGGAGATTATGTGGGAGCTTCAGTGTCGTGGCCGAGCAATTGAGCACAATAACGCTCCTTCGTCCCACCGGCCTTACACCCGCTCCACCGCCGAGCCACTTGCTCTGATGCTGTTCAGTTGGCGATTGCAATCAATAGTTAGACTGGGACAACTGCCCGTCAAACTATTGCGCGACTACTATTTGAAGACCCTTCCCTGATAATTACACCTCGATGTCTACAATGAGCGATACAGAGCTGGCGTTGTTGCAGTAGGAAGTCTCTCGCGAATGGATCGCCTATTGGAGAAACTGAGAACTGGGCCTTGCTACATGGACCCCAAGCAAGATGAAAATGGACGGTTGACGCACTTGTGTTTTGCCAATGAGGAAGCCATCGGCATCTATCGTGTGAAATACGGCGTTGTACTACTCGATTGCACGTACAAGACTGTGGTGTAGCACCCCGCGGAGAGAGCGCGCTGGGCAGCGGGGAAAAGGCGCCGCGGTGATGGAACTCGACGCGGTTGCTGGGGCACGACGCATGGTGGAGATGGACGGGAAAGCCGACGAGGGTGATAGGCTAATGGGACACGGCGCCAGAATCCAGTGCGACGCGTAATCACCCGACGGGTCGACCAGAGCCCCGTCTCTGTAAAACGCACGGACCCTAAACCCCGCCAAACAAAACCCGCTGAGTAGAAACGCGCTGAGCCCAGACCCCGCCGAGCAAAACATATCGAGGTAAGATCTTGATTACGTTACGTAAATCAGGTCGAAGAACGGTAGTGCAAGCACGACAGACGCAAGGATAGACGCAGGGTGGTAGGCTTAGCAAGCAAGAAGTAGGGAGTAGCCAGTAGCAAGGACATATGATACGGTAAGCCGAAATTTCTCTGAACCACAAAGACCTCCAGTCTTGCCTCCGGTTCCAGGGAAACCACCAAGCGCCGGCAAGCAGAGCCGCCACCCCCCGTCGTTTGCTGATTCGGGTGCTCAACCCCCCACAGACCCGTGCTGAGATAAAGGCACGTAGCGACAGCACCTCGGAGATCCGTTCCGACACACTCCACGACTCATGCGCATTCGAGGTTAGCGTCACGAAGCGCTCAAAACCCATCCGAAAAGCTGGAGGAGCGCTGTGTTGGATATCGATATCTGCTACACGGTGGGCTGGGTTTCTGATTCCTCAAAGCGATTTCGTTTCGCTCATGCTCATTATTTCGCTTAGCAACAGCTTAACTTCGTCTTCGTCCATAAACCCACGCAAAGTAGCATCGCCAATATTCCAAAATGTAACCGTCTCGTTAATTGACCAAGTTCGAGTGACATCAACAGTACTATCACTATTGGCTTCACTTGGTGCGACGGCGACTTCATCGGGGCGTCGGTCGCGTCTTTGACCGTCGGTTTGGACACGCGTGTCCTCGTTCAAAATGCTGGGAAGAGGTTGCTATCAACCTCTTCCCAGGCTTTACCGGCACCACCTCAGCCCTCACATGAAGTCGCCGCCACATTTGTTGGTAGATCCTGGGTTGAGGTGGTCGAGGCCCCGGTCGGAGCAATGCTAGCGCCAGGAGATGGCACACGGACAGTCTGCGCTCCGGCTGGACTTGCTTTCCTCGAACCTTGCCGGCCTTTAAACCGTTACGGCCAGCCCTGGCTCTAACTGGGCCTTTACTTCTACGACCGCGCGCTGCCGTCGAGTGTGAGGGCATCGGGCGAGAGCGCCGCACCGCGTGTGTGTCCGCTTCCGAGTACGCGCCTGCTGCTGAGAGCACGGGACTTGAGGCCACCGCTTGCTTCTTTGCAGTCGGTGAAGGCGGATTGCTTGAGTGTGCTGGTGGGTCGGTTCGCTTGCTTGCACGGGGATGCGTCGGCCCGGAGTCCTTGCCGCGCTGCGGGCAGGAAAATCGGCAGCACTGCTTGACGTGCGCGGGGCTTTACCATCGGGACTACCACGCGATCTGTCAGACTTCTTTTTAGCATGTATTGTGCCTTTCACACATTCTGCGCTCATTATTCTGTCGCAATTCCATTCCGCTCCCCCGGCTAAAACCGGGCGCTTAACTCTAATTCAGTATTAAATACGATTCCGATCGGCAGCTAAAATCGCACTAATTAGGGCCGCTCCCAACCAGTAACGCTCAAACGCGTGGCACAGACAACAACATCAGCGCTTAACGGTAAGGACAAGCAGTGCTGTCTCATGCTCGAAGCGCGTACCTCCCGTCGAACTAACGTGTGCTGCTTCCTGCTCATTGTGCTCAGCGTTCTGCCTGGCGCCTACCTTCCGCGACTCTGACGCTGCGCCACCGACGGTGCTGCTTGCTTCTCGGGACGTCTTGAAGCGCGCAGACTGCCCCAGAAGACGCTCTCGACCGCGCTCGACCGCTCCGACTGTAGCTTTCGTGACGTGAGCGTACTCGCACGTGCTGGTAACGCGAGTCGGCTGGTGTTGCAACCTTGCAGGGATCTCGAGCTTGGATACTTCGTGTCTATCTACTGTGAGTTGCGTATCAACACTATTATCGTGTATGTTTATGACTCTGACGCGCTTATATTGCCTCTGTCTATCTAGTTTGACATTGTTTCGGCTCGTGCAAGTAGGAGAAGCTCTGCAAGACACAGCCAGCGTTGTCGAAAGGTGTTAGGACCAACGAGTCGTGGTGGACCCAGTACCGTATGTGATGAATTCAGTGCAACATGACTTGCTTCACCCTTCTCATATTGGTTTTTATGTTGCTACTGCAGGAGAGTTCCTCGTGGACATACGTGCACTGCGTAAGTACACTCAGTTTATGCTGAAGTGCCTATCGCCCCTCGTGGCTCTAACTTAATATTGTTTTGGACATTTGACTGTTGTAGAGACCATGAGCATGCCGCTTCCGCCTACACTGTCTGTAGTTCTGACACTGAAGGTGGGCGAGCCCTTCGGTACTAGCAGAACTAGCTACGGGGCACCCCATCCGATGGAACTCGTGCTCGATGACGGCTACCTTGGCTTTCGAGCCCGAGTTCACCGGCTGGTGAACAAACTCAAGGAGGTCGAGTGGCCGGAGGCTGAGCCGATATTGCCGAAACCTACAATTAGCGCGTCGCAAGCTAAATTCGTAGCTTTAGCCGAGTCTGACGAGGAGCTGTCAGTACAGCTTACGTCGGCTTGGAACCTCGCCGCTAAGCGCAAAACAGGGTACGATTCAAGAGTGTTATACCATTGGGAATTGATTATGATGCTGACTTATTATTTGCTTGTTACGTGTGATGTAGGCAAGCGGCTTTCAAATTGGAGCTCTATATCTATGTCAGTAGAGTGTCGGCTTCAACAACCATCCGCCGTGCCACGGAGGGTCGCATTGCGGCGGCAATATCGTTGATTTTGACGAGCATCTCAGTGTACTACCGGCGGAGGAGCAGCTCGGTGAAGCTTCGCGTGCGTATTGGGCGGTGAGCCACGCCCGCCAGCTAGAGCAAACTCCCTTAGTGATGCCGACCAACGCGACCTTCACTCAGCTGCAACGCATTGATGCTCTGCAACACGATGTTGACGGCGAGGCCCAAGCTCAAGCGAGTTCGAGGGAGTTCGTGACGGTACGTTGTCGACTCAATGGTGGCATGGTGCCGCTAGATCTCAACGTGGCGGACTTGCGTGAAGCTTTGGGCTTGCCTAGCTACGACCTCCGTCCCCCGTTCCGACCACCCATTCCTAGCAGCAGCCCTACTGTTAATGTGGAAGATGTCGACCACATGAGCGATGCAAGTATGGAGTGAACATGTTATTCAATTGAAGAAGAATATATTTGCTTCTTACTGAAAAAAAAATCTTGTTGAGGTTTTGAAGTCCGTAGCCGCAATGTTGGTAGAGGTTGACGCCGACGTTTTCGTTTTTCTTTGTGCATTGTACCAGTGCCACACTCAGTGTTCTTAACGGGTCTTGCCTAAAAGCTAACGGCGCGTGTCGAGTTAGCCAGCGTTTAAGCAAAGAGAAGCCAACTTCAATCGGGCTCAACTGCGGTGAATATGGAGGGCCCCCACCTCACCCCTGCAAGGGTCTATTCTTAGTGCGAAAGAAAATTATTCTCCCCCTACTATTCAGTAGTAGGTACCCGCGTTCAAGAATATGGTGTGATTGGACGAGTACTCGCTTCGAGTCTTATTCGATCTTCCGTCATAGCTCGAGCACTTCGTCTAGGAGTTATGCAACAAATTGCAACTGTTAAAGTTAACCCTTTTGCGATGATGTTTATACTTGGAATTTGTATGGGAGCCTCCCGATACAAAACCGTAAAACATGACTAGATGCATGGTTTTACGCCGAGACCCGCAAACCAAAATCGGACATAAGACTGGATTTTATTCGTACCTAATATAAAACATGCTACTTAGCCATGTTTTAGTACGGTTACCGCCCGACCCTTACTGGCTAAAACTATCATTCTGAACTCTGATTGGGTCGATTTTGTAAAACATGCTAGTTAGCCATGTTTTACACAGAACCATCGCAAAATGATTAAATACCCGAATAGGGCGCCTAGGTGTTATGCAACGCGTTTTATCCAATCTTTGAAGGATGCCATATCGTGTCGTAAAATATAGTCTAGTGGTGAAGGCTTGATCCACCTACCGTATTCGTATTGCACAGATCTCTGCAACCACGGATTTGGTGCATCTGTGCGTAAAAAAACCAATATACGACGAAAATAATTAAATTGACATCCTTTCTGTATATCTATTTTTATTTGAGTAAAACATCTATGAAGTTTTCTTCAGTTTCAGACTCTTCTTCTATGCTAACATACTCACTCGTCGGCTTCGGATTTCTGAAGGTGCCATCCGATGGGCACGAGCCCTGCCTTCACGAATCCCTAGCAATGCCCTCATCATCAATAGTTTCCCACACCAGCAGCACTATCTGCGTCATAAAAAAACGGGATGTCGTGGTGGCGGGAAAGTCGTGGTTGGTATGGTAGTTAACGTAGAGTCTTCGATATCTTGACTTGACGAAACGCATCACCGATACGTCCATCGGTTGAGCGAGCCCCGTGATCCCTGGTGGAACAAACTCTACCTCCGAGTAGTAATCTTCCTCTAACTAGACGCGCGCCCTTTCCAGTTTGTGAGTTTTTAGGCTGTCCAGCAGAAGAAACCGTTGATTGTTTGCTCCAGGCCCCCAAATCCTACAGTTAGTAAAAAACGTTATCAAACTTAGAATGAAAATTTATTCGGACACATACTCATCGTTTCAGTCCAGCATTACACGCTCGTCGCAGTATGCTTTTCGCTGCACTGTCGATTGCGGTGCAGGGGTGGCTCAAAAGATCATGGTGTACGTCAGTATTTGGAGCGCCGGCATATACAATTAGCGGAGGTATTTTTGCTGTTGCCGACGTACACAAGAAAACGGATGCTCGTTGAGCATTTTCCGTCATCGACTAGACCACGTAGACGTTCTTATCACCAGTGAAAGTGACCGTAGTACTAGGATTTATATCAACAATAAATGATGTTTGGTCCATATGGTAGACGTGATTGTTTTTGCTGTGATCAGGAAATACTGTGACGATTATTTTGTTCCCAGCGCGTGCTCGCTCTAAATGTTCTGCAACATTATGAACGTCAAGCAATAAGTTAACATGGACCACCCACGTCTTAACCACCGGCGAAGAGCGCAATGAATGTGGCACTCGCTTAAAGTCAGTGGTTTTGCCTGCTTGAGTTGACAAAGATCCGTCAAGACGCCAGACCCTACCGACTCGGGAGGTTGCTACAGTAGTTTACGCAAAGCCATGCTTACGCGTCAGGTAGAAATAACCACAAGATCTTGTCTCTACGAATCGCTATGTCGCCTTACCCGCGGGCTGTTGTGCATTACCGAAATTGGGATCGTCCACTGTCATTTTCACCAGGACCTTGGTCTCTCTTTGTTATGGCTCGCTTCCTGGCCTTCTTTCTGTCGAGTGCGGCGGCCCTGCTTGGCCTTGCCGATCCATGACAGTCGTCTGGGCTCAAAACGCGCGCTCATGATCATGAGACACACACTGAGAGCGATTGCGCCGAATATCGGTGACTAGCCACCACCACTTGGAAATCTGCAGGTGCAGGCGGTCCGTACGATTGTTGCGCTCACGGTTATACTTGGTCCACTCTGCCAAAATAGTCAAGTAGTCTGGCGATTCCTCATCGAAGATTTCAGCCAGACAGCGTTCCACAGCAATAGTCGAGGTCCAGTGCCCGCAATGGAAACCATGCATTAAGTACCAGATACATTACTAAAGGCATAATAACAATGGTACGCTATTTTTACTTCTTATCAAGCGTGGAATAGGTGATTGGCGGTGCCCACTGCAAACGTCTTGGAGGGTCGATCACACCTTGAGCCTTAATTCAACAGCGTCGTGCGGTGGACCTTGCACTTTGCAGCTAGTCCGGGTGTCACCCCCGCGAAGGTTTACCTCCTCGATGGCTTCTGCCTTCTATCTGTTTAGATGAGGCACAGACCGCATCCTGGTGTTGTCTTCGGCGTGATTTAAAATTAGGGCCCCAGAACGAGTGGTGGGATGTGGTAACTGGAGGGGCTGGGTCCCGAGTTCTTACGAAATTTTGAGTTTTTACAAAGGACTTGAATTGTACTTTACAGGGTTGCAGGGATCTCGTGTACACAGATGTTGGTACTATGTTCGCAGTCGGTGCTTAGTGTCTTGATCTTAATGTCGCAGTTGTGCGGCTTGGACACTGAATAGAGCTCAAGATCTCCGTGATCGGCACTGCCGTTTCTGATAGATTCCAAATAGGATGAATCCACCAGCCCATCTAAGTCGCCCCGTGACGCCATGTAGTTATACAGACCCGCGATAAACGCGTCTCGCACTGTCCCAAGTCCGCGGAAGGCAGAAAATGAGGCCCGTGCGCTCGTTGTCAGGGAGGTACCAAGGCAGAAAATGAGGTCCGTGCGCTCGTTGTCAGGGAGGTACCATTCTGGAGCTGAGATGGTAAGCTTCTCACGGCTTCAGTAGATGCTTGTAGGACGCGTTTCAGCGCTCCATGTCAACGTCCGAAGCGAGGAGCTCCTGTAGTGGTGGATGCAGCTCCTCCTCATCGAACAACTCCTTTGGCTCCAGACGACACAGCTGGAGCGCCTTCTTGATGTCGTCGGAGGAGCGCGTCACCATCCAGGCAAGAGTCCACTGCTCAACGGTATTGTATCTAGGGACTTTAAGGTTGACAGTCCGCGTCTGAAGCGCTGGGTCCTGGAGAGCTGGGCGGATATATGCGTCGTACATGCGCCTTTGATACGCCTGAAAAGTTCCGATTCACTGCAACGTCTAGCGGATGTAAGAAGCTGGTAAGGTTGGACCACGATGACGTTGTACCGCTCCAGCCAACATAATCTCTTCAACTTCACGTGGATGCTGTACGAGTCGATCAAGTAGATTACTGACTCGCGGTAAAGATGGGTTTCCTTACGACTGCACACCACAGTATTGGCGTGGTCCAAGAGGATCTCGCCGTTCCAGATGCTCGTGCAAATGACGTCAACCAGCATGCCGGATGGACCAGTGGAATTGGACCTTAACTCCGAGAAGCAAAGGTGCGGATGGAGCATCTTACCGGTCGTGGTGACAGAGACGGTAGCTGTAAACCGCTTGAGGCTTGTTCCGCGCTTGCGCGTTAGTACTTCACTTGAGCCTCTCGTCGCAATTATGACCTTGGGTTCCGCCTCAAAGTAACGGGGCATTTCCATGTTGATGATGTTTCGCGGCTGGCTCAACGCGGTAACTATCACATCTATTATTCAATTTTGTAATACCGCGAGGATGTTGTAGCGATTTTCTTGGCTCTTTCACACAGCGATCATGCAACCAAAGTCGTTCTCGCCTTCGGCGTCGCGGACGGCAGCAAGTCCTTGGGCCCAACCAGGTTGGCATTCCGCCAAGCACAGCGGTCTTACCTCGTCACCTAGCAGCGTGGGCGACCATGTTCTAAGCTTGATCGACGATATAAGAAAAAAAACACACACACACACATGGTAGAACGAGTACAACATTGGCAACTATTAGCGCTGCGATCCGCATAGCAGTAGTCGACACTTACCACGACGGCAAATGTGGATTCGAAGCCACTGTTTTCTGTCGGGGACCTTTGACGTTGGCCGACGCAGAGTAACCTAAGGCCTACGAAGTAAACACATCCATGGACAGATAAAACCAGTAAATACTTTGATTCTAGCAACACCAATGCTACCTGCTCTGCAACAGCTTGCGGTAATGACCGCACAGAATCTACACAGCATATACATAACCAAAAGCATTTTGCAAAACGGATTTTGGCTATCCACAGTTAGTTGTTTCACCCAAGATGCATTTTGCACATCTGCTGCGCCTCGTTCGTAGCCGTAGCATCTGCACCGCATATCCGAAAGCCGAAACGAAAATGAAAACAACGAAAGCAGCCACAACGTCTGATCCTACAGATTTGGACAGAAAGATACGACGCGGGAGGTTTTTCTATTGTATGCGAGCACACAAAACAATGACACTTTTATTTTAAGCCAATCACAACTCAGTTAATCACCCGTGTGGTGACGAGGTTCCAAGGCAGCAGGCGCGCATGCTGTCGTCCCCCGCCCTATCTAGACTGCCTATAAGCCCGCCTTCAGCCAAGCCTTCTTCATGCTGCTCTCACTAACAGCATCCCATGCTGCAACGACGCGTTCCACGAGCCGCTTGCGCTTTTCCAGCGCCGACAGTCGCGTACGACAAGATGATCGCTCGCAGCTTCTGTTTGAAGGAACCCATCACCCCTACATCCAGAGGTTGCAGCACCGAAGTGGTGTTCTTAGGCAGCGGCACCACCTCAGTACACCCCAAGCCGCCAGCGCCTCCTGCGACTGCGTACTTACATGACACTTGAGGTTGTCAACGTAGAGCGCTAGCGGCCCGGGTACATCGTCGCTCACTAACCCGCCCCAAGCCTTCTCGATGAAGACGTCCTGCCTCACGCGAGTGTCCATCCAAGCGTTCTTCTGGACGGCTGTCACTACCATGCTCGAAATGGCCTCATCACAGTCCAACTCGTCGTCTTCCTCCTCTGATTCGCCTCGTAGCGGGCTGTCATCGCCCACGCGCCAAATCCGCAACCGAGCGCTCGCTCCGTCGTCCGTGTCCTCCATCTCACGTCTAATTTTGGGTGGAGTCCCTGCATTGAGGACAGCTACGCTATGATTGGTCAATATGTTTGTATGGGGCAGCTGAATAAAAAACCTCAATGTCATTGATTTGTGTCCGTCATATCGTTGTGTCCAAATCTGTATCAAAAACGGTAATTTTCTTAAGAATTGTCCGCTTAGAGTATTCTTGTAAACCCGAGCAAGGAATTTGCTCAAGTCTAATACTATCGATCGATACACATCCGAAACGCCGACTCCCCGGTCTTGCTTTTGCGGTCGTCGTGGCAGCCACCTCCCCCTATTCAAGATCATACTCCGCTGCCACGGCGCCGCATTAGCGAGGCTCCCCCCACACACATGTCTCTCTATTTTGACACTCTTCCCGAGACCGGAGTTTGCCGCTGCTAATCGATGTGGCGGCGAACGCATTGGTCACCTGCAGCTCCAGCAGCACGTCACGTGTCCGGGCAGTACGACGTCCGCGCCGAAGGAGGAGATCTCGCGATAGCCGAAGGCGCTACGGCTGCCAAGCATGACCGGAGGGTGGATTTGCGCGGGGAATTCATTGCCGTCGCCTTAAGTAGGGCTCGCCTTGTAACAATTGCCACTGCAACATTCTCAGTTTTGGTTTTCTGCCATCGCCTTTGCTACCAACTAGAATAGAACCGCATCGCCGTGCAGTACGGGTATACCACCGGACATACCTTAAAATGGCTTCCGCGCCTTACCACTAAATCTCCGATTAGCTTTGGTTGACACGAGTTGACACGTGTTGAAGTTGTACTGGAATAAACCAAGTACGAATACGTATTCCTCTTAAATTTTATGAAGCTAGCCTGTTGAACCGTGTAGCCTGTCAATTTGGATGCAAAACCAAAAAATTATAAGCACCTTGTACTTGAAAATTTTATTGGCTAAATACGAATTGGGTGGTCCACATATCTCGAATTAATCCCTATTGGGCTGTCCGTACAACGTGTACCCCGTTGCACTACCAGGATAATAACGGATTTTACCGAAAAGTACCCGGATTACTATTATGTAGAGCCCCCGAAAAAGTGATCGGCTTTAACGAGGGGGTTTCTATTTGGGTAAGGGCTTTTATTTTATGGAATCCAGAACGGACTAACCGATAAACGATATCATAGGTGTGCAAAGGTATTTGGCACGCTTGTTTCAGTACAGACAGCAGTTATCAATAGATTAAACGGAGTGTGTTTTGTTGCTGGTTTTAGTTTAAATAAAATAAAATAAAATGAACGTTGTTTTGCATTGCTAGTATTCGTCTGATTGTCAGGACTAGGTAAATCCCAGTATCTGTAAAAACAAGGTTGAAAGAAATACTAACTATCTAGCTTTTGCGACTCTTGACTCTAAATCATAGGATCAGATTTATGTGCCGGTAAGCGTAAAATAGCTGCTAGATCGCGCGAGGTAAAAAAACGCATCTAAGTCCGTTTAATTTGGCTTTAGCTCAATCCAGTAGCTTGGGTGGTGGCTACATAGTGAGTGAAGATAAGAAAACAAAACCGTTGTTTTTGGGAAATATTTTTTTTACTTGCAAGCGTTGAACACAATCTTTTTGTTGTTCTTCTCAAGGGACTATATTTATAAACTTCACGAGTATTTTCACACCATCTTAGTGCAAGAGATATTTACTCCGTAAGTTTTTGTTAGCGTGTTTGAGGGAGTGTGTGTTGTTTTTGGGAGTATGCGCGACATGTGTTTTTGTAGAGGTTAGGTTAGCGGCCTAGTGGTCTAGTGGTATGATTCTCGCTTTGGGTGCGAGAGGTCCCGGTTTCGATCACCGGCTGGGCCCGTGTTTTGCATCGGGCCCCACCACCCAAAGCCAGGTCAACCGCGCCCATCGCGGCGAGGCGGCGCACGGTGGGTTTTGTTTCCTTGTACGGCGCGTACCACCGACTGCTCGGGTGGGCTGCTAGTGGTGGGGTTTTGCTGCCCGTTGTGCCTGTTTCGGGTCATCTCTTTCCCCCGTGCATCGTCTGCTTGCGTGGGGACATTGCTGGTGGATCGACTGCACACTACCTCGGATTGGTGGGTCATTTTCTGCGCTGTGACGTTGGCCCGACGCGCCAGGATCGTGTGTGTGTGTAAGTGTGTGTAAGTGTGTGTGTATGTGTATGCGTGGCAATCGGGTGAAAAGCACGAGTCTCTGTGATGGCGCTGCTGTGTGGCGGGTGCGTGTATCGCCTTCAGTGAGTCGCACCTCTATAACTTGATATCATTAAATCGTCGATAAGATGGTCTAGAGAAGGAAGCAGAGACCCGCGACTCGACGAGCGGGCACAGAATTGAACGGCGGTGGAGGCGTGCGTGCATAGCGTGTTTGAGGGAGTGTGTGTGTTGTTTTTGGGAGTATGCGCGACATGTGTTTTTGTAGAGGTTAGGTTAGCGGCCTAGTGGTCTAGTGGTATGATTCTCGCTTTGGGTGCGAGAGGTCCCGGTTTCGATCACCGGCTGGGCCCGTGTTTTGCATCGGGCCCCACCACCCAAAGCCAGGTCAACCGCGCCCATCGCGGCGAGGCGGCGCACGGCAGGTTTTGTTTCCTTGTACGGCGCGTACCACCGACTGCTCGGGTGGGCTGCTAGTGGTGGGGTTTTTGCTGCCCGTTGTGCCTGTTTCGGGTCATCTCTTTCCCCCGTGCATCGTCTGCTTGCGTGGGGACATTGCTGGTGGATCGACTGCACACTACCTCGGATTGGTGGGTCATTTTCTGCGCTGTGACGTTGGCCCGACGCGCCAGGATCGTGTGTGTGTGTGTGTGTAAGTGTGTGTAAGTGTGTGTGTATGGCAATCGGGTGAAAAGCACGAGTCTCTGTGATGGCGCTGCTGTGTGGCGGGTGCGTGTATCGCCTTCAGTGAGTCGCACCTCTATAACTTGATATCATTAAATCGTCGATAAGATGGTCTAGAGAAGGAAGCAGAGACCCGCGACTCGACGAGCGGGCACAGAATTGAACGGCGGTGGAGGCGTGCGTGCATAGCGTGTTTGAGGGAGTGTGTGTGTTGTTTTTGGGAGTATGCGCGACATGTGTTTTTGTAGAGGTTAGGTTAGCGGCCTAGTGGTCTAGTGGTATGATTCTCGCTTTGGGTGCGAGAGGTCCCGGTTTCGATCACCGGCTGGGCCCGTGTTTTGCATCGGGCCCCACCACCCAAAGCCAGGTCAACCGCGCCCATCGCGGCGAGGCGGCGCACGGCAGGTTTTGTTTCCTTGTACGGCGCGTACCACCGACTGCTCGGGTGGGCTGCTAGTGGTGGGGTTTTGCTGCCCGTTGTGCCTGTTTCGGGTCATCTCTTTCCCCCGTGCATCGTCTGCTTGCGTGGGGACATTGCTGGTGGATCGACTGCACACTACCTCGGATTGGTGGGTCATTTTCTGCGCTGTGACGTTGGCCCGACGCGCCAGGATCGTGTGTGTGTGTGTAAGTGTGTGTAAGTGTGTGTGTATGTGTATGCGTGGCAATCGGGTGAAAAGCACGAGTCTCTGTGATGGCGCTGCTGTGTGGCGGGTGCGTGTATCGCCTTCAGTGAGTCGCACCTCTATAACTTGATATCATTAAATCGTCGATAAGATGGTCTAGAGAAGGAAGCAGAGACCCGCGACTCGACGAGCGGGCACAGAATTGAACGGCGGTGGAGGCGTGCGTGCATAGCGTGTTTGAGGGAGTGTGTGTGTTGTTTTTGGGAGTATGCGCGACATGTGTTTTTGTAGAGGTTAGGTTAGCGGCCTAGTGGTCTAGTGGTATGATTCTCGCTTTGGGTGCGAGAGGTCCCGGTTTCGATCACCGGCTGGGCCCGTGTTTTGCATCGGGCCCCACCACCCAAAGCCAGGTCAACCGCGCCCATCACGGCGAGTAGGCGCACGGCGGGTTTTGTTTCCTTGTACGGCGCGTACCACCGACTGCTCGGGTGGGCTGCTAGTGGTGGGGTTTTGCTGCCTGTTGTTCCTGTTTCGGGTCATCTCTTTCCCCCGTGCATCGTCTGCTTGCGTGGGGACATTGCTGGTGGATCGACTGCACACTACCTCGGATTGGTGGGTCATTTTCTGCGCTGTGACGTTGGCCCGACGCGCCAGGATCGTGTGTGTGTGTGTGTAAGTGTGTAAGTGTGTGTGTATGTGTATGCGTGGCAATCGGGTGAAAAGCACGAGTCTCTGTGATGGCGCTGCTGTGTGGCGGGTGCGTGTATCGCCTTCAGTGAGTCGCACCTCTATAACTTGATATCATTAAATCGTCGATAAGATGGTCTAGAGAAGGAAGCAGAGACCCGCGACTCGACGAGCGGGCACAGAATTGAACGGCGGTGGAGGCGTGCGTGCATAGCGTGTTTGAGGGAGTGTGTGTGTTGTTTTTGGGAGTATGCGCGACATGTGTTTTTGTAGAGGTTAGGTTAGCGGCCTAGTGGTCTAGTGGTATGATTCTCGCTTTGGGTGCGAGAGGTCCCGGTTTCGATCACCGGCTGGGCCCGTGTTTTGCATCGGGCCCCACCACCCAAAGCCAGGTCAACCGCGCCCATCGCGGCGAGGCGGCGCACGGCAGGTTTTGTTTCCTTGTACGGCGCGTACCACCGACTGCTCGGGTGGGCTGCTAGTGGTGGGGTTTTGCTGCCCGTTGTGCCTGTTTCGGGTCATCTCTTTCCCCGTGCATCGTCTGCTTGCGTGGGGACATTGCTGGTGGATCGACTGCACACTACCTCGGATTGGTGGGTCATTTTCTGCGCTGTGACGTTGGCCCGACGCGCCAGGATCGTGTGTGTGTAAGTGTGTGTAAGTGTGTGTGTATGTGTATGCGTGGCAATCGGGTGAAAAGCACGAGTCTCTGTGATGGCGCTGCTGTGTGGCGGGTGCGTGTATCGCCTTCAGTGAGTCGCACCTCTATAACTTGATATCATTAAATCGTCGATAAGATGGTCTAGAGAAGGAAGCAGAGACCCGCGACTCGACGAGCGGGCACAGAATTGAACGGCGGTGGAGGCGTGCGTGCATAGCGTGTTTGAGGGAGTGTGTGTGTTGTTTTTGGGAGTATGCGCGACATGTGTTTTTGTAGAGGTTAGGTTAGCGGCCTAGTGGTCTAGTGGTATGATTCTCGCTTTGGGTGCGAGAGGTCCCGGTTTCGATCACCGGCTGGGCCCGTGTTTTGCATCGGGCCCCACCACCCAAAGCCAGGTCAACCGCGCCCATCGCGGCGAGGCGGCGCACGGCGGGTTTTGTTTCCTTGTACGGCGCGTACCACCGACTGCTCGGGTGGGCTGCTAGTGGTGGGGTTTTGCTGCCCGTTGTGCCTGTTTCGGGTCATCTCTTTCCCCGTGCATCGTCTGCTTGCGTGGGGACATTGCTGGTGGATCGACTGCACACTACCTCGGATTGGTGGGTCATTTTCTGCGCTGTGACGTTGGCCCGACGCGCCAGGATCGTGTGTGTGTGTAAGTGTGTAAGTGTGTGTGTATGTGTATGCGTGGCAATCGGGTGAAAAGCACGAGTCTCTGTGATGGCGCTGCTGTGTGGCGGGTGCGTGTATCGCCTTCAGTGAGTCGCACCTCTATAACTTGATATCATTAAATCGTCGATAAGATGGTCTAGAGAAGGAAGCAGAGACCCGCGACTCGACGAGCGGGCACAGAATTGAACGGCGGTGGAGGCGTGCGTGCATAGCGTGTTTGAGGGAGTGTGTGTGTTGTTTTTGGGAGTATGCGCGACATGTGTTTTTGTAGAGGTTAGGTTAGCGGCCTAGTGGTCTAGTGGTATGATTCTCGCTTTGGGTGCGAGAGGTCCCGGTTTCGATCACCGGCTGGGCCCGTGTTTTGCATCGGGCCCCACCACCCAAAGCCAGGTCAACCGCGCCCATCGCGGCGAGGCGGCGCACGGCGGGTTTTGTTTCCTTGTACGGCGCGTACCACCGACTGCTCGGGTGGGCTGCTAGTGGTGGGGGTTTTGCTGCCCGTTGTGCCTGTTTCGGGTCATCTCTTTCCCCCGTGCATCGTCTGCTTGCGTGGGGACATTGCTGGTGGATCGACTGCACACTACCTCGGATTGGTGGGTAATTTTCTGCGCTGTGACGTTGGCCCGACGCGCCAGGATCGTGTGTGTGTGTGTAAGTGTGTGTAAGTGTGTGTATGTGTATGCGTGGCAATCGGGTGAAAAGCACGAGTCTCTGTGATGGCGCTGCTGTGTGGCGGGTGCGTGTATCGCCTTCAGTGAGTCGCACCTCTATAACTTGATATCATTAAATCGTCGATAAGATGGTCTAGAGAAGGAAGCAGAGACCCGCGACTCGACGAGCGGGCACAGAATTGAACGGCGGTGGAGGCGTGCGTGCATAGCGTGTTTGAGGGAGTGTGTGTGTTGTTTTTGGGAGTATGCGCGACATGTGTTTTTGTAGAGGTTAGGTTAGCGGCCTAGTGGTCTAGTGGTATGATTCTCGCTTTGGGTGCGAGAGGTCCCGGTTTCGATCACCGGCTGGGCGCGTGTTTTGCATCGGGCCCCACCACCCAAAGCCAGGTCAACCGCGCCCATCGCGGCGAGGCGGCTCACGGCAGGTTTTGTTTCCTTGTACGGCGCGTACCACCGACTGCTCGGGTGGGCTGCTAGTGGTGGGCTTTGCTGCCCGTTGTGCCTGTTTCGGGTCATCTCTTTCCCCGTGCATCGTCTGCTTGCGTGGGGACATTGCTGGTGGATCGACTGCACACTACCTCGGATTGGTGGGTCATTTTCTGCGCTGTGACGTTGGCCCGACGCGCCAGGATCGTGTGTGTGTGTAAGTGTGTGTAAGTGTGTGTGTATGTGTATGCGTGGCAATCGGGTGAAAAGCACGAGTCTCTGTGATGGCGCTGCTGTGTGGCGGGTGCGTGTATCGCCTTCAGTGAGTCGCACCTCTATAACTTGATATCATTAAATCGTCGATAAGATGGTCTAGAGAAGGAAGCAGAGACCCGCGACTCGACGAGCGGGCACAGAATTGAACGGCGGTGGAGGCGTGCGTGCATAGCGTGTTTGAGGGAGTGTGTGTGTTGTTTTTGGGAGTATGCGCGACATGTGTTTTTGTAGAGGTTAGGTTAGCGGCCTAGTGGTCTAGTGGTATGATTCTCGCTTTGGGTGCGAGAGGTCCCGGTTTCGATCACCGGCTGGGCCCGTGTTTTGCATCGGGCCCCACCAACCAAAGCCAGGTCAACCGCGCCCATCACGGCGAGGCGGCGCACGGCGGGTTTTGTTTCCTTGTACGGCGCGTTCCACCGACTGCTCGGGTGGGCTGCTAGTGGTGGGTGTTTTGCTGCCCGTTGTGCCTGTTTCGGGTCATCTCTTTCCCCGTGCATCGTCTGCTTGCGTGGGGACATTGCTGGTGGATCGACTGCACACTACCTCGGATTGGTGGGTCATTTTCTGCGCTGTGACGTTGGCCCGACGCGCCAGGATCGTGTGTGCGTGCGTGTGTGTAAGTGTGTATGTGTATGCGTGGCAATCGGGTGAAAAGCACGAGTCTCTGTGATGGCGCTGCTGTGTGGCGGGTGCGTGTATCGCCTTCAGTGAGTCGCACCTCTATAACTTGATATCATTAAATCGTCGATAAGATGGTCTAGAGAAGGAAGCAGAGACCCGCGACTCGACGAGCGGGCACAGAATTGAACGGCGGTGGAGGCGTGCGTGCATAGCGTGTTTGAGGGAGTGTGTGTGTTGTTTTTGGGAGTATGCGCGACATGTGTTTTTGTAGAGGTTAGGTTAGCGGCCTAGTGGTCTAGTGGTATGATTCTCGCTTTGGGTGCGAGAGGTCCCGGTTTCGATCACCGGCTGGGCCCGTGTTTTGCATCGGGCCCCACCACCCAAAGCCAGGTCAACCGCGCCCATCACGGCGAGGCGGCGCACGGCGGGTTTTGTTTCCTTGTACAGCGCGTACCACCGACTGCTCGGGTGGGCTGCTAGTGGTGGAGGTTTTGCTGCCCGTTGTGCCTGTTTCGGGTCATCTATTTCCCCCGTGCATCGTCTGCTTGCGTGGGGACATTGCTGGTGGATCGACTGCACACTACCTCGGATTGGTGGGTCATTTTCTGCGCTGTGACGTTGGCCCGACGCGCCAGGATCGTGTGTGCGTGCGTGTGTGTAAGTGTGTATGTGTATGCGTGGCAATCGGGTGAAAAGCACGAGTCTCTGTGATGGCGCTGCTGTGTGGCGGGTGCGTGTATCGCCTTCAGTGGGTCGCACCTCTATAACTTGATATCATTAAATCGTCGATAAGATGGTCTAGAGAAGGAAGCAGAGACCCGCGACTCGACGAGCGGGCACAGAATTGAACGGCGGTGGAGGCGTGCGTGCATAGCGTGTTTGAGGGAGTGTGTGTGTTGTTTTTGGGAGTATGCGCGACATGTGTTTTTGTAGAGGTTAGGTTAGCGGCCTAGTGGTCTAGTGGTATGATTCTCGCTTTGGGTGCGAGAGGTCCCGGTTTCGATCACCGGCTGGGCCCGTGTTTTGCATCGGGCCCCACCACCCAAAGCCAGGTCAACCGCGCCCATCACGGCGAGGCGGCGCACGGCGGGTTTTGTTTCCTTGTACAGCGCGTACCACCGACTGCTCGGGTGGGCTGCTAGTGGTGGGGTTTTGCTGCCCGTTGTGCCTGTTTCGGGTCATCTCTTTCCCCCGTGCATCGTCTGCTTGCGTGGGGACATTGCTGGTGGATCGACTGCACACTACCTCGGATTGGTGGGTCATTTTCTGCGCTGTGACGTTGGCCCGACGCGCCAGGATCGTGTGTGTGTGTGTGTAAGTGTGTGTAAGTGTGTGTGTATGTGTATGCGTGGCAATCGGGTGAAAAGCACGAGTCTCTGTGATGGCGCTGCTGTGTGGCGGGTGCGTGTATCGCCTTCAGTGAGTCGCACCTCTATAACTTGATATCATTAAATCGTCGATAAGATGGTCTAGAGAAGGAAGCAGAGACCCGCGACTCGACGAGCGGGCACAGAATTGAACGGCGGTGGAGGCGTGCGTGCATAGCGTGTTTGAGGGAGTGTGTGTGTTGTTTTTGGGAGTATGCGCGACATGTGTTTTTGTAGAGGTTAGGTTAGCGGCCTAGTGGTCTAGTGGTATGATTCTCGCTTTGGGTGCGAGAGGTCCCGGTTTCGATCACCGGCTGGGCCCGTGTTTTGCATCGGGCCCCACCACCCAAAGCCAGGTCAACCGCGCCCATCACGGCGAGGCGGCGCACGGCGGGTTTTGTTTCCTTGTACAGCGCGTACCACCGACTGCTCGGGTGGGCTGCTAGTGGTGGGGGTTTTGCTGCCTGTTGTGCCTGTTTCGGGTCATCTCTTTCCCCCGTGCATCGTCTGCTTGCGTGGGGACATTGCTGGTGGATCGACTGCACACTACCTCGGATTGGTGGGTCATTTTCTGCGCTGTGACGTTGGCCCGACGCGCCAGGATCGTGTGTGTGTGTGTGTAAGTGTGTGTAAGTGTGTGTGTATGTGTATGCGTGGCAATCGGGTGAAAAGCACGAGTCTCTGTGATGGCGCTGCTGTGTGGCGGGTGCGTGTATCGCCTTCAGTGAGTCGCACCTCTATAACTTGATATCATTAAATCGTCGATAAGATGGTCTAGAGAAGGAAGCAGAGACCCGCGACTCGACGAGCGGGCACAGAATTGAACGGCGGTGGAGGCGTGCGTGCATAGCGTGTTTGAGGGAGTGTGTGTTGTTTTTGGGAGTATGCGCGACATGTGTTTTTGTAGAGGTTAGGTTAGCGGCCTAGTGGTCTAGTGGTATGATTCTCGCTTTGGGTGCGAGAGGTCCCGGTTTCGATCACCGGCTGGGCCCGTGTTTTGCATCGGGCCCCACCACCCAAAGCCAGGTCAACCGCGCCCATCGCGGCGAGGCGGCGCACGGCAGGTTTTGTTTCCTTGTACGGCGCGTACCACCGACTGCTCGGGTGGGCTGCTAGTGGTGGGGTTTTGCTGCCCGTTGTGCCTGTTTCGGGTCATCTCTTTCCCCCGTGCATCGTCTGCTTGCGTGGGGACATTGCTGGTGGATCGACTGCACACTACCTCGGATTGGTGGGTCATTTTCTGCGCTGTGACGTTGGCCCGACGCGCCAGGATCGTGTGTGTGTGTGTGTAAGTGTGTGTAAGTGTGTGTGTATGTGTATGCGTGGCAATCGGGTGAAAAGCACGAGTCTCTGTGATGGCGCTGCTGTGTGGCGGGTGCGTGTATCGCCTTCAGTGAGTCGCACCTCTATAACTTGATATCATTAAATCGTCGATAAGATGGTCTAGAGAAGGAAGCAGAGACCCGCGACTCGACGAGCGGGCACAGAATTGAACGGCGGTGGAGGCGTGCGTGCATAGCGTGTTTGAGGGTGTGTGTGTTGTTTTTGGGAGTATGCGCGACATGTGTTTTTGTAGAGGTTAGGTTAGCGGCCTAGTGGTCTAGTGGTATGATTCTCGCTTTGGGTGCGAGAGGTCCCGGTTTCGATCACCGGCTGGGCCCGTGTTTTGCATCGGGCCCCACCACCCAAAGCCAGGTCAACCGCGCCCATCGCGGCGAGGCGGCGCACGGCAGGTTTTGTTTCCTTGTACGGCGCGTACCACCGACTGCTCGGGTGGGCTGCTAGTGGTGGGGTTTTGCTGCCCGTTGTGCCTGTTTCGGGTCATCTCTTTCCCCCGTGCATCGTCTGCTTGCGTGGGGACATTGCTGGTGGATCGACTGCACACTACCTCGGATTGGTGGGTCATTTTCTGCGCTGTGACGTTGGCCCGACGCGCCAGGATCGTGTGTGTGTGTGTGTAAGTGTGTGTAAGTGTGTGTGTATGTGTATGCGTGGCAATCGGGTGAAAAGCACGAGTCTCTGTGATGGCGCTGCTGTGTGGCGGGTGCGTGTATCGCCTTCAGTGAGTCGCACCTCTATAACTTGATATCATTAAATCGTCGATAAGATGGTCTAGAGAAGGAAGCAGAGACCCGCGACTCGACGAGCGGGCACAGAATTGAACGGCGGTGGAGGCGTGCGTGCATAGCGTGTTTGAGGGAGTGTGTGTGTTGTTTTTGGGAGTATGCGCGACATGTGTTTTTGTAGAGGTTAGGTTAGCGGCCTAGTGGTCTAGTGGTATGATTCTCGCTTTGGGTGCGAGAGGTCCCGGTTTCGATCACCGGCTGGGCCCGTGTTTTGCATCGGGCCCCACCACCCAAAGCCAGGTCAACCGCGCCCATCACGGCGAGGCGGCGCACGGCAGGTTTTGTTTCCTTGTACGGCGCGTACCACCGACTGCTCGGGTGGGCTGCTAGTGGTGGGGGTTTTGCTGCCCGTTGTGCCTGTTTCGGGTCATCTCTTTCCCCCGTGCATCGTCTGCTTGCGTGGGGACATTGCTGGTGGATCGACTGCACACTACCTCGGATTGGTGGGTCATTTTCTGCGCTGTGACGTTGGCCCGACGCGCCAGGATCGTGTGTGTGTGTGTGTAAGTGTGTGTAAGTGTGTGTGTATGTGTATGCGTGGCAATCGGGTGAAAAGCACGAGTCTCTGTGATGGCGCTGCTGTGTGGCGGGTGCGTGTATCGCCTTCAGTGAGTCGCACCTCTATAACTTGATATCATTAAATCGTCGATAAGATGGTCTAGAGAAGGAAGCAGAGACCCGCGACTCGACGAGCGGGCACAGAATTGAACGGCGGTGGGGCGTGCGTGCAAAGCGTGTTTGAGGGTGTGTGTGTGTGTTGTTTTTGGGAGTATGCGCGACATGTGTTTTTGTAGAGGTTAGGTTAGCGGCCTAGTGGTCTAGTGGTATGATTCTCGCTTTGGGTGCGAGGGGGTGAGGATAATAACACCGGACGGTGTCCCAAAGAGTCGACGGTCCGGTGCCAAATCATGTGGGTCCGGTGCCAAATTTTGTGTTCGGGTCCTGTGCCTGGGATAAGGCTAATGATTTGAAGAGGGGGTGAATTCAACCCCCGAGAAACCGAGCCATAGGAAAAAATCGAACAAGAGAAAGCGTGCAGATTCGAAGCCTTGTGGCTTCATGCAACGCAGTGCATCAGTCTCCTCTATTCTATGAGGTGCAATTCGCCCCGTCATTCTTTAAGGTGATGCAGAGGCTGCCGATAGCCCTCCAGCGTTCTCCATTTTTGGGATTTGTAGGGCCATGACATCCATCCTCATCCTACTGATTTAGGGATATCGTAATCAAAGCCTTGTCCGGTGTAATTATCATCAGCCGTGCGAGAGGTCCCGGTTTCGATCACCGGCTGGGCCCGTGTTTTGCATCGGGCCCCACCACCCAAAGCCAGGTCAACCGCGCCCATCGCGGCGAGGCGGCGCACGGCGGGTTTTGTTTCCTTGTACAGCGCGTACCACCGACTGCTCGGGTGGGCTGCTAGTGGTGGGGGTTTTGCTGCCCGTTGTGCCTGTTTCGGGTCATCTCTTTCCCCCGTGCATCGTCTGCTTGCGTGGGGACATTGCTGGTGGATCGACTGCACACTACCTCGGATTGGTGGGTCATTTTCTGCGCTGTGACGTTGGCCCGACGCGCCAGGATCGTGTGTGCGTGCGTGTGTGTAAGTGTGTGTATGTGTATGCGTGGCAATCGGGTGAAAAGCACGAGTCTCTGTGATGGCGCTGCTGTGTGGCGGGTGCGTGTATCGCCTTCAGTGGGTCGCACCTCTATAACTTGATATCAGTAAATCGTCGATAAGATGGTCTAGAGAAGGAAGCAGAGACCCGCGACTCGACGAGCGGGCACAGAATTGAACGGCGGTGGAGGCGTGCGTGCATAGCGTGTTTGAGGGAGTGTGTGTGTTGTTTTTGGGAGTATGCGCGACATGTGTTTTTGTAGAGGTTAGGTTAGCGGCCTAGTGGTCTAGTGGTATGATTCTCGCTTTGGGTGCGAGAGGTCCCGGTTTCGATCACCGGCTGGGCCCGTGTTTTGCATCGGGCCCCACCACCCAAAGCCAGGTCAACCGCGCCCATCACGGCGAGGCGGCGCACGGCGGGTTTTGTTTCCTTGTACAGCGCGTACCACCGACTGCTCGGGTGGGCTGCTAGTGGTGGCGGTTTTGCTGCCTGTTGTGCCTGTTTCGGGTCATCTATTTCCCCCGTGCATCGTCTGCTTGCGTGGGGACATTGCTGGTGGATCGACTGCACACTACCTCGGATTGGTGGGTCATTTTCTGCGCTGTGACGTTGGCCCGACGCGCCAGGATCGTGTGTGCGTGCGTGTGTGTAAGTGTGTATGTGTATGCGTGGCAATCGGGTGAAAAGCACGAGTCTCTGTGATGGCGCTGCTGTGTGGCGGGTGCGTGTATCGCCTTCAGTGGGTCGCACCTCTATAACTTGATATCAGTAAATCGTCGATAAGATGGTCTAGAGAAGGAAGCAGAGACCCGCGACTCGACGAGCGGGCACAGAATTGAACGGCGGTGGAGGCGTGCGTGCATAGCGTGTTTGAGGAGTGTGTGTGTTGTTTTTGGGAGTATGCGCGACATGTGTTTTTGTAGAGGTTAGGTTAGCGGCCTAGTGGTCTAGTGGTATGATTCTCGCTTTGGGTGCGAGAGGTCCCGGTTTCGATCACCGGCTGGGCCCGTGTTTTGCATCGGGCCCCACCACCCAAAGCCAGGTCAACCGCGCCCATCACGGCGAGCGGCGCACGGCGGGTTTTGTTTCCTTGTACAGCGCGTACCACCGACTGCTCGGGTGGGCTGCTAGTGGTGGGGTTTTGCTGCCCGTTGTGCCTGTTTCGGGTCATCTCTTTCCCCCGTGCATCGTCTGCTTGCGTGGGGACATTGCTGGTGGATCGACTGCACACTACCTCGGATTGGTGGGTCATTTTCTGCGCTGTGACGTTGGCCCGACGCGCCAGGATCGTGTGTGTGTGTGTGTAAGTGTGTGTAAGTGTGTGTGTATGTGTATGCGTGGCAATCGGGTGAAAAGCACGAGTCTCTGTGATGGCGCTGCTGTGTGGCGGGTGCGTGTATCGCCTTCAGTGAGTCGCACCTCTATAACTTGATATCATTAAATCGTCGATAAGATGGTCTAGAGAAGGAAGCAGAGACCCGCGACTCGACGAGCGGGCACAGAATTGAACGGCGGTGGAGGCGTGCGTGCATAGCGTGTTTGAGGAGTGTGTGTGTTGTTTTTGGGAGTATGCGCGACATGTGTTTTTGTAGAGGTTAGGTTAGCGGCCTAGTGGTCTAGTGGTATGATTCTCGCTTTGGGTGCGAGAGGTCCCGGTTTCGATCACCGGCTGGGCCCGTGTTTTGCATCGGGCCCCACCACCCAAAGCCAGGTCAACCGCGCCCATCACGGCGAGGCGGCGCACGGCGGGTTTTGTTTCCTTGTACGGCGCGTACCACCGACTGCTCGGGTGGGCTGCTAGTGGTGGCGGTTTTGCTGCCTGTTGTGCCTGTTTCGGGTCATCTCTTTCCCCCGTGCATCGTCTGCTTGCGTGGGGACATTGCTGGTGGATCGACTGCACACTACCTCGGATTGGTGGGTCATTTTCTGCGCTGTGACGTTGGCCCGACGCGCCAGGATCGTGTGTGCGTGCGTGTGTGTAAGTGTGTATGTGTATGCGTGGCAATCGGGTGAAAAGCACGAGTCTCTGTGATGGCGCTGCTGTGTGGCGGGTGCGTGTATCGCCTTCAGTGGGTCGCACCTCTATAACTTGATATCATTAAATCGTCGATAAGATGGTCTAGAGAAGGAAGCAGAGACCCGCGACTCGACGAGCGGGCACAGAATTGAACGGCGGTGGAGGCGTGCGTGCATAGCGTGTTTGAGGGAGTGTGTGTGTTGTTTTTGGGAGTATGCGCGACATGTGTTTTTGTAGAGGTTAGGTTAGCGGCCTAGTGGTCTAGTGGTATGATTCTCGCTTTGGGTGCGAGAGGTCCCGGTTTCGATCACCGGCTGGGCCCGTGTTTTGCATCGGGCCCCACCACCCAAAGCCAGGTCAACCGCGCCCATCACGGCGAGGCGGCGCACGGCGGGTTTTGTTTCCTTGTACGGCGCGTACCACCGACTGCTCGGGTGGGCTGCTAGTGGTGGCGGTTTTGCTGCCCGTTGTGCCTGTTTCGGGTCATCTCTTTCCCCGTGCATCGTCTGCTTGCGTGGGGACATTGCTGGTGGATCGACTGCACACTACCTCGGATTGGTGGGTCATTTTCTGCGCTGTGACGTTGGCCCGACGCGCCAGGATCGTGTGTGTGTGTGTAAGTGTGTGTAAGTGTGTGTGTATGTGTATGCGTGGCAATCGGGTGAAAAGCACGAGTCTCTGTGATGGCGCTGCTGTGTGGCGGGTGCGTGTATCGCCTTCAGTGGGTCGCACCTCTATAACTTGATATCATTAAATCGTCGATAAGATGGTCTAGAGAAGGAAGCAGAGACCCGCGACTCGACGAGCGGGCACAGAATTGAACGGCGGTGGAGGCGTGCGTGCATAGCGTGTTTGAGGGAGTGTGTGTGTTGTTTTTGGGAGTATGCGCGACATGTGTTTTTGTAGAGGTTAGGTTAGCGGCCTAGTGGTCTAGTGGTATGATTCTCGCTTTGGGTGCGAGAGGTCCCGGTTTCGATCACCGGCTGGGCCCGTGTTTTGCATCGGGCCCCACCACCCAAAGCCAGGTCAACCGCGCCCATCACGGCGAGGCGGCGCACGGCGGGTTTTGTTTCCTTGTACAGCGCGTACCACCGACTGCTCGGGTGGGCTGCTAGTGGTGGGGGTTTTGCTGCCCGTTGTGCCTGTTTCGGGTCATCTCTTTCCCCCGTGCATCGTCTGCTTGCGTGGGGACATTGCTGGTGGATCGACTGCACACTACCTCGGATTGGTGGGTCATTTTCTGCGCTGTGACGTTGGCCCGACGCGCCAGGATCGTGTGTGTGTGTGTAAGTGTGTGTAAGTGTGTGTATGTGTATGCGTGGCAATCGGGTGAAAAGCACGAGTCTCTGTGATGGCGCTGCTGTGTGGCGGGTGCGTGTATCGCCTTCAGTGAGTCGCACCTCTATAACTTGATATCATTAAATCGTCGATAAGATGGTCTAGAGAAGGAAGCAGAGACCCGCGACTCGACGAGCGGGCACAGAATTGAACGGCGGTGGAGGCGTGCGTGCATAGCGTGTTTGAGGAGTGTGTGTGTTGTTTTTGGGAGTATGCGCGACATGTGTTTTTGTAGAGGTTAGGTTAGCGGCCTAGTGGTCTAGTGGTATGATTCTCGCTTTGGGTGCGAGAGGTCCCGGTTTCGATCACCGGCTGGGCCCGTGTTTTGCATCGGGCCCCACCACTAAAGCCAGGTCAACCGCGCCCATCACGGCGAGGCGGCGCACGGCGGGTTTTGTTTCCTTGTACAGCGCGTACCACCGACTGCTCGGGTGGGCTGCTAGTGGTGGGGGTTTTGCTGCCCGTTGTGCCTGTTTCGGGTCATCTCTTTCCCCCGTGCATCGTCTGCTTGCGTGGGGACATTGCTGGTGGATCGACTGCACACTACCTCGGATTGGTGGGTCATTTTCTGCGCTGTGACGTTGGCCCGACGCGCCAGGATCGTGTGTGTGTGTGTAAGTGTGTGTAAGTGTGTGTGTATGTGTATGCGTGGCAATCGGGTGAAAAGCACGAGTCTCTGTGATGGCGCTGCTGTGTGGCGGGTGCGTGTATCGCCTTCAGTGGGTCGCACCTCTATAACTTGATATCATTAAATCGTCGATAAGATGGTCTAGAGAAGGAAGCAGAGACCCGCGACTCGACGAGCGGGCACAGAATTGAACGGCGGTGGAGGCGTGCGTGCATAGCGTGTTTGAGGGAGTGTGTGTGTTGTTTTTGGGAGTATGCGCGACATGTGTTTTTGTAGAGGTTAGGTTAGCGGCCTAGTGGTCTAGTGGTATGATTCTCGCTTTGGGTGCGAGAGGTCCCGGTTTCGATCACCGGCTGGGCCCGTGTTTTGCATCGGGCCCCACCACCCAAAGCCAGGTCAACCGCGCCCATCACGGCGAGGCGGCGCACGGCGGGTTTTGTTTCCTTGTACGGCGCGTACCACCGACTGCTCGGGTGGGCTGCTAGTGGTGGCGGTTTTGCTGCCTGTTGTGCCTGTTTCGGGTCATCTCTTTCCCCCGTGCATCGTCTGCTTGCGTGGGGACATTGCTGGTGGATCGACTGCACACTACCTCGGATTGGTGGGTCATTTTCTGCGCTGTGACGTTGGCCCGACGCGCCAGGATCGTGTGTGTGTGTGTAAGTGTGTGTAAGTGTGTGTGTATGTGTATGCGTGGCAATCGGGTGAAAAGCACGAGTCTCTGTGATGGCGCTGCTGTGTGGCGGGTGCGTGTATCGCCTTCAGTGGGTCGCACCTCTATAACTTGATATCATTAAATCGTCGATAAGATGGTCTAGAGAAGGAAGCAGAGACCCGCGACTCGACGAGCGGGCACAGAATTGAACGGCGGTGGAGGCGTGCGTGCATAGCGTGTTTGAGGGAGTGTGTGTGTTGTTTTTGGGAGTATGCGCGACATGTGTTTTTGTAGAGGTTAGGTTAGCGGCCTAGTGGTCTAGTGGTATGATTCTCGCTTTGGGTGCGAGAGGTCCCGGTTTCGATCACCGGCTGGGCCCGTGTTTTGCATCGGGCCCCACCACCCAAAGCCAGGTCAACCGCGCCCATCACGGCGAGGCGGCGCACGGCGGGTTTTGTTTCCTTGTACGGCGCGTACCACCGACTGCTCGGGTGGGCTGCTAGTGGTGGCGGTTTTGCTGCCTGTTGTGCCTGTTTCGGGTCATCTCTTTCCCCCGTGCATCGTCTGCTTGCGTGGGGACATTGCTGGTGGATCGACTGCACACTACCTCGGATTGGTGGGTCATTTTCTGCGCTGTGACGTTGGCCCGACGCGCCAGGATCGTGTGTGTGTGTGTGTAAGTGTGTGTAAGTGTGTGTATGTGTATGCGTGGCAATCGGGTGAAAAGCACGAGTCTCTGTGATGGCGCTGCTGTGTGGCGGGTGCGTGTATCGCCTTCAGTGGGTCGCACCTCTATAACTTGATATCATTAAATCGTCGATAAGATGGTCTAGAGAAGGAAGCAGAGACCCGCGACTCGACGAGCGGGCACAGAATTGAACGGCGGTGGAGGCGTGCGTGCATAGCGTGTTTGAGGGAGTGTGTGTGTTGTTTTTGGGAGTATGCGCGACATGTGTTTTTGTAGAGGTTAGGTTAGCGGCCTAGTGGTCTAGTGGTATGATTCTCGCTTTGGGTGCGAGAGGTCCCGGTTTCGATCACCGGCTGGGCCCGTGTTTTGCATCGGGCCCCACCACCCAAAGCCAGGTCAACCGCGCCCATCACGGCGAGGCGGCGCACGGCGGGTTTTGTTTCCTTGTACAGCGCGTACCACCGACTGCTCGGGTGGGCTGCTAGTGGTGGGGTTTTGCTGCCCGTTGTGCCTGTTTCGGGTCATCTCTTTCCCCCGTGCATCGTCTGCTTGCGTGGGGACATTGCTGGTGGATCGACTGCACACTACCTCGGATTGGTGGGTCATTTTCTGCGCTGTGACGTTGGCCCGACGCGCCAGGATCGTGTGTGTGTGTGTGTAAGTGTGTGTAAGTGTGTGTGTATGTGTATGCGTGGCAATCGGGTGAAAAGCACGAGTCTCTGTGATGGCGCTGCTGTGTGGCGGGTGCGTGTATCGCCTTCAGTGAGTCGCACCTCTATAACTTGATATCATTAAATCGTCGATAAGATGGTCTAGAGAAGGAAGCAGAGACCCGCGACTCGACGAGCGGGCACAGAATTGAACGGCGGTGGAGGCGTGCGTGCATAGCGTGTTTGAGGGAGTGTGTGTGTTGTTTTGGGAGTATGCGCGACATGTGTTTTTGTAGAGGTTAGGTTAGCGGCCTAGTGGTCTAGTGGTATGATTCTCGCTTTGGGTGCGAGAGGTCCCGGTTTCGATCACCGGCTGGGCCCGTGTTTTGCATCGGGCCCCACCACCCAAAGCCAGGTCAACCGCGCCCATCACGGCGAGGCGGCGCACGGCGGGTTTTGTTTCCTTGTACAGCGCGTACCACCGACTGCTCGGGTGGGCTGCTAGTGGTGGGGGTTTTGCTGCCCGTTGTGCCTGTTTCGGGTCATCTCTTTCCCCCGTGCATCGTCTGCTTGCGTGGGGACATTGCTGGTGGATCGACTGCACACTACCTCGGATTGGTGGGTCATTTTCTGCGCTGTGACGTTGGCCCGACGCGCCAGGATCGTGTGTGTGTGTGTAAGTGTGTGTAAGTGTGTGTGTATGTGTATGCGTGGCAATCGGGTGAAAAGCACGAGTCTCTGTGATGGCGCTGCTGTGTGGCGGGTGCGTGTATCGCCTTCAGTGAGTCGCACCTCTATAACTTGATATCATTAAATCGTCGATAAGATGGTCTAGAGAAGGAAGCAGAGACCCGCGACTCGACGAGCGGGCACAGAATTGAACGGCGGTGGAGGCGTGCGTGCATAGCGTGTTTGAGGGAGTGTGTGTGTTGTTTTTGGGAGTATGCGCGACATGTGTTTTTGTAGAGGTTAGGTTAGCGGCCTAGTGGTCTAGTGGTATGATTCTCGCTTTGGGTGCGAGAGGTCCCGGTTTCGATCACCGGCTGGGCCCGTGTTTTGCATCGGGCCCCACCACCCAAAGCCAGGTCAACCGCGCCCATCGCGGCGAGGCGGCGCACGGCAGGTTTTGTTTCCTTGTACGGCGCGTACCACCGACTGCTCGGGTGGGCTGCTAGTGGTGGGGTTTTGCTGCCCGTTGTGCCTGTTTCGGGTCATCTCTTTCCCCCGTGCATCGTCTGCTTGCGTGGGGACATTGCTGGTGGATCGACTGCACACTACCTCGGATTGGTGGGTCATTTTCTGCGCTGTGACGTTGGCCCGACGCGCCAGGATCGTGTGTGCGTGCGTGTGTGTAAGTGTGTATGTGTATGCGTGGCAATCGGGTGAAAAGCACGAGTCTCTGTGATGGCGCTGCTGTGTGGCGGGTGCGTGTATCGCCTTCAGTGGGTCGCACCTCTATAACTTGATATCAGTAAATCGTCGATAAGATGGTCTAGAGAAGGAAGCAGAGACCCGCGACTCGACGAGCGGGCACAGAATTGAACGGCGGTGGAGGCGTGCGTGCATAGCGTGTTTGAGGGAGTGTGTGTGTTGTTTTTGGGAGTATGCGCGACATGTGTTTTTGTAGAGGTTAGGTTAGCGGCCTAGTGGTCTAGTGGTATGATTCTCGCTTTGGGTGCGAGAGGTCCCGGTTTCGATCACCGGCTGGGCCCGTGTTTTGCATCGGGCCCCACCACCCAAAGCCAGGTCAACCGCGCCCATCACGGCGAGGCGGCGCACGGCGGGTTTTGTTTCCTTGTACAGCGCGTACCACCGACTGCTCGGGTGGGCTGCTAGTGGTGGCGGTTTTGCTGCCCGTTGTGCCTGTTTCGGGTCATCTCTTTCCCCGTGCATCGTCTGCTTGCGTGGGGACATTGCTGGTGGATCGACTGCACACTACCTCGGATTGGTGGGTCATTTTCTGCGCTGTGACGTTGGCCCGACGCGCCAGGATCGTGTGTGCGTGCGTGTAAGTGTGTGTAAGTGTGTATGTGTATGCGTGGCAATCAGGTGAAAAGCACGAGTCTCTGTGATGGCGCTGCTGTGTGGCGGGTGCGTGTATCGCCTTCAGTGAGTCGCACCTCTATAACTTGATATCATTAAATCGTCGATAAGATGGTCTAGAGAAGGAAGCAGAGACCCGCGACTCGACGAGCGGGCACAGAATTGAACGGCGGTGGGGCGTGCGTGCAAAGCGTGTTTGAGGGTGTGTGTGTGTTGTTTTTGGGAGTATGCGCGACATGTGTTTTTGTAGAGGTTAGGTTAGCGGCCTAGTGGTCTAGTGGTATGATTCTCGCTTTGGGTGCGAGAGGGGTGAGGATAATAACACCGGACGGTGTCCCAAAGAGTCGACGGTCCGGTGCCAAATCATGTGGGTCCGGTGCCAAATTTTGTGTTCGGGTCCTGTGCCTGGGATAAGGCTAATGATTTGAAGAGGGTGAATTCAACCCCGAGAAACCGAGCCATAGGAAAAATCGAACAAGAGAAAGCGTGCAGATTCGAAGCCTTGTGGCTTCATGCAACGCAGTGCATCAGTCTCCTCTATTCTATGAGGTGCAATTCGCCCCGTCATTCTTTAAGGTGATGCAGAGGCTGCCGATAGCCCTCCAGCGTTCTCCATTTTTGGGATTTGTAGGGCCATGACATCCATCCTCATCCTACTGATTTAGGGATATCGTAATCAAAGCCTTGTCCGGTGTAATTATCATCAGCCGTGCGAGAGGTCCCGGTTTCGATCACCGGCTGGGCCCGTGTTTTGCATCGGGCCCCACCACCCAAAGCCAGGTCAACCGCGCCCATCGCGGCGAGGCGGCGCAAGGCGGGTTTTGTTTCCTTTTAAAGCTCGTACCACCGACTGCAAGGGTGGGCTTCAAGTGGTGGGGGTTTTTTCTGCCCGTTGTGCCTGTTTCGGGTCATCTCTTTCCCCGTGCATCGTCTGCTTGCGTGGGGACATTGCTGGTGGATCGACTGCACACTACCTCGGATTGGTGGGTCATTTTCTGCGCTGTGACGTTGGCCCGACGCGCCAGGATCGTGTGTGCGTGCGTGTGTGTAAGTGTGTATGTGTATGCGTGGCAATCAGGTGAAAAGCACGAGTCTCTGTGATGGCGCTGCTGTGTGGCGGGTGCGTGTATCGCCTTCAGTGAGTCGCACCTCTATAACTTGATATCATTAAATCGTCGATAAGATGGTCTAGAGAAGGAAGCAGAGACCCGCGACTCGACGAGCGGGCACAGAATTGAACGGCGGTGGGGCGTGCGTTCAAAGCGTGTTTGAGGGTGTGTGTGTGTTTTGTATTATGGAGTATGAGCGACATGTGTTTTTGTAGATTTTAGGTTAGCGGACTAGTGGTCTAGAGTTATGATTCTCGCATTGGGTGCTAGAGTGGTTGATGATAATAACACCGGACGGTGTCCCAAAGAGTCGACGGTCCGGTGCCAAATCATGTGGGTCCGGTGCCAAATTTTGTGTTCGGGTCCTGTGCCTGGGATAAGGCTAATGATTTGAAGAGGGTGAATTCAACCCCCGAGAAACCGAGCCATAGGAAAAAATCGAACAAGAGAAAGCGTGCAGATTCGAAGCCTTGTGGCTTCATGCAACGCAGTGCATCAGTCTCCTCTATTCTATGAGGTGCAATTCGCCCCGTCATTCTTTAAGGTGATGCAGAGGCTGCCGATAGCCCTCCAGCGTTCTCCATTTTTGGGATTTGTAGGGCCATGACATCCATCCTCATCCTACTGATTTAGGGATATCGTAATCAAAGCCTTGTCCGGTGTAATTATCATCAGCCGTGCGAGAGGTCCCGGTTTCGATCACCGGCTGGGCCCGTGTTTGCATCGGGCCCCACCACCCAAAGCCAGGTCAACCGCGCCCATCGCGGCGAGGCGGCGCACGGCGGGTTTTGTTTCCTTGTACAGCGCGTACCACCGACTGCTCGGGTGGGCTGCTAGTGGTGGGGGTTTTGCTGCCCGTTGTGCCTGTTTCGGGTCATCTCTTTCCCCGTGCATCGTCTGCTTGCGTGGGGACATTGCTGGTGGATCGACTGCACACTACCTCGGATTGGTGGGTCATTTTCTGCGCTGTGACGTTGGCCCGACGCGCCAGGATCGTGTGTGCGTGCGTGTGTGTAAGTGTGTATGTGTATGCGTGGCAATCAGGTGAAAAGCACGAGTCTCTGTGATGGCGCTGCTGTGTGGCGGGTGCGTGTATCGCCTTCAGTGAGTCGCACCTCTATAACTTGATATCATTAAATCGTCGATAAGATGGTCTAGAGAAGGAAGCAGAGACCCGCGACTCGACGAGCGGGCACAGAATTGAACGGCGGTGGGGCGTGCGTGCAAAGCGTGTTTGAGGGAGTGTGTGTGTTGTTTTTGGGAGTATGCGCGACATGTGTTTTTGTAGAGGTTAGGTTAGCGGCCTAGTGGTCTAGTGGTATGATTCTCGCTTTGGGTGCGAGAGGGGGTGAGGATAATAACACCGGACGGTGTCCCAAAGAGTCGACGGTCCGGTGCCAAATCATGTGGGTCCGGTGCCAAATTTTGTGTTCGGGTCCTGTGCCTGGGATAAGGCTAATGATTTGAAGAGGGGGTGAATTCAACCCCCGAGAAACCGAGCCATAGGAAAAAATCGAACAAGAGAAAGCGTGCAGATTCGAAGCCTTGTGGCTTCATGCAACGCAGTGCATCAGTCTCCTCTATTCTATGAGGTGCAATTCGCCCCGTCATTCTTTAAGGTGATGCAGAGGCTGCCGATAGCCCTCCAGCGTTCTCCATTTTTGGGATTTGTAGGGCCATGACATCCATCCTCATCCTACTGATTTAGGGATATCGTAATCAAAGCCTTGTCCGGTGTAATTATCATCAGCCGTGCGAGAGGTCCCGGTTTCGATCACCGGCTGGGCCCGTGTTTTGCATCGGGCCCCACCACCCAAAGCCAGGTCAACCGCGCCCATCGCGGCGAGGCGGCGCACGGCGGGTTTTGTTTCCTTGTACAGCGCGTACCACCGACTGCTCGGGTGGGCTGCTAGTGGTGGGGGTTTTTGCTGCCCGTTGTGCCTGGTTCGGGTCATCTCTTTCCCCGTGCATCGTCTGCTTGCGTGGGGACATTGCTGGTGGATCGACTGCACACTACCTCGGATTGGTGGGTCATTTTCTGCGCTGTGGCGTTGGCCCGACGCGCCATGATCGTGTGTGCGTGCGTGTGTGTAAGTGTGTATGTGTATGCGTGGCAATCAGGTGAAAAGCACGAGTCTCTGTGATGGCGCTGCTGTGTGGCGGGTGCGTGTATCGCCTTCAGTGAGTCGCACCTCTATAACTTGATATCATTAAATCGTCGATAAGATGGTCTAGAGAAGGAAGCAGAGACCCGCGACTCGACGAGCGGGCACAGAATTGAACGGCGGTGGGGCGTGCGTGCAAAGCGTGTTTGAGGGAGTGTGTGTGTTGTTTTTGGGAGTATGCGCGACATGTGTTTTTGTAGAGGTTAGGTTAGCGGCCTAGTGGTCTAGTGGTATGATTCTCGCTTTGGGTGCGAGAGGTCCCGGTTTCGATCACCGGCTGGGCCCGTGTTTTGCATCGGGCCCCACCACCCAAAGCCAGGTCAACCGCGCCCATCGCGGCGAGGCGGCGCACGGCGGGTTTTGTTTCCTTGTACAGCGCGTACCACCGACTGCTCGGGTGGGCTGCTAGTGGTGGGGTTTTGCTGCCCGTTGTGCCTGTTTCGGGTCATCTCTTTCCCCGTGCATCGTCTGCTTGCGTGGGGACATTGCTGGTGGATCGACTGCACACTACCTCGGATTGGTGGGTCATTTTCTGCGCTGTGACGTTGGCCCGACGCGCCAGGATCGTGTGTGCGTGCGTGTGTGTAAGTGTGTATGTGTATGCGTGGCAATCAGGTGAAAAGCACGAGTCTCTGTGATGGCGCTGCTGTGTGGCGGGTGCGTGTATCGCCTTCAGTGAGTCGCACCTCTATAACTTGATATCATTAAATCGTCGATAAGATGGTCTAGAGAAGGAAGCAGAGACCCGCGACTCGACGAGCGGGCACAGAATTGAACGGCGGTGGGGCGTGCGTGCAAAGCGTGTTTGAGGGTGTGTGTGTGTGTTGTTTTTGGGAGTATGCGCGACATGTGTTTTTGTAGAGGTTAGGTTAGCGGCCTAGTGGTCTAGTGGTATGATTCTCGCTTTGGGTGCGAGAGGGGGTGAGGATAATAACACCGGACGGTGTCCCAAAGAGTCGACGGTCCGGTGCCAAATCATGTGGGTCCGGTGCCAAATTTTGTGTTCGGGTCCTGTGCCTGGGATAAGGCTAATGATTTGAAGAGGGGGTGAATTCAACCCCCGAGAAACCGAGCCATAGGAAAAAATCGAACAAGAGAAAGCGTGCAGATTCGAAGCCTTGTGGCTTCATGCAACGCAGTGCATCAGTCTCCTCTATTCTATGAGGTGCAATTCGCCCCGTCATTCTTTAAGGTGATGCAGAGGCTGCCGATAGCCCTCCAGCGTTCTCCATTTTTGGGATTTGTAGGGCCATGACATCCATCCTCATCCTACTGATTTAGGGATATCGTAATCAAAGCCTTGTCCGGTGTAATTATCATCAGCCGTGCGAGAGGTCCCGGTTTCGATCACCGGCTGGGCCCGTGTTTTGCATCGGGCCCCACCACCCAAAGCCAGGTCAACCGCGCCCATCGCGGCGAGGCGGCGCACGGCGGGTTTTGTTTCCTTGTACAGCGCGTACCACCGACTGCTCGGGTGGGCTGCTAGTGGTGGGGGTTTTTGCTGCCCGTTGTGCCTGTTTCGGGTCATCTCTTTCCCCCGTGCATCGTCTGCTTGCGTGGGGACATTGCTGGTGGATCGACTGCACACTACCTCGGATTGGTGGGTCATTTTCTGCGCTGTGACGTTGGCCCGACGCGCCAGGATCGTGTGTGCGTGCGTGTGTGTAAGTGTGTATGTGTATGCGTGGCAATCAGGTGAAAAGCACGAGTCTCTGTGATGGCGCTGCTGTGTGGCGGGTGCGTGTATCGCCTTCAGTGAGTCGCACCTCTATAACTTGATATCATTAAATCGTCGATAAGATGGTCTAGAGAAGGAAGCAGAGACCCGCGACTCGACGAGCGGGCACAGAATTGAACGGCGGTGGGGCGTGCGTGCAAAGCGTGTTTGAGGGAGTGTGTGTGTTGTTTTTGGGAGTATGCGCGACATGTGTTTTTGTAGAGGTTAGGTTAGCGGCCTAGTGGTCTAGTGGTATGATTCTCGCTTTGGGTGCGAGAGGGGTGAGGATAATAACACCGGACGGTGTCCCAAAGAGTCGACGGTCCGGTGCCAAATCATGTGGGTCCGGTGCCAAATTTTGTGTTCGGGTCCTGTGCCTGGGATAAGGCTAATGATTTGAAGAGGGTGAATTCAACCCCGAGAAACCGAGCCATAGGAAAAATCGAACAAGAGAAAGCGTGCAGATTCGAAGCCTTGTGGCTTCATGCAACGCAGTGCATCAGTCTCCTCTATTCTATGAGGTGCAATTCGCCCCGTCATTCTTTAAGGTGATGCAGAGGCTGCCGATAGCCCTCCAGCGTTCTCCATTTTTGGGATTTGTAGGGCCATGACATCCATCCTCATCCTACTGATTTAGGGATATCGTAATCAAAGCCTTGTCCGGTGTAATTATCATCAGCCGTGCGAGAGGTCCCGGTTTCGATCACCGGCTGGGCCCGTGTTTTGCATCGGGCCCCACCACCCAAAAGCCAGGTCAACCGCGCCCATCGCGGCGAGGCGGCGCACGGCGGGTTTTGTTTCCTTGTACAGCGCGTACCACCGACTGCTCGGGTGGGCTGCTAGTGGTGGGGGTTTTGCTGCCCGTTGTGCCTGTTTCGGGTCATCTCTTTCCCCGTGCATCGTCTGCTTGCGTGGGGACATTGCTGGTGGATCGACTGCACACTACCTCGGATTGGTGGGTCATTTTCTGCGCTGTGACGTTGGCCCGACGCGCCAGGATCGTGTGTGCGTGCGTGTGTGTAAGTGTGTATGTGTATGCGTGGCAATCAGGTGAAAAGCACGAGTCTCTGTGATGGCGCTGCTGTGTGGCGGGTGCGTGTATCGCCTTCAGTGAGTCGCACCTCTATAACTTGATATCATTAAATCGTCGATAAGATGGTCTAGAGAAGGAAGCAGAGACCCGCGACTCGACGAGCGGGCACAGAATTGAACGGCGGTGGGGCGTGCGTGCAAAGCGTGTTTGAGGGAGTGTGTGTGTTGTTTTTGGGAGTATGCGCGACATGTGTTTTTGTAGAGGTTAGGTTAGCGGCCTAGTGGTCTAGTGGTATGATTCTCGCTTTGGGTGCGAGAGGGTGAGGATAATAACACCGGACGGTGTCCCAAAGAGTCGACGGTCCGGTGCCAAATCATGTGGGTCCGGTGCCAAATTTTGTGTTCGGGTCCTGTGCCTGGGATAAGGCTAATGATTTGAAGAGGGGGTGAATTCAACCCCCGAGAAACCGAGCCATAGGAAAAAATCGAACAAGAGAAAGCGTGCAGATTCGAAGCCTTGTGGCTTCATGCAACGCAGTGCATCAGTCTCCTCTATTCTATGAGGTGCAATTCGCCCCGTCATTCTTTAAGGTGATGCAGAGGCTGCCGATAGCCCTCCAGCGTTCTCCATTTTTGGGATTTGTAGGGCCATGACATCCATCCTCATCCTACTGATTTAGGGATATCGTAATCAAAGCCTTGTCCGGTGTAATTATCATCAGCCGTGCGAGAGGTCCCGGTTTCGATCACCGGCTGGGCCCGTGTTTTGCATCGGGCCCCACCACCCAAAGCCAGGTCAATCGCGCCCATCGCGGCGAGGCGGCGCACGGCGGGTTTTGTTTCCTTGTACAGCGCGTACCACCGACTGCTCGGGTGGGCTGCTAGTGGTGGGGTTTTTTGCTGCCCGTTGTGCCTGTTTCGGGTCATCTCTTTCCCCGTGCATCGTCTGCTTGCGTGGGGACATTGCTGGTGGATCGACTGCACACTACCTCGGATTGGTGGGTCATTTTCTGCGCTGTGACGTTGGCCCGACGCGCCAGGATCGTGTGTGCGTGCGTGTGTGTAAGAGTGTATGTGTATGCGTGGCAATCAGGTGAAAAGCACGAGTCTCTGTGATGGCGCTGCTGTGTGGCGGGTGCGTGTATCGCCTTCAGTGAGTCGCACCTCTATAACTTGATATCATTAAATCGTCGATAAGATGGTCTAGAAGGAAGCAGAGACCCGCGACTCGACGAGCGGGCACAGAATTGAACGGCGGTGGGGCGTGCGTGCAAAGCGTGTTTGAGGGAGTGTGTGTGTTGTTTTTGGGAGTATGCGCGACATGTGTTTTTGTAGAGGTTAGGTTAGCGGCCTAGTGGTCTAGTGGTATGATTCTCGCTTTGGGTGCGAGAGGGGGTGAGGATAATAACACCGGACGGTGTCCCAAAGAGTCGACGGTCCGGTGCCAAATCATGTGGGTCCGGTGCCAAATTTTGTGTTCGGGTCCTGTGCCTGGGATAAGGCTAATGATTTGAAGAGGGGGTGAATTCAACCCCCGAGAAACCGAGCCATAGGAAAAAATCGAACAAGAGAAAGCGTGCAGATTCGAAGCCTTGTGGCTTCATGCAACGCAGTGCATCAGTCTCCTCTATTCTATGAGGTGCAATTCGCCCCGTCATTCTTTAAGGTGATGCAGAGGCTGCCGATAGCCCTCCAGCGTTCTCCATTTTTGGGATTTGTAGGGCCATGACATCCATCCTCATCCTACTGATTTAGGGATATCGTAATCAAAGCCTTGTCCGGTGTAATTATCATCAGCCGTGCGAGAGGTCCCGGTTTCGATCACCGGCTGGGCCCGTGTTTTGCATCGGGCCCCACCACCCAAAGCCAGGTCAACCGCGCCCATCGCGGCGAGGCGGCGCACGGCGGGTTTTGTTTCCTTGTACAGCGCGTACCACCGACTGCTCGGGTGGGCTGCTAGTGGTGGGGGTTTTGCTGCCCGTTGTGCCTGTTTCGGGTCATCTCTTTCCCCGTGCATCGTCTGCTTGCGTGGGGACATTGCTGGTGGATCGACTGCACACTACCTCGGATTGGTGGGTCATTTTCTGCGCTGTGACGTTGGCCCGACGCGCCAGGATCGTGTGTGCGTGCGTGTGTGTAAGTGTGTATGTGTATGCGTGGCAATCAGGTGAAAAGCACGAGTCTCTGTGATGGCGCTGCTGTGTGGCGGGTGCGTGTATCGCCTTCAGTGAGTCGCACCTCTATAACTTGATATCATTAAATCGTCGATAAGATGGTCTAGAGAAGGAAGCAGAGACCCGCGACTCGACGAGCGGGCACAGAATTGAACGGCGGTGGGGCGTGCGTGCAAAGCGTGTTTGAGGGAGTGTGTGTGTTGTTTTTGGGAGTATGCGCGACATGTGTTTTTGTAGAGGTTAGGTTAGCGGCCTAGTGGTCTAGTGGTATGATTCTCGCTTTGGGTGCGAGAGGGGTGAGGATAATAACACCGGACGGTGTCCCAAAGAGTCGACGGTCCGGTGCCAAATCATGTGGGTCCGGTGCCAAATTTTGTGTTCGGGTCCTGTGCCTGGGATAAGGCTAATGATTTGAAGAGGGTGAATTCAACCCCCGAGAAACCGAGCCATAGGAAAAAATCGAACAAGAGAAAGCGTGCAGATTCGAAGCCTTGTGGCTTCATGCAACGCAGTGCATCAGTCTCCTCTATTCTATGAGGTGCAATTCGCCCCGTCATTCTTTAAGGTGATGCAGAGGCTGCCGATAGCCCTCCAGCGTTCTCCATTTTTGGGATTTGTAGGGCCATGACATCCATCCTCATCCTACTGATTTAGGGATATCGTAATCAAAGCCTTGTCCGGTGTAATTATCATCAGCCGTGCGAGAGGTCCCGGTTTCGATCACCGGCTGGGCCCGTGTTTTGCATCGGGCCCCACCACTAAAGCCAGGTCAACCGCGCCCATCGCGGCGAGGCGGCGCACGGCGGGTTTTGTTTCCTTGTACAGCGCGTACCACCGACTGCTCGGGTGGGCTGCTAGTGGTGGGGTTTTGCTGCCCGTTGTGCCTGTTTCGGGTCATCTCTTTCCCCCGTGCATCGTCTGCTTGCGTGGGGACATTGCTGGTGGATCGACTGCACACTACCTCGGATTGGTGGGTCATTTTCTGCGCTGTGGCGTTGGCCCGACGCGCCATGATCGTGTGTGCGTGCGTGTGTGTAAGTGTGTATGTGTATGCGTGGCAATCGGGTGAAAAGCACGAGTCTCTGTGATGGCGCTGCTGTGTGGCGGGTGCGTATATCGCCTTCAGTGAGTCGCACCTCTATAACTTGATATCATTAAATCGTCGATAAGATGGTCTAGAGAAGGAAGCAGAGACCCACGACTCGACGAGGGGGCACAGAATCGAACGGCGATGGAGGCGTGCGTGCATAGCGTGTTTGAGGGAGTGTGTGTGTTGTTTTTGCAACGTGTTTTGACGATATGTTAGTTATGTGTACCAGTGGCTACATTGGATATTGCTGTCAAAGCATAAGATAGTTTGTTGGACACTAGTTTGCGCCATACAATTGGCCAAAAGGGTTCAGGTCTGCTCTGTAACGGGGTTACACGAATGTTACCCCAAGGGTTACGAAGTGTGGGACACAGGCTTGTGTGGGGCGTGGGACACACAGGCTTGTGTGGGGCACATTCTCTAACCTATTTCAGTAGGATAATCAGTACATGACTTCAGAGCCACAGATTATGCATATGACTAGGGTTCACTATGCTAGATAGTGAACCAGATACATTTACACCAAAGGTGGCTCTGCCGCGATCAGGAGAAATACATTCAGTTTGAGATTCACAGCTAAGAGTTAAGGGTTGACTCTTGGAGTCCGTAGGGAGTACGGACTCGTGCGTTCTGGTATTAGAACGGGCTTTCTTTAGCCACGACTCTGTGAGTCTGTTACGTCTTCCTCTGACGCTAAAGCTACGGCAGCCCCGCTGCACTTGGTAGCACTTGTTGTCAACCCGACACCTGAGTCTGGATAGACTGACCCTCTGTGGAGAATGGAGCAGTTCGCTCACTTGCCCCCGAACCAGCAGGATGCGCTTAAAAAGCTTATGTCCTTGCTGGGCCCGGAGGGCGTGACGCAACTGGCACAACAAGGCCCCGGCGCGGTGAATGCGCGTCTCGAGGCGTTCTCCAGCTACGAGAATGCTCTGTTGGAGCACCTCCAGCAGAGGATGGCGACGGCCGCGGCGCCACAAGCGCCCGCTACGTCATCCGACGCGAGAACAAGACCCAAGCCGCTCATGTTGAGCGTGAAGACCTTCGAAGGCAAGGAAGGAAAGCAATGCTTTGGACCCGTGAAGTCAAGATGGCTATGAGTTCAGCTCTACTCCGGACGGAGTCGCAGCGCGTGGCGCTAGCTATCTCGAAGCTTGGTGGGCGAGCGAGAGAGTGGGCACTAACGTCAGGGACGTCGGTCGACACGGCCTTCCCGACGTGGGACCAGCTGAAGCAGCAACTGTCCCGGGTGTTCGCTCCGCCTAACGAGGCGTATCGCGTGCGCTCACGCTTCTTGGCTACCCGGTAGGGCAAGAAGGATTTGGTGGACTATGTCCAGGAGTTGAGAACTCTCATTGCGGGCATGTCTGCCGAGCCTCTGGCTGAGGTTGTCATCGTCACGGTGTTTATGGAAGGGCTTCGCACTGGCGTGGCCAGGACGGAGGTCTTCCGTATCCACCCAAGCTCTTTTGAAGAGGCTGCGAGCATTGCGTTGAACGCGGAGCATAACTTCAAGTCGCCAAGACTTGGGTGGCATGCTCCCCACACCAGTTCGTCGAACGGTCCGGAGTCTATGGACCTCAGCTATGCTGAAGACGAAGAAGCCGAGCTTCGTGCTGCTGAGCAGCGGCGCGGCATCCGCCGATACTTTATCTGTGGCGACACGCGTCACTTGGCGCGCCGGATGTCCGCTGCGCTTCCAGCGCCAGGCTTCGGCAAGCCGCTCTTCGGGTTCGAGCCAGGGCTCTGGTTCGTCTCGGGGAAACGAGAAAACCCAGTAGGCGCGGGGCGGCCTACTGGGGGAAGAACTAAGGTCTATTGAACCTCGGCGAGGTGGAGGTCGACAGGACTTAGCCCCGAAGAGAGCTGTACTCTATAACACGGAACGTGTATGCAAGCCGGGCTTGCTAGTCGCCCAGGCTTGGGTGAAGGGCTTCACAAAACCATGGACGATTTTGATCGATTCAGGAGCGTCGGGTAACTACGCCCGGCGTTCCACGATGGACGGAAGCCAGCTTTATGCTGAGGCGCTGGTAGCGCGTGGGAGTGACATCGTCACTGTTCGTCTCGCGACGGGTACTCGCGCCACGGTGCCTAAAGTCCCTGTGGACTTGGGTGTGAAGTTTTTAGATTTTGATAGCGTGGAACGCTGTCTGGTCTTAGACCTCGATTCGAGATATGATCTCATTCTTGGTACGGCGTGGCTGGAACTCCATGAGCCTTGGATCGATTGGAGGTCGAAGACCCTTGGTGCTACGCACTTCTTTCCTGGCGGAGCATTGGTGAGTCATGATCCCACCTCTGCTAGGAAGCAGAAGCGCTTCTGGCGCGAGCACTGGACCGAGTCGGTCAATGTGCTACTAGACATCGGAGTTTCCGAGTTGGTGGACACTGCGTGTGTCGAGAACGAGCGTTCCGAGCGTGGCTCGTGGACGACAGATGGAGCGGCACGAATTCCGCTGAGCGGGTATGCGCCTGAGGGCAACGCCCGCTGTATCCAAGTGAGGACAAGGTCGGCATGGAGCCGAGGAACCATGGGCGAGGCCCGGCTGATGAAGGATGTGGAGCGGCATTAATTCCGCTGAGCGGGTGTGCGTCTGAGGGCGACGCCCTGCTGCGTGCCAGCGACGGCGCGGTCGGCACGATGCCGAGGGACAAGGGGCTCTGACCGGATGAAGATCGTGGAGTGGCACGTAATCCACTGAGTGGAGGCTGCGGGTCGTGCAGCCCTTCGCTGAGTGCCGATCAAGACACTGGTGCTCCTCTGGAGCTGAATGAGATGGTGACACCTCGCGTCAAGAAGCACGCGAAATCACGGAGCTCTTCGGGCGGACAGTGTCCATGAAGAGGCGACAGGGCCGCAAAGCGCTGGCTGCGTGACGCAAGGCGTCTGCGGTCTCACGAGTCGAGAAGGGCGTGTCGAGCGGTGAGGCTCCACCCGAGAGCGAGCAGCTTTACACACTCGTGAATGGAGTGACGGGCGATGTCGACGGAGATATCAGTCTCAACGACTTGCCCTCACTATCTGCTCTCCTAGAGCTGGACGAGACGTCCTTGGCCGAGTTCGGCGAAGCCTTGAAGGCTGGAGACTTGGCTGAGGTGGTGGTCATACGACCCGAAGAAGAGTTGAACTCGTCCTCGCTTCTGGATGAAGCTGTCCTGGAGGACACCAAGAAGGCGCTGAATGCACGGAGCGGATCGGCGATCCTGAAGGACCCGTCGGATCCCTTATATCACGTGGTGAAGAATTACCAGGACGTGGTCTCGAAGGAACCGCCCTCGGGGCTACCTCCGCACCGAGGTGTCCGACATGAAATCGATTTCGTTCCGGGAACGAAGTACTGCGTGACGAGGCAGTGGTCCTTGCCGAAGGAGCAGTGTGACGTCACTGACGCGTTCTTCCGTGCGAAGCACGAGGCGGGCATGGTGCGTGAGAGTAAGTCTCCACACCCTACGCCGACGTTCTGTGTCAGAAAGCCGAATGGAAAGTGGCATATCGTGCATGCTTTCAACAAGCTGAATGCCGCCACCATTCCGGCGCAGACGCCGATCCTCGGAAGGACGTTCTTCAGAACAACATGGCTGGATATACGATGTACAGTGCGCTCGACTTGGTCGATGGCTACTACCAATTACTCATGAGGACGAGCGGCATTCCTCTCACTGCGGTGAGTACTCCGAGCGGCATGCTCTGGGAGTGGTTGGTGACGCCCCAATGGCTTTAGAACACGCCAGCGACGTTTAATCGTCTTGTGACGCAGCTCTTCCGGCCCCATCGGGCGTACGCGCAAACGTACTTCGATGACATCTTTGTCCACAGTCGTGCGGAGCACGGGAAGACTGATATGGAGAACCATGTCGAGCACCTGCGTGCTGTGCTTGAGTACATGCGTCAAAAGAAGTTGTAAATTAAAATGCCAATCGTGGCACGGTTTCGATGCACCCCAGAAATCAGTCAAAAACGCACAGTAAGCTGCACAAGATATTACCAGGCTTCTTACTACAGCAAAGTACAATATTAAAGCTTTATGAAGAATATTTATGTTGCTCATTATCATTACTGACAACGAAGTTATGCCGTACTCAACTCAAGCATCTATTTGTTACTAATTTTGACCGGACCAATTGGTGGCACGATTTAGACTACTTAGTCGTAGGCGCCTGCTAGCATCCGCTCTTTTGTAACAAGCCGCCCAGCAACGTCCACAGTCGAGTACTTCCTCTTCTTCCTTGTAACAGGTACGGGTGGAAGCAAAAGAAGCTCGTTGCGGACTTCATCGAGGACAGCTTCTCGGTGCTTCAACCAGTCCGCGGTATCAATCTCGCCCTTGCCCCACCGCCCTTGTACAGTTCCAAGCGTGCCTTGAGTTGCACCATAGACAACGGCCATGTGACGCACTCTCTGAAGTCATTAACGGCTCTTGTAGGCTGGTCAATGAGGGCACGTCGGTACGCTGTGCACGCCATCCCAATTGCTGCCGTCTTCCTGATCACAAGATCGCTGATGGCGAACAGCCGCTCTAGCATTAGGTCATGGACACAGTCCTTGAATGGCTTGAACAACGCGACGTCCAGGGGCTGGAAGAGGTGCGTCGCATTTGAGCATGATGTCGTACTCGACACAAATTTCAGCCGACTCTACGTCACAATACCCCGTTAAAACCGATATGAATAGAAACATGTGTTCACAAAGGATACATCACCGCTTACCTGGAGCAATATGCGTTGCGCTGTTGTCCACGATCAGCATCACGGGCTTCTGGAGGTGGGCGATGCTCTCTCCGAAGAAGGTCAGCCATTGAACAAAGATCTTCGTGTTACGGAAGCCTTTTGGGGCCCCCGTAATTGCCGCCCCCTTAACATGCAGTGCCGCTACGTCCTCCTTCAAAAGTCGCACGCCTGACACAATAATCAGAGGGGGTATCGTAGCGCCGCTAGCACTTACCGCGCCCACCACAGTCATGTGGAAGCTTGGCTTCGTCTCCTTGCGCCAGACGTTGGCTGAACCGCGCACATCGACCACTTTCCGCCGCGCGGTCTTTGGCATGAACGAGGTCTCGTCCATGTTGAAGATACGCGTGGCGTCGATTTTCAGCTCGATGAACGTCTTCGCCAAGGTGTAGAACAGCGTGGACACACCGCTCTCGTCCACAGCGTTGCGCACGCGCGCGATGCACTGCGCAATACGGTTGGTGAGGAAGGGGTGACGCTGAAGAAAACGGCGATACCAGCCGCCAGTCAACATCCTGGTAGGTGTAGAGCGGGTGGGCATCATCCGCCCAGTAGCAGCTGCAGGCATCGCGCTCGCCTTCGCAATGATGCCCCGCCGGCCGACAGGTACACCGCACCGCTGCATGGCAGCAATCCACTCAGCCAGATCGCGCTCCAGTTCCGCCGGCATTAGGGGCTTTGGGCCTGGCCGCGACGGCCCAGTGCTGCCACCGTCAGCAGCCCTTTTGGTGAGCCCGAAGAGGGTGCACAGCGGCACAGGCGAGGTCCTCGCCACCGCAGCCTTCTTCACCCCGGCGGCGACACGTGCCAGCGCACGATCCACGTCCTCTTGGTTGTAGCTCTCCTTCTCCTCCTCCATCTTGGCGCTCGTGCAATGTGTGGCTTGTGGGCGCTGAATCCAAATGTCCTCTATGTTTTAATTAGACCTCTGGAAAATTATTACAGCCACTAAAAGCGTGTCATCAACTGATCCGAAAAGAGATTACCCAATAAGAAGCGAGATTAACGAAATAGGGATATATCATTGGTAAAAATTCCAAGTCGTACCACGAATTGGCACCGTGCCAGGTTTGGCATTTTACCTTATGCCAACATTGACAAATGCATCTTCGGAGTGGAAGGGATCCCCTTCTTAGGGTGCTTCATCGGGAAGCGTGGCATGAGGGCCGACCCGGTCAAGGACAAGGCCATCGTTGACTGGCCGGTTCCCAAGAACCAGAAGGATCTTCGCAAGTGGCTTGGATTGGCCAATTACTTGCACAAGTACAGCGAGAACTACGCTGAGATGGCTCGGCGACTCTCCAATCTCCTGAAGAAGGATGCAGAGTGGTGTTGGAACACCGAGCATCAAGATGCGTTTGCGGCAATTAAGGACAGTCTCCTTCATGCGCCTATTCTGGCTTTGCTAGACCCCGCTCGTCCGTTTAGTGTCGTCTGTGACGCCTCGGACTTTGCCATCGGCTGTGCCCTGCTGCAAGCAGACGCCGAGGGGCGCGAGCGCGTGGTGGCATTCGAATCTCGTCAGCTGAAGGCTGCTGAGAAGAACTATCCTGTCCATGACAAAGAGCTACTTGCGATGAAGTATGCGCTCGTCAAGTTCAGGGTTTACCTGTTGGGCTCTCAGCCGTGATTTACACGGATCAGGCGTCGTTACGCACTGCGACTCAGTCGCCTCATCTCTCGCAAAGGATGGCCCGTTGGTTGTCCTTCTTCGCGGAGTACAACTTCGAGGTGAAGTATAAGCCTGGCAGGCAGAATGTCCTCCCGGACGCGCTGTCGCGTAGGCCGGACTATGAGCTGGCTCATGTAACGATCGTGACTTCATCATTACCGGATCTGATCCGAACGGCTTATGCCAAGGATGACACTTGTGTCGCGTTGCTGAAGGCTCTCGGGAGCAAGGAGTTTCAAAACTCGGACATTGAATTGTCGGTGCGAGTACGCGCGCGTTTGCATCGGTACACCCTCGATGGTGGCTTGCTGTTCTGCAGCATTGGCTCCGAGGACACGCCTCGCGTCATCCCTCATGATGAGGATCTGAAGTATCGTATGCCCACGACACACCGCTGGCTGGCCATCTTTGCCGCGAAAAGACCTACAGCTCGGTGAACACCCACTACTGGTGGCCGAAGATGTACAGGTGGACGAGCACTTACGTGCGCACGTGCGAGACGTGTCAGCGAGTGAAGTCGTCACCCCATGCTGCAGCGCCGTTGGCGAGCTTGCCTGTCCCTTCGGGCTGTTGGCAATCCATGAGTATGGACTTTGTGTTTGGCCTGCCGGCGGGCGCGGCGGGCAACACTGGAGTCGTGGTCTTTGTGGACCGACTGAGCAAGATGGCTCACCTTGCGGCTGTGCCGGATACCATCGATGGTAAAGGTACAGCAACGCTGTTCTTGGACCAAGTGTTTCGACAACACGGACTCCCTGAGTCGATTGTCTTGGACCGAGACCCCCGCTTCACGGGCAATTTCTGGAGCGCTGTCTTTGCGGTGCTTGGCATCAAGCTGGACATGCCCACGGCGGATCACCCGCAGACCGATGGTCAGACGGAGCGAGTGAATCGCGTCGTCGAGGACGTGCTCCGCAGCATTTGCGCTGAGACGCGGAAGCGTTGGAGCGCTATGCTGCCACTCGTTGAGTTTGCGTTGAACAACGCCGTGTATGCCTCGATCGGCTACACGCCGTTCTACGTGAACAGCTTGTCTCACCCCGCGTCCCGCTGACGCCGCCACGTGGTGGCCTCGGGCTTGGTGGGGAGAGGAAGCCGAGTTAGCTGATCGGCTAGCCGATGTCAGCCCGACTACTGTTCGTAAACAGGTTGACACTTTCTTGTCGACGCGCTTGAGTGTCTTACGACACGTGCGTGACGCAATGGCTGAGAGCCAAGACAAGCAGAAGGAACATGCAGATGCTAGAGGCAGAGGCAATGTTGGCAGTTATGAGGTCGGTGAGCTGGTATTGCTTAATGCTAAAAACCTACCTATACATGCAGTGTCAGCTGTCTTCAAGACGAAGTTGCGCCCGCCCTTCATCGGACCTTTCAAGGTCGTGGCCAAGAAGCGCCTTGCGTACACGCTCAATCTTCCGAAGAAGATGCGGACGCACCCAGTCTTCTACGTGGGCTTGCTCAAGCCGTACCATGACCCGACGCAGGTGCAGATGGAGACACCGAGGGCGACGAGGTCGCAGGCGTCGCAGACGCGACCATCAACGCAGGTACTGCAGGCACCAACGGAAGGCTCGACATCGGCGGTACCGCGAGCCCTGGCGGCAGAGTCGGAGTTGGAAGTGCCGCTGGCGCAGGAGCCACCGGCGCAGGAGGCGCAGCGGGCGGTCCCTGCATGCGGGCCAGAAGGTCAATCTGACCCTGCAACGCAGCCTGTTGACGCCGAAGCTCGGAGAGCTCCTGGCCGCGACGGTCGTCGTGATCGCGGTAATACTGTACCCAGCTCTCCAAGTGTCGGAGCCGGTCTCAGACCTCACGAGGCACTTCAACCCAATCCAAGTCCCGGCCAAGGTCCTCGAGCTCCGTGGCCATACGCGCAAGACGCGCATCAACGTCATGGACATGGTCCCGGATGCGGTCCGACTGCTGCGCACCTGGAGGAGCTCACTCTGAGTCGCAACGGGCTACACTGCGGCCTCCAGCGGCGCTGATCGATGAGCAAGGAAACCTTCACTACCATGTGGAGCGTCTGCTGGCGAAGCGGCGGTGCCGGGGTCAAAACCAGTATCTGGTGAAGTGGCGAGGGTACCCACACTCAGAGAACTCATGGGAGTTTGAGGTGCCCCTCTGCCAAGACTGCCCAAACGTCGTGGACGCTTTTGATCGGCTTGATCATCAGCGCTCCTAGGGCTCAAGGCCGGCAAACCGGCCGTCCCGCGCTTCCCGCCAATAGGATGGGGAGCTGCTGGGCCAGCCACATTGCTCCGAGGCTGGCCCTGAGCCACAGCGCTCACGCCCTCGCGGATAGGAGCGATTGGAGTGCTCAAAGGAGCGAAGCGCGCAGCGCTTGAATGCGTCTGCGACTGAGCGTTAGCCGAGAGGCTGCGTTTGGCTTGGATCTTCGCAAAGTCGAAGCGGAGCTTGCGTTCGACACGAACATCCACTTCGCTGAAGCTAGCTCGGAGAACATCCATCGAGCTAAACTTCTTCTTCTTCTCGGCCCAGAGCTCGAACTGAGCCTCGTCCTCGTACTCGATGGAGTCTTCGCCCGGGCTGAGCACCACAGGGTACGTCCGCATGACATTCCCTTGGCTTGCAGCCGCAACCGCTCGCGGTACTCGGAGACAGTCGTAGACTGAGGGGTCAAGAGTCGCTCTCGTAGAGACGTTCGAAGCGCGAGCTCCTCTGGAGTACGGGCCGCAGGCCCAATGACGTGCTAAGCCAGCGACATTTGGAATGCCTGGCGGCACGCCTCCGCGGGGCCACGAGGCCGAAAGCCGTACTCGGCGGTGCTGGGGTTCAGCAGAGGCCGCAGCTCGGGGCGCTGGGAGCGCACGGGGGCCATCTGCGTCGCAACCTGCTCCGGACTGAGCCTCGTCCAAAGGATTGGAGATGAGGGCCCCAAGGGCGCTTCTTCCGCACGGAGCTGTGAATACCGTGACTCTGTGAGCTCGCGCAGCTCGCGGAGAGCCAGAGAAGCGTTCGGGGAACGGATTCGGAGTGTGCAGCGGTGGCCGTGGCTCCTCCCTTGAGGCACAGCGCGCTCAGTAGATAAATGGCTCGACGAGCGTTCAGGAGACGTACGCGCGCGGCGCTCTGGATCGCGAGAGCTCGACGAGCCGACTGTGGCCGACGTGCCGCCTTCGTGTTGCGCCGACGGCGTGGGCGAAAGCGCCGCGGCGGTTCAAGGAGCGTAGTGGGGACATTGCCTCACCCTCGTGCTCGGAGAGCCGGCATCGGACTCGCTGTAGCCCACCTCGTCCTCCACCTCATCTCCGAAGAGGTCCTTGCGATCCATGGTCTAATGGGCTAGTGCTCGAGGGGAGCTGGGGCGTGCTCGCTGCGAGCGCTGCTTGAGGCGTTGCGCCGCGAAGTACTGGGAGACCGAGAGCCTGGGAGGCGTGGTCGGTGTGCGCACCTGCGCTGGGGAGCTTGGGGATTCGCGGGCACGATGTGCTGAAGGGGCGAGAGGAGCGAGGCTCCGAGGCGGACCTCGCGAGAGGCTTTCTGCGGTCGAAAGACCAAACTGCTTTATGACTTGAAGTCATGTGAGGGCGCGTTGCGCCGAGAAGTTCTCAGAGACGTCCACACGATGTGGATTGACTCGTTCGAGAAGGAGGCTTGACGGAACAAGACCCGGTCGTTGACCGTTAAGCGTGAACACCCGTGTCCACGGTTTGGTGGGGGAGGGTGTAACGGGGTTACACGAATGTTACCCCAAGGGTTACGAAGTGTGGGACGCACAGGCTTGTGTGGGGCACACTCTCTAACCTATTTCAGTAGGAGAATCAGTACATGACTTCAGAGCCACAGATTATGCATATGACTAGGGTTCACTATGCTAGATAGTGAACCAGATACATTTACACCAAAGGTGACTCTGCCGCGATCAGGAGAAATACATTCAGTTTGAGATTCACAGCTAAGAGTTAACCCTTTCGCGGCAAACCAATCCAAAATGGCGCGTTTGGATGCCTTCCCAAGAGTTGCATCAGAGATCGCGTTCAAACGTGCCAAAATGGCCCGTTTTGAGTTTGCTACCACCCTTCGACCATTGTTGGACTACACTGTTCAATTATAGCCAATCCTTGCCAACTTGAAGGCTGCGAGTTCCGGAAATTACTAATCTAGACATTAGCGGAAATGCCGTACTCACATGTCAAGCAAAGTAGACTACGATGCATCCTCAAGCGGGTCCTAGAACCATGTCAGCCACAAAAGCCGAGTAGAAGAGGGGCTGAGATAGACGTAGTTGTCGATGCAGAATACCTTACATTCCCTGAGCAAGTAATAAGGAGAGCACAGCACCTAGTGTAACGCCTGTAGGGCGGACCTTGCTCAGTGAGTAAACTTACTAACGCGCGCATTCTAAATCAACCTGGGCTTTATACTCTTGTTAGTTCTACTTACAATTGCAGGGCGCTCATCGGTTCCCCATTTTCCGGTAAAGACGAATCCAGCGAGGCTCCCATGTAATGTTGCGGTAATAGTGATCGCCCAACCCATTGCGCCTATACGTCAGGAATAAACCATATAAATGCACGGTGGTGATGTTCAAGCGTTGTTGTTCTCAGTCGTCCTATGCAATGCGTTAAATAGCTAGTGGGCTGTGATGCACGCTCAATCTTGGTTTGGTGAAGCACGCTCAATCTTGGTTTGGTGAAGCACGCTCAATCTTGGTTTTTGAGGCGAGGCCGATGAAACCTTTATCGCCCAGGGGGGTTCGTATAGCGCAGCCCAAGAAGGTCCTCAGGGTGTAGACCCAGAGAACCGACTTGAGAGTCAACAGTAAGGAAATAAATCCAGAGGTTCGCAGCCGCGAAGCTTTAAACCCTGAGGATCACTCTCCTTGGTTGGCGTGGGTACCTTGTGTAATCCCTGTCGGCTCGTTTGTCTTTGACGGAACGGCACTTCACCAAACTCGAATGTAGCCTCGAAGAAGCGCTGAGGTGCACGTCTAATCCAGAACGCACCTCGACACTAGAGGCAAAACCCAGAGAATCAGATCACCCGAAATCCAGAATATCACGAATTCAGGATCCAGGATTTTAGTCAACTCTGGGGTGAGGAACTCAGAAGACACCTTACCCAAATGCCTTCGTAGCTCGATAAATCCAACAAATACAGAGTATACAAACACTACAACTAGCCGTCACTTATTCTTTTGGACCCTTGGACGGTGGGTCACTCACACACTAGGCTCACTCGAGTCTGAAATTCAGGGGCCTAGCTCCCCTGAGACTCACACAAACGCGCACCACCTCCCGTACAGGAGGAAAATACAATCACTATCAGTTACCTTTCCCTTCACACAAGCAGTCAATACACAATCCTGGAGGCGACTACCTAGCACCCCAGAATACCCTCTGGAATAATATGAAATGGGCTACCACGAGCACAGCAAGTGACCCAACTAGGATATGAAATAGGTGGATCACTCCAGGAAGCACGAGGCCGTCGCTGGTCCCCACCTAACTGGACTTGAGTTTGATGGAGTCCACACAGACGGCTGTCCTTCGCCGTTGATGTGCCCTTAGCGTCCCGCGGTCGTAGTCTCGGGTCCTCCGGATTTCCGTCGGCAGGCTTGGCCGAAGTCACTTGCGCAGTACAGGGTAAAAGGAACTCTGTTTGTCTTTTATCAGCTACTTCTCTCTCTTACTTCTTTCTCTCTTCTGCATTCTTCTACGGGCAAATATCTTCATTTCACTATGCTCGGGGTCAAACGTCTTGTCTTCAGTATACCTTGGGTTCAGCGGTCCAGACTTGCGATCAGCTTGCGACTCCATCGTCGCAAGATGTCCACAGTACCAAATGTGGGTCCTTAGACTTGGGTTTGTATAGTGCAGGACTCCCTCGACTCCTCGAAGGTATCCAGTCAGTCGATCTGCACTTCAATCTTCAAGGTCACGCATCACTTTGATTGCAGACTGACTCCCAACTGGCTCGAAATTCAGAGATTCATGTGATACTCTGGATTGCTTCTGAGGATCAGTGGAATTCAGGGGAGCTCTTGAGGGTTCTTGGGGATTCTTGGGTGTTGGCTTGGGAAACACTTGTTCTGAGTATGGGGAGTCTGGGTTCATGGTCCAAATCCAGAGGATCACTCGAAACTCTGGGTCACCTGTTCTTGGGGAGGTGAACTCTGGATCATCATCCGGTACTCTGGATTTCTTGTGTGATACTCTGGATCATACGTCGTGTACATCACAGACTCGCTTGTATCTCCACAAATACGAACACTTAACGGGTTGTACGGCTTCCGGCGCATGTCCACGGTGGTAGTGAGGTTGGTTTTCAGGGGATCTGATCCATAGTAGTGCTCTGACCCACAGCAAGATGAGGTGTACTCTGGGATACGTTCTCCAGAGACACTTTCCGCCAGACTTTAGGCACTCATCGTAAGGGAAAGTCCGGGACTGGACTGAGTGTTCCTCTGAATTCCTGGGTGTGCACTCCCAGGATTCACACTTCCAGTCAGTTGGGCCCATCTGCGGTCAGGCACTAGATTCATCCCACTGAATCACTTCTCTCCCACCATCGTCACTCGTGTCACACGGGTACAGCCGTGCTCCTCCCAGCTATCCACCAATCATACTTCGATACAAACTCCAGGTCACCAGCGTGACGGCACGTTGTCGGCAAATTTCTGAAAACCACCTCGTGTCAACCGCCCCTCCTGGTCCGGGTCCATCAAAGAGGAAATCACTCCGAACTGGTGAACCATGGCCAGGCCACAAAAACACCAAATTCGAGGCACTCTGGAGATCGATACGGCCGTTGCCCTCTGTCGACTCCCAGGATTTCACACACTTCGGCCCCCTGTCTCCCCAACGGTTGGTCGGAGCCGATCTTCAAGGTTCTCTTCTCAACTGCAAAAACTCCAACGGGCAGCGTACAATCACATCCCCATTTCACAGATCGTCAACATGGCCGACACGTCAAGCGACGGCCGCAAGTGACGGCGCCGGCTCAAGGCACGGCGCCCACGGCGCTCCGGACAGCGCGCCTCCCTCGGCGCGACAGCATACGGACAGCGCTTCTACGCGCGCCCCTCCTGGGGATGGCGATGGTGCGCCGGCGGGCAACAGCGGCGACACTTCGACAGGCGCCCCTTAGGCTTCCTTCGTTGCAGCACACAGGTCTTCCTTCATCCATGTCCTCGAAAAGCTCTCCATCTTCACCACTTCATCGCTCCTGAGTAACACCGAAGCCTCAACCACGCCATCCTCTGGATTACAATCTTCAGTTCAAGCAGTGCACTTCCTCCATAATCAAATCAAATCAAAACCACATTTCCGATTCCAATCTCCACACATTCCGTCGATCTTCTTCAGAGTTTCACCATGGTACTCAGGATTTCATCTCCTGAATTCGACATGTGACTCTGGGTCAATGTCACCCTTGAGTGTTAAACCCCTGGGTGATCATCTCCGGCTTGCATAGCCTGGAAACGGGCTCGCGCTCTCGCGCCTTGATTGAACTCATAGAGTAAGGCTCCGCAATTGAGCTTCGACACAGGCAGCCACTCGGTCTCATCATAGCCCTTCCACTTCACAAGATATTCACGGATTCGCCTTGATGTCCGAGTTCGCTTAGTCCACCGCAAATCCAGAATTCGCTCGACTTCATACTCGTCGTTTGCTGTGTCAGGTTCCCAGCTATCCTCGGGTAGCAGAGCCGCGTCAAAGTCATCATCTTCATTCACGTCGATCTCCACGGTGGGCCGTTTTGGGAACAACGCTCTGGGTTTCAAGCGACTCACATGTACCCAGGGATTCACGCGGTATCCGGTGTTCTCGACCCTGAGTTTCACGCGGAAATTATCATGGATTTCCTGAATTCTGAAGGGGCCATGCCACATATGAGCTAGTTTGCGGCTCAGGCCGGGCTGCGCTTTGGGTATGTACAGCCAGACAGCATCTCCAGCAGCGAACCCTGACTTCAGTCGTTCCGAGAGCTCTCTCCATTTCTGGTCTGCTCGGCAGAGCGCGCTCTCTTGGCCTTCTTCTGAAGATCTTCTGCGCAGGCTTGTGCATAGCTGTAGTCGCGTTGCAGTTTCCTGCGCCACTCATACGCCGTGCGTTCCTGGACACTCGACGGTCTGGGTCCCAGCATGGCGGACACAGTGCCGTGTGCATCCCAACCGTGCACTAAGAAGAAGGGGGTATCCAGACGCGTGGCATCGAAAGAGGTATTCAGGGCGAACATCAAGCGCTCAGCATGGTCGTCCCAGTCACTCTGGTCCGCTTCAGCGATGTATGCACGAATGCTGCGCACCACGGTCTGCACCGATCGCTCTTGTTGTCCGTTCGCCTGGGGGCGATAGGCCAGAGTGGCTCGCTGCTTGCTTCCCAAGAGTTCTCGGAAGCGTGTGAACACCTCGCTCATGAACCTTGGGTCCTGATCGTGTCGCAGCATTGAGCTTGCTCCGAACCTCCTGAAAACCTGCTCCTCGTACACTTCAGCGACATCTTGGGCTGTCGTTGAGCTCATGGGTTTGCACATGACGAATCCTGAGAACGAGTCCTGAAAGAGTAACAGGAAGGTGTTCCCACGGTCAGACTTGGGCAGATGCGTTACGAAATCCATGGATACAACTTCAAACGGCCTTCTGGGTTCGATGTTCCCAGGAGACGGTCCTGCATTCTGAGGACGCCCCTTGCCGCTAGCGCAATCCACGCACTCCTTGACGAAAACCTCAACGTCCGCGTACATCCCATGCCAGTAGAACTCAGAGCGCAATCTTTCATACGTCCTGGTGATCCCCTGGTGGCCACCCTGAAAATCTTCATGAGCGTAGTGCAAGATGTCCGGCTGTAGTGCCTTTGGAACCACAAGTCTGAGTTCATCGACCATGTCTCTGGGACGATCCCGTGTAGAACGACTCAGGCGATACAGGACTTCTCTGGAATCCAGCACAAAGTCATCGGCCACCTTCGCAAGTTTCCTCGCCTGAGCGTGTGACAACTTGCTCACGTCGCCCTTCAGAAAGTCCTTGAGTTGCAACAGGTGGTCATCCTTGTCTTGGTGCACCTTGATACGTCTCCAGCGTTCGGCCTGATATTCCAGGGGACCCATGGGTGCGCCTTGGTCTTCCGCCTCCTGAGTTTGCGCTCGGGTCATGACAGCGAAAACCTTGGCCGCCACGGTCAATGGCGCGCACTCTGGTCCAGGGAAACTCAGAGTATCATCCCTCTGGGAATCGCTCTTCTGAGTTCCAACGCTTAACAACACCTTCGGTTTCACCAACTTCTCGTGAATCTTGGACACCAACTGCAGATGCATTCGCTCGTCAGCGTCTTCGACTTTCCAGGATTCACCAAGCGCCAGAGTCTTCGATGTCAAGTAGTCTGCGGCCTGGTTGAACTCTCGTTTGACATGCACTAAGCGGACTGACTTGAACTTCGTCTTCAGCACCTCGTACTCAGCCAATTTCCTCTGGAGGTTGGGCTGATTGCAGTTGATGAGACCCTGGGCCTGCTGAATGGCAATCCTAGAGTCTCCCACCACGACGATATCCTGAATTCCACGTTCGATCGCTAGGTTGAGTCCCTTCAGAAGTCCATGGTACTCTGCGTCATTGACAGTCACATCCTCCAGAATGAAACCCTGGGCATCCAGGATCTCCCATCCAGGGACATGCCACAGGATACATCCACAGCTCCCTTGTCGCGTGGACGTCTTGGCAGCACCGTCGAAACTCAGAATGCAACCTTCATAGTCTGCTTCTAGCATCTCCATACTGATAGGCACAGGCGGTTTGACGCGCCCCTTGGCTGGGATCAAGTTCTCAGCGACCTCGTCCAAGTGTTCCCTGGGAGTGATACCAGCACCCAGGATTGCAGCCAGTCCGTCTTCATCGCGTTGAACTCTGCGTATCTCCAGGTTCCAGTGCGACAACTTCACGCCCCACTTGACAGTCCGGCCGTCTGCCGACTGGGACGTCAACAACCACTTCAACACAGAATATCTCGTGTAAACGATGATCTTAGGGCTGCCTTCAACCAGAGTGCGAAACACTTCCAGGACTCTCAGGATCGCGACCACCTCCTTCTCAGCGATGTGGTACCTCAGCTCGGCGTCATTCAGGACTCGTCCTGTGAATCGCACGGGATGCACAATTCCGTCGTACTCCTGACCCAATACCGCAGATGCCGCCCACGGGTTCGCGTGGGGAATGATCACAAAAGGCCTGGAGCGGTCAGGATGCCGCAGCAGCGGAGTCGAGACGATCTTGCGCTTCAGAATTTCAAAGGCTTCCTGAGCTCTGGACAAGTCTCTCCTGAGTTTCACTTGTTCCTCAGTTAGCTCGTACAAAACAGCCGCAATCACAGGGAGGTCTTCAATAAACTTGTTGTAGTAATTCAGACTCCCCATGAAACTCTGAACACCCTTCAGCGTTGTCGGGAACGGCAAGTCCTGGACGCCCTTTGCGATCTTTGGAGTCGCCCTGATGCCCTCGGCACTGATCTCGTGCGAGAGGTATGGGATCGACAGCTTTCCAAATTCGCTCTTGGGGAGACTCACAGAGATATTCCAGTAACGCAAACGGAAAAGCAGCGCGTTCAGGTCTTGTCACAGCTGATCCCAGGTCGGCGCACCGTGAGCGATGTCGTCAATGTACGAGCTTCGTCCCAGAACGGGGCCCATCTGAGAGGGTGCCGGGATGTTACGCTGGAAAACTGTCATCTCGTCTGTCAACACTGAGAGCCGAGGCTCAGCGTCCCCTGAAATCCTGGGTTCCTCAGGGTTTAGCCCCAGAAAATCCAAGACATCTTGGTCCACTTCAGCTTCTTCCTCAGGGGAGAGTCGCAAGAATCCCCACAGGCAATTGTTGAGGACTGCCTGGTAGATCAGCGGCGCATTCTTGAGACCGAAGGGCATTCTGACCCACTGGTAGTGTCCGTAGGGGCAGACAAACGCAGAGATCAACTTGGCTCTCTCAGTCATTCGGATAGCCCAGAAACCGCTCGCCATGTCCAAGCTCATGAACCACATTGCCGACTCAAATCCGATCAGAAGGTCGTCAATGAGCGGCAACGGGTAGTGCGAGAGCTTGATGAAGCCATTCACCACACGATAATCAATGCACATGCGGATGTCGACGCCGTTCTTCTTCAGGACGATGACAATCGGAGACGCCCAGGGTGATGTAGAAGTCTCAATCAACCCGTTCTCCAGGAGTTTCTTCAGAAGTTCATACACCTTGGTCCACAGGTGTGGTGCAATAGACCTTGGACGCTGGGCAACTGGCTTGGCGTCGCCCACATCTAAGTCACAGACCACTCCACGGGCAGGCGGAGGTGCAGCATTACCATCTCCCAAGAAAATCTTCCGATGATACTCCAGAATTCGTCTCACTTGGTTGTCCATCTCAGGGGTCGTTCTCCCAGGGACCCCAACGTCAGCTTCCTCGATCTTACACTCAGGCGTCAGGTCCTGTATCTCAGGGAGCATCACCAACTGATCACGCAACTGTGAGAGCAACTCGCTACCTTCACGCATGTAGACCGCAGGTTCATAGTCGAGATCCTCCGTGGAAATCCTCATGCAACGTTCGTACTCTTGCTTGAGCTTCTCCAACGGAGTCCCAGGCATCCCTGAGGTTGAGATATCCCAGTAATCTTCAACAGCACCCTGAGAATCATCATCATTCACTTCGAAATCCAGAGAATCACTGCCTTCACTTCGCTGATCCTGAGAATCACTGCCAACTTCGGCTTGTAAACTCAGAGTTTCAGCGGCCGTATCTCCTTCGGGACTCGTGCGCTCTGGAGTTTCATCAGCTTGTGAGGTCACAGTAATCATAGTGTTCCTGAGAACATCACCCAGGTCGCTCGTGTCGACAGAAACTTCTCGGAGCTCAGGGGAATCCTCAGGAGATACCTCATCGGTTTGAGTTGATGCATCTTCAGCGAACCGCACACGACGTGCCTCTGGTTTTCTGAGAATCGAGGCCAGCAGTGCCATGTCGGGTCCTTTCGCAGGTCGCGACAGAATCTTCTTAGGCCACTGATACTCTGGGGTCTCCACGCACGATGGTTCCAGCGCAGCTAAGCGCTCTGCACGCAGTCGTCCCTCGCGCGATTGAACGCTTTCCAGAATGAGAGTCTGCCACTCACGATACGCGAAGGAACCAGGGCGTACAAAGCGTCCAGCCCGCGGGAAGAAACCGTATTCCACAATTCGGGCGACTGGAGTCCGGTTGTGAATCCAGACATCCTTGTCGGATATGTTGACCACCTTCACAGCGACCGGCCAAGACCTCGATGCGTAGATCAGGTGCGTTACCCAGCGGTCACCGCGTCCTGCCCACACAACTTCGCGCTGTGGGTTCGTCGCTCCATACGAAATCTTCACCACCTTGGATTCACCAGGGCCCAGGTACCAGCTTCCCGTAGTTTCCACGGGCATGTCGACACCCAGACGATCCTCTGGATTCCAACCACACATCATGATCGCTTCTTCATCCGGGAGCGTCACGAGACCTTCCCGAATACTGATCCGCACTCCAGCTGCAAACATGAAACTCATACCTAGAAGTACTTCGATTCCTTCGCCGATGTTAGCCACCCAGACATCCAGGAGATACACCACTCTCGGGCCGAGAGTGATCTTCACCTGGGCACTGGCGCCGATGTACGTCGGAACGCCTCCCATTCCAGACACCTTGGTTTGTTTGTGCGACTTAAGTCTGAGTCCGAGCTTACGCGCTAAGTCGAAACTCACAATATTCACAGTCGCACCGGTATCCAGGAGGACCTTCGTCCGACAATCGTTCACAGCACCATGCACCATCACTACATCACGTTTCTTCGGATCAGGATCGTTGTTTTCCCACCATCCATAGCGTTCCCCAAGGTTCAGCTTGTACTCCGTAATTTCTCCAGAGTTCACTTCTCCAGGGTTCACTTGCTCAGGACGTTGAAATTCAGGGGAAGTCGTGAAATCCTGAATCAAAGTAGTCATGCATTGTTGGTTATCTTGGGTTCTTGTTCTCAGCTCCGGGCCTACATACACTAGAACACATAACTCTGGGGCCTGGCGCGTACTGGGTCCCCACCCAGCGGGCTTATTGGTTTGACGGCCTCCCAGAATTTGCTTCGCCATCCAGAAGTTTATCCAGAATTTGGCTCGGCATGTCCTTCAGTGCACCTTGGCGGGCGAGTCTCTTCACAGCTTCCAGTGTTTTCCAGTCTTCACAGGGTTTTCCGAGATGCAGCTTGCCACAATTCTCGCACGGTTGCGCACGGCACATGTGCGTCGGATGACCCGTCTCGAGGCAGCGATCGCACTTCATGTCCTTCCAGCAGTTCTCCTCTGGGTGTCCCCACTTGCCGCACTTCTCACAGAGCTTGTCCCAATTCGGATTCTCGCGGCGAGGCGAACGAAATCCAGAGTTCATGTTTGATCCTGGTTGGGTACTTGGTGGACGCCATCCCATGTTATCCATCACACGATACACCTCATTCGTCAGCGTCTGAGTCCATTCCGTATCCTTCATGCTCGTCGAGCCGCCAGTGTTGGTCGTGGCAGTGTCTTCTCCAGAGATCTCGCGAGATGATCCTGAGTTCGCGCTTGACGTTCGAGTTGATACTCTGGATTCATCCAGGATTTCCTGAAAACGAGCGTGAGTTTCAGGATCTTCTTCTGACTCAGAGTCAGAGACATCGCCCCTAGTCACATACGCGCGTCCAGCACGCTTCGGCTTGAAACGTCCCTGAGGAATGTTATCGGCACGGAAATCGCGAACTCTGGGTGGCGGCGCATCCTGGTCACTGCGACTCCAGACTTCTTCATCTTGCTCCAGAGCATACTCCAGATCGGCGATGCTTCTGAATCTCTGACCCTGCAGCGACGTCTTGAGGCGCGTATCCCTGAGTTTCGTAATGAACCTCCGGATGTGCTTCTCCAGGCGCTTCGATGACTTGCGAAAGTCAATGTCAGCCTTACCGGCGGCGGAATTCAGACGATAGAAGAAATCCAGAGCGCTCTCTGAGTTCTTCATCTCCATCGTGAAGTAACGCTCTGAGTACGACGAGCGCGCTTTGCAATACTTCTTCCTGAAGGCAGGCGCCAGCTCTTTCCAGTCCCGCTGAGTGTGCTTGGGCAGCTGGTTGAACCAGTCACGCGCAGCTCCAGAGAGTTTCAACTTGAGCTCCTGAATTCGCATCTTCGTGGACCAACCTCCTTGAGCAGCCATGTTCGCGAAACGCTCCCACCAATGAACACGTTCTCTGAGTGACGCCTTGGTATCGAACTCACCCAGAGTATTCGAGTTGATGTATGGTCGGAACGTCAGAAGCGTGGTGCCAGCTTGAGCCGCAGAAGTTGCCGTCAGGTTAACTCCAGGGTTCTCATCCGAGCTGTCATCACTTTCAGAGGACGAGCTGTCGTCACTAGAGTCAGAACTTGGGTCCGAGTCTGAAGGCGGATTGAAATCCTGGCGCTTCTTCTTCTTTCGCTGGTTCTTCTTGGACGTAGAGCGCTTGGAGTCGGTCCTAGAGTCCTGCGAGGCCTTTGAGGCCGACGTCTTCCTGGAATCCGAAGTCTTCTCCAGAGGTACAGGCTCCTGCTTGATATCCTGCGTCACCTTGGTCTCCGTAGCGCCATGTCCTCGCTTGACATGCTTCGTTCTGCCGGAAGTGTCGGCGGAATGCTGCGTGAGGGTCACTTTCAGCTGGGAGGCGGCGACTTCGGAAGTGTTCTTCGAATCAGCTGTCTCCCGTCTCTGCCCTGCGACACTTGCGTTCTCATTGATTACGCCACTGAGACCCTGGGGTCGGGTTGCGATTTCAGGGTTCTGAGCCACTGACGACCTCACATTGGTTGCCAAATCAGGGGTAGCGGTTGCACGTCGCGCTTGAACTTGGGCCAATGTTGCCCGAAGGTCGCGCACTTGACTGGCGTGAAACCGCTGGATATTCTGGGAAGACTCACGCTCCTGCTCTCTTGCAGCTTCGGTTTCCTGGACCTTCTGCTCCAGAGACGCCACTTGTGCTTACCAGTTCTCGTACGTCTCCGAGGCCCAGCGCGCACGCTCAGCGTCTGCTTCGGCTTCACGTCTTTTCCAGCGTTCAGCGTATGGGGCCTCCAGGCGCTCGCGTTCCAGGCGTGCATTCTCAGTGAAATCCTGAGTCACACTCTGGACTCTCGCGGAATCCTGAGTTCGGCGGACCTCTGCTTCTTGCGCACGCCGTTCAGCTTCTCCTCGGGCAATCTCCGCGTGAACCAGGCGATCGGTGAGCTCCTGGATCTGGCGACGCGCGTCCAAGTCACGTTGTTCCCTGAGTCGCTCGCGCTCCAGAGCATCAAGGCGTTCTCTGGCGAGGAACTCACGTTGCTCCTGCTCCATGCGGGCCTGCCACTCCTGCTGCTGTCGCAAGACATTCAGCTCGATTTGGGCGGGCCCAGACCTTGCGGACACGGACGAAGCTGACCCCAGACCTCTGGATCCACTTGAGCGGCTCGACACAGCTGATCCTCTGGATTTCATCGAGCGTCGCGAGCGTGCCTCACTCCTAGAGCCTTGGTGTTGACTCCGCTCATCTGCGCTGACATCCTTGGGACCGCCAAATCCAGAAATCGGGGATGGTTCCTGAATTTCGGCTCGGCCGCTGTCGCTGGAACTCTGGAGAGAATTGCCTTCTTGGGAGCAATCTCTGGATCAGAATGCACAGACGACGCCATCTCAACATCATCTTGGTCGACTGACACAAGACGCGGAGGAATGACCGTTCGGGTGACCTGGAACCCCAGATCTCCGGCAGCTGTGAAGCCGCCTGCACTCTGAGCTACCAGTGCCAGAGCTCCGACCCGTTGTCCCAGCGACTGCATCGACGAAGACGAAGAGCTGCCATAGGACGTTTGCACGCCTGAGGCCGTACTCTCATCTGAAGCTCGCGAGGTACCGATCACGCTTGGCACAGAGTCTGGAGCAGCGTCCTTGGTTTCCGACTCCAGAGGATCACGTCCATTCGACGTGGAATTCAGGGGAGTGGAATTCTGAAGCGAAGCACCAGTCGAAGACTTGTACGCTGGAAGAGAAGACAGCGATGGTGTGGACAACGCTGACGGCGTCGACGGGACTAGCGGGCGCGGCGGTCCGTGCTGGGTGCGCTTACGCTGCGGCTCGCCTTCACTTGACCCTCGCGGGCTCCGTGAAATCCTGAGTCCCGTGACTCTGAATCTCAGGACAAACTGTCGTCCCAGTAGATCCGCATCGTAGTCCGTCATCAATAAATCACCGTCTCCGTCTTCCTTGTGGTAGTCCAGTCTTGGTGCTTGCTCCGGGACACTTGTTACCGGTTGCTCTTCAGAGTTCATCTTGAATGGTACACCAGCGATCACCAGCCTCCACTCGACGAGTTCCACGGCGATGAAATTCTGAGTTTCTTCCATGACAGAGCGTACCAAGCTTTCCGGAATCCTGGATACACGCGTCGAAGACCAGTCGGGAATCAGGTTGACAAACCCGAAACCAGCTTCAAAGAACAGAGTCTGCAGAATGGCGACGCACTCGCGTGCGGTCATGATACTCTGGGGAATCGTAGTCGCCATGAGATCCTGGGCAGTTCCGACGCCCCACCGGGCGAGGTGAAACTCAGAAATCCAGGCTTCCTCTGGGTTCGCCAGAGACAACCGCCACTTGAAGTAGTCTCCAGTTGCATACGCGGCCGCGAAATACGAGTTGGCATCCGGTTTCGGAGTCGGCCACTCGTAGACGACACTCGGGGGCGTCACCTTTCCAGGGTTCACCTCTTCCCAGCGTCGAACTTCACGTCGGACGTACAACACCATGTTCTCAGAGTCTGGAGCGGAGGCAGTAGCATCCCGGACTTGGTTCTCAGAAGCAGCCCTGGGTTCCACCTGCGAACTCGACGCAGAAACCCTGGGTTCGGGTGGTGCGAACCCAGAGTTCGCCTTGGAACTCTGAGTCTTCGCCTCCTCCTTCGCTCGCACGGGCTCCGGCTTCACTTCCACCACAGACTCGTCCGAAGATGACACTAAGTCGATCACCTCCGGGGCTCCAGCCGCATTGGCGCCTCCTCAGACGCCTGAGCACCACCCTCACGGGTGTGCTCCTCTGGGACTCCAGGGGTCTGCAACCCAGAAACCGCCTCCGATGAACCTTGATCTCTGGACGAAGCTTGTTCATCCTGCGTCGGAGGTCCAGCAGCGGACTGATCTTGATCGGCAGACGCCTTAGCGTCCCCACCTTGTGCTGCCTCGCTCTCGCGAGCAGCCTTCTTCGCCTTCCGAGCGTCACGGACCACGGTATCCAGATCCTTCTGCTCCTCAGGCCCCAAACCTTGAACGCGACGCGACTGACGTGACGCCTCACCGCGTCCTCCGTCCCCGCGTCCACTCTTCTTCGCCCCTCGTCCTCCAGCCATCTTGTTCGCTTGAAGTTGACGGGCACTCAGCAGTTCTTCGACTCTTGAGTACGGTGAAATCCTCGACAATCAAATCCGGGCACGCGCACCAGCTGAGGCGAGGCCGATGAAACCTTTATCGCCCAGGGGGGTTCGTATAGCGCAGCCCAAGAAGGTCCTCAGGGTGTAGACCCAGAGAACCGACTTGAGAGTCAACAGTAAGGAAATAAATCCAGAGGTTCGCAGCCGCGAAGCTTTAAACCCTGAGGATCACTCTCCTTGGTTAGCGTGGGTACCTTGTGTAATCCCTGTCGGCTCGTTTGTCTTTGACGGAACGGCACTTCACCAAACTCGAATGTAGCCTCGAAGAAGCGCTGAGGTGCACGTCTAATCCAGAACGCACCTCGACACTAGAGGCAAAACCCAGAGAATCAGATCACCCGAAATCCAGAATATCACGAATTCAGGATCCAGGATTTCAGTCAACTCTGGGGTGAGGAACTCAGAAGACACCTTACCCAAATGCCTTCGTAGCTCGATAAATCCAACAAATACAGAGTATACAAACACTACAACTAGCCGTCACTTATTCTTTTGGACCCTTGGACGGTGGGTCACTCACACACTAGGCTCACTCGAGTCTGAAATTCAGGGGCCTAGCTCCCCTGAGACTCACACAAACGCGCACCACCTCCCGTACAGGAGGAAAATACAATCACTATCAGTTGCCTTTCCCTTCACACAAGCAGTCAATACACAATCCTGGAGGCGACTACCTAGCACCCCAGAATACCCTCTGGAATAATATGAAATGGGCTACCACGAGCACAGCAAGTGACCCAACTAGGATATGAAATAGGTGGATCACTCCAGGAAGCACGAGGCCGTCGCTGGTCCCCACCTAACTGGACTTGAGTTTGATGGAGTCCACACAGACGGCTGTCCTTCGCCGTTGATGTGCCCTTAGCGTCCCGCGGTCGTAGTCTCGGGTCCTCTGGATTTCCGTCGGCAGGCTTGGCCGAAGTCACTTGCGCAGTACAGGGTAAAAGGAACTCTGTTTGTCTTTTATCAGCTACTTCTCTCTCTTACTTCTTTCTCTCTTCTGCATTCTTCTACGGGCAAATATCTTCATTTCACTATGCTCGGGGTCAAACGTCTTGTCTTCAGTATACCTTGGGTTCAGCGGTCCAGACTTGCGATCAGCTTGCGACTCCATCGTCGCAAGATGTCCACAGTACCAAATGTGGGTCCTTAGACTTGGGTTTGTATAGTGCAGGACTCCCTCTCGACTCCTCGAAGGTATCCAGTCAGTCGATCTGCACTTCAATCTTCAAGGTCACGCATCACTTTGATTGCAGACTGACTCCCAACTGGCTCGAAATTCAGAGATTCATGTGATACTCTGGATTGCTTCTGAGGATCAGTGGAATTCAGGGGAGCTCTTGAGGGTTCTTGGGGATTCTTGGGTGTTGGGTTGGGAAACACTTGTTCTGAGTATGGGGAGTCTGGGTTCATGGTCCAAATCCAGAGGATCACTCGAAACTCTGGGTCACCTGTTCTTGGGGAGGTGAACTCTGGATCATCATCCGGTACTCTGGATTTCTTGTGTGATACTCTGGATCATACGTCGTGTACATCACAGACTCGCTTGTATCTCCACAAATACGAACACTTAACGGGTTGTACGGCTTCCGGCGCATGTCCACGGTGGTAGTGAGGTTGGTTTTCAGGGGATCTGATCCATAGTAGTGCTCTGACCCACAGCAAGATGAGGTGTACTCTGGGATACGTTCTCCAGAGACACTTTCCGCCAGACTTTAGGCACTCATCGTAAGGGAAAGTCCGGGACTGGACTGAGTGTTCCTCTGAATTCCTGGGTGTGCACTCCCAGGATTCACACTTCCAGTCAGTTGGGCCCATCTGCGGTCAGGCACTAGATTCATCCCACTGAATCACTTCTCTCCCACCATCGTCACTCGTGTCACACGGGTACAGCCGTGCTCCTCCCAGCTATCCACCAATCATACTTCGATACAAACTCCAGGTCACCAGCGTGACGGCACGTTGTCGGCAAATTTCTGAAAACCACCTCGTGTCAGGACGCTTTTGATCGGCTTGATCATCAGCGCTCCTAGGGCTCAAGGCCGGCAAACCGGCCGTCCCGCGCTTCCCGCCAATAGGATGGGGAGCTGCTGGGCCAGCCACATTGCTCCGAGGCTGGCCCTGAGCCACAGCGCTCACGCCCTCGCGGATAGGAGCGATTGGAGTGCTCAAAGGAGCGAAGCGCGCAGCGCTTGAATGGGTCTGCGACTGAGCGTTAGCCGAGAGGCTGCGTTTGGCTTGGATCTTCGCAAAGTCGAAGCGGAGCTTGCGTTCGACACGAACATCCACTTCGCTGAAGCTAGCTCGGAGAACATCCATCGAGCTAAACTTCTTCTTCTTCTCGGCCCAGAGCTCGAACTGAGCCTCGTCCTCGTACTCGATGGAGTCTTCGCCCGGGCTGAGCACCACAGGGTACGTCCGCATGACATTCCCTTGGCTTGCAGCCGCAACCGCTCGCGGTACTCGGAGACAGTCGTAGACTGAGGGGTCAAGAGTCGCTCTCGTAGAGACGTTCGAAGCGCGAGCTCCTCTGGAGTACGGGCCGCAGGCCCAATGACGTGCTAAGCCAGCGACATTTGGAATGCCTGGCGGCACGCCTCCGCGGGGCCACGAGGCCGAAAGCCGTACTCGGCGGTGCTGGGGTTCAGCAGAGGCCGCAGCTCGGGGCGCTGGGAGCGCACGGGGGCCATCTGCGTCGCAACCCGCTCGGACTGAGCCTCGTCCAAAGGATTGGAGATGAGGGCCCCAAGGGCGCTTCTTCCGCACGGAGCTGTGAATACCGTGACTCTGTGAGCTCGCGCAGCTCGCGGAGGCCAGAGAAGCGTTCGGGGAACGGATTCGGAGTGCGCAGCGGTGGCCGTGGCTCCTCCCTTGAGGCACAGCGCGCTCAGTAGATAAATGGCTCGACGAGCGTTCAGGAGACGTACGCGCGCGGCGCTCTGGATCGCGAGAGCTCGACGAGCCGACTGTGGCCGACGTGCCGCCTTCGTGTTGCGCCGACGGCGTGGGCGAAGCGCCGCGGCGGTTCAAGGAGCGTAGTGGGGACATTGCCTCACCCTCGTGCTCGGAGAGCCGGCATCGGACTCGCTGTAGCCCACCTCGTCCTCCTCCTCATCTCCGAAGAGGTCCTTGCGATCCATGGTCTAATGGGCTAGTGCTCGAGGGAGCTGGGGCGTGCTCGCTGCGAGCGCTGCTTGAGGCGTTGCGCCGCGAAGTACTGGGAGACCGAGAGCCTGGGAGGCGTGGTCGGTGTGCGCACCTGCGCTGGGGAGCTTGGGGATTCGCGGGCACGATGTGCTGAAGGGGCGAGAGGAGCGAGGCTCCGAGGCGGACCTCGCGAGAGGCTTTCTGCGGTCGAAAGACCAAACTGCTTTATGACTTGAAGTCATGTGAGGGCGCGTTGCGCCGAGAAGTTCTCAGAGACGTCCACACGATGTGGATTGACTCGTTCGAGAAGGAGGCTTGACGGAACAAGACCCGGTCGTTGACCGTTAAGCGTGAACACCCGTGTCCACGGTTTGGTGGGGGAGGGTATAACGGGGTTACACGAATGTTACCCCAAGGGTTACGAAGTGTGGGACGCACAGGCTTGTGTGGGGCACACTCTCTAACCTATTTCAGTAGGAGAATCAGTACATGACTTCAGAGCCACAGATTATGCATATGACTAGGGTTCACTATGCTAGATAGTGAACCAGATACATTTACACCAAAGGTGACTCTGCCGCGATCAGGAGAAATACATTCAGTTTGAGATTCACAGCTAAGAGTTAACCCTTTCGCGGCAAACCAATCCAAAATGGCGCGTTTGGATGCCTTCCCAAGAGTTGCATCAGAGATCGCGTTCAAACGTGCCAAAATGGCCCGTTTTGAGTTTGCTACCACCCTTCGACCATTGTTGGACTACACTGTTCAATTATAGCCAATCCTTGCCAACTTGAAGGCTGCGAGTTCCGGAAATTACTAATCTAGACATTAGCGGAAATGCCGTACTCACATGTCAAGCAAAGTAGACTACGATGCATCCTCAAGCGGGTCCTAGAACCATGTCAGCCACAAAAGCCGAGTAGAAGAGGGGCTGAGATAGACGTAGTTGTCGATGCAGAATACCTTACATTCCCTGAGCAAGTAATAAGGAGAGCACAGCACCTAGTGTAACGCCTGTAGGGCGGACCTTGCTCAGTGAGTAAACTTACTAACGCGCGCATTCTAAATCAACCTGGGCTTTATACTCTTGTTAGTTCTACTTACAATTGCAGGGCGCTCATCGGTTCCCCATTTTCCGGTAAAGACGAATTTGTAGTTATTTTAACTAGATATGAAGTGTACGAACCAGTAAATAGTCCTTCAGACGTATCAGTACCTCGTCTCTTCAAGTGAGATGCCCACAGCGAAACCTTGTGTGGGTTGGCAGCAATAGTGTCGAATTTCCTTCCTGTGTATAGCACTAGATCAAAGTCAATCGCTCTAAGATCCATTCACTTTGAGTGGTATAAGGCCTGAGTAGATGAGTAGTAATGTTGATGGAGATGGCAGCACCTGGGTTGGAATCCTGCAGTGGCGGAGGTTTCCGACACTGTGATGGCACATATTTGCAGGTATAGTTCCAGACCATGTCGCATTGATATAATCTGTACTCTGGCTGGCTGGCAGTACACGTGAACAAGAACTAGTTTTGAAATACGATGTTGTTCTGTTGATCTTTGTAGCTCGATACAATCACTAAGCATAGCAGGCGTTGAAATGAATGCTGGAAGACGTAAATCTGATTGAACTTCCACGAATGTCCGTGCCAGCGCGATATCTAGTGTCACAAAACAAAAACTCGCGCGTTGGCCTTCAATGCCACTGACGAGGTTCTGTGCGCCTAGATTGCACTGATGTGACCCAGCAACACAATTTATCTCTAGTAACATTTATACCGTCCAAATAGCCGTCAAAATATCTTGATAACAATCCTTCCAGCAACAGCTATATGTATGCCAGTGCGTGCCAACGGGAAGAATAGGTGCGAGCAAAATATAAGTATGTGCATTGGTATGGGTTTCAGTATGCAATTTAGAGTGAGCTTATTTCGGGTTAGCAAGACAGCGTGTTGTGATTGCCAAGCAGATTCTTGGCCATTTTTGGGCAGGCGAGATCTAGCTGGTTGAGCACGAAGAACTTGGTTCATACCACTAAATGTGCAAACGTTTTATAGCAGTTAATCTAGGCCTGGAACTTGCGCATGTCAAGTGCTAGGCGTACATGGGCACCATGCGCAATACTATGCTGCTAATCCATTGATTCTCAAATGCTAGGCTTCCACCGATCAGTACTGTGTACTCGAGTGCACAGGACTCGGTGTTGCGTCAGCACTGCTCACTCCCTTAATGAAGGTGCATGGCGTCGTGCTCCTGGCACCGTACGGCCCGTACGTACCGGGTACGAGGCTTGACTGCTCGATGATGCTGCCGTCAAATGCTGGTTGCCGCTTTCACTACGTGTCGATGTCCGAGGACTGAAGTGGACAGTGTGGCGTTTGCTTTTGCGTAAGCTGCTAAACACAGCGCGCCTTGTGTCCTTGAGGCCTTGCCAAAGCAAACAGGGCAGACGTATCTTTCATAAACTACGTATAAAGCCAAGCAGATTAGCCAATGGCTGCGTCGTTCGGAAAATTATTGAATTTCAGCCAATTAGCTTATCCTTCAAAACGGGCCATTTTGGACCGTTCTGTTGGAGCTTCAGAAGTCGCTGTGTTCAAGCACAAGCATTGCGGCACAGGGTGGGACCACCAAAACGCGCCATTCTGGCACATTTTAGTTTGATTACACTTAAGCTATTATAGTATACAAATTCAAGTCATTCGCGAAAGGGTTAAGGGTTGACTCTTGGAGTCCGTAGGGAGTACGGACTCGTGCGTTCTGGTATTAGAACGGGCTTTCTTTAGCCGCGACTCTGTGAGTCTGTTACGTCTTCCTCTGACGCTAAAGCTACGGCAGCCCCGCTGCATGCTCGCCACGACAGCGGCATCGTTGCCGCGCACGCCGTGGCAACGTTGAGGGTCGAAACGATGCAGTTGCATGGCGCGGTAGGGTAAATAGCCGCTTGTTCACACACAAAGCGATGTGCCTGTAGTTGGCCGCTGGCAGCAAGCTTGAATATCGGCATAAGCCACACGAACGCGTGCATGCATTGGAGCTGTTCCACTCAGATATGCAGTCGTTGTAGGACACGGAGTTACGATGAAGTTGGCAGACGTAAACTAAGAGGGGCAAATAGCTCGTAACGGTACTGCATGTACATTTTTTAATGTAGTAAATGTTATGCTTGAGCGTACATCATAGTAGTTGTGAAGGCGTGGCAGCTGAGGAACGGTGGTGCCATTGGGCTTTCCGAGATCCTCCAACACCCTCTCACCTAATCATTACAGTCAAGCAACAAAATGCAACCACGTACTCTGCGACGGCGATAGTACCTAGATCTTGTACCTACGACGCTGAGGTACGGAGGAGCTCCACACTGCTGCGTGGGCGCTCGGACGCGTCATATCGCTGCTGGACTCGACCTTTTCCCAGTTATTTTGGGGGCTTTATTCTCCACCTGTTTCGTTTGAATACGTAGCGTAGAATTGCTATTCTGGCCCGGCGCTAACTCCGACTTATTCTCAAATAAAAAACAGTCCCTAAGAGGGACAAATAGCTCGTTACGGTACTGCATGTACATTTTTTAACGCAGTAGGGAACGGTGTTGCCAGTGGGCTTCAGCCATATCGCTGCTGGACTCGACCTTCGGCATCGGCGAGTTAATTGGTAGCTCCTGCAACTAAGCCACTGCCTGCAGCCATGCTTTTTGTCGATGTTACAGCGTAGACTGGTTTGCGTATACGCGCTCTATCCGAATCTCTATCTTCTGTCACAATAGCGTTGTCACGCTATGGGTATGGTAGCACTTGAGCAGAGGGAAGTAGAGCTGAAGCACTTAGGCAAGATGCCGTCGACGTTGCAGTCAGCACTAGTTGTTCTTGAACAGGTAAATTGAGATCTGATTGAATTAGACGCGCTTTCCTAACTAGTTTTCTTCTAGCTAGCCTACATAACTCCGTCAGTAACTCTTCATACAAACATGCAATGTTAATATGAAGGATGACATCCTCAACTTGCACTTGAACGAAAGCCGAATAGATCACAACTGACGGACTCTATCCGCTACGAATTGCCGTGTTCAACTTAATAGCCTTCGCGTTCCAGCTAGGATGAGTAGGATCTGCTAGCAGTCCTTGATGATACCATGACATTCCCTCTCCTCAGCCTCCCCTGCGTTCGTGGTAGCGTTGGATGAGGCCACGAATGGAGGTCAAGTTTTGCTCGAGTTACCATGTTGTCGGTGTTTGTCCAAGCCATTTCACTTCATACAGTGTTCGGTTGCGGGGGCGCTTGTGAATCAAAACATCTTCTACGAGCTCACCTTCAGCACCATACTTTGAACAGGTTTTGGTTGGGGCTTCGATACTACACGGAAATGTATTGTTTCAGCAAACTCGTGTGGAATACGGGGCGTATGCGCACTCCTGGGGGCAATTTCAGCTGGTAGTAGCTGCGACCGATACATTTTGTAATTGAAAATGGCCCCACCTATCTTGCTCCAAGCCTCTTTTTTGTTGTTCCCAATGCCGAGCCGAGAGATGTTCGCCCGATAAAATGACATCATCGCCTTTCTTAAACGTTTGCTGTCTCCGATTCTTATTGTAGTGCTCCGCCATGGTGTCCTGGGCTTCTGCAATGCAGTGGCGAGCCTTAGCCAGAATATCGGACTGAGACACGATGAACTCAGAGTGTTTGATTCGTTTCAGCGCTTGGTCGGATGCTGGTACATGAAACGTAGCAGGCGTCCGTGGCACATACCCAATATCGGCCTCAAATGGTGGCATTTGGATTGACACTTGGTAGCGGGAGTTGTATGCAAACTCGGCTGAGCTCAGGTGTCGGTCCCAGTCATCTGGGTCTGCATTCGAAAATGCGTGCAAGCAATTCTCCAGTGTTTGGTTTAGGCGCTCCGTAATGCCATCACCTTGCGGTCGAAACGAGGTAGTCATATTTTGCTCTACACCCAGCAAGGCGCACATTTGTTTCCAGAAAGCTGCAGTAAACTTAGATTCACGGACCGAAAACACCACGTTTGAAAGTTCATGTAGGCGAAAAACATCTCGATGGTATCGCTCTGCAACATCCTCAGCCTTGTCAGTCACCTTCCCCGCCACAAAATGAGCACGCTTGGTAACTTGGTCAATCACTACCATCACACTGCCAAAACCTCGAGGTGTCATTGGTAAGCCGGTGATAAAGTCCATTGCAACATGGCTCCTTTGTCGAAGTGGAATCGCATGGCCATTCAAATGTCCAGGAGGTTTTTCCGTTCGAGCCTTGGTCCGCATGCACACTTCACAGCCTTTTACATACCTTGTTATATCACGCACCATACGAAGCCAATAGTAGTGCCCGACAAGTCCGATCGATTCCTGGGTGTCCATACACAGGACTGTCGCGAAATTGGACAATGACATTCTCGAGCAGCTCCTTGCAGCGAGGTAGCACGAAACGTTCAGTGTGATGGTCAGTCTGAGAGCACAGCCGACCTTCGCTCAGCGAGTACCGCTAGGCAAAGTCTCGCCATCGTCTTCCAAAGCAACAGCGTCCTCGGCTTGATATGTATCCAGTAGTCGAAGTTAAGTTGCAGTAGTTGCGTCCTCATTGTATCTCGTCGTGGCTTCTTTCACAGTAGCCGACAGAGAGGTCTCCATACGTGCTTCCGAGTCGAGATTGTAGCGAGCGTGACAGGCTTGGTGTCTGTGTGAAAGTCGGGGCGACGAGGAATGCCATCGGCTACGTCGTTCGTAGAGCCTTTGATGTATCTGATCTCAAACTGGTACTCCGCGAGCTCGTCATACCACCGGGCAATACGACGCGAGATCGACGTCTGTTTGAACACAGTTTCCGAGCTCTTATGGTATGTTTCGAAGATAAAAGGCCTGTCTACTCTTCGGATGATCTCGGAAGACGTGCTTGGGGTACTACCTGGCGGAAAGCGGGAACTTGTGGCAGCAACGCGGATATGCTTCATGCTGCGTCGGAGGTTACGATCTGGGGGTTGCATGGATCGTTACGCGCCGGCCAGATGTGATCTTGGCCTGGGGTTGCATTGGGGTCGGTGTGTGACCCTCCTTTGCCTTTCCTTGCTTGCCGCTTCCTCTAGCGGTGGGTCGTAGTGAGGGTTGGCAGACGCTGGGCCAAGCTATCTTGGCGTCCGGGGTTCCTTGATCTCGGGGCGTAAATCGACTTGCGTAGCGTCGGGTGGGCCAAAGTATATCCCGTGCCCGGTAGTGCGAAGGCGAAGACCACTTGATCAGTAGAAGGTACAATCAACTCTGTTTAAATGTTAGCTTTGACTAATCCTTGTCCTATCGTTCTCATGCTCTCGTATGGTCCTGGCATGTGCTCTCTGACTCCCTTGCACAATGATGGTGCCGCTGGCTCTCTGGGCGATATCTGTGTAACTCATGGGGCCGAGATCATCACTCTTCCTCCAAGATCACGTCATCCTCGTCAAGATCGATATCATCGACTCGGATCGGATATGCCGGGGATCGGCTCGCCAGCATCTCCGAAAAAGCAGTTTCACTTGAAGTCGCTCACTTGACCTTCGTGCTCGTTGATAGTGTTCCAGACTACACCAGGCCGCACGACGTTCATCTTGTTCCATGCAATCGATATCGGCCACCTTGTTGATCTTGGATTGCCGATGCTGTCCGCACAAAAATATCGTCATCCACTACACCACAGCCGTCCCCAGTACGAGTGAAAGCTGCACAACGGCATTCGCTAGCTGCACCAGTCGCCATCCTCTGCTGCGCTTTCGTCATCACTGCTTGTCCCCTGTGGCTTCTTTTTCAACGTCGGCAGGTCATGGGTCCAGCCAAGATCTCACAGCCAGAGTTTGTTGAGATAAGATTGAACCTTGTCAGTCCCACTCTTCTCGCCGTAGTGGCATCTCCTCCATTAGCACTCGTTGCTTCACGCCCCTCAAGTCATGACCTTCGTTAATTAGTCCACGCTGTCAATCCAGACACCACGTGCCTCGCGATCGACACATGCACGTACACCTCCGCTCCACCTGACTTGCGACCTCCTCGCAAGCCCGCCTCACGTTGCCCGTGCGACGACCACCTCACCCCACGACTAGTGCTCCTCGTGCGACTGCATGACTTCGAACCGATTTCGGTTCGATCGCTGACGCAAGTAGTCATGTATCAGAGCTCCACAGTTCAAACCCGCTTAGTCGACTCACGATGACTCGTCGTATCCCTCCCAGTGCACCAAGATCTCCCGTAGCATGCGTCCATAACGAGTACGCCTTCCAGATCGTATGTCGTCGATGCGCTCCACCTCATATTCGCCATCTTCAAGATTCGCCTCCCAACTATCTTCAGGTAGCAGCGCCTCATCAAAATCGAAGCGATCTTGGTCCTGAGTCGTGAGAGTGAGGCACGGTCGGTCTGGGAATGCGCGTACAGGCTTCAACTTGGAAACGTGTACCACTGGAAAAAGTCGATATTCTGTTCCGGTAAACTCAAGACGGACCGCGTAGGTGTCGATAACTTCAGCCACCCGGAATGGGCCGTACCACATGTGCGCAAGTTTGCGCGCGTAGCCCTCCTTGACCCGGTCAAGATATAGCCACACCTGCATTCCAGCCTCGATCTCGTGCGCCCACACGGTTTCGTTATGCTGGTCAGCTCGATCTCGAATGGCTTCTCGTAGTCGCTCATTGACATACTGCCTGGCCTGCTGATACTGCTTCTGAACATGGCAGCGCCATCTGCGAGGTTGCCGATCCCGTCGTCGCGTCGACCCCAGCAGTACCATTGCCTCCAAAATGGATCGAGGGTCCAGCCGTGTACGAAGTAAAAGGGTGTGTCTCCACGAATTCGATCCTGGGCCGTGTGAGCGCAAACGTGAGGCGCTCCGCATACTCGTCCCAATCTCGCTGGTTGACGTCTTCGACGTGCGCGAGTGAGCGTCTGCACTATCCTCTCGGCGTTACCATTGGCTTGAGGCCGATACGCCATAGCCGCCCTTTGCCTCTGACCGATAATCTTGTTGAACGATCTGAAGAAGTCCCCAAGCAAGGGATAGCTGCTTCGCAGAAGACGCACTTGCTAAGCTTCACGAACAACTTCTTCTCGTACAGTCTAGCAAACACACAATCCAGTGCATCGAGGTGCTCCTGCATACTGGTGTTCCGAGTGAAAACATAAATGTCGTCAAAGTATTTTTTTATTTGGCCAAAAAACAATTTGGCAAATGTCGGTCTGGTCGCTCAGCACTGCGAATTCCATCGCTGAAAGTGGTTGGTGCATTGGACAACCCCATCGGCACAACTAAATATCCGTAGTGACCATCAGGTGCCTGGAAGGCTGTAACGGAATATCTGCCTCTCTCATCCGAAATTGATAGTATCCACTCAGTAAGTCGAGGCACGAGTAGTAGTACGCTCCTTGCATCGTCCCCAGTTTATCTTTGCGAGGCATAGGGATGGTGCGTCGTACAGTGTTAAGGTTCACTGCTGTGAAGTCATGCACGATGCGCCAGCCATCCGGCCTCCGTACACAAAAGTTGGGCTCCATGTGGCGAAGTCGACCGCCGAATGTAACCCACAGCCTCCATCTCTCGCACCCATCGCGTAGTTTCCGCTTCCTGAACCGGAGACTGCTTCCACTGTTGGCGGAAAATCGGATCATTGCTCTTAACGTCCATTCGTTGTAGCCCATGCTCCACTGGTGGCAGTTCCGGGGGCAGCTTCTGCCGGAATAGCCCCGGATATTTGCGCAGGTGCGGGTTGACGGGGTGGTTCTTATAATCGTCGATGTCGGTCACTCGGATAGCAGGTTGTACTCCGCCGGGCTGGATTACGAACACGTACTCGATCATTTTGTCCCTATTGATCATGCGACGAAACTGTTTCGTTGAAATCAATCGGGTTTCCATTGTCTCCATCGAGAAGTATGAGGCCGATACCCCACTAGTCCGACCCGACGCTCTTCTTTTACGTCGATTCTCCTTTGAAGCTAGTACAGTTCGGAGACGCTGCTGCAGACAATCTCGGCCTAACAGAATTTCACCAGTGACCCAGTCAATCTGAGGGTTCACCGAATTAAACCATGGCATCCCAAGCAGCAAATCTCGATTGGCGGGTACAGGTAACACAAGAAACGCTGCTGTATAATCCTCCAAGCCATCGGTCCGAACCGATAATTCAATCGTTTTCTTCTGCATCGTTTCCATCCTATCATTTGCCACCGTCAAGCTGGGCGAAGCATCATGTTCATGAACAAGATCTTCAAGTGAGTGATTTTCGAGAAACGCACCACATTAATCGACGCTCCACGATCAATAAAATCACTCGCCATCTCAGATTCCACTCCCAACTGCACCGCACATTGCATCTTGATCCGATCCAAGTCGATGATAAGCGCTCGGATGAGGATCATGATCTCGTGATGCGGTTGCTGATCCCGGAGACCCTGCAGCAGGGCTTCCTGCACCATTACCTCGCTAGTCTCGAGGGTGGCCACAAGGCATCGGGAGAACCTATCAGAGGGTACGTGTCCATTTCCACGGGAGAGGACTCTACCAGAGTGTGCAACTCAGTGCGTGGACTGTGAGACGGCCAAAGGAGGACCGACAGCACAAAGAGATCCTCCGGGTAACCTGCAGGCCACTTACCCGTCCCAGATCATTACCATGGACCATATCCCGTCATTAGAGAACTTTAGAAGCTGGACTAAGTCGACACTTTTGGAACAAATATTCGTACTTAGCGAAAAAGAAACTGTAAGTGCAACCGACTTAGTCCAAAACCAAGTTCCAGTGGAACAACGGAGGCCTTCGTTAGTCCAAAGGAGCATGTCCTGGAATACCTCTATAAATAGATGACCTTCTGAATCCGTAAGTGAGATCTAGCAGATCCAAGAGGTCTGCAAGTTGCCGAAGCATTCGACAATCGCGCGCGCAACGCGCATCGTGCACCTTGGAAGGCATGGCGGCGGCAGGCAAGCGCGGCGGCGGCACGTGGAAGCGCCCAGGGCTTCCGCGATCGACCCCAAGGTACAAGTCGTGCAGCGAGCGCAGCAGGATCGAGTTGCCATCCCCGTAGCGGCTGGAGAAAGCGGCGTATCCACCAGCGATGAAGAGGACAAGCCTCCCACGCCGACCATGTGTCGGGCTATTCTCGCGACTTCTTCGGCTGCAGACGATGGTAAGGGATACGCGATCTCTCTGGGTTTGACTTTAACCTCGTGACATAACGATTGTTTACTTGCTTGCGGTAGATGAAGCTATAGACACACCTGCAAGGTCGATGGCCAAGCCGAGCCTGAAGGCAGTTCAAGCCTTAGCGAAGCCGAAGGCTGTGACGAAGGAGCGAGTCAAGAAGAACACGTTGGTGGCGAAGAAGCCGAAGTCGGCAAAGAAGAAGGCGTCGTCCAGGCAGCCGGCGTCGAGAGGCAACGACGCTGACAGCGCTGCGGAGGACGGCGATTGCGAAGCCGATGCCGAAGCTGGCGAAAAGGCCAGTACGCGCCAAAAGCGAATGGTTTATCGCGCCAAAGAGAACTGTTTGGTGATGCAAGAGGTTCTCGGTGACAACGGGATATTCAACCGCGGTAAAAAAGAATCCGAGGCAGACTGCTGGGTCAAGATCACCGAGCACTTAACTGAGGTGTTAAACAAGAAGATCAATCCGGATAGTCTTCGCAAGCACATCAACAAGCTGGAGAAGGCATACAAGAAGGAAGCCAACGCTGACCGCGCCCGCTCAGGTACGTTAACGCCATGCCACGGCGTCTACGTGTACAATTAACGTTTATTGTGGTATGATATTTTAACAGGTCAAGAACCAGTGAAGGACGCTGATGAGCAGGAGCTTGAGCGACTGATGTGTCGCTACGTTGGTCTCAAAAACGCCGAGGACTCCGAAAAAGCGGAGCGTACTGAGAACCGAAACAAGAAGGCCGAAGCAGATCGCATCGGTGGTGCTGCCATTCGGGATGCCGCTGTCAGCGTTGAGCGTCCACACAAGAAAACATCGTCTGCATCAAAGCGGCTAGACCCACTGGCGTTTCTTAAAGCGCTGAAGGACGACATGACAAGCGACCGTGAGGAGGAGAATAGACGCCGCGAAAATAACGAAGCGCAGACACAGTTGCGCCTTGCTCAAATGGAGCAGAACAACGCGGCAATGATGCTTCAAGTGTCGAAGGTGTTTGAGGCGATTTTGACGAAGACAGCGCCTACAGCGGCGCCAACCGCCTCCGACGATTAAGCATACATTTGCTATGAGGATGGCTTATGCTGCCAGCACGTAACAGCTACGCTACACTATGAAGAAACCGTTGCCGACCCGAGATACCAAATAAACCGTAGCATAGACGAGTTATCATTTTTATTCTGAATTAATCGTAATCGATACGTGACGCTCACTCCAGCTTACGTTTCATCGCTTTTGACGTCATTGCTGCTACTTTAATTGTTGTCTTCGTCACTGCTCTCGTCAGCAACTACATCAACGCAGGCATTTTCGAATTCGGCTTCATAGTTGCTCTCGTCGCCGCTCCAGCCACTCTCGCTGTCTTCATCGCTTCCGTCCCAGCTAGAAAGATCCGACTCGTCCTCGAAAAAGTTGATTTCCTCGTCAGAGATGTACTGCGCCTCATCAACCGGGCCTTCCGCAGTCAAATCAGCTAAGTAAATTGCCAGGGACGGCAATTGGCACCGGAAGTACTTGCTAGCTTGGTTTCGGCGCCGAATACACGACAGACAATTGACGAAAAAAGCAGCGACGACGTACATCGGCCCCAGCGGCGACTTGTAGACCTTCATGTTGCATCTCAACTCGAAAAACTTCCAGTATCGCACCACCCAGCCGAAAAACCACTCTACAGCAATTCGAGCTCTACTCAAATCCCGATTAAAGCGAAGTTGCAGCGGTGTAGGGGCCGCACTAGCAAACGGTGTTATGAGCCAGCTGCGTAGTGGATAGCCTTGGTCGCCGTATATCACGTAACCAGGGTAGCGAGTCATCTTCTGCTCCATTTCGCTCTTTTGTAGCATGTACGCGTCATGGCGTCGCCCTTCAAACGCAGATGCAGTGAACCTTCTTGTGCCCGCTGTAGGCTTGCTCCTGGTACCAAGTTGGTCTGCAGATCGGACGAATGGTCCCATCAATGAAGCCGATGCAATTTGACAGCCGGCCAACCTTCTCGAAGATTGCATCTGCAGAACGAAGATGGTACCGGTCAATGATGCGCTCGTCAAACTCCATCTTCAGCTTAATTTTTTCGTAGACGAGCAGGACGGTCAGGTTGATCGCCGAGCTCAGCACAGACTCCCGACGGCCAAACTCTTCCTCGAGATCCTTCAGTCGGCACGGATACGCGAGTCGACGCAGTAGAAGGCAGAGCGCTTCTTGCCGAGGTACATGACAGCCCTGGGCTGTAGTGATGTATGGCCGTAGCTTGAGTGCTTCATCTAGCTGCTCAATTTCGTCAGGCAAGAAGCGAAAGCGGCGTCGGCACGTGGCAGGATCGATGTCGTCCAGTGTGAACGTTCTCGGTGTGAGCGACGGGTTCTCTTCTAGCCATTTGGCGCAGACGTAGCACAGTAGATGCCGGACGGCCTGTAGGAGAGGAATCCCCATCACCAGCATGGCTGCAAGCATGAACTTCAGCTCGCCTTCGGAGGCGTAGACTCGCATTTGCGCGAGAACCTCTATCTTCTTGTGGGTTGCGTCTGAAGCAGTCAGCTCGAGGTCCAATGGGATCGTCCAGGCTGCTAAAGTTCTAAATCTGACTTTGGAATATATTTTTTGGAACAAACGGAGATGTTCCAAAAGTGCCGACTTAGTCCAGCTTCTAAAGTTCTCTATTGCCGAAGTCGTACAAGGGGAACATGGAATTATTGATCGGGATCGATCTCTTCACTGGCTTCGTGATTGCGAAGGCCAGTTCGTCGCGGACAGCTCAAACGATCGCTGAAAACTACGAGGAGTGCGTGTTCCGCCGATTTGGCGCTACACATATCGACGGAAGATATGGCCTATGCCCTTTCCTATAACTTGAACAGAAAACATGAAATTTAACGTTTCTGCCCACCACTAAAATTTCATATTTTAGCCAATCAGTAGCCAGAAAAGGATTGGCCGCTGTTGGCCTCTCACTTTGCGAGCTTCCGTCGGCCTCCCACTTTGCGAGCTTCCAGCAAATGGAGTGTGACATCAGTGGATGCCCACGGCCCGCATCGACGCGTTCCTGCGCTGTGTGCGATGGCCCCTCCCACCACGTTTGCTCGAGCGACATGCTGTATATTTTTGGGGCGGAGGCAGAGCTAGATGTGTGCTATTGTTCTCTTACTTGCTTTTTTGAGGATGCAAAGACTGGAAAAGGAATTGCAAGTAGTGACGATGCACATATTCGTAGAAGCTACACCTACAAATTTAAGAGGGAAGTTATCTTGGATTTAAAGGTCATGACCACCTATGCCGCAGCTACGAAGTATGGCGTCCCGCGCAGGACCATCCGCAACTGAGAGAAGGAACGAGAAAAAATCTTCGCGTTCAAGGGATCAGAAAAGACTCGAGCGACACGCCCCCGACGACCAGAGATTATTCCATTTGCTTCTGACCTCGTTACGTACATGAAAGACCGGCGTCGCAATGAAAAGGTAAATAATTCGGTTGAGTTTGTTCAAACATAAAGCTAATTGGACTATGAAAGGTGCTCTGTACTGTAAATATGATATAGTTTATCAAGATCGAGCATCCTGGATGGCTAGAAGACTACATGGCTCGACAAAAGTCCCCATACGACTCCCTAGTGAAACTTCTGCAACGTTTTGCTTCGCGCCACGGATTCTCGCGTCGGACCCCGCACAACGCTTCGGTAAATAAATAAACCTATCTTTTTATTGCCCAAAAACTAACGTAGTTATTTTTCTACGGCGACTTTTAGCTTTCCTCGCCCGAATAGCTGAAAACCCGCAATGATTTCAGCAACAAGTTTTGGAAAACCTACAGCGGCTACAAGGCTTGTCAGATTTACAACGCGGACGAGACCGGTGTGTGCTATGAAATGCCACCTACAAAAATCTGGGCGGAAAAAGGAAAATCGGCAAAAATTCCTGCCAGCTCGAAACATTCAGCGCGTCTGACCGCGCTGCTAACAATTCGTGCGGATGGTAAGTCTACACTTTGAAGTTTTATTAATTCTACTGCATGAAAGCGCTAACTCGGTATTTGTTTTATAGGTAAGAAGTTGCCGATCCTTATCATTTTGAAAGCCATGCCGAACGGTAAAATTGAGCAGAATGAGCTGGCCACATATCCGAAGGGTAAGTATCCATTTCATTTTATTACTGCTCGTATTTCTAGTCTGATATTGTTGTAGGTCATTTATATTGCGTGCAGGAAAATGCATGGATGAACGAGCAAATTTGGCACCGCTATCTGCGCGAACTGTTGGCGAAGGAAATTGAGGGACCCTCCGTGCTGTTGGTGGACAACTTGGATTGTCATGTTTCTCAACAAAGTGAGGACATTGTTGTTGAGGAACTGAAATGCAAGTTGGAACCCCTCCCTCCAAAAACAACATCGCCACTAGATGTTGGGGTAATGGGGCCCATTAAATCAATGTTGCGAACAACGTGGCTGGCTGAAGACGCCCCCGAGAATGTTACGGCCGAGTATAAGCGACGAGCTATGGTTGAGCGAATGATTCGAGCTTGGGAAGCCTTCGATGAAGAAACAATTCGCAAGAGTTTTAACAAGGCAATGCCATACGCAGAGCTATAATAAATACAGAAAAACTCTATAATAAATTTGCTCGTGTCCTACGGTGTACAAGTAAATATATGGTGCCTGGCAGGTAAATGTATGGCATTGCCTCACAGCTTATGAATTTTAGCCAATCACAACGGTTCGTCTGTGCTTGTACACCATGTTTCGTTTCTGGCCATAGGCCTTATCTTCCGTCGATATGTGTAGCGAAGCGATACGACACGACCGCGAACCTGGATTCATGGGGGCATTGTTGGACGAGATAGAGTTCAAATTAATCCCGACAAGGTCCGGGTGATTCAAGAGTGGCCACGGTCAGCGAAAAAACAGGAAATGCAGTCCGTCTTGGGCACCGTCACCTACGTCCAAAGGTTCTGCAAGAACTTTGCTGACAATGCTGGACCACTATTTGAGATGTTAAAGACACGGACACGGAGCTCGACGCTGACGTGGACACCTGTGCTCGAACGCCATTTTGAGAGGCTAGAAGAGAAGGTCGGCCACCAGTGTTGGCCTTACCAGATTTCGACAAAGATTTTTTTCTTACGGATGGACGCTTCGGATTTTGCAATGGGAGGAGTACAGTAATGTGCGTGAATACCGAACGCCTGATATATATAAGGTCTCCAAGAGTATAAGGAGAATTCAATTGGTTTAGAAAAAAGACTGTACTGAAATTATTTAACTGACCAGACCTTGCTAATAAGGCCCGATCAGAAATCATATATGGTCTCAGCTGTAACTTTCGATCATGCGTCCTCATACTACATCAAAGGGATGAGAATGTCCACTACTTAAGGCTCATCTATATTTGGTCGAGCGCAAACAATGTAGGGCATGCTCAGCGAGAGCTCTCCACCGTGGCGATGATGCGGAGATTCTATGCGTGAGTGAGGCTGAATCGTTTGCTAAGCTTATAAGTGGAAGTCATGGGCATGGCGGCTTGGTAGTTATATAATAGCACTTTGATCGTAATGCGGGAATGAAAGGTTTTAACGGAATCAAGGTGTTGGGCGGACTGAAAGCGCGCCTATATTCATGAACACGACATCACGACATGATATGCAATGGATTTTTAGCTCACTGTCAGTACCTTTGCTCATCACCATCTCGTCACATCGTACGTCCAGAATCATAAATTATAAAAGTTATTAGCTGTAGACCCGTTCGGTATTCACGCACATTACTGTAATCTTCCAGCAAGAGGCCCGCGACGGTGTTGAAATTGAACAACCGATTGCATTTGGCGGTCGCAAGTACAAGGCTGCCGAGTTGGATTATTTGATTCGAGAGAAGGAGCTTTTGGCTAGTTTGTTTGGAGTTCGGCAGTGGCGTGTTTAATTGCTGAACAGTGTGGTGTAGTGGGTGAAGATATTTTTGTGCGGACAGCATCGGCAATCCAAGATCAACAAGGTGGCCGATATCGATTGCGTGGAACAAGATGAACGGCCCGGTGTAGTCTGGAACACTAGCAACGAGCACGAAGGTCAAGTGAGCGACTTCAAGTGAAACAGCTTCTTCGGAAATGCTGGCGAGCTAATCCCCGGCATATAAACGACTCCGATGATCCACCGTCCACTTGAATGCAAATGCGTTCCTCCTCCACAATCACGTGTTTGTCCCGTTCAATGGGTTTAGGACATGATCTGGTCAATCGCCCGTCGTCGACCAGAGTTACTCGTTTAAAGGAGTTGCATCGCTGGTTGCATCGTCGACGATCAGTTTGTCGACTAAGGCGAAGTACTTGGCTTTATAGTCTGTTTTGTCCTGTGTGTGTGTGTGTGGGGGGGGGGGGCTTGCGGAACGCAAGTTGGTCCGTCGGGCGCTTTTCGGGATACTTCGTCCAGCAGTTGTCGGGATTGTGGAACCCTTTATCGCAGTGAGGACACTTCTTCTTCCCAGCGGAGGCGCTGTTGCTCGCAGACGCAGAACTGTTCTTAGTCGCAGCTCCGCCTCGAGCGCGTCCCCCATGCGGGTCCTTCACGTTGGTCGCCCCTGGTTTACTCTCTTCTAGTCGTTCCAACTCAACTTCGCTGAATCCCTTCGCGATCACATCCTCCAGGGTCTCCGGTTTCTTTCGCAGGATCTGATTTCGCAAATCGTTGCTGGTGAGTCCTTTTAGGAAGGCGAACACAGGATCCAGTAGAACTAGACGGAGTTTCTCCTGGAACTTTGACACGTAGCCCTGATAGGACCCACGTTGCTTGTAATTCAAAAGCTCCTTCCTCAACTTCTGCTGAAAGTGGGTTCTTTAAAGTTCTTCTCCATGGACGACTTCATAGCGCTCCACGTATTCACATTCATCGGGTTCATCACGTACGCCTCGTACCAAGTGGCCGCATTCTTGCGACACTGACCGAGCTCGCGACCGACGATGATGTCATCGGTGGCAAGGTTATAGCCCCCGAATGAAAAGTAGGACTGAAACTGGAAGATAAACTGTTTTGAGCTTTACCCCGTTGATGTCGCCCTCAAACGTTGGTGGATTCGTCTCCATCTTACGCAGCTGACGTGAAGCAATCGCGGCCATCTCGACGTCCTCTTGTTGTCTGCGAGATGCGCTCTGTGGCTGCACGGCAGGCGGTTGCTGTTGCATACTAGCGACAGCGGCAGCGGTCTGTTGAGCAAGATCATGCACTTGGCCAACCGCACCGATGTGGGTTTGCAGTCCGTGATAGCTGCAACTGTCTGCGACACCGGTTCTTCTGTACTTGACTAATGGCGGCAGCATTTTATCCGGTTGACTGCTGCGTTGTTGCAACAGTCTACACTAACGCGTCGATGCCTTCGAGGATCTGGTCCAAGCGGTGGTTAACTTGGCCAATCCGTTCACCCATCTCGGCAATTGTCACTTCAACACTCTCGATAAGTTCACTGGTTCGGTCTACTGGACCATTTTCGAGCGCGAGTTGACGGGTGACAGCTTGACGATGCGTCTCCATTGGCGTTGGACTGAAAATTCAACAATGTCACGCTATGGATATGGTAGCACTTCAGCAGAGGGAAGTAGTAGCTGAAGCACTCAGGCAAGATGCCGTCGGCGTTGCAGTCAGCACTAGTTGTTCTTGAACAGGTAAATTGAGATCTGATTGAATTAGACGTGCTTTCCTAACTAGGAGAGTTGGCGTGGTGGGGCTTTGCTGGGGTGAAGGACAACGGTTGTTCACCCCCAGTAAAGCGGAGACACACATTGCTCCCCTATGGGAACAAACGGTCGCATGATAATTGTGCTATGATGTCCTTACATTCCATTCCTGGCAAGTATATTTAAAACTCCTAGCAGGAGGTTATTGCACACCGTCAGGATCAAAAGCCCGGACATTTCAAGTGCGCTGCCTCCAGCAAAATGCGCAGACTTCGCGGAGCCCTCGTTCGGGCTAAAGCAGTCCAATTCACGAACCAAGATCTCAAGACTACATAATACAATATTATGAACCAATGAAATTGCTATAATTGATTTTTGTGCGACCTGGAAACCCTTTAATAGATGATATGACAAAAAGTCCTGATGCCCAAGAAGTCCAAGGCTAAGAAGTAGGGATGGGCAAATGCAAATGGGGCATTTGTGCCATTAATGCAATTTGTGCCATTGATGGCATTAATGCATGGGTTCAGCAAAAAATGCATGCATTTGGGGGGATCTAAAAATAGCTGCTGATCAGGTCACCAGCATTTTGGCTTCCTGCTGCACGACGATTGGTGGCGCGTGCTGACAAAGTGGATTGATGGTGCTGTCGATGGAGATGATTCGGGCGCAGCCTCCCCTCTCCGTATTAGATGGCGCCTGCTTCGATAAAACAGCGACGTGCGGTGATTGAAGAAGCTGGCGTAGAAGCAAGTCGTTCCATGGACGCACCGCCAGGGTAATTGCCCCCTCACACGCTGCACGACAGCACGCGTGAGCGGCGCGGCACACCCGGCTCTGCTGCCAATGATGCAGAAGTCGCGCCTCGACGGCTTCTCATTCTCCAATTGAAGCCGCGGCAGCAAGCGTCGCCCCCACCCACCCACCCACCTCAACTCGCGAAGTCGCCAACAATGCCCCGTGCACGAACGCACCCTGCATGGCAAGAATTTGCCTCACACCGACGGCACTTCTACCCCGACGCCACCTGCAAGCACTGTGGCCAGAGGCCGACGAACCGCCAACCCAGCAGAAACTTGCTGCGGCATTTGGGGTCGTGGCCCTGCCTTCCGCCGGAGGCAGAGCGGACCGGGCGGCGTCGATACGGAGAGTCCACCAAGAAGCAGAAGAGCAAGCGCCAGAGGCGCAAGAAGCGCAGTGCAACTCGGTCGCCGGAAGCCACGCAAGAGTCCGTCATGACCGAAGTGTCATTGTCGCAGTCGCAGCCAACGACGCCCTTTGCCGGGGGCATCACCACGGAAGAGAAGAAGCGCTTTCAATCGGACATTGCGCGGGCTTCTACGCTGCTGGGCTTCCTTCCGAGCCATCGAGGTCCTGCATGCGTCAGGCGTTGATTAATCTTGCAGCCCGACATGGAGAAGTACCTACCTACGAGGAAAGCGTTGGCTGGTAAGCTTCTGTCGGACGAATATCAGCGCGAGAAGGACGAGTTGATAGCTCGACTACGAGATGAGCCGACGCTTGGAGTTGTATCCGATGGGTGGTCGAGCGTCAGCAGCGCGAGAAGGTCGTCAATTACATCGTCGTATCGCCTCATGCGGCCGCTACTTTGGTGTACCCGACGGACTGGTGAAGCAGAGCAGACATCCGAGTACGTAGCACAAGAGATCGGGTCCGTCATCGACGAGATCAACTTGGCAGCTGGGAGGCTTGGCTGTATCGGTGACAACGGACAACGCCCTGTCATGCAGAAGGCCTGGGACATCCTAGAGAGGGAGCGCCAACTGTCCTGCAACGGCTGCAGCAGCCACGCCCTCAATCTCATTCTGGAAGAGGTACTCAGCATGCCTTGGATGGAAGCACAGCTCACCAAGTCCGTCAAGCTCGCCAAGTTCATCCGAAACCGACTGCAACTTCTCGCCCGTTTTCGCAAGCTCCAACGCGGAGCGAAAGAGGAGCACCGTCGGACCCTACGCTTGCCTGTACCTACAAGATGGTATTCCAGCTACGAGTGCATCAAGAGCGTCAGCGACAACCAACGCGTCATCGCGCCGACCATTTCGCCAGAAGAAGTTCATGAAGCGCTTTGGCCGGAAAGCTGCGGAAGCTCAAAGAAGTTCGGTCCATTGTCGAAGACAAGGAGTTCTGGAAGAGACTGAAGCTGGTGCAAGTGCTGATGGGGCCGCTGGTCGAAGCTATCGCAATGCTGGAACAGGATACGTGCTGTATTTCACTGGTGTACTGGCAGTTCAGTCAGCTTCAGCGTGATCCGCGCTACAACGATCCCATTTCGAATGTACCCCGAGGCGTGCAGACAAGCATTCGGGAGGCGATCACTTCAAAGTGGGCGTTTTTGCACACGGACGCGATGGGTGTTTCGTTCCTGCTCGACCAGACGAAGACGGCCGTGAATTGTGGACGCGGACTTGCCCAAGAGCGTAGAGTCGGTCAAGGCGGTCGCGAGAAGGATGGGGGTCGTGTCAACGCTCGCTGAAGAGAAGCAAATTGGTGCTGAGGCGACTGACTTCTACACCAAGCGAGAGAGGTGGTCGCAGGAGACGCGTGCGGAACAAGCTGCAGTCTCGCCATTGGCATGGTGGACCGACAAGTGCGGCAAAGCTGCGGACCAGACAAAGCATTACTACCCGCTGCTCGCTCGGTTAGCAGTCATGATCTTTACGATCCCAACGTCATCGGCATCGAGCGAGCGTTCTTGGAGCATCCATGACTTTATTCATACGAAGCGACGGAATCGGCTGGATGCAAAGCGAGTGGAGAAGCTTGTCTTCATCTACTGCAACGCAGGCAACAAGGATGCTAAGACCAACATCTTCTACCAACTCAACGAAGAGAGTGAGAGTGAAGACGATGATGAGGATGATGACACGGCGGCGGACGACAGCAGCGCGAGCTCGGACGACAGCAACGCAAGCCCGCTACAGCAATTCGTATTCGTACGACGGTAGCTAGAGAGTTAGCTTCAAACAAGAATCTATTTCGTCCGTAATAAATGCACTGCATCAATGCCATTAATGCTTTTCGTGCGATGCATTAATGCCATCAATGCATGCATTTGCCCATCCCTACTAAGAAGGCCAAGCAGTCCACTGCCTCATCGGTGCTCACCAATGGTGGACCGACCCACCCAGCTCTAGTCGCCGCCAACGCGACGCCGGACGTGATGGTGGACTTCCAGGCGTTCTCGCGCTACGCTCGCAACGGCGCCAACGTTTCCATTCGAGGCTCCCAAGCCAAAGACCTCTCGGAGTCCGCACGCGAGAGCGTCGTATCTCTCTTCGAAGGCAACATGAAGACTCTGTACCAGGCTTCAGACTGGGGGTACGACCCAGTGGCTAAGCGCAAAGAGCTGTTCGAGGACGAGGCACGGTATCTCTTGGTCCACGACGAGAGCGTGACGACCTCCACAGACTCGGCGTTGGTTGCGCCGCTCGTGGGCTTCGCGCACTTCCGCTTCGTGGAGGATGACGGGGCACTCGTGTTGTACCTGTACGAGGTTCAATTGGCCTCAACGACGCAATGTCACGGCATCGGCAAGTTCCTCATGCAACTCTTGCTGCTGGTGGCGAGGAAGCATGGAATGGAGCTCATGGTGCTCACGGTGTTCAAGAGCAACACGGGCGCGATGAAGTTCTACCGAGAACGGCTGGGCTTTGAGATCGACGAGACCTCGCCTAGTGCGTGCGGAGACAACTCCCAGGACTACGAGATCCTCAGCAAGAGCGTCGTACCGAACAAATAGAGCTGGAAGGTAAGAATAGTCGCAGGCAGACTCAATGGACTTGCTCGCATAAATAACCGGAAGCAATCGAGATACAAGGCTGCACCAGATCATTTCAAGCACGTCTCTCCTCTTTGACGATCACCTGGGTATGGGCTCTCCTCGACGCAGCAGCACTGCTTACCGCCGCGCCACGCTAGGTCCGCAGCTCCTCCTGAAGAAAAATACATTCCAAGGTCTCGTGATCCCCGTGGCACCTCTCCAGCAGCGGCAAGATGTTGCTGCTCTTGTCTCTAAAGCTTTGGCGAATCAGCCTCGACTGCGCAAGTTCCAGGAGTTCCCACGAGCGTCTCGTGTTCGCGTAGCAGCAAGCAAAGACCAGAGCCCGAGCGGTCTCGACCTGGTTGAGGAGTGCGACGACAATACGTTGATAGGAGTTGGAGACCGCTTGTTGTATCTGTTGCAGCGCTGGCAGGTGACAAATGTGGTGCTGGTGGTCGCGCACCACGATTCCAGTCTCAGTGGGCGGCTGCTGGGTGGCGCTGAGCTCTACAAACTCTCCACCGAAGCTGCCAAGCTGGTTCTGGAGCAACACTACATGGACTCCGTCGCCGAAGCTGCCAAGTTCTCGGCAGAAGTCGCGGCAGCGGAAGAAGCTGCATCGTCAACCAAGGAAAAGAATCAAGAGAGGCTGCAGCAACTCGTCCCGGCGACGTGCGTGATGTCTAGTGCTACCGTCCCAACTTGGCCGAAGCACCACCAGCCGACAAGCGACGGCGGAGGTCGCAAGGGTGTCAAGCAGGGCCGCATCAACCACTTCCGCCACCGGGAGATTACTGCTGCTGAACGAAACCAAGAGGCGGAACAAGCCCAGGAGACCGCAAACGAAGGCATCACCAGCGTGCTTAGTGCGAAGAGCACGGGGAGTTTGGAGTGGCTGGGTATTTCACGTGAGGAGTGGCGAAAGCTGCGCAGTATCCGCGTGCCGGTGCGAGAGCTGCACTATCTCTTCATGTGCTTAGTGGTGCTCCTGGAGCCGCCCATCGAGCAGCGCGATGCACGAAAGAGCAAGCCGACCCCAAAGCAACAGGAGCAGTTTGTGCCGTCCGATTTTTCGTGGGCTCATTGTCGTCAGGTGTTGCACAAGTCGTCCGAGTGGAGCCACCGACTGCGAGCCGTGCGTGGCAGCACGCTAGCTCCCTCTCAAGCTGCAGCATTGCGCGCTATCTTCCAGGAACCTACATTCACTGAAAGTGCCTTCGTCCGAATCGCAGCGGGTGCTGGCACCAAAATCTTCGCCTGGCTGCAGAAGCTTCTTGACGAGTACGACGAGAGAGACCTCGGTCTCTTGCGCATTGACATATTACCCGAAGCCGCACCTCAAGCTGCAGCGTCGCCAACCTCTGTCGAAGTGAAAGAGGAAAGGGAAGGGCAACAGCAGCGCCACGACGAGCACGAGCAAGCCGACGAGAAAGCTTCACCCGTCCTCCGAGCACTACAAAACGTGGTCAAGAGCCCGAGGTCTCCAGGCCACAAGCCCCTTAAGATTGTTGATCCAGGTCGTCTTTTCGGTCGCAACCATGCAACTGAATAGGCTTGCTTGAATAAATGCTTCATTAGTGCTACGAGCTTTACGGTGTCAGTGTGTCATGGATAGAGTGCTGATGGATAGGAAAGACCCACTGACAGCCTCCTTAGTGCTAGACGGAGTTGGCTGCCGCAGTATCGCGGACCTGACGCTCGATTCTCTTGCGGATGTCGTCAACAGGGGAGGCGCGGTCTCGAGGTTTCGCCATGAGAATGCCTGCAGTGACGAAGCTGATAATGATGATGGCGTAGATGAAGATGTTGTAGTCCCAGATCGTGCGCATGCCTTTCAAGTAGTGGATCTGCACCCCCAGGAGCGTTCGCAAGGCCGTTAGACGGTCGTAGTCCGCGAACGCTTGGTCGCAGAACTGCACCGCCGGAATCGCACAGAGCAGCACGAGGCCGAGATTGAAGACCAGCGAGTTCATGTACGTCCCGTGGAGCTTCATCGGGTGCAGCGCGATGCAGAAGCAACGCATCCCGAACTTGAAGCACCCTTTGACCGCGCAAGCGAGCAGGTAGGAGCTGAAAATGCCCACGGAGATGGTGTCATGATGCAGCATGTCTGCTGCTGGCACCCACGCAAGCGGGTACGCCAGCAACAGACATGCACGGGGAACACGTACCTGGTGGCCAGGAAGGCAGGCGTCGCAGCGCCGCCGCCTCCGCCGCCACAAGAAGTCCGCGCGCAACGTCGCGTGAAGGCTGGCGCCAGGCTTGCGCAAGACTGCCTGGCGCCCGGAATCCAGAACGCTACCTGCACAAGTATACAAACATGCATATATAGGATTACGAAAACAGAAAAACACTTGCATTTAGTATAGGTTAGCTCAGCTTCTAGAACGACACTAAGGAGAACCTAGAGGAAGGCCTAGAGCACGTAGTTAGCCCGAAGACTTAACGGAATCAATCTCACTTTGCATTTTACCCAACAACAAGCAAGCAACACAACCACTCCACGCACCTTCGCTACGACAGGCTCCAGAGCACCCGGAGCCTGTCATTTGGTAGCACTTGTTGGTCCCCCTCGCAACCGCGCTTCGCTCAACCTCAGGGAGGTCTTCGGGCACCGGCTGGGGATTCGCTTTTGACCGCGCTTCGCTCAACCTCGGAGAGGGCTACGGGCACCGGTCATTGGCTGTAATTCGGACCCGCCTGACATCTGTCGAGGGAACGTCGGCATAAGTACGAGGCACCAGCTGTAGCGGCGCACCCGATCCAGTCCGGCTTTCGAGTTCGGCGGTTAGGGTAGTGCAGTCCGCTCTGAGTTGCCCGGGCCGCTTCTTTGATTGGATGGCTGGACGTAGGGGTCGTCGCGTTGACAACGCTGTTCCCGACGGGTCTTTTGAGAGGCTGGGTGTAATCGACGCCACCGACATCGACAAGTTGCGCACCGATTGCTACCGTCAAATCCGGCACGCAGTGCGAACGACTGAGCGACTGCTAAAGAGAACTTGCTGAGGTCAAGCCACTCACTTCGGAAGAGCGAGACCAGAAAAGGGCGGTCATCCATCAGCTCTGTCGCGCTCAGCGTAAACTCGGCAAGGCAACCGGTCTCGTCAACCTCGGTGTAGCCAGAGTCCTCGACCCGCGTACTACCCGTCAACAACTCGAGCGCGACAACCGTCTCCGTGATCGCGAGGAAGCCCGCCGCCAGCGTAGCCTAGCAACTGTAAGGGAGCTGATTAACTCGTCTAACGAGCAGTAAACACGTTTTAGCCGCTTTTGTTTACGGCAATTCATCGTCGAGTGTGATAACGAATACCTTCGCGGGTATAACGTTTTAGAGGGAATCAGCTTTATTACTAGTTAGGCGTTTGGGTTAAGGCTTCCGCGTGTGAAAGGAAGGCGAACAAGATGGCGGACGTCTCTGAGCTCATGCAAGGAGTGCTGCAACTGATGCAGCAGCAACAAGAGATGATGAGAGTAATGAATGAGCAACGAGGAATGAACGACTTCAAGCTGGATGGGATTAGACTACCCAAGTACACGGGACATGAGTCTGAGTCGTTCCGCCTGTATCAAGAAGAGTTGTCGCAGTACTTTGAGGCCCGCAACATTGACTGGAAGAACGAGCGTTGGGCGACGAGGGTACTGGCTATTATCGGGAGCACGTTGAAAGGGCAGGCTGGTCAGTGGTACCTGGCGCGGAAGCATGAGATTTACTCTGCGGAGCAGTTACTCCGTGAGTTGTCACGCGCATTTGTTCCGGCGGATCTTCAGTTGCGGCTGCGTGAGCAGTTGCGACACCTAAGCCAGAAATCTTGCAAGTCGTTGGGTGATTACGTTTCACGGTTTCGCAACATTGTACTTCAGAGTGGAAAACATGACGGAGATCGACAAGGTAGTGTACTTCTCGCAAGGGTTGATGCCAAATACACGTCAGGAAGTACTGTACAAGCGCTGTGAAACCCTTACGGATGCCATTACGGTAGCGATGGACTATGAGCGCTCGCACTTCGGTGCTCCAGCGCGCACGGGACGTCGCGACCGTGATTACCCACGATTCCGCAGAAACGAGTCGGCTTCAAGATCAAATGGTCCTGAGCCAATGGAGATCGACAGTGCGCAAGAACTCAGTCTAGAAGAGTGCCGTCGGCAGAGGAAATGCTACAACTGCTTCCGTGGTGGTCATATTGCAGCCCACTGTAAGGCCCCTCGTCGGAAACAACGTCCCTACAGAGGTCCGAATCAGCGTCAACGAGACTCGCAGCACGTCAATGCTGTGGAGCAACAAGTCAGCGATGGTGAAGAGAGAATCGTGTACGACCAGTACACTGTGGATGCGTTTGAGGAAGTCAGCATGCATGACGTGGCTGCTAGACCGGATAATGAGCTCATCCGTAAACCCGGGAGAATTGAAGGGCGCCCAGTAACGATACTGCTTGACTGTGGTGCTACGGCAAATCTGGTACGACCAAGAATGGTGTCGAAGGTGACAGGAACTAAGGATGTACAAGTGAAGGGCTTCGATGGAGAGATCAAGGAGTATCGCGATGTCAAGGTAGTGGAAGCGGACATCGGCATGGAAGACAAGACGTTCGAGAAGATGCGCTCACAGAGAGTCCACTGGCGATTGAACATGACGTTATCTTGGGTAAACCGTGGTTTGCTAAATATCAACCAACGATCAACTGGCGAACGCATGAAGTAGTATTTCCGAGCAGGGAAGAGAGACCAAGGCCCAAGACGGACAAGAACGAAGACAAGATAGAAGATCAGGGAGAATGTGAGAAGGACGACACCACAATGGCCCCAAGCGAAGTTGAAGAGTCGGCGACAGCAGAAGAGCAACGAAAGAAAACGGAAAAGGAAGCAATTCGCGCACGCCATCGGTCACATCTCGCCTTGACTGAGGCGTGGCGTAATGGTGTCTTTGGGTCCACGAAGAAGTTCCGTCGTCGTATGCAGGACAGGAAGTTTGCGGAGCTGTTCTTCGTCAAGTTCTGTGTAGCAGTGGAATCCGACAACGTACCAGACTACATTAAGCCTTTGCTTGACAAGTTTGGTGATGTCTTCCCAGAAAAGCTGCCAGATGGTCTACCTCCCGAGCGCATCGTCGAGTTCGACATGGAGATGAAACCTGACGCCGCTCCTAGCACCCGAGCACCGTTTCGACTGTCTAAAACGGAGCAGGAAGCATTGGAAAAGTCTGTCGCGGAAAACATGAAGAAAGGGTGGATAGAAGTCTCAATTCACCCTGGGTCTCCAATATCTTCGGTGTTCCTAAGAAAGATCCGGCGACTGGTCAAATCCCCGAAGAGAGCTGAATGGTTGCGATCCGGGAATAGTTCCATCCCTATTCGTTGGGTCATCGACTTCCGCTATGTGAACAGTCAGACGAAGATTCCGAAGATTCCATTACCGCTAATCGAGGAAATCTTTGACAAGATGGTCGGCTGCACAGTGTTTTCGGTTCTGACCTGGCCCAAGGTTACCACCAGATGCGGGTTAAGCCGCGTAGTCGTCAGTACACCGCTTTTCGTACGCACAAGGAGACTTACCAATGGTGTGTTGCTCTGATGGGTCTTTCGGGTATGCCTGGTGTTTGGTCACGACTGATGCGCGTCCTGTTCGACAAATTCGACTTTGTTGTGGTCTATTTGGACGATATCTGCGTCTTTTCCAAGACCAAAGAAGAGCATCTCAAGCATCTGGATGCGGTATTTGAAGTGCTCCGCCGTGAGAAGCTGTATGCGCACCGATCGAAGTGTTCTTTTGGTCAAGCGAGTGTTAACTTTCTCGGTCACACCGTGTCCGCAGAAGGGTTATCCGTGGATGCGAAGAAGACTAGGGCCATTGAGCAATATCCAGAACCAACGAACAAGAAGGAACTGCAGAGTTTTCTCGGTCTTGCTGGCTACTATCGTCGCTTTATCTGTGACTTTGCGCGACACGCCCTACCTTTGAGTAAGCTGACTAAGAAGCAAGCTTACGTGGGAATGGGGCCCGGCGCAGGCAGACGCTTTTCGATCGCTGAAGCTCGCATTGCAGCAAGCTCCTGTTCTTCGTTTGCCTGACTTCTCGAAACCTTTCACGGTCACAACCGACGCCTCGGGTAAGTGCATGGGCGGTGTGCTCTCGCAAGACTTCGACGGTAGCAGCCATCCGATTGCCTTCTACTCCAAGAAACTCAATGTCCATGAAGTTGGCTGGCCTCCGCATGAGCAGGAACTTTTGGCCATCAAAACCGCTCTTGAGAAGTGGCGTCACTACCTTCACGGCCGGCACTTCGATGTCTTTACCGACAATGCAGCTTGTAGTTGGATGTTGCATCACCCTCAGGTATCGCCTAAAATGGGACGCATGCTAACGTTCTTCTCGCAATTTGACTTCACGATGCATCATGTGAAAGGTCATCTCAATGTCGTGGCCGACGCCCTATCCCGTCCAAGCCAGCTCCCGGCGGATGATTCCGACGACGAAGTTACTGGCGAGCCCGAGCCTTGGAAGTTACCAGCAGTCCATGATTGCTCTTCATCCTGTACGCATCAGGCTTCGAAGCTTCGACGCCACAGTGTCCACGCCGCAATGCTTCGCATGCTTCCGTCGGATGAACGATGTCTTCTTGTCGACGATCTGGACTTGCGGGGGGAGAGTCACCCCATTGGAGTTCAGCAAGAAGTCAATGTACACGTGGAACAAGTCCAGAACGTCGAGTACTCAACATCCAGCGTCCATTTGAGTGAAGACCAGAAGAAGAAGTTCCAGGCTGGATACAAGAAAGACCCCGCGTTCAAGGAAGTATGGAACCGACCGGACAAATCTGCAGACTTCGTCAAATCGAATGGGCTTTTGTACAAGCGTTCGGGTCATTCGGTCATCAGGCTGTGTGTTCCCAATAACGCCCGGCTAATCACGAGCATCTTGGAAGAATTCCATGATGCACCCACGGCAGCTCATCCTGGAATCCGTCGAACGCAATTGAGGGTTGCTCAGTGGTACTTCTGGCCCACGTTGGAGAAGGACACGAAGGAGTACGTGGCAAGCTGTGGGACGTGTGCTAGATGGAAAGTTAGTACCGCGCGCAAGAAAGGAACTATGATGCCAATTCCAGTCCCGAGCGAGTGTTGGGAAGTAGTGACTATGGACTTCGTGACAGGGCTACCAGTTTCCAATGGTTTCGATGCAATCATGACTGTGGTGGACAAACTGTCCAAGCGGCCCAAGTACATTCCGACACATACGACGGCGGATGCTCCAGAAGTTGCCCGCATCTTCTTTGAAGGAGTAGTTCGTCATCACGGTCTGCCAAAGGTGATCATCAGCGACCGAGACCCCAAGTTCACATCAAAGTTTTGGAAGTCGCTCATGGATATCATGGGGGTCAAGTTGTCGCTCACCACGGCATATCGTGCCCAAGCGGATGGACAGACTGAGCGTCAGAACCTTGTCTTGGAAGATGCATTACGGTGCATGGTGTCCTACCATGGTCGAGACTGGGCTACGCATTTGGGAACAATCGAGTACGCACATGCGACGCTGGAGAGTTCCTCGACAACGTTTACGCCGTTCGAAGTGGACACAGGACGCAAGGTCAGGAACTTAGTATCCCAGATCACCCCTGGTGAAGTTCGTGATGAAGATGTTCCACTAGTTGACTTCGCGCAAAAGTTTGCTGAAGAACGCAAGAAGATCGTTGAATTGGCCCGCAAGAATCTCCTGGCAGCACAAGAACGTCAAAAGAAGTATTACGACAGGAAGCGCCGAGACGTGGAGTTCAAGGAAGGAGATCTCGTATTGCTGGATACGCGTAACTTGCCTCTCAAGCGCATCACGGCCAACACGGAACTCAACCGCGAGAAGTTGGCGATGAGGTACATCGGCCCGTTCAAGATCGAGAAGATGATAAATTCCAACGTAGCACGGCTCAAGCTACCGCGGCACATGAGTCGTCTTCACCTGAGTTTCAACGTGGAGTTCCTCAAGCATGACGTTCCGAACCCTCAACGCTTCGCGTCGCGACCTTTGCCCAAGTCTGCACCAGTACTCCTCGACGATGCCACCGACGAAGAACTGCATTTCCCAGAAGCTCTGCTCCAGCAGAAACAGCGCAACAACAAACGTCTCTGGTTGGTCAAGTGGCATGGACTCCTGATTCAGAAAACACATGGGAATACGAGGTCAAGCTAAAACGGGTATCGCATTGGCGTGAACTTCTCCACAAGTTCCGTCAACAGCGCCAACGCGATTAAAAGTCCGGGGATGTCATGATGCAGCATGTCTGCTGCTGGCACCCACGCAAGCGGGTACGCCAGCAACAGACATGCACGGGGAACACGTACCTGGTGGCCAGGAAGGCAGGCGTCGCAGCGCCGCCGCCTCCGCCGCCACAAGAAGTCCGCGCGCAACGTCGCGTGAAGGCTGGCGCCAGGCTTGCGCAAGACTGCCTGGCGCCCGGAATCCAGAACGCTACCTGCACAAGTATACAAACATGCATATATAGGATTACGAAAACAGAAAAACACTTGCATTTAGTATAGGTTAGCTCAGCTTCTAGAACGACACTAAGGAGAACCTAGAGGAAGGCCTAGAGCACGTAGTTAGCCCGAAGACTTAACGGAATCAATCTCACTTTGCATTTTACCCAACAACAAGCAAGCAACACAACCACTCCACGCACCTTCGCTACGACAGGCTCCAGAGCACCCGGAGCCTGTCAGATGGTGCCGAAGAGCGGGAACCAGCGGTCAAACCAAATGAAGTACGTGTTGAGGAACGGCAGCAGCGGCGTGTTCGGCAGCATGTAGAGGGCGATGTGGAAGAACCACATGCAGCTGATGACGCTCGCTATGCAGCCCAGGAACAGCTTGAAAATCGGCTTCAGCGGGTTGAAGTTGCGGTATTCCTCGTGACAGAGCTTCAGGTCCACGACGTCGCCCTCGAGCAAGTAGACCGACTGCTTGAACTTGTTGAGCGTCACGAAGTCCAGTCGCCGCTGCTTCTTGCGCTCCCACGAGCTCTGTCCGTGACCAGGGCGATCCATGCTCTGCTTGATCGATCGGCCGACCTCGAGGAGCTCCGTTGAGCGGCGCTGAAGAATCAGCTTCTGGATCGCGTAGACGTCGGCGCTGATAAACTTCGGGCGATGGAAGAAAGCACTATTGGAGCAGCACAACAAAACAACGTCAGTGAATAAATACACAAGCATAGTCTAGCGAGAACGATTCCTTACAGGATCAAGTCCATGGGCAGCGCGATAAGTCCAATGCCGCAGAAGATCGAGAAGCCGAACCAGCCGACAAAGCTCGTGAGACCCGTGACGTACACCGGTAGTGAGACGTCCACGGTCAGTGTAATGTGCTGCACCGTGACATTGCTGGCTGCATCGACGACGTCGGTGGATAGCGTCGTCCCGTCGACGTAAGCGTGAAAGCCCGCAGTGGCAGACATGGAGTTCACCTCCAACGCGCGCATGGGGACGTTGCTCTCGCCGCTTGTGATGTAGAGGACCGTGATCAACGCCGCGGCGACGACCACCGTGCCGACCTCCATCTTGATCGCCTCGCCCCACTGACTCTTCTTCGGGTTGTCCTCGCCGTCATCGGCCTCGTAGTAGAAGATCGCGAACGGCAGCAGCACCACCAGGAAGATCACGATGGACAAGAACACCATCAGCCACAGCAGGTCCATGTTGATGTTGCCGCACGCTGTGTTCCAGCCTTCGGCACAGCCGATGGCCGTCGAGTTGTTGGCCACATCCAGCGGCAGCAGCAGGACCGTCGCCTCTGCGAAGAACAGCCCGAAGACCTGCAGGTGCAACGCGAGCTAGCTCAGCACCACTTCAAAGCAAGGACAGCAGACGCTGCCGCTTCGTACGTACCACGAGCGCTTTCGGAAAGTAGGCGGTGTTCTTGTCGTCGTCGTGCTGGAAGTAGACCAGAATGTAGACGTTGCAGATGAGCAGCGCCACTGCGATGATGATCACCACGGCCAGCAGGAACAGATCCACGCCCATGGCAACAGCGGCAGGGGGCAATTAGGAGATGCCTTCTTTCTTTCTCCCTAGCTTCTCAACTCTATGCCTTTCTCGTCGACACTCGACGTTAGTGTAACGGACAGCCCGCGGCAAGCGAAACGGACGGACGCATTTAACTCTGCTGCTGTAATAGACGATACTGTACTATATGCAGTGTGGGTGTTCTACGGCTAGCGGACTAACACTACGGAAACTAAGCTATGGTTTGGATGGGGGCCTCAGGCGGTTCTTTTGACGCATTGCGACGGCGGTCGTAACCCCGCCACTCATGCAGTAATTGGACATAGTGTTGTAATCATCATCGGCTCCACCACTATAAGAATTTAAGCACAGCACACGCGCATATGCTGGGACGAACTCACTAGCTAACTACGGCCACATCGAGGCTTGATCTCGAGAAAGGCAAAAGGCTTAATGGAGCCTTGTGGTTGTGAGGCGGAGACACAGGGCTCTCTCGTCCAACCATCTGGCGGTGTGTTTTGCACACATAATTGTGTAAATTCACAAAAACTGCGACGGAGCAACTCGTTTGGTACACTGTACCAAGTGAGTAATCGGACCTCTTGGATACTTGTCAGTCAAGTCGCAGCTATTACAGTCCTCCCCCCCGTTATGCGCATGGGTACAGCGATCCGATTAGGAAGGGAATACGGAACAGATATGAGTAGACACATTAAATGTACTGATATTAACTAGTTAAGCAATGCGGAGATCTTGCTCCTGTCTTTCTACGACGCGGCGTGCCGTATCGCGTGACAGAGGCTTCCGCAGCTTGAAAGTATCTGTCGCCCAGCGTGCGAGGTCGGCATAGCCCTGCTCAGCTCCTTGGGCGCGCGTCTTCGGGCGTACTCGCAGATTGCAATGCGGAGAGTCTTGCTGGCAGTCATGGTGGGTGCGAATTCGTAAATGAGGCATGGAACTTAGCGGGTACACAAATGCTGAGTTCCTCGGACAACTGATGTTCATTTACAGCCTCTCAAAGCGGAACTTACTTGGGAGGGGACCTGTGCATGGAGGCGATGGTGATCTTCACGTTCCCGCCCCAATTCCTAGTGATCTGCAGATATTAACAAAATTCAATGCTTTGATTAGATTGGCTACTGGACCCGCGACCTTGATAAACAGATATGACGGGGTATGTAAAAGACCAGGTGCGCATATCGGGAGGGAGGACTGTAATAGACCATGGCGGAGCACCGAGCAGGGCATCGTGCACTACACATTGCAGATCAGCCAACCATCGTGACACTTCTGTCAAGCCTCAACGCGCACAGATGGCAACGCAGACGGCGGTACACGAAGCCTCACTGCGGATTCACTGCAGCTTCGTGCTGCGTGGGCTGAACCCGAGCCTGGTCACCCGGCTTCAACTGATCCAGGCGCGCTGCGATACATGCAGTTGGGGACGAGCAGCAACTGTGCATGAAGTGCTATTATACGGAAGAACATGGCTCACCTCGGCGCTTTCACGCCGAAATGAGATTGCAGTCATAAACCTGCCATGGCGAACGTTGTGGACCTCCGACCGGCTCGCGCATAATACTTGAGCTTGAGTGCGAGCTTTGCCTCTCCGGCTTCGGTGGCCGACGCTGACGGAGGTCTATGTGCAGTGGCGATGCCGCGGATCGGAACCTCGTTGCCAACGAGTCGTTGGCATGACTCCACGTGGGGCGGCCCCGTGCTCGAGTGTTCGCGCACAGATTTGCTTTCCCACCGCTCGATCGAACCGCTACGATACCGCTTGAAGACTTGAAGGGATCTCCCAGCTTGGTCGCCTGACTGTTGCTGTTGTATGGGAGTCCTATTGGGACCCTCGCCTCTCGCTGGTACAGTAGACACATTCATCGAGTGGCGGAGCTGCCCGCAAGTGCTTGAAGCCGTGAGGTGCTGACAACAGCAGGGTCTGCCGTGCCAGCCCACGCCACGGCGGTGACACCGAGTCCGTGTGCGCATTGCGCCGAGCGGCCGGCTGGCTGGCAGTCAGCCAGCCCGTTCTCTCGGCGCAGGCATGTCGTTGCGTTGCAAAGGGATGACGTGAGACTCGTGCTCGATTGACATCTGAGCGCGCCGACCAGGGCGCGGGCTTACAAATTCAGCGTTACAGTATCCTTCTCGGTGGGGGGCGCGACCGCAAAGGTGGCGGCGCTGTTCGAAAGCGCAGACTCAACAACAGCGATGGCGGCTAGCGAGTTTAAATCAAGGTACTGTAGTGAGTGCATTGCTCGCCTAACAAACCAGCGATCCTGCATGTCCCGCTTCATGTGTAACGCGAGACTGAAAACTTTCGCGCCGCTGTAACAACAACCTGCACCGGAGATTGCGAGCGGCGATGGCGCGGACTTGTTCTTTAAAAGAAAAGAAAAAACATTGTTTTCGTGCCGTGGAGTTAGCTTTATCGCGAGAAGGAGCTGGATTCGGTCAGACACAAAGTTCAGCTCCTGTCATTTATCTTCCGAAATCAGCTCCTGCTGGTGGGTGGCTGCATGCTTGTTGGTTGCTTGAAGCAACGTGCTTGAAGCGAGCTGAGAGCGACCACACGGTGAGGCGAGTTCCTCCCATCCGGCCTCCGCTTCCTCGGCCGAGCGAGCAGCAGTGGCTACACACGTACTGTACGTACATGTACATGTATTTACTTCGTCGTACGAAACATCCGACGGTCCCCGCTGGGCATCAACAGAATGAGCACCGCAAATCGCGCGTGGCCTCGAAGTTGCGGCGAACACAGAGAGAGAATCCAAGCTGTAATGGCCCGCGACATGCTGGAAGGGCGCCGCCCTTCGCGGCAGTGGCCCCGTGTGGCTGTTGATACAGTACTTTGATAGTCGCTGCGGGAGCACCATCATGCGGCTGCAGCTTGGCGCGCGACACCACGACCGCGACGCTCATTCTTGAAGTCAAGGAGAGCGATTTCGCGCTGGGCAAGCAACGTCACGGCCCCTCTGTGCCATGTGTGCGGCGCCGAGAGCCACCAGCTCCATCGAGACATGCACTCGCACTGCGAGTCTCGCAGGGCCTGCTCAAAAAGACACGAAGAGCGTTTGGTGGATAAGGGCAGTCGAACCCCGTTGTGTTGGCCCGGGGCTGTGCATGTCTAGGCGGCACCTGACAAGGCCGCCGGAAAAACTAATGGATCGAGCAAGCGTGTGTACACTGTAGGACAGGTACCTACGTACAGTACAGTAATAGGTTACAGTACGGTATTGTAAACCTCCCTCCGTTGCCCCGGGAGCGCAGTGTCTTGAATGAATGCATCGGCCAACAACCAACGCCTGCAGCGATGAATCCCATGAATTGGAAAAGCCGTCACCGTCATCGATGTCGCCGCCGCGCTGGCGGATACCAAGTACACCTTCGTGTACCTACCTACAGTACCTATCCTCGCTACATGTATTGTGGCAGCACGGCTCTCGCCTGCCAAGTTGGTCGCCGCGTGTGCAAGTGTACTGGTACATTAGGGGGTGGACGTCAACAGCTGCCGGTCTCGCCTCCACCAGATGCCGCGAGGGCCGAGGTGACTTGAAGTTTGTATGCTGCTGACTAGTTGCCGCGAGTCAGTTCGGGTTAGAGGAAGTCGGACCACAGGCTCCCATCCTCCCTCGAGCAGCGAAGCCCCAAGTCACGACAACACCAACGAGGGCCGTGCGCCATCCGCGAGCGGCTGGGGTGCAGTCTGCTGTGGCCAAGAACCTTCGCCGAGACCGTCGCGCCGGCCGCTCACTCTTCTTTTTGCGCCGCCGCTCGCGCGACAGACCCCGAGCAATCGACGCTCGGATCAGCCCCCACCGCCGATCTCAAAGCGCGTTCTTGCCTGTCAAGCCGCCGTCGGCCGCTCTCACTGCCCTCCGTTCTCTCGACTCGACACGCCCGCCGCCTGCATTCGATTTCGAAGGTCGTTCGCGAGCAAAGCGAATCTCTCGTGCCTCCGCTCCACATCCCGAGGAGCGTTCGTCCCATCCGAGCGCGCGTTCTCCTGGTTCTGGGCCACGAGACCCCTTCAAGGCGTGCAGCAGCAGGTCCGCCAGCGTTAGCAACGAGTGAATCCAGCCTTGCCGCCCGACGCCCCGAGACGAGCGAGCGCCTCAGTTGTAAAATCGAGCCGCGCAGGACAATCGAGAGGAACTGCCCGCCGACCCGAAATGTCCATTGAGAGCGCGCAAGACAGCGAGACTGGCCAGCAGCGGCCCAGCATGACCCACAAGGCTGCGCGCGCGCTGCAGCCGCCCGTCGCCATGGCGCAGCACAGCCAGTACTCGGACATGCTGCTCGGAGACATGGGCATGATGGGCTGCGACGTCGACGCCTGGTCGCGCCCGCAGCACCACCAGCAGCAGCAGCAGTACGCCCCGCAGCAGCAGCAGTTCGGCTTTGCCTGTCCCCGGCGGTGCTCACGCGCCACACCTCCATGCCTGTGCGTCAGATGAACCCCACTCACTTCCAGCCTCAGCCGCAGCAGCCGCCCGCGACGTCGTTCGCCATGGGCATGCCGCCGACGCTCGCACGGCATCACAGCCACGGATACGTCTCGGTCATGCAGCAGCAGCAGCAACAACAAGGATACCAGACCCATATGAACGTGCCGATGCCGCCCCGCCAGGTGCACGTGAACGAAATGCAGCACCTTCTGGAGATCAGCATGGGCCAGCAGCAGCCCCTGCAGTACCAGCCCCAGCAGCGCGTGATGAAGCCCGAGCCGATTTCGTCTTCCTCGGCTATGAACGTCGAGCCCATCGCCTTCACCCCCGCCGACAACAGCGCCAAGATGCCCATGGACGACCTGGACCCCTCGCCTACGCCGTGTTCGGGAACGCCTCGGTCCCCAAGCCGGCGCTCCCGGGCATGCCCCACGACATCCAGCAGATCGAGTCGGCCTTCGACTCGCTCGACCGCCTGCTCCCCGAGATCGAGCAGGAGATGCTCTTCCGCTCGCCGGAGCTGGACCAGTTCGCCCGGGCCACGGTGGCTGCCAACATGAAGCCGACCACCAAGTCGCCCAAGAGCATGGCGACCTGCAAGGTGGCTGGCTGCGAGCGCCGCGTGCGCTCCAAGGGCTTCTGCAAGACCCACGGCGGAGGCCGCAAGTGCAGCATCGAGGGGTGCAAGAAGTCGAGCCAGAACGGCGACTTCTGCATCGGCCACGGCGGCGGCAAGAAGTGCAAGGAGGAGGGATGCGCCAAGGCCGCGCAGTCGCACGGCCTGTGCAAGGCTCACGGCGGCGGAGCGCGCTGCAAGTTCCCTAACTGCAACAAGAGCTCGCAGGGCGGCGGTCTGTGCCGTGCCCACGGCGGCGGCAAGCGCTGCCAGGCCGCTGGATGCCCCAAGGGCGCCCAGCGCGGCAACTTTTGCGCCACGCACGGCGGCTTCCGCAACTGCAAGATCGAGGGCTGCGTGCGCACGGACCGTGGCGGAGGCTTCTGCGAGGTGCACCGTCGTGGTCGCCTCTGTAAGATCGAGGGCTGCAAGAAGCTGTCGCGCAACCAGGGCATGTGCACCATGCACATTCGCGAGGAGAAGCAGGACATGAACTCCAGCGCCTCCGTGAAGCCCGAGACCGCCACGGCCCTCGCGGTCTGAAGACCATGACGGTCTTCTTCATTCCGGTCGACTCGGTCAAACTCCGTCCTTCTCTCTCTCTCTCTCAACTACCGCACGAAACTTCGTCCCTCATTCAATGGAAGATGGGGAGGAAGGATCAGGACAACGAAGTCGACTCCGGACAACTCGAGCTGCCGTCTATCGCTCGGGTGTATGTGTCTCTATGTCTCTAGCTTGTATTCATCGGCGTCGTGCCGACCAGTCTACAGTCTAGTCTCCGTGGACAGCTATGTATCTGTGAAGTCAAGTATTTAAGTCGTTCGATGGATCAATGAAGCAAATGTATCAAGTTTAAGCTGTTCTTCACTGAGGTTAGCCGTCAGCTTTGGCTCGATATGAAGCTAAACATCGTTGGAAGTTCTTATCCACCTAAAAGTCATCACGGGTTGGCCGAGGAGTCCACGTAGCGGCATGATTCTCTATCCCCCTTACGTGCCCCCTGTAGTGTTGATGATAGGCGGCCAAGTCAACGATACCTATCTTGACTGCAGGAACAGCAGCGAGCGCTGCGGATTTGTGGCCATCGTGGTGTTGGAAAGCCCTCGACCGCTTCAAGTATCGACAACAAGGGGCTACCACGCTGCCAAAGAAGCGCTCGAGTCACTCGAGTGCTGTGTCCTACCCGGCTGTTGCTGCTTGGGTGCGGTCAAAGCCTGCCGGCCATGAGCCGCTACGATAGAGAGCCTCGCAAGTTGCAATAGAGCTTGGTGGCGATCGCACAACCTCATAATACTTGCATTTGGTTTGTGGCAATAATGAATGGTGTCTGACGGACGCTAGGTATTTACATGGCTCCGATAAGAGCGGCGGCGCTGATACGTATCATGTAGAGCAGCTTAGGGCGTGCCTCCAGACAGGGCGGCACTGGTCTTAGGCGACATCGACGCCGTGGACGAGACCTCGTCCATGTCGTCGTCCTGCGGGATCTCCAGGTGAAGCACCCGCGCGTGGTGGATCTGACGGACCGGCTGTGGGTGGTCGATCTGCGGAGGCATGGACGTCCGGTGCGGGTGCGCGGCCTTGCCATGGTTGTGATGGCCATGTTTGCTCTGCGGCAGCTTGGCACCGTGGTGCATCTTGCCGTGCGGCGCCTTGGGCTCCTGCTTGGGCTCCACCGCCTTGACCGGGTTCTTGGCCGGCGAGAACTTGGAGTACAGGCCGATCATCTCCTTCTTCATCTTGGCCTGGTACTTGTCGTGCTCGCGCTGGTACTCGGTCGTGAAATTGGCAATGTGCGTGAGCAGCACGTCCAGCTCCTCCTCGGTGTCCTCCTCCTCGAAGTACTCGAGGAAGTGCGCCTTGGCCGCGTTCAGCTTGTCCAGCAAGTCCTGGAGAGCGTACAGCTCCGTTTTGACCTCCTTGCAGAACTGCATCAGAGTGTTGTTGTACGCCGTCATCGCCTCCTTGTCAGCGTCGCTAGCGGTAGGAGGCGGAATCGAGGCCTCGGCCTCGCGCAACAGCTTCTGCAAGCCCGCCTCCAGTCCGTTCTTCTCCGATGCGAGCGACGCGTACGCCACCTTGCTGCACTTGGAAATGAGGTCGATGTCATTGTAGAAGTGCGCGAGGTGGGGCACGTCGCGCTCGATCGACTGCACCACGTACTGCAAAAAGGTGATGCCGCCCACAAACGCCTTGGTCTGCGAAAACTTGACCAGGGATCCCAGCGAGAAGGCGTCGACGCCCTGCTGCTCGTCGTCGCCGCCGAAGTTGAGCAGATTGCCGATCTGCAGAATATAAATAAATAGTTGGCGTAGTTCTGCGCTAGAGCACACCTGGTACACACCTCGGGTCACAAGGTCCAACGACTCGCGCAGCTCGTGCACGCGCGAGGGAACTCCTGCTTGAATACTAGACATCCAAGCTTCTCGTGGAAGCGCGGCACGCTGCGCACTTCCATCAAAAACTGTTCGGCAGTGCCGATTGTGGCCATGTCGCCCTTGAAGGCGTTGATGGCCTCCATCTCCTTGCGGTCGGGCCACATGTCCATGAGGGACCGCACTTGAGACGGCGAAAGCACAGACGGGTTCATCGACAGAATCTCGCGCTTCAGCTCCGGGAACGTCAGCTTCACGCGCGCCAGAGTGATGGCGATGTTCTGCGACTTCTTCATATCGATGAGCTGGACCATCGCCTTCTTCTTCTTGGCCGCAGCGGCGCCATCCGACTTTACGGAGGCGTTGCGCTTCTTGCTCTCGGTCAGGTCCTTCACAAACAGCTTCTCGAGCATCGCGCGACTCTCCTCGGAGATCTGGACCGCCTCCTTCGCCTCTTCCACGGCGTCCCCGCCCCACAGACTGTCGCGACGGGTCCGGTGCCGCTTTCCCTCCCAGTGCAGCTTCTTGCGGATCGAGTCTTTGCGTTTCAGCGTCTTCTTTGGCTCCTGCGCAGGAGTCGCCGCCGAACGAGGGCCGTTCAGCTCTGCCGGGTCGAGGCCGGCCATCCGCATCTTTGCTCCACAGCGCCGCGGGCAAGCCCATACGAAGCATCTGGAAGTACTTGTGGTATTTCTTGCGGTGGGCAGCTCGCTCCTCCTCCGAGACTTCAGAGGACGCTGCAGGCTTCGGCTCTGGCCGCTTGGGGGTCCCTGCAACCAGGCCGGATCCACGCCGTCCATGCGCATCTTGTGCTCCACCACAGCGGGGGCAACCCCACCTTCACCATTTGCAAGTACTTGCCGTGCTTGGCCTCGTACTCCTTCAGCTGCGCCTGGTACGCCGCCTCGGCTTCCTCGTCGAGAGCGGGTGCTGGCGCCTCCGGCAGGGGCTTGTTCGGGTCCATGTCCAGGACGGCCGGGTCCACGTTCTCACTCTGCATCTTGTGCTTGACAACGGGCGCCGGGAGACCCACCTTTAGCATTTTGAAGTACTTCTGGTACGTCGGGTGGTCCTTCAGCGGGGTCTGATCCTTTCCAGCGTTGTTGCCATCCGAAGCCGCAGCAGGTGACGGAGACGCGACCTCAGCTGTTGCTGCCACAGGTGTCTGCGGGGCCGCTTGGCGTTGCTTCAACATCGCAGCCAAAGGATGCGCGGCTCCGCTAGCTTCCTCCTGTGCAGCAGCCGCCGGTGGGGGCGACGGCGCAGTTCTCCTCGCAAGCATCGCCTCCAACGGGTTGACCTTCTTGGGGGTCTCCTCACTCGGGGACTCCAGCGGCGGGGAAGATCGCTTGGCCAGCATGGCTTCAAGTGCGTTGGTCTTCTTGGCTGGGGCCTCCTCCGGGCTGCTCGTTTCCGATGGCGGAGCAGCTCGCTTCGCAAGCATCTCAGCCAGCATGTTACTTCTGTCCATGGCGGGGATTTTCTGGGGGTCTGTGGCACACTTGTCTCGGCCTCCGAGGGCCTTGATACCGGTGCTTCCTCTTCATCGGAAGAGTCTGTGGCTTGGTTCGGCGGGGAGCGCGCGGTTGGCGAGCATGTCCGCTACACTAGCGTGTCTGTCCACGCCCGCGGGCATATGCCGCTGCGAGAGCATATCGAGTAGCCCCCCTCCGAAAAAGTCCTCGCTGTTGTTTCTTGAGCGCGCGGGGGTGGAGTACATGGATTCCAGGTCATCCATCTCGTCTTCGATCCGCACGTCGGCCATGATGTCGAACGAGTCGTATCTCCTGCGCTCCTTCTTCCGCCTCTGCGGGGTCCTGTCGACGGGCTCTTCGTCCTGCAGCTCCTCGGCCTGCTGTCTTGCGAGGAGGTCCTCCAGCGCGCTCTGGAGTCGTCCGCGGCCTTGTACTGCGCTGCGCGTTTCCTCTTGCTGGTTGTCCTCGGAGGACGTGGACGACGTCGCGGACGAGTGTCGGCTCTCCGCGGCGTTCCTGGACACGAGATCTCGGACGTCGATGGCTTTGTCGTCGTTCTGCGCGGCCTTCTCGTCCTCGTCGCTATCGCTGTTCCTATGTGATGCCTGGCCGTCGCCATCGTCATCGCCATCGCCGCTGTCGGGCTCGAGCGAGCTGGTTGTATGCCGGAAGAAGTCCTGGACCTTTGCCGGTCGTTCCAAGGTGCGTGTGGCTGTGTCGGTGCTGTCTGCGGCTGGCCGAAGGGCGTGCGCTGGAAGGTGCCCATGGGCAGGCCGAACTGCAGGCCCTCGGCGCGGGCCGAGCGGCCGCGCACCAGCTGCGGCAGTGTCACGGGGGCTGCACACTGGCCGGCGCGCCGGCGCTTCCGGCAGCAGCCGGGCCGACACCGACACCGCCCCGCTTGTCGGCGGCGGAGTTGTGTGTCATGAGCATGGAGATGAAGGACGGCGCCATTTTCGCCTAAGCAACGGCCGAGAACGCTCCGAGAGAGACTGCGGCGGGGGCCGCGCGCGCAAAGTCGAGTCGAGTCTGCGCCAAGCTGGCCTGCAAATCAAGCGGCCAGACGACGGGGGCAATTGCAAGCGCCTTGCAGACAAGGCTGGATTCGCGTTTTTTGCCGAGTGGGCCGGTTGGATAATCCTGAGGCCCACGCGCCCGAGCTCGGCGGTGAGGTGCGTGTTTCTACGTGTATGTTGCAGGCCTTGCACTGCAGGGTGTGCTACACTTTGAAGGCAGCTGTGGTGATGGGGGCTCCGAAATAAGTGCGCGTCCCACTCCGCTGCTGTAAGTGGGACACGTACTTATTCAAATGGCATACCATCTCACAGGTGCGAGGAGCTACAAAATATATGCTGAGACATTTTCGATGGCGATCGTCTAGTGCAGGGGTATTGGATACGGCCTTGCGCACTTAGTGCAATGCGTACTTGCGTCAACTGGCAAAAAATTGAGTTAAGCATACCGGAGCCAAGTCGCTTTGAAACGCCAATTGACTGGCGCTCAGTATGCCGAGCTCGACCACCACGAATCTGAACTTGGCTCGGGTTTCTTGCACGCCCTAGGGCTCGGAGCGCTCAGATAAGCCCGGTCGCGAATGACTTGCCCGCTTGACCGATTTCGCGACTCACTCGGTTGCTAATTGACGTCGCGTGACCGGCGGCGCCGGCGGCAGTCGCCGATGCCTTTTGCGTGGCGTCGACCAGCTTGGGGCCGCCACTTTTTCAGCTGTCTTCTCTATGGAGAATGTTGGGACACGCTCAGAGCGGGAAGTGGAAGGGAGTTCCAACGCCACGGAGGTGGCGAGCTATGGCCAAGTTGGCCAGCGCGGCGGCGGCGACGACCGACAACATCTTAGCTCGGCGGAGCACTTGCGCCACACTGCGGAACTCGCTGCGCGCTAGCCCCGGCACACTACGAGCGCACACCAAGATACTTTTCCTCGATGTGACTCACTGCGGAATTGTATGGGCTGGATTGCACGTACTGTAAACACCTCGAATCTGAAGCAGCTGTGTGCCCTCAATAACACATGCGCTCGAGCGCATCAGAGTGAGTCAAAGCGCACTGCCAGACCCGATGCCCCCGCGAGCCTCGATGCAGAGAATCCGCCGCGGACAGCACGTTTTCTGCGTGGTCCAGCATGGTCCAACCTTGCGTTCACGGTTGGTTGAAGCAATGCCGCCGCCCGTCTGCCGTTCTCAGTATTCAGCTCCGTATTCAGTCCAAAACCTCCGGCCCGGCATGAAGAGCCGCCCAGAGCCTCCAGAACGGCATGCCCAAAGCCCAGCTGCTCGTCATGCCCGTCCAATTCTGTTGGGGCGCTCGCTGTCCCAAAGCAAGAGAGCGTGCCAGCACCAGCGCCGCCAGCGCACTGAGCGGGGCCCTCAAGGCACGACAGCCCCTTAGGAAGCGGCGGGAAGGACGAGAGAAAAAGATCGACCAACTGCAAACAGCCATAGTATATGGCGCGGATGGGGCCCATTTGACACAACACGCGATTTGCGCAACAAGATACGCCAACTTCAACCATGTTCGTCGACGACGCCCCCAGCGATGGCTACGTGGCCACCTTGAAGCTGGCGCGCCGCGATCTTGAGGAGAGGCTGGCTGGCTTAGTCCGGGTTGTCGAAACGCCGCCTTGTCCGGCGTTCAGTCGGCGTCGGCATCAGTGACGGCGTACTCTCGGTAGAACGGGTCCAGCTCGAGCTGCGCCGCCGGCACGAGGTGGTCGCGCGCGCCCTCGCGGGACGCGCCACTCCTGCTCACGGCGGAAGAAGGATGAGCGCGCAGATGCGCGTTAGACATCGGAGCTGGGCAAGCCACGCACAGAGCGGGCGGCGACTGAAACCAGTGCAAGAACGAACCATTCGTCGTGGAGGCCGTCGCTGTTGACGGTCGGCAGCACCTTGAGCGGCCGGTGGATCCCGTAGCAGAACGAGCGGTGACTGGCGCAGCACGACAAAATGATCCCACACGTTAGAGATGCCCAATAGCTACACTGCACTGCGGTCCAAGACCAAACCAACCTTCGATACGAGTTCTGGTGCTGCACGCTCGCGGACGACGTGCGGCAGCGATACTGGCAGTACTGGAAAACGGTGATCTCGGCCGGGTCGCTGTAGACCGGATGGTTCGGGTCAGCGTGCGTCAAGTAGTCTCGCCGGATGCCGGTCTGAGAGACGCCAAGCACAAGGTGAAAAACAGTTCAAGGTCAGCTGGGGTCTTCAAGTGGGGGGACTCAACGGGGCCTACACCAAATGAGCCACACGAAGCTCTACGCAGCCTGCAGGCGCAACTGCCCAAGCGGCCATCGCAGCAACACAAAACGTACGTTGAGGGTGCATGCAGCAGGACACACAGTGCTCGAAGACGTCACAGCAGTGCGGCGGATTCGTATCACACCGGTCGCACGTGAACTGCTTTATCCGCGGAAGGCTCGCGTCGGTCTCGTTGCAGCAGCCGATCTTCGCCTTGTCCAGCTGCGACCGTGTGCACACATAGCCTAGCAGTAGCAGTAGCAGTAGCAGTAGCAGTAGCAGTAGCAGTAGCAGTAGCAGTAGCAGTAGCAGTACCGACAGCAACGTTAATACAGCCCACCCAGCAGCAACTGCATGATCCAATGTACCTCGTACCCATAGAATCCGTTAGCAGGCTCACGCCTTGGACAGTGTTCTCGCAACGAAGCTCTGTGTTGTCCAGCTTCAGTCCGTCACCTCCTTCACGCAGGAACATTTGACGACGCCCCGGCATCGACGTGTCCACGCGGTCCACTATAATATGCGATCGGATTTTCTCTTCATCGAGCTCGTCCGCGCTAATTAATCCAAACAAGCCGTGAGTCTCCATCTGCATGTAGCCAAGCTACTGGATAGCTCACTTACCTCATTTTAGCTCCCCGGCCCGATGGGAACCGCATGCGTCCGATAGTGAGCACGATGTACGGCAGCGCGAACGCCAGGCCCAGCGCCAGCAGCAACCTCAGCGTGCTCATCTTCTTCCTGGGATGCACCGACACGCGGATCGACTGCACCAGCCACCGGTCCACGAACGCGACGTAGCGCGGCACGCTGCGCTGCAGACACTGCACGCCGCGCCTCCCCAGCTCCACGAACACCTGGCTCAGGAACATGACGGCCGCCATGAACTTCCGCCAGCGCGACTCACGCACGCGTCTGTCCTGCCGCGCGCGCTGCTCGGACGCCAGACGGTTCTCGCCTTCGCGCATCAGCTCAGCCAAAACCTCGTCGTCCGTCTCGTCGTCCGCTCGGTTCACGCCGCGCAGCATGCCGGAAGCCGCGCAGGCATGAGAATGAAGAAGTTCCCAAAAGAGTAGGATTCCCCAAATCAGTGTACGCGTCGTCCCCAAACCAGTAATTGAAATGTACCACGGAGCTCTTCAACTTCAGCTTGAGCAGGGGAGCTGGGACGCCATCATTTCCTTTATTTCTTGGCTTCTTGTACAGTCAAGAAGCTCATTGCTGTTTTACTACGCTCGGGTGAACACGATGGAATCGACGGTATCTGCGTACGTCCCGAAGAATTGGGAGCACGAACTGACTGCGGCGGAAGCAATCGTGCTCGTCGCGCTGCCAGTGGTTGCCTTGATACTGTGCTACGTTTTACTGCGCGTTGTCTGGAGAGTGCCGAGTCCCTCTGAACTCCCGCAGCGCGAACAGCCGAAGTATGGTTCCGTACCGCAAAGCATAGACTCGCAGCCCGCGGCTAAGTGGCACAAGACCTTTGACTTGGCGTTCCTGATTGGCATGATCGTGTACGCGGGAGTACTGCTGCTGTTGACCTACTTCTACGACTGCTGGAGACCCGCTTCTGGCTCATGCAGCTGCCCAAGCTTGGCGTGATGATACTGGTGTCTGTAATCGGCGGGCTCATTTGCCGCTGGTTTTGCGAAGTCGACGAGAAGGGCTACTTCTTGACGAGCAGATCATCCAAGTTCAAGATCAACTACACACGGAAGCTCCAGGACTTCGCTGCCTACATTGTGCCAATGGTGGTCAAAGCAGGAAACCCTGGACCGATCGCTCGAGCGTGGGGAGACTTCTTCACCATGCTGGGTTTCCTCTTGCTCATCAAGCCGATTCGCGAGAATTTTAAGTTTTTCATGCTCCAATTCAACTCGCTCGACCGCCCAGAAGATCGCCCCAATGCGTTGAAGTGGATCATTTTGGGCAATATCGCCCCCGGAAAGCTCTTGTTGATGCTGTTCATGTGGTTATTCGCGACGAAAAAGGCGCTGACCTTTATTCTCGTATTCATCACGGGTATTGGCCATGGTTTCGCTGAGCCCGTCGGCATAGAGTGCGGCAAACACAAGTACAAGGTGCGCAGTTGTTTCTCCCGGAGCACGTTTACCCGCAGCTGGGAGGCGACTGCGTGTGTTTTCCTGTCAGGCTTGGTATTTCCGGCTGTGCTGTTCGCAACCTTTGATAACTTTGCGCAGGTGCTGCTAGCGATGCTGATCGTGGCGCCCACAGTAGCATTCACAGAGGCCACGGCACCCGATGCGATTCATACTCCTCTGGTCATGGCTGTTTGTGGCACCATTATCTATGCGGCGTTGAGCTTGCGTAATTTTAATCAAGAATTGTTGTGTTCCTAGCACAGTGGAAGACGACCGGATACTTGTGCTTTGTATGCTCCTTGAGGCTCTACATGTATACAAGAACGTGCTATGTCAAAGTACATAATTTACCCTGGGAAATCAGAAAGCACAATAGGCTGGGCATACATCGTCGACACATATCTTCTGACGTAACTGAAAGGAATTCAAGAGTTTGAAAACACTAGTAGAAGCCGAGAACAAGATATACATCGCCTCAAAGTGCTCGTAGCACGTTATTCATGATCGTGAACATTGGTGTACATTGTTGGAGTTTCACGTTAGAGGCAATATACAATGGTGCAGGCAAACTCAAAGGGGTTCATACTCCGAAGTCAGCCAAATGCTACCGGCTCGGTAGAAGGCGCTGGCAGAAGGCGCTAGCAGAAGTCGTCGGCAGAAGCCGCCGACAGCTAGCAGTAGGCACAGACAGAGATCACTTAGGGATTTACCTCTAAACCAACAACAGAGCTACAAGCAGTAAATTGAAAATTTTCCAAACTACTGGGTTATTAATACTACAGTACTTTGTTTGTACTGCGGAGTAAATTACTGTCAATCCCTGAGTGCAGGTCTAGTGAATCGACCTCTCTGTCGGTCACATTGGTTTCGCTGTTCTCCCCTATCCTAATGCCAGCTTGGTGGCGTCGTTCTGTGGACGTCACCCGATGAGTGGGCTGGGCTTGCTTCTATGAAACCCGCCACTATACTGCTCCGATAGTAATTAAGTAATTCATTCCGTCGCTTCGGCAGTGCTATCGAAATACTGTCGAGATACTGTCCTGATCCAAAAGCGCGTGATGGTTTAGACGACCGCAGCAGAGCCCAGCCCTCAGTCCATGTGTCCCGCTTCACCTCGTCTTCTTAGCACGTTGGATCCTCCGGTTGCCGCTTATGAGGCCCGCGCTCCTCAATCTACACTGCTGTATCGGTAAGCTAGAATTTCTAGTGTACAATGCAGCAGCCGGGCCGACACCGACACCGCCCCGCTTGTCGGCGGCGGAGTTGTGTGTCATGAGCATGGAGATGAAGGACGGCGCCATCGGGATGTGGAGTGGCGGTCATGGCGTCGCAGGCGCGCGGGCACGGCGATCCCTCCCCTACATGGCACTTGGATTTGGGAATCATCAATTATGGGCCCCCGTAGCTTCTCCCTGAAGATTTGGCCAGAACTCTGCACTGGTTTGGACAGGGCAACAAAACCTGACAGTTTCTGAAAGCCCGCGCATTCGCCGATTTTTTATTATGCTTCCGAGCTGCAGGCTAGTATAAATGCCTTAAGTATACTCGATCAAACCTAGTCCATCGAAACGGCCCTCCAATCAGTTTTGGGCCCGATTTAGTCTTGATTTCAGTAGCGCCCTGGCTGCCGCCATCAAGGTCGCCAAGAGCTCTGTAATAGGGATAGGTAGACTGTTTAAATCCATATTATTGGTTATTAACCAATTGTCACAATATATGCATTCACGAAGTACCCAAACTGATTTTTAAGTCAGAGAGAAAGCAGGCATAAGCGGTCTGGCCGAGCGCTGCGGTGCCGTCTTCACCTGTGTCGGCAGTCCTTGTGGGGCAAAGCTGCGCGCCATGAATGCGTGCGCTCCCATCGCCGACGACCCGCCCATGGCCAATGACAAGGAGGTAAGTGTGGGTCGCTCTGAATAGACGTCGTATACATGAAGCTAACATGACTATCTAGCGTGGACTGTAGGATATCCTAGGCATCCCTTTATAGGCAAGTCCGCCTCGCGTGGCGACATCCTGCACGACGTGTACAGCATGGCCACCAACAGCATGTGCGAGTATGTGACGGTGAACGTCAAGGGCGCACACGACCGCACCGTGGAGGAGCACGAGGGCGACAACGTGTTCGTGGGGTCTCGTCCGGCCGCGGTCTGTGCGACGGCATCAACTCGGGTAGTGCCAACACCACGCGCAAGCAGGTCGACGCAAGCAGGTCGACGGCGTGCAGGGCCACTCGCAGACCTTCGTGATCGGCGGCAAGGCCCACGCCCAGCTGCGCCGCGACCTCGGCGACAACATTAGCGGCAACGTGACGGAGACGTGCCAGCCGCCCACCAACTTCATGCGGCCTGCGCCATCGCGGAGGCCATCGTGGCCACAGTCGCGCATGTCGGGAGGCTTGAGTAGGTGCTGCGTAGATGCGAAATTGATAAATGGAGTCGAGCGGTGTAGTCGGCATCCCTGGGAAACGACTGGATGTACAGGACCGTAGTGCAGATTCATAGATTGGCTGGCTGGAGCTCATCTAAAATTTGGCGCCAACCGTTCCCGCCAAATGGATTTAAACTCGGAGGTTTCGCACTTAATATATATTATCCAATTAGATTCTGATTTGCTGCTGGACGAGGTATAATTGGCCAAAACAGAGCTGAGGCCCAAAACTGATCGGCGGCCCATAACTGATGATTCCCCTTATGTGAGAAAATGTTCATAAATCCTGTCAAAGGCGATCATTGTTGCGATAATTATTTTGTAGCTGGGACTGTGCACATGTACTGGTCGAGTAGAATTGGGCCATTTGTACACGTGGCCCGGAATTTTTACAGTACCGTCGGTACTGTAAAAATGTGCACAAACAGGGCATTAGTATACACACAATTTGAAGCCCGCTGAGCAGTTTCGCGGTACAGACGTATACGAAGATCTTAGTATTAATAAAACCTGTAGTACTACAAGTTGCCAGATTGATATCGTTTATTGCGTTCAGATTTCTTGATCTAAATTTGGTCCCCATTCACAGATATTTGCGGCTACTTTAGTAAACTGCAATACAAAATATTTCCGAGTATCTATTGACTTCCTGGACACGCAATAAATTGTATGTTCAAGTTTCGAAACTGGGGCTAAATTGCTAAGTCCTCTCAACAATTCATGTAAAAAAGGAGAAGAGCGATAGTAAATCTATCTTTTTACCATACTGAAAATGCTGGTGACGAGCGAGCCTCGCAGTGCGAGTGCGGGCGCCATGGTTGCGAACGCCATGTCGGAGGAGTACACTAAGCCTTGCCAGGTCGCGCGCGCTGCTAGCCCCTTGTTGGCAGCATCAGACGCCTCTTTCCGTTTGTGAATATCGCAAGAGCTCCTGCCGGTAGAGTTATAGGCGGAGCTCAGAGCATTAGATAGTACAGCAGTGCACCCGTATCGAGCACAGAAGGCGGGTGCGGTCACTTTGGTAGGATTCACTCCATAGTGTCTTCGCACCAGACTCGCATGTCAACATGCAGCTATGTTCGGCTGGACGCGGCACCAGCATCGCCGCGCCATACTAACGTCCTCCTCGCCGACCATGAGCCATTCGCTCCTGGCCATAATTTTGAAAAATATATGTTCTCTGAAATTTATTTCAGAGTCTACCGGTGATACCACTTTTGTATTCTGAAGTAATGACATGTATCTCTCAACATGCGATTCGCATGCTTCTGCATTCTGAGCACTGATTGGCTTAGGCTAGGGTGTATTTCTCAAGTGGCGGTATTGGTCTACATGCGAAATACGGTACCCCAGTCTGGTCAAAGAAATAGATTTTCGAGGCTTGGAGCCTCCCAGTGTCCTTACACTGGCAATTGCAAGAGCTGTTATCCGGTGATGTTACTTTACAGCGTGCAGTTCTTTCACAGCTTTTCGTTGCAGCAACACTTTTGTGTTTCAGCTGCTTTGAATGAATTACTTTACCATAGAATCATGTAACTCCAGAAGCATGGACTACATCCCGGGCACACAATCGCTAGGTCCTGGACAACTTGCCCCGGTTAGGCCTCCAGGCTTGGCCTCTCGGCTTAACCAGCTTGGTCCGACGCGTTATTCAGGGTGGTCCGGCGAGACACGCTAAATAGCCCTCCTCTATTTTATCAACTAGCCCTCCGTAGTTTGCCCCCCCCCCCCCTCCTCTTGTTGTATTGAGACAACCTGGGAGGCGACGTAAGAAAAAGAATCCCAATCAGAGGCGTCGGATGAAGCGATGTTTTCCGCCATTCCTCTTTGGTCGTACCAGGCGCACTATGCAAGATATTGCACTCAACCTCTTTGCTGGACCACTGTTGTCGCCTCTTTTCCGGGAGCCCATGAGTACGACGGAGTTGCCGCCTATGCTATCGGCAGCCCACGCACCGAAGAACTGTCAACTTGAGCTGGCGCTTGCTGAAGGCATCGTGCTAGTAGCGTTACCAGTGATCGCATTGGTGCTGAGCTACGTGCTGCTGCGTATCGTCTGGAAGGTGCCAGAATCCCCCGCGCTGCCTCGGCACTCGCAGCCTTCGTACGGATCTGTCTCCTCTGGAGAAAGATCGCTGGCCCCAGTTCACCGTCCAAGGACGTCGCTGGTCGAGGAGGGCGAGGTTGCTGGTAACTACGAGAAACACTGGTACAACACGTTCGACTTCGCCTTCCTGGTGGGCATGGTCGTGTACGCGGCCGTGATGCTCGTGCTGACGTACTTCTACGAGCCGCAGTGGCTGGTGGAGACCCGCTTCTGGCTCATGCAGCTGCCCAAGCTCGTGGTCATGATGGTGGTGTCGCTCGCCGGCGGCATCGTGTGCCGCTGCTTCTGCGACGTGGACGAGAAGGGCTACATCATGACGAACAAGTCGTCCAAGTTCAAGGTCAACTACACGCGCAAGCTGCAGCACTTCGCCGCGTACATGGTGCCGCTGGTGATCAAGGCGGACTACCCGGGCCCGATCGCGCTGGCGTGGGGCGACTTCTTCACGATGCTGGGCTTCCTCGTGCTCATCAAGCCCATCCGCGAGCACTCCAAGTTCTTCATGCTGCAGTTCAACTCGCTGGACCGCCCCGAGGACCGCCCCAACACGCTCAAGTGGATCATCGTGGGCAACATCGCGCCGGGCATGTTCATCCTCATGTTCTTCAAGTGGCTGTTCGCGGCGCAGGGCGCGCTGACGTTCATCCTCGTGTTCATCACGGGCATCGGCGACGGCCTGGCCGAGCCCGTGGGCATCACGTGGGGCCGCCACAAGTACAAGACGCGCAGCTGCTTCAGCAAGAACAAGTACACGCGCAGCTGGGAGGGCAGCGCGTGCGTGTTCGTGTCGGGCCTCGTGTTCCCGGCGCTGCAGTACGCGGCGTTCGACAACTTCTGGCAGGTGCTGCTGTCGATGCTGATCCTGGCGCCGACCATGGCGTACGCGGAGGCGACGGCCCCGCACACGATGGACACGCCCGTGCTCATGATCGGGTGCGGCGTCATCCTGTACGCTGTCGTCCACCTCGTCTAAAGCCCCCACCACTACGACTGCAAGTTGCCGTTGTTGAAGTGGGCGTATCTTTCTTGAGCTTTTCACATGGCTTCACTTCTAATTCGAATACGATTGGCTGATTGATTTCGATTTTTTTCTCCTCTAAAATAAATTACGGTAAGCTACTGCAGAATATCCGACCAAGAGCTCGCCAGGATGTTCCTGCGCGACAACGAGTTGGCTCGCGGTGGTGGCGGCGGTGGCCGTCGGGACGACCGCGCGCGCGTGCTGCAGCTGGCGAAGGAGCAGCGGGAGGCGCGGGGCAAGCGCAAGGAGCAGGAGACGGCGGCGCGGCAGCTGCAGGCGTTCGTGCGCGGACGTCTCGCTGCGCGACGTGTTCGAGCCCAGACCCGAGCCGAGTTCGACCAGAAACTGGGCGATATTGCAAATTTGAAAGCCATCCTGCAGCTCCCCAACATGCCGCTGCCTTACGACGCGCTGTTCGAGGTGAAATACTGCAGAAATGAAGCAGATACGAGGGTTTCAGCTAGACTCACGGTATTTTATGATGTTTTATTGGTGTAGCTGCTCCGCCTGGTGCTATTTTTCTATACTGGGGGTGAAGACGATGCCGAGAGGTTGTTGCAGTTGAGCTCGTTGTTTGGGGACTCATTGGTCGCTGCTCCTGACGGGATTAAAGGAAGTGCGGACAAGCAGAGAGACTGGCAGCTGCGACGGCTTGTGGATCTGTGTCTGCAGTGTAGCACGGCAACCTCCACTGTGGCGGTTGGCTTCAAGACTGTACGAGCATTGATGGGAGCTCTACCAGAGATCCAGCAGTACCTCCTTTCTGGACGTTTGGTTGACTGCCACCCGCTGAAAGAAATGAGGAAGAAGCAGTACTTTGAAATGCCCAAAGCTTCAGTGACGCAGATTGTTCGGCAAGGGTTGATATCGGCAAGAGGGCAGCTGCCGATTTCGTCTCGCGTACATGAATCGCCGTACTGCAACGCTCTGTTCGACTTTGTGGTGTATCTGCTGACGACAACGAGCGGGATCCTTGTGGCGTTTGTAATGGAGGTGAGTGCTGTTGTAACAGCGTCGGTGTTGGGTATTCTAGCGTCCTGACGTTGTATTATGCAGGTTTTATCCGTGCCACTTTTGAACCAAGTGGTTGCGGCTGATCCGTTGCTGCAACTTACGCATCTTCCGCTGTGGAGTCGCCTGCTTAGTGCGGGGCTGCACTTGTCGGTGTTCGAGTTCCCAGCCTCCCCTGTTACTGGGATTGCTTCTGAAGCCTGGTTTCTTGGCAACCTCTTATGGATTTCCGACCAGTAAGTGTTCTGATGATTTTAGCTCGTAAAGAATGTGTGGAGCCTAACGAACTGTTTGTCGATTAGTGTGGAGGGTAAAACCGACGCTGTAGTGCTGAGCGAGGTCCAGCTGCTCTCCAAGCTGCTTCAATCTGTACCGCCTGCAACGTACGCAGCATCGGGGGTAGCCGTGTCGTGGACGAAAGTATCCGAGTCTCACTCCGTGCCCGTGGTTTTCCCAGAGGCTTTGAACGAGCAGCTTCAAATTTTGGTTAATGATCAGTATCTGCGCTCAATGTGTAGCCACCTCCTTTGGTTTTCCTCGAGCGCTCTTCGCCATCCGCTGGGTACCCAGCGACCAGCACCAATGTGCCCTGAAGCGCCGACAATCGCGGTAAGGATCCCTAGTTGTTGTGGGTTGTTTGTCAAACTTACCCATGCGCGTCCTCCAACCCTTTTGTAGGAGCAATTTGGTTTTGGGGACATCGCATCGGCGTCTTCGTTGTCGACATCTCTTTCCGTGACATGGCAGAAGATGAAGTCGATCGGAAAGGCGTCATGGGCCAGAAGCTTGTTCGAGAAAGCGGGACTTCGTCGTAGGCGTGAGGGTGACGAAGAGAACAGCGGTATTGCGGGTGCTTCACAGCTGCCAAATACCTCGAGGCAAGCGCGACACATTGCCGCGAAAGGGGTGGATCGAGCCAGCAACGAGGCGTCTACAGCAACAACGCAAAGGGCAGCATCTCTGAAGTTATCGAAGAGTACAGAGCCTTTCATTTTGGAGAATATCAAGGCACTATCGTGCCTATGCGGCACCTTCCTTTTCCGATGGGGCACCGATGGAGGGAAGCGGCAGTCGTATGCAATGCGTCTGCTGAACACGCTGGCTTTCTACCACGTAGAAGTTGTCGATGGCGAAGGGGGTGCATCACAGAACGTATCTCTCGTTCACATGCTGTGGTGCGTTTTACAAGAAACCAAGAATTTTGAAGATTTTGCCAAGGTAAGAATCTGCTGATTGTGGTGCTGCCCTTTATCATTTTGACTGACGTGGTGATACCTAAACAGAATGTGGATTTGATGCACGCGCGGAGCTCAGATCCATACGTGTGTATGTTGGCGCTGTTCTGTATGACATACGAGCACCTTCTGGTCGTGATGGACGACGACGAGGTGAGCAATCTCGTTGATATTTCTCGGTTGAGTGGTGGATAAATTGATCATTTACTCGTGACTTTTTTTTACTGCAGATGCATGAGAAGGAATACCCACTTCCTCTTTGCGAAGTGGAGCGAATTGTACTGAGTCTGAAACGTGCGCTTCACGAGGCGTATTGGACCTACGCCAACCTTGCTCCGTCCTCCGAATCCGTCGCGTTTGGCATGTTCGTCGTAGAAATGGCGACTCGTTTGATGAGGGTTCTATACAATCGGTGTTCTCGCCAGCCATTTTGCAATGTTACGAGCTGGTAGGTTATGCTCGTTCCATTTACGGATGTTCAGCTATGGTTTAAGCGCTAACGCTGAATTATATCATGGGTTGCAGGATTATTGCTGAGCTCGACAGCAATCAGCTGATTGAAGAGGTATTGCTCGGCACACCTCGAGCAAATAAGCTGATCCAGTCCATGCCATACCTGGTACCGTTTCCCGACCGAGTGAAACTATTCCAGCGACTCATCAAGGCCGACAAGGAGATCCACCAAAGTGAAAGCTGCTCGGTGTACCGCATCCGAATCCACAGAGGCGCCATTTTGGAAGACGGTCTGAGGAAGCTCAACTCGATTCGGACGAGTCTGAAGAAGCGTATCAACGTCGTTTTCGTGAACGCCGCTGGTCGAGAGGAAGTTGGCATCGACGCTGGGGGGCTCTTCAAAGAGTTCTGGCTGGACCTGTCGACCCTCGCGTTCGATCTGCAGTACGGCCTCTTCCTCACGACTCATGACCAACTGTTGTATCCCAACCCCAACTCGGCTTCAAGCCATTTTTCGCGCGAGAGCGACCACCTTACGATGTTTCAGTTCGTTGGCCGGATCTTGGGGAAAGCGCTCTACGAAGGCATCGTGGTTCAGCCCAAGTTCGCCCACTTCTTCCTCTCCAAGCTGCTACATTCATTCAATCAGCTGAATGAGCTGCCGTCACTGGACCCCGAGATCTACAAGGTAAATATTCAACAATCATGCATGGTCGTCTTATACTATCATGCTAATGCACGGTTGTGCACCTATTGTGTGTAGAATCTGATGTTCCTCAAGTCGTACGACGGGGACGTGGAGGATCTCGGCTTGACCCACACGGTCGTCCAGGACGTGTTCGGCGAGCAGAAGGAGGTCGAGATCATCCCGGGAGGAGGCAACGTGCCCGTCACGAACCGGAACAAGACGCGCTACATCCACCTGGTCGCCAACTACTACCTCAACACGCAGATCAGGAGCAGTGCGCAGCCTTCCGCCTGGGTCTGTCGGACCTCATCGACCCGCGATGGCTCCAAATGTTCAACGAGCCGGAGTTGCAGGTGCTGATCTCGGGCAAGAGCGGCAAAATCGACGTGGACGACCTCAAGGCCAACGCGCGATACGCCGGCGGCTACTACGCGCTGGACAAGCGCGTTGCGTGGCTGTGGCAGGCGCTGGCGAGCTTCACGCCGTCCGAGCAGGCGGCCTTCCTGCGCTTCACCACGAGCTGCCAACGCGCGCCGTCGCTGGGCTTCGCCTCGCTCACGCCCCAGTTCTGCGTGCAGAAGATCCCGATCCGCAGCGACGACGAGCTGCTGCCGAGCTCCTCCACGTGCTTCAACACGCTCAAGCTGCCCACGTACTCGTCCTACAGGGTGCTGCGAGCAAAGCTGCTGACGTCCATTTCGTCCGGCGCCGGCTTCGAGATGACCTAAAACAATAGGTAGGCAAAAGATGTCACTTCAATGTAGCCATGATGTTTTTAGTTGCACAAATACCAAATCACAAATCACAGTTTTTGAGTCACATTCGAGCAGATCCGTTAAAAGACGACACTACCGGTAGGCAAATGGGCTCGCAAGATGAGATCCGGCGGCTGATGAAGGAGGCCAGGCAGAAGCCCAGCGGCGGCGATGCCTCATCCAGTGCAAAGACGTCGAACTCCAAGCCCAAGCTGCCTGCAAAGCCCAGCAGCTCCTCGTCCACCGCCGCTTCAAAGCCCCAGCCAGCGATCCCCGCCGGGTTCTACGACGACTCGCTGGCCGACGCCAAGGCGCGCAACGTGGACGTGCAGCAGCTGGCGGACAAGCAGCTCGAGTCCGACTGGGAGGCGTTCCAGGAGTTCGTGGCGAGGGTGGAGCAGCAGTCGGCCGAGGAGGAGCAGCAGCAGGTGGAGGACGCCAAGGAGCGCGAGGCCGTCGAGCAGCTCGACCACATGCAGTACGTGGACAGGTATCGCGTGGCGCTGGAGCGCGCGACCAGTCTCCGCAACGGCGAGAAGAAGAAGAAGAATCCCAACAAGGCAGAGAAGAGGAAGCTGCAGGAGGAGGCAGCTGACGACTCAGTGGGGAATGATCAAGACGCGGCAGAAGGCGCCAGTGCTGTCGAAACGGCAGTGAGCGAGTACAAGAAGAAGCACAAGAGAGCCAAAAGACAGCAGCACTCGGACAGTGAAGACTCGGACGACTTCGACCCGTGCAACTGGAGGTCCCGGGCCTTCTAGAGCCTTCACTACATGTAGACTGCAATTGAAGTGGAATGCATTAGACACAAGAGAGTGTATTATGGATAGATGCTCTTCAAACATGCTTTAATTGAGAAGCTTAGCTTGTGGTGCACGCAGTCGCTCTCTCCTCTAGATGGAGGTGGGTGACAGCGCTTAGACGAGGTTCACAATCGCGTACAGGATGACGCCGCACCCGATCATGAGCACGGGCGTGTCCATCGTGTGCGGGGCCGTCGCCTCCGCGTACGCCATGGTCGGCGCCAGGATCAGCATCGACAGCAGCACCTGCCAGAAGTTGTCGAACGCCGCGTACTGCAGCGCCGGGAACACGAGGCCCGACACGAACACGCACGCGCTGCCCTCCCAGCTGCGCGTGTACTTGTTCTTGCTGGAAGCAGCTGCGCGTCTTGTACTTGTGGCGGCCCCACGTGATGCCCACGGGCTCGGCCAGGCCGTCGCCGATGCCCGTGATGAACACGAGGATGAACGTCAGCGCGCCCTGCGCCGCGAACAGCCACTTGAAGAACATGAGGATGAACATGCCCGGCGCGATGTTGCCCACGATGATCCACTTGAGCGTGTTGGGGCGGTCCTCGGGGCGGTCCAGCGAGTTGAACTGCAGCATGAAGAACTTGGAGTGCTCGCGGATGGGCTTGATGAGCACGAGGAAGCCCAGCATCGTGAAGAAGTCGCCCCACGCCAGCGCGATCGGGCCCGGGTAGTCCGCCTTGATCACCAGCGGCACCATGTACGCGGCGAAGTGCTGCAGCTTGCGCGTGTAGTTGACCTTGAACTTGGACGACTTGTTCGTCATGATGTAGCCCTTCTCGTCCACGTCGCAGAAGCAGCGGCACACGATGCCGCCGGCGAGCGACACCACCATCATGACCACGAGCTTGGGCAGCTGCATGAGCCAGAAGCGGGTCTCCAGCAGCCACTGCGGCTCGTAGAAGTACGTCAGCACGAGCATCACGGCCGCGTACACGACCATGCCCACCAGGAAGGCGAAGTCGAACGTGTTGTACCAGTGCTCCTCGTAGTCTCCAGCCACTTCTCCTTCCTCGACCAGCGACGTCTTGATGGTGGTGATGGGCTGCAGCTGCTCACCCGTCGCGCCGTAGGACGGCACGGGCGCGCGCACGGGCAGCGGCGTGGGGACGCGCCACACGAGTCGCAGCATGACGTAGCACAAGATGAGCGCGGCGAAGGGCAGCACGGCGATGATGACGCCCTCGGTGGTGGTCATGTTCTCGGGCCACTCGAGCGGAGCGGCCGTGGGCGCAGGGGGTCACCACGGGGTCGACGGGGATCGCGTCGGCCATGGTGCTGCTGCTGGGTCCGTTTCCTTCCTTGGAGCTGGCTGAGCTGGTCGGCGTCGAGCGGCGCAAATTCAGTTGTGACGCTGCTGGGCGAGGGGGCGGATGGATTGGATACCACGATCTTTTCGTGGCAACTTACTCGAGAGCGCCGGGAATTTGACAAGTATAGAAGAGACGCGTCAAGCCGGTATGTAATCGAGGTGTGGTCGCTGACGTACGTGTTCCATCGGACCGCTGGTGGCGGTCCACCACTCGATTTCTGCGCGGGTTTCTGTATTTTGGCCTGCGTTCGCCGGCCGTCACTGCTGGCTGCGATGCCAGGGACAAGGAGCCATGCAGGAGGACTTCGGTGGACTGGGGTCGACAAACGTGCGGTCATGGTGGAGTGCGGCCCAACACGCAGCTTGGGCTTGCATCGCTTAGCACGCAGAAACAGTACGCGACTCCTCTTTGCGCCGGCAACGTGATGGTGGCGCAAGGAATCGGCCTCGCTACGTGCTGGCGAAGGCTCGACTTGACTGGTTCCTGGCTGTCCACGTGATGAAGTTCATACGGGGGCCTGCTCATGAGGCTCTTGCGAGGGCCGCGTCAGTGTCAAGACCTCCTCCGCCCATCCATCACTGGGAGCGATGGCAATGTCATTGGCATTGGAGACTTTGCCGAGGTCTCGGATCCGAACGGCTGGCCTGTGATTGGCGGGCCAAAACCGTTACGAAGAGCCGTTTCCGGGAGCCGGAAGTGAGTGAATCCGCAGATTTCAATTGAGCTTGCGAGCTTCCGGCAGCGAATCTGCGGGCTCTTGTCGCCGAAGTATCGCGGCGATTTGAAAGGCGCGTGACCCTGGTGGCTCGCACTCGATCCGGATGCGGTCCTGTCACATTGCACTCGCTTCGGGGGCTCGCATGAGCAGCCAACACCGACAAAAGCCTGTCGACTGCGGCTTGGCTGAAACGATCCGTGCAACGCGGTGCTGCAATGCGGGGGCCGGAAAACATGCAGAAGTCGAGGCTTTCTATACATGTATTATAGTAGCTATCCAGCTATGTAGGAGCTCCACTGCGATTGCTTCAAGGTGTCGCCCCGTGGATGGCAGGTTGGGGTAATTTCAGCATGGTACATTCCTAGCAGCTCTCACACCCCGCTTCATTGAACTGCATCACCTGGGTTTGGCAACAAGCAGAGCCGCAGCTCTTGTGTCGACAATGCGGCACGGTTGCAGCGAAGTTGCAGACCACCATTCCAGCATAAATTAATCGTGAATGCATGCTGCCCCTTTTGCAACATGATCTGATGACCAAGCTCGTGTGGGCTGGATCGGCAAGATCCCTTTGAGTCAAAGGTCAAAGTTTGACCTTCGATGCACTTGTGCTGGCCGGCGCCTGCGGCCCTCGGGTGGTAGCGCTCGGTCGCCAAGCTTGAGCAGACATAGCCGACGTTCCTGGAAGCGGATCCATCGCAGTGTAGTCGACCATGGCCCACTATCAATCTTCGTTCGCACTGAACCTTGAGAGTCTGTCAATGACAGCAACATACATGCATCGCAACCGGATAGCTGTGTGTGTGTGTGCCAACTCATCTTGAGCTGCATATTACTTGGCATGCTAGCCAAAGTGAACCCATTTTAAACGAGCTAGACTTGTAGCCATCGCGTTTGATAAGCAATGTGTGGACCACATCTTCCGTAGCTCCTCGTCCACACGTACGTTCATCATTTGGCCACCATGTCATCCATTGCTCTTCGCCTCGGAAGCCGCGCGCTGCTCTCGAGTCGCCATGCGCTGAAGCCCCGCGCCTTCGCGAGTACCAAGGCCGCCGGCGGCTTCTCGTATCCTGGCGCGCGCTCGCTGGAGCAGATCGTGAAGCTGGAGCTGCTGGAGAGCGAGCAGGCGCCGCAGATCCGCAGCATCTGGGAGGAGTTCCACGCCGACAAGGACGACGCGGTGGCCACGACGCTGGGCGCCGACGAGTTCCAGGCCCTGGTGAAGCGCGCCGAGGCCGCGCCCTACTTCATCTTCCCGGTCTACCGCCAGGAGGGCTTCTTCAACATGCTGTGCCAGTTCCAGCAGTCGTGCTTCCTGGTCACGTACCTCGAGGCGTTCAAGGAGAACCCGAGCGCGGCGCCTCCATGCGTGGCCGTGTCGCTGTACGACGACCTGCTGGCCAAGAAGGAGCTTGCGTTGGTGCGTGCCGACGTGATCAACATGCTGGACAAGAAGGAGTCGCAGCTCCTGCTGCAGCAGCTGCTGGCCAGCTACCAGGACGACAAGCTCTACGAGCACGTGGACAAGTTCAACAACAAGCCCGAGCAGTTCGACTTTGAGGCCTACCGCATAGTGCTTCAGGATGTCGTTGAGCCTGCTGCAGAGGCGTAGAGTGCGTGGTAAGGCTGCAGAAACATTTTGAACAAAAAATGTATGTCTTAAAAACCATATCACTCCCCTCTCTTCCTCATCTCCTTCTCTCTGTGTATGTGTCCCTCCAGCTCAGCATGGCAGGAAACTATCGTCTACGGTGGATGCTCGCTCCCCTTACTGGTTCTTCTGGGCCTCAAGCTCCTTCCTCTTGGCGTGCTCTGCCTGGAAGAGCACAAGAGCCTGCTGCGTCGTCGCGTCGGCCTCAAGTCCCAGAGCCTGGTACTGAGGACCGTGTGCCTGCGCGAAGCCCTGCAGCGAGTTGAGGAAGAGCTCGACCTCGTCCACCTCGTCCAGCAGACTGATGTAGTCCTCGTCGCCCTCGTCGTCGTAGCCGAACTGACCCTCGGCCTCCTCACGAAGCTGACGCAGGATGGCGTAGTACTGGTCGTCCACCACATCCTCGGCGTCCTCGTTCGAGGCGTAGCCGCCCTGCTCCAGCAGCTCCTCGAGGTGCTCAGCGTCCTCGTCGTCGCCCTCGGCCTCCTCGCCGCCCTCCAGAATGCCCGGAGCCGGGTTCTGGATCGACTCGGCCAGCACCTTCATGGCAGCCTGGATCAGCTGCTTGATGTGAGGCTGCAGCGCAGCCGGGATCTTGTCAGCAGGCGCGCGCAGGATCGACATGGCGCCGAGCACGAACAGCTTGCGGTCCAGGTAGTTGTCGTACCGGGACAGGTCGCTCAGCCAGATCTTGAGCACACCGTCAGCAGCGCCCAGCGAGTTGAGGGCATCCAGCGTCAGGGCCGGGTTGTAGTGCAGCAGACTGGCGAACACACCGAGCAGGTTGCGGGCCGTCGAGTCCACGAGCGGCTCCGAGAGCTTGGTGCACACCATCAACGTAATAGGAGGGATGGTCTCGTCCACCTTGCCGAACAGGTTGTGCAGCAGCGAATACAGCAGGCGACACGCAGCGCACAGGTCGATCTCCTGCACGTTCTTGCTCTCAAAGACCGTCTTGGCCATGTTGAACACGAGCTCCAGGTAGCGAACGTTGGCGCCCGTGGCCGGGTCCGTAGCCGAACCGGTGAGGAAGCCCTCGATGTCGCGGCCGACGAAGTTGTCGATGACCGGAACAAAGTTGGTCAGGTAGTCCGAGGCCCAGTCGTTGAAGCTCGTGAAGATCAACGGGAACAGAGCCCACAGCTCGGGCGCGATCTTCTTGCTGTAGAACGCCAGCGAGCCGAGGATGTCGATGCCGCTCTCCATGTACTCGACGAAGTCAAAGTCCGTGAGAACCTTCTGGATGACCGGCGCAAGTGTAGGCACCAGCAGAGCGTAGAGCTCCGGGTGGTTGTGGATGCTCATGAGGATCGTGTTGATGGCATCAAGGCACGACACAGCGGCGAGCGACGCGTCCTCGTCCTCCTCAGCGACGGCAGTGAACTGGCCGAAGAACTCCACGAACTTGGCCACCAGCTGCAGCGAGAAAGGTCCGATCTCCGACGAGAAGCGGTCAATGATGTGCTCGAGAGCGACAACAACCTCGTCGTTGCCGATCTCGTCCATGAGGCTGAAGAACTGCTCCAGGATCTGGGGCAGACGCGGGCGCAGCACTTCCACCACAGTGTCCGAGTGCGGGTACATGACCACAAAACGGATCGTCTTGGCGGCCTCAATGCGCACAGGCAGCTCCGGGTCGAACATGGCGTCCAGCATGCCGTTGACGATGTTCACGAGGGTCTGCTCGTCCTTGAACTTGATTCCCTCAATGTACTTGCGCGAGAAGATCTTGCAGGCGCGCAGGCGGAGGAAGCCGTGCGGGTTCTTGAACTCGGGCAGAATGTGGGTAACAATCATCGACTCCACCTGGTCCTTGTGCGCCTTGGACTTGGTCAGCACGCCGTCCAGCGAGAACAGGGCGTGCAGCGCAGCGTCCTTCTGGATGAAGTCCTTCTTGTCGTCCGGGGTGGCAAGGTACGTGTTGAGGATGTTGTTGTAGAACGAGAGCACGTTCGGCAGGCAGTCCTTGCCACGCTTGGTGCACATGTCGGCCAGCAGGTTCGACGCGGCGTACACGGGGTCCAGGAAGTCCTCGAACACGTCGTTGGTCTTGCGCACGAACTCGTGCGGGTCCTCGGCCCACAGCTGCAGGTCCCAGGGCGTCAGGCACAGCACCGGGTGGATGACCTCGAACAGCAGGAAGCCAAGGTGCGGCTTGATCAGCTTGTACGTCACGGCCGAGTCCACAGCCTCCTGCAGGAACACGAGCGCGAGCTGCACGACGCGGTCCGTGCAGAAGCGGCCGTTCTTGCGCAGCGCAAGCGTCTCCATCACGCAGGGCAGCAGCTCCGGGGCGATCTGGTTGCGGAAGACCGTGCTCATCTGCAGGTACTCCTCCTCGGCCTTCTTGGGGTTGCCGTAGCGCGTGTAGAATCGGCAGAGGATCTGCAGCGCCCACTTCTTGAGCTTCCACCACGGCCAGTTGCCGCGCTCCTCCTCGTCCGTGGGCTGGCCAGCGGGCTCGGCGCCCTCGCTGGCCTCGGGCAGCGGCTTGGCGATGATCATGCGGAAAATGTTCATCCAGGCCACGACCTGCTCAGTCTGCGCAATGTGCGGCGGCAGGTTGGTCTTGACGCACGACCAGTACGTCTTGAGGATGAGGTGCATCATGTGCGCGGCCTCGATCGAGTTGTTGGTCTGCATCTGCACCATCATGTTCTGCAGCATGGGGAAGACCACCTCCACGAGCTTGTAGAGCGGGGCCATGCGCTCCTCGGAGCGGTACTCGAAGTTCTTGACCACGCGGCGCAGCGCCAGCAGCGCGTTGATGATGTGGTTGGCATCGCCGCTCTGCACGTTCTTGCAAATCTCGTCGATGAGCGTGGGCCACGAGTCCGGGAAGTCGAAGCGCGCGATGTACGCGACCGTCTCGGCCAGCAGCGAGCGGATGCTCGAGTCCTGCGACACGAGCAGCGCCTCGAGGCCGTTCTGGCGGCCCAGCACCTTGTCGGCGGGGCTGATCACCTGCATCCACTGGCCCTCGGGGCCGTCCGCGCCCTCCCAGTACTTCTGCACGAGGTTCTTGAGCGACACGGCGGCGGCCTGGCGGATCTCGCGCGTCACGCCAGCCTCGACCGTGATCTGGATTAGCAGCTGCACCGAGCCGGGCACGGTGTGCAGCCCGGCCACGGCGTCCTCCGCGGCCTTGCGCGCCGCGCCGTCATTGCTGAACGTGTGTAGCAGGATGTTGTGCAGAGCAGTCACGTCCATGGTGGCCGACGCTTGAAGCTTTCGCTGGGACTCGGCTGCTTTGGGTCTGATTGACGACCGCGTAAGAGCTCCTCCATCCAAAACGGAGCCATTGTAGCCATCTGGCGTTGGTACAGTGTACCGGAAGCAGACAGGTGGGTACCAAACGAGGTTTTACCGCGAGGTTTTTCTCGGTGGAATCAGATTGTGTACGACTGGTGTGGACCAAATCGACTGGAGGAGACGCGTCTGAGATGGGATGGGGCAACAAAACACGCCGAAGGCTACCTTTTCTGGCTGGAAGTGGTAACCTCAGCAATACGCTTGCAGCGCAAGAAGCGCTTGCTTATAATACAAAACTCCACGCTACATGCCGTATGTTGAAGTTTCATTTTGGAAACTTCATTTATCATGAAGTGCTGGAGTTTACTTTATCAAATTAGAAATCAGTCTCCGTGAGGTTGGTGCCACGCTCGCCGTGGGGTTGGTACAGTGTACTAAAGTAGCGCGCTGGGTTAGCCGCAAAAATGAAGTTATCAAGTGAGAAATCATATCCACTCCGTGATATTGTTTTTCAATGTAACTACGCTTTCCGCACTAGGCCACTGTAGCGGTCTTATACCAGTGCTCTAGTCGTCCAGAATTGTCCATGTCTTCTGTTGGTAAAGGGTGGAGACACGTTCGAGTGAGACTTCTGGTGGCTAAGTCACAACACACAATCCGATGTTTCTTGCCTAAAAGCATATAGCATCAGCTAATGAACCACAGAATACTACCTATCGGTATACTAGTTACAGGTGAAGTGCCGCGTCGTGTAGAATCATAGAACTCATAGCAGTAACTTGCATCTTTTTTAAACCCAATCTGTAGGTGCTAGTCCCAATCGCTATTTATTTTTCTGCATGCAGTATGGAGATTGCTTATGGAGATCGTTCCAGTACAATGGCCCTCTTCAGCAAACGCTTGGAACCTGAAACCTGGAAGAAAGTTCGCGGTTCCAGGGAAAAGTGCTTTCAGCATGACCATTTTTTACCTGAAACCGCGAAAAATGTTCCAAGATTCCCTCGCTTGAGTGACAAAGTTTCAGGCAGCTCTGGGGCTCCCTGAAGCTTGGAACTTTATAAATCGAAAAGTAGAGACCTTTCGAAGCCAGTGTTGTTTGTGGTTTGCGGGATACGCGTATCCCACAAACCACAAACAACAAAGACCCGCGATTTAATTTCGAAACTCCGAGAATGTTGGATGTGGGATACAAACTACTCGCTACATTTATATCACAGCTCAAAAATCAGTCTCCCATCTAAGATCGCGGGGCATCAAATGGAGGCAAATAGAACCGGGGACAGCTGCTGCTCCCGCTCCCGCTCGGCGACGTAGATGACATCGAAGGCGCCCCACAGCACGCGGGGCGCCCTCTCACCCCGATGTCGTGCGCGACTTCGCGACGCACCGAGACGCTGCCGCACGCCAGGGCTTGCGCTTGAACTGTGACGCCAGACTGACCTTGAGGCCTGGATCGACTTGAACGACAGCCGTAGCGCCTCCGTTCTCGGACCCGCCCTCGCCAGAGCTGCGGCTTATGCAAGGCTACTTGAATAGGCTGTTGGATCGGCACGTAGATCCTCCACAGCGAAAGGTGTAGCGGTCTGCACGCGTAGCGTGCTCGTCCGTCTAAGCCTCGCATCGGCGAGGCTGTTCACCAAGCATCGCCGAGTGATGAACTCGAATAACCTATAGCTAGACTACCAGTGGGGATATTAAAGATAGGAGTTCAGCGACATCAAAGAGGATCCCACAACCAACAAAGATGTTGGATAGAGTGGCGTCTAAGTCGATTTATCCTGTGCCTTTGTGGGATACGATCGGGGCCGAAGCGTCGCCTGGACTTTTTTTGTGTCCCTATCCCACAAACCACAAACAACACTCGCTTCGAAAGGTCTCTAGTAGGTCGTGTGGCCCACACCACCGACGACCGCGCAGCGCGGAGAGAGCTCTGCCTCTGTAATCACAGCACCACGAGCTCTGCGCGGACAGGCACCCGCGTGCCATCAGGAGCTCTCGAGCACGAACACCACACGCCCTACTGAGACCCCTCCCGCCACCTTGCGATCTCTCAGCGGAGAGCGGTGCGTGCACGTTGTCGACCGCACACGATCGGCAGCTCCCACGGCACGAGCGCTGCTTGCCGTAAGCACTCCTTACTTGGTGAACACTAGGCAGTGGGAACGTCTCTCTCCCTCTCTCTATCGCTGCAGGCGTTCATGCCGCTCGCCAGCGCTCAGACGTCGCCCGTGGGCCACGCGGCGCGGCCAACGACGCGTAGGAAGGAGTGGAAATGAAAATCAGAGAAGGCACTGCAAAATTTTATGTACAGAATGAATGTTGTGAAAGTTTGGGTTTCCAGGTGAATTTACCTGAAGTACCTCGAAAAACTGCATCTTGGAACTTTTTTTCCAGGTTTCAGGTTCCAAGTTTGCTGAAGAGGGCCAATGTACATGTCATGTAGAACAGAACTTTTTCACGGCTTCGCAACGTAAAGATACGTATTAATAAGTTTGTGCAAATTGGGCAATCATTAAATTGGGTTCGCATGTCTCTTCTATGTGCTATGCCCCTTGTCCATTTTGATGGGTTATGCAATTCCGTAACCTTAGGTTACACTTGTTCAAATGGCTTCACTTTTTGGCAACTTCAGCATGAGTGCATGACTTGCCTCATGAATGCACTGCATGTCAAGCAAACTTGATCGCCAGCGCAGACTAGTCGTCTAGATACAGCTACTATATATACACCATTTCCCGGTCAAGTTGCAAGATTTACCAACCAAGGTGCAAATGACTGGTCCATGCACTTTTTAATTCTTACCTCCTTCTGCCGACAATTGCATGAAAAAGCCACGTTTTTCACGATTTGCGAAACGGTCCGGAATCCTTTTCGGGCAAGTTGCAAAACCGTGCAAGAGCATACCCGACCTCCGCTACGTAATATTGCGGGCCGATAGAGTTGGCCGACGTATGAAGGGGCATAAAGTATCGCTAGGTCGCCCAAAGTTGGGCAACACTTCATCTTTGTTAACTTATCCCTCTGGGTTCTCAAAAGTGTACTTCCCTGTGCTTTATCTTCTCTTGGGGGCTCGGTAGGAGCATGTTCCTTTTATTACGTAGCGGAGGTCGGGTATGCTCTTGCACGGTTTTGCAACTTGCCCGAAAAGGATTCCGGACCGTTTTGCAAATCGTGAAAAACGTGGCTTTTTCATGCAATTGTCGGCAGAAGGAGGTAAGAATTAAAAAGTGCATGGACCAGTTATTTGCACCTTGGTTGGTAAATCTTGCAACTTGACCGGGAAATGGTGTATATTCCTCGCTATCTGCAGAAAAGGCTTCGATGCGCATACTGCTGTCATTGACAGCCTTTGGCAGGCCCAAGGCCCCAGGTGTTCACCAGCAACACGGTTTTTTAACAAAAGCGAGTCGTGACTAGCTTCAATGGGAAACTCGAGCATGTAAGCATGCAACCAGCACAAGTAAAGCAAAAGGGCCGCAGCAAATTCACAAACGGGAAGAAAAGTAGGGTAGGCGAATCGTAAATATATGTAACCTTCGACTACGAAGATCTAACTAAACCTCACCACCAAAAAATGCAAGAGCTAACCAGTGAAAGTCGGCGGGACTCCCGAGCTACAACGCGCCACTAAGGCGGACAACTGGCATCGTTCTCCGAGGCGTTCAGGCTGCACACGAGGTCCCCCTCAGCGACTACAGCGCCAAAGACGCTTAGTCCACCTCCTCCATCGTGCTCTCCTCCTCGTCCTCGCCCTCAAGCGGGGGCAGGTCCTCCATGGTCTCGTCGGCGGCGTCGTCGTCGTCGTCGATGCTCAGGCCGAGCTTGATGAGGCGGTGGATGCGGTTGGCGAACGTCGTGGGCTCGTCCAGGCTGAAGCCCGAGGTCAGCAGCGACGTGTCGTACAGCAGCCAGATCAGGTCCTTGACCGTCTTGTCGCTCTTGTCGGCCTCGGCCTTCTCGCGCAGCGACTTAATGATCGGGTGCAGGGGGTTGATCTCCATGGTCTTCTTGGACGTCATGTAGGCCGAGGTGCTGCTGTCACGCAGAGCCTGCGCCTTCATGATGCGCTCCATGTTGGCCGACCAGCCGTACTCGCCCGTCACGAGCACGCACGGGGACTCGACGATGCGGTTCGAGATCTCCACCTTCTCCACCTTGTCGTCGAGGACCTCCTTCATGAGCTTGCACAGGCCCTCCGTGGCGGCCTTGGCCTCCTCGAACGACTTCTTCTCGTCCTCGGTCTCCTCCATCTTGAGGCCCTCCTTGGTGGCGCAGATGAGCTTCTTGCCCTCGTACTCCTTGAGCTGCTGCACGGCGTACTCGTCGATGGCCTCCACCATGAAGAGCACCTCGTAGCCCTTCTTCTTGAGCTTCTCAATGAACGGCGAGTTCTCGACAGCCTTCTTGCTCTCGCCCGTCACGTAGTAGATGCCGGGCTGGTTCTCGGGCATGCGCGAGATGTAGTCGTCCAGCGACGTCATCTCCTCGCCAGACTTGGTCGAGTGGTAACGCAGCAGCTTGGCGATCTTGGTGCGGTTGGTCGAGTCCTCGTGGATGCCCAGCTTGAGGTTCTTGCTGAAGGCCTCGTAGAACTTCTGGTACTTCTCGTTGTCCTCGGCGAGCTCCGCGAACATCTCCAGGCACTTCTTGATCAGGTTCTTCTTGATCACGCGCAGGATCTTGTTCTGCTGCAGGGTCTCACGCGAAATGTTCAGCGGCAGGTCCTCCGAGTCGACGACACCCTTGACGAACGACAGGTACTCGGGCATGAGCTCCTCGCAGTTGTCCATGATGAACACGCGACGCACGTAGAGCTTGATGTTGTTGAGTTTCTTCTTGGCACCGCCCTCGAACATGTCGAACGGGGCGCGCTTGGGGGTGAACAGGCAGGCCTTGAACTCCAGCTGGCCCTCCACCGAGAAGTGCTTGACGGCGGCGTGCTCCTCCCAGTCGTTGGTCAGCGACTTGTAGAACGAGGCGTACTCCTCGTGGGTCACATCCTCGGGCTTGCGCATCCAGATGGGCTTCTGCGAGTTAAGGTGGTCCCAGTCGTGGGTCACCTCCTTGATCTTCTTGGTCTTCTTCTTCTTCTCGCCCTCCTCCTCGTCCACCTCCTCGACCTTGGGCTTGTCGTCCTCGCCCTCCTTCTCGTCCTCCTCCTCCTCGTCGTCAGTCACCTCCTTCTCCTCCGTCTTCTCGACGTAGAGCTTGATGGGGAAGCCAATGAACTCCGAGTGCTTCTTCACCAGGTCTTTGAGCTTGCGCTCCTCGAGGTACTCGAGCATGTCCTCCTTGAGCTTGAGCACGATGCGGGTACCGCGCAGGATGGGCTCCGACGTGTCGGGTGTGACCGTGAACGAGCCGCCGGCGGCGGACTCCCACACGTACTGCTCGTCGTCGTTGTGCTTCGAGTGCACCACGACCTTGTCGGCCACCAGGTAGGCGGAGTAGAAACCCACACCGAACTGGCCGATCATGCTGATGTCAGCGCCGGCGGCCAGGGCCTCCATGAAGGCCTTGGTGCCCGACTTGGCAATCGTACCCAGGTTGTTGATGAGGTCGGCCTTGGTCATACCGATACCCGAGTCCTGGATGGTCAGCGTGCCGTTGGCCTTGTCCGGGATCACCTTGATCTCGAGGTTCTTGTCCGTGTCCAGCACGCTGGCGTCAGTCAGCGACGAGTAGCGGATCTTGTCCAGAGCATCCGAGGCGTTCGAGATGAGCTCGCGCAGGAAGATGTCCTTGTTCGAGTAGAACGTGTTGATGATCAGGCTAAGCAGCTGGTTGATGTCGGCCGAGAAGGCAAACGTTTCGGCTTCCGGAGCGCTCATGGTCTCTGTGTGTGGGGTGCTTCTTGTGTCTTGATTCCAACAGGGAAGATTGAAGAATGAGGGCGCCGACTTGACCTCGGGAAAAGGGGTCGCTCGCAGCCCCAGCCAAACAACGCGGGGCGCCCAAACTAAGTGCGATCTTTCTTGTTTTGGGCTCTTGTCATCGAAACTTCCATCGATCGAGGGGCGGGGCGACGTGCATACTTTGCGTATAAGTATAGTGCAATATGGGAGGGAAGACCCGTCAACCCTGTCGAAAATTCTAGATTGCGACCGGCCAGGACACTAGGGGTACACTGTACCGGATAGGATGCTGCAGGTCTGAGTTGTATGTAAATGACCTCATCCAGGAGGTCGGAGAATATTAGTTTTCGCGACGCAGCGAAAAAAAAAATCCGAAACGGTCGCGGTTGTTCTGGAACGTACGTGGCCGAGTCGCGAGAGACACCAAGCCATTTGCTGGCGAGGACGTTTGCCGCGAAGGACCATCAGGTGGGTGGCTTTGTGAACACCTTGGAGCTATGAGCAAGGTTGGTGGCTTACAGCGTGCACTCTGGTGCGGCATTTTTAATCGAGGGATGGATGGATGCGTGTGTCTTCAAGTTCTTTAAGTTGAACGACTGGATGGATGGATGCAGACAACTGCAATCCTCCAACTCCATGTTTCTGAGGCTGTGGGCTTGCGATGAAGCTGGTGCTTTGCTTGTAGATAGCTTGGCGCTGGATTGGTGCTGCTCTCCTGCACGGCGTGGTGTTGCTGTAGCGCGACTGCCGGAGCAGTGACAATGAGGTCGAGATGGCTCTGCTCTGCGGCTTCGTCTCCTCTCAGCGAGTTCTCCTTGTGCCCTGGGCAACGTTTGAAGAATGGAGTTGTGCTGTTCGCGAAGGAGAGATGCATCCTACACTTCCGCCTTGACCCGATTGCTGTACAGGTATCGTGTCATGCCTGTTTCATGCTGCACCGTAATACTTGGTTTGTAGCTGGCACGTCGAGTACTGCATTGCCGTGGCGGCAATGCAGATTGAACGCGAATAGGAGCGAAAAATTATTCAAAGTAATTTAATACCATCGCTTATAACTCATTCCATTCCGCCTCTAAAACACCAGCATATTCACAATAGGCTGCATCGCCTCAGTCATCCCAGTCAGAGTCGTCGGATGAGGATTTGTCCCAGTCAACATCATCAAGAAGAGCATTGTGGTTTCCTGTCGAGTTCTGGGATACAGGTACTGGTACGGGTGCACGAGGGACGGCAGCACTGCTGCGGCGCCGGGCGATGAGTTTCTTCGTCGACTTCTGGGCAGTCTGTCGAGTGCAATGCTCGCACATACCATTCGCTTGAAGCAACTGGAAGCCCCACCCGCCACAAACGGAGCACCTCTGGCGCATTTGAGCGGAATCCACGATAAACGCTAGGCGGAGGCGGTTGCAGTGAGCACAGACTCCGTTCTTTTCCACCAGCCCGACGCCAATTCCCTGGCAACAATCACATTTGCTCAGCTCTGGCGCAGGCTGCTGCCCGTACATGGGCCCGAAAGGCATTCCATAGGCGCCCTCCATTGTTGATTCTGCGCTGTATGGCACCATTGCAGACGGCATTGCCATGCCGTCGGACGAAGGTGGTGGTGTCTGAGGCACCAACTGGTACCCTGGCGGCACGCTTACCACGCTGGGGGGATACATCGGAGGGGGCATCATGGGCGGAGGCTGCATATACGGGTAGTAATATCCGTAAGGCGTTGATGGGGGCGGCGGTGGTGGCGGCATCATCATGTACGGATACGGGGATACATTCCACCGCTCGGCGGTGGACTCTGAGGGTAGGCTCCGGCATGAGCTGAGCCCGGAGTCGAGCCATTGCTGTTTGCAGCGTGTTGCTCTGTATGCCCATCCTGAGACCGTTCGTGCTGATCACCACCCATGCTTTGGGCAGCGAGCGCCGCTTCCAACTTGGCGACTCGTCTCCTTTCACGCCTCAACTGCTTCTGGATTTGTCTGGCTTCCTCTTCAGCTTCGGCGCTGCTGCTTGTGCGGATACTGGAGTCCTCAGTCAGATCACCAGCACTGGATACCGATTTACGTCGCTGCGATTCCGATGTCGCGGGCTCGGTCCGTTTCGATGCCTCCAACTCCTTCTCCCGTTGTTTCCGGGTCCGTCGCTCTTCACGCGCGCGTTGCTTTTCATCTTGCAAAGGGTCTGACGCTACTTTACCAGACCGCGCGCTGTTCTCGTCTTCCACCGGGGAATGATCATCATTCGTACTCTCCGCTGTCTCCGCGTGCTCGTACTGCAATGAACGAATTGAGCTTCCATGCTTGCTTCCCCGGCTTCGACTGCGGCTCCTATGTCTCACCCGCTCTGGTGATGAAGCCTCTGAAACCTCCTCATCTTGAGCTCCAGTGCTTCCTTTACCCGTCGTTGCCACTGTATCTTGCTGAGTAGCAACCTTTTCGCTAGCAGCGACAGTATCATGTTCAGAGCTCCGTTCGTCCATCTCGTCCAAATCCTTCTTCTTCTTCTTCTTCTCTTCCTTTTTCTTTTTCTTTTTCTCTTCCTTCTCCAGTCGTCGACGGTCATCATCCTCTTGACGCTGTCTTCGTTCCTGCTCCCGCCGCTCTTCAAGTGCAGCCTGCTCAGCACGCTCCTGTTCCCGTCGTAGCTCTCGCTGTTTTGCGGCCTGTTCTTCGCGTTCTTTTCTCGCCGCCTCCTGCTCCTTCGCCTCCATCTCCGCCTGCATCTGCTGTCTCTTGCGCTCCTCCTCGGCCAGCTCCTGCTCCTTCCAACTCATCACCTTGTCACCGCTATCTTTCACCTTCTCCTTGGACTTGAGCGTAGCTCCCTTCTTTTTCATATTGTTAGCCACCTCGGCCATAAAGTCGTCCCCTGCGATACTCTCCCGCTTGGCCATCATGTTCTCCTGTCGCTTCTTCCTCAAAAAGCGGAGCCTTTCTGCTGCACTCATGCCCGCGGTCTCCGCCTCGTACTGCTCCTCCAGCGACGGGGTCTTATTCTCCTCGGTAGCTCCTCCGGCATATCCTACCTCACCCTCCTGTCGAATGCTCAGCATCGGTGGGGGTCGCCCCATCATGGGTCCATTGAGTCTGCCCTCCAGCGACGCCTGTAGCTTCTGGAACATGGCGTTCTTGGACTTGCGGACAGATGGTGCCTCATCCGTGGCACTTCTTCGGCTCTCTGGGCGCTTCTTCTTCTCCTTCTTGGGCTTATTATCAGCAGGAGCTTCGGTCTGAGGTGTCTCTTGCTCCAGTATTATCTGCTTGGAGCTCCCTTTGGGGCGTCGGTGCTTGGAGCGAGCGGGGGGCTGCTCTTCCGTGGGGAGCTCCCACCTGCTCTCCTTCGTCACGGCGTTGTAGTAGTACGGGTGGCCGTCAGGCGACGTGAACTGCTTCCATTCTCCTCCTCCTCCTGCTTCCTCCTCCGCGGGCCTGTCGTGGCGCTTTGACCGCTCGGACGAGCGCTTCTTCTTCTTGATACGCGCAGCCGACGCGTCCGCTTCCGTGCGCATATTGGCGCAACGTTGGAATATTGCCCGCAATAGTTATGCTGGGCGTAAGCATCGCACTTAGCGGAAGCGAAGCGGTGATCCTACTATAATAAGTACGATACTTACTCAACAGCTTCAACTTGCTGACCCTCTTCAGCTCAGCTCTTCAGAGCTTGCTGGCGCCTAATAGAATACCATAGACTTGGGCTTAACTGCATGTATTTAAATGGAAAGTTCTGGCCACCGCTGCTCCATTGCCTAGTATCATCGACAAGGTTTTACCGTAGACAGTCTAATACTCAAAAGGAAGCTAGAATACTCACAAGGTGTATGAACAAGTTACGGTGTTATGTGAAGAGGAAGAAGTGGAAATAAGTCATTCTCAGCTCTGTGCGTTCCTTAAGCCAATGTTGAGTCAAGCCCTCTGATGTTCCACGCAGCGCTGACTAATCTTGGCATGGCGGCTATGCAAGCGCTCACCGTCTGTTGTCACGCAGCCCCTGGTGTCATTCTTCAAAGAGCCGTCGCGCCTCGACCTGACATCGAGACGATGCGGAAGCCCAGCCAGCGCATTCGACTCGAGACCGCGAGAAGGCGGAGCTGGTGGTACTCCGGAGCCTCGCGGTCGAGCTCGAAGCCCACGGGGCCTCACTCGCTGTCTCGGTCTCAGCTTCGGTTGCGTCAGGGCAAGTCGGCATGGAAATGTTTCGCTGAGCGGCAAGCGCTTGCTCGACAAGCGGCAGAGCAGGCCAACCGCGCTCTCAGCGACCGAGTTCAGAGCAATGCCGACTGGATCCAGCGTCTGTGGGAGCTGCTGCACGAACAACGAGTAGCCAAAACCTCCAGCTTCAAGATGGTGGCGACAATGCAGCGGAGAGCGGAAGACGACCTCGTCCTGGACCAACTGAAGGGGCAAGTACAGGCTTCCGTGCTGCAATTAGCCGAAGTTTTCACGAGACATGGCGTCCGAGTGCTGGACGGCGAGGACTCGGTGTCGGAGATGTGGACCCACAAACAGACCGGAGACACGGAATCCGCGCTGGTGTGCGTACGTCGCGTGCCGTTTGATATTCACTCGACGTCAAGCGCATTGTGGGCCGCGCTCTCACGTCCGGAAGGAAGCTTTGCCTCGAACAGCAACGCCGGATTGACCCCACACGGCACCGCACTGAAGGCTCGAGTTGTTGAACGCACACCAAGTATCTGCACCATGAAGATGCAAGACAAACTTCTACTCAAAGGCGAGGCTGCAGTTGTCGATTACCATGCCGTGGTTCATCGAAGTGCGCTGGAGAAACCCCACAGCGCCAATGTATTTGTGTGGCAGTCACTATTCAGGCTAACGGACGGCAGTGTCACGTACGAGGACGCGATGTGGGCGGCGGTGCTTCGATCCGCGCCTGGCGCCATGGAATCGATTGTCGCGATCGTGAGTCAGTCGCAGCTCAAGACGAAGGCTGGATTCAATGGCGCCGCTGACCTGAAAAGCTCAACAATGGCAGCGGCCGAAGAGTGTATTGAAAACATCCTCTCAAGCGCCGAAGACATGGTACTCAGCGAGAGTCTGAGCGGATCGTCGCATTCAAGCAGCAGTGCCGACGAAATGAATGCATCGATTAGTGTGTAAGCTCGCGGTGTCGAGCTGTTTCATGTAGATTGCCTTAGTGCTAACGAAAAACACAAGTATCTGCTGCAGTAACCTTACACGATTACCATCGGGTCTTGCTTAACCGCCTCCAGCAGCTCACGAATCGTACGGAAGTGGACATTTGGGAAGAATTCCGCACGGTCGCGGTTCACCTTCTCCTGGTCGAACTTGAGCGCCCCCAACGGCACGTACAGCTTGAACTCGGCCACAATGGCGACTTCACTGAGGTCTCTCTTACCGACCACCTTTTGCAGCTCGTCCAGCGGCTGGAAAGTGATTTCGAGGTCGGGGAGACTTCCTTCCGTCTTCATCAACTCCGCCAACTGCAGCCACGTTGTCTGCTCTCCCTGAACGAAAGTATGGTGGCGCGACGTGGTGGGGCTTTTCAGCAACGCGGCGACAGCCTTCGCGACATCACGGGCGCTTGTGGTTCCGAACTCTTCGTTGCCGGTACCCGCGACCGTCATGGTCTTCGTGTTCCGGTCTAACGCGAAGAGCGGACCAATGTCCGGGTGGTAGCGGTTGGTACTTGGGACGATGTAGTCCATGACGAATCCGATCGCGAGGACAGTCCACTCGAGTTCGCTTTGCTCCTTGAGCGCGTTACGCACAGGCACGTTGAACTGGTACGCCGTGCCCGGATCTTCAGTGAACTCCTCCGTGTTGCCGCCGAACTCGGACGGGATGAAGCGCTTGCACTTGGGCGTCTGCTTGCAGGCCTCGATCAGCGCCAGGTGAACTTCTGCATAGGCTGGGGACATGTCGGAGATCGTGCTGACGAGCGCATCGCAGTCGCTCAGCAGCTCAACGAGCTGCGGCACGGACGAGTAGTCGGCGATGCGCTGCTCCACGACGCCCTTCTTGCTGTCGAAGAATTTTTTGTGCACCGGGTGAGGAGGACGACGTCATGTCCAGCAGCAGTCAGCTCTTCGATAAAATACTTGGCGAATGATCCGGCTCCAGCGATGGCGACGCGCATGGTTGCTTGCAGGGATTGAAGAGTGGGGGTGGATGAGACGTTGACTTGAGAACGATGATTGAAGAATGAGAGAGCGACGTGACCTGGTTCACGTGGAATAGCGATGTATGAGTCAAGCAAGGCTCGGTCTGCCAGCGCGCTGACTAATCCCTAGGATCAGTCAGATTGGTTCACTTCAACTGCAGTTCTGACTCGACAGTTCTGGCGTCTGCCTTAGACAGGACTTGGTAAAGGCAGACTGGAACGACCACCGTGGTGGTCGTGGCCTACAAGTCGTCGTAAGGGATACATTCGTCTTGAAAATACATTTCACAATACACATACGCAGCTAGCCGCTCTGTCCCAGCTCGTCACTACCAGCGATTTCGTCTGCTACACGCAGCGCTTAAATATTCCTAGGACTGCGACCGCGGTTGCAGGGCCATGATGAGATTCCGGGGGGCGTCGTACTGCTCCTCATCGTCTTTGGAATCCGCACTTGCTTTTGATGCCTTGCCCTTGGTCGGCGGCGGGGTCTTGACGATAGAGCCAAAGTGCTTCTTCGAGAGGATCAACGGCCGCGGGGTTGCTTCTGCATCCGGCTCAGCGGCAACCGGCGGAGTTCCAAGAGGCGGGCGCGGGTTGTTCAGGACTCGAGCTGCTACGATGTCGGCTACGCACTGAGGACTCTCGGACAGCAGCAGATCTTGGATACTTCCAGCCAACGAGGGCAGACTGACCGGGGTGCCGTGGGTATCTCTTGATTCGTTGGGCTTGGACGGAGTGATTAAACCACCAGTGGTCTTGGCTCTATCGAGTTGCTGGTGTGCTGCCAGGTAGTCGACGTATTCGCGGATGTACTGCTGCATGTACAGCTTGAGCTGTTCTTGCTGCTCGAGGAGGATTGTCTGCGGGTGAATAGGCTCGTTGTTGGCGTCCAATCGAAGAAGCATCGTCTTCTCCTCTGTCGGTCGCTGCGACCCCTTCTCAGTAAGTCGACTCCGTTTTGAGGAAGACTCGCCTTCTGACATGCTCACGTCGCTTGCGTCCTGGTCGCTCTGCTTACGCTTAGAGCCGCAGCTGCTTGTGTCCGACTGGGAGTCGCTACCGTCGTCGAACACATCGCTGTCGCACGACTGAGGGGATTTCATGGCGTCCGCATCCTCCGTGCCGGCAGCAGGAGACATCACTTCCGACTTCACTCGAACCGCGGTGTCCGTGCCAGGCTGCATCGGCTTGTTATCACGTACATTCTCCTGGTCCGTGGGGCTGCTAGCGTCACTAGCGGTGGGGGTCGATGCCGAGCTGCGCGTCTTCCACCGGAAGACCGGCTTCCGGGAGTTGGAGAGTTGCAGTTTCTCGATTAGCCCCACGCTAACCAACACATTTGCAACGTCGTACAGTCGGCGGATTTTGGCTGTTGTAGTGACAAGAAGTAGGGTTAGAATCGTGTAATGGGGCGATATATGGCAGCTTCGACAACGTACTCTTCAGGAGGCGGTCTTCTTCGTTCTCGCTATCTTCCATCTGGATGAGCTGCTTGGCAGCTTGGTCCAGCGGGATAATGCAGTCCTCCTGTTTAATTGAAGTGCAATAATTAGTTAGCTGTCGGCAAACCTACAAGACTGCCGTTGAGCAGTGGCTCACCTTTCCGAGGAAGAGCTGGACGAACATTTGACTCAGCTTTGACAGTGACTTTCCTCTCCGACGATCACCTAAAGAGAGCAAGTCATGTCAGTTTGTCTTCAAAGGGTGCAACGCAACATTTCGAGCTCAACGTACTCTTGATAGGAGGGAACTCTGCGCTCTTGGAGCCACCGGGCGACGACTTGTGCATCTCAGCATAGCGTTGCTACACACCAAGAAAAATGAGTATCCATCCAACTCACACAGCAGACACTTGATGTGCGGTCTTACCTTCATGGCACCGACGGACGTGGGGAGCGATGCCAGCCCGTGCCAATTGTACAGGTTCTTGCTCTTGCGGCTCACGAGATGAATGCTCTCCAGGATGTTGACAATGTCGTAAATCCGCCTCCTTTCAACACCCAACTCGGTTGCTGCTCGATCGAGACAGATCTCGGAAATCTTGTCGTCTCGGTACAGCTTCAGGAAGCTATGCGTAGCAACGGCACACAAGCACCATCAGCAACGCTTCATCCCACAAACTCTACACCACAATACAACACAGCACATACTTCTCACACAGCAACCCGAGTGACTTGTCCTTCCGGTTGTACTCTCGGAAGGGGAAGAACCTGACCTCGTCGCCGTCCATCCTCCAATCGCCGTTCTTGGCGTCCTTGTCGCCGTCCTCCGGCTTCGACTCCGTCTTCCCTGAGGGCTTCCCCGTTACTGCCACCGCATCCGAGTCCATCCACGCCGTCTTAATCTGCCGCTTGGCCGACGTGCCCACCTTCTTGGGGGCTTTGCGCACGTATCGCCGCTTGGCCTTCGCGGGCTTCAGAGCGGGGCACGTCTTGGTCTCCTGCTCGTCGCCGTTGCTGCCCGTGAGCAGGTGCATCATGGCTGCCGCCGCCTCCGTGCGGTTGGGGCTCGGCTGGATACTGGAGGGCCCCGCCACACGGACGCTGCCGGGCGTGCGCGGGGGCAGCTCCTGCGCCCTGCGGCGCAAGGGGCTCATCATCTCCTGCGTCGCCATGACTGGGGCTGGCTGAGTGGCAAAAAAAGTTGAACGTCGAGCGGTGCAGAGTCCAGGGGGATGGTGCGGCTTTGACTTGACAGACTTGACGAGCTCTCTGTGAGTTGCCGTCCTGGTGGAGATATTCCGTGTACGGCGGTGGAATTGCGACTGACTGAGACTGTTTCAAACTTCCGGTTGACGCGCGTAAAATTGTTTTGGCGCCAAATTCAAATTCATTCCTTTAGAAACGTTTCTACATATGTTTGGACAGATCGTTTCTAGTTTGTTTAGAAATGTGCCGTCCAGTTTTTTTTTAGCGGTCGTGTACGGAACACAATGCACCCAAAATCCAGCCGGAGCTGCTCAAGATGTCGGAAGAGGCCTCCTCGCTGGCGCTCGCCGAGCTGCTGCAGCAGCGCAACCAGACCCTCGACCAGCAGATCCGAGACGTGGTGCAGCGGAACAAGAGCCTCGAGAAGCAGCTGGACGCGCAGCACCGCGAGGCCGCGCGAAAGAGGAGGAAGCTCCAGCGCAAGATCCAAGAGGCGCAGAACGCGCTCCGACTCAAGGACGAGGACATCCGGCGGCTGCAGCGGCAGCTGAGCGAGACGATCGACGCGCTAGACGCAGAAAGAGATCGCACCAGCAAGCTGCAGCGGCTGGAAGAGGATGAAGCGGACCGGAGTTTGATGGAGTCGGCTCTACGGGCAGCAGCTCGTTATCATCACGCTGAGTATGAGCCAAAGATCGACCTCCCGTGCAGTGATTTTGATGCGCCTGAAGATACAGAGGAGCAGCACCAAAAGCGAGAGCTGGAGCATGACTTGCTCAGCAGAGAAGAGGATGTGGCTGTCACGCTGACCAAGATCATTCCGCAACTGTGCGGATCACGGGATGACCGAGAGCAACAAGGTCGTTACGTGGATTCAAGACATTACGGTATTGTTGCAAGTGGATACGTCGATACGGATGAGTATGCCGGACAAGCTTCGATGCAAGGTTTTATCCAGCTGCTAGAGGAAGCTAGAGAAACCCTCAACGCCCACCAAGAAACGAGATGGCGCGACATGATGGAGCGCGAAAAGGCGCTAACTTGCCCGCTTTCGCAAGGTCTGTTCCAAGATCCGGTGATCACTGAATGTTGTGGGAAAACGGCTTCGTGGGATCCGCTCAGACAAGCTCTCGCGCAGAATTCCGTGTGTCCATTTTGCAAAGCAAAAGAGGGCTATGTCCACAGAAGTGCTGACATGGAAACGCTAGTGGAGCTCCACCGCGCTGAACGCTCTGCTCTGAGTGATATTGCGTTCATCACTGCGCGTACCGCAGCTCATCTAACTGTCGCATGCTCTCACCCCAGACAACGAGTTGACACAGAGCTACGCCAAGCGCGTTCCATTGAACGGGGTGAGGTGACCGATATGTATCGCCTCCCCAGTTCTGCATCAAGTGCAGATGCTATCGATGACGACGCTACTGGAGACTTCCGAGAAGCAGATACGTATCAAATGGGTCTGTACGCTCAAACAGCGTCGCCAACTACCGGAGAGAGTGGTGCACCGAGCATTTCCCCGAGTACACTGTTACGACCTCCAGCAAGTATAGATGCACGCCGAACTTGCCGCTATTTTTTTGAGCCAAGTGCCGCTTCCCGTGCAATACTAGAGGCGGCAGGAAAATCTCATCGCAAGGATCCTGCCGCAGTATCGGGAAGTAGCTTTCGATCTCCAGTCTCTTCAGAACCCACTGCATCGCTAACAGCTTTGGCCCACGAATTTTCAAGACCTCGAAAGCGGCGAGCTGCTGAAGACTGGCGTTTTCCAAAGTGCGCATAGACTTTGACGTAGTTGGTGAGCTACAACAATAGGATAAAGGATATAAAATATAGGTACAGTCGAGCAGATTGCAGTTGTGGACAGTTGAAGTTGCTCTCGTGGACATTTGTCCTCCGCCGGTAGTTCAAAAGCCCAGCCAATCAGCGTTTGTGTATCATTCGAGAGAATTGCGACCGTCAAGCAGGCTACAGAAGCACGCTTCACTCATGGCGGAGGAAGCAAACTTGGCGCTGGTGGAGTTTCTCCAACAGTGCAACGACAATCTCAACCAGCAGGTCGGAGACCTGGAAGAGCAGCTACGCGGCAAGGACGAGGAGCTTGAGTGCTTGCAACAGCGTCTGGACGAGAAGCAGATCGAATGCGATGCCGAGCGACAACGAGCGAGTGATCTGCAACAAGCGGCTGACGCTGAAGGTCGCAGCGAAGCTGCGCTAATAGCGGAGATCCAGAGATTGCAAGAGGAGAACGCCGCTCAGCAGGCAGGCATCGCACAAGAAAGGCTCGAAATGACCATAGCGCAGCTTACAAAGCGAACGCAAGTTCAACTCGCTGTGCTGAAGCGCAGTTACTGTGGCCAATTGCCGCAAGTAAAGTGGCTACTGGGAAAGTGGCTACTATACAAGCTGCGAGCAGCGTATGTTTCAGAAGAATCGTGCCCCATTTGTGCAGTCTATTGGCGGCTTATGACCAAGGTCAAGAAGGCAATCCGACGAATCACACCAGTGCCAGTCCGGCATTGGCCGTCTCCACCCGAACACCAATTACAAAACTTACCAGGTTATTACAGCCAGGCAAGCCGTGAGGCGCAAGGCCAGCAGGAGATGGCCTGGCAGGCCCTGATGGCCAAAAGGAGCTTACGTGTCCGCTTTCACGCGAGTTGTTCGCAGACCCAGTCATTACAGGGTGCTGCGGAAGGACGTGTTCGCGGACCCCGCTACGACAAGCATTCGAGCAAAGCTTGGCGTGTCCGTTTTGCCAAGCGCGTGAAGTCGGGGTTCACAAGAACCGCGCCGTTGCTAGGCTAGTAGAGCTGCATCGCTCAGAGCACCCGGCCTTCGAAGTGGTGGCTTCCTCGCCAGCTGATTCCACTTGATGGCAATGACGACGATACTGCGCACGAGTCTCGATGCATTGACGACAACGAGAGCATCGAGTGTCTTCCCTGGAAAGCATCAACACAGATATCTTTGGATAAACATCCACTTTCTTTCGACAGTAGCACACTAATAATTCTTCGAAGTGCATAACCTTGATCTGAGCCGGCATTGCTGACATACTTACTGCAAAGGCGCTTGAAAACAGCGACATCGAATGCGTCAGATCGCATTCTCGGTGAAGGCCAAGAACAGTGGAAAAAGCTCATTACTGCTTCAACTTAGACCAAACCGACGTGACTTGTTTATTTTCAGCCAATCAGCGGCGATTATGCCAATTGCAACTTTTGACCTACACTCGCATTGACGTCCAGCGGTGTGTGTGCCATGGGGACTTGCGGTCCCTGCATTGCGCCGACGCAGGAGTGCGAGCGACACAAGGCGCTGTTCCTGAAGCTGGCGGAGGAGTCGAAGGCGGCGCTGACGGGACTCGGCGCCACGTTAAATGAGCGCATCCGAGACCTCGAGCAGCAGAATGACGACCTCGAAGAGACCAACAGCGAGCTGACGGAGCAGAACGAGGCGCTGCAGAAGGAGAAGACGCAGCTCGCAGAGAAGGTGGAGACGCTAGAGGCCTCGCTGCATGAGAAGCGAGAACAGCTGTGGGACACAATCCAGGATTGCCGGGACGAGATGAAGGAGAAGAAGAGGGAGCTGCGGGAAGCAGAGGACAGACACGCCGAGTACCGGCGCACGGAGGCTGTTCTTAGAGAAGAGCTTGGTTCCTTACAGAGAGAGCTGCGTGAGCAGAAGGAGAACTTCTCGCAAGCGACGATAGCGTTGAATGAGAAGGCGAAAGTGTCTACCGAGGCACACACGCGGCTTCAACAGACAGTGGAGCAGTTGGAGCGGCGTCTGAAAACGAAGGACGCAGAGATTGCGTCTCTGCAGCAGCTAGTGCACGATCAGAAGGCGAGTTTCTCGCAGGCTACGAAGAGCTTTAATGAGAAGACAACCGAGGCTACTGCGAAGAAGGCGCGGCTTAAAGAGAGAGTGGCGCAGCTGGAACAACATCTCGTGGTGCAGAGGAAGGGGTTCGAGGAAGAACGCGCGCAGTTGACGCAGGAAGTGGCGAAGTATCGGAGCGATGCACAGTTGATGCAGAAAGCCAGCAGCCGCCAGGACGACGCGCAGGAAAAGCTGAATTTGTCTCTCGACGACGCCATGCCACAGTTGCGAAGTCTGTTGAGTGCGTACGATCGATTGCGTGGCAACCAGCAAGGCAAAGCCAAAGCCAAAGCTGCCCAAAACAAAGCAGCTGCGGGTAACACGAAACTTAGTCGAGCTGGGACAGCAGACAAGGAAGTGCTGCAGCGTCTGAAAGAGCAGGAACAGGCGTTCGATCAGGAGCGAGCACAGCTACTCGAGCAAGCAAGCGACGCAGCCAAAACCCAACGAGATGCCATTCAACAGAGTCTGATGGAGCGCGAGGGACTGTTGACATGTCCGATCTCGCTTGAGCTCTTTGAATACCCGGTGCTAACTGGATGCTGCGGCAAGACGTTCTCATCAGAGGCATTACGACATGCAGTAAGCCAAAGTCCGCTGTGTCCATTTTGCCGTGGGCAACTGGTATCGACCCACGCAAACCGCGACATGACGAAGCTTGTGGAGCTGCACCGACGGGAGCGCTCCGTTTTTGGTATGTTACCTGCCAGCAAATCGACCGCAACAACCACTGCGTCCTCGCTGGACGAGTACGCGGTGCTATCTGCTACGGCGGAGAGCACCCGCCGTAATAGACGAAGAACCGGAGCATCAAGCGCACGCCAAAGCCAGCACAGAGAGCATCGGCGCGAAAGAGTCCAAGCACGATCCGAGGTTCCTCACCGCCAATCATCAGTATTTAACACGCAAGGCAACACTCCGTCGGGTACGTCGACATCAGTTGCTGCGTCGAATCCTTCACCAGCCACTGCTGTGTCAAGTGCTGCAACCGAAGACAATCGCGATGCGGAACCTTCAGGTCTTCACATTTGTCGACTAGGCAGTGATGGACCAGTTGCTGTACCGAGGAATATGGTGCGTTCGGTCCTCAGTGCAATTCGTTTTCCAAGCACGCAGTCCCGATCTACGGCAAGTAGTCGTCAACGTTCAAGGTCTAGCGTCAACCGGTCTGCCGCTAGCAGTCGTCAACGCTCCAGGTCCAGAACTACTGCATCGGTGACCGCGTCTGCTGGTGTTGCAGAACAGCAAATACAACCATCTTCTTCCTCTCGACGTCGAGCTTCAAGCTCTACTACTGCTTCGACAACTGCGGCATCAAACGCAGTACCAAGTACGACGTCAAACTCGAGCGCATCCTCAAGCAGGAGGCGTACTTCACGTTCAAGCCCAAGTCCTGCTCCGAGTGCTGCCCCGGTAGCATCAGAGCCGCCAAGCGCGGCGTCCAGTGCTGTACAACATTCATTCATCAGTCCTGCAGCCAGTGCTTCAGCAAGTAGTCAACCAACAGGCACAAGCGACACATCAACCAATGCTGAGGATCCATCCACCTCGCTAGCCGCATGGCTGAAGGCATCGGTCCGTGATCATCCATCTACAGCGGTAGCAACGTCAACTACAGCCCGGCTCTCAGGATCAAGTGCAAGACCGACTGCCGCAAAGTTTGCTAGAAGAACTGCAGCCGCGTCACGTCGACCAGTTCGGATTTCTGCCACGCAAGACGACTCGGCGCTTGGGCGCGTGAAGCACGAGTCTCCCCGCCTGACAGCAAGCCAGCCAGCTCCTCGCCAATCGTTAAGCACTCTCGCGCGGAGCGTCACATCACTGGAAGACCTCCTGGGCTCGGACTTCGAATCCATCTCGGATTCCGACTAAAAAAAGTTTTAGCGTTTTAAATCAGCCCCCCCCCCCCTCCCCTTCTTCTCAGTGTCGAAACTGCTGGGTAAAAGGAAAGATCGCGGAAATGGTCGTGCCGCTGAGCTACTGGCTTATTGGAGAGACGGATGCGTGTTCTATCGTCGTGGAGGTGTGGACGACGCTAGATCTCCTGAAGGGCGCGATCAAGGCGAAGCACCTACAGTCGATCCCATGGGATGCCAGCAAGCTGCAGCTATTCCTGGCCAAGACAACGGAAGGCTCGTGGCTGACGGTAAACGACATGATGGCTGGAGCGATCGATACCAGTGGCATGAAAGAGCTGACAGGCGGCACTTCAGTGCTGGCAACGAACGTTTAGAACGTTCTTTGCCCAAGAAACGTTTATAACGGTCCAACGAACATAAAAACGTTCGTTGGGCGTCAACGAACGTTCGTTCGCCCAAAGGCCAACAAACAACAGTACCCTAGCCACCCAAATAATATCCCCTTCCTGTGATGGCCTGTGTTGGTCTGCAGGCTGAACATGACTGTAAGCTGGAGTGCATTCTTGACTGTCTACATGAAGGCTAGATTGTTAAGTATGTGGCGCTCACACCCTCAAGCTCACAGTTGAATGGCACAAGATGTACTAACTGTACCAGCAAGATCTTTCGAAATCTTTCTAGCGAATCCTCCCGAGATAAAGTCCCTATCAGCGCTCATTCTCTCATTCTCAGCTACCAAGACAAAGGTCGGCGACCCTCTCCTCGTAGGCATGATGTACATCCATAAACTTATGCGACTCGTATGCTGTGTGTGTGTAGGGGCAAGACCAATGGGTCATCCTGCGTGTGCTGCTCGCGCACACTTTGTAAAGCGGAGCCAGAGAGCCAACAGGGCTCACTACTTCACCCAGTGCAAGCGATGCCTAGCACAACATCTCCAACGAAAACAGGCGCAACAGGCACAACATCTTGCAAACCCAGTCGCCCCCCAGCCCATCTTGAAGTCACCAAAGTTGATTGTAGGGAGGCGGGAGAACCTTGAGGGCCATCTCCGACGAGACCACAACATTACGGATTTTGACAGTGCCCCAGTTCCACCAACTCCACGTGAAGATGGACCCTTTGATGTGATCGACGCGGCTCCTTCGAATCCTGGGATAACTTCACAGACTCCTCGGACCGGCAACCCAATTCCAAGCTTCACTGGCCAGCCAACCCAAGCACCCCCAACCTCTGCAAACGTTTCTGGTGGTGATACGACTGGAGCGTCGAACCACAGCTATTCCCCAGAGCAGTGGCTTCAAATGTTTGAGCGATTTTTGTTGGAGTTCCAAGTGGCTTTAGCTCTGCCGGATTCATTTGTGGAGCACCCAGTAACCAAGCGGCTTTTTTTCTTCCTGAACCCCGGATGTTTAGCGTTCCTTCCGTCGCGCCGCGTTATGGGTGAACGCATTTTGAACACGTATGCCCAAGAAGTTTTGAAACTCAGCAGCTCCAAGCTTCGCAACAAGCAGGATGATTTTGGAGGGCGTGTGAATTTTCTGAGTGATGTGTGGCAAAATATCTCGAAAATGCACTTGCTCAACGTCCAGCTAAGTCTGTTTGGTGTTGTTTTCGCGGCGGGTTTGCACGAAGTTGGATCCTATCACCATGGTATTGCTATTGCCAGGCAAATGGAGGAGCTGATGCTCGCTGCTTTTGAGCAAGGTTGGACCATCGGATCTGTGATAACCGATAATGCCGGTCAGTGCGAGCGTGCTCGACGCATCTTAGCTGTACGCTGGCCCCGCATTCACTTTGGAAAATGCTTTGCCCACGATGTCAACAACTTGGTAAAGGCAATGTTACAACGCACGAGTTTCCGCTCCACCACTGACCAAGCGTACGATGCAGTTAACGCACTGAATGGATCATCGTCCAAGTGGCTCCGACGCGCAAAGGATGTCATCATGGCGACATACGAGCTTCCAAAGCCTCTAGCATTTCTTACGCTGTGCTATACAAGGTGGAATTCAATGCAAGCTTGCTTTGCCTCGTTACTTCGCGTCAAAACCACGTTGAAGCAGTTTGCCATCCGATACCAGAACGACAATGAACTACCTGGCGTTTTACTTGTTTTTCTTGAAGACTCTTTCTGGAGTAATTTGATGGAAGCGGAACGAGCAATTCGACCACTTTGTAACGCGTCGTTCGTCCTGCAGCGAGATGAGAACACGTTGGCGGATGTTGTTCTGTGTTTTCGTGGTATTTTGGATGGGTTTGTGGCTGGACCGTATACTGGAGAGTTGATACCTCTTGTAGAGGAACGCTGGGCCGACTGTGAACAGCCTCTGTTTATTTTGGCGCTGTTCTTGCACCCTCGGTACCGTGACGTGGCGAAGTCGCTCCCCGATACAGGCATTTCTTCAATTAACTCAGTCTGCAACTTTGCTGTCTTTTACTTTGAACGATTTTTCGGACGAGACTCTGGATATCTACGCCACCACGTTGGGCTTTGGTGTCAAGATTCGCTGTATGTTGGTGATCAAGACTCGATGAAAGTGAGCCAGTTTCCTACAGCTGCAGACTTCTGGAAGCACGCCAAGATCAAGTCTCCGGGCCCTAATCTACCGGATCTTGCGCTTGCGGTTCTATCCATTGCTGAAGACAGTGAAGAAGATGGTGCGGGCAAGACTGGTCGCATTATCAGCCCGGTAGAACGCCAATTTCGAGACGATAGCTGGGGTTCCGACTTGACAAATTCTCAGGCAGGCGACGCTCATCTCCCATTCGCGTTTGGGCATCTGCAACCTTCTCTGCACGCCCCCCAGTCCATTTCAGACCACGTATCTCCAACGCCAAGGCATGTTCAGCTCGGTTCAAGGCCCATACCGTCCGCTTCAAGCCTTCCTCGCTCTCGGAACTCATCCGGAATTGCTAGGCGCTCCCCTCACGTTCGTTGGTCATCACGACACCGACGAGAACTAAACTTTACAAACCACAGCATGGACATTAACTCAGTCTCAACTACTATCGAGCCAGAGGATGTCGTTGTGGGTGTAGAGTCACAGGGTGAAGAAAATGCTGTGCGCGATAACTCTTCGCCAGAATCACCCAGCACGATGACAATGACAAACAATGTTGTTGCGCATTGGATCGGCGCTTTTGCTCAGCTTCCGTCAACCCCGGCACAAGAAGAACCCGTACCAGAGCCTGCTTCAGACACCGGTGACCCGGATGTCCCGATGGAAGTAGTTGACGGGGAGACTGCGGAAGACGACCGTCACCTACGTGCTGTTCCCATTCCCGAGTCTAATGATACCTCATTTCCCCAAGAACCCAGAAAACTCAGCGGGACGCGAGGGATGAAAACACCACTTGTGGATCTGTTTCCCCACCCGACTACCTTGTAGTAAAGCGACCGGTAACAGCAAATGACTTTACCAATACCTGGTGATCTTAAGCGCGAGTTATACATAAGTCACCTTGTAACCCAGCTTTGCATTTAGCATGCGCCATCTCCATCCGCCGCATTTTCTTCGACAACAACCTCAAACCGCGATGCGCAGCACGTTTTTTCGTCTTCTCCAAGATGCACCGCATCACCTGCGTAACGCAAAAAAAAAATTGTAAAAGAAACATGTATTCACTTACGTGATCTTCATCGTGCTTACCTGCTCTCGCTACTCCTGTTGTGTAGTTGCTACTGTGGCTTTGAAGGCGCTTGGCGCCAAGGAATCGCACGGAGCAGTAAAGTTAGATAGATGCACGTATTTGTCTGTGCCTTGATCGAGTTGTGAGCAGGTAGCTCGAAATGGCTCATATATGTGCTCAGCAGGTTGCTAGTCGTGAACTGGATCAGCGACCCGGGTTGTCCTTGCTGTTCGTAGCGAGCACCAATCCGTAGGGGGTCGTGCGAGGTTGGACCGGGGCAGATTCGCTGCTCCTTGCGGCGACTCCAAGTAACTCTGAAGAGCAGGCATAGCGGCATGGCGAATGGTGTAGGTGATGTCACTGCCAATACACCAACCACCGCTCACGTCTTGGAGGTCCACACAGTGGACCAAGTAGCGCTGCTACTTATGCATCCGCTCGCAAATCAGCACTTCAAATAACCTGCCGTAAGACTGGTGAGCTGTTCTCCCACTTGATGTCAAGTACACATTGGGGTCGTACAGTATGAGTCAATTGGTAGTTAAACCACCCTGTGTTGTCGTTGCTGCTGCTGCTGTTGATATACCGCGACCTTGAGGCAGCCTTAACTCCGCTGTGGCCGCGGTACTCGGCGTCACGCAAGGCCTGATAGCACGGAGGGCTCCGGAGCTGAGTCGAAGGTTTAGCACTTGGGGATACCACACAGCTCGAGCAGCCTTGCGGTTCTTCCACTTGGTCATGACCGATTCAAGGCTGGAGCAGCCGTCCAGGAAGTTGGGCAGCTCTCCACCGCGTTGGCTGTCTCGTAAGTCTGACTCCTTACACAACTTGAGCCGAGCGACTCTGTCCTCCAGCGTGTTGTAGAAGAGCTAGGGATCCTCGAGGTCTTCAAGCTCGACCAGCGTCTCCGGCGAGCACCTGCATGCGGTCGATGCCAGTCGGGATTTTGCCCGTGAGACAGTTGCCGCACACGCTGAGCTTTGTGAGCTGCGGCTGGACAGCGCCCCGCAGAGGTTGTTGTGCTGCAGCAGCAGCGTCCGCAGACTCTAATCTTGACCTGCTCCTTGTGGATCGTCCTGGACAGCGAGTTCCGGTACACATGGAGCTCCTACAGCTGCTCACAGTCGCTGATTTGGCGCGGAATGGCTCGCCGCGCAGCTTGCGCTTGGACATGTCGAGCACGCGGAGCTGCGGCAGGCGCGAGAGGGTGGCGGCGGGCAGACACTCTTGTTGGCCGACAGCTCGAGCGCCACGACGTGGCTCATGGCCACCTCGACGTCGAACCACTGCTCTGGGTTGCGCGAGGCTACTTCCGGCCGTCTCGGCGACGCCAGCGGTCGCCACCGAGCGCGTTGTAGAGCTCCTCGAGCGCGGACACCGTAGTCGGCGGGATCAAGCTTTGTCCTTGGCTCTCTCGCCCAAATTACAGCAATCCTCCGAATAGTGCACCGTTGGAGGTGCTCTAAGGACGGGATCGCGATAGTGAAACCAAGTCACATATTTACGGGTAATTACGCCCAAGTAACAGTAAAAACGGTAAAAACGTTCAAGTAAAAACGGAAAACACACACCAACGTTGCAAACGTTGGTGCTTCGAACGTTTTTACCAGCACTGGGCACTTTGCCACTACGCGCGCTCGGCTTATCAGAGGGCAGCATGCGGGTCGAAGTTTCCGATGAAGAGCTTGTAGCAGGAAAGGGCCCTGTGCACGTGCTGGTGAAGGTTCCGTCGGTGCAGCAACCCCAGCCGAGTCTAACGCAGCCGCGAGCTGTTCCGCAGCTGCAGTGGAAAGCTGCCGACGAGACCGTGTTCTCGCTGCAGAACGAGAAGCTGTACTTTGTAGACCGGGAACAAGCTGTGAATCGACTCTGCGCTGTCCACAAGTCGGTGTTCATCGGCGCCAGTTCCAACAGTCGCGCAGATGCGTGGCCCATAGCACTGGCGGATAACGAGCTCGGGATCGGGAAGACCGAATTTGCTAGACACTACATTCAATCTTGTCGCGAGCAGTGGCCCGAGGGAGATTCCGCTCACGCAGACTTTAAGAGCTCGTTATGCGCTTGCCGGACGATTGTGGTGAATATCTATCAAGCTGATTTTGTCCGCGCGAGAGATTCCAGAACGAGAGGTTCCAGAACGACACTCTTGGAGGAGGCACTGGATGGAGTCATCAACGTCGCCCTTGCGAGGTCTGTGATTGCCCAGTTGGAACTGCCCGTCGGAGCCCAGCTGCCAGAGTACCTCAGCGCCCCCGCGTCTGTCAACGCTAAGACGTTTGTCTATAACTTGGTGAGAGATCTTGGATCGGTATTTATCGTGTTGGACGAGATTGGTCGTGGATTTGGATGTCTTGACGTTGATGGGACCGACTTGGGTGAAGAGGAGAAGTCGCGCAAACTCTTTATGGCTTTCTGCTTGTCCGTGTTGAGCGCTTGGTTGGACACAGTAGACGTCTACTTCTTACTGGTCGGTTATGCGCCGTTCCTACGGACTGTGGGGGAGCGGAAGGACGAAAGAGTCCATAGCTCGAGTAAGCAAAGGTTCATTCGTCTGAATCTGCAGCTAATTCGTCCCGAGAAAATCGAGCAGATTATGCGGCACACGTGGGTGGACAATTCGAGAACTGTGACGCTGCAGCAACGATGGGGCCGAACATCGGATGAAGATGCGGTTGCAGCCGCTGTCAAGATGTACGAGAAGACCCGTGGCCACCCCAGGACGATGATCCGAATGTTTATCTCGCACGAGTCGTACGAGGCGTTTGCAAAGCCGAAGTCAACAATTTTGACTCAGACGAGGGTCAGAGGGAATGGGTGGAGATTTATCGGGAGCTGCGCTATTGGCAAAAGACGCTGGAGGGCCTGATACCGCCACTTCTCGGAAACGGAACGATTGACTTGAGCGACGACTCCATATGGCCACAAGTTGCAAAGTCTCCGCACAAAAAAGTATCGTTTGCCAATATCATGGAGCGCTGTCACCTAGGGTGGGCAGGCACGGTAAAAGAGGCCCGGATTTACGCGCTACCGAGGATTCTTACAGCGATCATCAGTATCGTTCAGCCGCTGCGTCTGTACATCAGCACCATCGACACCCTCATCGACGATGTCACAGGTACCGTTTTCGAGTGGGTATGTCTTAAGCGATTCCAGGAGCTCTTTTCGAAGCCGAGTAAACCGCACATCGCGCTGGAGAATTTTTTCGGTACGGACACGAAGTTTGACCAGTGGGGCAAAGTGCACTTCCCTAACGATCATGTGGATTTACCAAAGATCACAAGAGCAACCGCTGCAGTCGGCGTTGCTACGCTAGACTCGGCTACGGCGAATCCTTCGGATTGGCCACGTCTGATGGCTGCGATTGATCAAAAACTGGATGCGAAGGATGGAAACTGCTTGTGTCTGAAGCCGCTGCCCGAGTCCTGTTCCGCGGATGTGATTTTCATGAAGCGTTCGGTTTCTACAATCGGGCGCAAGCGTTCGCACGACGATATTGATGCCCAAACATTAACGATGGGGCTGGCAGTGAAGAACTACGGCCCCAACTCTAAATTTGGACCGACGCAACTGCAGGAAGAAGTTGGCAAGTTCGCATGATGCTAGACAACTTGGAGCCGTCGACAAGGCAGAAGTTTGGTGTCATGACTAACGTGTTGATCGTATGCTCGAGAAACTACAGCTCACAGACTAAGTTCACAAGCAAAAAGTCCGTAAAAACGTGTCACAAGGAACCTGGTTCTCAGTACGAGATCGAAACACTGGAGTTGGACTTGTCGACCCCGGAGAACCGCGCTGAATTCTTCGGACTCGCAAATGACCCTGACTTGGCCGCCGTCTTGAATGGATTGGTGCGTAAAACGGAGTGCGAGAGACCGACTGACTGAAGATAGTGTCTTGTCAGGCGGAGTTAAGCATTTTATAGAATGTATTTTTTATTGTCACGTGTGGTTAAGGCCACTTGTTGTTTTGCTGGTAAAATGTGCTGGCACTTGAATCATGACTAAGTTTTACAGGATCCAGCTATAGTTGTGTGTAGTGTGTGAGTCCATCAGTCGATCTACCATGGTGGACGGATGAGGACGAGGAGGAGCTGCGAGAGGAGGCGCTGGCCGAGTGGGTCGGGTGGCGCAGGACTTCACCATGCAGATGATCAGTACGGCGGTTGGTTCATAGACCCTTTACCCTGCTCTATTGACTAAACATTAGCCGACTATCGGAGTTCCCACCATCAAGAACTGGCGAAGCGGTAGAGCAACGACCCGATACGGTCGACGCCGGTCGCTCTTATCATAGCCGAAGCCGACACCGAGATCAACGCAGTGAACGGGTGCATTCACGTTCGGGTGTTTTTCATCGCCTACCATCTCGAACGGGTACCCCCGCCGCCACGTGCTGCACCAAGAAGCCCTGCTGCAGGTGCTAACACCGCTAACAGTACAATTATTCACAAGACAACCTATTGACAACCGAGGTTCGGCCATGCTTCTCTTTTCTACTTAGTACGTGATTCTGAAATCGGAAGAACTATCACCAATTACACGCGCATCACCAGCTAGCCACGGTTAACCAGGTCTTGGAAGGGACGAAATCAGCACCGAAGCGAGATCGCTACTGTTTTTGGCCTTGTTGGACACTTCTGGTGAATCAGCCCGTTGCCCCGCCGACCAGGAGGACAACTCTGCTGCAAAACCGACGAGATTTATAATACTTGCACGTGTTGGTCTTAACGATGGGGCACGATGCACATGAATCTCCGAGCTGCAAGGAGTGTGCTCACTCGACAACTTGTATCGAACGATTCAAGGTAAACTCGAAGTATCAAGTTCCAAGTAATGACATCACACGTAGTGCATTAACTCAGTTAACTCAGCTTTACCGATTTTCAAAGACCAGGAACAAGCAAGCTCGACTACCAATCTGTTGTTAATTTCAGCTTCTTCGCAGCCTTGCGTTGGGTTCCTTCCGCCTTCCTCTTTCTTGGTACATACCAGTCTCCAATCTCAACGAAAATGACAACTTTTTTGGTCGCATTCTTCTCGTGGTCGGATGGCAGCTCCACCACGGCGTCGATGTTCTTGGCCACGCCCACCTCGTACAAGAATCGGCCTAGGAATGCGGGGAACGTCACTCCGCAGAATTTATCTCGGTGACTCGCCAGGAGAACGGCGCCAGCCACGAGGTTTTCGGATGCCAGGCGACGTTCTGCCGACTGCACTGGGCAGCGTAGGTCGTGGCATCTGAAAAACGGGTCCTGCAGCAGTTCACACAGCGGGGCATTCAACGGGCGCGATTTCGTGCCCTCTACGTCGTGGTCGCCCATTAGCGTTAGGTAGAGTAGCATAGCGCGCTCCATTGTCGGAACTTTGAGCGGCATGTCCACTTCTCCCTGTCCTTGTAGGGAGACGAACCGCAGCCGACGTCGAGCTGGACTGGTTTGAAGTCGTCGAGGCAACTGAAGTGGTTGTCGACCAGGTTCACTTCGGTATCAGTCGCGTCAATACTGCGTCCGAGGAGCAAGCAGACCTGCCCCAGACCGAACTCGTAGGGGCTTCTACGCTGCTTGATTCCTCGGATTCGTACGCCGTCAGCTCGCTCAAACACCAGAGCCAGTCTGTTGTAGTATTACCGAAGCTTTTCAGCTTGAGTAGGTACTTTTGCGCTTCGTTTGAGAACAGAGGCCGACTGTGCTGGAGGATCAACTCCAGTACTTCGGGCATTTTATTGTTTGCACCAGGCTCAGTTCCTTTGAGATCGACGCAGCTCCTGACGATTGCTGGAAGAGACGAAACCACCACACACCAAGGCGTTTTGTCACTGAGGCTTGATACATGTCGAGAAATCCGTCCTCCCACTGACAGCATTGTTCGCGCGGTCGCGTTGGTGGAGCTGAGGATGACGGGTATGCCGAACGAGCGGCAGCAATTCCTCATCATCCGGATCTTCTTCTCTTCATCGTCTCCTTCCTCTTCACTGCACGATGCCTCAAGACGCGGAAACTCGTCGAGGAAGAAAACAAACGGCTTGGCTCCATCTTCTTTGCGGCGACAAAGCCTCGCTCCACGCATTCGCGCGTTGCTTGGCCGCAACAAGCGTCTTCGCCTCGAAGCGCTGCGGCAACGAACGCGTACAAGTACAGCTCGCCTCGAAGAGCGAATTCAGAAACAGACCCGTACCGCACCACTTCCGCGTCTTTTTCAACGCAATCCAAGAAGGCCATCGTTCGCCCATGGAACGCCTTGCACACTGCCTGATCGCTACTCTCCGGGCAGGCGCTGGGCACGTACAGCACGTGATACAAGCCACTGGCCTCCAAATTGAAGGCCATTTGCGTCTTCCCCGTCCCTGAAGAGTTCTCCAACACAATGAAACGATCTGCACCTGACGCTGCCGCGCTCTCAATCACCGTCTCCATTGTCTTCACTTCAGGCGAATCTTTCAGAAGATCAGCGACTTCCTTGTACTTCTGGACGGCGCCCGCATGCTCTTGGTCGATGGTAAGGTGCCATGTCCTGTCGTGAAGCTGCCGCACTACCACAATAAGCGGAGAGCTCTCGGCTCTTCCAGAGGCGCCGACCGCTGCATCTCGCGAGAGCAAATTCATCGCGTCACGGCTCTCGAAGGCCAGCAGCTGGGACGACGAGAAGCCGTCGTCTAGGATGCCGCTACTCTCACGGAAGATCGCTTCCAGCACGTCGCCTACTCTGCTCCCTTCAGGTGCAAGTACCGCGTATGGCGTGGTGTTCTTGAACGCAGCGCCGCCAGGGTTTCCAGACACTAGCTGGAACCAGACTCGCGACAATTCGACGATGAACGGATCAGTCGGGTCTTCTCCAATAGCACCCAACTTTATATGGAGCTCCAGTCTTTCTCCTCTGCTGTAGGCGGCCGCGTTGGCGTACACGTTGAGCGCTGCTGCGATGGCCCCGGGCGGCTTCATCTGCTGGAGCAATGCGTCGCACAGATCGGCAACGTCTTGGGCGTCTTCCGGCACCCGCAGCGAGGCTAGTGGGCGTCCATCGAAGCGAAGCCAGCGTTTCTTGGTCATAGTTGCGAGTGCTTCTCTTCCTCGTCGCGAATTCTGAAATGGCTAGGCAAAAGGAGACGCTTGGCGTGCCGGTAAGACCTTCAGTCATGACAATGGACTGAACCGTGCTGTCGTTGATTCCTACTGGCAGTAGGACACGCTTTTCTGGGGGGAAGCTCCCACATTCCACAGGAATCGACGATAGGGTCCAGATAGTTGTTTCAGCAATCAAATAAATATCTGCTTGTTTCCGCTTGGAAAGAGCATGGTGGGGCGAATGCGCGCTTCCAGGAGGTCTCGAAAGCATGGCTTGGCTGTTTTCACGCCCTAAAATACAGCACAAGTGCTTCAAAAGGTATCCCTTCCCATAAGCCGCATCATTGATTGAAAAAAAAAAACACGAGTATCGATAGCTGCTACATGTATTTGAGCCAGGTGATTTTATTTGTCGGTGCTTTGAAAGCATCATCCGACCATTCCCCGCGCTACAGTTTGCCTCCAATGCCGTGGAAGCCACCTCTGTTAAGGTATTTAGGCTGACCGCCGTTTCATTCGTGGAACCAAAAGTGATGGTATTAATTGGGCGAAGCCCCAATACTGTGAGCTTGCATGCGGAGTTTCCGGCGTCCTTCTCTTTACTTGCTTTGCGTTCACCAACCTGAAGTTTTTGCTTTTCTTTTGTTCCACAACACTGGCATGGGACTAGGTTAGGCCGCAACCAGAGGGGGCTGGGACAGGTGTCGGCCGTGGTGTCCCTCATGGGGGGGACTTTAGGAACATTCGCAAGTAAGGTGTTAGCTTGGCACAACGGTATTTCACACGTGTCCTTACTTCGCGTTGCTCTTAAATACCCCCCAATCTGGAATGGGAATTATATTTAGGGCTAGCTTGGATTGAAGCTACAGGATACGCTGATAATGGCGGCAGCGGAGTTTCTCGAATGCCAGCGACTTATAAGTCACGGCGCTATATACACCTTTGTGCGGCCTACTTCGTACCAACGTGTAATCAAATCCGAAAGTCGCAAAATTCATATTGCAAAAGTTTAGTTAGCAACTTCAATTACGCACTCAAAGCTGGCATTACGGCAATCAAAGTTGGACCTCTAAGATCTCTATGGCTACGTAAGCTGGCGTGCTGTCCTCGCGCTAAAACGGAAAGCAGAGCTGCGCTCGGATTTGATTACACGTTGGTACGAAGTAGGCCGCACAAAAGGTGTTGTTTTTTTTTAAAGGAGGCTAGCAGCGACAGGTAGCTCGAGACCCAGCAGCGGTGGGTAGCTCGTGGTCGAGCAGAACATATCGACCAGTATCTCCACGCAGCCTGCCGAGCAACGAGCATACTTGACTCGACAACTTTTCTTTGCATGGTATTGTGTTATTTGCTGTTCGTCTCGATTTAGTTTTAAGCGGAAGCGTTAATCGTATTATTATATTATCGTACGAATCCGGGGCAGGGGGCGAGTCCTATACTGTGCTACGCACAGTTAGGACAGCCCCTCTCCAGCAGGCATTGATGGACTCTAGTATTATAAATCCAGAAGATAGATCAAGGGTGCTGCGGTCGTGTCCACACAATTCGCCCATTCAGTTCCGTACAGGTCGGTCTTTTACACGCGCAAGAGAAGCACACGGCTCCCGTGTTTTGTGAACGCTACCTAGTGCTTTGATGCACGGTTTCGACAATGCGTGCCATAGCTACAGCGAGGAGTTTGCTATCCGTATCGTCCCTCACGACGATCAGCACGTCGCGCATGAAAGATCTCCATGCTGCTGCGCATTCCGTCCGACTCCGCCTTCAACCGCAAAGGCGCAAGAGCCGCAAGTTGACACGTCCTGCGTTCTGGGCTACACCAATGGCTACGCGCTGCTGTATTACGCGTACGCCGCCGACGAGATGTCGCCGCTGTTGGCGATGCCGTAGCAGGGCGTCGAGGTGCACGGGATCTTCTTGGCCTAATCATTATTAAATGTTGCGGCAAGACGTTCTCATCGGCGGGTCCACGGAACTCCCTGTGTCCATTCTGTCGTGTGCCAAGATTGAAGTTTAGTCCAAACCGCTATGTGGCAGCACTGGTGGAGCTCCATCACGCGGAGCGGTCAGCTCTCGGACTACCGGAAGTCCGTACACCAAGTTCCGATGAGGTGGTTGAACTAGCGCTGCCTATATCCGACGCCACTTGCTCTCACCATAGTCGAAGCTCCACCAGCAGCCGTCAAAGTCGACTACGGGAACAACGCGTTGAGCGGGTAAACTCACGCTCGACGCTTTTTCGTCCTCGATCGCCAGTGATTCGATCCCAACCGCAGGAGCAGACGCCCGCTGCATCGAGAAACATTCAGGCCCTGAATGTTTGAATTTCAGGGAGCTGCAATAATTGCTAGGACTGCGCCAAGAGACCGTCAAGAACTCGTGGGATCGGAGAGAAGCGCGAGAGTATCTTCGCGCAGGACGGAGTTTATTCGGCCGCCAGCCGCCGTGGAAGGTGAGCAAAGCCCAAGGACAGAACAGCACCAAGAAATCGGAGCCAGAGCTGATGATGCTGGAGTCATCCAGCTCGCCCAACGAAGTAGTTCAACTGCTAGTTTGCCGTCAAACCAGGCTGTTGCCAGCTAAGAAAGGTCGACCAAGATCTATACGAGGCGTCGCACATCTATTACGATTCGTGGCCACGACAACCAACCTCCTCGAGCCCCTCCTCGAGTTCCAGATTGAGCTCGCCACGCTCAGCCTGCACTGAAGCAAGTCGCACAAAACTATCGTCTTTTCACGTACTTTTTTAGGTGCAACCTTGCGTCGAAGGGTAATAGGCCAGCCTGTAGCATTTCAAGTGGAATTAATGCTCCATTTCCTTGCTCTCAATAAGTGTTCGACTGAAACTCAATTCGCTCACACTTCCTACTATATATATGCACGGACTGCAAGCACTGTACGGTACTGCGTAGCGCTTGAGGCCGTCCCTGCTCTCCTGCAGCAGCTGCAGGAGCAGATCGACAAGCTCCAGGAAGAAAATGGAGACTTGGAGGGCGCACTGGAGCAGCAGCGCGAAGAATTTGCGAGCAAGAGGAAGCGCTTCTGGGGGAGATGGAGGAGCTGCAAGACGAATACCGGCGCCCTGCCAACAGGCCGAGCGAGTGCAGGGGCGTCTGCGCGACGAGAGAAAAGCGGAGCGACAGCGCGCTGACGAGCTGCAGCGTCTTGTCAACAGTAGCGCCGAGCAACTGCAGGCGGCGGCGGCGGAGCTGAAAGCTCAATTCGAGAGACTCCAGCAACAGATTCGCAACCAGCAAACGGTAGCCGAGACAGAACGATCGGAGCTAGAGCATGTGGACAAGTTGCGTCTTGAAACCAAGGTGCAGGAGCTCAAGAATCGGTTGCAGGAGCAAAGTGCTCAGTTCGAGCAAGAGCGAGCTCAATTGCTGCAGCAAGGTGCGAGACGTGACAATAGCCGCGATGATATCCACTCGTCGCTGGTAAACGCTATGCCTCACATGCGAAGGTTGATGGAGGCGCTTGAACGCGGCAATGGCCGTGCTGAGAGTCCCGCAGAACCTATTGACCTGACTGAAGATACACCTGCAATCCAGGCTGCAACTCCGGGAGAAATTGAGGACCAAGAGTTGGCCAACCGTCTGAATGAGCAGCGAAGCGCGTTCGACCGAGAGCGAGCCCAGTTGCTGGAGCAAGCAAGTGACGCAGCCAAAACGCAACAGGACATTAGCGGACGGAGTCATTCGGAACGGGAGGCAGTGCTGACATGCCCCATCTCGCTGGAACTGTTTGAGGACCCCGTCGTGACCGAATGCTGCGACGAGACCTTCTCGTCCGAGGCGTGGAGCCAAGCACGGAGGCGGAGTCTGTTTTGTGCCTTTTGCCGTTCGCCTAGTGCATCAGTCCATGCAAACCGTGACGTGGCGAAGCTTGTAGAGCTGCATCGTGCTGAACGCTCTGTGCTCGGGTTGCCGGACCTCCCACCTCCGAGCCCAGCGACTGCGACAACTGGTGCGAACAGCACGGCGATTTCGACTACTTCGACGTTTAGGCGGATTTCAGAGAGAAAGACACACCGAAGGCTCTACTACTCGCCAAAGTCGCCACCGTGCGCATCGCAGTGAGCGGGTTCACGAACGCTCAGAAGTCCCTCACCATCGACACTCCACCCGTACGGACTCAGAAACTGCGTCTACATCTACAGCCGTGCCATCCCGGGAAGTAGCTCGTCGCCACCCCCGAACTCCAAGTGCTGCTGCCACTCACGTTTATCAGCCCGTGAACTACTCGCGGGAGCTGCTTCGGATGATCATCGCCGTCTGCGGTTCGCACGATCAGCGAGCGATGGGCATTTGCTCCTTCAAGGACGGATTATGTTTTTCTTGCAGATTTAAATCGGGGGGGGGGATGAAAGTGCTCGCTGGCGGCGAAGAGCTCTCCGACGAGATTTTGTCTTCTCCACCTTAGATAGCTCTTCTGACACCGACTAAAAGTGTACTAAGTAACGAGGCTTTCATGCAACTACGAAAGTCCAGACACAAATCCTCGTTCACTATCGGATACCCGACACCACATTGTTGTCAAAATCCCCCCTCCCAATATCGAGGAAGAGAAGGATGTCAAGCCCGCACGAAGATAGGGCGGGCGACGTGAGCATGAGCGGCTCTGACGGCTCCGACAGCCCCGGCAGCACGAGCCGCCAGTTCGCGCCCCTCGGCACACAGCCCCACCATGCGTGGGTGGCACCTCGGCAACGAGGCGACGGCGCAGAGAACTGCCGCGCTGCAAGCGCTCATCGCTCGCCGCTCACGACGTTCCAGCGGCTCGAGATCGAACATCGACGACACCTACGGCAAGACCGCCATCCCGTTCAACGACGTTGCCCAGCACTTCAACCGTAGCCAAGGAGCGATGACGGGCCTGTGGAAGGGCCGACACGACCTCGAGCCGCGCCACCCCGGGCCGCCCCTGCAGGGCCTGCACCCGTCGACCCCCTCGTCCGGAGGACGATCTGCTCGTCGATGTGGTCTTCCACCCGCCGAGGAAGGACGCCCCTACTGCTGCAGGGGAGAATCCCACTCAGTCACCGCGCCCTACCCTACAGTCCATCCTACTGGAGTGCGTCAACGGGGCCCAGAACACGCTGCACGTGGCCGTCCGCAGGACGAGCTGGGCCAGGCCATTCTGGCGGCGGCGCACCGGGACGTCCACGTCAAAGTCTACTTGGACTTCAAGCACGCCTACGCGGACCCGAAATGGCCACGGCTGCTCATCGCCAGCAACAAGATCGAGGTCAACTACCGTAAGTCCACGTGCGAGAAGATGAACCTCAACTACGTGGTCGCCGAGTGTGCGTGGGCTCGGCCGACTTCTCCGACGCGGCGCTGCACGAGTTCAACGAGGAGTTCCTGCTGCACCTGCGCGGCCGTCGAGCCACCAACTTGTTCGTCCAGGACTTCACGTACCGCTGGAAGACCGGGTCCAAGCGCCTGCTACGCAGCAAGTTTGAGCTTAGGCTGCAGTACATGTATTAATAATAGGGCAAGTTGAAGTGGATGAGCCTATTTTATAATGTAAATTGGGTCATTTTTCAGTACTGTCAAAATCTATAAAAAGGAAAAATGATCCGAAAACGTCATTTGTCATTTCCATAGCCGGAAGATGGTGCAGACGCGCGGGCAGCAGGTCGCGCACAAGGAGCTGGCGCTGGGGCTGGCGAAGGACTCGATAACGCTCCTGCGGGAGCTCGGCTACGTGATCAACCAGTGCTACGGCAACCGGCCGCCGCACGAGACGCAGCGCGCGCTGCGGCGCAAGAACGAGCTGGTCAGTCGCCTCGACGCGTTCGTCGGCTCGCAGCAGAGCAGCAGAGAGGAGGAGGACAATGCCGCCCAAGAGCGGGCGGAGCTCCAGGCCTCTGTCGAGAGGCTGCAGAAGCAGCTGCTGGACCAGAGCGCCGAGTTCGAGCAGGAGCGCGCGCGTCTGCAGCAACAGGCGACCGTCACGTTGAATGCCCAGAGCGAGCTAGATTCCTCCCTTAATAGGGTCCTGCCGCAGTTACGCGGTCTGTTGGACGCCTATGAGAGGAGCGAGGCCAGCACGTGGACCTGACGCAGGGCTCTGCTGCTTGTGCTGCTAGTACGCGGACTGTGACGCTGACGCAGAGTCCCAATTGTAATTCGGATTTGAATCAGAGACTGACGCAGCTGCAGACGGAGTTCGACGCGGAGCGAGCGCTGTTGCTGGAGCAGGCCAGCGATGCAGCCAATACGCAGCAGACCATCAGTCGCAGGAACTTGACCGAGCGCGAGGCGGCGCTCACGTGTCCGATATCCCTGGATCTGTTTGTGAACCCAGTGGTGACCGAGTGTTGCGGCAAGACTTTCTCGTCCGAGGCGCTGAACCAGGCGCTGAGACGCAGCTCGCAGTGCCCCGTGTGTCGCGCTCGCAGAGTTGTGAGTCATGCCAATCGGGACATGGCCAATCTGGTGGAGCTGCACCGCCATGAACGCTCACTCCTTGGACTGCCGGATACTGCTGCGGCCAGCGCCGCGCCTGCTGCTGATACGAGAGCGGTGACGGAGGAAAGAGCAACTGAAGCAACGGAATCATCCACTCAATTGCGTCAATTGGCGTCCGCCGCGCGTCAAAGCCAGAGCAGGAACCAGCGTAACCAACGAGTGCAAGCTCGAGCTGCCGTCCCTCATCGTCAGTCCTCGGCAACCGCGCAATCGACCGCGTCGTCGACGTCCACTCCGCCAGGCAGCAGTCGAGGACGGCGTCGAGGAGGACGGAACTCGAACCCGCGCCGTCGTCGTTCTTCACGTACAAGCTCGTCCCCAACGCCGTCGGCAACAGCTTCGAGGACGGACACGGCGCCTGGTGCTACGTGGTCGAGTGGCGCGCAAAGCACACCGCCGGCCCAGTCGTGGCCCTATGACTCTCGCCCCTCAACGACAAGTGCGGCGGCTAGTAGCACCGACTACTCGTACATCCTGAGCTGGGAGCCACGACACGTTGGTAGTTCATCGTATGGGTCTGCCTCAAACTCAAATGCCGCGCCGAGCACTTCCACCAGCTATGGCCGCGCACCCCTCGACGACGGCTTCAATCCTTACTCGTACGGATACGGATACTTCGACTCGGACTCGGATTACTAAGTGTTTCTAAAATGCCGCTGGACAGCTACAGCTACTGTTGCTCTCGACTTTGTGGTAAGTTGCAGCAGTGAATAACGAGACGAGGCGCTCAAGGAGAAGCAACGGCCGTTAGTTTGATTCACTGCATTTCATTCTCAAAAGAAACGCTTTCCTGACACTACGATGTCCTCTGCGCAGACTGACGCCGACACCTCCCCCACTAAACGCATTCGTTTCCTTGAGCAGCAGCTCAGAGACCTCGAGCAACAATTGCGAAGTGGATGCAGCTCGTCCGTGACAGCACAGGTTCAACACATGCAGCAGCTAGCAGCCGTGGGGAAATCCCTCCAACTTAAGGACGCAGAGGTGGTTCGACTGAGCCGGCAGGTGAACGAGCTGCAGAATGCGTTCGTGGCTGAGCGTCAACGTGCGGGCCAGCTACAGAATGCGTGCGTGGCGGAGCACCAGCGTGCGGCTCAGCTGCAGCGAGTGCTGAACAATGGTGCAGCGCAAATTCAAGGTGAACGAGAGCTAGCGCGAGCACGGCAACAGCAGATCCAGCAGCAGCAGGCGGCCTTCTCGGAAGCTACGACTCGCTTTATGGAGCAGCGACGACGTGATCACGAGAACCAGGAGCGACTTCAGAGGACTGTGGAGCAGCTTAGGATGGAGTTGCAAGAGCGAACCCGGGCTTTGACTAATAGCCACAAAGACACCCACGACCAAGAGCAGCAAAGGTGTATTACCGATCAGGTCGACACCAATGATGCAGAGGCCACTGCAACTCCCCCACCTGCTGAGGATACGACAGATTGTGGTCTTGATCAGCGTCTTGAAGAGCAGTTGCGTGAGTTTGAGCAAGATCGAGCCCAACTTTTGGAGCAAGCGAGTGATGCAGCGCAAGCGCATCGTGACGTCAGTCTGGCCCACCTCCGAGAGCGCGAGACGGTCTTGACGTGTCCAGTCTTGCACGATCTGTTTGATGACCCGGTCGTCAGCGAATGCTGTGGCAAGACGTTCTCGTTCCAGGCAGTTAAGCGAAAGCGTGGCCAAAGTTTGCCGTGTCCGTTCTGCCAAGCACGCGACGTGCGGCTTCACCCGAATCGAGATATGGCGTTGCTGGTGGAGCTCCACCGTCTGGAGCGCTCGCTTATCGGTGTATCAGACGTTGCGGCTCCAAGTTTTTCTGGAATTCCTGCGAATGATGATGCAGAAGGTGAGCAAAACAACACCGTACCGAGTGAACGCTCACGCGCGAGTCACCAGCGCAATGTTGACGGTAGCACGCGTCACAGTCGACAGCGAGAACGTCGTAGCCAGAGGCTACTGGAGAGAACCGCTGTCTGTCCTCGCCGAAATGACGAAGCCCAGCGCCATACACGGTCAACGTCACGCCGTCGCCAGTCGAGCTCCAATAGTGCACCGGAGATGACTTCGACTGCTGCATCGGTTGACCCGCTCAATACGTTCGCGAGTTGGCTCGAGAAGAATGGGCAGCGTAAAGCACGTGAGCGCATGGCTCGTCACCGACAGACAAGCAACAAACGCAATTTCACTTCGTGGGATGAACTTCAACGCGTCGTGGATGGATCAGGCTCTGAAGGTTGAGGCCGTAAAGCGCAGAGCAAGTGAAGTGCCAAGTCTTTTTGGAGTAGTGAGGGGCTTGACCGGTTCCAGTCGTTTTTTATCGTTGAAGAGTAAGTATTTGCTTAAGTATAAATGTAGCTTTGTGAATTGATGGACATTGCATGTGAATGGGTGCTAGTTGTCTCCAAGAATCGCGATTCTCTACCACGCTGCGTACTGCTGTTGAACTTGTTGGACCAGGTCATGGATATTGATATTCACTGGGTTGTTAAATCCGGTCGGGAGGTTGGCGCCTGTAGGAAGCCCCAGAAGCCGGTGGGCATCGAAGTGCAGCATTGCATTCTGGTCATTAATGGCTAAAATGGGGGCATGATCAGGCAAGTCGTCGGCGGGAAATCGCCGTTCACAAGCTCCTCGAAGCGGAACTCGAGCACCTGCAGCGCCGGTGACAGGTGTATCGACATGTACTGCACCCCGTCATACCCTCGCCAAACCGGTCCAAAGCCGACCAGCCCCGACAAACTCCGATCTCCACTTTGACCGTTTGAAAGTCACACCAGTTGTGGATGCCAGTGGCTAGAACTGCCCCAACGTTGTCTTCTGGACCAAAGCTGCAGTCCGGCTCCGCTAGCATTGCGCCCTCCTGTGGTTCTTCGTCGTGATGCTGCGAATACGAGACCAAATGTCGGTTGCCAGTCCCCGTCGCGAGCACCATCGCCGCGATGAACTCCCCAGCAGCAAAGGAACGGATATCGTCCGCACACTCGACGATCCAAATCTTCCCGTCTCGCGCCATTCCATGTGCTTCAGCTTGAGTGCTCGGTCTGGAGACCGGACGTAGCGGTTCCAGTCGTCCAGCGTCGCTGCGCACAGCTCAATAGGCTCTGGGTCGTTATTGCCAGCATCTCGAAGCAGCACGTCCCTCACTTGGGCCCAGTCGAGACGCCTGATTGCATCGTTGACTGCATTAACCGCCGTGGTTCGATTTGTACTCGCTACAATGGGGAAGAATCGTGGTAAGAAAACTTCAACGACTTCAACTTGACTTCGTTCTCAGATTTTAGGTTTAGAATCAGAATTGACTCAGATTTATACTGGGATAGGAAGCAACGTTAGTGCTGCTATCGCAGACCAAATAGGATTATATCCGTGGTACGTCAAGTCAAAAGATGACCCCTCTTGACATCTAACTGGTACATCTCTATGAAACCGGTATGACTCCGGTGGCGCACTGGGCCTCCAAAAGGTTTATATGCGTGGGCAGCCTAAACCAGTGTGCTACCGATGACACTGGTATGAATCAATAAATATATTGGCTGTAGCGAAGTATAGGGACGATTGAGGTGGATTGTACTGTACAATATCATGCCGATTCTACTAGCTGCAAATAGACCTCAGCCAGGTTTCGCCTTTTAATTTGTTGAGCATTGTCTGTTGATATATTGCATCTACAGCTTTAAGGCAAATGCCCAGGCAGATGCTGCGGCTGCGAAGCAGGCGCAGGAGATGACCGACTTAATGGGCAAACAGCTCGAATTAAGCTTGATATACATGGGAAATCGTGGATTGGCAGAAGCAAAAGCGCCATTCCAACAATAATCAAAGCCAAAGCGAATGCCTGCTACACAGTGGTACCCAATACCATCGAGGCGAGGGTCGTTGGGTTATGGTAAAGCAACGAGTTACGGTTAAGTTCAAATATAAAACAACGATCAACGTCCTCGTTTAAACAGAATGGGAGAAAAGCACAATAAGTAAAATTGTTAATAAAAATAAAGGGTTTATTCCAAAATCCTCGTTCGCGGAGCCCTAGTTTAATACCTGATCCTAAAATATTGCATTTGTACCATTGTATTGTTGCCAGCGGCCATGCGTCAATATGACTCGTCCCCTAGCAGCCTCGTGGACGCCGCCACGTGCGTGTGGAACCAGTACTACCCGGAGGACCACAACATCGGCACCCGGCAGCCGGGCGAGACCCGCTCAATGCAGTATTACAGCCCCATCAGCGACACGGACGGCCGCTTCCAAGCCGCCATGACCTTCCTCAACTGCTTCCGGGACGGCGAGCAGTGGGCGCCTGCTGCAAGTAATACGCCTTCATTATTACTATAAACTTGTAATTTATTAGGCTAATATATTATATTGCTAGTGTGACTTGACGCAGCCGAACGTGACTGTGGTGTGGCTGCACTACGCGGAGCTCATTCGCACGGGCACGGCGGACTTTGAGCGTGCGCTGACCGAGAACATCGAGGACGTGCTGCTGTGTCTGGGCATTGCGTTGTGTATGAGGCGTCACGAGCTGCGCGTGGAGGCCGAAGACGATATAACCAGGAAACGCAGCGTACCGGTGGACCGAACCAAGATCACGGTTCGACTGCACGGCGTGACGCCTGTGTTGCCCATTGCAGCGCTGAAAGCGGACGTGGTGAACCAGTTCGTGAGCGTCGTGGGGACAGTGGTGAGAGTCAGTGCCATTAAGCCGCTGGTCACGAGGTGCGACTTCGTGTGCGCCAAGTGCAACGAAGCCACGTCGCGAGCGTTCCCGGATGGCAAGTTTGCTCCGCCACAGAGGTGCGAGAACTCGCCGTGTCGAGGAAGGACGTTGCTACCGAACCGATCGTCGGTGGATACGGTCGACTACCAGAAGATCAAGTGAGTACAGTGGAGGTATTTTGAAGTAGCAGTTGACGTTTTGTTATCTGACGAGGCTGATGTGTTCTTAGGCTTCAGGAGATGGAAACCACGGACGTTGGACCCGGACGCATGCCCAGAATGGTGCGTTTTCGGTCGTCTGGTTTTGGGACTGTTTGCTGAATTGGCTAATGCAGCTTCTTGGTGCGTAGATTGAGGTGGAACTGTACGAAGATCTCGTTGACTCCTGCATTCCTGGCAACGTGGTGACCATCTCCGGCATTGTGAAGAGCATCAACTCGGAAATTCACGAAGGAAGATATGGCAAGCGCGCACAGGCAAATAGTCTGTATATTCTGTACATCTGCGCCAACTCGGTCGAGAACTCGGCCAAGGTGAGTGCTGGTACTTCTATTGCCCTGGTGCTACTCCTGCTGATCCTGTGGTGGTTCTGTTGTCGTGTGCGTCCATTCTTGCAGGTTGATAAAGACAAGGACAAGGCATCGGATATCGACTTCACGAAGGAGGACCTGGAGCAGATCAGCAACATCATCAATCAGGGCAATGTGTTCGACCACCTTGTTCACTCTCTTTGTCCCGGAATTTACCGCAACGATATCGTAAAAGCGGGCCTGATCCTGGCACTACTCGGTGGAACGCGGAATACGGACGATAAAGACACCACGTGCGTACGAAGAGCGGGCTCTCATGTGCTGGTCGTTGGAGATCCTGGTTTGGGTAAGAGCCAAATGCTTCGAGCTGTGTCTATGGTTGCCCCACGAGCCGTGTACGTCGGAGGAAACACCACCACCACAACTGGGTTAACTGTCACCATGGTGAAGGATGGATCCGGTGATTACGCACTGGAAGCTGGCGCTCTCGTTCTCGCGGACCAGGGAGTGTGCTGCATTGATGAGTTCGACAAAATGGGCATCGACTACCAAGCGCTGCTGGAAGCCATGGAGCAGCAGAGTATCAGCATTGCCAAGGCTGGTATCGTGTGCAATCTGAACGCGCGGACGTCCGTCATCGCTGCAGCCAACCCAAGTGGTGGACACTACGACCGCAGTCGGTCAGTGGGGGAGAATCTCAAGATGAAAGCCGCGTTGCTTTCCCGCTTCGACCTCGTCTTCATTCTGCTGGACCGACCGGACGAAGAGCGCGATCGACTCTTGTCGGAACATGTGATGAACTCGCACGCGCGCGGTAGACGGAAGTCGAGGAAGCGCGCGCGAGACAGCAGCGCACCGATGGGGTCCTGGAGCTCGAGCAGCTACGCGGATGAACCTCCAGCAAGTGGCTACGAAGAGGCTCCGCCCTCGGATCACCAGTTGCTGTCACACCGTCTTCGGCAGAATGCGGCCGAGTACACCATGAGTCCGATCCCGCTCTACTTCGTGCGCAAGTTCATCGCCTACGCTCGTCGATACGTGCACCCGCGACTGTCGTCTGAGGCTGCCGCTGTGCTTCAGAAGAAGTATCTGGAGCTTCGTTCCGCCGGCGAAGGCCAACAGAACCCAACCGACAGTATCCCGATCACGACACGTCAGCTGGAGTCGCTGATCCGCCTCTCGCAAGCCCGCGCCCGAGCCGAGCTGGCTGAGACCGTCTCCGCCGAGCACGCACAAGACGTCGTCGACATCATGCAGGAGTGTCTGCTGGACACTCTGACCACGGAGGATGGGAACCTGGACTTCGGCCGCAGCGGGGGCATGAGTCTGGCCAAGAAGGTGAAGGCGTACGTGGCGCGGCTCATGAAAGCCGCGGCCAGACGCAACACGTCCCTGTTCACCATGGACGACCTGCTCGAAGTGGCCGACAGTATGGGGCTCAAGGTGGACGACTTCCGGGACTTCGTGGACATCCTCCGCAACGAGTGCTACCTGCTGAAGAAAGGCCCCGGACAGTTCAAAGTGCAGGTGTCCTCGTACAACATGATGTGAAGGCACTACGTATAGTGGGGGAGTCACAGTTATATTCCCATCTCGAAAGGTCTGAATAACAAGTTGGAAGGTGGGGCGCTCTACTGTAAATGGGCAGGCTCGCTCTACTTGATGTTGAGCTTCTCGCGACGGGCCTTGGTCTCCTGGTCCACGATATCCTGCGGTCTCTCGGAGGAGAAGAGGTCGTGGCCGGCCTTTTGCTCTGCAGTACAGGGTGCAAACAAGGAAGGAGGAGGAGTTAGTGCCAACAACACAGAGAGAGAGATCATAGAGGGCTATGGATCGGCGACACGTACGCTTGCGGATGACGGGGTACGCGCAGATGGCGAGGCAGATGGAGGTGCCGACGAACACCTTGCCGCCCTGGCCCAGCGGCAGCTTCTCGAGGAACGTGAGCAGCATCTCGGTGACTAGCTTGGAAGCTTTCTGTCCGCTACTTTGTAGCGACTGTCGTTGCCGATCGGTTTCGACGGGGTCCTTCGGACTTCCTGGAAGAATTCTTTTGTATACGGGATAGTCAGAGCGAGCGTGACCGGGGAAAAAACATATTTTTCGGAGTGGTCACGCTGCTACCTGGAAGTCTCTAATGCGCTACGGAGTAGTCATTTGTGGACTCCTGTAGAAGGCGATTTGGCTACACCTCGTTGAAGTGGACACCCACAAAGCTTTGGGATGACTTTCATCGCAGTGAACGCATTCACTTGTGTCGAATCATGTTCCATGTGCGATTGCTGGAACGCGGGGCCACGTAGCATTTCCGCCATTCCCGCTTGGTACGGCGCGTGCCCGTGGTGCTGGCCCAGACCCGAGTTCAAGATCAACTGCGACTTCATGACATAAAGTTCATGTATCTACCAAAGGTAACGTTGCTGCAATGCTGACGAGGCGCGAATGCGCTGAAGACAGCAGCAGCCAACTACCAGTAGTGCACTAGGGACTTTTAACAAAACCACGTTGTAGACGAACAACACTCGAATCAACCCGAGAGAAGCGCGCCACGAATGTACACTCAAACTGTGCACTTCCTGGCTGTTCGTACTCGCCACCAGTAAGCCATTCAAATACCAATTGCGCCCCTCCCCCATACTTATGCAGTACTTAGTAACCCACACGAAAACACACAACCGACGCAACTCGTGTTGAACAAGCTTCCTTACCTGCGTCGGCAGCGAACTGCCAATAGCGCGCTCCCCGCGCGTCGCCTTCCTCGCCACCCCAGAGAGCACGGCATCACGCTTGAAAATAGCCGCCACGCCGACATGCAGCCGCTGCACTGCAGCGCGAAGAAAGTGCCGTGAGCAACAACTCGACGGCGCCAGGCGTCAACGAAAACATGCAGGCCGGCAGCAGGCTCCTAACTTTAGAGCGCATTGCTCCCTCGGCCGAGTCGATCAAAGCTTAGCGCCTTGATGAGCACTGCGCACTGCACGCTGCACTGAAATCTCCTCTTTCTCCCTCCTTCCTGCGCGACAAAGTTTTCTTTTCTCGCGCTTACGCCACGCCGGTGCAGTCGAGGCCGGTGGCGGCAATGGAAACTCACAGTGCGTGTAAGTCCGCCCTTCGTCCACTGCAGTGCAGTGCAGTGCAACTTGTGCCGTCATCACCCCACGTTGGACAAGGCTCTAGCTGAACCCGAAATCCTGCGACATGCGTTTGACGCCCTCGAGAACGCATACAAAACCTGCGAGAACCAATACATCGAGGGAGGAAGCGCCGCGCCCAAGTCAGACACAAGAAGAAGCGCGACATCGGACCGAGGAGGAGCCTGTAAGCCGACGCGACCGACCGGCATGGAGGGCGCGCGCCAAGGCCTGTTCTCGCCCACGAACGCCGACGGCTTGGGCCCCGCGGCTGCAGCTGCGGCGGCCGCGGCAGCGACGCCCACGACGTCGCGCTCGCGCGCGTCGCTCAGCAGCAAGCTCAGCCTGGCGCCCGACGACGCGTTCGCGCGCGAGCCCGAGTGCGGCGTGTGCTCCAAGTCGTTCAACATTCTGCGGCGCCGCCACCACTGCCGCAGCTGCCACATCGCCGTGTGCAAGGAGTGCGGGCGCAAGGCCATCGACCGCAAGAAGCCCGAGCGCTCGCGGCCGCAGTGGTACTGCATGGGCTGCCTCGAGGACGACGCCACGCTCGAGATCACGGGCTCGCGCCCCACGGTGAGCAAGCGCCGCAGCTTCTCGTCGTCGTCGTCGTCCTTCGCGCCCGCGAACGCGCCCCAAGTCACGAATGTGAGTGACCAGGAAACTCTCAAGTTGAAGTGGTCTGGGCCAGGTGTTTTCGGTTTATTGACTAACTGTTTGATTGATTAACTGATGAACATGGCGGTTGGCGAGCACGGCCAAGTTCTGCATTGAGTGCGGCTACGAGCTGCCGCCGCGCGTCAAGTTCTGCATCGAGTGCGGCACGTCGGTGCGGCAGCAGCTCATGTCGCCCGTGAGCGTGGACGGCGTGGGCGCAGCAGACGGGGAGCGCGGCAACCGAGGCTACCGCGACTCGCTGACCACGAACCTCATGGTCATTGACGAGAACAGCGGCTCGCCCACGGAGCCCACGGACGGATCGGAGGATGACGCGCCGGCGGAACAGGAGTCGGAGGACGACGCGCCCGTGAAGAAGAAGGTTGAGGTGGAGCTGGAGACCCCGAAGGAGATGACGACGCTGCAGCCAGGGCGAAGGAGGTTGAAGAGCTCGTGGCGCAGCTGCAGGCGGAGAACGAGAAGCTGCGCAACCGTGTGGAGAAGTTCAAGCGCAAGATCTCAGAGGCGGAGCGACGGAGGCTCGAAAGAGAGGAGGAGCACGCGCGCGCCGTGTCGGAGGCTACTGCAGCAGCGGCCGCCGCTGCGACTGCTGCCGCCGAAGCGCAGGCGAACAACCGCAGTGCCTCGGAACCGACAGGCCAAGCAGCATCTGCACCAGCTGCAGCGGGAGTGGAGCCGACTAGCAACGGCTCGGGCGTCGCTGCAAAGGACCACCCGGATTACTTGAAGTACTTCAAGTTGCTGACAATGGGGCTTCCGGCTGAACAGGTGAAGATGAAAATGCAGGCGGCTGGTGTAGACCCGTCGATTCTCGATGACCCGGATGCAATCATCGGCGGTTCTGCTCCCAGTGCAGCTACTGCGTCGGCTCCGCCTGCAGCAACGGGTGGTGGCCTCGTGAAGGACGACGAGCAGTATGCCAAGTTTTTTAAGCTTCTGAAGATGGGAATGCCTGCTGAACAGATCAAGCTGAAAATGAGCGCGAGTGGCCTAAACCCAGATCTCCTCGACACGCCAGATGCGCTGATGCCTGGGTCTGGTGCGGCAGCAGCTCCAGCAGCGGCAGCCAACCAGGTGATGACTGTGAAGGAAGACCCGGCTTACGAGAAATTCTTCAAGCTGGTCAAGATGGGTATGCCAGCCGAGCAGGTTAAAATGAAAATGAGCGCAGCGGGTTTGAATGCCGATTTGCTGGATACGCCCGACGCGCCTTCGCCTAACCAAAAGTCAGCTGGCGGCAGTGGAGGCGGCGGTCTCCTTGCTGGTCTTCCTCCTCCGACTGAAGCGGTGAAGGTGGACTCTTCGGCGTTGAAGGCGAGCTTAGCCTTGAAATTGAACAAGCCACTCCCTAAGAAGCCAGAGGAGCCTCAGCTTCCGAAGAAGGAAACGGTAAAGCCCAACGTTGAGTTGCGCCCGTTGTTTTGGACTCGTGTGCCCGTCAATGTAGTGAGTAGCACCGTTTGGATGAAGCTGAATGATTCGCATGCCGAGCTGGACGTGGATGAAATGGAGTGGATGTTCCGCAAGAACCCGGTCGAGGCATCGAAGAAGATGGATGAAAAGAAGAAGGAAGCCGAAAAGGTGCCGGCCCAGCCCAAGGAAGTGCTCCTGTTCGATCCAAAGAGACAGCAGAATGTGTCGATCGCCATTGCTCGGTTTAAAATGTCGTCGGAGGACATCAAGAATGCTATCTACGCTTTGGACGGCCAGAAACTGGGCTCGGAAGTTTTGAACGTGCTGATTTCGATTTCTCCTACGCTGGAAGAGATTGATATGCTCAAAAATTACGATGGAGACGTCAAGCTGCTAGGAAATGTGGAGAAGTTTTTCCTTGACTTGCTGACAATTCCGCGCTACACGCAACGTATCAAGTGCTTCAGGTACAAACTGCAGTTTGAGAATCGTATTCTGGAAACTCAAGCGCAATTGGACACGCTGGTCGCCGCTACTGACCAAGTGACAGAGAGCGACAAATTCCGCCGCGTTTTGGAGCACATTCTCGCGATCGGTAATTATTTGAATGGCAGCACCCCTCGCGGTGGTGCCTATGGCTTCAAGCTGGACACTCTGATGAAGCTGCATACCCTCAAGTCCGTGGACCCTCGTGTCACCTTGATGCACTTCTTGCTGCGCCAGCTCGAAGAGAAGGCCCCGGATGTCATTACTTTTGCTGGAGAAGTACCACATATTGTAGAGGCAAAGAGGTTGTCTCTTGACCAGCTGCGCGCTGATCTTTCTTCCTACAATACCGAGCTAGCAATGCTGAAGGGACAGGTGCGCGCGTCAAAGAACGATCATATTGATGGTGACAAGTTCTACGAAGTGATGACTCCGTTTGCGAAGGACGCGGAGGAGGTGCTGGAGGAACTGGGACGCGACTTTAATGGGCTGGAGACTTCGTATCAAGAGCTCGTTAGCTCGTTTGGCGAGGATCCACGCAAGGTCGGCCCCATGGAGTTCTTTTCTATTCTGGATGAGTTTGTCACCGAGTTCAAGAAGGCGTACCGTCAAAATCAGACCAAGGAATATCAGACTATCTATGAGGAAGCTGCCGCGGCTCGTGTTGCTGCTGAGGCTGAAAAGGCCGAGCAGCTCAAGCGGGAGGCTGAAGAACGCCAGCGCCAGGAAGAGGAACGGCAGCAGAACTCGCTCGAAACCAAGGCGATTTATGCTGAAATCATGGCCATCATCACCACTTGGGCTGAAAAGCATTCGCCAGGCAACGAGGAGGCAGTGATTGAGCAGTTCAAAGACGTCTCTCGGCGGTTTGGCATGGACGAGATTACCGCCGATGAGTTCTGTGACCAGGTGCGGCAGTGTGTCGGGTCGAAATGTGCAGGCAAAATTATTCCGAACAGCGCGAAGCTTTTGTCCGACGAAGCAAAGCGGAATGTCCTGCTGGAGGCACTCGCTCGCTTCAAGGAGCAGGTGAAGAAGGAGAAAGAGTCCAAGAAACAACAGCGCAACTCGCTAGTATCCCCGCCGTCCGAAGGACGAGAGAGGGCTGGGTCCTCTTCGGCAGGTCGCAAGCGCAACAAGGTGGTAGTCCCGCTGCCTATCAAGGACATCGAGCCCGTCGTCGGCGAAGAGGCCCAGCTGCTGCACAAATCTATCCTGGAATCCGTGTTGGCGGCATTTGGTGGCGATCCGAAGAAGATGAAGTCGTTCACGTCTCACACGCGGAAGTACGGCAACGAGCAGATCACGGCGCACGAATTTTACCAGTATTTAACGGACTCCTTCGAGCCGGACTTCGTCGGACGTCTGGTGCCGGACCTCGCGCGTCTGCTGCAGGATTCGGAGAAGCGGCACGCTCTCATCCGCGCGCTGTGTGAGAGCGCGCCAGGCTGGGCAAGGTTTGCGGGATTATAGAATTGTACCTCCGGCAGCCGATGGACACGGGCTACAAGAGGCAGAAAGATTGTATTGTCCCGGTATCGCGTGATCCAGCGTGATTCGTATGAATTTGGAGGCGTTTGGGGCTCCACATTTTTTATAAGATGGTTAATGGTGGAGTCAATTCAATGAGTTGGTAAGATTGATTCGGAAAGTACAATACTAGGCTCGAAGGTTGCCGGAGCTGGCCTGTGGCGTGAGCGGGAAGTCGCTGTAGTGTTTGGGTCTGCGTACCGCCGGGTCTGGCAGCGCAGTGCCTTTTTCCTGCTTGGCGCGCCACAGATCCTGCTGATCCTTGAGGCCGCGCACCCAGCGCTTCATGTCGCCCTTGCTCTCGGCGCGCAGGAAGTAGCTGCGCTCCGGGGTCTTGACGACGAAGCTGTAGACGCCGTGGTCGCCGTTCTCGAACCGCCGGATGGACTCGATGGCCAGCAGATCGATGACCTTGGACGCCTCCGGCGAGCTCTCGTGCTGGTAGTACTTGAGCTTCTTGCCTTCCAGAGCGAAGAAGCGCTTGTTCCACTGCGGCGTGAGCAGCCGCTCCTTGGCCTTCATCTTGAACAGGTAGCCGCTGATGGGGACGGGGCCGCGCTCCGCTGGAGTCTTCATGCTCGCCGTGGCTTCGTCGTCGGTGTGGCGAGCTGCCGCTGGGGAGGTTGGTAGCAAAGTGCCAGCTGCTGTGGCATAGCAGACGTTGACCTCGAAGTCTTATCGCGTGCTGATTGGTGGAGAATGTTGAAGTGGTTGAAGTCCGCATTTAGAAGCTCTAAATCCAGAATGTTCTATTTTTAGTGTGCACATGAAATGTACACAAGTTTCATGTGGCACAATGTACAGCGGATACGTCAGTCCGAGACCGTCGAGCGTCGATGCAAGTGCTGCACGCGCTGCTGCATATCCTGGCGTTGATTGCACCACTGCTATCGATATTCGCGTCGCCAAGCATGGCAAATACTCATCGACCATTGACACTGCGCGTAGAATTGCAGCAGCAGCTCGGGCTGCCGGAGACGCTGCAGGCGCCACTCACACTGCGATTGCCAGAGCATCCAGCGTCAGTCTCGGAGCTAAACGCTGTGCTTCGACAGCACTTAACAGAGCGTTTGGCATCTACAGAAGAAGGGTATCATGCAGCGAAGGAATTGGAGATGGTGGTTGAGATTTACGACCAAAAAGCGCAGCAGTTTGCCAAGCTGGAAGAGATATCTCAACTCGGACGTCGGTCAAGATTGAGTGTGACGCTCACCAACGTCGATGAACTCTTCCCTAGCCATACGTGTCTAGCACTACCATCAAGGATCTTTGGGTTTGATGTGGCGGAGGGCGACAAATTTGCTATCGACGGGAGGTTGGTGCATATCGGCGAGGTGGGGAACTCAGGCAAGGGCACGGGGTTGACGACGTGGGATGGATCCGTTGTGCTAGCCAAGTACCTGGAGCATCAGCGGCGTGGCGACATTGCAGGGAGTCGTATTGTGGAGCTGGGCGCTGGAACGGGGCTGGTGGGCATCTCTGCTGCACTGCTTGGAGCACGACAAGTTATTCTCACAGACCTCGACTACGTTGTCGACAACCTCGACAAGAACGTCGCCGAAACGTTAAAACTCGCAGCGAACGCGGGTAAACCCGTCGACAGCGACGTCTCCGCGCGCGTGTTGGACTGGTTCAACCCGCCAACGGACTTGGGCGACATCGACTTTGTGATGGCGTCGGACGTCGTGTGGGTCGAGGAGCTCATTCCGCCGCTGGTGGCGACCTTCGACACGCTGCTGCGCCACTCAAGAGTCAAGACCCGCATCCTCATGTCGTACCAGAAGCGCAGCATCATGTCGGACCGCCTGCTCTTCAGCGAGCTGGAGCACCACCACCTCGTCAAGACGCGCGTCCCAGCTGCGAGTCTGCACCCGCAGTTTTCCACGGACCGGATCGACGTGTGGGAGATTGAGCGGGGCGAGTTTGAGCGAAGCGACTAGAAGGCCCTGGTCGAATCCCGCAGGAAGCTGAGCAGGCTAATGGCAAAGCCGATGCTGTGCTGCAACAACTGCAACCGTAAACCTGTGCATCGTACGGGCCGTCTAATCAATGCGCCAGCCATTGGCGCAAAATGACCGTGACAACACGCGCATCGCCAGCTTCAATTCAATCACCCATTAACTTTGTCAACACTGATTGGACCGCTTACTTAATCTACTACGTAGTATGTATATACCGGTAATCGGTACACGTACGATTAAATTGCTGCTAACTTAGTGGGTGGTATCGCCTGTATTGCCTGCCGCCGATCTTGCATTGCACGTCCGCGGCCATTCCCGCATTCGCTTCCACCCCGCCGCCACCCACACGATGCTCAGCTTCCTGCGCGCCCCCGCCCGCCGCGCGGCTCTGATGTCGCGCCGCCACGCCTCGAGCGAGAGCCTGCAGTGGGCCGCCGCCATGAACAAGCCGCTGGCCGAGTCGGACCCGGCGCTCTTCGACATCATCGAGCGCGAGAAGCAGCGCCAGCGCGACTGCATCAGCCTCATCGCGTCCGAGAACTGCACGTCCGTGGCCGTGCTGGACGCGCTGGGCTCCGTCATGTCCAACAAGTACTCGGAGGGCTACCCGGGCCAGCGCTACTACGGCGGCAACCAGATCATCGACGAGGCCGAGGAGCTCTGCCGCGCGCGCGCGCTCGAGGCCTTCAACCTCGACCCGGAGCAGTGGGGAGTCAACGTGCAGTCGCTGTCGGGCTCGCCCGCCAACTTCCAGGTGTACACGGCGCTACTGGCGCCGCACGACCGCATCATGGCGCTGGACCTGCCGCACGGCGGCCACCTGTCGCACGGCTACCAGCTCGGCCGCAAGAAGATCTCGGCCACGTCCATCTTCTTCGAGAGCATGCCCTACCGCCTGGACGAGAGCACGGGGCTCATCGACTACGACGGCCTCGAAAAGTCGGCGGCGCTCTTCCGCCCCAAGCTCATCGTGGCCGGCACCAGCGCCTACTCGCGCCACATCGACTACGCGCGCATGCGCGAGATCTGTGACCAGCAGGACGCCGTGCTGCTTGCCGACATGGCGCACATTAGCGGCCTGGTGGCGGCCGGCGTCGTGCCCTCGCCCTTCGAGTACGCCGACGTGGTGACCACCACCACGCACAAGTCGCTGCGCGGCCCGCGTGGCGCCATGATCTTCTACCGCAAGGGCGTGCACCACGTGGACAAGAAGAGCGGCAAGGAGGTCATGTACGACCTGCAGCAGAAGATCGACTTCGCCGTGTTCCCCGGCCTCCAGGGCGGACCGCACAACCACACCATCGCGGCGCTTAGCACGGCGCTACTCCAGGCGCAGAGCCTGGAGTTCAAGGCCTACCAGACGCAGGTGATCAACAACTCGCGCGCGTTGGCCGGCGAACTCATGGAGCGTGGCTACGAGATCGTCTCCAACGGCACGGACAACCACCTGGCTCTGGTGGACGTGAAGAAGTCGCGCGGCGTGGACGGCGCCCGCGTGGAGTTCGTGCTCGAGAGCGCCAACATGGTCGTGAACAAGAACACGGTGCCCGGCGACAAGAGCGCCTTCGTGCCCGGTGGCATTCGTCTGGGCGCCCCGCGCTGACGACGCGCGGTTGCACGGAGGAGGACTTCAAGCAGGTGGCTGCCTTCATTGACAACGGTGTGAAGCTCACGGCTGAGCTGAACGAGCGCGCTCGCGCGCAGGGCATGAAGAAGGTGAAGGACTTCAAGGACTTCGTCGCTGCCGACGCCGAGGCGAAGGGCCAGGTGGACGCGCTCAAGGCCGACGTGACTGCGTTCGTGCGCCAGTTCCCCACCATCGGCTTCAGTGAGGAGGACATGAAGTACAAGAACTAAATGCCGACCAGCAGAGAAGATACCCCATTGCTGACTGTATCAATGGCATGATGGCGCTGTCTTCCGACACTGGTCAATCGTTCCGATCCGTCTCCTCTTTGTCTCGAGGCTCTCTGCGAGGATGACCAAGAGGACGACTTGCAAGACGAGGCGGCTCCTGCTCCCTGCCACTGCTGTGGCTGGCAGCATGGGCCTCACTTGGCTCCAAAAGGCACGGGGCCCGTGGCAGCGAGTAGATAGATCGAAGCGAGACAGAAACAGATAGTGTTGTCAATGAACAGCTTTGAAATGGTGCCACATCGCTGCCTTGTGTGCTTGCAGAGTAAGGAGAGCTAGATTCTTGTAGAGCTACACGGCCGTCGTTGCACGTGGGACTTCAATATCGACGTGATCACAGCACAATGCTACACCGCGAACGTGACCGTGCCAGCGACAAAGGCCTTCAAACGGTAGCTCCCCCACACAGACAACTTGTACGGCTTGTACACCCGAAAAGATGTCGACGGTCTATTTCTTGCCTCTGCGCCACAGCACAGTCCCGGCGTACGTGTTACCGGTACCACCAAGCACAGGCGGCCATAATGACGACCACTTTTAAATACATGTAGTATCGCACTATGCAGAGTCCCGCGCCCGGAAAGCTTCCGACGGACGCTGTAACTGGTTCGTTGCGTCAGATTTACATCTTCGTGATGTACGTCACCCACCAACCGATTCACTTCCAGCCATTTACCTGTACGCATGCAATGATTGCCACGCGCGCGCTGCACAGTCATTGGACTCCATTGGATACTATTCACCATAAGCATGAAGCTGGGTGCGGCCATTGCTCAAATTTCCAAGCAGCCCACAGTAGTTTCGAGCGCGGTAACCGAGTGCTGCACGCTCGCAGGTGCATGAGCGCGAGGCGCTTCAACCTGCTTCGTCCCATCTTTACCAGTAGGTCTGCAGCCATGCTTCACAGTCTTCGACAATTTGTCTGTCACTGACCAACACATGAAGCCATGTCCGAAAAGCTCCCCTGGCCAAGCCGATCGCCAAGTGGCGATACATTTCTCAGAGCGCGCCGATGCTGTGCGTCCCACTCGACTGGCCGTGACTTGCGGCCACTATGCGACCGCTATTCGGTGCGATGCATGGGGAGCGCCAGGTGTTGGAGGCGGCCACCACGCCAGGAGCGGAGGCGAGGCCTGTCCGGGGCCAGCAGGCAGTGACAGGCCCCAACACAGGGTCGAGCACTTGGGTGTCCACGCCACTAGGAAAGTGCCGGCGTGCGTGCCGCAGCTAACTGCTTCAATGAGCTCCATGCTTGGGTTCGAGCAGCTCCGATCCACAATGACTGGGGCACCAAAGGTTCAAAAACGGCAATCGTCCCACATATTTCGGACCTTATCTCCCGCTTAAGTATCGTGGCTGTTTTCACTCTGTCGTAGGTGACAGCTGGAACAACGGGAAGCAGTATCGAGAGTAGCACTTAGACGGGTCGTCGTCCCGTCGTTGGGCGCAGCACCCGTAACTTAAGCGGGAGAAATTTGGTCTGACTACTCGACCTCCTCTTTTTTCTCCAGTAGCTCCGCCCTTGCATCTTTTGGCTCGCGGACGAGAGCAATAATGGCGACCCGGCGTCCGCTATTGTAAGTCCTAGCGCTCCATTAGCCGCGCTGCTCGCCGCCCCATAGTGCCATGCTACTTTCTTGCAGTGTATACATCTTCCATACTTGCTGCTTGCGCCTGTAAGCGCGCCTGAACCTATTTCGGCGCTTCGTGCTTCCCGACACAAATTTTATTTAGCAGGCGGCCATACAATCTCCCAGTCAACCAGCGAGGGCTAGGGCCCCAGCTCCCCACTCACTCACACACGTCCCGCTCCGAACAATCTGCTCGACGCTCGAGAGTGAAAGTAAGGGAAACGGAAAGCGAGGCGAAAAGCTCGCGCCCATTCCGCACTCGGCACTCCAGGCGCAGCGTCGGACCAAGCGCGCGCGTAGGGGCTGACGGGCTCACAGGGCACTCACTTTCCCCGGCGACGGACGGACGGACGGACCGACGACTCCCGCGCGGTGCACCCAGGGCCCTCGGTAGGAGACTTACTTAGCTAGATGAAGAAGGAGAAGCACGGAGACCACGGACTGCAGCGGCAGCTGTCGGCCGCGCCCCGCGCCGCCGCGCGGCCTCCAACTACCAGACGCTGGAGGACGTGGCGGCCGAGCGCGGCGTGAGCATCAGCCGCCCGCCGCTGCAGCAGGGCCAAGCGCCCATCGCGGCGCTCACGGCGACGGGGCCCGCGCGGCCGCCGCGCCCGGGTGCCGGCTCGTTCGAGCTGCTGCAGGCCAAGTTCGGCTTCCAGGAGGGCAACGTGCTGAACCAGAAGGAGCACTTCGAGTGCTGGGTGCTCAACTACGAGTCGCGCATCCTCGAGGCCGCCGTGACGCCCGTGGACACGGAGAACGCCATCCAGACCATCCACGCCAAGTTCTTCCGCAACTACGTCAAGTGGTGCCAGTTCCTGCGCACGCAGCCCTACCTGCTGGACACGGCGCCGTACGCGGGCGCCGCGGAGCGCCAGGTGGCGCTCTTCCTGCTCATCTGGGGCGAGAGCGCCAACCTGCGCTTCATGCCCGAGTGCCTCTGCTTCCTGTACCACAAGATGGCGGCCAAGCTCGACGGCCTCGAGAACATGCCCAACGCGCCCGAGGGCGCGTTCCTGCGCCGCGTCGTGCGCCCGCTCTACTCGGTCGTGGCCAAGATGCGCGACGTGACGCCGCAGAAGAACGGCGCGGGCGTGGACCACAAGAACGTGACCAACTACGACGACGTGAACGAGTTCTTCTGGCGCGACGTGTGCCTCAACTTCGACGAGTTCAACGTCGCGGAGGCCGTCAACGTGCGCGAGTTCAAGACGTTCAAGGAGCGCCGCAGCTTCTGCAACCCGTTCCTGGTCTTCTTCCGCATCTACTTCTTCCTCTTCGTCATGCTGCACGTGCTGGTCGTGATCGGCTACGTGGCGTACCGCTCGGACCCGGACGACACGGACGGGTTCAACTTCTACAACAACTTCTTCACGTCCGACATCTCGGACATCCGCAGCCACGCCTTCTACTCCATCTTCATGACGATCAGCGGCTTGCTGGCGCTCAAGGTGGTGCTGGACATCTGGCTCGACGGCACGCGCGTCTTCGGCCGCATGATGTACGCTCTGTCGGTGTTTTGCCGTCTCGTGTGGCACACCGTGTTCTTCGGCCTCTTCACGGCCGTGAACGCGGCGCCGTACGAGAAGCTCGTGGGCTCGAGCGACTTGCTCACGATGGCGCCGGTCTTCATCGGCGTCTACATGGTGCCCATCGTGCTCTCGTCCATCATGCAGATGTTCTTCCGTGGCGTTATCTGGCGCTCGGCCTTCCTGAGCTCGCTCGACGGCACGCGTGAGCAGTACATTGGCCGCACGATGGGTCAGAGCTGGGGGGATTTCTTCGGCTACGGGTTGTTCTGGACGGTCATCTTCGTGTGCAAGTTCATGTTCAATCTGCAGCTCATGGTGAAGCCTCTGATCGGACCCAGCGTCGAAATTTACAGCGTGGATGTGTCGACCGCCCAGCTCGAGAACGGCATCATCGAGTCGAACCACAACATCGCGTTCTTGGCTGCGATGTGGGCCCCGGTGGTGCTCGTGTACATTTACGACTCGCAGATCTGGCTCGCCATCGCGCAGGCCATTGTCGGTGCCTGGATTGGTTTCCGCCTCAAGATCGGACACTCGGCACGCATTAAGGAGTTCGTGACGCGTCTGCAGCAGGCGCCGAACCTCTTTGACGAGAAGGTGGTGTCTGCTGCCGCCCGTGGTCAACTCGCCATCAACAACAACCCGCTGTCGTCGAGCTCTGTTGCCCCCGATGCCAACAGCCGTCTGCGCTTCGCAGTGGTGTGGAACGAGATCGTGAGCAGCTTCCGCTTGTCCGATTTGCTGGATGACCGCGAGACTGCCATTCTTCAGTACCAGATTTCAGACACGGGAGCTGTCGAGGAGCCCGTGTTTTTGATCGCCGGAGAGGCCCAAGCGGCCGCGGATATCGCCGCGAAGTCTAAGACCAAGCGCATGAGCGACGGTCAGCTCTTGAAGGAACTGAAGAAGGCCGGAGTGCTGGGCTGTGCGAACAACTGCGTTGACATCTTGTTCCAGATATTGCGACAGCTATTGGGCCCTCAGGACTCGGAGCTCGTCGGAGTTTTCCACCAGATTCTGGCGGGCGGAAAAGTCAGCGGTGTGGTGAACCTCACGCACATTGGATTGGTGCGCGAGAATGTTGTCGACTTGCTTGCGAGTATCTTGGATCTGCCGGAGCCAACTGTTGGCCCCTTGGGCGCCGCATTGGGCTTCCCGCACGACCAGGTTCTTGTAGTCGTGCAGCGTGTGGATGCCCTCTTAAAAAGCATTGAACTGATGCTGGAGGAGGAATGGATGGCGGAGAAGTTACGCAAGTCGACGTTCGCCAAGATGACGCCGGACCTTGCTTACCAGAAGGAACAGTTGCTGTCTATCTTCGCTGACCGCATTAGCCAGCGCGACTCCAACTCGCCGACGCGTACGACCTCGCCGAGCTCGAATGAGAGCGTGGTCTCGCTCTCCACGCGACTCTTCTTCTTGCTGACTCTGGATGCTGCCGACGCGTTGCCTCGTTGCCACGAAGCCCAGCGCCGCATGAGTTTCTTCTTGAACTCGCTGCACATGAAGATCCCGAGCATTCCTTCGATTGCAGCGATGCAGTCGTTCTCCGTTGTTACGCCGTACTACAACGAAACTGTGCTGTTCTCTATTGATGAGCTGAACGGGCGTGTGGACTCGAACCCGCTGTTCCGCAAGGTGGAACAAAAGGGCCGCGACCTCAGCATTTTGAAGTACCTGGTTACTTTCCACGACGACGAGTGGGGCAACTTCCTCGAGCGCGTAGGTGTGGCTTCGATGGATGAGGCGCTTGCGGAGACACCGACGCAGGTTCGTTTGTGGGCATCGATGCGCGGACAAACGCTGGCGCGCACGGTGCACGGCATGATGATGTACGAAGATGCGCTGAAGATGCTGCGTTGGCTCGAGATCGGTTCCGACGAGAATATCTCGCACCTGGAAAAGATTAAGCACATGGATCGCATCGCTGGTCTCAAGTTCTCGTACGTGACGAGTTGCCAGATTTACGCTGATCAACTTGCTGCTGGCGACTCGCGTGCTTCGGATATCGATCTTCTGATGCGCAAGTACCCGAACTGGCGCGTGAGTTACGTTGACACGATTCGCCCACCCGCAGGCAGTGGCACAGAACCTCGTTTTGACTGTGTGCTGGTTAAGTCGGATGGCGATGAAATCGTCGAAGTTTACCGCTACGAACTGCCTGGAAACCCGATGGTTGGTGAGGGTAAGCCTGAGAACCAGAACGTCGCGATCCCGTTCACTCGTGGCGAGTACATCCAGACTATTGATATGAACCAAGAACATTACTTCGAAGAAGCGCTGAAGATCCCGAATTTCCTGGCGACGGCTAGGGCGAACGGAAAGAACGTCACCATTATTGGTATGAAGGAGCACATTTTCACGGGCCGAGCATCATCTCTGGCACACTTCATGACGCTGCAGGAGCTGGTGTTCGTGAGTCTGACGCAGCGTGTGCTTGCGAACCCCCTTCAGAGTCGTATGCACTACGGTCACCCTGATGTGTTCGAGAAGTCATTTATCATGTCCAATGGTGGAGTGTCGAAGGCCAGCAAGGGAATCAACCTGTCGGAAGATGTGTTCGCTGGTTACAATGTCGCGCTTCGGGGCGAGAAGGTAACTCACGAAGAGTTCATGCAGTGTGGCAAGGGTCGTGATGTGACGCTGAGCCAGATTAACGCTTTCGAGGCCAAACTGGCGAACGGTAGTGCTGAAAGCTCACTGAGTCGCGAGTCGCATCGAATGGGTGCCGGCATGGACTTCTTCCGCCTGAACTCGATGTTCTACGGCCACATGGGTTTCTACATCTGTAACGCGCTGGTGGTGCTGTGTGTGTTCGCGTACGCTTACGGCAAGGTGTACATCGTGCTGCACGAACAGATCGAGGAATCTGCCATTATCACGACGAGCTACCTGGACGATCTCGCTGAAGTGATGAACACCCAGTTCATTTTCCAGTTCGGTATGCTGATGACTATCCCACTGATCGCCACGCTGTTCGTGGAGTACGGATGGCACCAGGCTGTGGTCAACTTTGTGGAGCTTATCGTGACTCTTGGACCGGTGTTCTACATTTTCGAGACTGGCACGAAGTCCCACTTCTACGACATTGCTCTCATGCGCGGTGGCTCCAAGTACCGCGGTACCGGTCGTGGATTTGCTATCGTACGTGAAACTCTCGTGAACTTCTACAAGGAGTACGCAGCGTCTCATTACCGCAAGGCTGTGGAGCTGATGGGTTTGATGATCATCTTCGGCACGTACGGCAACTTCAACATCGGTACGAACGTGCTGGCTGAGTACTGCGCCACTGCGGACTTTGACTGTGACAAGGACCCTGACCAGATCCCGTCGAACATCACGCTGCTCAACTCGTACAGCTCGAAGGGCCAGGATTATGGTATCGCTTCGTTTGCTGTTTGGTTGCTCGGCACGTGCTGGCTGCTTGCGCCGTTCCTGTTTAACACTGACGGCCTGGACTTTTCGAAGACTCGAGTGGATATCACGTATTGGCTTTCATGGCTCATGTCGGTGCGGGAGGAGGAAAACGACGAGAGGCTGCTTCCGAGCAACAATCCTTCGGGCCCGACGGACACGTGGAACGATTTCTACAACTATGAGGCCAGTCTGATGTACCCTATCGGCCCAATGAGCCGCTTCGTCTACGCAGTGCGCGAGTTCCGTCACCCTCTGGTCATGTACTATATCTTTATCTACTCCTTCAAGCTGAGCGACATTGGAATGCTGTTGGGATGTATCGGCGGCATTGCAGTTTTGCTGTGGATCGGTGGATTTGGCCTCGGAATGTGCATGCGCAACAAGGCCCGCGTTCCGCGTGGCATGCTGTATGTGCTGATGGTGTTAATCATTGGCGTGGCGCCTTTTGTCGTGGGTTCCATGCAAGACTGGGATGGCATCAAGTCCTTCTCGCTGACGATCGCCATTTTCACGGGACTGTTTGCGCTGCTGCACTACTTGCAACTGCTGCACGGACTGTTCGGTCTGCCGATTGCCAAGTGGGGCCTTGTGCGCGAGATTGCCTTCTTCTTTGATGTGATTGTGGGTCTGTTCCTGGCCGTTCCTCTCTTGGTGCTGTCGGCATTCCCGTTCATGAAGACGATTCAAACGCGCATGATGTACAACGGTGGTTTCTCGCGCGCGCTGAGCTCTGGAAGCGAGTTTGCGGCCTCATTGAGCGTTGTCGTGGGCGGCCTTGGCGGCTTCACATACGGCTGGCTGACCTGCCTCATCTTCTCATTGGGATACGTGAACTCGTCCTCTGACAACTTTGTGAACGAGTCGTTCATTTACTACAACAACGAGACGCTGGACGGGGCCTTGGATTTGACTATGATTAAGGTGTACGCGGCTGGTGCAGCTGCTGTGGGCGTCATGATGAGCGGCGGCTTGGCGCACGTTATTGGCCGTCGCTGGACGATCGAGATTTCGTGCTTTGTGACGTTCGCTGGCTGTGCGCTCGTGTGGCTGGAGTCGAGCTCGATGGTGCTGATCGGCATCTGCTTGGCGTCCGCGGGTATCGCCATGCTTTCGCTTGTGTGTCCTCTGTACAACTTCGAGATCTGCATGCAAGGCTGGAAGGGCAAGGGTGTGCTGTTGTTCCTCACCAGCGCTGGCCTGGGCTACATGATCGAGGCCGTGCTGATTAACGACTTGAACGCCACGACCATGTCCAAGGACTGGGGCAACTCGCCGTACCATGACTGGCAGTGGCAGTTTATCTTCGGTATCATCCCGATCGTGCTGCTTGTGCCGGCCATGTTCTTCCTCCCTGAGAGTCACTACTGGGAGTACCGCCGCAAGAACGACCCGAAGGCGGCCGAAGCCGCATTGACGCGTCTGCGCCAGCGCCACGATGTGATCGAGGAAGTGAGTGAGCTCAAGGACTCGTTCGTGGTGAAGGAAGGCCGCGTGAACGTGCCGTTCCGTATCGTGCTGGTGATCCTGCTCCAGGCCACGTTCGCACTGTTCACGTCCGGCGCGCTGCTGCACCGCGTGCTCGTGCAGCCGTCCCCAGCCAGTCTGGCGCGCAGACGTCAAGTGGCAGATCTACTACGGCATCATGACGTTCGTGGGCGCCGTGCTGAGTCTGCTCACGGTCGACAGCCTGCGCCGCAAGACGATCTTCAAGGACGTGCTCCCGTTCTCGGCCGCGCTGTCGCTCGCGTGTGGCGCCATGGGCCTGGCCGACCAGGAGAGCAGCGTCATCACGCAGATCCTCGTCTTCCTCGTGTTCGTCAGCGGCTCGCTCAGCCTCACGTGCGGCACGTGGATCACGGCCATCGAGGTGTTCCCGCCCTACCAGAACGGCCGCTACATCATCATGTCGTTCGTCGTGTACTACGCCGTGCAGGCCGGCATCTACGTGGCGGAGCCGTCGTTCGCTATCAGCCACCTGGCCTTCGCCGGCCTGTGCCTGCTGCTCACGGTCTTCATGTTCGTCGTGTGCGCCAGCTCCAAGTACGGCGCCATCGAGCTCAAGAGCGAGAAGAAGATGCGCAAGGACGCCGAGGCCGCGCGCAACGCGCCGTCCTTCGTGGCGCGCGTGTCCCGCTCGCAGAGCTTCCTGCGCTCGCGCTCGCAGGTGCGGCGCTCGTCGTCGCACTACTCGGCGGCGGCGCTGACCCCGCAGGAGGCCAGCTACTCGAACTTCGAGTCCCCGCGGGCCTCAACGTCAACGGCGGCACCCGCCGGACACTCAACGGCTCGCAGGCATTGTAAAGGCTCAAGAGCAGCCGTCAGACAGACTCCTACACACTAGTACCTGCCTACAGGGGAGGAGAAGGAGGAGAGATGAAGGAGGTGAAGGACAAGTAACGAAATGCTTTATATATGGTCACTGATGCATTGTTCATCCCGTGTGAGCTTTATCGTACAATCTGTCTATCTACCCGAGCACGGGCTTGGGTCTCGACGTGAACACGACGCGCGTGCGGGCGATGCCCACCACCTCGTACTTGGTCTGCTTGGCCGTGTCTTGGTCCACGTCTTGGTCCTGATCTCCAGCCACGACTGCGTCTCCGCCGTCCTTCTGCAGGATGGCGAACGGCTTGGGCAGCTTGGCCACCTTCCCGGCCAGCACGTGGTTGCCGATGCGCAGCGTGATCTCGTTGCCGCCGTGGCCGTAGCGCAGCGTGCCCACGTCCAGCGCGCGCAGGTCCGGCTTGTCCGAGCCGTCGGCGGGCAGCAGGTCACCCTGGAACTCGAGCAGGCTCCACTCGCGCGCCGCCGCGTCCACCTCCACGGGCACCAACATCTTGTGCCCCTTACTTGTATGAGCCCATTCTCACCCCCAAAATGGGTAAACTTGTGTGGCTCACATATAATACACATTTAGCTGACTACCGCGTTGACTACCCGGTAGACGTCCGCGCGGGCCGCTCATTTTGCATTCCGGGGTGACCAAACCGACTGCCAAGATGCTCGCTCTCGCTCGCTCCAAGGGCCTCATGCGCGCGGCCATGGGCGCGCGCGCCGCCAGCACGGTGGGCGCGGCGCTGGACGAGGCCGTGGCGCGCCTGCCGCACAAGGAGGCGCTGCGCAGCGTCAAGCAGGACGTGCGCTGGAGCTTCAAGGAGCTGGACGCGGCCGTGGACGAGCTGGCCAACGGCTTCCTGGACCTGCAGTTCCGCGCGGGCGACGTGGTGGCGCTCTGGCTGCCCAACAGCGCCGAGAATGTGCTCACGCAGCTGGCGGCCGCGCGCGCGGGCCTCACGCTGGCCGTCATCGAGCCGCAGGTGTCGCAGGCCGAGGAGCTGGCCTTCATCCTGCACGACAGCCAGGCCGCGGGCCTCGTGTTCGAGCCCAAGCAGGCGGGCCGCAACCAGACGGAGATCGTGCAGGGCCTCTTCCCGGAGCTCGCCACCTGTGAGCCTGCATCGGTGTTGCCAATAGATAGAGGATGGGAGGCTGATGGAGATTGTTGCTGTTATGACTGACTGTAGTCCGCGAGCGCATGGAGGTGTTCCGCCCCAAGCAGTTCCGCCACCTGCACAGCGTCATCACCACGAGCTGGGAGCCGGTGGAGGGCATGATCAACCTCAACGGCATGATGGTCAACAGCGCCGAGCCCTACGCCATGAAGGCGTTGACCAAGACGCTGAGCGACAAGACGCCGCTCGCCGTCACGTACTCGAGTGCGTTCCCTGCAGTTTTGACTGAGTTATTAACACTCGTTGAGCTGGGTGGCTGATATTTGCTACTGTTATTTTGTGCAGAGGTGGAGGGACAGGACCCCAAGAAGAGCGCGGTGCTCACGCACGGCGACCTGCTCAAGCGCGCCGAGAAGCTCGCCAAGAGGTTCGAACGAAGCAGGAACAAAGATTTCGATGACTGGCCCACTCACTAACTGTTGTACTATGCTTGGTGCAGCCTGAACCTGACCGCCTCGGACAAGATCCTGCTCACGGGCGAGGAGGCTGGCCTTTCGCTGGGCCCGTTCGCCGCCATTGCTCAGAGCTCGCAGGTCGTGCTGCCGTCCGTGGAGTTCAGCGAGGAGGCCGTGCAGCAGGCCATGAAGGTGGAGAACTGCAGTATTGTAGGCAGCGGCCTTGAGAACTTCAAGCGCGTGTAAATTTGGGAGCGCTACGAGCCCGTAGGAGGCGACAGATACACACACCGTCCCCTTGAACTACCCACCCGAGCAGATGAAGAAACCAACAAACATGAAGCGAGAGTGAGTGAAGTAAGCGCTCATTTAGTTATTGTGTGTTATGCTGTGGCCATGTTGCGCCAGATTCGTGAACGCGTTAAGCTTTCTGCTAGCCTGGCAACGCGAAGGAGGTAACTAACTCGTCCATATACAGGTACTACACATGAAATAAAAAAAAAATATACAAGTTCAGCCAGCTCACGCCATGAGGATTCCGCCCAGTCCGAAGGTGATCGTCGCAAGCAGCATGGAACGCATGGTCTCGCGCGACGTGTAGGGCGGGAGCTCGACCGAGAAGAAGCACGTGTGGGCGACCGGCAGGCTCCGCGTGGCGTCTCGGCCTCCTTTCTTGGACAGCTTGAACGGCTGCGGCCATTTGCCTCTCGGCAGGCGGCTTCGGCCCCACGCAAAGCGCACAAAGTCAGCTCGCTGCTCGTCCGAGAACTCCGCGAGCGCCTCCCAAAAGAGCAGCACCGTCGGGTCGTCCTCCGCGTAGCCGTCGTAGCGCGTGTGCCGCTGCCACAGATCCAGGTCGATCTTCGGCGAGCCGCACGTGAGGATCTCGAGCTCCTGCCAAGTCAGCAGTGTCAGGACACGTCGAGGGAATAGAGTTGCGAAGCCGCGAGCCATGGCGGCCACCTGCGCACTGCATTCCTCCAGTCGAGCACGCTCTGCTAGTCGGCAATACTCTAGTCGATTGTAGAACCCTACCGTCAAATGGCGGCCTCCAGGCACAAGTTCGATCTCCTCGCCAGTGCAGGATGAAGCAGTAAAGCGCAGCTCAAGCCCAGCGAAGGCTGTAGCGAACTCTTCCTCCGTGGAGATGCCGTCGTTCTCACAGTTGGCAATCCCATCGAGCATCTGAATGAACATGGCATCGGTGCCCTCGAGGTCCGATCGTGTGAGTGTCTGACCCAACAACTGCTTCCACACTAGTGACGGCAGCATGAACGGGAAATCGCCATGGGTTCGCAGCGAAATTCCGAGTAGTTGGCCAACGAAGGCAAACATTTGCATCGCAACAGGCGACGTACACTTTGGGTTGGGCAGATACATTCCACGGTTGTTGCCTGTGTCGTGCTGGCCGTTGGGGCACAGGACGAACAAGCTGAAGTGCGGCGAGAACAAGTCGTCAACCATGGACGTCGCACCCTCACGATACACTCCACCCCAGTCCACGCCCTCTTCACCGCGGAACTTGACGCTAAAAAGTCGACCCTTGCTGTCAATTTGCCGCCGTAAGAGCGCGGGATCCACCTGGTTCAGCTGACGGAACGCTTGAGCGAAGAAACACTCAGACACAGACGGCTCCACCTCGCGATCGTCCCGCGATTCAAGCGCCTGCATCCGATCCAGCGTGATACGTGCTGTCTGTTGCTGCGAGCTTGATCCAGAGGTTTCCCCGGCGACATTTGTGGCTTCAATAGCAGCCTCGACTAGCGCGCTCTTGACGTCGAAGAAGATGCAATGGCTCAGCTGGCGCAGCCGGTGAGCAATGGTCCACGGTGACTTAGTATCACGCAGATCTAGCAGCGGTAGGCAGTGCTGTAGGCTCAGATTCAGATACTTCAACACCGCAAAGCGAAGCTGCAGCGACTCCAGTGATAGCCCCAACAGCAACGAGCAGCGCAAGCCGTCCAGTGTCTGGTTTAGCTTGATATCCACTGGCTGCAGATCAACAGAGTGCTTGGTCGTCGCTGGCGTCGACGACGGTAGCGACGCTGCAGGCTCAACATGGTTGTTCACCCAGTCCACGAGCTGTAAGTCCATTCCGTGCGTCCACTGATCACCCTCCGGCGCCGGATCTGCCTGCATCAGCAGGAGTCTTTGGAGCAGCTGCTCGATATCATCGACTGTCGCGCGAGCTAGTTGCTTCTCCTTTGGAATACCCAGAGCGTTCACTGTCGCTGCGAAACCAAAGTGAGCGCCTGCGTTCTCATCCGGGTGAAACTTGTACTCCATATTGTTGCCCTCGTGAGAAATGGCAGCGTCAGGCCAACCACTTTCTCCCGCGTACGTTCGGTTACTGCGAATCTCCTTTACAACTTCACCGGTGCCATCGTCACGGGGAACAAGCACAAAGCTAGCCAACTCCAACCTCGCCATTGTCTGTCCTTGTCCAGGCGCAAGTGAACAGCGCGAGTCGAACGTAATACGAAGGGCTTGGGCTGCATCAAACGCTACGTGTCCCGTCAGCGCCGCCCCAGGCGTGTACGGGTGGGCAGTCTCGATTACCGCAGAAGACCCGTACACCTCCAGCCAAATCGCAACTAAAATGTGCTGGGGAAGACGCGTGGTTTGCCCAAGAAGGAACCTCGTCATCTCGGACACGTCGTTCAGACTGTCGCGCACGCGTTTCCGCTCGAACGGAACCGGCAAATCGAAGGGCGGTGTTACTACTTGTGGCGCCAAAGCTGCAACCGAGCTGTTTAGCTTGCGCTCAAAGACGGACGAAGCCGAAGAAATCACCATCGACAACTCCACCAACTGCAGTAAATGAGAGGATAGGAAGACCTTGCCACTCGCTCTGTCCACCTCTGCGCGTGTCACCGCAAGCCTCGAGATCGATTCGAGTGCATCAAGCTCAGGGATTTCATCTGCGGGGAACAGCTCTGGGTGGTGCAGCAACTGCTGCAGTAGGCGTACAACACGTCCCTTAAACGGAGCTCCTGGAGAACGTAGATAGCGCACAAGCGCCCCGTAGATTTTGCGGTTGTGCACAGCTCCGTGAGCTACCAGCTCCGTCGCATCGTTTAGCAACAGCTCCAGAACCCAGCATGCCCATTCCAGCGAGGGGCTTGCGAGCACTTCGGACTCTTTCGTCCAGCGAATACTAGCCATCGGCTTCACCTGGAAGCGATATCCATATCCGTTGTCTTTCGTGACGTTTTCTTCGGACGCGGCAAAGCGGAACCAGAATTGGTGCGAATGGATGATCAAGTCCGGAAGTAAGTGGCCCGAAGTGGTCATGGCGTTATCCACCACACCAAGCCGGTTCTCACACTCTGGGTCTGCATAAAACGTCAACTTCGCCTTGGGTCCCAGTCGGCAACGATGATCAAACACAATGCGCAAACAGCGGTATGAGCTGTCGATGCTCACAGCGCGAGCGTATTCGCATCGTCCGAAGTACGGGTGCAACGACTGGAATTCCTGGACTGCTGCCTCGCCTGCACCGTCTCCTGCCATTCGTGTTGACTTCACAAAGTGACTGACGCACTCCTTAACCAGTACACTTGACAGCAATCCATCATGATCATCGATTCCACCTCCCAAGTAGGCGCTCGCAACTTCTTGCGCCTCGGTATCGGACGGCTGGCGGGTACGCCTCATTCTGAACACAGACGCGTCTTCACCCTTGCTCTCCTCGCTAGCCCAATCTGCACTAGTGTCCTGTGCGATGGCTGCTGCAGGAGCAGGAGGCAGCTGAGCGGATTCGATAGACATTGCAATTGCTCGGTTCAAGGCCTCATCGCCATCGTCCGCATCACCGTACACATAAACCTCAGGGACAGCAGAATGTTCGCTGATAGACTCAGAAACACTTCCGTAATGAGCACTTGCTTGATCTCTTTTTGGAGAACCAGAACGTGGCTTGGATGAAGTCTGCTCGGAATGCTCGAACTTCTCCGTGCGAGCTTCTTCGCGAAGCATCCGCAGCGTGATGGTCTGGAGACTTGCCAATAAGGAACCAGGTTGTTCCGAACTATCAACACCCGACGCACTACCCCCGGCGGCTGAAGTTCCAGTTGTAGCACTGCTTTTCCCATCCACTTCCGCGTGCTGTGTCGAGTTCATTTCAGAGGCTGCCACCATTTTGAGAAGGCTTACAAATTGCCGTGGGCCACCCACCACACTTAAGATTTCACTCGAGAAAGATGAAGACAGCGACGGTGGTTTGTCTTCGAGTACTTGCGCCTCGTCAGAGATGATTCTTGATGCATTTGTGGTCGATTTCCCAGCCGAATCGAATGCGCAGAGTAAAGCTGTGATCGCTCGTCTAGCGTAATACGTGGAGAGGGCGTTTTCCGTTCTCAAAGCGACGCGGTGTATGCTTTCCGCGCCCTCTAGCGGCTCGTCGTATATCTTCACAATCCTGCGCAAGTCTCGTGGAAAATGCCACTCGTCTTCATACGCACCAGACTCCGTGTTCAAGAAAGTAATCAGCACACCGTCGTCCGGTGAAAAACGCCGGTAGATACCCGTCCGCCCACTAGTAGCTAATCGCTGGACAGGACCGATATCGCTGGTTACCGTCAAGAGGACATTGGGCGTTAAGTACTCTGGATCAAGCGGCAAGAAGGCTGTCACGCTTAAATCCCGCGATGCTGCAATCCCCGATGCGGGTTTGGCGGGCCCAGGCGCCAGAATTGGAGCTAGAGTCACTGCCATTGCATCAGCATTGGACGCATACGATAGATCTGTGCTTCTGGAAGCTGCAGCTGAACCCAAATACTCCGCAGCAATAGCGTCCCGTCGATCGGAAGATGTTACTAGCGGGTCCGGTTGATCAATCTCTTCCATAGCCGCTCGGTCTTCTAGGACTACGGTTCTCGCAGCAGAAAATGAATCCGTCAGCAGATCCAGTGAGTCAAATTTCTCAGCGTAATTACTTCCGTGCTCCATTAACCACTCCATAGCGCGATTGGGGTCACTGTTCGAGAGCTCCAAAGCGCAGAAGGCCAGACAGTAGGGCATGCCAGATATATTCTGAAGCTCTGATGCCTTTGCTTCAAGTGTCAGACCCGCAGATCCTTCAGCACCATCAGCCATTTCATGCGCTGCAATAGTTGCTTGGGCTAGGCGTTGCGCTTGTTGACGTTCCTGGTAGGTAGCTGCTCCATCCCCCATCAGCCACTCAACAGCCAAGTTAGGGTCATCGCGAGAATGTTCGAGAGCAGCCATGCATAAATCAAACTCGAAACCCATCGCGGCCAGCGTGGACGCAAAGCCCCTACGAACTCGATGTGCTTCGGTTTCTTCCTCGGCCGGGTCATCGTTGGCTTCAACACCACCAGTAGTGTCCGTCGAATCCGACGCTGGGAGTGCCGGTGGGGTTGGATCCTGTAGTCCGTGAAACATCGCTTCCCCCAACGGTGTAGACGACTCGATCAGGCGGCACAAAATCATTCGCCCTCTCTCCTGCAACAGCGGAAGGCTTAGAAAGCTGTTAAGGCTGATGGGTGTCAGAGCGAACCGAAGCAGATTCTGCGCCATGATGTCATGCGCAAAACTTCTCGTAACGTGAAGCGAGTGGCGCAACAGAGCTTCCAGCGCCAACAGCGCACGAGATCGAATTTGAAGTCTCCACAGACTGTCAAACTCTTTCAAGACGCTTGTTTCATCCAAGGACGAGAGCTGGAGAATCACTGGCATCATGTCCATTGTGAGCGGCACAGCCGTCGGAGGCAAACAAATTTCTTCAGTTGGGGACACTGCCGACAGCTTCACATCTTGAATGTTGTGGCTGGGGTCGAAGTCAATTTCCGAAGAGGTAGGGTGGAATACCACGCGAACTGTCGAAGCTTGTGAATTCATCTCAATCAGCGTTGCACTCACGGCTTGGCCGCTGCCATCGGCGCTCACGTCATTGTTAGGGCCCTGTGCAGCCACAGCAACCTTTCCACCGACTCGCACGCAGTCGGAATGAGAGCCAAGAACACACAGAGCTCCGACAGCACGAATGATTGTTGCTCGGAATCTAATATCTGATGGATCCGGGGCTGCCCTTACATCAGGTGATGGTGGGCCAGACTTCTTCCTGGCTAGGATCGGAGCGATGTTGCGAATAGCGCTGCACAGATTTTCAGCAACTCCCTGCTGCCACTTCTTCTCCATCAGTAGCCTACGCAACAACGCCACACTCTCCGAAGCGACCACTAGTGAGATCTGACCCGAGCGGAACCCAATGGGGTTGCTTAAAGACTCTGCGGATGCCATTGTGACCTCCCGGTCTGACGTTCCAGTTAATGCACTGCTCGGTGGGACATTGACGGCGTGCGTTGGCATCGGTGCAGCTGTACTACACACAGACTCGGCGACTTGATCAAGTAGCAAATCAATCAGCACAGACTCAGATCCAAGAATGTCACCTACATCGGACGGCTTGACACTGCCGCTGCAGCAGATTCTGCGGAGAAGCAGCTTGACAACTCGCTGGGATCGAGGTGACGCCAGCCGCAACATTTCTAGCAACCCTCGCAGCATATGAGGGCGAACCAGATATGTGATCGCGGGAGATTGTTGGCTCTGAGAAAGCATGAACAACAGGACACTGAACATGTGCGTCTCCACCTCAAGAGGCTCCAGAACTTCGACATCTCCCGTCAAGTCGCTCGGGGCATGGTGGATGTTAACAAAACCGGATTTTCCACGAGCTACGTCGCTTGGATACTGTCGAAGACTTGCACCCCGCTTTTGGACCGGAGTCGATACTGAACGAAGCATTCGCTGAGCACGGGTCAATCCTTCGGCTTCTTCTGTCAGTTCTTTGCCTTGGATCAGCTCTTTTTCAAGAACTTCAAATACTTTTCGATGGAACTCCTTCGAGAACCACAACGTCTGAAGAACGGGCTCTTCAAGCTCTCTGTTAGTAGCTGCACTTTTAGCCGCATCACTGGCAGCTTCAGCTGAACGGGCAGCTGCATCTTCTTCCGTGAAACTTAGGCCCTGAGGGCGTAAGGCTTCTCCACTTGACAGTCCGGCAACAACGGCCACATTACCCGAGCTACCAGCCTTCTGAAGACGCTGCTTTCGCTTTTGTTTTGCAAAGGCCGCAACAGACTTCGCTTCCCCCTCTCGTCTCTCGTAAGCTCCACTAATACCAGTCGACGCCAAGAAGCGAAAAACAACCCACGCGCATCGCCTAGTTTGCTTGCGAATAATCATTTGTTCATCTGTGCATGCACTCCATTGCGAGATCAGGTAACTTGCAGTCGCATCCAATGGTTGGTGGCTTCCAGTTGCAAGTTCTCCTTCACTCAAGTACGCGTCGTCACTATCTGGCAAGTCGATTTCATCATCGTCGTCCCCTACTCGAGACAACTGGCTCCACTTTTGAAGAGCGATACGCTCATCGTGCTCACAAATCAGCTTTGATAGTCTGACGGATTCATCGAGCTGCTTCGCCAGCCACGATCGAACCTTGCGCTGGAAAGATCGAATGCACGCAATGACCCTACTCCATTCTTTCGGCTGTAAACTGTCCAACGTGTCGTTCCCGAAGACTGGTATACTGGTAGGAATCCAGCGGCAATGCTGTGCAGTTAAGTTGTTGCCCCTTGCGTCTGGGCCTTCGGTTGCGAGCTTCAGAACAGGTGCGGAATCGTAGACGCAGATGCCTTCTCCTTCCGTTGCATGCCACAGCCCCATCAAGTTCTCGGAGAAAACCTGTGACTTTGTCAAGGCCGTACCCGTTGAGGACTTAACTAGTGGAACACTGCGTTGATAGTTCTGTAGAATCTCGTAGCCAGTACGAGAGACTCTCCATATTCGAATCTCTGCGATGGTGCCCTTGAACTTGCGTTGAGCTGAGATGTTCGTGAGCGCTGCACCTTGTGCGTCAACACCACTCATCCAGCAGCCGAGCCGAGCAGCTCGGAAATTTACGCTACCACAGACACGCTCAAAGGCCATCTTCTCCGACAGCACTCCGTTCACATATAGCTCGACAGATCGTGCAGTTGAATCGTAAACAACGGCGCAATGGGTCCACTCAAAGGTGCAGAGCTGGAGTGATCTAAACAGCCGCTCGCGAGGGAAGTTGCCTGGAATCGACAGTTGCACATGCCGACCAATTAACTCCAGGTACACGCTGCCAATTCCCATGCCATTATCACATCGCAATGCTTGGCATCCCGTCAATTCAGTTGGATTGATCCACATTTCCATCGTGAAGTCCTTCGTCTCGCCCAGGGCTGGCATCTCCAAGTAGCTGACATCGTCCGGTTTTGGATTTGTCGACGCTTGTGCACCCCGCGTAGTTGCTGGTGTTATCTTGGCGCCAAAGAGCAGCGCTTGTGAACTGGGAGCACGAGCTGGAGGTCCCAGCAGCTTCCGTTGGAGCCCAGCCAACATATCAGCGTAAAGCAATGAGAGCGATGAAGCGGTGTGGTGCGACGTAATAGGTACCGTATCATTCGTACCCTCCAAGTCGTTCTTTTTCCACCACTGTGTAGGGCAGGCATAGTAAGGAGCCCGACGAAGCAGCCGAATCACGTCGCGCTTTGTCATGTAGCCGCTCCGCAACAGTCCCTGCTGAACGAACTCCTCTGACAAGGGGTGCCAATTGATGCTTGAGTACTGGTGCATCGAGTTAAACGTCAAACGATCGTCGGTACTGCTAGAACAGTTGTTATCAGCAACTGCCTCTCGTAGAACGGAGCTGATGGAGAATATTTCTTGTAGCTTGGACAGCATTCCAGTATCTAGCAGGAACTGATGGTCTCGCGGCTCGAAATCCAAACTCCACGCACACAGAATCGTCTGCTTCAGCTGCGGATCGGACACACTATAGCCGGAGCTCCCTCCAAGCAACTGAGCCAGGTACGCGTATAAATCACAGAAAGCACCTTGGACGCTGTCAATAGTCTGCCGATTACAGCCCTCGAGGCCCTTCAGGTAATGGTGACGGACTGTAGCTCGGAATGTCTCCGCTACAACTTGCCCGTCGTTCAGCTCGCGTGACTCCTTCTCGCTATCGGTGAACCCTCTCATGGCTGGACGCAGAAAGATCAGAGCATTGTGGATGGCCGAGTCGTACGAAAGCAACGATATAATGCTCTTCATAGCTTGAAGGCCAAACAAGCGAGAATCGGATCGTCGCTGGCGCCTCTCAAGCAACAGCGATAGGACTTCAGGTGGAGCTCCGGTACCGTCGCGAATATACAATTCGCACGCTTTCATCATCGCAGAGAAAGTGTTTGTGTAGTCGTATTTCTTGCTCACCGTCACATCATCGGCCGGGTCAATGCCATCATTGTCATCACTATCAGTCGGTTGCTGGGTCGATGCAGACGTTGGGATGGCAAGCGCTTGGATCGACGCTCGACGAGCTCTCCAACGATGTTGCGCCCGCAGCACATCCACGATACCAGACCACTTCGAACTATCCGCCTCCCCTAGCGTCTTCCATCGTTCAAGCATCGGTTGCAGAGAAGGAGGCGTCTTCTGGGCACTCCATTTTTCAGCCAGATTGAACAACGCCACTTGGGAGTCCCCCTTGAGACGTTCGGCTTCCTCTGAAGGCGGCGCTAGTTTGCACAAAAACTCAGCTCGGTGGATCACTTGCTTAACTAGCTCGTCGAATGTTTTTGGCACTACCACGCTTTGTTCCAGATTGATATCATCACCCAAGCGTTTCAACTCCTGTTCTGGTAGCATCTGGCTTCGCATCTGCTCGTTTGGCGAAGGATCGTCTGCTTCTTTTGCTCGATATTCCTGCCTCGCCTTGATCAGCCAGTGACGTAGAATCAGTATACGTTTCCAAACGAGAACCAGATCATCAGATGGAGTTAGATTCGCGTGAGCAAGGAAGAAGTCCGCACCAACAACCTCCCCCGCCGTACTCGCACCAGCACCCGCAGCGATTGCCTGCACTTCTTGGATGACGTGAAGTGGTGCATGCATGATCAAAGCTGCACACATCCACCGTTCACATGCGGGGAATTTCCCAAGTCGGCTCATAAAGGTACGATCGGGACAGTGCTTTTCCAACCACGACATGATCAGCTGTACGGTCCCGCGTTCCGTCATATCCATTGTCCAATTACCCCAGAACGACGGGTCTCGTTGGTTGACGCCTTCAGTGGCATCCAAGCGCCCACCAGAAACACGTTTCCTCAACACAGATTCTTTTTCAACACTCGATGGAGCATTTGGCGGCATGCCCGTAAAGACACCACTTCCAGTCCCCTGGTCATTTGATGGGTAACGGGCGCATTCTGCTTGAAGCGCATCATTCCAGCGTAATGGCGCATTGACACCTGACTGATCTAATCCTGCAGGGGACTCAGCAACGCCCCCGCTGAGTAGCGGCGATTGTAGCCAAGGCAGTAGTTCTTCTTCTACGCCATCGACCGGGTGTCCAGCAATTAATGTGCTTGTTATCCGCCCAGCCAGGGAGGCCAACGAATTGTGCAAATCAAAAAGCCAGTGAATACGGAGGGTTGACTTTGCAATTCCCGACGGTCGAACTTGAATGACATCTTGAGAGCCGTAGAGCGACACACCTGCAGTAACCACTTGTGGAAGTCCCTCAAGGGTGGTGCCAAGGGGCCGGAACTCTCGAGGGCCCACCGCAACCCCCATATTTTTGCCATTGTATGCAAACGCCAGCAGTTGTAAATCGTAGTCAATCGTCACCGTGAATATATCGCCCACAGAAACTGGAAGCCTTGGACCATAGTTGTAGCGCTTGCCCTTCACCCAGACAGCACCTATAGCGGGCATCCATCCGATACTTGTTGTCGTCTCCCCCATAAACGTTTCGTAAGTGGATAACTGGGCATCCAAACGGCGTTGTTCTCGTGGCTGTCTCCAGTCAATTCCAACGCAAATGTGTCCAGACACGGACCCACCAGCGCGCGAGCTCTTGAGGGCGAAATCAACAGAATGTACGCCATGAAGGAACGCCGTTCTCAAGAGGCAAGTCCGCCACGTATCCGCGCCATCTTTCACATAAGCTGAAGTGCCAGTGTGACTAATACATACTGAATTCAACTTCCTCTTCGTGTTGAACCGTAGCGAAAGACAGCCGTGCGGAGGAACAAAACGGGGAAGACTAGCCAGAGGAGTTTCGTCTTGAACCATAAACGTCGGAACACCATACGCTGCTCCCATCATGTTTTGGGAGCCCGGAAACCCAACAGATCCAGAGGCATAACAATCGCGCAAAATCTTGATGAACGACTCGTCGTACTCTTCGTCGGGCAGGTTTTCCTTCTTGTACCATGGATCCCCTCCGTTCGCAAATTCTTGGGTCGTCAGTCGATACAGCTTTCCTTGAATTATTTTTGCAGGCGTTGGTAGCATCTCCAGTGCATACCCAAGTGCGTCCTTCTTGGAGCTACCGCCGACTGTCACCTGCGCAACTAGCAGCTGCGACCCTTCCTCCCACAGTCGAATCGTGTGCTCACGCGTTAGTCGGCCACCGTGTCTGGTAGGATTGACCGAGCGTCCTAGTGCGACAATAGTAAACGAGCTCGTTGCTTCAAACTGAAACCCGATCTGGCCCTCGAAGTGGTCTTTCTCACCCGTGTAGAGCTGGTGAAACACGTTATACAGGCGTTTGGATGTGTGCGACCTAAAGCTCGGGTCTCGTTCCAGCGCCGCAGCACGTTCAACTTCCTGTGATTCAATCAACCTTGCCTTTTGATGGGCCTCCAGCTGCTGGAATCGGTGCGCAGACTTGCTGACAATTTGAGACTCAGAGCAATAGTGGTCCACCGTTTCGAGAAGTCGGACAATCGCGGGTAAGATTGGGCGAGCAAGCCATGTTTGACGACGTAGCAGACACAAGGAGGATACAAACCACGGAAGAACCTCCGAAAGCAGCGGAATCCTGTATGAACGAGTGCTTGCCTGTCGAACGGCTGCATCCCGGGAGAGAACAAAAGACTCTTCCGCCTGAAATCCAACAATGTCGTCAATCAGATCTCGATAGGCGTTCAACGAAAGAAAACCAAACTGGATCGTTGCTTCTTGCACTTGAAGTCTTCGCTGCAACAGAAGTCGCAGGTGAGTCGGGTCTTTTGGACTGGCTGGGTCGTTTTCAACAGCATGTGTCTTTGTCAGCTCAACCGCTTCTGATAGCAGATACAGCTGATAGGTCTTCAGCAATTGAATAGCCACATCAGAAAGCCCATCGCACTGAGGAGGGCTATCGGCATCGGCGGCAAGCTGCTCCCTGTGAGAATTCACCACTAGTTTCATGAGAAGCCCGACAGTTTTTGTTACTGCTGAGGGCCATTTCGCTTCGTCAGTCTCAGCTGCCATAAACGGCATGAAAGTTAGTATTCCATCTGGACCCGGCGTAGCAAGTAGCTTCATCACCGACGTCAAGACGAAATGATTCGCTGAAGTGGCCTCAAATGGATGGTCAATATACGCTAGTAACAATTGAAGAAGCAGCTCGAGCTTTTCGATCGCGGAAGAATATAAAACGGATATTCCGGCCACGATAGTTCGAGCAGCGGCCTTTTCGATATCCTCCGCCAACTTCCCTCCGAGAGCACCACAGTCCTCACGAATGCACGCCATTGCTTCAAGTTCCCCTCGTAGATTACCGACCAGTTCCGGTGACACGCCAAGTTCCGTTGCAGGGTCTTTCACGTCATGGCATGAAATGCTTTCCAAATTGGCACTGATAATCCCAAGAATGTGCACACAACCTTCCCGAGCATGCTGTCCATGCTCAATTGAACCAACCAATTGAGCGCGGAATTGCTGGAGTATCGTCAACAGTAGCGAGAATACCTCTTTGCATGGTTGTCGGCAAAACGGTTCTTCAAACTGAACAGATGATTTCGTTGTTGAAAGTGTCGAGCTCGTACGTTCCGACTGAAGGTTGTACAAATCGTAGATTTGCCGAATAATTGTCGTCCCGAGCTCACCGGGGGATCCCGAATGCTGTGCAACGTGTTCACTCGTGATACGTGCTTGAGAAGCTTCATCGTTTGCTTCTTCAGAGCTAAGCTCCTTAACTGATGCCGAGCTTTCACCACGGACTCCAATTCTGCATACTGCGCACATTTTTGAGGATCCTTTGTTGACGAAAGAACACTTAGTGCAAACCCACTCTTCCACAGGATGCAAACAAGGGTCAACCCAGACTGCGTGCGCGCAATGGTTTGAACCAACGCACGATACTTTGAGTTCCAGCATCCTGACGTTCCTCACATCGACTTCAAACTGCTCAATCAGGCGGGTTTCAGACATCGGTTTCGATTGCCACAGCAACTTGTCATCTCCAACAATCTTGAAGATCAACGAGACACCACCAGTCTCGAAAAACTCATTGCGTGTATCGTCATTAAGAGCGACGCCGCCACTAATCGTATGGTACGCTTCAGCCAGGTCATAGACTACGTAGGCATCACCGTGCGAAGGCGGGTGTGTCGACAAGCAGCGTTGCTTAGCCTCGCCATTAACGTGGATCGTGGTACTGCCTGTCGTCAAAGCATTGGCTTGGGAAGAGCTCGAATTTCCATTGCTTGCATACCCAAGCTGGTTGCCTTTGCCCAAAGTTCCATACCCAACTGAGAAATGATACTCTCTCATACTTGAAAGGAAAACCGGATCGATATCGGCTGGTCCGGAGCTAGTGCAATCCCATTTAGTGACTCCAAGCAAGGTAATGACCTTTCCCGAGCCATAAAACGACACAGCAGGGTGTACTTCATGCCCGGCGAGATCAGTAAACACCACTCCATAATCAGTGCCGTTGATTTTGTAGGCTAGTGTACCTTCACCCATGTCAACATCAATTTGGACGATATCACCCGGGTGCACTTTACCAATAGTTCGGCTCAGCTTATGTCCTCGGGCGTAGAGATTGCCGTTATAGCCTCGCAACATCCATAGACTGGGAGATGAATCGTATCCGCTCACAGTCACAGGGAGTATAGCAGCACCGAAGCAGGTCATTTCGTCGTCCTGTGTATCCGTGTCAAGGCGGAATTTCCACGAGGCCTTCCCGGACGAGATACCACAATTCACAGCAGCATACTGGTAGCTAGTCTCCCGTGTACGGACAACGAGACCTCCATCCTCCACAATTACTCCAGTCGAACAGACTGAGGACTCGAAAGTCCCTGCAACTTTGCGCACATCACCAAACGCTACCTTGTCTCCACCACTTGCTAGACGCTGGGACTCTTCCGTATGATATGCGTTTATTCCCTTGTAAAGAAGATGCCCCTGATCCAATGCCACAGCTGCAATTCGATTGCTGCCATCATTCTTCTCCTGACCTTCCAAACGCAGCAACATATCAACAAATAACATCGTCACACTAAGCGATGCTGTAGACAATGCCCAAGACCGCAGTGCCCCGATAGCTTCAGCCACCATAACTTCGTCAGCAACGTCCAGAGCCCCAAGCAACCAATGAGCTACTGCACTCAAGGTTGACTTTGGATCCGCAAACAAGGAGCCAGGGGCAGGCATATTCAACTTCAAATGCTCAATCCCATAGACCCCATTTCGATTCGACGATGGCAGGCCTGACATGACGACTCTGGTCTCGCAAGACGACGGCGGGAAGCTCGTTTCAATAACCGTCGGGCCAGACGGCGACACTGTTCGGCCCTCCACCAGCTGAACAAAGCTGTCACTCCCCTCAACACGATACTGCACACCGACCGTTTGCGGGACATACTTCATATGCCATTGAATCGCTATCGACGTCACCTTGGCCAATTCCGTCGACTTCACCGCGAAGTGCACCATGCCAGGCCTCGGCTGCGACTGCCAAGACGTGCTGTCCAACCCATCCACAGCACAGTACGCTCCATGGGCGTCCGAGCTCGACGTCACTGATGACGCCTCCACCTGGTGCTTGTCCAGCAACAAGGCCTTATCCGGCGCCTTCTTCATCGGGCTCCAGAAGGAGTACAGCGACAGCACTGGGAAGCACGTGAGCAGCTGTGACAGCTCCTGGAACGGCCTTAAAGCCTGCGGGTTCTTATAGTCGAACGCTCCCAGCAGCGCGGACAGCGTGTGGATAGCTAAATGGTGCAGCTCCTCGTTGCCCGGCGCGCTATCCACAGGCCTCGGGGCCTTCTTGATCCCGTCACGACTCATCAACTCGCAGGCGATCTTGGAGCTGTGGGAAATAACCGCCAGGCGGCGCTCCAGCACGTGCGTGAACACGGGCGTGGGCAGCGCCTCGATGAGCATCTCCTCGAGCGTGCGGATCGAGCCCTTCTCCATGCCCGAGCGGTCCACGACGCCCGCACTCGTCATGTTGCGGTAGTCGGCCACGCTCTGGCGGCACTTGAGCTTGCGGTTCTTGTGCATGCGGTGCTCCGTGGGCAGGTCGCCCGCCGCGTTCTCGCCGCATAGCAGCGACGACACGAAGGCGTCCTGCATCACGTTGGCCTGCAGCTGGCGCAGGTACTCCTCGCTCTGCAGGTACTCGTCCCAGCTGGCGGCCGCCGAGTACTGCAGCGACGCGAAGCACACGGCGCAGCTGCGCGTGCGCCCCGAATGCAGGCGAGCGGGCTTGGGCATCCAGCCGTCCTCGTCGTCGCCCGTGCCCCAGGCCTCCGCCTCCACGCGGGGCGGCGTCTCGGCCTGCGTGGCGTTGATGTTGGCGGCTTCTTCACTTGTGCCGTGGTCGCTTGTGCCGGCGCTAGCGCTGGCGCTGGAGCTCGTGACGCCGGCGGCGGCGCGCGCCGGGTCCTGCTCCTCCGCCTCCATGAGTGATGATCTTTAGATCTGAGAAGCGGAAAAGATATGAGCAGCTTTAGATAGACGGGATTGGCTGAAAAGGATGTAGCCAATCAGATTGCGTCTGACTTCAACTTCAACGTTAGTAGGTTGCCAGGGCGGTGAGATCGGCTCGTGGCCAGCTTCGAGTCTTGGGCCTCATGGTCTGCACGTCCAATTTGCCTTTGCGTGCCGGCCAAGAAGAGAAGAAGGACCCATGAAGCTGAAGAAAGGCCGCATAAACCACTTCGATGTGCAAAGGTCATTTGCACCGTGACGGAGGTGGCGGCAATGATGGAGACGAAGGAAAACCAAGGGCTGTGTTAGCGTCTGCATCATCACCGCATCACCTGCCGTCACGCGCAGCCTCGAGGACAACACGATCACGGGAAGTTCCAGCGTGCGGGAGTTCCTCGGAGATCCAAGCGTTGTTGGGCTGGTAGTAAGAGGCACAGGATCGGCGAGCGAAGTCGGGCTGCCACTCCGATTTCCACGGTCGTACATACCAAGTATCTAGCATAGCAAACTCGAATCTGACATTGCTTATGCAGCGTATGCGCATCAGGCAGCTAATTGCAGCGCACTCAAAAGTATTGAGAGGATTGGATCGCTGAGCATGGCATGGCTTTGCCAAGATCGAGAAGAAACACTTCGAGCTCTGGGAGATCAAATGAACTGGAGGCAGCAATTTGTTTTAAGTTCTAGTCCACTGTACAGTACATCTAGCTCTTTGCCTCACTCACGAATGAAATGCATTGTGAATTGAGCGCACGTAAACATCACCTTCTCTTGCGCTTATTTGAAGCTCGTGATGGCGGCCATTCTGCAAAATGCCAAGGGCCAGCCAACAACCTCCACTTGACTTGGCGCTGAGGGGTTAAGAACTCCACTATCCCTCGCCTTGGCCAACATGGGCATGGAAATTGTTAGGCTTGGGGTCCACAGAGCGTTTAGTCATTCAATGCCCAAGCACGCTTGTAAACAACCACCGACGCTCTGAGGTAGCCAAACTCAACTCGCTCGATGGATGAGCTCCTTTCGCTGTTTCTCTTAGTTCGAGCTACGGATGCTGTACCATCAACAAGCTGTCTTCAAATGATCGCTGGATGATCTTGGGTCGTCATAATTACCACGCGCGACGCGATTATAGTGTGCCACCGCAACAGTCACGTTCACCCACGAAATCAGAGCTAAAGCTCCAGTCGGAGTGGTGTAAGATCAAAACGCCTGAGCACTGCAAGGGGTACTCCCGTTCTGTTATGCGCGTCTTCGTAGCTCTGAAATGACCCCTGCCTGCGCGCATTGATGATGCTCCTGCTACGCAGTTCTCCCACACCAGCGACGTTCCTCAGCTCCAGGTCTGAGCAATTGTTTAAACATGGAGGGAGGATGAGCGTCATGAAGTACATTCTTGCTGAGAACGGTCCATAATAATCTTTCCAGCACAGGCGGTCCACTACTGCGCACTTTTTAATCACCGAGCCAGAAATCTGTGGCGACACTTCTCCGGTGCAGTACAACACAAAATAATCATCACGTGCCGCAGCCTTCTTTTTTTCTGCTTGGAATTCCGCCAGCGAAAGTTGCGCACTACGATCATTACGTTTGTACTGGTGAACCTCGTGAGAAAACCATCCATCCGTGCCTTGAAGACACAAAAACGAATCTCCCGAGGAAGATCCTGCTGCAGGTTGATACAAAAAACGCGGGTTCGACAAATCGCGGTCACAAGAACAGCTACCTTTCGAGTACCCCTTGCTCTTCGTTTTCAGCTGGGAGTTGGCCTCAAAATAGGTTCTGTGGGTCTCTTTAACATCTCGATTGCATTCATCGCCAAAACGCGCCCCGTAATGAAGATGCATCCAGTTCACTCGGCGGTCCTTACTGTACGCACAAGACTTTAGTACACGGAAAATGCAGTTGAACCGTTCCCAGCTTTCCCACGGTTTCCTGGAGATGCGAGATTGTAGAGGGACACACCAATCGATGTCTGGCCAGGGGTGTAGCTCATTCGTATCAATCATCAGATACAATATATATGGGCACACAAGAAAGGCACCTTCTTGTCGTACGAGGCCTGATAAAAGCACGTCGTTAAGACTTGCACTTCCAAACTTTGATCGCTGGTTAACGTGGCGTCGCGCAATAACAGCAAGGAATGTCTCTCTCATATTTTCCAACTGGCTTCTGAGCATCGGGTAAGCTTTGTTGAGGCGTTGCAGCACCATCTTAATCACCAATTCAAAGTTTAGTGAAACATTGGGGTCCATTCCCTTCAGTACATCGAAGAGTGCTTCAAGCCCTCGCCCGTATCCACCCATATCGTCAACTAAAAGCCGCACCAGCACCTCATTTTTGGTATTGTTGAAGGCTGAAAAGATGTCCACTCCACCTATTGAAGGTCGAGACAATCTTGGCATCCGAAGCACAACTTTCTTTTGCTTGGATGCAGCAAGAAAATCTTGCACGGCAGTTGAACTTGCCGACGAGACAATAGCGATCAAGAAGCACGCAGATGTGTTTATAAGATCACACAAGTATCCCAGCACACTCGATGCTATGTTCATGTCCAGGTCGTCAACACATAGAATCACGCACATTTCAGCTAGTGGCTTGCTAGCAAGTTCGGCTAACTTCGATAAAGCTGCACTTGGGTCCACTTGATGCGCAGGAACTTCGCTAAACGCTTTCCACTCACTGGTATTTTGCAATTGAAACAGCATTCGTGTACCAATGGACTTGTTTGATGCTTCAAAGCTGCAACGCTGATATTCTTGTGATCTGAAAGAGACTTTGAACTCGAAGGACCTTTGCAGCAGGTTCGCCATAGCACCGTCATCACCAATAGCAGATTGAGCTAGTCCAAGAAATTCATCCAGCAGTCGCGACTTGCCTGTACCTGCCCCCCCTTGAGTAATAAACAATGGGTGAGAGCTCTCACTACGGTTATCATGTTTCCAAGCATCATAGTGAGATACGATCGCTTGTCTTAAGTTCCGGAAACATTTCGTACCAAGTGGGCTCTGGAAATCCCATTTTGATCCAGAGGTAGTCACCAGTGAAACAGGAGCCCAGTTAAGATAACGTGTGCTTTCAAGTGTCACCAGCACGTGGACTTCCTTTCGGCGGGGTTGAAAATCCACCGCAAAGTAATCTCCGATCCGTTTTGACAAATCAAACATGGGATACGATGAATCAATGGCGACTTTGCCACTCTGAATCAGGCTTAGTTCTTGGCCGGGAATTGTCATGAACGCCTTCTTCTTCCATGCCTGCTGGAGTGTCATATTCCCCGTAGAAACACCGGGAAGTACATCTTGTAAGTTCTGGCTAATCGCCCCTGATAACGTCGCTATGGTCGCGTCACGAGAAAGGTTAACATTAAACACGTAGTCTTGTCCGTAAACTACACAGGTTGAGTGAAATGAAGTGACCATAGATGCCTTTTTGACCAGCAAGTGAATTTCTCCTCGGCGAGGCTGGAAATTCGCAGGAAAGTAATCATCCACACCACTAAACACGTCAATAGCTGGGTAGTCCAGGTCACTTTCACCTCTCATCAGCGCCTTCACGTGTCCACCTTGATCTCCCGACAGCTAGTGTTGTGCTTGCGCGTCAACAAGAGCGTCAACAACAGAGAGGAAACAGCAGGAAAATCACGGCGCATCTCGCCAGCAATTCCGTCCCGCAACGCCATCGCGTTTAAGTCGCGTTCAACCGTGACCGTGAGCGTGGTGTTGTGTCCGTAGACAGCACATACGAGCTGTAGGGAGATGTGATCTGTTTTGATCGTCACGAGTATGAGGATATCACCGCGGCGGGGCTGGAAGTCTGCGGGAAAGTAACTAGGTACAACTTTTTCAGGATTTGGCGTCTGTAAACCCCGCTAGAATGGTGTGGAATGTTACATGCAACATCAACTTTAATCATAGTCGCTGCCCCTCACTCGTCTTATGGTCAAATTAGGCCAGAACCCACTTCATTTTATCGAATAATCTTTCCGAAATCTGTCACGGAATCGCTAAAGCTGCTGAGAGGTGCAAATCGAGACAGCTTCGAGACCAAGACGATGTTGAACACGGCCATTTCTAGTGGATGAACGCGGCAGCTGTGATCCGCTTTAGGCTGTGCGTCTTGAATGCAAGTTCAAGATCAAATTGAAGTTGCAGTTCAAGTCCTGCATGTTGCATGAAAACAAGAGAGAGTCGTGTAGTGCGAAGGCAAGAGCTAGGTAGCGAAGCACGACTTAAGTCTCAATCAGATCTCAATTTACCTGTTCAAGAACAACCAGTACTGATTGCAACGGCGACGGCATCTTGCCTGAGTGCTTCAGTTACTAATCCTCTGCTCAAGTGCTACCATACCCAAAGCGTGACGACGCTTTTGCGACATAGTAGAATTTGCGGAAACAACGACCATGGAAACGCGCCGTCGAGCTGCTGAACGTCAACTTGCGCTGGTTAACGGACCAGTTGACCCAACCGACGAACGCATCAATAACGTTGAGGCCACTATGGCTGAGATGGACGAGCGCATCGGCCAGGTGAACCACCGCCTGGACCGGATCCTAGAAGGCATCGACGCCCTTGTGCAAACCGTGGCGACCACGCAGGAGTCTACCCAGCAGAATACTGCTGCGATGGGTCAATTTCAGGACGCCGTCTCCCAGACCGTTGCGGCTATTACTGAGCTCCAGACTCATGTTGCGGCTGTCGGCCAGATTCAGGAGCTGGCCCAGCAAACAGCGGCCGCCGTCGCGAATCTGCAGCAGCACCAGCAGCAACCTTCGTCTGCGCAGTCGGTCAGTTCACCTCGCCGCCAGCAGGATGACGTCGAGATGGCGGCTTCGGCTCCGCGACAGCTGCGAAAAATGGAGACAAAGCCTCCTATCTTCGAAGGAGACATCGATGGAGTGAAGCTTAACAGCTTCATCTTCCAGTTCGAGTCGTATTTTGCCTTTAAGGGGTACGACTTAGCTGTTGATGACGCGGTCGTTGGCCTCGAGCTTGGCCAGTGTGTGCGAAAGAATGCAGCCACCTGGTATGAGACCTACATGACCAGCCCTGTGACTGCGAAGACCTGGAGTGCCATGAAGATTTCCATGGAGAAGAACTTCAAGGAGCCGAATTTCCAGCAGAAGCTGAGGAACGAACTGCTGAGTTTCAAACAGAGAGGTTCCTACCAGGGCTATGTAGCCAAATTTCAGGAAAAACTTCGCTTGGTGCCGCTCGATCCTGTTTTTGCGATGGAGATCTTCCTAAAGGGACTAAGTAGCAGTAACCCGAGGAAGCAGATTCTGCGCAAGAAGCCAACGACACTGGAGGATGTGATCGCTGAAGGTTTCGGTGAAGTCGAGCTGGAGCGACTTGAGGAGAACAAGCCAGGGCATGGTACGGCGAAGGACAACTCAAGTGGACCATCCAAGGGCAAGTTTGCTTCGAGGAACACCACACTTCCAACAAAGTCGAACAGCAACGCGGTTCGTGCTGGCAGAAAGAAGTGCCATCATTGTGAGAAAGGTTTTCACAACCCAGACGACTGCTGGACGAAGTACCCAGAGAAGCGTCCTGGGGCCCAGCAGAGTACTCGAAAGCCTGCGAAGTCAGACAACACCGACTATCGAGCCAAGTACTACGCACTCGTGGACAAGCTCATTGTAGATGATGCCGCTGAGGCTCGTGAGCATTTAAACGCCTGCGTTGAGGAACAAGCGGGGGATCACGCCACTGAAGCCATACAGGAACACTGCAAACGTCGCCGCCAACCCGAATGTCATTCGTAGGGCGATCGTGCGTGCCAACGTTGCCGTCTTAAAACCGCTTGATGCCGGGCGATCAAGCGGGTTTGGTCCCAAGCCCATTCAACGGGACAAGCGTGGATTGGTGGAGAGGAAGTCGGAGAACGGAGGGAAGAAAGACGTGGTGAAGTCGGGTGTCGAGCACGAGACTGTGTTCATTCATGTCGGTGAGAGCTCAACACACCCGTTTGTGAACTTGGAGTGTGGCGTGCAGCTAGCCGAGCAAGTGGTAGCTGCTACTGGTTTCGTCGACAGCGGAGCCTCGATAAATGCAGTAACGCCTGAATTTGTGAAGAAGTTGGGGTTGATGGATAGCGTTGTGGAGCACGATGTGTTACTATCGTTGACGATGGCCAATGCAGAGAGTGTTGTGGTACCGAAGAAAACTACGCAACTTACTCTCCGTTTGGAAGGAATGGAACCGTATTCAGCTGAATTTCTTCTACCCCAGTGCCGGAGGACAAACAAATACTACTTGGCATGCCGTGGCTCCGCCATGTGAACCCTCGCATCGACTGGAGAACGGGAAGCATCCGGCCATCGATGGAAACGCTTCATGCTCGACTGGCCGCACTGATTCAGCAGCACGAGCGCGTTCGGATGAAAGATTCCGCCAAGTTGGCCGAGCAGCAGTCGTTTTACTCGTTGGAAAAGGGGGAGACGAAAGTCATTTCGTTGAAACAATTTCGGCGGCTGATGAAAAAGCCACAGGAAGTAGAGTTCGTACTGGTGATCAAACCAACGGAGGTGCCAGTCATTACGAAAGCTAAGGACATTGAGGACTTCAGCGGTCACCCGGTGTATCCTTACCTGTGTAAGTACCCAAGCTTGTTCAGGAAGAAACTTCCGGCTGAGCTACCACCTGTGGAGCACGGGCTACACAAGATGAACGTCAAGTCTGAGGAGCCTGTGTTCCGACAACAATGGCGGCAGTCACCAGCCCAAGAAGCTGAGATCACTCGATGGGTTCGGGAGATGGAAGCGATCGGGTACATTCGCCGCTCGACCTCTCCTCATGGAGCACCTACGTTTTGCGTCCGCAAGCCGGATGGTTGGCGAATTGTACATGATTTTCGTGCGATGAACCTCAACACTGTCCGGCGTACAATGCCAATGCCGAGAAAGGACAAGATACTGGAAAAGATGCAGGGTGCGTACTACTACTCCTGTCTCGACTTGCTCAGTGGGTACTACCAGTTCAGGATGCGGAGGCTGACATCCCGTACACCGCGTTTCAAGCACCAGACGGCTCTACGAGTATTTGGTTGTGCCAATGGGCTTGTCCAATGCCCCGGCAACCTTCAATGATGGTATTCTGAAGAATCCTGGGTGATCTAGGATATTTGTCAGAGCTACTTCGACGACATATATGTATTCACGAGGAGTACTAGCCTGCAGGAGCATTTGGACGCCCTGGATCAAGTCTTTGCACGACTGGATGAGCACAAATTCTTCGTGAAACTCAGCAAATGTGTGTGTTCTGCGCGGATTCCATTCCATGCCTGGGTGATATTGTCGGTCGTGACGGAGTCAGGATCAGCCCCGACAAGGTGACGGTCATTCGGGATTGGCACAGCCAGCTACGAGGCATGACCTGCAGTCATTTCTGGGTACTGCTGCGTACGTTCAGCGGTTCTGCCATCGTTTCGCTGACGATGCGGGACCTCTCTTCAATTTGCTGAAGTCTAAGAGCAAGCAGGTGGAATGGACTCCCGCCCTGAAAAAGCATTTTGAGCGGTTGAAGGAAAAGATTGGTCAAACCCGGTACTCGCGATTCCTGACTTTGGAAAAGAGTTCTTCATGAGAATGGATGCGTCCGACTTTGCCGTGGGAGGTGTTCTTTACCAGAAAGAAGTGCAAGATGGCATAGAGATCGAAAGGCCCGTTGCATTTGCTGGACGGAAATACAAAGCTGCAGAATTGAACTACTCCATTCGCGAAAAGGAGCTTCTAGCCATTCTGTTTGGGCTTCGTACCTGGCGCGTGTATCTATTGGACAGACCCTTCGTAGTGGAGACTGATCATAAGAGTTTGGAGACAGTGTTCAAGCAAAAATCAATCTCGCGACGTATCGCCAGGTGGTACGATGAGCTGGCGGAGTACCAATTTCAAATTCGGTACATCAAAGGGCGGAGAACAACGTCGCCGATGGCATTTCGCGCAGGCCAGATTTTACGGTCAACTCTGAGCCGGTTACACTAGCCACGATTTCAACTCGTCGGCAAGTACGACTGCGAGTTGACACATCTCTGTCGGCTACAGTGGTGGAAGCAGTGCGAAGATATGAGGAAGATGACACGACCAAAGCTCTACTGCATCTACTGGACCCTACCTATTCAGAGAAAAGGAGGAATCGCTTCATTTAACAGCTCCACGACATTTGGAACGCTACTCTCTGGTTGACGGGCGGTTGTACTACCAAGCAGGACATCATGACTCACCTCGACTTGTGCTGCCACGAGTGCGTGAACTGTTGGAGCATGTCTGCGAAGAGTTCGACGACAGTCCCGTGTATGGCCACCGGGTATCGACCGCACGAGCCGTCTGATTGATGAACACTACTATTGGCCTCAAATGTTCGGTGATATTGCCAAGTACGTGAAAGGCTGTGAAATTTGTGCTCGAACCAAGGCTCGTAATGAAGACCTCTGGACTTTTGAACAGCCATGACATCCCAACTCAGCGGTGGAGCCACATTGCGCCATGGATTTTATTACTGGCCTACCACTGACGCCTCGTGGCCACGATAGCGTTATGGTCGTGATTGACCATTTGACGAAGAGAGCTCACTTTGTGGCCGGGAAGGAGCACCGACACAGCAAATGACGTTGCACTGAGATTTCACCAGGAGATATTTCGACTTCATGGCTTGCCAAATGTGGTTATTTCGGACCGCGATGCAAAGTTCACTTCAACCTTCTGGAAAAAGTTGTGCGAGCTGCTAGGAGTAAAGCAAAAGATGACGACGGCATTCAGACCTCAAGGAGATGGAGTGAGTGAGCGGTTGAATCAGACATTGGAAAACTACTTGAGAGCATTCTCCAATGCAGACTCTGACGACTGGGATCACCATCTCTGTCTAGCAGAGTTTGCTTACAACGCTCGGTCGCAGTCATCAATCAGGATGTCGCCTTTTGAAGCTGATATTGGCTACATTCCTCGAACTCCAGCAACACTGCACCTACGAGCTAGTAGAAGCAACTCTCAACAGTCGAAATATTCGGAATTCATAGCGAGACAAGCTGACATCCTAGCGAAAGCGCGGCGTGGTATTGCAGAGGCCCAGGATCGTATGGCAGAATACTACAACAAGAATCGAAAACCGCAGACGTTCGCCACTGGCGATGAAGTTTTCCTGTCGGGCAACACATAACAGCACGGCACCTCGGAACAACGAAGAAAAAACTCGGAGCTAGATGGATCGGACCTTTTGAGATTACGGAAGCTATTGGACGAGGCTACTACAAATTGAGGCTGCCCCCCAAATTGAGAATGCATCCTGTCTTCCACACGAGTCTTTTGAAGCCGTATATTGCTGAACCATATCGCCGATACAACCAACGTCTTTTCAAAGTACGGCTTGCGGACGGGACTGAAGGCGAGCTAGTCGAAGATGTCATTGCCCACAAACGCAACAAGGGGCTCGAGTTCTACAAAATCAAGTGGCTTGGGCAGCAAAGAGCCAACTTGGGAACCTGCCACCAACCTGTCCTCCATTGCTGGGCTCATTGACCGATACCACGAAAGGAAGAAGGGGCTCGCTAAGGGGAGGAATGTCACGGAATCGCTAAAGCTGCTGAGAGGTGCAAATCGAGACAGCTTCGAGACCAAGACGATGTTGAACACGGCCATTTCTAGTGGATGAACGCGGCAGCTGTGATCCGCTTTAGGCTGTGCGTCTTGAATGCAAGTTCAAGATCAAATTGAAGTTGCAGTTCAAGTCCTGCATGTTGCATGAAAACAAGAGAGAGTCGTGTAGTGCGAAGGCAAGAGCTAGGTAGCGAAGCACGACTTAAGTCTCAATCAGATCTCAATTTACCTGTTCAAGAACAACCAGTACTGATTGCAACGGCGACGGCATCTTGCCTGAGTGCTTCAGTTACTAATCCTCTGCTCAAGTGCTACCATACCCAAAGCGTGACGACGCTTTTGCGACAAAATCCCAAGATGGAGATGAATGTTGTTTGCGTTGTCTACGGGCAGAACAGCACGCTCACGGTCAAGGTTGCGCGCGATGCAAGGGTGATCGAGTTGCGCGACGCGATTGCTGGCGAGATGCGCCGTGATTTTCCTGCTGTTTCCTCTCTGCTGTTAACGCTCTTCTTGGCGCGCAAGCACGACGCATGGCTGTCGGAGGATCAAGGTGGAAACGTGAAGGCGCTGATGAGTGGCGAAAGTGACCTGGACTACCCAGCTATTGACGTGTTTAGTGGTGTGGATGATTACTTTCCCGCCGATTTCCAGCCCCGCCGAGGCGAAGTTCACGTGCTCGTTAAAATTTCATCGATTGCTTCGTTTGGCCTGCGGTTTTATTTAACCTGTGTTGTCTATGGAGAGGATTACGTGTTTAACGTCAAACCTTCTCGTGACGCGACCATAGCGACGTTATTGGCAGCGGTTTGCCAGAAGTTGCGCGAAGTACTTCCCGGTGTCTCTACGATGAATACGACACTCGAGTTGGCCTGGAAGAAGGACGCGTTCTTGATGATTACGAGTGAAGAAATAGGCCTGATTCAGAGCTGCCAAGTCCTCGTTGACTCATCATACCCCGTGCTTCATCCTGAAAAGCGTATAACTCATTACTTTGCAAAAGATTTCCAACCCCGTCGAGGGGAAGTCCACATACTGGCTACAATTGGAAACCCTCGCGTCCCCCTACAGCTCTTTTGTGTTGTCTACGGGCAGAACAGCACGCTCACGGTCAAGGTTGCGCGCGATGCAAGCGTGATCGAGTTGCGCGACGCGATTGCTGGCGAGATGCGTCGTGATTTTCCTGCTGTTTCCTCTCTGCTGTTAACGCTCTTCTTGGCGCGCAAGCACGACGCGTGGCTGTCGGAGGATCAAGGTGGAGACGTGAAGGCGCTGATGAGTGGCGAAAGTGACCTGGACTACCCAGCTATTGACGTGTTTAGTGGTGTGGATGATTACTTTCCCGCCGATTTCCAGCCCCGCCGAGGCGAAGTCAACGTGCTCGTGAAGATCAAAACAGATCGCGTCCCCCTACAACTCTTTTGTGTTGTCTACGGGCAGAACATCACGCTCACAGTCAAGGTTGCGCGCGATGCAAGCGTGATCGAGTTGCGCGACGCGATTGCTGGCGAGATGCGTCGTGATTTTCCTGCTGTTTCCTCTCTGCTGTTAACGCTCTTCTTGGCGCGCAAGCACGACGCATGGCTGTCGGAGGATCAAGGTGGAAACGTGAAGGCGCTGATGAGTGGCGAAAGTGACCTGGACTACCCAGCTATTGACGTGTTTAGTGGTGTGGATGATTACTTTCCCGCCGATTTCCAGCCCCGCCGAGGCGAAGTCCATGCGCTCGTGAAAGTGGACTTCATAAAGTTTTCGCTACGGCCTCCAAAGGCGTTAGTGACGTCAATTGGAGCAGATTGGGAATTTCAAGATTCGTTTGACTCCGACGATTACGTTGATATTAAGCGTGAACTCACACGACACTATCGTTGGTGGAAGGATGGAAGTCGCGATAAGCAGAATCACCCGCTTTTTCTTTGCATGGATGGGCCTGGTACGGGGAAATCGCGTGTTCTGACTGAGTTTCCGCGACTTGTGAAAGATATGCCTTTTGATTCCAGTAGTTCAGAGAGTGGAGGGAAAGAAATGGTGGACATGCTTCAGAACGCATTCACCTTCCACATCACGCTCGATAGTAGCTTGGGAAGACGCGATGCGGCTCGGCTCATTGGAACGAGCATGCTGTACCAGCTACAGGCTCACATGAAATGGGGCCAATTCGTCCAAGACCCGGCGCATCGTGTATTTCCAGAGGATGTTCTTTTGCTGTTGTCACGACTCAAAGATGAACCTCTTGCAAAAATGTGCGTCTTCTTGATTGTGGATGGACTGGAAAAGCTTCATTGCGAAAAAGAAAACTCCAAGTCGGAATTACACGACGCTCTATATTGTCTTTGCGGTCTCATAAATGAGTCCAGGTGTTGGGTCATTGCAGTTGCTTCCTCGACTCTTTCTCAGCCGGTGTTTGATTTCTTATCCGTCGTGACTCAACGTGTTATTCAGCTGCCGACCACAAAGCTGGAGCGACCCCAGAGGCGAGGAAAGGATGTTTTTGAACCTTTTAAAGGAGAGTTGATGCAACTGCTTATCGACGATATGGGCGGTTTTGGACGAGCACTGGAGCTGCTCTATCAAGTCATGGTTGATGTTGAAACAAAAGACCCATTTGACTCAGCACTGGTGCTTCGACTCGTGGTTTCAGCCATGCAAGAAACTTATCCGAAAATCAAGGCTCGAGTGGAGGAGATGAGAGAAGCGTTTCTAGCGGTTGTTGGCCGACGTGTTACTTACTGGACCTCGCGATTTGGAGCTGCTACTCTGGACGATGTCATTTCTTCAGGCTTGATTCGGAAACGGGATAGCTTTCTTGAGTGCCCCTACATCTTGTACTTGATGCTTGACTCGGCAGCTGCTCCATGGCATGCGTTTAATCAGTATGTACCAAATGGAAACCGCGAGGATTGGGTACCGAAGGAAAACTGGGGACGTTTTATTTGCAAAACTCGTGTGCTGAAGTCGATGGCTTATGCTAAGGATCCCCCGGTGAACTGGGAATACGTGCATCGTGGAGCCCACTTTGCATCGGAGTGTCATCGTCTCGTGAAAGAAGTCCCCCGCAAGTTTTTGAAGGCTCCAAAGCATACGAGCTCAAGAAGTGGTGGATTTCAACGCACAAAATGCGCGTGCGGCCTGGGCTCGAGCGACTCCGGGTTTCTATACCGACCTGGATCCGGAGAGTCATTTCTGTGCGTCGAAGACGTGACCAGGGGATTTTTCCACGAAGTTCAAATGTGCATCGATAGAAGAGATCTCTCCTACGCTGAAATCGAGGTTGCAAAGAGCAAGGCTATTGGAGGAAATGATATTTTCGTGCTGTATTGCACTGGAACTGTGTCATCTTCAGGCGAAACAGCTAAAGCGTCAGTGTTGGCACTATCGAACTGCGCAATTGTTGACCGTACTCGTTGGGGTGCATACTTTGGACCATTTGCGGCAAGAGCGCTATTCATTGCTCAGCAGGCCACGAAACTGGAAGAGGTGGCTCGCGTGAAAAAGCATAAGTTTGGCTCAAAGATTGCAAAGCGCTCACGTGGTGGAGATTCGTTGAATTAAGATCCAAGGCAGTAGCCGGCGCAATGGGTTCATGATTTCGTATCGTATAGTCAAGATACTGTATCACGACGCTCACAAAAAAATGTGTGTTCGAGCAACTTGGTGTAAAGTAATTGTTTTCATCAGATTTGTGCAAGTTCTGTGAGAGTGTGACATTCAGGCTCAACTGGACCCGGCTAGATTGGCGCGTATCAAGAGTGCCGACACGCTTGGTTGGTTACCTTTTAGATGTATGCCTTTTCGACAACCGGGGACAGTAGTGGACAAACAGCGAAAACCAACGCTGGACGAAAAAACTATGCTTGTTATACCAACATTTCATGACTGGAGGTATCTACTTAGTATTCGTTTAGAATTCGAGTTTCCAGAAATACATACGGAAGTATTTGGAGACGGTGGCACGAGCGTCGTCGAGCGGGCGATGCAAAAAGCTGCGTTCAACGTGAAACTTTCAACGCCCCTGGGAACTCATGTCTTCTACTCGCTACGAGCATCGGATGATCAGGTATGTCGACTTATCCCAGTCAATCAGATCGAGGCGGCCGACCCAAAATCGACGACTGTGGCCATTGCACGCTACATGGCGTGCAAGATGAGTGCGATTGCCAACTGTACATGCGAGAGCGATAATATTGCTGCTGCAAATAAGCCCAGATATTTTTTAATGGTGGATCCATAGCGCTTATACTTCGAGGTAGAAGCTAAAATAAGGAGTTTAAAAGGGTTGCCACCGGGTGAAGTGCTCTGCCTGCGATTTTACTTTAGTTTGGACCCTCTGCTACAACACGAAGTGTACCTTAGATGATGCTGGCTGCTGTAGCGGGGCAGGGCAGGAATTTCCGAACAGCGACTTCCAGCGCTTTGCGGTCGGCGGGCGACTGGAACGCGAACCATGATAGACCGACGCCTTTGCTCGTCGTGGCTGCTGTGGCTGCAGGCAGAAGGTGATCGCCCTCCGTCTCGTGGTCGCCTCCTACCTTCAGCATAGAGCTCAGCTGGCGAGTGACGTAGGCTTCCACTTCGGATTCGAGGCTGGCAGACCACCGCGGCGTGATGACTCGAAGTGCTTTGTCCACCTCCGAGGACAACGTGCCGTCCGATATGCTGCCCTGCAAGGGGGCAGGAGGAAACAGAAGCAGCTGGTACTGCTGCACCCCAGCGGTAGTCTGCGGCGGCAGCTTTTGTGCCTGGAACTTCAGTTGTCGCACGGCAAACGACTGCTCCCAGGCATACTCTTCACTCGGAGGCGAAGGGTTCAAGGATTGGGTCGCTGTCTGCGCGCAAGGCGAGACGGAGATCACGGCTTGAGCCACACGCGCGAGATGCGGGGCGTCATCCACAAAGTCATTCCAGAAGAGCTTTGGCGACCGCCCCACACTCATTTCCCACGCGACCACGTCCTCGAAGCCGCCTGACTTCTCTGTATAGTCACCAAGCTGGGTCAGCAGTTGCGTGCGAGCAGCGCCACTGCTGAATCCTTCACTGGGAAATATGCGCTCCGCTATCTGCACCACCAAAGACTTTACGCGTCGCTTGCCAGATATGGAGAGCCCCGCGCCAGCGATGCGAGGGTCCAGAAGCATGCAAACCAATTCGTGGGAGCCAATGTGGTGCTCGACCAGTGACATAACAGTCGTCGTGAAAACCTCTTTGTCCTGCTCCGGGACTAACTGCGAAGAGGTGGACGCGACAATTGACAATAGCCACAGCCAGAGCACGACGTACTGCGCTGCTGTCGTTCCCTTGGCCTCACTCAACGCCAGCATCCAGTTGAACGGGGTAAGCAGCTTGTCCACGACGCGTAACTTATTCCAAAAAGACGACACTTCGTCAGAAGGCACCGAAACCTTCGCTTGATATCGACGGACATCTTTCTCCAGAAACACCATGCGCTTGACCAGCCTAGGGAAAGCGTCCCAGTTTGACGACTTTAGCAGGGTTTCCACTTGCGGCCGCAACGGTGTGATCTTGGATATGCTATGAGCCAGAAAAATCGTCTTGTTCAGTAAATCAACAAGAGCCGGAAACGTGTTCAGCAGCTCCTTGCGCAAGACCAGCGACTGACGGAGTAAGCACGCGCTCAGTAGCATCTGCGTCTTTGACTTGGCGGCGATGGCACTGGCACTGTCAGGGTCTTGGCCGGGTGTCGACAGAGCCAGCTGCTGCTCCAGTCGTAGCTGCTGGTACATTAGTGGACATTCACAACAGAGACAAAACACCGCCTCCGGTGCCACGCTGAGTCGTAAACTCGATACGACACCATCGAAATCTTCACGTGGGGAGCAATATCTGCAGCAATCTTCGTCCGCCGATAAAATGGATGGGTCTACGTTCCGATACGTCTCCTTCAAGGGAACCACTCTGCGCTGTTCGTCCACAGCCATCCACCGGTTGCACCACTTCAAGGCCACTCCCGTTGCTGCTCCATCCTGCTTCTTGAAGTGTCTGTGCACAAGTGTAAGCACTTGGCACCTTCCCAAGTCCTCCTCTATCTTCTTCGACGCCACCTCCACCAGCTCCTGCAACACCTTGGTTTTCGCCTGCTCTGCTGATAGCCGCGGTAAGCCAGGACGCGCCAACGTGAGAGCTTCCACCAACGCTTCATCTTCCACGAAAGTGGCAGGGACGTCATTCAATACACAAGCTAGCACCAGCTTCTGGTGCACCTGAGCGGCTTCTCGCTCCGTGTAACCTTCTGACCGAGCTTGCGGAGGCTCATAAGACACTTGAGGCGCTGCAATACTTTCCTCTTCCTCAGCATCAATCACAGCTTCAGCGTCTTCACTTTCAGGCTCCGACGTCGCCACAATCGCTTCCTCCACCTCACGAGCGGCTGGAGATCTAATGCTCTCCTCAGCTGGAGCTATTACTTGCTGGGTCTGTTCCAGCTGGGGTCGTCTCCTCTTGGCCGGGGCTTGTGACTCCGTCTCGACGAAAGATGCGCCAGCATCCGAGGCAATGGCTGCCTCCACGGGTAAATCTGTAGCGATGACTATGGCACGAGTGGTCTGGAATGTGTCACTGCGTGAATCGGGCGGGTTGGTCTCGCCCAGCAGCCGCTCGATGTCCGTCGGCGCCCTTGCGCACTTGTTCAGAACGTGAGTGCGCATCCGCGAGGCCACGCCCGCGCAGCGCTTGCCGCAGAAGTTACAGGTCGCGTGCACCTTGTTGTCGGGCGTCCGGATTTCGCTGAAGAAGGCCCATACGGGGCTCAGCCGTCTACCGCCACGATGCCGCTTCTCGCCCACATGCTTGGCGTCTTGCATTTTCGATTTAAAAACTTAATGACAACGGAATTGTATATTTTACAACGTTTCTGTATTTTGTGACAGAATTATATAAAATTACCTGAAACATTAAGCTACCTTAGCTGATACGCCACCAGAAGGACGGCTCCAACGCCTCCAACCACCAGCTAGGAATCGATCTAGGAAGGTTTGTTACTACTACTAGTAAACACTAGTTGGGGACGAAGTACCCCGTAGAGGGTTGTTTGTTTAGAAAATTGATCAATTTTCTCACCTATTTATTTCTCTGAAGTAGCGTTAAGAAAAACGAGGTGGCCGAAACGACTCATTATAATGCGGTAAGAAAAGAAAATTGATACGCCACCACTTTCTTTTGGGCGGCGACGGATTATTTTGAGGAGTGAGTGAAAAGCAGCTGGATTAATACGGCGGCGAACGCTACGCCAAACGCGGCGTCGAATGCAAGTTGCACCCGGTGCGACTGCCGCGCAAGGACTATCGGCATCGAGCTCATGTATGCTACGTGCGAATGCAGGTATAGAGGTGCGCAGCTCCTTTTAAATAGTAGTTTTAATATTATAGAGAATTTAACATCTCAACTACTATATACCGGTCGGCCAGCCATTTACAAGTACGCTACTGTAGTAGTAAGATGCTGGGTATCTAGGAAACACATATGATAAAAGTCCGTCCCGGGACTCATCGTCCAAGGGCCGGTTGCGCATACCTTGACTGCGACTGCGACTGCGACCTCGCCTCACCTCATTGCACGTGTGTTCCCGGCGGACATGTACGCCGACCGCCGTGGCCAACGTTATGCGCGAGCGAGGATAAGACTACAGTTGGGTTCTCCATAAAATCGGGCTCATTGTAAGCTGCCATTTCGCGCGATGTGAGCAATTTCGGCTATGATTAGCCGTGATCTGGACATACGTGCCAGCCCTCATAATCTACGCGGTGCTAAAGAAAATGTACATGTAATCCGTTCTGGAGAAAGTGCCGCCGATACGGGAGGAGGGCATTGGGACGTTGCTGTGGAATACTGTTCCGCGCCACGGAAAAGTAGAAGGAAGTTGATTGAGTGCTAGCTCTTGCCTGGGGGCTCCTACGATCTAAAACTGCTGCCTCTTCTTAAAGCGCCGTAGGTTTCGCAACCGCAGCTTCCACGGTACCTCCCATAGGTACCTTGGACGGTTGCAGCTACTCGTCGCGTGCAACAATTCCCTCTCCCGGTGATTCGTGTCAATTACTCGATTGCGAGTTCATGGGCTTCGGCGAGCTGACGAACAGTTCTTTGTCGGCATGGTCGGAGATGGACGTTTTGGCGGCTGCTAATACGTCCTCCAGCATTACCTGCACTCGTTCCCACGAATCTTCCTGCTCGCTCAGACCTCGCCATCGCACCAGCAACTTGTAGCACCTTGCTGCTGCGTCGTATGGAGCGCGGAGGAACTTCAGGACAACGTGTCCTTCCCTGTTGTGCGCCACGTGCTGCAACAGGTCCGCCGACAACCGACAGGCGGGCTTCGCGCTCGTCACCCGTCACATTATTCTTGATCTTGAAAATATAATTGGAGACTTGCGCGGACCCACACCATCGCTTGGAGCGCGAATGCGCCCACATGTCTGTGTGGTGTGGTAGTACCACTAAAATTGTCTTCTACCAAAGGGTATTAGAGACACCACCAACACACTAACCCGCAAAGGTAAGCGCTTATTGGTTCAAAACCTGAAGACCAGGAACGATCCCTTCTCATGACGAGGACCCAAAGTATCGCATCCTCTATGAGTCCTACGACACGTTGCTGGCTAGCCATTTTGGCCGTGAGAAGACCTACAGCTCGGTGAGCACCCACTATTGGCGGCCGAAGATGTTCAAGTGGACGAGCACGTACGTGCTACGTGCGAGACTTGTCAGCGCGTGAAGTCGGCCCCTGATGCTGCAGCGCCGTTGGCGAATTTGCCCGTTTCTTCGGACTGTTGGCAATCCATGAGGATGGACTTTGTGTTTGGTCAGCCGGCGGACGCAGCGGTCAACACTTGAGTCGTGGTCTTCGTTGACCATTTGAGCAAGATGGCTCACATTGCGGCTGTGCCGGATACCATCGATGGTAAAGGTAGAGCAACGCTGTTCTTGGACCGAGTGTTTCGGCAACACGAACTCCTGGAGTCGATAGTCTCGGACCCAGACCCCCGCTTCTTGGGCAACTTTTGAAGCGCGGTCTTCGCGGTGCTTGGCACCAAGCTGGACAAGGCCACGGTGGATCATCGTCAGACCGATGGACAGACGGAGTGCGTGAATCGCGTCGTCGAGGACGTCCTTCGCAGTATCTGCGCCGAGACGCCGAAACCCATATGATAAAAGTCAGTACCGGAACTCATCGTCCGAAGCCGCCATTTTGCGCGATGTGAGCCATTTTTCGAAGTAGGCGTACCATCCCCAAACGACTGGAAAACCCCACCAAACTTAGAAGACATCCCACCAATAAAACATAGTTTGTAACGGGGTTACACGCACAAGTGGCTGCAGCCACTTGCAACGCTAACAGACGCGATGTCTGTTAAAGGTTCAAACACTTCCTCGGCCTTGGTGTACATTACATCAATGTACACATTCATTTACGATCACCACGACGGGTGGTCCATAGACATTTAGGATTCCTATTGGTTGAAAGCAGCATCTTTTAACCAATGAGCGACATGCATAGCAAAGGAATTCTACCAACGGCTGGTTGGCAGATTCCCAACTAAGAATATTACATTTAGAGGATGTCAAAACATAAAACAAAAATAGCAGTTCTCATTTTAACCCAAAAACATTATTTGGATCGTTTATTTAGATTAACACTTCTAATCCGAAGATTATTCCGGAGAATCCGTAATTCCAAATATATGAATTAACGTATACCGAAAGATCAGTACTATATATCATGTATCAAGCCCTTTCGCGTGCCACGTGGCCTAACCAAGATATCTGATTGGACAATGCGGTGGGATGTGCAGTACAGAGCATGACCAAAATACACCCAATTGCGATCTCCCTGCAAAACCGTTTCCCCCCTTGCAACGACGGGACCGACAATACGACAATCATTCAGCACAGTGGATTTCCATTCACTTACTCCCTAACTCTCTTACTCTTCCTGCTCAACCTCCTCAGCTACCTCCGGTCTGCGCTTGCTAACAAACCATATCTTGTGCTGCAGTTCAGGAGGAATCGCGGTGCCATTCTTCCAGCTCTGGTGCCCCACTTGGTCGCAGGTGAGAGCGCTGCCGTGGTCGAGACGGCGCGGTTTGTTGCAGAGCGTAACTCTTCCTTTCTTCTCTCGCAAGCACGTGGCGCAGAAGTAGCTCGTCTCGCAACTGCGCACGCCTGCACCAGCGTACGCAGAGCACACTTTGCACAATCACTGCCGGCGCATGGCGCCGTTCATCTCTTCGGTCTTCTCCAGGATGTGGGGTGGCGGGGAAGCGGCTCTGTCACTAGATCCGCCATGTCGTCTCCGGCCGCGAAGTCCTCGCTTGTTTGGCTCAGCAGTTCCGTGTGTAGGCATCTCATGAATGCAGCGTGGGTCGGGACAGGCTTGTTGCGGCGTTTGAGAGCGATCTTGTGCACGATGAACGCGTTCACCATGGCGAGATCGACCAGGCCGAGAAAAATCACTTTGTAGTACTTGCGCATTCGAATAGCCCGTTGAATGGAGTACCTTTGAAGCCGTAATTGATCATGTAGCTCCACTCCTCCCATTGCTTCATGGTAGTCGCGAACGAGTCTCGGACACGGAACCACAGAGACCGAGCCATCACGCTCACGACGCGTTACTTCCGCCCGTTGAGTAGAGCACCCTGTGCCGAGAAAGCGCACGGGTTTGTTGTCCATCCAAGCCAGCACCACGACCTTCGGGTGCTTTCTCCAAACCCCAATGCGGTAAGTACCGCGCTGCATTCGTTTTGGGCGTTTCTTTTGCTTGAACTCAATGGCTGTGCACCAGCCCTTGCGGTCTTTTCGGATAGTGCCAACGTGGCTGAAACCCATGCTGGAGAGCTTGTGCGATAGTGGCAGCGAAGTGTAGAAGTTGTCCGTGCACACCAAGCGCTGGGTTGGCTGTCCTCGAAGTACATGCATGGCCCAGATTCTTGACGACAGTTCGCTGAGCGTCAGCATCCTCCTCCTCGTCCGCCTTCCCGCAGTAGATTTCGAGCCTACAGTGGACATCATATACAATCGGTTAGTTCATATTACGGCACATTCCGAATATATAACGGATTCACCGTAATAGCAAAACAACGGATACCCGTTTCATGCAACGGGTATCCGTAATAGTTGGCCTCTGTCTGGAGCAGTACGCGGTCTCGGTGCAGCACGTCATGTAGAACTTGGTCCCCCACTTGTTGGGCTTCATGGGCATGAACTGGCGCATCGGGTTTCGTCGGTGACGCATGGGGACCATACCTTCGTCAAAGGAGATCCGAGCTCCGAGTTGATACCCGCGAAAGAACGTCTTCTGCAGCGCTTGAATAACGGGCCGGATCTTGAACGCACGATCACCGCTGTCGGCCTGTTTGGCGTTGTCTTTGAAGAGCAGGAAGCGAGCAATGTCATGGAATCGATCCCGGCTGAGGAACTACCCGAACGTCCCACGCGACAACGCTCCCTCCACCTTGGTGACCCAATTCCGGTTCAGACTCTCGCGGCGCGGCTCGAGAGCGCGGGCAATCAGCAAACCGATGAAGCGCACGATCTCATGGGGCTGGATTGGGTTCTTTCGGCTCAACTTGGCCTTGTACTCCTCCACGGATAGCACAATAGTCGATGGCGTAGTCTCCCGTCGTGCACGAGCGCGTGCTCGCATTGCTTGCGCGATCGCGTCAATGCTCTTAGTGCGGTAATTGTTAGTTTCTTCGGCAACCTTCCGCCAGAGCTCCTTAGGAAGAAAGAAGTAGAACAGTACCAGCGGGTTTTCCGCATACGCGAACGCCACTCGGGTTGGGCCCCACGGCCCTTCGTACAGCGGTGCTGCGTCGTGAAGAACTTGATTCGAATGATGCTCGTCGAATGTATCCCATCAGTTTGCCTGAAGGCGGTGTAACTCGTTGTCGGACAGGTCAAACTCCAGCGGAACTTCTTCCTCCTCCTCACCATCATGGTTGCTTTCATCCTCTTCAACGTCAGCACCAGTACTGTCCTCCTCCTCTGTGTCTTCGTCCTCGTCCAACAAGATGGTTTCTTCATCACCTTCGGCATCCGAGTCGAGCGACAGCAGCCAATCGGCTTCTCCGACATTGAGGTCGTCCGCATCGGCAGGGGCGAAGAGCCGATCACGACGCAGTGCATCCAAGAAGTTATCCGAGTCAAAGTCGTCGAGAGGAACAGCGGTCGGTATCTCGGGAACGCAGCACGGTGTATTCGGCACCTCCGTAAGAACGGGTTCAGTCTCATCCTCTGCCACCACGGTCGTCTCCGGCACGCTGCAACCAGTAGTCTCCGCAACATCCATCGCCTCATCCGGAACATTTTCTGCTGTATTCTCCGGAAGGTCCGCTCGCGTCGCCGTTACTGCAGATACCATATAATCCGTAACAACAATAAAGTCAGTATCCTTGCAGACAATCCATCTCACCACAACATCGTACCCTTCTTGCGTCGCTTCGATGGAGCCCCGGGCGTCGTCGCCTTGCGCTTGGCCGTCGCCCCACCGCTTGTCGCCTTGCTAGCTGCTCTTGGAGCTCTTGCCACCTAGGTCGGAGCAGCTGCTGAAGACGGTCGGAGAGTCTCGGGCGTCGCCTTCGCCGCTTGTTTAGGCTTCGTAGATGCAGTACGCTTAGCCGCTGCCTGCGCAAGTGGTGGGTCCGTCGTCGTAGGCATCGCCGTGGCCGTAGCAGCAGTCACCGTGCCCGCAGGCACCGTCCGGTCCGCCGCAGCAGTCGGAGTTGCCGTGACAGCAGTCGCTGTTGCCATCGCAGCAGTCACTGTAACCGTCGAATCAGTTCCCGTGGCTGTCAGAGCCGTCCCAGCAGTCGACATCGGCTGCCCGAAGGCCAGCCAGCCTTGCCGTCGACAGTAGCGCAGCAAACTAGCTTCCCCTGACAAGTAAATTGGAGTTTAGCAGTCGTAAACAATCTCAACGTGCTAAAATAAACGTACCAACAAAGTAGTCGACGCCTTCTTTTCCCTTGATGTTCCCACCGGGCGGCAGGTACCTTTGGTCGTTGCTGAGTCCCGTCGATCTCTTGTAGGACAACCCTTCTTCGTCAACTCGCGCCATATCTGCTGAAATGACTTCTCGAACGCGTACATGGCGCCAGAGTGATGGTGTCTTCTCGGCCGCCGATTTCGAAATGAGAGGCTGGTGGCAGCCACGCGTTCTCCTTCGGAGATTTATATCTAGTCCCCCAACCCTTCCGAAAATCTTCGTGTCGCATGCGATATGGACTATACAGCTGACCTGCTTAAATTTATCACATACATACTTCTATATGCGGATTTAGCTCACTGAGAACTCGTTGCGGACATGGCTGAATATTTTCACCTCTATAAATTGTATTCCGGAGAATCCGTAATGTCGGAGTAGAAGTGTTAATCTATATTTGGAGGCCCGAGTATAATTAACTCTAGTTTAAACTAAGCTACGCTTCCTCCTACACGAGCGCACACGTGTAAAAAAAAGCTGTTGTAGTGAGCCAAGGTAGGCCCATTACACCATGTAGCACTTTGTAGTCCGTCCAACGACCGACTAAGTTGAGTTCGTACGTTACCGCACGAACACGGAGCCGAGAACTTTCCCATGGATACCGAGGTACCCATGGAAAGCTCCTCGACGCCTGCGACCCATGTTGCACGCGCTGACTGGTCCCACCTGTCAGACCCAGAGTGGGAAGCCCTCCAACGACTGTCAACCGTCATTGGTGACGCGGCTGTAGCTACGATGCTGCGTACGCTAACGCCGACAGAGCAACACGGTGTTGCTCTGGGCTTCGTCTTGAAGGAGCAGCGAGATGCTGCTACCTCTACCGCGGTGTCGTCCCCGACGACACCTCGCCCACAGTCGCTGAAGCTCAATGTGAGCAACTACGTCGGAAGAGAGGGTGAATCTCTCCTCCGTTGGCTTGTCGAACTCGACACTACCATTGCGGCACGACGCATTGTCGATCCGCTGTCCAAGGTCGTGTTCGCGATGCCATGCCTTGGCGGACGTGCAAGGAGCTGGGCGTATGGACGCCGGCTCTCCGATCCTGCGTGCTTCAGCACGTACGAAGGCTTCAAGGAGGAGCTCAGACAGGCGTTTGATCCCCCGCAGAATGAGTTCCGGTCGAGGGCAGAATTCCTCGATCTGCAGTAGGGCAAGCAGCATGACGTCCATGCTTACGTCCAGAGAGCACGGTACTTAGTCTCGAACATCGTGACCAACCCGATTGACGAGGCGACCAAACTCGTCACGTGCGTGAAGGGATTGAGAGATGGACCTGTGAAGACCTATCTCTTCCGTGAGTATCCGAATACTCTCGAAGCTGCAATCACTCTTGCGATGCAGGAGGAGTTTAGCCTGCGACAGGCTAAGCTGCATGTACACGTACCGAGGCCGCAGCCACGCCCGGTAGTAAGGACGGGAGGACCAGAACCAATGGACCTCTCGAGCGCTGCCACTGCTGGACCCCAGCAGTCGCAGGGAAACAATGTGCGTGCGGTAGAGTCGGTCACTTTGCTCGAGAGTGCACGGCCCCCGTGCACCATCAGGGTGGCTATCGCGGCGGTGCCAGGCACCGTCGTAACCAAACAAAAAACGCTGGGCGCCAGTAGGCGCGGGGTGCCCTACTGGTAATGCGGTTCCGCGTGGCAACCTTGGACACGCGACACTGACGACTGCAGCCCCCAGTGAGGATCATTCTCACTGCAAGAAGCAAGATGATCAGGCTGATCTTGTCATCCTGAAGGTGAAGTCGATGAGAGCAAGCGGCTCTCGTCGTGCGTTGGTAGATTCTGGCGCGTCGAAGAACTTTGTTCGACTGCGAAGTCTATCAATGCTTGACTTCGAGGATTTAAAGATACCTCGAAGTATGTTGGAAGTACGTTTGGCGACAGGTGTCGTCGTGAAGACCGAGAAGCGCATGGTACGCGTGCGCTTCACGTACAAAGGTCGAGTGTTCGTCGAAACCTTCATCGTCCTGGATCTGGACGATAAGTTCGACATGGTATTGGGCATGCCGTGGCTCGCACGGCATGATCCGGTAATCGATTGGGAGAAGTGCACCTTAGTGCGCTTCGGTCGCGATGGTGGAACAGAGAGCGATGGCCCTGTTACCACCACACACGCACCATCAGGTGCGCGCGAATCTCTAGTCGAGACAGCGCCTAACGCAGCTGTCCCGGAACGCCCTGAACGCTCACGAGCGCGCGCGCGAAACAAGTAGCGTCGGCGTCGCCACCGACGGCTAGTGAAGAAAATGTGTTGACTTCGGAAGTCAACACCCACTTTCAGCGAATCAAAGAAGTCTCCGGCCTCGAGCGGCGCGGATGACACAAGCGAGTCACACACCTCAGCCGTGGAGGCTGACGCGAACCTGATGGATCAGTTTTGGCCCGTAATGGGAGCCAAGGTGACGTAACGCCGTCGACTCCGGGAGTCGATGGCTTGGATACATTCGATTCGTCGGCTCGGGAGCCGACGCACCCTCCGTTACGGGGTCTCCGCCAATAAAAAGCGTCGAGGTATTGAAGTCGCGTCGGTTCAGGGAACCGATGCTGCGAAGACATTTCGCGTCGACTCAGGAGTCGACGCACCCTTTGTAATTAAGGACTCCGCCAATGATAGGCGTCGAGGTGACGATGGCGTGTCGGTTCCGGGAACCGACGCTGCAGGCGGTGCGGACGGTCGCAAACGTCCCGCACCGGAAAAACTTGCATGCTGTCGTGCAGCCGGGCTGCACGACGAAGCGCCGCGCGACCAAGCCGGGCTTGAAGTCGCTCGCCCGTGGGAAGTACCCGCCGGCGGAATAAAAGAACAACACCCGTCCACGGCTGGGCCTGGACGAGGTCAAGATCATGCGGAGCCGGGCTCCGCAAGTCAAGAAGACGGCGCATGCGAAGGTCGCTGCGCAAGTCTCGGCCCGGGGCCGAGACGCTACAAGAGATGTCTGCCGGGCAGACGAAGGCTGAGAAGCCGAACGTCGAGACGTTGAACGTCTTGACGCGTACCTGCGCCGGGTTCCGGCACAGGGAGATGACCCTCGCTAATCCTCCGACGCAAGCGTCAGAGTTGACTTCGCTTCCAGTCATGAGCTGGAAGCGCTTCGCGCGTGACTTGCACGATGGACGCATCGAGCAAATATGCATTCTCTCGGACGCCGAGAGAACGAAGAGCGAGAATGAGGAGCTGAGGCAGTTCTTCATGGAGAGCACCACTGAGAGTGAAGACACTATCAGTGCCAAGACGAAGAAGGAACGCTTTGAAGAGCAGAGCTGGGACTCGCTGAAGACGAGTCCCTACTACGAGATTCTACGGGAGCACGCGGACGTACTTCCGGAAGAGATCCCTGCGGAGCTTCCGTAGGATAAGGGCATTCAGCACGATATTGATCTCGTGCCGGGCACGAAATACTGTGTCACGCGGCAGTGGCCACTGCCGCGAGAGCAGGTCAAGGCGATCGACGACTTCTTCGAAAGTCGTCGCAAAGCTGGACAAGTGCGGGAATCGAAGTCCCCGCACAGTGCTCCGACATTTTGTGTCCAGAAGCCACAGGGCGGCTGGCACATCGTTCATGCGTACAACAAGCTGAACGATGCAATGATACCGGCGCAGACACCGATACCAATTCAATGACCAGGAGCACCATCTACAGTGCTCTTGATCTGCGCGATGCGTTCTATCAGATCCTAATGCGTGAGAGCAATATCCCTCTCACGGCTGTGAGCACACCGAGTGGCATGCTCTGGGAGTGGCTAGTGATGCCGCAGGGTCTGAAGAACGCCCCTGCGACCTTCAGCAGGTGCGTGACGTACTTGTTGCGCTCGGTGTGCGACTTTGCACCGAGCTACTTCGATGATGTTTTCGTCCACAGCCGGGCTTCGGACGGGATGAGCGACGTTGAGATGCACAAGGTGCATCTTCGGAAGCTGCTTGCGCTCATGCGCAAGCACAAGCTCTACGCGAACCTGAAGAAGTGCATCTTCGGGGCGAGCGAGATACCCGTGCTCGGGTGTCTCAAGCATGGTGTCCGCCCTGACCCTGAAAAGGTCAGAGTGATCAACGAGTGGCCGACACCGTCGAACGTCAAAGAACTGCGGCAGTTTTTTGGCTTGGCCACGTACCTGTGCAAGTACGTGAAGGACTACGCGGGCACGATACGCCCGCTGTCACAGCTCCTGAAGAAGGATGCCGAGTGGAACTTATGCCATGCGCGGCTGGCGTTTTGGTACCAAGATACGCGTTTCAGCACAGTAGCTGAAGCGTCTAATCGATTGATGCATCTGTATCGATTTAGGTATGGCGAGGGTGGCTTTCGGTGCACCGCATCGCTCCGGTGGGGGATTTGCCAGCCAATCTGTACAGCATACGGTAACGCCCGCTCCGGCTCACTCAAGTAGAAAAGAAGGACGTGATGACTCGTTTAAGCCCGTTAATGCTCGACGGATGCAGACAGAGCGCATTCCACAAGGCGGCGGGTGGTGGTGGACACACGCAGTCAAGCGTGTGCGTGTGCCTACAGTAGAAAACATGCCCTCTGTGTGCCTGTTGTGGCAGTCTGCATTCATGGTGTCGTGCACTGTCCCGGGGTCAGTGCAGGGACTCGCCAATTTGTACCACCGTCGCATAGAAATACCGAGGACCCCTTCTCGTCTTGCTCCAAAGAATCTTTGGTGGATTCTCTAGGATCTCCAGCACCAGCTGTTGATGGTAGATAATCAAGACTCGTTCTTCGGTTCAGACGTGGACACTCCGAATGCTAACCCAGGTGTCACTGGCACAGAGACAGCAGATGCCCTATCTGTCCCAGACACGCAACCTGAACCCGCAAGTCCAGCGGCTTCTACCACGTCCACTCTTTTCTAGAATACGACGAGGACGCCGCCACCACCGTATCCGTGCCAGACAGCACTGCAACAACTGACAGCGCTTCTGCCCATCGCACAGACTCCTCCGACACCAATACGAACGCTGCTGCTCCGTCGCCACTTCCCCGCGTTCCTGTAGCGGAGCCTGTTCCGCGGCGCCACTCGAAGCACGCTAAAAAGCCCACAAAACGCGCGGTCGAGTCAAGATTGCAGAATAGGAAGCGACCGAGACCGTAAGAGGTCCTTTTTCCCGTTGTTTAACATGTAAATGCATTCGAGTTATATTGTTTTACCCGTGAGTGGAAACACATATTTACTGTTGGCTATTGGTTTATATATATATATATAGCACTTTGGGCATGCAAGGTCAGAGCAAGCAGTTTAACGTTGTGAACCTGTACAAGACCAGCGAATACATCGTGCAGGCGCGCTACACGCTGGCTAAGGCCAATGTAAACATCCTGCTGGCGCGCTACACGCCGGTGAAGAAACTATCCACTACGCTGTATGGCGAGACGGACCTGTACCCGGACTCGATGAGCCGGCGCCTCGTGGTGCTCGAGCGCGTGGACCTGCCGCTGCTGCAGCGTGGCGCATCGTGATCGGTCGCTCGAGAACGTGCTGCTCAAGGACGGCCGCGTCCAGACCGGCGACGTTGGGCTCAGCGCCGACGCCAACAAGCTGTTGACGGACGTGGTGGGCAAATACTACAACATGGCGCCCGAGGTCGCGCAGGGCGCCGTTTACGACCCCAAGCACCAACGTGTGGTCGATCGGCGTGCTGCTCATTATCCTGCTCTCGGGATATACTCCCTTCGCAGCGCTGCGCGTGCTAAACAAGTACTGTGTGGGCTAAGATCCTTGAGCACTGGGGGCTCAAGAAACTCGAGTTCGCCAAAGCGGTGCTTATCATGCAGGAGCTAGGCTACACAATCTAAGCTACGTACGGTACGTCCGAGTTCCTGCATGCGCAGTCTTCAAGGCCATCACGCTGCACAAGTCCTACGACCCGGAGATCGATATGCTTAGCGTTATCGACTGCATCTCGTCGGGCAAGTACGAGATCAACGTGCCCGAGGGCACCAACTGCAAGGAGCTCACCAGCGACTACACGATCTGCCGAGCTGCCGTCAACTTTGGGAGGTGGTCGAGCTGCCACCCGAGTTTTGTGCGGAGCCTGAACGAGAGAAGGCAGTGGGTAGCAATCGTGGAGCGCGCGGAGCTCACGAGCCCCAGGACGGGTCGGCTTTTGAGCCAGCTGGCCGCAGATCGGTGATGCCAGCAAGCTCCCAAGGAAATGCTGGGCGCCATGAAGGCAACGACTCGAGGGTCGCACGAGAGCTTCAACTGGCAGAATAGGCTGCAAATGACAGACTTAATTTTTCATCAATAATTGCATGACCTCCACTGAAGCACGTTCAGCAGTGATAGCAGCGATATCAATAGAGTATCTAGTTGGCCCCCATTTGAACGTCTTGTCTGTGTAAGTTCCAGGTGCGACTACCTTACAAGACGTAGGGTGAAGTTTAAGATGATACTGCGTAAGTACTTGTTTGACGATATAGTTAATAAGCTACGCTTACATTGGGCGATACGAGACTTCCATTTGGGCGCCCCCCCCCCCCCCACTTGATGAGTGGACACTCTCTATAATGTGTGCTACCTGGTGTAATGGGCCTACCTTGGCTTACTACAACAGCTTACACGTGTGCGCTCGTGTAGGAGGAAGCATAGCTTAGTTTAAACTAGAGTTAATTATACTCGGGCCTCCAAATATAGATTAATCTAAATAAACGATCCAAATAGTGTTTTTGGGTTAAAATGAGAACTGCTATTTTTGTTTTATGTTTTGACTTCCTCTAAATGTAATATTCTTAGTTGGGAATCTGCCAACCAGCCGTTGGCAGAATTCCTTTGCTATGCATGTCGCTCATTGGTTAAAAGATGCTGCTTTCAACCAATAGGAATCCTAAATGTCTATGGACCACCCGTCGTGGTGATCGTAAATGAATGTGGCCCTTGATGTAACGTACACCAAGGCCGAGGAAGTGTTTGAACCTTTAACAGACATCGCGTCTGTTAGAGCTGCAAGGGGCTGTAGTCACTTGTGCGTGTAACCCCGTTACACCATCCCCCCGTCAAGGTTAGACGTGGCGGTCTCGGCACATCAACCACCATTGACAGTTTGTGCAGCGGGGCTGCCGTAACTTTAGCGTCAGAGGAAGACGTAACAGACTCACAGAGTCGCGGCTAAAGATAGCCCGTTCCAATACCAGAACGTACGAGTCCGTACTCCCTACGGACTCCAAGAGTCAACCCTTAACTCTTAGCTGTGAATCTTTGAACTGAATGTATTTCTCTTTATCGCGGCAGAGCCGCCTTCGGTGTAAATGTATCTGGTTCACTATCTAGCATAGTGAACCCTAGTCATATGCATAATCTGTGGCTCTGAAGCCATGTACTGATTCTCCTACTGAAATAGGTTAGAGAGTGTGCACCACACAAGCCTGTGTGTGTGCCACACTTCGTAACCCTTCGGGTAACATTCGTGTAACCCCGTTACACCCTCCCCCACCAAACCGTGGACACGGGTGTTCACGCTTAACGGTCAACGACCGGGTCTTGTTCCGTCAAGCCTCCTTCTCGAACGAGTCAATCCACATCGTGTGGACGTCTCTGAGAACTTCTTGGCGCAACGCACCCTCACATGACTTCAAGTCATAACGCCTTTTGGTCTTTCGACCGCAGAAACTCTCTCGCAAGGTCCGCCTCGGAGCCTCGCTCCTCTCGCGCTTCGGCACCTCGTGCCTGCGTACTCCCAAGCCCCCCGGCGCAGGTGCGCACACCGACCGCGCCTCCCAGGCTCTCGGTCTCCCAGTACTTCGCGGCGCAACGCCTCAAGCAACGCTCGCGGCGAGCACGCCCCAGCTCCCCTCGAACACTAGCCCATCCGACCATGGACCTCAAAGATCTCTTCGGAGATGAGGAGGAGGGCGAGGTGGACTACAGCGAGTCCGATGTCGGCTCTCTGAGCCATGAGGGTGAAGCAGCGTCCCCACAACGCTCCCCGAACCGCCGCGACGCTTCGCCCACGTCGCGCCAGCAGGCGCTCCACATGGTAGTGAAGGTTCCCTTGCTCATCGAGCAGCGCCGGTGGAGGACGCACCAAGCCGCCTCGCGACGTTTGATGAGTTGTTCGAGGTTCAGCAACAGACGACTCGTCTTCGGGACCATGTCCAGGATGTCGATGCGCGTCTCGCGCGTACTGCCACGGAGCTCGACGAGCTTGCTCGGGAGTTGAGCTGGGTTCAAGTGCCTCGCGAGGTCTGGGACCGGCTCCGACACTTGGAGAGCTGGGTGCAGTATTATGGCGATCGCGACGATCGTCGTAGCCAGGAGCTCTCCGAGCTTCGACGTCAGCAGGCTGCATTGCAGGGTCAGATTGACCTTCTGGCCCGCATGCAGGGCCCGCCCGCTGCGCCTCCTGCGTCGGTGGCCCCTGTGCCTGCGGCACCTCCGACTCCGACTCTGCCCTCAGGGCTCGCGGCACCGCCGATGCCGAGCCTTCCGCCTGCGCCTGTAGCGCCTGCGATGATGGTCGCGTCTGTGACGTCTGCGACTGCGTCCTCGACGCTCGCGACCTCCGCGCCTGCGACCTCGTTGCCCTCGGTGCCTCCATCTGCACCTGCGTCGGGTCATGGTACGGCTTGAGCAAGCCCACGTAGAAGACGGGGTGCGTCCGCATCTTCTTCGGAAGATTGAGCGTGTACGCAAGGCCCTTCCTGGCCGCGACCTTGAAAGATCCAATGAAGCGCGGGCGCAACTTTGTCTTGAAGACAGCGGACACTGCATGCGTAGGTAGGTTCTTAGCATTTAGCAACACCAGGTCCCCGACCTCATAACTGTCAACATTGCCTCTAGCATCTGCATGTTCCTTTTGCTTGTCTTGGCTCTCCGCCATTGCGTCACGCACGTGTCGTAAGACACTCAAGCGCGTCGACAAGAAAGTGTCAACCTGTTTACGAACAGTAGCCGGGCTGACAGCAGCTAGCCGATCAGCTAAATCGGCTTCCTCTCCCCCACCAAGCCCGAGGCCACCACGTGGCGGCGTCAGCGGGACGCGGGGATGGGACAAGCTGTTCACGTAGAACGGCGTGTAGCCGGTCGAGGCATGCACGGCGTTATTCAACGCAAACTCAACGAGTGGCAGCATAGCGCTCCAACGCTTCGGCGTCTCGGCGCAAATGCTGCGGAGCACGTCCTCGACGACGCGATTTACTCGCTCCGTCTGACCATCGGTCTGCGGGTGATCCGCCGTGGACATGTCCAGCTTGGTGCCAAGCACCGCAAAGACGGCGCTCCAGAAGCTGCCCGTGAAGCGGGGGTCTCGGTCCGAGACAATCGACTCAGGGAGTCCGTGTTGTTGAAACACTCGCTCCAAGAACAGCGTTGCTGTACCCTTACCATCGATGGTATCCGGTACAGCCGCAATGTGAGCCATCTTGCTCAGTCGGTCTACAAAGACCACGACTCCAGTGTTGCCCGCCGCATCCGCCGGCAGGCCAAACACAAAGTCCATACTCATGGATTGCTAGCAGCCAGAAGGGACAGGCAAGCTTGCCAACGGGGCTGCAGCATGGGGTGACGACTTCACTCGCTGACACGTCTCGCACGTGCGCACATAAGTGCTCGTCCACTTGTACATCTTCGGCCACCAGTAGTGGGTGCTCACCGAGCTGTAGGCCTTCTCACGGCCAAGATGGCCAGCCACCGGCGTGTCGTGGGCCTCATAGAGGATACGATACTTCAGGTCCTCATCATGAGGAATGACCACGCGGGGCGTGTCCTCGGAGCCAGTGCTGTAGAACAGCAGGCCACCATCGAGGGTGTAGCGATGCAAACGCGCGCGCACTCGCGCCGACAATTCAATGTCCGAGTCTTGAAACTCCTTGCTCCCGAGAGCCTTCAACAACGCGACACAAGTGGCGTCCCTAGCATAAGCCGTTCGGATCAGATCCGGTAATGACGAAGTCACGGTCGTTACATGAGCCAGCTCATAATCCGGCCTGCGTGACAGCGCGTCCGCGAGGACAATCTGCCTGCCAGGCTTGTACTTCACCTCGACGTTGTACTCCGCGAAGAAGGACAGCCAACGGGCCATCCTTTGCGAGAGATGAGGCGACTGAGTCGCAGTGCGTAACGACGCGTGATCCGTGTAAATCACGAACGGCTGAGAGCCCAACAGGTGAACCCTGAACTTGACGAGCGCATACTTCATCGCAAGTAGCTCTTTGTCATGGACAGGATAGTTCTTCTCAGCAGCCTTCAGCTGACGAGATTCGAACGCTACCACGCGCTCGCGCCCCTCGGCGTCTGCTTCTAGCAGGGCACAGCCGATGGCAAAGTCCGAGGCGTCACAGACGACACTAAACGGACGAGCGGGGTCTGGCAGAGCCAGAATAGGCGCATGAAGGAGACTATCCTTAATCGCCGCAAACGCATCTTGATGCTCGGTGTTCCAACACCACTCCGCGTCCTTCTTCAGGAGATTGGAGAGTGGCCGAGCCATCTCAGCGTAGTTCTCGCTGTACTTGTGCAAGTAGTTGGCCAAGCCAAGCCACTTGCGAAGGTCCTTCTGGTTCTGGGGAACCGGCCAGTCAACAATGGCCTTGACCTTGACCGGGTCGGCCCTCAGGCCACGCTTTCCGATGAAGCACCCTAAGAAGGGAATCTCTTCTGCTCCGAAGATGCATTTGTCAATGTTGGCATACAACTTGTTTTGACGCATGCACTCGAGCACAGCACGCAGGTGCTCGACATGGTTCTCCATATCAGTCTTCCCGTGCTCCGCACGACTATGGACAAAGATGTCATTGAAGTACGTTTGCGCGTATGCCCGATGGGGCCGGAAGAGCTGCGTCACAAGACGATTGAACGTCGCTGGCGCGCTCGAAAGCCCTTGGGGCATCACCAACCACTCCCAGAGCATGCCGCTCGGAGTACTCACCGCCGTGAGAGGAATGTCGCTCGTTCTCATGAGCAATTGGTAGTAGCCATCGACCAAGTCGAGCGCACTGTACATCGTACATCCTGCCATGTTGTTCTGAAGAACGTCCTTCCGAGGAATCGGCGTCTGCGCCGGAATGGTGGCGGCATTCAGCTTGTTGAAAGCATGCACAATACGCCACTTGCCATTCGGCTTTCTGATACAGAACGTCGGCGTGGAGTGAGGAGACTTACTCTCACGCACCATGCCCGCCTCGTGCTTCGCACGGAAGAACGCGTCAATGACGTCACACTGCTCCTTCGGCAGAGGCCACTGCCTCGTCACGCAGTACTTCGTTCCCGGAACGAGATCAATCGCATGTCGAACACCTCGATCCGGAGGTAGCCCCGAGGGTGGTTCCGTCGAGACCACGTCTTGATAATCCTTCACCACGTGGTACAAGGGGTCCGACGGATCCTTCAGGATCGCCGATCCGCTTCGCGCATTTAGCGCCTTCTTAGTGTCCTCCAGGACAGCTTCATCCAGAAGCGAGGATGAGTTCAACTCTTCTTCAGGTCGTAGGACCACCACCTCCGCCAACTCTCCAGCCTTCAAGGCTTCGCCCAACTCGGCCAAGGACATCTCGTCCGGCTCCAGAAGAGCAGAAAGTGAAGGCAAGTCGGTGAGACTGACGCCTCCGTCGACGTAGCCCGTCACTCCATTCACGAGTGTGTAGAGCTGCTCGCTCTGGTGTGGAGCCTCACCGCTCGGCACACCCTTCTCGACTCGTGAGACCGCAGACGCCTTGCGTCGCGCCGCCAGCGCTTTGCGGCGCTGTCGCCTCTTCATGGCCACTGTCCGCCCAGAAGAGCTCCGTGATTTCGCGTGCTTCTTGACGCCAGGTCTCACCACCTCATTCAGCTCCAGAGGAGCACCAGTGTCTTGATCGACACTCAGCGAAGGGCTGCACGACCCGCAGCCTCCATTCAGTGGATTACGTGCCACTCCACGATCTTCATCCGGGCAGAGCCCCTTGTCCCTTGGCATCATGCCGACGGCGCCATCGCTGGCACGCAGCAGGGCGTCGCCCTCAGACGCACACCCGCTCAGCGGAATTAGTGCCGCTCCACATCCTTGATTCGGGCCACGCCCCCCTTCACTCGACTTCTCGTCGACCGCGCCTTCACTGGCACGCAGCAGGGCGTCGCCCTCAGACGCACACCCGCTCAGCGGAATTAGTGCCGCTCCACATCCTTCATCAGCCGGGCCTCGCCCATGGCTCCTCGGCTCCATGCCGACCTTGTCCTCAATTGGGTACAGCGGGGCGTTGCCCTCAGGCGCACATCCGCTCAGCAGAATTCGTGCCGCTCCACCTGCCATCCACGAGCCCCGCTCGGAACGCTCGTTCTCGACACACGCAGTGTCCACCAACTCGGAAACTCCGATGTCTAGCACATTGACCGACTTGGTCCAGTGCTCGCGCCAGAAGCGCTTCTGCTTCCTAGCAGAAGTGGGTTCATGACTCGCCAATGCGCGGCCAGGAGAGAAGTGCGTAGCACCAAGGGTCTTCGACCTCCAATCTATCAAAGGCTCATGGCGTTCCAGCCACACCATACCAAGGATGAGATCATATCTCGAATCGAGGTCTAAGACCAGACAGCGTTCCACGCTATCGAAATCCAAAAACTTCACGCCCAAGTCCACAGGGACTTTAGGCACCGTGACACGAGTGCCCGTCGCGAGACGAACAGTGACGATGTCACTACCACGCGCTACCAGCGCCTCAGCATAAAGCTGACTTCCGTCCATCGTGGAACGCCGGACGTAATTACCCGACGCTCCCGAATCGATCAAAATCGTCCATGGCTTTGTGAAGCCCTTCACCCAAGCCTGGACAACTAGCAAGCCCGGCTTGCACACACGTTCCGTGTTATAGAGTACAGCTCTCTTCGGGACTAAGTCCTGTCGACCTCCACCTCGCCGAGGTTCAATAGAACTTAGTTCCTCCCCAGTAGGCCGCCCCGCGCCTACTGGGTTTTCTCGTTTCCCCGAGACGAACCAGAGCCCTGGCTCGAACCCGAGGAGCGGCTTGACGAAGCCTGGCGCTGCAGGCGCAGCGGACATCCGGCGCGCAAGTGACGCGTGTCACCGCAGATAAAACATCGGCGGATGCCGCGCCGCTGCTCAGCAGCCCGAAGCTCGGCTTCTTCGTCTTCAGCATAGCTGAGGTCCATAGGCTCCAGACCGTTCGACGAACTGGTATGAGGAGCGCTCCACCCAAGTCTTGACGACTTAAAGTTGTGCTCCGCGTTCAACGCGATACTCACAGCCTCTTCAAAAGAGCTTGGGTGAGTGCGGAAGACTTCCGTCCTGGCCACGCCAGTGCGAAGCCCTTCCATAAACACCGTGACGATGACTACCTCAGCCAGAGGCTCGGCAGACATGCCCGCAATGAGAGTTCTCAACTCCTGGACATAGTCCACCAAATCCTTCTTGCCTTGCCGGGGAGCCAGGAAGCGTGAGCGCACGCGATACGCCTCGTTAGGCGGAGCGAACACTCGGGACAGTTGCTGCTTCAGCTGGTCCCACGTCGGGAAGGCCGTGTCGACCGACGTCCCTGACGTTAGTGCCCACTCTCTCGCTCGCCCACCAAGCTTCGAGATAGCTAGCGCCACGCGCTGCGACTCCGTCCGGAGTAGAGCTGAGCTCATAGTCATCTCGACTTCACGGGTCCAAAGCATTAGCTTTCCCCTTCCTTGCCTTCAAAGGTCTTCACGCTCAACATGAGCGGCAGGTCTTGTTCCGCGTCGGATGACGTAGCGGGCGCTTCGGCGCCACGGCCGTCGCCATCCTCTGCTGGAGGTGCTCCAACAGAGCATTCTCGTAGCTGGAGAACGCCTCGAGATGCGCATTCACCGCGTCGGGGCCTCGCTGCGCCAGTTGCGTCACGCCCTCCGGGCCCAGCAAGGACATAAGCTTTTTAAGCGCATCCTGCTGGTTCGGGGGCAAGTGAGCGAACTGCTCCATCCTTCACAGAGGGACAGTCTATCCAGACTCAGGTACGAGTGCTACCAAGTGCAGCGGGGCTGCCGTAGCTTTAGCGTCAGAGGAAGACGTAACAGACTCACAGAGTCGCGGCCAAAGATAGCCCGTTCCAATACCAGAGCGTACGAGTCCGTACTCCCTACGGACTCCAAGAGTCAACCCTTAACTCTTAGCTGTGAATCTTTGAACTGAATGTATTTCTCTTTATCGCGGCAGAGCCGCCTTCGGTGTAAATGTATCTGGTTCACTATCTAGCATAGTTAACCCTAGTCATATGCATAATCTGTGGCTCTGAAGCCATGTACTGATTCTCCTACTGAAATAGGTTAGAGAGTGTGCACCACACAAGCCTGTGTGTGTGCCACACTTCGTAACCCTTCGGGTAACATTCGTGTAACCCCGTTACAGTTTGGTCAATGCATGACGTTTTGAAGAGAGCGTGCTCGCGATAGAACGAGCACGTCGAAGTTGAAGACCTCCAGCGCAGCAGCAGAGAGGTCCTCTGCTGCTGAGTATCATGCGCGGCAACGTGCGAAGCGCTTTGGCCAAGGAGCATGGTAGCTAAAGTTGGAGATGCACTTAAACGATTATCGCTGACATTTTTAACACTCATATTTTAGGATTTTTTCAAATATGTATATATATCACTATTACCGCATTATATGTCCTAGTCACATCGTTTTTATGTTACCGAGCATGGTTCTTTACAACGCAGCCAATCCCAGCCTTGACAGCCGCATATTGACAGAGAAGATGCATCTTGTATCGAGCGTGCGTAAAATGATACGGTCATAGTCAAATAATTGTAGATCATGTCATCTTTATCTTCAACATGTATTTGAAGGGTGTAAAACGTACTGCTTAATATACTCCTATAATAGCTGGCCAATGAGCGTGCAACTCCTCGATCGTTTGCCTATCATCTCGGATTGCGTCAAGGTAGTCGCTAGCGAGGTCTTCCAACGTCGCTATGAACTCGGTCAACAGGGTCTTGTAATCGTAAACAGCTCTGTAAGTCGATACAAAAGAACAGACTGACAAGGATGTCACTCAGAATGTACCGCTGAGAGGGGGGGGGTGCAGATTTCCTCACGGACATCACCTTCGTCTGCGTGGAGAAGACTTTCGTACTGCTAATACCATTCGTCGAACTGGATGCTGGAGCTGAGAAGGTCGCGCTGAGGAGGGTGCAGCTCTTCCATGTCGAATGCTCGGTGGTCGTTGAGTATTACGTCAGCACCTTGAGTGTCTACCCAATCGAGGACCCATTGCGAAACGGTTTTGTAGTAAGGAACCGTTGGGTTGTCCTGTTATTGTTTGTTGTTTGGGGTTCTGCAGCGCATCACCATTGTAGTTGTCGAACTTGTCGTCGTAAAATAGTGGAAACTCCAGTTCACAGCTACATCGACAACAACACAAAAATGTTGTACTCTTGCAAAAGGTTTTTGTTAAACATGTTGCCACGGCACCCGTAGTAGACGATAATATAGAGCACGGGACGTTTGAAAACCACGTGTGTGTGCGGCTACAGATCAGTACTTCAACATGCTCGAGCAGAATCCTGTCCACGTTCCAGTTGGGTTCACGTCCACCATAATTTGTTTCTCCAATTCACCCAATATAGACTTCTTTTACAGCTTTGAGAACAATACGCAAGGCTTGAGGAACTTGCCTTTGTACCGCATTTCCGCAATAAAACCTCTCGCATACCACGAGTATCAATGGTAGACTTCGGCTCTGTTTCGAAATATCTGGATATTTGATCCATATTTAAGATGTTGTTGGGCTCGATCTTGTGTTCTTCGATCAGTTCTTGTGCTTTCTGAATGAATTCAAGGCACTGAGACTTTGCAGCTTCAGGTAGCGTACGCATGGTCGATTGTCGTCTCGATACGAGGCTATACCGACTTTTGAAGTTTTCTAGCCAGCCTGATGATGCCTGGAAATCTTGGTACGCGGTGGGATGACACAAGATGAGACTGATGTGGAGAGGTTGGAGTTCGATATATTTGTCTTTTACGCGCAGCCCCTTCTTGTTTCTTTCCTCAACCCACGTGAGCAACTCTTTTTCGAGGTCCTGGAACTGCGGTTTCCGCCCTGCCCCCGGGAATCGACGCATTGTTTGTGTCTGGAGCTGTCGGTCCATCGCGGCCTCTTTCTGTTTTGCCCCTTGCTTGTGCCAGGTTCGGATGATAGAAGCGGACGGTACCTTGTACTGCTTAGCGAGAGCGTGGAACCCGCAACCTCGCACATTACGCTTGTACTCAATTAGAACTGTGTGCTTAAATGCAAATGTGTAGCTAGCTCGCTTCGTGTCGGCTGCCATGGAGGTTGGGCTGAGTGTGTTGTTGGACTTGGGTAATGAAATGGAATGCGTTTGCGCTTCTTGGGCGTCTAGCAAGCGAGTGGCCAGAACGAATGGTTGGCCAGTAGGCAGAGTTGCTGTAAAGGCGGACATATTGAAACGAGTGAACACATATTGCCATATTCGCAGTGAGGTCGTGGCGATGAGGTGTACGACTAGACGTTCCGACACTGCCCTTACCGCTGCCACAGCGCGGCTGACGACCGCCGCTGTAACGATCGTGGCTTCCTCCCCACCTGGCGCGGCAACATACATATCATGCGTGAGTCAGGCTCTATACAGAGGAAGAGGGCACGGAGGTTCTCAAATAGACGAGCGCCATGGTGGCAGGTTGCTGCGCTTTTGCTTCCTCGATCGTGGTGTAAAGTGGTCCCGTGAGTTCAAACAAAAAGACAAAGAAGGCTTGGAATTGGTAGCAGTTCATCAACGCACTACTATTGTACTCGTCATTAGTCATTGGACCAGAATGTAGGCTGTCGTTTGAACGTTATAATCACAAAAACCCTATGGCGATGTTTAGATATAAGGGGTTGTTTCGCCCGAGGATTCCGAAAATCGAGTCGAAATCGACCAATTCGCAGCCGTTTTAGCGCTACAAGCGCTACAAAAAACCATTGCTTTTGGCTCCTATGATGCGGATAAAGGGTTGGCACTTTTCTGCAGAAATACGTGAATTTCATTGGATTATCAGCGAAAACACCTGTTTGAACACGAAAAAGTACAATGAATCGTCCTCTCGCAATAGAAAACGATACTTCTGACCGGGCGACAACTCTTCCCGTTCATCGCCCGACTCCGACATTCTAGCAGGTAGCGAATTGTTGACTAAATGGTCGAGATCAACACGAAGCTATTCCGGGTCTCCCCGCTCTGATCGGGCAAGAACTTGGGGAGCTATGCCGCTATATCTGGCATGCTAAAAAATTTTGGTCCAATCATTAATGACGAGTACAATACAATCGCATATCGTCGATATTAGCCAGGTGCAGGTAAACATTTTGCCTATTTTATGTCACAGTCGCAAGTCGACGATATCCGCAAGGGGCGGACATAATATTTTGCCTTTTTTGCCGTATGGTATAAGGTATAGAATTGGCCTTGCAAGTCGGTCTTAACGCTTCAGTTGTATCAAAAGTACCGAATAATAAAGTGGAGGGAAGAGGCGGTCACCCAGCAGACTGAGAACACTACAAGTGAGCGTTTCACTGTCGACAGCGGCGTGCGACTTGTCTAAAATGTGTATTAGCGTCAGGTCTGAAGAGGATGCGAATGCTGTGGGTGATCTTACCGAAAAGAGCAATACATCACCAGCCGTCATGGGAAAACTGTAATCGGTTGTAGAGTTGGTAGTTAGGAAAAATCAAACAGCTACTCCTCAATACTCATTAGCCACTTGATTGTGTACAGTAGATGCGGGGTCATAACTTGTGTAGTGTTTCTCTACGATACGAGGTGGTGAGTAGTAAGCATCGGAGTACATGTTCCGTTTTAACGGGAGTCGTTCCGATATACAAATGTTCGAAGGCCCCACAACTTCGACTTTGTGGATCGAGTTCCGCAAGAATTCAGTATTTGTAGGAACGAACAACGTGAGTGTTTCGAGTGAAAAAGGATTGTGATTGTTGTTTAAGTGTTGCTGTAGGGGAAAGCACCGCAAGCATCAAAATCCCCGCAGACGGTATCTGACTATACTGGCCGCAGATAAGGAGATGCTCCTAGAAACCCTCGGTTTTTTTTTAGAACTCTCTACCCTACCGTAGTCAAGTCGTCAGCCGTCACTCCCTTCCGCATAGACCTTCAACAAAGCACTTGTTGGTATGCAACCAATCTTTCTTAATGGCACCCTGCCGAAATACATCATCGTTGCCACAACCAATGTGAACACGACACTCGCAGTCTCGTAGTAGTCGCAACAAAGAGACTGGTGCGGCTTCGATGAGTACAAGCGCTGCAGGAGGAGATTACCTTCAGTAATTCGCTGGTGGCGTTAAGCAACACGCTCGAGCAATTACAGCACAGAATTGCCGTTTCATACAAAAATATTAGCAGCTGCTGTGTGATTTACTTACTCATAGGTAGTAGTAGTAGTCGTTGTAGTAGTAGTAGTAGAACGTTTCTACGATATTCTAATGGACAGGGAATATATCAGAATGTGAATGATGAAACTTCAAACACGTGTTATTGATAAGAAAAATCTTTGATAAAACCAGTTACCCGGGGGAGAGGGTCAGGTAAGTAACTGAACCCGGTTTGGCGTAGTTTGCTGAGGATATCATTTTTTTGTTTTGCTACTTTAGTGTAATTAATTACCGAGGAAATTCCCTTTAAGTAAACACAGGAAATTGCCTTTTTAAGTACCCATCTAAGCTGCTGGCAGTGCTGCCGCTCAGCCTGAAGCTGATTATTCTGATTGTTGTGGTACATCATATCATATTCGAATGCATGATCGGGAAATATACATTCCTGGAATGCATGAAAGCCCTTCACAGCCCTTCTAACTACCATTTCGCTACTGCCCCCAGCGGGATGTTCTAACCACCATCTACCTGCCAAAGTGCAATGCATTCTGTGTATAGGTCGGTGGAGGCAAGGTCGACTGCTGCTTCGGGTTGGTACGTTGCAAATATTGGTGTATAGCGGTAACCAGAAAGGGTAAGACGAGCCAACCTTTAGGGAAGGTAAACCCTGAAAGCAGATTTCCTTGTACGCAGGTTCTGGGAAAAAATGCAGCCAAGGTGGCGTGGCACCTTGTGAATCCATATCGGTGTCGTTTATTTTCGCGGAGCCTGGATAGGTCACCAGGTGAGTTGTCGGGGGGGGGGGGGGGGCTTGAGTTCGTTGATCGTAACGTTCACTTGTCTGAACGCGCTTTCCGAAATGGCTGAAACGTAAAGCATGGGCGAACGATCAGGGTTACTACCACAAGTTAGAACCCCAGAAATAGACATCACTTTCAGATAACCAATACAAATGCAGAGTTATACACAAAGACATAGCCGCCACTTGTTCTTTTTAAACCCTTGGGCGGTGGATCGTATACCAGTCACCTAAGCTTCGTTCAAGGTACTGGTCAACCTTGAGTGCACTTTCACATGCGCACCACCCTCAGATCTATTTGCGTCCAAGGGTAAAACCATACTCGAGGCCTTGCGGTCAAGGGTAGGTTGACTCTGCACTGGGTAGTGAGCACTTCGCGGGATTTCTTCCGGTCTGGACACCATGTTGGCGACTTCACTGGGGTGGCTAAGTCTCTCTGGGTACACGAATTTGGGGCCTAGGCGAAGCGGGACACCATAGACGATACATACGTCCGTGCAGGGGTTTTTGATGGCCTAAATGTGCCAACCCGCTTAAGGATGGGGGCAGCCTGGGCGGATCGAGTGCGTTCAGGGTTTCGTTGTCTGAACGCAATCTTCTAGGTCTGAAGGTCCACCCTAGGCTTGAACGCACTTCGCTCCGCGGAACACAGCCGAATTTCAGCTCAGATATTCTCGCACGGTGTACAGCCGGGTCCGGGTTAAGTCTCGACCAATAAAAAATGAGCGGATTCAGGCAGGTCAGTAGACAAGTGATGTCCGGTGGGTGGAGGTAAAAGAGGGGATTACCATCGAGGAGACGGCAGGTGGACGAGGGATGGCCGCACGCCATACATCTAATAATATTACATAGTATTGGTTCAAAGTTTGTCTTCGTATTTGTATACTGTTTTTTCAATGGCATAATGTTCCATCTTCTACAGCAAGCGGCAGTTACTGGCGCGCTGCTAGCAACACAGTAGGCGTTGCGCTACACACAATATCCTTCGTGAGCGTTGGAGGAGCGGCCGACGGTAGCGTGAGCTGCCGCTGATGGCTGGGCGAGGGAGCGTTGGAGGAGCGGCCACGCACCGTATGTCCGTACTACGGCGCCGGTATGCGAGTAAGTGCGGCGGGGGCGGACGATGTATCGCCTACTACTACAGGATGATGATGGCTGGTGATTGTACCTGTATCGTTGTCGACCGTTGCCTTCGGCGAGTGCTTGGGCCGCAGACTGCAGCCGTGGTCGGTATTACGGGCGGATGAGAAGTCCTGACGCTCTGTCACCGTGGTGAAGCCCTGGACCAAGCACTGTTGTCGAGTAAGTACGGCGGAGGCGGACGATGTATCGCCTACTACTACAGGGCGCTGCTGGATGCGCTAGAGTCGGCGTCAAACAATGAATTTTAAGTTGAGTTGCGAAATTTGGGACGGTCGCAGTATTGCCCAGCGTCTGGATCTACTATAGTAGAGGGAAGAATAAGCCACCATGCGGCAGCGCAGTTTGCAATTCTTCACGTCGAGGCTCAGTCATCGCCGGAATCAACGCAGGCGCCGGCAACATCCGCACCAACTGTAGAACTGGCGGCGCCGACGCAATATTGTGAGGCCCCTGCCACAAGATCGACGGTGTCCTCCATCTACACCACGAAGTGCACCGCCTCGAGATCCAGATTCGCCTCCGACCCTACCAGTAGCGACCTTAGCGGTGGCATCGCGCCTGCCACTCGCTTCAAGCTCCAGCTTCGACTCAAGGTCCACCAATACCGAGCTTTGCAGTGACACCACGGCAACCCTCTTGCTTCATCCAGCCTAGTGTCTTTTCGAAAGTACATGGTGAAAGCTTCAATTGAGCCGAGTCTCCTAGCTCCGATATCACAAATCGCACTCCTTGTTTCGAAGCGACTATCGCATTCGATACCACAACGTTTGCCTTGCCAAAGACGCCCAACAGCTCTCCAAGGCTGCTGCAGCAACTTGTCAGACGATAGCTCATTTCATGCGAGTTCGCGATGATACCTGCGACCAGCGAGTTCATGTCTTGCAGCAGCTGTACCAGATTAGTTTCCCGTGCGCTCGAAGCTTGAGCCGCAGCACGCGCTTGCCTGACCTCCTTCTGCAACGTCGTGATCGTCTGAATAGGTTTTTGGAGCATTTGGTTTTCCTTGGGAGGCGATGGCGTGCAGGACGACAGGGGGAGACAGGGGGATACGCGCGCGCGCGGGGGATGGCGAGCAGGATGTTGGAAGGGAGGATTCGCAGAAACTGGCTACGAAACCACACACCTTGTTACCTATCACTACAATTTACTGAGCATAGAAACCCGCGAGATATTGCTTGTAGCAGCCTCCGACATGTTTCATGACCGCTTAGGTGCTATTCTTGCCACAATGTCGGAGGTGCACGTAGCATGTATGGCAGGTGGAAGGACAAAACAATAATACAGTGATCTGTTTTATGCAGATTCATACAAAAATCTATACACGAGTATGCATGAGCCTCCGACAAGCAAACTATACGAGCTGGGCACGGGGAATGAAGGGATAAGAAGTGAAAATAGAGCACAATTTCGAAATCAATATAGTATCGGGTGGCCGGAAGTACGAGGGGGCACCAAATTGGCAAGTGTGGAAACGTCACACTGACGGTTACGCGACACCAAATCCGTCTTAGACGAATATCCGTGTGCTAACAACTAATAGGACAAAGGAGGGCGAAGAGTGTAACCGGGTCACGTGAGAGTTACACGTAGGTTTATGAGGTGTAGGTCACGTAGGCATGTGGGGGCTTTTTTGTAACCGAAATTAGTAGGATAATCAGTACATGGCTTCCGAGATACGGTTTATGAGTTTGAGTAGGTCCAGTATCCTACATATCGGATGAGATACAATTACGCCGTAGGCGGTACTGCCGCGATAAAGATAAATACATGTAGGTTACACTTAGTACTAACGAGTATAGGCTTGACTCATGTAACCAGTAGTGACATGAGGCCAAACGGGATTTTCCCGAGAGGCCGGAGTGAGTTGCTTGACGTGGCAGAATTCTGCATGTTGATTGGCTGGTTGATGGATTCAGCCCCGGCTGCACCCGTGTGACATGGTGTTCGCCAGGCTTTGACGGTGTTCCGCGGAACGAGTGTGGTGAGATCGAAGATGGGCCCCTCAGACTTGGAAGCTCGTGTTTCAGGACGAGAACCCCTGGAGTCGAGTGTTCCGTCCAAGTCGCCCCCGTCCTCAAGCGGGTTGACCTTCGGGATGTCGAAAACACCCCTGCAAACGTATTGCAGCTGGTGTCCCGCCTCGCTTCGATCAAGACCCACAAACTACCTCGCGCACCCGGAACAAGATCAAGCCTCGCAACACAAGTCACGCTGCGTGTAAGCCGCTGGCCCCTGGAACCGGATGCCTGAACCCAAGTGCTGCAGAATCAAGGATCCCTGAAACGCACCCTCGGATCCAAGCCTGAAACCAAGCGAAGATACCCGACCTGATTTGTACCCAGAAGTCACTGACTGAAGAGTGGGATGATGGGATGAAAAATCCAGTCTACTTCGAAGTCGGCGTAAACAACGCCCCCAAGCATACTCAAGTCAAGATATTCACGAAGATCGCACGCAAGGAACACGGAAGAACACAGAAGAACCCAGAAGAAGATAGCCTTTACATTGAGCCTAGCGATAGTCTAGCAGATAACAATCAGAGAGTTCGTTTTACCCCTACTGCGCAAGTCGAGAGTCACGGCCAGCCAGGAATCGGGTCCGTCGGTCGCCAAGGACACGGTCGTCGCGGAGCTCCCCACCATCATCAAGTCCATCTGCGTGGGGATCATTCGCTCGAGCGTTTGAAGTGATCCACGCATTCCATATCCTAGTTGGGCCCATTGCGTGTAGGTAAGGGTGGTGTCCCATTTCATGTTACTGATTGAGCTTGGGGAGATTTATTAGCAGTTGTCCCCTGAGTGTTTGACTTTGAGACTGCATTTGTGAGAGAGGATTGTATTTGATTGTGTATATTTCCCTCGTTAGAGGGTGGTGCGCGTTGCGAAAGGCCCCAGAGTTGACCAGTACTCTGGAATCGGCCTAGTCGACTGGCGTAAGACCCACCGCCCAAGGGTCGAAGAATAAGTGGCGGCTATTTGTTGTGTATAACTCTGTATTGTATTGGTTTATCGGAAGCTGAGTGTATTCTGGGATCTCCTCGTGGATCTACCAGTTTATCCATCTCGTTACGCCTCCGGTCCCCCTCGCCATTGAGTAGTGTGTTCAAGTGGACGTCACGCTCAACTGGTTAACTGCCTATTTGTATAGAACAACTCACTTGGTGATCGATCCAGGCTCCCCAAAGGCAAACGACGCCGATAGGGATTCACAAGGTGACACGCCATCCCTGGAACTGGGTTTCAAGGAACTCCGGTTTCAAAGGACTGTGGTTCTAGGGACACCCCCTCTAGAGGCTTTGCGACACCAAAGCCCGGGCTACCGCTATACAAAACCCCCTGGACGGTTCAGGTTTTCACCGAGCCTCGTCACAGCTGGTGCGCGTGCCCGGATTTGGGGTCCTCGGATTTCACCGAGTTGTTTTTATTTGTAGGAATTGATTAGTTGGGCTTCGTTAACTTCTAACCAGTGTTTATGGCGAGAGGACGAGGCAAACAAGATGGAGGGCGTGGTGATGGAGGTCGTGGTGAGGCGACGCGTCACTCGCGCCGCGCGCAAGGACTGCCTGCGGAAGAGCACAAGGACCTGGATGTCATCAGCCGGGAGAATCGTGCGCGGAAGAAGGCAGAACGGGACGCCAAAGCGGCTGCAGAGCAAGAGCAGAAGGCCACCGAGAATGCTGCCCAAGACGACCAAGTGTCGACGGAAGCGGCAGAATCGGCCCCAAGTTCAAGCTCCAAGCCTGGAGGTGTCGAAGAAGGGCAGGCTCAGAACTCTGAGTCTGTGCCGGCGTCTGAGGGAGGCGCCAATGTGGGTGAGCCCCCGGCAGCGGATCGAGTTTCGGACTCTCCGCCGCCGGATCAAGATGTGGAAGTGCTCAAGGTCGTTCCAGCCAAGGTCAAGGCCGAAGTGATCGAGATCGAGGATTCGGAAGCCGAGGCGGAGGCAGCGCTTGAGGATGCGGATGTGTCCTCGCGCTTGCCGCAGAGTTCGTCAAACCCGCCCCCGTCATCGTCGCAGGACCAAGTCTCGGGAGCCGATGTGTTACCGCAAGGTGATGCTTCAAACCCGGCTCCAGCACCTGAAGGCCAGAACGCGGCATTGCGTTCAAGCCCAAGTCCAAGTGCGAGTGCGGCCCAGCTTGATGAGACGGCGGCGAAGAATTTCGTGGCTCGACAAGTGTATCGCTGGGAGCAGATGCGTTCCGGACGTGTCGTTCCACCTTCAGTCGAGTACGCTTGGCCGACCCCGCGTCCAGACTTCACGGCTTGGCAAAGGCTACCCTGGCGACGTCGGATTACGTGTGGAATCGAATGGCTTTGGACGATCGGGATGCGGCGGATCTCCGAGCTGCGTCCTGAACGCAGAGTTCTCGGGATCGCTCAAGATCTGACGGCGCTTGCCATTCCACCGGCCATGATGACCGCGCGGGAGTGCGCGGCCGTTCTGGAGACCCTGCTCTTTGAAGCTGGATTTGAGTTCGTGAACGCGGTTCCAGACTGGTTCCTGACATACGCGTCCAAGATCAACCCTGGATACGTACGATCGGTAACTGGAGAACTTCAGCAAGTGTTGACGATTGAGCTTATCGAGTGGAAGCAGCTCACTGTCGGTGTCCCATACAAGGTGGTGCCTGCTGTGAAGCCGGAGAGTACGTTCGACAAGTCCTCGGACCAAGGTGTTCAGTCTCAGGGTGAAAAGGATGATCTATTGATGGAGGATTATGAAGTCGAGCTACTCGGGCGTGCCTTTGTCTCGCAATGTCGGATGGCTGGGATCATGGCTCTGCGCAGCCCGAGAGGGGCACCGGAGAATGAACCTGAACCCAAGCGCCCTCAACACCGACCTGCTCGCCCGCTCAGCATCTCAACTCCGTCGGATCACTCCCTGGTACCGTCGTCGAACGTGAGCCTGAACTCGGCAGTCCGTGCGATGAGCGTTCAAGACTCTGCCCCGGACCCGTCGTCCAGTGGCATCTCGGATTCGGTTCCAAGCATGATCGGTCCCTCGGGAACCTCGGACAACTCGCCTTACACTACGTCGTTCGGAACGCAGTCGTCCAGGGAGAGCTCGTCGTCGTCATCGCTGATGTCTCTGGGCCATGGAGCTGCATCGCACATGCGCCTAAGCTCTGGACCGCTGGTCATGAGCGTTCAAGCTGGCGGAACCGTGTCTGCGCTTCCCGATTCAGGGATGTTCGTGACTCGAACGGTGTTCCCAGCGCGGAGGACGCTCCCGGATCAAGAGGATGTTGACATGGCCGAGATCGAGAGTGCTGAAGCGGCAAGCAGTCGAACCACATCCAAGCATCGGTCGTCGAGAGCGAGAAGCGTGAAGACGGAGAAGTCTGAGCCCTCACACAGTGAGTCGGGCTTGACGTCTGAAGGTCGTCACCTCTCGTCTGCGAGTTCGCGTCATGGCCGGTCGCAGAGGAGTCGTTCCAGCAGGACAAGTCGTTCGGCCCACTCTGGATCGAGGTCTTCGTCCGCATCGTCGGGTGCAGCGCAAGTCGCCTTGAACCTCATGCGCCAGTTGCAGGAGCAACAGACTGCGTTCCAAACGCAGCTCAGCCAAGCACAACTGGACATGCGTCTAGAGGTGCAGCGCGAGCTCCAAGGTGCCGGCAATGAGATCCACGCGCTGAAGCAGGAGATGGCCCGGGTGAAGGCAGAGAAGTCCCAGGTGGAGACGGCACTAGCACAGGCTGAAGCGTCCCGCGCCGAAGTCGAGCAACGTGCCAGAGACCAAGTGGTGGAGGGCCTCCTCAAACCCGAGAAGTTTCTGCATCCCTCGTCGCACGCGTCTGCCGTGGAACCTGCCGACTACGAGCGAGTGGCTATCGACGACGCACCGCGTTTGAACACGTACGCCGTTGACGCCGCAACTCGACACCTGCGCGACCAGCACGAGGCAGACCGGGAGGACTTGGAACGGCGTTGGAAGCAGCGTCTGGACGATGTTGAGGCGGAGCACCAGCGCGCTGACGCCGACCGCGCCCGATGTGCCGCAGAGGCCGACCGTGAGATGAATGCGCGCTTGGACTCGGTACAGCAGATGATCCAAAGTATCAACCTGGAGCGCGAGCGGGAGCGTGCGGAACGGGTCCTGGAGCGCGAGACTGCGCTGAACCGGCAGAAACATTTGGCTGGTCAGAATCGCGAGCTTCGCGCGACATTGTCCCAGATTCAAGCGCTTCGTGCAACGCAGCCCCGAACTGGCAACCGGAGCGAAGACTGTCGTATCGTCTAACCCTGATTCTGCAACCAAGAATCCAGTATCCAGTGGCGTAATCAATGATGACGTGCCGACTCGTACTGGCTATGTCCACTTGAAGAACACGACCGAAGTCGGCAGGGCGCAGTTGGAAGCGACGCTGGGGACGAGCGCCATTAAGCAGGAGGCAGCTGAACATGGGCGATCCGCGAAGGACACGAAGACTGCGCCGTCGAGGAGCTCCGCTGTGAAGGCTGAGACTGTGCCGAAGCCTGAAGCTGGTTCCAAGTCTACGGCTAAGAAGGGTTCATCCAAGAGGCCTCCGTCCAGAAGATCCTCTTCCCGTAAGGGTGAGAAGCCCTCGTCAGACCCGGATGACTCGGACTCAAGCTCGTCGGGCTCTAGCGATGGCTACTCGAGTTCCAGCGGATCCAGCAGCAGCTCAAGCGATGACGTGGACCTGGACCTGACTACGTCGACGACGACCAAGGAAGGCACCACGGTTTGGACATACCGACCCTACATTAACTACAATGCGGTTGAGAAGTTCAACGAGGACGCTTCAGTGGAAGACCGAGTCGGCTGGTGGGAGCGGTTCATCGACATGGCGTCTCAAGGCTCGTGGCCCGACAAGATGAAGGTCAGGCAGCTTCGTGGACGTATGTCCTCGTCTCTTCGAGACTGGTACGCACAGCTGCCCAAGTCGGTTCGCCACAACTGGAAGAAGCTGTCGCACCGTTTCAAGGTCATCTACTGCAGGACGACTGGTTCGTATGCTGAGCGGTACTACACGATGAAGGTTCGATCCGGAGAGACTGCGCTCAAGTTCTTCTACAGATTGAATGCAGCTGCAGTCAAGGCAGGGATCCAGTTCCAGAAGCCGTCTAAGCGCCGTGAGCGACACCTTCGACGCTTCATCAAGAAGCTCAAGGACACTCAGCTCAAGACTGCGCTTCAGGGTCAGCGGTTCAAGAACATTGCGGATGTTGAGCACGCGCTACGGAGGCACGAGGATATCTGGCGTGAGGAGGGTATGATACACCTCCACCCAAAGCTCGTGACTTCCGCGCGGACAACGATCACCAAGGCCGTTTCAAACCTCGTCGGTCTGGGCGTGCCTATGTGATTCAAGACTCTGAACCTGACTCCGATGCAGAACCGGAGCGGCGTGTGCGGTTTGAAGAACTTGACGACGAAGAGAAGCCTGCGGCGCCCCAAGCCCAGGTCGCGCTTGCTCAGGGACGTGATGATCATTCCGGTGATAGTTCACACTCTGAATTGCCGCCTGGTTTCAAGCTGCAGGACATGATCAAGGAATGCTACCGTGTGATGGAGTCCGAAGGATGGCGCCCTCCGTTCAATGGACAAGCCGGCGGTCCAAGACCGATTTCGCCTGCGCATGGGAACCCGCCGCTCCCTAGGACGTGTGACAAGTGTGGGAAGTTCGGCCATTCGAGAGAGTACTGCTGGGCAGAGCTAACCTGTGACCGATGCCATGATCGAGGACATCCAACCGAAATGTGCCGCGTGAACCCGTGCTCAAGATGCAGTCAGTTCCATCGAGGAATTTCGTGTGAAGACTGGAGAGCGTTCCAAGCGATGAAGAAGTACGCCCACCAAGGTGCGTCCAAGGATGCGCCGACCCAAGCCACAGCCAAGTCCCAAGGTGCTGAGGCCGACTCTGGGGAGAAGTCGTTAAACCACTAAGCCCGCTGGAAGGGGTTCCAGTACGCGTCGGGCTAAAGAAGACCCCAGAGTTGTGTGCCTTGGTATACGTTGGCCCTGAGCTGAGAAGAAGAAGACAAGACCGTGATAACCAACAATGCATGACCGTGTTTCAAGATTCCAACCCTGTTTCAGACAACCTGGTTTCAGATAACGTGCATCCCAATGATGTGCGTACAGAAGCAGAGGCTCCGATCGAGTTTCAGCTTCAACCAGGCGAACGTTATGGATGGTGGGAAGATCATGAACCGGAGAATGCGCATCAGGTTGCTATGGTGCATGGAGCTGTGAACAATTGTCGGACCAAGATCCTCTTGGACTCTGGTGCGTCTGTGAGTATGCTAAGCTTTGACTTTGCGCGTAAGTTGAAGCTGAAGCTCAGGTCGCACAAGCAGATGAAAGTCTCAGGACTAGGAGGTGTTCCGACGTACATCACTGCACATGCCGAGGTCAAGATCACTCTTGGACCGAGGATTGTCTACGTTTTCAGGCTTTGGGTGGCCAACATTGGCGAAGGTGTGGATGTTTTACTTGGAATGAACTTCATGTTCAGTGCTGGCGTGCGATTGTCGATTCGCGAAGGACTGGTTCAATTACCGGATGAAGAAACGATCTTGATGTATGGAGGTCCCGATCGAAGTCACATGGGCTTGGACCTGCCTGTGAACCCTACGGAGACATTGTACTTGGATCCAGGGCAGAGCGCTATTGTGCGGATCAGGTATGGGCAATCAAACCCTCAACGTGAAGTCGTTTGGGCTGGACGTGGCGATCGCTGGGTGACGAAGATCATTTACGCAGCAAAGTCCTGGCCGGTTGCAGTGAAAGTGGTGAACATTTCAGACAAGCAGATCTGGATTGATCCTCGAACTCCTGTCGCCAGGATCGTGGAGTATGGATTCTTCCCTCGTTCGGGTCGATTCGTGCGTCCAGGCAAGAGGCAGTACCAGGAGTGGCAACAGCTCATCTTCGAGAATACGCTGTCAGCTCAAGCCCAGATGCGAGCTGACCGGCTGGCTCAGTTGCAGTATGAGCAGGAGCCACCTTGTGTCCAGACTCCATCTTATCCATGGCCGTCTAAGATCCTGCCTCGACCTGCCAATGTGACTGCTGAAGTTCGACTCGCTCGGTTGTGTAGTGTTCTGGCCCCTGCAAAGGTGACCTACTCTGATCCCGCAAAGAAGAAGGTCCCACTCGAATCACTTGTTGAAACGAGGGATGTCGCGGTTCAAACCGGTGAGTTTGAAGGAGAAGAAGACACGGTTCGAGAAGTTGGAGTGGATACCGCCGACTTGGACGATGCGGCGAGTGCTCCCGAAGCCATCGTATCACGAGTGGACCCTCCCGTCTTTGACTGCACTGGCGTTAAGGTGTCACAAGCCGAGGAACCGTGTGACTATGACTGTGATGATGAAGTGGAGGCCGTTTCAGAAACGGCAACGCAGGGCTTCGCCAGTACCCCGGTGAAGATGCTGGAACGCGAGTATGCGCGCTGCATGCGCCTCACCGCGGAGGAATTGGACTTCGAACCGGCCGTCTACATCCGTGAAGGAAGCGAGTTGATGACGCAGTTGCGGGACCAGCTTGCCATGTTGCCGGATATGAAGGACCCGAACCCAGAGTGCAAGATCAAAGAAGCTGATGTCGGAGAGAAAGGAGTCTCAACACCGGAGATGGAAGAGAAATTGCGGAGCGTCTTGAAGTACCATCGGAAGATTTTCTTAGGTGATGGTAACGCTGCTCCAGCCCCCGCTCGAGGTGTAGTATGTGACTTGGACGTTGGAGACGCTAAACCGGTGGCTCAACGTGCAAGGCAGATTGCTCCTCATCTCTGGGTCAAGGTCTACGAGCTGCTCAAGAAGCTCCTTGAAACCGGGCTGATCGAGTACTCTTTCTCCGAGTGGGCTTCGCCGATCGTGATTGTGCTCAAGAAAAATGGCGTTGATATCAGGATGTGCATCGACTACAGAGTGGTGAATCAGTTCATCAAGCTGTCGTGCTACCCGCTGCCGCTCATTGATGATCTTCTCATCGGCTTTGAATCTGCCATGTGGTTCATGAGTCTGGATATGGCAAGTGGTTTCTGGGCCGTACTCATGACGGAGCGTGCCAAGCTGATCTCGGCATTCATTTGCCCGTTTGGACATTTTCAGTGGGTCAGGATGCCGTTTGGACTGAAGAATGCGCCGTTGGTCTATCAGGCAGTAATCAACAACTGCTTGTGGGGTTTTGTTCGCTTGCCACCGGAAGAAGAAGCCAAGGTGGATCGTGACGTGCTGGAGTTCCTGGAACTGACTGAATCAGTGCCGAGTGTGAATGCCAAGCCTGAACCCGATCTTCCTGTGCTGACGGACGCCATGACTGTCTTCAAACGGAACATCCCGCTCCACCACAGATGGGTCCAGTGCTTGGTCGCAGTTCATACATCGATGACATTGCGCATGGTGCTCCCACGTGGGACCAGCTCTGTAACGACTTGAATGCGCTTCTCTTTCGGTTGAGATACTGGAATATTTCAGTGAGCCTCCCGAAGAGCGAGTTCGGGAAATTGACAATCCCGTATCTCTCTCACGAGGTCAGCGCTGAGGGCATCAGGGCAACGCCCAAGATTGCGAAGTCGGTCCAGGATCTGCCATTCCCGTCGACGCTCAAGGGCGTCCAGTCATTCCTGGGTAGTTTGAACTACTACAACAAGTTCATCGAAGACCTCCCTGTGGTTGCTGCAGTACTCTACGAGCTGACAGATGATCAAGTTCGCTCAAACCGAGACCTGTCCAGAGCCAAAGAAGCCTTTGAGATCCTGAAACGCAAGATTGTCTCGACCCTCTACTTCGACATCCCGACCGCACGAGGCAGTACGTCATCATCCCGCACGCTAACCCATGGGCTGCAAGTGCAGTTCTAGGCCAAGTGTACGACGGTGTGATTCAGCCTGTGCGGTTCACGGAGCGCGTCTTGAATGAGTCTGAGATCCGGTACCATGTTGCGGAGAAGGAGGTGTTGGCGGTTTTAAGGGTGTTGGAGCTATTCAGGCCTTTGCTTCAAGTTTCAGAATTCCCGTTGCTGGTCTACACTCGGTACTCCGTTATGAAGTGGTTGCTCGGCTCAAACTCTGCTGATGGACGGTGTCTGAAGTGGGGCTTGGAACTGTCTCGGTGGTCGTTGGAGATTCGACGAGTTCAGCGGGATGAGGACGGCCTAGCCGCTATTCTAGGCGCAGGCATCACGCCTCGCGAACACCTGGACAGCATCGCTGAAGAGCTCATTCCAGCCAAGGGACGGATCAAGCCTCCACCTGCGATCAGCATCGAGATGCTTGAAGCCGACTACCGAGGCGTGGTTCTGAGTTTTGATGGCGCGGCCAAGATTTCTACGCGACAAGGGAGTTGTGGATGTGTGTTGTGGCAGTTACCGGGATGGACGGTCTTGGAGGCACATGGATTCATGCTGGAAGATGTGACGGTGAATGACGCAGAGTATCATGGACTGCTCAATGGCCTGAAACTGGCGTCTGAGCGCGGGATTCAGGACTTGGTTGTAGTTGGAGATTCGAGGATCGTGATCCAGCAGGCACAGGGCCTCATCAACTGTCATCAGCCTAACTTGCAGCGAAGGCTTGCTGAGTACGAATTGCTGAGGAAGAAGTTCAAGACGGTGCAGTTGGTCCACGTCAAGCGCCTCTATAATCAGGCCGCTGACTATCTGACATCGAAGACGTTGGCACTTGGCAAAACATGGAAGGTCGAGGACGCGGATGAGCTGCTGCACCTACAGGTAGTCTCACGGATCCCAGAACAGGTCATGAAGCCGAATGCCCCTCTGAACCCGGAGAGTCATGATGCTGCTGCTGAATCCGAGGCTTCTGGAGCTGTGAACATTGTGCAGTTGGATCATTCCGATGCCGATCTAGGCCCGCTTACGTTCGCCGCGCGAGTATTGACTGCAGTGACTCGGCAACGTTCAAGGGAGGACGATGAGCAAGGTGAGCCCATGGGGCCCGTGGAATATCAGGCCGAACGATGGAGGCGTATTAAGGCACATCAGGACGGGGACGCCTTCCTGATGGGAGAACTTGATCAGTTTTCCCGTGCTCAGGTTAAGAAGATTGCCAAGTATGCCGACCAGTATGTCCTGGATTCAAGAGAGGTCCTGTATCGCTTGAGTGCTCCAACTCCAGAACGCCCGCGCAACAAGGATTCAGAGCTGAGGTTGGTGGTTCCAGAGAACTTGCGTCCGGACATGTTACACTACGCACACGAGGACTATCAAGGCGGACACCAGGGTATCACTCGAACGTACGAAAAATTGCGTTCAGAGTTCTACTGGCCCAGGATGTATGCTGATGTCGAAGTCTTCGTCAAGGAGTGTACTGACTGCGCGTCAGCCAAGGGACGACCACCCAATCCTGGACCTTCACCTGGCAACATTGAACCCACGCGTCCGTTCGAGGTTGTGTCCATGGACTTTGTAACACACTTGCCCAAGTCGGAGCGTGGGAATACGTTTCTCTTGCTGTTCCAAGACGCGTTCTCTGGGTATGTGATGTGCAAGCCCATGAGTTCGACCACGGCCCAAGATGTTGCTGAAGCGTATGAAGAGCGGGTCTTCATGAGGTTTGGTGCGAGTTCAATGCTACGCCACGACCAAGACCCGAGGTTCATGAGCGAGGTTTTCACGCGTTTCAGAGAACTTATGGGTAGCAGGCAACGTGCAACTTTGGCATATCGCCCTCAAGCCAATGGCCAACAAGAGCGGTCGGTCCAGACTGTGGTGCGAAGCATCCGAGCCTACATCGCAGAGTCTGATCAAAGCGACTGGGACGAGCATGCGGAACGCTTGATGTTCGCGTTGAATACCTCGTTCGATGCGACTCGACTTGACACTCCGTTCTACTTGGTCCACGGCTGGGACGCCCAAGGGACGGTTTCAGCCATGCTGGGGCCTAAGCCTTCAGGTGTCCAGGAACGGACTGCTTACGAGTGGCGCCGCAAATTGCAGCGGGACTACAGCTATGCTCAAGCCTGCGCTGAAGACTTGCAGCGAAAGGCGAAGCGTGCTTGGTCGGCAGCCCAGACTCAGAAGTGGATGGACTTGTCGGAGCGTCTCAAGACTGGTTTCAGGGAAGGTGACGCTGTCTGGCTCTACATACCCAAGGTGCAACCAGGGTTGAGTCGGAAGCTCGCCCACTTGTGGCACGGACCATTCCGAATCGAAGAAGTCCATGGCGATTTTAGAGTCAAGCTCAAGGTGAAAGACACTGGCTATCGCGTAAACCCTTGGGTACATGTGAGCCGTCTGAAACCACGCGTGCTGTTCCCGAAACGCCCGACTGAAGAAATTGATGTGGATGACGATGATGACTTCGATGCTGCCTTGCTTCCTGAAGACAGCTGGGAGCCGGACGCTGCCAACAATGAGTACGAGGTTGAGAAGATTCTCGATCTACGCTGGAAGAAGCGCACTCGGACCTCCCGACGCATCCGCGAGTATCTCGTCAAGTGGAAGGGCTACGAAGAAGCAGAATGGCTACCAGTCACTCAGTTGAATTGCGGTGCTCTCCTGTACGAATTTAACCAAGGAGCCAGAGCGAGAGCTCGCTTCCAGGCGATGCAGGCAGGAGATGACCACCCAAGCGCGTAGCGTCCTTTGGAACGCACATGCTCGGGAGCAGACCGTTGAAACCTGTGAAGTAATTGACCAAGCCTTGAAACCGATTTGTGACCTGAAACGACGAAGCTGTATTGACCTGTGTTACGCTCTAAGTGTGGCCAGTTCGTGCAGTATGATGGAGATTACGATTATGGAGATGTGAATTGCAGTGTGTGATGGTGCCAGCGTGTGACATCGGCGGCAATGTGGAGTGTGAAGATAAGAGTGGAGATGGCCTGGGGAACAGATGATGCAGGTGTCAGACAAAGAAACGCAAAGTACGAAGTGCAAAGAGATATTCTGAGTTACGCGAAGAAGCTACGTTTGGATATGCATATGCAGCGAGACGACTATGGTGCCCAGAATGCTCGGACCAGGCCTCGTCTCAAAGACTCACTCATTGTCAGCGCGCCCAGGGACGATCCAGTTCGTGGAGCGCTTCGGTTCCGGGATGAGCATAGTGTCGCGAATCTCAGCCGGCACGTGCGCGATGCGCTCGGCATCCGTGGAGAGGTTAGACCAGAGAACACGTGCAGGCTCGCGGAAGTCCAACTCCACCAGTTGCAGAGAAAGCAGCTTTGGCTTGCCCTCAACCCCACAACGCGAGGGTCTTCCCAGATCCAGTTGCACTTGCGGGTCGGGAGAGGCCAGAGTCCAGGCTCATGGAACATGGTTTCAGGAAATCCAGGAATCGCTCGCAATGTCTTGACCTCTTGTGCATAACGACGGAGGAGTGCATCCGTCCGAGATCGACGCTTCTGGTGAAACAGGAACGAGTCCTTGTCGCTGCCTACCTTGATTGTGACCCAGTGTAACAGCTCCCACCAAGCCTGGCAGCACTCGCCCATGAAGATGACATACCCCGAGAGTCCGGCCAAGATTGCCGCGTCCAGCTTGTCGACGTCGTGGAAGTAAAGTATCTTGATGCGCTCACGGAAAGTCTGGACCCAAGGTAACGCCTCATCGATCACGGCCCCGTCCTCGGTCGGCAGCATGGTGAGATATACATCAACACTCCAGCGCTTCGCGAGGAAGTCTATGTCGCCCTTTTGTGGCGCATAGTTCGGGAACGGATACCGCTGGGGCTTGCTCTTGGTCCCGTAGAAATAGATCTTGATGCCGAAGTAGCGACACGATGATGTGGTCCGAGGGTCGACATCCTCGACCACCTCAAGCTGCTCGAGCGTGAGCTCTTTGAACGGGATAAGAGCCAGCGCCGTAGGTCTGCGTCCAGAAGCTGAAGCTCGATCAGGGACGCTGGATGCCGTTCGAGCACGCTTGGATGGAAGCACCGAGTCAGTACTTGCCGGGTTGGGTCGTTTCGGCCGAGGAGATCGTCGAAGGATTGACAGTGGAGACTTGTCCTCTGCAGCCGGTTCCAGTAATGTACGAGCCTTGGACGGAGTTACAGGGGCCTTGGATTCTGGAACAGATTCTTCGTCTTCAACACTCTCATCGCCTGGGGCTTCCTGAGGGTCATACGAGGAGTCGCTGCCACACTCACTAGAAGAGGAATCGTCTTCAACGTCATCCATTGCCAACAGTGGCCAAGTGTCGTACTCCTCTTCGTGTTCGATCGCGTTCTGGACCTGGACTTCGGCTCTGATATAGTAAGTTTCAGGGACGTACCGGGCCCACGGTGTGCAGTCCAGCCCCCCGTCAAGAATCATGCACTTCAACATCCGCACCAGCGCGTCTGGAGGAAAGTATTGGTGCAGCACGTTGTCCCCGAGGACAAGCTCCATGGCCCGCTGGTACTTCTGGCCCGCAAGCATCAGGTATCGCACGTCCAGTCGTAGGTCCTTCCAGACTTGCGCGCCAGGAAGTGCTTTGCGCGCTTCAGCTTTCGTGCGCTGCAGAGGGTCCTGCGCGGAGCGCGCAGGTCGATCACTTGGTGCGTAGTCGGTGGGCCGAACGTCCAGACGTCGGAACAGCTCTTGCGCAGTTCGAGGCCTGGTGTCTTTACTTGTGACATCTCTCTTGGAACCGCTTTTCTTGGAGTTATTGGACTTTGGTTTACGTTTCGGAGATGTCTTGGACCCAGTGGTGGAGCTTGCCTTCGGCGTTGTGAGCGATGGCGGAGTAGGAGGTTTTGGCGCTGAGTCGGCTCCCCTGCCTTTTTCCGCTCCTCTTGGTAATCGCCACAGACACACCGAGGGTCATCAGTCGCTAGCACGTGGATATGTGTCATCCAGGCTGCAGGAGGCGAAAAGCTCCTGCAGGCGCTTCCAGTTCGCTGAGACCGTCACGTTCGGCTCTTGCTCGAGAAAGTCTGTGAAAGCCCACGGGCCCAGTGTCTTCTCACGGAGCTGGCTCTGTAACGCGTCACTTCGAGCCTCAGCCGCGCGTAGCTGACCTCGCAAGCTGTGCACTTGGTCGATGTACCTATCCAACTCGTGCTGATGGTCCTGCGCCTGGCGCTTGAAGTCATCCTTGAACCGCTGCTCTGCCTGGTCGCGCAAGCTCTGAACCTCGCGCATTTCACCTTGCCAGTACGAAGACATGGCGTTCCATTCGCGGCGCAAGTGCTCATTCTCCGACCGCAAAATGCTTGTGTCTCGAACCAACTCGCTCGGCTCCGTTTGAAGGTCGTCATTCATCTGTCGATACCTCACGAGCAGACGTTTCAGGAACGAGAACGTATTGACCATGCGCTCTGCCAAACGCTCATGCCGAAACGCAGTCAAGATAGAAGCGAGCTCGCGCCTCAGTGTCAGCGAGTCGGACATGACAGTGAGCGTCGCGTGTGTTGGCGAGCCCGACCTCGGCTCGAGCAGATTGCCACGAACGTCGAAGCCAAGGATGGATTCGAGGTCAGCAATATCCACCTCCGAGAGTGTTTCCAAAGTCTGGAGCGCCTCCAAGCCACCATAGCCATCCCTCAGGAATGCGCCAGCGCGAAGAGTGTCTTCGTCGGCTGGAACGCCGATGATATGGATGGAGTCGCCTGACCCATACTCTGGCGGAGCGGTCCAGCACGCGGGAAGCTGGACGCTGGCGTCAACCGCGCTGAAACTGGATGCTGGACCGAGACCAGATGCCGACAGACTAGCGAACTCTCCCCGAGTGACGAGCCGTGGCTTGCGCTGCGCGCTGCCGCGCGATTGCGCTGTTGCATTTACAACCTCAGCCACCTGGATGCTTGGGCCCGAGCCCGAACCTTGAACGGCACCACCATTTGAAGAATTCGGCGTACTACCTCGCGTGGTACCCAGCATGCCACCGTCGCCCTGATCACCTTGCGCGTCGCCATTAGCCTTGCGGGCTTGCGCATCAGTGTGCGCTACCTCCTGCGGCTTGTGGCCGCCTTGTGGTGACCCCCCTGGCGCTTCGACTGCCTGCGAAGGCTCGGAGAGGCCCCTCGCATGGGCCTTGGTCCTGCGCGACGTTTTGATTTGCGGCCGCCTCACGGACGGTCTCCTCGCGCCCCGACATGTTGCGAAGTTGCTGCAGTAGCCTCGCGGTTGCTGCGCTCTCGCGTGTGTGCGTTACTCGTGGAATTTTGATTGTGCGACTGGACTTTGGATTGCGGTTGGAAGATGAAATCTGGCCGCTGGCCACTGTCCGACAGTTGTTGACCCGACGAAGAGACAGGGTGGAGAAGGGTTTCAAGGCGTGGCAGTTTCTTCAAGCTCCACGACTCTGAAGCCGCCTCCGCCCCACGCCCGTTGCCTCTGGGACCAGACATGATGCGTCAGTTCGGAAGCAAGTTCCTCTATGGCGCACCATAACTGGACGGGACGGTTGACACGAGGCCAAACGGGATTTTCCCGAGAGGCCGGAGTGAGTTGCTTGACGTGGCAGAATTCTGCATGTTGATTGGCTGGTTGATGGATTCAGCCCCGGCTGCACCCGTGTGACATGGTGTTCGCCAGGCTTTGACGGTGTTCCGCGGAACGAGTGTGGTGAGATCGAAGATGGGCCCCTCAGACTTGGAAGCTCGTGTTTCAGGACGAGAACCCCTGGAGTCGAGTGTTCCGTCCAAGTCGCCCCCGTCCTCAAGCGGGTTGACCTTCGGGATGTCGAAAACACCCCTGCAAACGTATTGCAGCTGGTGTCCCGCCTCGCTTCGATCAAGACCCACAAACTACCTCGCGCACCCGGAACAAGATCAAGCCTCGCAACACAAGTCACGCTGCGTGTAAGCCGCTGGCCCTGGAACCGGATGCCTGAACCCAAGTGCTGCAGAATCAAGGATCCCTGAAACGCACCCTCGGATCCAAGCCTGAAACCAAGCGAAGATACCCGACCTGATTTGTACCCAGAAGTCACTGACTGAAGAGTGGGATGATGGGATGAAAAATCCAGTCTACTTCGAAGTCGGCGTAAACAACGCCCCCAAGCATACTCAAGTCAAGATATTCACGAAGATCGCACGCAAGGAACACGGAAGAACACAGAAGAACCCAGAAGAAGATAGCCTTTACATTGAGCCTAGCGATAGTCTAGCAGATAACAATCAGAGAGTTCGTTTTACCCCTACTGCGCAAGTCGAGAGTCACTGCCAGCCAGGAATCGGGTCCGTCGGTCGCCAAGGACACGGTCGTCGCGGAGCTCCCCACCATCATCAAGTCCATCTGCGTGGGGATCATTCGCTCGAGCGTTTGAAGTGATCCACGCATTCCATATCCTAGTTGGGCCCATTGCGTGTAGGTAAGGGTGGTGTCCCATTTCATGTTACTGATTGAGCTTGGGGAGATTTATTAGCAGTTGTCCCCTGAGTGTTTGACTTTGAGACTGCATTTGTGAGAGAGGATTGTATTTGATTGTGTATATTTCCCTCGTTAGAGGGTGGTGCGCGTTGCGAAAGGCCCCAGAGTTGACCAGTACTCTGGAATCGGCCTAGTCGACTGGCGTAAGACCCACCGCCCAAGGGTCGAAGAATAAGTGGCGGCTATTTGTTGTGTATAACTCTGTATTGTATTGGTTTATCGGAAGCTGAGTGTATTCTGGGATCTCCTCGTGGATCTACCAGTTTATCCATCTCGTTACGCCTCCGGTCCCCCTCGCCATTGAGTAGTGTGTTCAAGTGGACGTCACGCTCAACTGGTTAACTGCCTATTTGTATAGAACAACTCACTTGGTGATCGATCCAGGCTCCCCAAAGGCAAACGACGCCGATAGGGATTCACAAGGTGACACGCCATCCCTGGAACTTGGTTTCAAGGAACTCCGGTTTCAAAGGACTGTGGTTCTAGGGACACCCCCTCTAGAGGCTTTGCAACGCCAAAGCCCGGGCTACCGCTATACAAAACCCCCTGGACGGTTCAGGTTTTCACCGAGCCTCGTCACAGTAGGGTGTAAATACTCGTACAACGTTCTGGTATTAGAACCGGATATTCTACTAATGTTGTGAGTCCGTTACACCTTCCTCGATCGCTAAGCCGCAAGTGACGATACCTTCCCCGTCTTATATGCATATAATGATAGTTACATTCCTGTCATCGCGAAAGGGGAGTGGGGAGTTGGTACTTTCGACCGAAACGTTTTTCATACACATATACCAACGCTCTATATAAATAATTCGTTATATATCTCATTTGGACATTCGTGATACGATTGATCTAGGAACTGGAAATATTATAATTTTATGCGTCGAAGCGCGGGAAGAAAATTAGCATCTATCTTGGCCGTAGAAGCAAGTAAGAAACAATATAACAAAAAGCACTAGATTCTATGGCAACAATATACTCAAATCTCGGCATTCGTATTTTACACTTCTATTATAAAGTATAATAAATATCATCTCTAAGTATGACTAGCTCTGAATTGATCCACTGCTATACAGATACACGGTTGATCTAAAACATCGTGTTATTACAGACGCAAAGTCTACAAGCCGGCATGATAGTTAATTGGTTCAGAAACACTAGCCGGCTTTAATGTATACTTGATTTGATTGTATATATCGACCTAGCTACGGTTGCTCTTGTATTTCATGTGTTATCTCGATTTTAAACATTTTGGATCTAGCTTTATATTTGTGTTCGCAAAAAAAGCTAAGTAGCACACACGCCACCATATCTGGAAGCCTCGGCAGCTTCGGGCATTTATGCGTCCTGGGGATATCCATATTAGCACAAAATGCAAATAAAGCGATTACTGGGCCTCATATGAAAATGTGCATTGATGCGAGTTAGAGGCATGGTAACGATAATATAATTGACTGCCGTTTCGGGATGCAACACTTGTAGTTCATATGTATGTTTAAAAGAGGTACTGCTCACTTCAGGATACTTTCACAGCTCCCGTTTATGACTTTGTTTTCAATCGCAACAAAAACATATTGTGGACTGTACATCTTCACGAAACTCATGGACAACACTCACGGATTGCGTTTCAGAAGATGGTGCACTGACCACCGCTCTGCGTTTCTGGAAGCTCCTACGAGCAGAACGTCCTGCGTGTCTTCTGGAACCAAATTTGAAAATACATTTTTTTAGAATTTCGTGCCAGTCCAGGACCCAGTACTTAATGACGATCAGGTGTGCGATTTGTATGGGTCCTGTCGCCCTTGACCAAGTATCTGTGCTGTCGACCCGCTTGCAGAGCACAGTGTAGCTTGGCCGATGCATAATACGTCGACGCATCAATGTTAATGGCAAGTTCCTCTGATGGAGACCTTGTTAAGATGGATTTTACTGGGTGAAATGTTCCTTATATTGTCCAATAGAAAAGTACCGCACATGTTCTAATGTGGTACACACGATATATTCGCCGAGGGATGTAAAGAGTGGAGGAGGACGCGTGGCATGGCCACTCTAGTCCTCCTCACTTTTGCAACTGACGGCCTACCAACCAGGTGCCTCATATTTCAGATAAGAGTACCAAAACCTCCACGCACGATGAGCACAAGCCCCATTAAGGGTGGCTCAACTCTTGCGCTGGAGAAGTTCATGGGAAAGTCGGAAGGGGAGTATCCGATGTGGAAGGATAAGTTCCTAACCTACATAGGTACACTTGACACGGCGTATGAGCAAGCTCTGCTCGATAAGGATGTCGGACCAGCCACCGTAAAGATGGTGGACTTCCTAGAGGCTCACCCTGAGAGACCGGTGGTTTCTATCACTGAGGAGATGACTAAGGAAGAGGAGAAGGTGATGCGTTACCGCCTCCAGCATTGGGAAAGGGCTCATGGCGGGTTGTGAAACTTGTTCAATCTATCCCTAACCAACTCGTTCCTCCAAGGACTGCCTGACAAGGCGTCTAACATGAGGCCTTGCGAAATATGGAAAGCGCTCGAGGTCAAGTATGGGGGTGGGGATGCTGGTGGGGTACTCACGCTGCGTCGACAATGGGACCAAGCCCTTGCCTCCAACTGGGACAATCTCGGAGACCTATTCACTAGGCTGAAGAAGGCACGTAACGAGATGAACCGGAAGATGAGCACGCTGGTGGGCAAGGAGATGGTGACTGAGTACTGGCTGTGCATGGAGGTGCTGGCTCAACTTCCAAGCATGTTTTGGGGAAGCAGCATCATCATGACGGAGGACTGGTTTACGGTCGAGAACGTTGAAGTTAGCCTTCGACGTGTCTTTGGAGGAAAGTCGAAGAAGGAGATCATGGAGCTCACGAACAAGAGGCGCTCGGTGGTGATCAATGTGGCGAAGAAATTCGTCGGGAAGAAGAGGACGCAGAATCGGACTGCTACTACTGCTTCGAAGACGGCCACCGCAAGAAGGAGTGCCCTGTTATGGTCAAAGATCGCGATCCAGAGCGAGCGGGTGGTCCACTGTTCCGCTCGAACTACCGGACGGTGCCGAGCACGTAGAAGAAGCGGGTTATGGCGGTCAAGAAAGGAAATGCAGTAAAGAAGCCGGAGGCAGCTGAGGACGAGGAAATGATCTCCGCGGAGGCTCACGAGTACGACGAAAAACTGCAAAAGGCAATGGAGAGACGAACGAATACGAGTTCAAGGACCAGTTCCCGTGAGTGATGGTGATGAAGAGCAGAAGCCATTCACCCAGATGGTCATCGACAATGAGGTAAAAAGGCACTTTGGAGGGTATTTGTCCATGCTTAAGCAATTGGAGGTAACTGACGACCTGTGGGTAGTTGACACAGGGGCAGGAGCCGCTATAAGTTCGGACAGGCGGTGGTTCAGCCACCTAGGGAAAGGTAAACCTCAAACTTTCGAGTACGGGAACCGGAGTACCTCAAAGAGTGCACTTCAACGAACAGTGAGATTCAACATACTCAAGCCACAGGGTAACTACAGTTGTATCTCAATAAAAAATGTTGCCTTTGATAAGGAGTGTGGTAGTAACTTGTTGAGTGCATACTACCTTGCCACACAAGGATACCGACATATTCAGGCGAAGACGGATGAATACCTGTACTTCCTGGATAGTAATAACCGCTTTGTGTTTGCGGCTGTAGCAATTGATGAGGTGTACTATCTCCCAAGTAGGCAACTCGGTGATTCTGCAAAAGTACTACCAGTCAGAAATAGTAATCCGGTGTTTGTTCACAATGCAATGAAGGAATGGCATCTGCGTTTGGGACACGTTGGATACTGTCTGGTGGGGTATCCATGGTGGACCTAAGAGGAGCCATTTTTTGTTTATCTTGAAAAGTGTATGTGGACCTGATTCGAACGCTACACCACGAGACACAAAGAGAGCCACTCCCACTTACTTGACCTTTGCATCAGACATGGTGTGTGGTACACATCATATTGGGCACACCGGCAGCGTCGGTGAGCCTCTTTGGCTTGTTGCATCGTTGTCAGCGCGATGCCTACGCTATCGCCGCTTCCTCACATTTCAGGACGACGCATATGAGCTATCGCAACCTCCTACTACTATTACTCTTCGTTTTACGCTCAAGAACGGGCAGTCACGACGTCAAATACTCGGTGCTTATATAAACATGATAAACATAACGCACCCCCCCCCCCCCCTCTTCGCGTTCGTGTTGACCTACCCTGGATCATCCAACCGATGCCAAGTAGTTATCGGCACCTATATAAATGGCTTTGGCGCTAAAGCGGCGGATCTGCGAGCAGGTTTGCCGAGCAGAATAGCTCGTAAGGCGGCTTCTTACGTGGTTCATTTCGACCATATTGGAGCGCACATAGCTCCGTTGTTTATGAAGCAAAACACAATATGAAAGTTGGGTTGGATTCTCCACCATCTCGTCTCGCGTTTGGGACCAAGCTGGTGGCAGAATTCGACGTGTAAGGCTTTCACATTTGCGCGCGAAAACGCCTTTCGTTTGAATGACATCTTGATTTTTGTATGGGTCGCGTGACTCCTTTTTTGTCCTGGCTCCTTTTAGGTCCACCACGGATAATTGATGGAGCACCGCGCCTAGAGAGGAAAAACATGGCATAAGTTAAATTTTTTTGCCGTACATGCGCTTTAGCAAAATCAAGGAGAATGCCATACCGGAATACGATAGGCACAAAGGCAACCGTTCCTCTCTATACACTTCATCTCGACTCACTAGGGAAGATGAAACCTGAAGGGTTATATGGTACGACAGGATTTAAGTACGCACTGGCAGTGGTGGATGATGCTACCGCCTATAAGTGGTATTTTGTGATGAAATCACTAAAGGAGGTGGGAAGAAAGTTAACAAATCTCATTACACAACTTGAAAGGCAAGTTCCATACAAAGTCAAAAAGATTCGAACTGATGGAGGTACTGAGTTTGTAAACTATGTGGTAGAGATATACTGCTCTAAGAGAGGTCTCTTATTTCAAAGATCGAATGTGGAATCCCAAGAAGAGAATGGGTCAGCTGAACGAGCACACCAAACAATAGTGGGCCATGTTCAATGTGCTCTGGCTGGATATGGTATGGCTGCGAAGTGGTGGCCTGAAGCTCTAATGTATATGACGGCAGTGGCTAATAGAGTGCCTGCTGCACGACTGAAGGGAAAGACACCCTACGAGGCCTTATACGGGACAAAACCGAATGGGTTGGCACTAAGGATATGGGGAAGTATGTGCTACGGGCACATACCAAAGTCCAAACGACCCAACAAGAAGTTCAGTGATCGGGCCACTGAGTGCAAACCTTTGGGGCTTTCAGAAAATTACTAAGGGTATCGACTTTTAGATGTCAAGGGTATTCGGTACCTCATAGCACGGGACGTGAAATTTGATGTAACGTCGACAGCCAGCTTAATTGTCCGGTGTTTTCCATCGGCCAAGATTGAAGTAAGTGAGGAAACAATCAAGCAGATATGTGGGCTAGGTAAGCGGGCGCGAGACACGGCTACTAATGTGCCAGCTAAACCGAGACGGACTGAGGAGTCACCAACTGCGGTTCCAATGAGTACAAGGACGGTGGGAGCCCAGTGTGATAAGAAGGTAATACCTCCCATTCCACGACCCCGCCGCAATCGACGGCCAAACCCTCGATTGAGAGATTATATAGTGGCCATCAATAAAGTCACAAAAAGTATAAAGGTCATACCTATTCCACTGCCAATCAAAGAGGCTAAACGAGGGCCACATGCTAAACAGTGGGAGGTAGCCTCCTAGTCGAGTACCGAGCGCTAGTTGAGAATGGTACATGGGAACTTGTAAAATTACCGAAAGAGCGGAAATTGTTAGGATGTCAGTGGGTATTTGACGTTAAATACAATGCTGATGGGACCGTTGACAGGATTAAGGCCTGACTGGTAGTAAGAGGAAATACACAAATTCACGGTGTAAACTACAATGAGATTTTCTCCCCGGTCGCGAGGTATGAGTCGTTGCGCTTGCTACTCGCTATAGCAACTATTAAGGATTTACATGTTCACCATCCACAGCATTCCTCAACGGAACGTTGTTTGAGGATATTTATATGCAACAACCTCACGGGTTTCGGCATGGGGATGGCTCGACCGTATGCAAACTAAAGGATATTTATATGCAACAACCTCACGGGTTTCGGCATGGGGATGGCTCGACCGTATGCAAACTAAAGAAGAGTCTCTACGGACTCAAACAGGCACCACGAATCTGGTACGTGCTCCTCAATAAGTTCTTGGTGCAACTTGGGTTTTCCCGGTGCAAAAAGGAGTACTGTTTGTACCGCAAAAGTGAGAGGTAAATGGAGAGTCGCACATAGTTCTTCTCTGTGTGTACGTGGATGGCATTACTATTGCCGCAAGTAATATGATACTCATGGAAAAAGTTAAGGCAAAACTTGCGTCAAGGTTTACTATGAAGGACTTAGGGGAAGTCCACTACATCCTCAAAATGGAAGTTAAGCTAGACAGGGCTAACAACTCCTTAGTATGTCCCAACATAAGTATATCATGGACTTACTACAAAAGTTTGATATGACTGAGTATGTCCCAGAGCCAATACCTCAGGCCAAAAGTGTAGTACTGGAAAAGGAAGAAAATATGAGTCCTGAGCAAATAGCAGCGCAGCCATTCGATTACAGAGGTTTAGTGGGGTCTTTGATGTATCTAGTTCGTGGAACACGACCAGATATAGCAAATGCTGTCAGAGAACTAAGTAAGGTCCTCTAATGCTCTAATAAGAGCCATTGCAGGGCAGCCCAGAGAGTACTAAAATATCTGAAAGGAACGTCGAAGTATGGGCTTGTATTCGATGGAAACTGTAAGGAAGTGATATACGAGCTATACACAGACGCGAGCTTCGCGAATGCAAATGAGAACCGAAAGTCAGTTATTGGGTATGTCAGTATTATGGCAGATGCGTGTATAACTTGGAAAAGTTCAAGGCAAGATACTGTAAGTCTCCACACAGCACAAGTTGAATTGATTGCAGCAAGTGAGGGAGTCAAAGAGAGAGAATGGTTGTGGTTTCTATTAAAAGAACTGGGCTTTAAGCAGAAGCAACCGATAGTATGCTGGTGTGATAATAAAGGAGCAATTAGTATAATAAGGGATCCAGCTAACCATGCTTCAACAAAGCACATTGATATCAAAGGGCTTTATGCGAGAGAGGTACCTGACAAAGGAAGAATAGTAGTTTCGTACTGCAGTACTAATGATATGGTTGCGGATGCCCTCACAAAGGCACTGCCTCAAACTCAATTTGAGAAGTTGAGGAGTTTGATGGGGGTCAAATACCTAAGCCTTCCCTTACCACAGCAACAAAGCATGGGTTGCTCGACTGCACGGATACTGTATCGCTTGGTTATGAGAAGCCATCCGGTTCATGAGCGTCAGCGTTTTGCTCGTACGCATTGAAGATCCACCATATGGTCAAGTTCAAGCCAGCCGACCTCACGATGAAGTGCAAAGATACTTTTGGGCCAAGATTCAAGGGCAAAGACATATGCGGTTAAGACAAGACAATAAGACACAACGTTATCACACTATTAGGACTTCAAATATGCTTAAGCTCAATGATTAAAGACTAGACTACGACGCATCACGATAACATGATGCAAACACAGCAAGAGCCACCTTTGGCCGCATCTGGGAAGGGAGGGACTAGGTCGCCAGCCATGCTAAATGAGAACTTTGCTCTAGCGCTCCCCAACCTCTGGAGTGGTGGTACCGCAGACCGAAGCCTAGGCGTTGTAACTGCGTCTGTCGTAGCCCCCCGGAGGTTTAAGTGCGGCCATAGGCGCAACGTCGAACCGATGAAGCTTAAAGCAAATTTGAAAGTGAAGAACAAAGTGACCCGCAAAAGGTGAAGATGCGGCCAATGAGAGCCTTGACAGGAATTAAGTTAAAGGCTGAAGTCATAAGATAAGTCAGAAGGCATATGAAAATCCAGTGATTGGGTCACAAAATTCAGTTTAGAGTATGTTTTTGGCAGTAATGATAGTCATATGCTTTGCTGAATTTTGTCATGTATAGTGAAAGGTCGTTAAGAGTAAAATTTGGTTTTCTGGCTTTACGAGGAAATTGTGAGAAATAAGATAAGACAAGACACGTAGATACCAGGCGTCCTAAGAAAATTGGGAACTGCAACCAGTGAGGCGGTCAACTAGGCGCGCAGCCACACGTTAAATGAATTAAGCGGAAAGTGTAATCAGAGAGTAAAGAAGGGACGTGTTAACAGCCGTTATAAGACTGGATAGAAACACTGTGTGTGCTCATAAGATATGATATGAGATATGATGTGCTTCAACTTTTAGTGGGAGTGTTAAGATGGATTTTACTGGGTGAAATGTTCCTTATATTGTCCAATAGGAAAAGTACCGCACATGTTCTAATGTGGCACACACTATATATTTGCCGAGGGATGTAAAGAGTGGAGGAGGACGCGTGGAATGGCCACTCTAGTCCTCCTCACTTTTAAACTGACGGCCTACCTACCAGGTGCCTAATAGACCTCGACCCAAGGAATGTAGCTGAGGTTGGCCACAAAAGCAGCAAGATGGTCAAGACCAAGAACATCGTGGTCGCGTCGACATGAATGCTTTGATCAGCGTAAACTCTTCTTCATAGATTGGATGGCTACTCCTAATTGCGGTACACACAACAACATTTCCCGTACAAGCGCTCAGACCTAAGTTCTCCTTCTGTAGCTTCTCACACCGCATGACGGTCTCCGTGGCCAGCGCAATGATGTCACCCTGCATCTCGTCTATATGTTTCAACGACATGAACCTGGTGCAGTACAGCTCGCTCTCTAGTGCCAGGTCACTGCCAGGTCCTCGAGGGGCATCTGGCCGGTGTGCAGGTTAAGCTGCGAGATGGCGATGGGCGTGCAGATGCTGCCGCACCTCCATTTTCACTGTTGTCCAGCAGGGCACCAGCGGCGTTCACGTTGGCTGTGCCCGCTGGTCTTGAACCACCGGCCACGTTCAGCAGCAGTGTGTCGTAGGTAGTTGCACCCTTGAACTGCTTTACCAGCGCCGGTAGATTGGGGGCGACCCCGTCGTCCGTTGCCTGCGAGTGCGGAGCGCTGCTTCTCTCCTTTATCCCGTGGATAATAACAATGCCTTACATTATCGGGAGAAAGTAAGCAGTCATGTAGCTGGTTATGCAGAGCTCCTCGTTCAGCGCGAATAATCTGGCGCAGATCAGATTATTCATAGCTTGGTGCGAATGTTCTAGGTGCAAAAAATACATGATACACGAGAAGAATCGAAACCCCATCAGTGTCATCACATCACGGGAGGCCACAGCCACTCTGAACAAAGCAATCATCGCCAGTGTTAGCCGTAGTACGCTCCAGTCCTCCTTCACCTCATGGTGAACCACATACTGCGTCTTCAACGAAATGTCAAGGTAGATCGGGAGCAGCACGACGAGGTCGTTCAAAGACATGGATCGAAACCTTTATTTTAACCTGGCAACCACAACACCACCAAAGCACCGTCACTCCACCGCCACTACGTTCGAGTGAAACATTCCACCAGCCAACTCACCTCCCCCAAATAGTATGCGGGAACCGATCGTTCTCAACGCTCGACCAGAGCCGAAGTAGGCACTCCATCGAGAACTGCACCATCGACACATACAGGAACACCTCGTACCATTCAGACGACGTCACGGCTGTATCCAGACATATACACCAGCAATAACCACAGACGGCCAGCACTGTGTGAATGTGTTCATTTCCCATTCACCGCCTCAGCTTCACCGTACCTCGGCGGTAGCTCGGCGCCGATAGGCGAGGCCGACACATACATGGTCAGCACCACGTTGAGCGGGACGAGCATCAGTACGCAGACCTCGACAACATGGGCACTGCTTGATCGACAAGCGGTAGTCTTGCAGCGCTTCGCCCGCAGAGCGAACTCTTCCCCAGCGTTATTTCGATACCGAATCAGCCACGTGGCTCTCTGATCACAACACACCTGTTGTGATCGACCTAACGCAGGCATAGCAATTGTAGGGGATGTATTAAACTCAAGAATGGATCGCAACGAGAGTCGGCGCGCTTTAGAAAATCAGTACCTTCCGCCCGATCGTGAGAGCTTGCAACAACGGGAAGCTCGCCACCGGAATCAGGAGAGAGCTCATCGCCGTTTGAACCCCCAAGAAGAAGTCAACCGTGCTTGTGTTCCCAATCGTGCCAAAGATGACACAAAGCGAGCGAAGAACGATGCTCTCCAGCTCCACGACGACCTGGGCTACGGTAAGTGCATGAGCGACGCAAGCCAGAGAGGTTTGTAGATTTCCAAGTCTACTCTGCACTAACTGTTGATAGCCGTGGCGTCAACGGCATTCACCGGAGCGACGTGAAAATCCTGCGCAATCAACAAGACACAACGCGTTGAAGTATGTTCCGTACTGGGAAGCTGCCATGGACAAACCCGTAACTTCGCTGCGAGCGAAAGGAGTATTGAAGATGATTCCAAGGGATCAAGTCTCAAAAGGGCAGAAGGTGTTGAAGACCATGTGGGCCTATGATCTGAAGGTCGATCACCTCGGCTACGCCATAGAATTCAGAGCACGGATTGTTGGCAGAGGTGATAAGCAGCGACCTGGTATTGACTACTTGGAAACGTTCTCTCCAGTCGCGAGGATGGCTACATCTCGGTTATTCGTCGCGTTGGAGCTGACGATCTACCAGGGCGACGTGAACACCACATACCTCAACGTGCTACTGGGTATAACTCTGCTCATGCGGTAAAAAAAACGCCCATACCTGGTCCTGTATTGCTAGCGTTAAGTGCGTTGCTAGCCTGCTATACATATCCTAATATTTGATCGACCGATATTCGGCGGTACCGGCCAGCGCACGTGCTGGTTGTAACTAGTTGTGTAGTGTACACTATAGAAGTAACCAATAGTTAAAGAAACACTAAAAAACGGTATTTTGAAGTTAGTGAAGTAGCGCTTAAAATAAATGGACTTGGGGGAACAATGGTACCCCCAGTGGTACAAAAAATCGGTCTGTATAATGCAGGGTTTAGTATGGGAAAAGAAAAAGGAGGCGTTGGGGGCAATAGTACCCCTTGGGTACAAATCCGAAAGCACGTGTACTAGATACAGTCCTAGCCCCAGTGGGACCTTTTGTAGGATAAATGGAAGGACAAAAATGTATTTTATCTTATCCTACAGAATAAGTTTTGTGGTACACTATAGTGAAGCCCAACTTATTTTACTTCTATCCTACGATTGGAAGGAGCAAAGGCCTCACTGGGGCTAACGATCTGTGAACACGTGCAAGCTTTTGCCTCGAGCCTGTTACGGTAAAGCTCGGGGATGTCGGCGTATGCTTTAATGTAGTAGTGATTATGCCCCATGGGGTCTTCATGAGTACCGTCCCCCCTCCCCCGCAAAAAATGGGGCACTATTAGGGGTCATCAATGAAGGTTAAGGTTAATGGGGCAGTAGGAATGTCCAATTACAAATAACGCCAAAACGTCAGCTTTAGTGGATAATTTTTACTATAAATATTGAATATTCCACGAAATTCTACAAACTTCAAGTGTTTATTACTTGTAGTTTATGGATGTTATTTGAATGTCATTTGAAATCGTACCTAAGAGCTCATAATTTTGGATAAAATGTAGATGGTAGGGCACTTATCGAGTTTTTTTTTTTTTTTTTTGTGGGGGGGGGGGGGGGTACTGAAGGGGACACAATCGCAGGTGTTACATTAATATAAATTAAACGGCTTTGTAAGAAAAGCGAATTGTTTACATTGCATGGTGGTAGCAGGTTATCGTCAATGCGATAAATTCTAGTGCGCTTAAAAAAAGAGTGTTTGTGCGTCTATCGACTACGGTACTTCGTTATAGTATTAAGTTTCAAGAGAAGCTTGTCTTAGTTTTGAGTACGTTTTGAGTACGTGGTGTTAGTTTGGGTTCTGTATATAAGAATTTAAAGTAAGTTTGGGTCAGAATGATCCCCTCCGTTAATTCTGGATCTAAAATCCAGAGAACATATATTGTGTGAATGCCTGTACCGACTTGAGTGAATAACTTCTGATATGTATGCGTGTATGAGCTGGGCGTCGTTGTTGTATTTTCCCTAGATAATAAGTTCTAGTTCTTGCATTTCCAAGCATTGCCAAACTGCTAGCACTTGATACCGTCGTCGGGTAGTCTAATGTGGTTGTGGCGTTTGCCCCCCATATTTTCTTTCTATATTTTTTCGTTAGACTTGTACAGGTATACTTTACTTTGCTAGTGCAAATCAAGATGTAGCCAGCGTAGTCGTGAATATCTGAACTATTGACATCCGGGTAGTGTGGGAATAGGTACTGGCCCTACCATGACCATATGATTTTTCTCAAGATGCAATTTAGGCTCCATGTACTAAAATGGTTACTGTAAAGTCAAAGGACGGGTAGAATGAACACTAGCAGTCTTGGTTCGGACTGAAGATGGACAGTTCCATGACCGTAACGGTGTTTAGCTTAGCTTAATATTTTAGATTTCAAATTGAGGTAAGTACGAGGTACTTAGTAGGGTTCTGTCCTGGAACGAGTAAGTTGCATGGAAGAAAGCAAGATCCGTAAAAAACACGATGATGTCATGAATAGCAAAGATGCTAGCTGCTCAGGCGGTGGAACGGCTAAAGCCTTATTCACCGTACGACTAATATAAGGGATTTGGCCTGGTCTGAAGGACAAATGCGGAGTATAATATCTTTTTGATGCATCATTAAATTCTATATAATGCCTGAATGCGGATGACCACGCATTTACGGACATAACCCCATAGACCTCTTGTTCGGGTCCGTTGGTTTGGAACTGGCAGAGGAGGTTGTCTAAACTTCACCCGACGAATGAAGAGTGAGGGTACATATTGGAGGATTGGTTTTGCTCATTTTAAACGTATATTGCATTTGTATTATTAACATACAATACCCATTCATGCGCCTTTATCATGTTATGCAGCACCCTTAGTTTGTGAAAAGGGCGTTCAACGTTTTGGCATTACAGTTATATATTCCATTTAAATATACGAAATGCGTTTACTTGTATTAGAAGAAGATGGAGTGCTAGCTTGCACTTGTGTTTATAAGTTCCAAAAATACCCATAAAAAGAGGGTAGGTACATTTATTTGTTTTGGAACAGCCTCTAAAGTTTTTTTTTTTTTGTGTGGCCTTTTATCGCGAAAGGGTGTATCGAGTTTAGCCGGTCAACTGCCCCCCCCCCCCCACACACACACAGTCTAAATAAATAATCAATAATTATTGTAGTTGCCGTTGAATGAGCGTTGGCGTCGCGAAGCCTTTTTTGCCACTGGAGAATGTAGCGGTTACAAGTTCATTCAGGACATTGGTTCTGATGTTGCGCTTGCTGGCCTCGTACAAAATGTACTTCTTACTGCAATTCCCCGGACAGCAACCTCGGGCGAGTAATATGTCGGTCGAGATAGAGCCATTTGCGCTCGTCGCTGGGTCAATGTTACTGGCGTTGATTGCGATTTTGACGGAGTAGAAGGTGGAAACGAGTCGGACATCAAGCCCATGAGCTCGACTGGATTTACGTCGCCGTGTACGGGAACATTCTCGTACATGCTATAGAGCGTCTGGGCGATCTCGCTGAGACAGGGCGGTAGTAGGAAGGTGCCACTACTCTGGCGCGCGGGGGGCGGGATTAGGGTGGCCGGGGCCACGCATTGCTTGCCTGGCTAAGCGCTTTAAGGGGTCTTCTCGCGCACTCCGGCAGCTCTCGCGGTCCTGTTGAGCGCTCCATTGCTGTAGCTGACGCTGCCGGCAAGTCCACGTAGACGCTGCGTGTGCTGGTGCTACTCGCCGGTAGGGGGCCCAGCACGACTGGTGTCGTGTGCGCTGCACCACGGTATCCACGTATATTTGTTATTTAACAAAACATCGAACATGTAGTAACTATCTTAATCATGCAGTTCCGGTTTGCCTAAGGCACAAGCCTTTATATATAGATATATATATATAGTCTAAACCGCGAAAAGTGACTCAAGAAGAGTTCAACAAGTTTTGTCGCGAATTCTATCTAAAATTTGGCCGCCACAAAAGTATTATTGAGCAAACTCTGGTCGATCCAAATCGTCTCATTTCAAGTCAGTAATGACACTGTAGGACAGTTAGTGTGGGACACTTTGGAGCTAAATCTTTCCAGATCCGCTCCAAGTTCGCTAATAGTAGGTTTGAGGTTCGCTATTTTCATTGCTACTCTCTCCTACGCAAGCGCGACAATATTTGACGGAGACGACGGCGAGGTCCTGCTTCTCTGAGCGGCGTACATAATGCACACTAAGTGCGTGCGCGACGTCAGCAACGGCGGAGCGCAGCTGGGGTACTTACAAGTTCATTCACAGCAAGTACCACTACAAACATCTGTCGGAGACGGCGATAAATTTATTGTTCGTCTACAACTGCCGTTTGGCGCGCAACATAAATCCTGATGCGGTATACGCCCAGTGTACCCTTGAAGAATCGAGTGCAGAGGAGGAAAGTGGTGATGATTGCGAACCATTGCTCGGCTGCCCGAGCACCTGCGTGTTCTCCAGAGCGGACGAGGCGGTGAGAACGAGGACTCCTCTTCGCACTTCAAGTCAGCCAACAGCCTTAACTACAGACAATCCCCTCGCTAGTCATGGCGTCGGGAACCCACTTTTTATTCCTAGATGAGGGTATTCCTGTCGTAGGGTGTACCATGGGGTGGTACACTGGGCTGTACCACATATAGGGTACATATTGGTGCAGTCTTTTGGTTACATAGACCTAAAAAGGCTGCTCAAATCGATGAGCGGACATGAATGGAATTCGTGCAGATATCGATATATACCTCGGTAGAACCGAAAAGGATAAAAGTATATTTAATATAATACCGTAAGGCATGTGGGGCATGATGTAGGTAATGATACTGATTTGCAAAATAAGTTGCCACGATAGTATTGAGCCCCATTTCACTAATGTTGGCAAGCACCCAAGCTCCATTCTGTTCAAAGGAACGGTACTAGCAGGTCTGAAAGCCAGCTCCGAATGCTAATGCAAGCATGAAATATGAAATCCGGCACGAAAAATGGACAATAGGAGCTGGTATCCTGGTTAGACTACTGCAGACGTCCTGTACAGAATGGACTTTTCCCATAGTTAAGCACCTCAACACATTCATAATCCGTGATTTTTTATTCCTTATGACGATTGAGGGGTGATGGGGAATATTTACTTGGCTTTGTATGTGACGGTCATTCAGAAATCATTGGGACCCACCTTTATATTCCTGATGAGCGGGTATTCCTATCCTAGGGATTACTACCGAGGGGATCGTCTGTACGGAGGTTCCCAGGAGTAGTGAACCAGCATTTCAAGCACTAACTTATATTGCACTATCTAAGATTAGCGTTTATTATTTATCAAATGCATTAATATCTCGAGCGGGTATACTTCCATTCACTTCTCGGTTGTATGTGCCATAGTGTTGTAGTGGTGGGCATGGTGGTGTAGTCTTGCCATCCGCTGCTGCTGCTGCACAACATTCTACTCTGGTCATTTTTAAGGCGGTCAGTGGTCTTTGCCAACTGTTTTATCAGATTAAGCTGATTAATCAAAAATTAAAACTGGTTTTGCCGCGGCAAAACTAACTCTAATGTAGGCGTTTCGCTGGAGGCAGACAAATTCACTTAGCAGGGGAAAAAGTAAGAGACTGCATTGGCATTGATTGGTGATGGACACAGTTGGGATTGGTGCTGTCTGGTCCTGTCGTTGGTTCCAGCTCGAGCATGTTGTACCTGTTGGTTTGGCACTGATTAACAATTGACCGTGTAAAAGTGTATGTTGAATGGGTTCTGGGCATACATATACAGTTCGGGTTGGTAGTTATGATGTCGATACACGGTTAATTTTAGCTGCGCGTCGTCCTGCGCGCCATTTGGGCTCCGCGTTGAGACGGCAACGAAGCTGGTTTAACCCAACATTCTGGCCAGGTACATCTGCCGGTATTTGCGACGATACTCTGCCTCTTTCGGTTAGCTCGCTTTTAAAACGTAGCCGCGTGCTCCAGCGGTATATCTAACGTGTTGTCGTCTAAAATGTCATACAAATAGAGAGCACAGCGCCTTGAACGCTTGAAATGCTTGGTCTCGTTGCTGCTGTAGACACATATGCCACCATGTGTAAATTTTGTTGCAGCGTGGAAGCGTGTATGGGTACAGGAGGTTCAGGCTGCGGGGATACTTTACTGTTTCTAAACGAGGCTTGCGCGAGTGCCTCTACAGAAGTATTTGAAGAGTGGATGGGGCTGCGGTTGGAAGCGCTTAGGGGTAGAAGGTATTGTTAGAACTTACCGCCTATGTCTTGATACGCAAAAGCGAGATTGAGATTAGAATGCTACAGCTACCTCGGCGCAAACACCTGATCGTAGAATCTTCAGATCCTTCATACCTTCATTTCAACATTCCTCTTCGCCGGCGATTTCAGTGAGTTCCCTATAACTTCAGTGTAGTCCGACTCGAGCCTCAGCTCGAGAATTCTTGGCACGCATTGTCGTCCTGTCGCTTTATCAGCCGCATAGTCTGCATCACTGTATCCAACAACATTAACCTTTTCGCCGTTTCCCTTCATACGCAGCATAAGCGACTTCGTTCCGGACATATAGCGCAGTACGCACTTAGCTAGCTTCCAATCCACGACCGTCGGTACAAGCGTCCTGCGTGTGGCTGTGTGTACTACCATATCAGGCCTGGTACAGCGGGCGATACAAAGCGAACTTCCGATGAGTGACTGAACGTCACCGTCGCTGCTCCTGCGCGTACCTATTGGCGAAGGCTGGACCGAAGACAGGATGCATCAACTGAGCTGCTGCCCGCCAATAGAGAGCAGGCACACCGCGTGTGCCTTCTCCAGACATACCCCTGGAACAACACATCGATCGTCACCTCCTGGTCCAGATCGTACCCGTTTTCATCGCTGTACTCGATCCTCGTGCCACGGAACTTGTTGATTGCATTCCAAGGCCTTGATCTCCAGCGACTTCAGGGCTTCAAAGAACAGCGTGCTGCTGTGTTCCAGTCACGAGCAAGCCATCTACGTGAACTCCACAACAATAGTACCACAGCTTTGTCATGTGGTACACGCACATGTCCACGAGGCTCTGGTGAAAACTAATCTGCACGAGCACCGTAGCTTGCTCCACAGTCTATCGGCTTGTTTCAGCCCGAAAAGCGCCTTCTTCAGCTCCAATTCTACCTCACCGTCGGTCTCCACGCCGATTTCTTTCAAGATTTCCTCGGGGATCTTCGTTCCTTGCGGCATTCGCAACTCGTTTTCTTGTCCGCCTTCACGTAGAATTTGGGCACGTCCCTACGCTTCGTTGGCACACCCCACTTCCTGGCAAGTACCAGTATCCGCTTTATGCTCGTCATATCGATGACAGCAGCAAACGCTGTAGTTCACGCCGAGTTTCTGCTCATTACCGCAGGCTACTAGTGTGGTATAGCACCCCGCGGAGAAAGCGCGAGGGTCGGCGAGAACAGCGCCGCGGTGATGGAGATCGACGCGACGGATGGAGCGCGACGCGGTTGACGGGGCGCGACGCGCTGTGGAGATGGACGGGAAAGTCGACATGGGTGATGGGCTGTGAGACACGGCGCCAGAATCCAGTGCGAGGTGTAATCACTCGACGGGTCGACCAGAGCCCCGTCTCTTCAAAACGCGTCGACCCTAAACCCCGCCGAGCAAAACCCGCCGAGCCCAAAACGCGCCGAGCAAAACCCGCCGAGCCAAAACGCGTCGAGCAAAACGCGTCGAGGTGAGATCTTGATTACGTTACGCAAATCAGGTTGAAGAACGGTAGTGCAAGCACGACAGACGCAAGGATAGACGTAGGGTGGTAGGCTTAGCAAGCACGAAGTAGGAGATAGCCAGTAGCAAGGACATAGGATAGGGTACGGACTCAGTCCCGAAATTTCTCTGAACCACAAAGACCTCCCGTCTTCCCTCCGGTTCCAGGGAACCACCAAGCGCCGGCCAGCAGAGCCGCCCCGATATCGCGGCCCCCCGTCGTTTGTTGGTTCGGGTACTCAACCCCCCACAGACCCGTGCTGAGATAAAGGCACGTTAAACGTATACCGGTTAGGGGCGCCCGATAACGCGCTGCTAGGCGAAGGAACGCACTGGCCCGATAACCGCCGTGCACAAGATCCCCGTGTAGGCCCGATAACACCACACAAGCCCCAGGAAACGCCGGCCTGATAACGCCGCACGCCCGACGGGAACGCCAAGGAAACGCCGGCCCGATAACGCCGCACGCCCAAGGCTCGACGCCCTACGACAAGGAACAAGCGTCAACCAAGAACCCCCCAACTCTGAAGCCTGCGAAGACTTGGGTCTGTATTTCGAAGATACGCTACTCCAACAACCGGGAAAGAGATTGCTCGGCGCGACCGCTATCCAGACGCGCCGAGTTTGTGCGAGACCGGCTCCGCGAGATTTCTGCGAGGCCGCTACTCCACACTAGCCGAGCCTTGAATAACTCAATCAGCCCTTCCGCTTCCAGTCTGTAGTCGTGTCAAACCTCTCGACCTCGGTCGAGCCTGATCCTGCAGCCCTCACAGCTGAGCGAGTCACATGCCCCTCCCTCGTCCAACTTTTCTTCTATCTGGAGCTCTTACCTTTCGCCCGCTCTCCTTGCCAGTGCTGCTTTGATTCGCAGCTCCGCTGTCCTGTTTGCATACGTCCGCACATCCTCAGCTTCGTCTTCGTCTTGGTACAGTCTCTGCATTTGCAAGTTTTGTGTCTTGCTCAGGGTCGCGATGTTTCGCACGTGCTGCAACGTCGCCACCTGCTTGTCCTTGGGCAAGTAGACTCTGTATCGGGGAATCCCTAAAAACATGCCTATTTCGGCGAATTGTTCGCAAAACATGCTGTCTACTCTAAAACATGCTTATTGACAATTGGACGATTGGTAACGATAGGACGAAGGACATGTTCTGCGTAAGTCGACAATCTGCACGATGCATGACCTTCTACGACGGGGGCGCTGCGGTGGAAGCTATTCAGACTACGCGCTGCCCATCAAGAAGCGGGTCATCGTTGTCCTGGGCGGAGGTGGCCGGAATCACCTGACGTGCTCATCCAAATCCTGCCCAATGTATGTGCGCTGTACCAGTGCAAGAACAGCAACGCTTCGTACATCAGCTCGATGGATCTAAGGTACATGAAATGTACTTCAGTACCCAAGCCTACAGCTCGCCAGCTTTCGCAGCTACCCTCCTTTCGAAGCAGCGTTTTGCCTGACCCATCGGCCGAAACCGATGGGTCAGGCAAAACGCTGCTTCGAAAGGAGGGTAGGCGCTGGCAAGTCAAGTACAACATGAAGACCAGATCATTCTTAAAGTCATAGCACGATTTACCGCGTGAAGAACCTTGGGCTTGAAGGCACGAAGTTAGAAAAGAAAGCAGCGTATAAGAAGATTCCGAGCCTATTAGAAGAGTTTGCGCGTCTAAATCCCGGGTTCATCACAGACTACCAGACCGACTCAAGTGGCCAATTTCTTAGGCGGATCGTCATCTGTGCTGCACTTGTTGGTAGAATGCCGTACAACCAATCAATTCTCGAAACCGACTGCGCCCACTCTACCAACAATAACTATGGTGGACTTCAAATGCTTCTTGTTGCTCGTGATGGTAATTGCAAGACCCTCACTCTCGGCGTTACACTGGTGAACTCGGGAGAACATCGAGAAATACGACTGGTTTCGGCTTAATCTTTTCCAGGCGGGACTCGTTGGCGGCCTACCCGTTACTTTGTGACCGCAATAAAAGCATTGTGTCCATGGGAAAACAGCACAACCTCGATATTCGGTACGTATTTATTTTTTGCTTGGGCATTATTACTACTGCAGCTAATACCTGAAAATATTTTATAAACAGATTTTGCACGATCCATATTGCGCAAAATCTTGTCGCAGACAAAAAACTTCCGTTCACGGAAGCACACAAGTCCTGGGTATGGGAACTACAAGGCGCTAAGTGTAAAGAGCTCTACGAGAGCACCTTAGCGATGAACGGAAAGAACATCAGCCCTAGTGTGGAAGCTTACCTGCATTGTATTCCTCCCGAACGGTGGACTTTGTACACGCACGGCTATCGGGGGAAAACCTCTGCATGGGTGGCGATCCACCAATTTTGTCGAAAGAATTAACGCAAAGTCACTTGTGAAAGGTGTTCGCACGTGTGCGCCTTACGAGTTTTTTTATCCCGTAATGGCCAACATTATGGCGGTGGTTCGAGAGCGATCCCGAAATGGGCGAATTGTAACGGAAGGTGCTCAAGATCTTTACGATATTCAGTTTGGTCTTATGGGCAGATATTTTGTGCACGATTCCGCCCAGGAAGTGGCATTTGTTGCGCGAATCGGAGTTTCCCCATGTTTTGACGCCGTGTGGACCTGGAAAAAAAATACCTGCACATGCACATTTATGGACCAGCATGGTGTGCCTTGTAGGCACATGACTGCTTTTCTCGTTTTCAAAAACGATCTCGACTCCGTCTACGAACGCTTTGCAGATTGCTACAAGGTGAACAACTTCTGCAAAGCGTTCGCGGAAAAAGGCGTGGAATTGCCACTTATGCAGAATATGGTCGATAAAGAGCTGCTCCCTGTGGTCCGGTCGGCAAGTTGTGGTAGAATACGAAAGCGGCGTTACCCCAGCAAAAAGGCCAGGGTGAGACCAGCCATATTCGACGATGTGCAAACTGCAGGCAGGTAGGTCACAACAACGCCGCTGCACAAATCCAACGGTTGGTTGGAATCTAGTTGTAGGAAGTGGAAAAGATTACGCTAGCTGTAGCGAACGCTTCGGGCGTTGTGAACTAGGAACTTAATCTGATATATGTACACCATTAAAAATTAAAAAAAAATGTTATACATACTTCAAACATGATTTTGGTGAGCAAACGCACCCGAGTACTTCCTTTTTGAGTTATGCCTGGTTTGTTTCATGAGTGAGCATATACTGAGTTTGGTGCACCACTTATTAGTGCTTCGGGGATTCCCAAATTTACATGAATTACTGAAATATTGTGAAGTGGTGCATGACCTCTGTAGCAATAAAACACCAGCAAAAGCTGTGCATTCTGTAGTAGGGTGCGTTGTGGACGTGTTGTATCCATTGCTCGAATATTTGATGTAGGATTCGCGTGTAATGGATGCCGATGGCATATATCACTGATATTCTGGACTAACCAAGGCCGTGCAGTTGTGCTCCAACAATGATGTTGGTACAGTGTACCTAAGCATGTTTTAAAGTGGAAAACATTTTTTTGCAAACACTTCGCCAAAACAGGCATGTTTTAAAGATTCTCCACTTTGTATCCCTTCATCTCCTCGCCAATGCCAATGATCGTGCCTGTTGAGCCCTTTGCGAGACGTTCTTGTTGCTGGGGTCTATAGACCGTGCACGGCGACCCGAAGAGTACTATGTTGCCGAGCTGAGGTGTCTGCTTCGTCAGCATCTCCCGTGGCGGCGCACGTTCTGGGTTAGCATTTGTCGGGGCTCGATGGAGGATATAAGCCGCGTACTGTACAGCACCTCCCCAAACGCTCAGAGGAAACCCACATATAAACACCATACAGTACACCATGTTCATCATGGTGCAATGCATCCGTTCTGCTTTCCCGTTGCTCGCCTGATTGTTGGCGTCGCTCCGCTGCCTCGCAACGCCAGTGGTCTTGCAGACCAGGTCTATGTTCTGGTATTCCCCGCTTGAATCCGTCCTTAGCACACGAATCTTATAGTCATGTTCCTTCTCGAAGAACACCAAGCAGTGGTCGAACTTTGCGGCCTGATCCTTCGTCCTCGCCAAGAACACCCTCACATAGTTGCTCTTGTGATTAACAAAGTTCGCCAGGTACCGGTTTCCCAGCCAATCTCTAGGCGTCATCGGTTCCTTCAGGTCTGAACATATTACCCCAGTAAGGCGAGTGCGCGCCACTGTCCTTCTGCGATTGCCTCCATTTGCTCTATTTGCATTCAGCGCAAGTCAGGCCGTTCACACGTTTGTGATCCGTGAGCGCGATCCCAGAACTCCGGTCCCATGCAAGCCGCTCCACCGAGTCGTAGTTCAAATACCGAAGCCGCTTGTGGAAGTCCACGAGCGTTCCTTGCTGCACATCCGAAACCCCTCGTTACCGCCTGACGCCTTCAGCACCGCCATAATGACCTGAGCCAACGGCTCCTGCCGTTTTACGACTGTTCTTTCCACAACCAGCACCTTCTTCCCGAAATCAACGTCGAACATCACGTGCCCTCCATCGTTGGCCGCTAAGACACGTAGTCCTTCTCAGCGTGTCAGCGTGTACCACATCATGTCGTAAGACAGCAACCTGTGAGCCAAGTTCTCTGCATAATACACGTCCGTGACCTTCAGAGTCTGCTCCTTTCCGCACGCCTTGACGCGCAACGTGAGCGTGCCTCTCATCGTGATGTTGAGCGAGGCTCCGTTCGGCTGCGTGCACGAGTCGACGTGCGGCGCCAAATCCTCCAGCCATGATCGTTCATCAAATGACGGCTTGAGCCACTGTCCAATATCGCATCTCTGTCGGGATTAATGAAAGCGTCACTCACAGCAAGTGAGAGGTCTGGCTGGCGTCGCCTTGCTTACCCCGGCACGCAGCCTTCAAGTGTCCGGCCTTCACGCACTTTCGACACCGCCGAGTTTCCGTCCTTCCGCACTAACTGCTCCTACAAGCCCACGGCCGATCTTTTTCTTCTTGGCATCGATCTCCCATGCTTGTGCAGAGTGGGCGAGCTCCACCGCGTGCGCCAAGTAGTCGGTACGGGAGTTTTCGACCTTGGTCATGAGCACCGTTTTCAGATCCGCGAAAGTATACTGCACAACGTTGTTCAAATAGTCTGCACCTCCAGCGGCTGCATCAGACACCGCCACCAAGTGCATGTAGTGCCCCCGGCCAAGTCCTTTTCTGGAATTTCGTGGCCGTGAACACCTCATCGCCTGTGCGGGCGGCGTAAGGTTGGTCTTGAAGGTCACCTGCATTTTCTGAGACCACCAGGTCTCCGCCTGCCGGTTGTAGTATCTCTCAGCAGTCCCCATCAGGTTATTCCCCAGCAAGTGGACCTTTCCGAACTCCGTCCGAGTGGCTGCAGGTCTCCTGCCCGAGCAGTATCTGCATCTCAAAGCGCTTCCCGCACTCGAGGAATCCGGATCCGAGCCCCACGTAGAGCTCCTTGTGATTGAAGAATCTGATGGCCAGTTTATTCTGGCGCGCGTCAGGATAGCCGATGCCCTGTTGTCCATGCTCTTGTCCACATCCGCCTCGGCCTTGTCCGCTTTGGCCTTGTCGTCGTGGATGCACTGGAGTTAGTCCATGAGTAGTCCTGCTTGAGCTGCCTGCTGTGCTTGTTGCGTGGCGTAGAGGTGCTGCAGTCGGGAAAGAGGTACCTCGTGATCTTGGCGCTGTGCTTCAAAGTACGGGTGCGATGGCTCCACTCTCCGCGGTGGCGTCATCGCCGGCAGCGGCCTTGGCGACCCCGCCAGTGAGTCGATGTGTATCGGCCATCTTCTGCTTGTGTTCGGCGGCTTCAGAGGCTGCGTCCACTTGGGCTCATAACCTGTTAGAAGGTATCGTTAGAACTTGCCGCCTGTATCTTGATACGTAAAGTGGAGAGTGAGGTTAGAAAGCTACAGCAATCTCCGCCTGAACTGGTCGGCGCTCTCGCATGATCGTAGAATCTGCAGATCCTACAGATTTTTCGGTCCAACACTAAGGTCCACCCATTCATATAGGTGACGTATGCGGCTCGCCGAACGGCTCTTACAGCGTCGCTCCAGAAGTTCATTACTCTTCAGATTGATTCCAGAGCGCGCATAGACTGCAAAAAATCCACACGGAGCGGTAGACTTGATTTACGTGCTTCATACCGACCTGCAAGCATAGTGGTTGGAAACGGCTCTTCCTGGAAACCCTTTTTTTGGCAATTTGTTCATTGTCGATTTTAGTAGATCCTTTGAAGATCAACATGCGAGAGCAACTAGATTTTGCCTTCGCCGATGCCTGCTTCACTCACGAGTTAATTACCGCAAATCACCAAGCAATGACACGAAGCCTCGTTTCTCAATATCCAGATTGGGGTTGTCAATCCGCCTGAAAGCTGCGCTGTAGCGTATCATAGCGACAACCTCGCCGGATTCCCACTTCGAAATCTTAGCAGCAAGCTGATCTGCATGCAGCGACCTCTGCAGGGCAAACACATGAACAGTAAAATCGGCAGGGTTGTCGTATTCAGGTTCCATGCCCAGATTTTCAACGGAATCTCGTCCATGCCCCAAAGCAAATCACAACTTCTGCATATCGGTCCGCGTTGCGTCATCTCACCGAATGTTTTTGTCTGCTCATTCGGCTTGATGTGGGATCACGTCGTAAAGTGCTTCGCATGGGGAGCTGAAGCCTCCCCGCCACCGGGAATATACATATGCCGCAAATTAACGTGTTGCTGGCAGTACATCGACGTACTCCAGCTGAAGCGTATCTGGAACACCAGGGCATAAGTCTATAGTACGATTCAGCGTTATGGAGAAAACCGCATTAGATTATGGATCCCGCCTAAACTTGGCTCCGACATTGACACTACGCTAGTATCACAAAAATAATACAAAAGCGTTAGCATACCGTAGAGTATGAAAATCTTTCTGCGAGAAACTAGCATGTGACAGGAAGGTATACAGGATATACAGTCCATCCTCGACCGAAAGTACCCGATCCAGCCGTTGTCTCAACTAGAATTAATTACTTCAAATTTGTTTGTAGACACCACTCGTTTGGTACTACGACAGTTGATGTAGGCACTCTCTTCAACAAATAGATCGCCTTGCCGAATCTGCTCGAGATTGCTGTTGACACCTGCCGTGCCATCTGCTAGAAGAAATGCGGATGCTTGGTGCTGGTGCACTGAAGGCAGCAACCGCAATTGTTCTGCTGTTGAAGTTTGCGATCGAATGTTCCTTTCGGCTTATTTAGTAACATGCTGTGGAAAGACACTTTGTGGGCCAACCTCGCTGAGGTGGATCATATTTTCCGATTCCCGGATTTGACGTGAAAAGGTTCCTATTTCACCACGGCCGAATCTGCTAAGAGTTGGTTTTGTAAGGTTGCGCACCAAATTCGCATGACCACACACAAATAACCGTGTCTACACTGGCTGAGCAGCTAGCTCGATGGCAACACACTTTAAAATAGCTTCCGTCTTCTCGTGGTTCTCGGACCGCGTTAGACCTCTTGGAGTTACTGGTGCCAACATCAACATTGCACACGTGTAATTTGCTCTTTACTTTCGTCAGATCTGAAAACTATCAACTTGCTACATGATTTGTGTGAGTGATCTACCCTAATAGCATTTTCGCATTATGAGCCGGTCGTTTGCGCTTTAAGTAACTTAGTACATACTTTCGTTTGCGAGAGCCAAACCTCCTACATCACCTCACGGTCTAGACAAAGATGGTTAGTCATGGACGGCTAGACCAAGCATTTCGTTTTTTATTCATTTCCGAACTTGCACGAGCTATCAATAGGTAATAGCGCTTCTGGCGGCGACGCGCTGCGTTGGTGGTAGCGGCTGCTAGTCTTTTGATTGTTAGCATGCTGTAATATACTAGAACAACTGAATCGACGAGGTTGCGGTTTGGTACGTCATCAAATCGAAAAATGCAAGGAGTATGTACTGCTTCCGATGAGGATAACTAAGCATCATCGATTGCAGAGAACGATACTACATGAGACCGCGTCAAACAAAATGTTACTTATCAACCTAAGTACGAATCGCGATTTTAGTGGCTTTAACGGAAATAACAGTGTCTTGCGCACATTTTAAGCCCTTCCATGGTCAATAATGCTGAAAATTGGTCAACGATTTCTGAATGACCGTCCCATACAAAGCCAAGTAAATAGGACTTCCGTTTCAGAGTCGGAGAGCTCAAGTGGGAAGTCGAGGGCCCTCGGAGCGGGTGCCCCTTCACAGGAAGCACAGGAAAAGATTTTTAAACTTGGATTGAGTATTGAACGGAACAAACCATGGAGATTACGGATGGAGGAGTGAGGATGGAGAGCGGGACAAAGCGTATGAGGACTCACACTGACCCGGAAGCGGCTCGGCAAGCACCAAGACAAGGAGATGTTGATGCAGAAGTGGAAGCGATATGGCTTCAGTCTGACTTGTCGGACGAACAGTGGGGACGCGTAGAGAATGGACTTAAGGAGACCAACATGATGGTGGCCTTTGCGATGAACGAGATTGCAGTTGATGTTGGTCGGTGCTCGTGGTTTCTCAAGCATTTCACTGCTGTGATTCTCGAAATGTGTGCAGACATGAAGGTGAAGTTCGTGCGCGACGAGCTGTGGTCAAAGAAAGGAGGCAGAATGCTCATTGGCAGGCCGAGCACACGTGACCGCAACCTGTGGATGTTGCTGAAAAGAGGGTATCTGATGGTAGATGTGGGGGCCGCGACAGGTCCCGTGAGAATATTCGTCCGTCCAGACTACACAGGCAAAGAAAAATCGAATTTATCACTCAACGAAGTGGAATACACCAACGGCAACAAGCTCCAGCCCACCGAACTTGTTGACATGGTCCGCCAGTGGGGAGGAACTGATGTCGTGGTTGTCTCTCACACCAGGTACAACAAAGTGGAGCAAATGTGGCCACCTATCTGGTGTATGCAGGATGTAGCGGACAACTATCAGCTCCGGTACTCGTTTCGACTGTTCTTCGCTAGCGCGGAAGAAGCTAACAGAGTGTACGCTAACTATTTGAGCGCAACGACTCCACGCGTGTGTCGTTTTGGCTATCCCGTCGACACCGTGGAATTTGGCATGGTGTCCAATGTGGATTGGGATGGACGAAACTCGCGCCTGTATCGTATTGGAACTGATGATGAGGCCAGCAAACGCAAGATTTTGGTTCTCGGGCTCAGGAACGAAGTCTCGCAGGAGCAATTGCAGCAACTGCTCGAGCACCACGAGCTTAGGACTACAGCAATCACGATACCGTCAACCAATAGCTCTTACGCTGAAGTGGAGTTCTCAGATTTGCAAACAGCGGAAAGCGCGCTGGCACGGTTTGGACGAGATGGACGAGAGCGCCTTCAGGTGGGTAGCATACCGCTCTACCTCAAGGCGAAAAAGATGTCGAAGGGGTGTCATGAATGCGGTCGGCTAGGGCACTTCATCGCTGACTGTCCGGAACTTGGGCACAAGAACCCGTCAAACACCAGAAACAGGGACTCCCTCGTTGATCGTTACCCAGATCCCCGTCAGCGTGAGCTAAGTGCGGTAGCTAGAATTCCCGAGTCTGGTATAGCTGTAGCGGAACGTATGGTGAACAGCATTGTTGATGTGAGGCTGGAGGGCCTGCACTCGGCACTAGAAGGTTTGACGCGCCAAAACCAGATCGCCGAACGCCATCGTCAGCAACTCGAGCAGAAGATAACGAAAATGGAGGAATCAACGCAACAGATCGCGGATCTTGCAGCTCGACGGGCCGTAGCTTTCTTTCTCGAAGCCAATCAACGTGCAAGCAACAACCCGGACGAGCAAAATACCGAAGCGGGGGATCAATACATGCGCGATGTGCAGCAGCCTGCCTTCCGCCAGGATTTTCACTAAGGAGGTCAAGTACGCCACGCTTGGCCTCCATTCGATACAAAACTGGCAACTGGCAAACTACTCTCCTCGCAGTGACTATTATGATGTTAACACTATGTCAATCTACATTGGCGGCTCTTGATGCCCCCGGTATGGACGTGACCGTGGCAATGTCGGATATGCGATCAGGCAGTGATCAGTACTTTGCGGCTACCAGTACCTCCAGCGGCAGTGATGCATCGGTGCTAGAGGATCAACGATTGAGGCCAGGGTACGACACACCGCGACACCGCCGGGGTGGAAGGAACCACCGGAAATGGCGGCCTACCCGCTGTTGGTTGCGAACCCCAGACGACACACCCCGTAGCACAGTTCTTCGCAGCATTTTGCAGCGAGAACATTATTCAGGAGACTACATTGGAGATAATGACAGCACACTCGCCGATGACGAAGGGATGATTCGGGTCAGCACGACAAATATCAATCGCAGCTTACGGCGTAAGATGAATGACGAGCTCGCAGGATGGATGACAGCCAACAACCAAGATATATTGGTTATTAGCGACCCGGATATTCAGGAGCAGCGCGTAGAACAAGTTTGGGTGCGCCCTCACGATGCAGAACACATGGTACCCAGCGTGTTGGTGACGGGTACCAAGTACATCGCAATGGCGTTTAATCGAGAGCGGTGGGAAAACCGTATCGTCAAGAAGAGCATTTCGTACTCTCCTAGTCAGCGCTCCATGTGCGTAAAGGTCAGGCTTGGGCGGGCCAGGTCACTGTGGATGATCGGTACTTACTCTCATCATACGCCTGAACGATACGAAGATGAGACCGCCAGGGAGTGGGCCTGGATTCAGCATGCAGTCGCAATGGGACGAGATGAAAACGCCGTTATTTGTGTTGCTGGTGATTTTAATACGTACCCAGATGAACACCTCGACAGAGAAGGTGTGACTGAGCGAACCAGGGAGGCTAGGGAAATGAGCGGTAAATTTGCAGAATGGACTTCCAGTTTAGGTTTGATATCCACATTCAAGCTGCGGCATCCAGTCACACCGAGATACACCTACGCCCGCCGGAACATTAAAACAGCCCTAGATGATATTTACGTGTCAGCCGAACATGAATCTGCTGTTGCGCGCAGTGGAATCTGGCTTCGCAGTATTATTTCGAGTGATCATGTGGGGACTCCTTTGTTACTCTGAGTTGTGAGCGCGGCGGCCATATTGCAGCTACGATTAAAAACATCATCCCGATCAAGGTCGTCAACACCAGAACCAAAACACCATCGGAAATGGAGGAGTTCACAGCAAATACCAGTCGGTTGATGTGTGAAGGAAAGCTTCAACTGATTAAGGACATTGATCCAGAAACAAGTTCTGCAGAAGAGATTCAAACTTGGCTTGAAAACGCGATCGAGAACCTAAATCAATGCCTGTACAAGAGCGCCAAAGACCTCTGGGGAGTGACCAACCAATCTCGCAGGACACTCGCACGAGGCGTGTGCATCAATCGCAGTAATCGCTGTACTGCGCAGTTACGTCAGCTCGATCAGCTTGCCCAGTTGTCCGGCGTTCAGGTTCACGAGCTAGACCAAGCATGGAACGGATTACTGTGGCCGAAATGGGTACTATATCCAGACCGACTAGTTCGTGGATGCGCTCACGAGAAAGGTACTAGAGAACTGCTGGCGTTAATATCACACAAGCCGCAAATCGTTACTACTGAGGAGTGGATGGCGTGGGTTCATGACATTCACAAACGCTGGAAAGCCATCATGAGATCGCGGAGGGATTGGCGTGTTACTCAGCAGCGAGAACGTATTCGGTGTCAGCGTCAACACTGGTTTGTAGAGGGAGGCCTCAAGCGATTTCTCAGCAGTACTCTCGGTAAGACCACGCCACCAGTGACGATACGGAGCGCTGTTATCCCAACCGAGGGAGGTGCTAGGTACACCGAACAACGCGACGAGGTGCAGGCGGAATTGATTAAACTACTGGACAATTGGATACCTCCCGGTGAAAAAACGAATCCACCACGTTATCTGACCACGCTTTCAGCTGAGGACGCTAGCAATTTACCAGAATTTGCACGTGAGTGGATACTCCCCGATATTGAGCGTGGAGGTCGATTCGCAAATTATTGGCTCGAAGCAGGGAACTCCTGGGAGGATTATGTGTATACACCTGAAGTGCAGAAGGATATCGATCGCCAATTGAAAAAGCACGTCGCACCCGGATATGGCGGCATCTCTCAAGAAATGTGGATAGCGGCTCCAGAAACAATTCGAGCAAGAGAACGTAAGGTTATTGACTTAATCCTTAAGTCTGGGCGAGCGCCAGCGATCCTACGACGGAAGCAGATGATATTTCTACCCAAAGCTGCACATGTCGACCCCACATTGGACAATGCAAAAGGTCTGCCGCCGTGGCGACCTATTACGGTCCAATCCGCGTTCGCAAGTCGACTTTTCTTGGTTCTTAAGCGATATGTGGAGCCAGGAATCCCAATCAGTCGAATGCAGCACGGGTTTCAGACTGACCGGACCGTTATCGATGCTGCTTTGCTTGTCACACTTCTGACTGAGCGCTCGCATGCACTGAGAGAGCAGTTAATCATGGTATCCAAGGACTGCCTGAAGTGCTTTGACCGAATTCCCAAGTGGTGCATGGATCTCATCTATAGGGGAATTGGAGTACCAAATACACCTCGAGAGCTTATGATTGATCTTCTAGGCGCCGGAGAAATTGATGTTCGTACGGCATTTGGTTGGATTTCCACCGGTGCTCGTGAATTTGGTATTGGGCAAGGGTCTATCTTGTCGATCCTCCATATAGCCTGCTACATGGATTGTCTGCAGAATCAACTCGAGAAGTGCCCCGATCCCGTTCACATCACACATCACCAAAAGGAAGCGGCATTGATATTAGCAGCACATTGTTCGTTGACGACCAGCTAGATGTAACAACCTCGCATCGAGGAATTCAGGCGCGCAGTGTAGTGACGAATGTTTTCACGGGTAAGATGGGAACGGGAGGCGTGTTCGGTGCAGCCAAGTCCTTTATGATGTATTTAGCCCCCACGAATACACACTACGATGCGGTGGAGCTAAATGACGGCTACAGCATACCTCGACCAGTCCCAGTAGTGGCGCCAGACGAAGGTTTTAAACACCTAGGCATTTACCAAGGTGGAGGAAACCTGTGGGAAGCCACAATTTCGCCGGTATGGGTACGCTTGACGGACGAAGCAGCGCGACTGCAGCGTTTGCAGATATCGCTAGAACAGTTTCGATACATCGTTAACAGTGTATGGATTCCACGACTGCGGTATCGGATGGTTCTTGGAGGAGCAATATCGGTAGCTGGTATGGTCGACACGTTTATTCGGCAGGTTGCTCGATGCGTACTTCGGCTGCCATTTTCAACCCCACGATATGTGTACTATGACAAACTGAATGGGATCGGCCTTGCGAGCTGTGAACTCGAGGCGAATGTGCATCGGCTACAAGAGGCCCTGCGAATCTTGAATACTCCGACCCTGCCTGTGTATCATGTACTGGTGGAGAGACTGGAGGCCTATCAGTGCAATGCAGGCCTCACGGAAAACCCAATGAGCGTTCCTATCTCGCCTCCGGCTCATGTTCGAACGTGGGAGGCACAAATTATACGGTTCGCGGCGACACTTGATCCGCCACTTCGTTGCGCAGTTCGCTGGACCCCACCACCAGACACAATATCTACACGTGCTAATGATCGACCTCTGCTCACAATTACCCCACCGAATCTCCGCAAAACACTCGTAGCAGTTAACTGGAATTCACGCTACAAACTACGCTACGTCGGGGACATCTGTGCCGAACTCGGAACGCGCCTGCTTTCAAGACGCCAGCTGGAGGAGAGAGGTCGTTGGAGTCGTGCAAAGCTGCTTAAAGTCGACCAGCTCTACGAATACTGGAAATCGCAGTTAGCGGCGGGTGAGAGCTATAACTTGCAAGATCCAGTGGGATGTGAGCCAGTCCCCGCTGGTATCAGTCCGTACCAGATGCGAATCGGTGTGGGTGACTGGGTCGTAGCAGTGAAAATGGAGATGTCAGGGGGGGAGGCACGGATTCTGCACCACGAGCTAGGGTACAAGGAAATTGGTGACTTGAAAAAGAATACGCTCGGGACGCTCATGCCTATTCAGTGGTGGTATGAACGTCCAAGAGGCAGTGACATCTGGTATAAGCGCACTCATCGCAGGTGCGTTGATGAATATGAAGCGGTGTGTGTTCCAGTGGTGCCAACGTACTTGCCGCGCAGCGCACGAGGAAGTGACAGAATTATACTATGGACTACAACTGAAGTAGCAGGAGTTCGAGGTGTTAATGATCGCGACATCTTACTCGAGGCAGCAGCGCGTAGTCAGCTACGATACGACGCAACTTTACTGCGAGGTCGCCCTTTGGAGGAAGCAACAGCATGTACTGAGTGTGGACGGTATCGTGGAGAGAAGTGGTGTCAGAATTGCAGGCGTTGGCACCACCCGCAGTGTCTACGGGGGGAATGTTATAACAGTCCGATCGCCGACGACGCGGTGTCCAGTTTTCGTGCTGCCAGTGTATCATATGCCTGGACCGAAGGGGACAGATCGATCATCGTCCAAGTTGGCGACGGGAGTGTGGTAGCGGCAAGCACTCCAGCATCACAAGGTGGTTGGGCTCTCCAAGCGCCTGGTGGTCATACCGTGACGGGTCAGTTGAACATCCACCATAATGATATCACGTCTACCCGTTGCGAGATTCATGCCTTATTGGCCGGGATCGTTCTGTACGGTGACAGCGGGGGGCAGATTTGTGATAACAAAAGTGCGATCGCCGTTTTTCAAAAAGCAAGAGCTCTCGCACAGAGGAAACTTCACCAAATTAAATATCGAGACGTCCACCGCATAGAAGTGCGTTCACTTTGCCGAGCTATGTGCTCCAGAGGCTCAATGATGGTCTCCTGGGAAGCCTCGCATAAGGAAAATGAGTTTACGACAGACGAAAACGTCCGCCATCGTCGTCAGGCGCTTGCAAGTGTTGATGCGGCAGCCAAAGCGAGTCATACTCAGCAAATGCTGGCATCATACTCCGATTGGATTGACTATGACTCCTACATGATACTTGATGAGAACGGTAAACTCGTTTTCGGCAACACGCTGCAGTACCTACAGACCCGCGTCGCGGAAGATTATCGCCGACGCTGGATAAGCAGGCAGCAAATGAAACACGAAACAAGGCAAACCCTCGCTCCAGATGAAGTGAGCATGATATACAGTGACAACTGGACGGCTTCATTGCGAAGGTTCTATTGGCGGACACGGGGGAATGCTCTCCACACGAACGTGGTGAAGCACCGTTTCGATACCAGGTGGTCTGCTCATTGCGTACGCTGTGCAGAAGACGGTGATGGCGATGACTCACTAACAGCGACTGATACTCAGGATCATCGATTTGGGCTCGGGCTACCGATGTGTATTGAGGTTACTCAAATGCAAGGCCTTCTTAACGCACTATATTATGATCTTGACAGAGATAGCTGGCTTCCTGATCAGCATATTTTCCTTCCGGCGTATCGGCCACACTATTGCTGAGGCCGCTGGTACGGGGCAGCGAGAATTATGGGCGTTGAGAGCAATTGATGGGGCGGTCCAGTGGAGGCCTATGGTCAAACTCGCGGAAGGCTTATGGGCTCACGCGCAATGGGTGGACTGGCTGGGAAACCCAAAGCACCTTTGTCAAGACGGGCGATTCGTCGAGGTTGTACAGCACGAGCTACACCAAAGTGATGTCGCTGGCTGTCTACTGCCCGCTTCACTGCTAGATGTTGTACAGCGATGCCACTCGCAGGTTGGCCTGTACCAGGCACACCTAGCCCAATGGACACCGTGATGGGCAGCCGTCACATTCCGATGTGGTGTTCCGTTTGATGCATTTCCTGGTATGGCACATCTAGCTTCGCCGAGTGATATTTCAAGCTGGTGGATTGACGACGTATACAATCCCAACACGGCCAACTGGTGGAATAGATTCAAGAGTTTGTATGAGAATCAACTGTTAATTGATTCGCCGGTTTACTGGGTAGCGACGTACTACGGAGGTGAAGGTCACATGCTGCTGGAATCAATCGGCTGTGTGTGGGTCGTCAAAGTGCCTTCAGGGAACCTGCGTATGCGTACAGGATACTCCATCTTACAGCAACATCATCATCAACCATTCAGTGCGGTTTTCACTCGTAACCTACGAACAATTCTAATCGGGGTGCTGGCGAGAGGAGAACTTGCAGCGGAGCATGCAAGGCGGACTATTCCACTTTGGGGGCAGGTTTTGGAACAAAACGTCAAGGGTGAGTGGATATTGCCGGAGTGGACAAATATCGAAGCAGAGACATCAACGCTTATCCACCCAGTCTTTGATTGGCATGTCATGAATACGGGTGACACCAGAGTGCCTGCGTGGTGGGCGCGGGTTCGCCATCAGCTAGATCTCCTGGTACTCGGGGTCTATGACGCTCCTAAAGGGTGGCGACGTTATCCAACGATGACAAAACGCAGTGAAAAATGGGCTAACGCCATGTCGTACACAAGCGCACAAGGCAGCAGCTTGCACGCTCGTGTATTTCTCGGCACATGGAAAACACTTCAAGAGTATTGGAACTACACCTGTTCGCAGTTGGAGGAGGAACCAGCACAGCAAGAGCGACGCACGCTCTTAAACGACGTTAACGCAGGAATTAAAACACGACGGGTTGACTGGGCTCAACACACTCAAGGTATCCTGTCACGTCGACTTCGTCATCGACAAAACCAGATTCGAGATCGGGGTCGACGGTGGCATGAGCTTCGACAACAAAGCCTTCCCCATGTGGAACCCGACACTACGCGATAGTGTGTCGATGCTCGCACGTTACAATTTGCATGTTTTATAGGACTCGACCGACCAGGTCATTGTGTAGGGGCTTCTACCGTAGGTGTGTGTCCGACGGACACGCAATCTATAGGCGGGATTGCAGCCGAGCGCGATCCTGGGAGTAGGCAGCCATCAAAACCGGAACAAATCCAAAAATACAAAGCCAAGTAAATATCTCCCTCACCCCTCAATCGTCATAAGGAATAGAAAATCACGGATTATGAATGTGTTGGGGTGCTTAACTATGGGAAAAGTCCATTCTGTACAGGACGTCTGCAGTAGTCTAACCAGGATACCAGCTCCTATTGTCCATGTTTTGTGCCGCATTTTACATTTAATGCTTGCATTAGCATTCGGAGCCGGCTTTCAGACCTGCTAGTACCATTCCTTTGAAAAGAATGGAGCCTGGGTGCTTGCCAACATTAGTGGAATGGGGCTCAATTCTATCGTGGCAAATTATTTTGCACATCAGTATCATTACCTACATTATACCCCACATGTCTTACGGTATTATATCAAATATAGTTTTATCCTTTTCGGTGTTACGAAGGTCATACTTAAGTATATCGTTATCTGCACGAATTCCATTCATGTCCGCTCATCGATTTGAGCAGCCATTTTAGGTTATGTAACCAAAAGACTGCACCAATCCGTACCATATATGTGGTACAGTGCGGTGTACCACCCCATGGTACACCCTACGACAAGAATACCCTCCTCTAGGAATAAAAAGTGGGTTCCCGACGCCATGACTAGCGAGGGATTGTCTGTATATTCAACTGTCGGATATGGCATTTTGCGGATATGACATTAGCTAGATTGTGCTTTGCAATGATTTTGCCGACCATTTTAAACGCTAATCCTGCTCCTAAATATGTGTGAAAAAAGATATACGACCTGCTAGAACTATGCATAATTCCACTTCCTCATATTTATATCGACTTGGGAGAGCCTGTCAGCGGCCATGCATTGGCCTAGTACACCACCGTTCATGATCCCTAGCACATCCACCCTCTTATGCATAATTGCCGCGCGTCTAGGTGCTCGTGGAAAAAGCCGACAGAATTGCAGCAGCACAGCCACAATTGCACTTTTAAAAGTGCAATTATGGCGCTTTTAGCGTAATTCTAGGCCTCGACCCATTTATGCACCTCGATTTATCGTAGATATAGCAGGCGGTCGCTATAAATACAGCAAATATCGCCTCGTATTGCCAAAATCTTTGCAAAGCACAATACCATGAGCATTTATACGATAAAATCGAGGTGCATAAATGAACGAAGGCCAAGAATTACTGTAACGTTACGCTAAAAGCGCCATAATTGAAATTTTGAAAGTGTCATTGTGGCTGTGCAGCTGTAATTCCGTCGGCCATAATTACAAGCTCCTCGACGCACAGCAATCATGCGCAAGAGGGTATGGATACTTAAAAGCTCCAATTCATGGCTGTTGAAAGGCTCCACCAAGTCGATATAAGATGTGGAACTTGCTTTTTGCATCATTTTAGCAAGTCGATTATGTTCTTTCGCACTACTGTATCTACATGTAGGAGCAGGCTAGAGCTCTAAAAGTAATGCCGACATACAGTACAACTGAAAGCACAATAGGTTTGTACACCGACGCAGAACCGGAAAACTTCCCGTCAATGCCCAGCACTTGTTCATGGATTGCTTTTGTATGGTCCTTTGTGGTCCTTCATTTGTGACGAGAAAATATAAGGAATACCGACACAGGTCTGAAAAACACACAAAATCTTGTGTGTGTTTGTAGAGAAGGGCGCATTGCCTGGCTGCTTGGGTGGCTATGCACCTGCTATCCTTTCTATGTGGCGACGACGAGTCGGACAACTTGCCCAGGGCCTAATCAACCTTCTTTTGTTCTTGGATTATCCCTAGTTTTGACACGCTATTTCTAGAAGTTTTTCTTGCATTGTTAGTTAGCTCAGAAATACAAAAATGTAATTGCTTCTATACATGTATACTGCCTACTACATAAGCAACGACTGCGCATTGCGAGGCGCGTGTTCAAACGTCGCGTCTAGCAGGCAACCTCAAGGAATCGAGGGCTAGTGTCGCTATGGAGGCTAGCGCAGTGCAATAGGCGAATCAAACCATTACCGTACCAGAGTTCTAGACACTTCCTGAAGATAAGCGTAGTTAGAAGTTCTGCGGGGTGGTCCGTTAGAGGCACACATGTACTGGACGTTGCAGTTGCAACGCTTTTGAGCGTGAGGAGCTTCTCTGATCCTAGTTTGGCCTCGAGCAAGAGGGCTAACAGACGGAGAAATAAGCCCCACAACAAGCTTCCGTTGCTACAGTATTACTATTTGGTTGCTATTGAAGGTACGGTTTACACAACTAAGGTACGGTTGTGCATAACTACGGTACTTGTGTACAATCACGGTACTATGTATGGTAGTACCGTACTTTGACTGAAAGTACAGCATGTGAAAATTACCTACCGTTTTTCAGATTTCAGCACATTTTGAACACTTGCATAGGTCATTACGCATTGTGACCCACACGCTCGTACTCGTACGAGTAACGAGTATTGCGGAGACCCTAGTCAAATAATTAACAGATAGTTTATCACAACGCAACGAGAATTCGATTCAAAACGTTATGAAAAACTGCCTAAATCAAAAGGTGGTACGGAGGCGAGTTTAGCTCTAGACATCATAGCTACTTCATAGCCTTATGGGACCTTCTACAACGTATACGGCTCTGTTGAGCTACAGTAACGATACCCAATGATTAGCGCTACGCCGGGTATTGTTACTGTTGTGAATTACTGGTCCTCACCTGTTGCTAGTGTTGCAGTGTAGCCTTTGCTCTACAGTAAGTTGAGGTGCAGATACCCAAAAGGCTCAGGAGCTGGGAAAGGAGAGAGAAAAACAGAGAGGGGAAATCCACACAACACAAAAATACAACAGGAGCAGCAAGTCGCTTTACCTCCCTCTCCCCGCAGCGTGTCCGTCTTCTCTTCCTCGTCCGTTGTGCGGTGTGAGTTGCTGACGCACACAAAAGCAGCCAAGTTACAAGTGTTACAAACTCTACCGGGCCCCTAGTATGCATAGGTCGAATGGGATACAGAGAACTTATGCATAGTTCCCATGTAAGTGAGTTTGCCATTCATAGCTCTTTGTGGGTACTGTATTCATGATAAACGACTGAGGTACTTCATTGCTTTATAAAGCTTCCCATGACATGAACAGGTAGCACCACGATACTTGCTGGCAGCATTATTAGCAGCAACACACGGGCTGTACCAAGCCCTCCGTGCAGAGCATTAATTATTTGAGCTACTCTGGTTACTAGAATAGTCACACATCCATCTCGACGCGTACCCGATAAGGCGATAAGCGTAGTGAAATCTAATCGCCGAACATCCAACAAATGCAACAATCGCTAACCTTGTTTCATAAGTTCATTATTGAAAGTGAGGGGGCTCTCCTATATCTTTTCGGGGAAACCAACGGTAGAGTTGACACTTCCAACCCCGCCAAGGATAATGAGTCATGCGGTGGTTTTCTTAATTGGCATCCCATTGCAACAAATTGGCAGATCTAACAGTTTAACTGGCATGTATAACATTTATGGTTGCTGCCTCGTGTTAAGCCGCAGACCCGAACACTGATAACTCAATGCGAATAGAGTTCAGTAGCAACAAGAGGCAGTGTAAGTGAGTTAAACGGTTCTAAACCTGGCAACATGATGAGCGCTTTCCGCGATGTATTTACATCGGCGAGAAGACAGTGTATGACCACGGGGATCCTCAATAGAAGCTCCGGTCAGCGCGTTGCCCACTTAGCGCGGTTTATTCTTTAGGTTGTGGCAATTTCGGTTGGCGTCGCGATATCACCGCATTGCGAGTGACAGCCCCCTATCAAACACAGCCATCTCTCAGTGAAAATCAGGTTAGTAACTTTACATGCCGTTTACAGTGGATTTACGGTAGGAGGGCAGCTTGCACTCCGGTTGCGGACAATTTATTGCACACAAGGTTGGGCATAACGGTTCGTGCTTGCACCAGGTAACCCACCGATCTAGATAGTGTCTCGCGCTATGGTATCGCGGCTCAGGTCAGCGAAAATTTTGTAGGACTAGTAAACCTATCGTCTTTGCTGCCATGGCTGCTGCGAAAGACTTACCTAATCTTGCGAACAAGTACCGTCGTCTGTCTAGCAGGACCTTGATTGATAATCAGTACAGTTTACTCTTTGTGAGCCCCTCACGTTGAATTTTGCTCGGAAGCAGGCAAGCGGTACGTCATTCTCTTCACCGTGGTCTCACGCACATAAGCTGACTACGCTTATCTGTCCCCAACCCATATTGACATAGTTATTCTACTCGTTCGGGTTCCTTAAATTGTTCATGGATAAACTTTTGATTCAAACATTGTGACGAATGACGGTAACCCTTTCAAAGACGCTGCCACTTCAGAGCCAGACCGGCGTCTCGTTTCTGGCGCTGTGTGGAGGTACCAGCATATGCTGTGGTGGTCAGTGATGTCTCTGTGTTTTTCAGTGTTTTGTGTGTTATTCAGATCTGCAATGTGCTTACATATATTTTTATGTGATATCCCCAGGCATTTATAAATTGGGCATTTCCGGGTATTTCGGGCAATCGCGCCAATTCCTATCCCGCAAATATGCCCAGAATAAGACTGGTGACTTTTGACAGGGAAACACTCCGCAATTCGGCAAAGTCTCGACCCTATCGCACTCAGTGTGCTTGGCGCACGTGTTTCAAGGAACTCCGGCCCCTGCCATGGGCAAACAAAGGTCGGAGACCAGTGGCATAACGCCGTATGCAGCAATACAACAGAACGGGGCAAACTCAAAGCCATCTCGTCGAACTCCGTTTCAAGAAAGACACTTGTTAGAGTTCGCTCAAGGTCAGCGAGCGGAACTCCTGAGAACGGCTTCGTTCTAGCTGTTGTTTGCCGCTTCTGTGTTTCGTTTGGTCGCGAACAGAAAGTGGGGGCAAAACGTAAGCAAACCGCGAACACGAAGTATTTCAAGTGGCCTTTCTGACCTGAGCAATATAGAACGCACCTCGAGAGTCAACATGCAAGTAGGTGGGCGAGCTACAAAGACCTACCATCCGGTTCGCAGCGAGTGTACTTCGACGACGTGGGGTCTTTTTCGCACAAGCATTCACGCTTTCGTTAACGAGACCCAAGCTCCAATTGTAACTTTGATTGACCGACCCATCGTGGATATCATCGTCGGGCAGATTTTACTGGATGGAGACGAGGACGATTCCGCCTGGATTAAAGCTTAAAAGGGCTAACTTGCGTCTACATGAGTCTAGCTCGCAGTACGTGCTGACAATTAACAATCCTGTTCAGTTCCATTTGATTGTCGACTACCTCAGCATCGGAATGCCATTTCGGATGGCAGTATCAGCTTTGGTCAAGACAAAAGAGCGCACGGGTTTGGCTTCGATAGGCTCGTGCTCACCGGATCTGCCTTCAAAATATGCTCGTTTCGTGTGTGCTATGAATTTACAGAAGATTAAGCAGATCATCTCTCGTTCGTGGACATTTTCGATCGCTTTGGATATGTCTACGCACATGTCGATTTCGTACTTGGATACACGAATTCGAATTTATTATGGCGGTGCCATCGTCAATTTGCATCTACTAGCTATTCCAATGGGTGAGAGCCATACTGGAGAAGCCATGTTCGACGCGGTTACGCCTGTTCTCGACGTGATTTGTCCCGGACTGGAGAAATGTGATGCTGGGTATCACAACTGACGGAGAAAGAAAGATGACCGGCGTCCACAAAGGTGCTGCCACATCGCTTTCAAAATGTGTGCAGCCGCGGGTTCATGCGCGTTTGGTGCGGGTTACATCAGCTGGATTTGGCTCTCCAACGCTCATTCAAAGCGGCCATGGGTGGCAGATTTTATGGTTTCATGACCCAGACAACAGCTCATCTGCGGCGACATGCCAACAAGCCAAACTAATCCGGCAGATGGATGCCGGCGCAGCAACGCTATTGCAGGATACGCGCTGGGAGTCGATGTCAAGATGCAGTAAGTGGTTTAAAACTAACCGCGTTCAACTATCAGAGCATTTGAATAAGCAAACTGCTTGCAAGCCACCGAGCGAATGGTGGTTGGTGTTGACGCTGGTAGAGAAGCTGGCTTCGCGTGCGGTGATAACGTTCCGAAGTCTGAGGGTAGTGCAGCGCTAATCACGGAGCAGGTGTCGGAATTCAAAAGGATGTCGAGCGATATCCAGCAGACGTTTGGTGCGCGTGTAGTGACCGATGAAGAGCGACGTGACCTTCGCAGTTTATCCGATACCCATGGTTTGGGTGGCAACAACACAATTGTTGTTAACCCAACTAAACTATTGGAGCTTCTTCGTGATGATGGAACGTTCACAATAGGCATTCTAGCTACTCTCAAGCCGGACGAATTATCCCACATAGCCATGGAGTTTGCTGGAGTGATTGCGAGTTTGGTCGAAAGTGTCAACGAAATTGAGCCGGAACGCGGTGAAAAAAACGAACCGTTAGAAGGACAGCTCCCTCCCGCACTACCACGCGAGCTTGTCAAGTTAAAGGGGCGAGATTTGTCAGCGCTGATAGCTACACACCGAGATAGAATGAGGCTGCATTGGACCGAAGCAGAAATGGATGCTATTGAGCAGGAGCACTCGAGCTTATGCGAGCAGTATCGCCTCCAGAAGCCGTTTCGCGACAGTATTGATAAGGTATCGACTGAACGTGCAGTGACGACTTTCGAAAATGGCTGGAAAAGCGTCGACGGCAACTTTCCAATGCTACAACGGTTTGCTGGAGGGCTTGCGACCACCTTTCCTGGTACTTCAACAGTTGAAAGCGATTTCTCGCTCTTGAAGTGGGAAAAACCACCAACCAAAAGCAGACTTACGAACTTCTCCCTCGAGGGAGCTCTGCACACGAAGCAGTACAGTCTTCTTCAAGGACTCCAGGTTCCTGGTAACGACGAAGCGGTAGTATAGTCGCCGATTAGTACTGACAGACACACACTTGTTCTCTTTATCTTGCAATTTGTATAATGCCCGATCAATGCCAAATCTTATTCTCTGAATATGCCCAATATTGGTTAGATTGGTACAACTTGGCTTGTGCCCGTTTTATAGATGCCTGGATATCCCACATTAAATGTGCCAAGATGGATTGTTCTGCGTTCTCAAGTGGTTGTCATTTGTGACCAGCACCTAATCGAGCTGATTGGATGCCGATGCAAGAACGGTGCAAGTTGCCGGTGTGCATTCCCTCCGTACAGGTCCCACGGACTGTGTGGCGCGCGCATGAGTACACGTGTTTCCATTCCGGTGGGTAATGCACTGCTCTACATGTACGTGTCTTCACGGCGCGAAGCATGATGCGATATACTACCCTGCACAGTGCAATGTAAGTCCGGACGGGTTTCCAGCGCAAACACCCGCGGCTTGGTTTCAGCGATTGCGGCTTCAGGCGATACGCAAGTCCAACCCGAGCGACGATTCTCGAGTGTACGGCGAGATTTGTCGTAGCAGGTTGAAGCGCAAGATCGCAGATGTTGCTGGCCTCGCGAGCTCGATGCAACTCAGCGCAAGTCTAGCTCGGCGGGGGCGAACGTCGTCGAACCCTGGACCAAGCAGAGTTTCTGCTTGGCCGATCCCCATCTCCTCAACGGGCACGAGCAAGCAAAGCCACAGTGCGGACTCCGCACTGTCACAGTGCGGACCAGCATGTAAGCCCTCCGCAGCGGAGGGCTTACATGCTGGTCCAACTGGTACAGTGCAGGTTGCATGCTCATCTTGACGGAGGTTGATTTCAGCGTTGCTACACCGACTCATCTCCTTCCGCGGCAACTCGCCCAGCTGGGCACCGGACACGCCACCACCACCACGCCGACGTGCTTCAGTCTTCAGTCCACGCGAGTGACAGCGGCTCGTTGCACCGACAACCAGACGCACCCAACACTGCCGGTGCCTTTCGTGCAGACAGCAACGCCCGCGTTTGAAGTGAGACTTGCGGGCTGGGCTTTGTCACGTCAGAATCCCATGTGCCGCACACAAACGGGCCCATCTGGTTACGGACTTCTTGAACTTTGTATGGCTCCCCAAAGGTCGTGACACTCTCTCTGTCACCGATCCAGGCTGCCGACACCAAAACGTATCTTGCCCAGCAGCTCAGCTACCTTTGCGCCCTCAGCCACCTCACGCTCATTCGCGAACTCGCCGCCGAGGGCCCGCACGCTCCAAGTCTTCTCTTACCTCGCGCCTCAGCGTTCGGCTCTCGCGCCAATCAATCCACGCCATGCTCCGCTCGCAGCGCCTTCTCGTCGGTCGCCACGTGGGCTCGAGCCTCACGCGGCTGCAGCAGACACGCGACGCCAGCACCATCAAGAAGCTCTTGGCCGCCAACCGTGGCGAGATCGCCACGCGCATCATGCGCGCTGGCAACGAGCTGGGCCTGCGCACCGTGGGCATCTTCTCCAAGGAGGACCGCTTCACGCAGCACCGCTACAAGGCGGACGAGAGCTTCCTCGTGGGTGCCGGCAAGTCTCCCGTTGGCGCCTACCTGGACATCGACAGCATCATCCAGATCGCCAAGGAGAACAACATCGACGCCATCCACCCGGGCTACGGCTTCCTGAGTGAAAACGTGGGTTTTGCCGAGCAGTGCGCCAAGAACGGCATCAAGTTCGTGGGTCCCACGCCCGAGAACCTGCAGCGATTCGGTGACAAGACCGCGGCGCGCGAGATCGCCATCGAGCAGAAGGTGCCCGTCGTGCCGGGCACGGACGGACCCGTCCACACGCTCGAGGAGGCGCGCGCCTTCATCGACTCGGGTGTCGGATATCCCGTGATCATCAAGGCCAGCATGGGTGGCGGCGGCCGCGGCATGCGCGTCGTCACGTGCGCCGAGGAGCTTGAAGAGAACTTCGAGCGTGCCAGCTCCGAGGCCCTGGCCGCTTTCGGTGACGGCACTGTGTTCATTGAACGCTACGTGGACCGCCCGCGCCACATTGAGGTGCAGATCCTTGGTGACGGCAAGGGCAACGTCGTGCACCTGTTCCACCGTGACTGCAGTGTGCAGCGTCGCCACCAGAAGGTGCTGGAGACCGCCCCGCCGTGGGACTGGACCCCAAGACCGAGAAGGCCATGATCGACGACGCCGTGCGTCTCACCAGTGCCGCCAAGTACCTCAACGCCGGTACCGTGGAGTTCCTTGTGGACCAGCAGGGCCGCCACTACTTCATTGAAGTGAACCCGCGTATCCAGGTCGAGCACACGATCACGGAGGAGATCACCGGCATCGACCTGGTGCAGAGCCAGATTCGTATCGCCGGTGGTGAGAGCTTCGAGGACCTTGGTCTCAGCCAGGACAAGATCAAGCCGCGTGGCCATGCCATGCAGTGCCGTGTGACCACGGAGAACCCCAGCACGGGCTTTCAGCCCGACTCGGGCGTCATTGAGGTGTTCCGTAGTCCCGGTGGCATGGGCATTCGTCTCGATGACGGCCCTGGATTTGTCGGTGCTCATATCACCCCTCACTACGACTCTCTGCTGGTCAAGGTGACTGCCCGTGCTCTGGACCGCGGTGACTGTGCGCACAAGTTGAAGCGCGCGCTGTCCGAGTTCCGTGTGCGTGGTGTGACCACCAACAAGAGTTTCCTGACCAACGTGCTGAACCATCCGGACTTCATCAAGGGTGTTGTGGACACGAGCTTCATTGCCAAGAACCCGGACCTGCTGCTGCCGTCCAAGTCGACCAACCGTGGCCAGAAGATGCTCAAGTACATCGGTAACACGATCGTGAACGGCCCCGAGAAGGCCCTGGGTGCCACCGGCCCCGCTCCGTCCAAGATCGACCCGATTGTTCCTACCCTGGATGCCCCGCCTGCTTCCACCGAGAAGTCTCTGCGCCAGATCTACGTCGAGCAGGGCCCGGATGCGTTTGCCAAGGCTGTGCGTGCCAAGAAGGGTCTCCTTCTGACCGACACCACTTGGCGTGATGCGCACCAGTCGTTGCTTGCAACTCGTATGCGTACGCGTGACATGCTCGCTATCGCTCCTGCTACTTCGATCGCCATGCGTGACGCCTTCTCGCTCGAGATGTGGGGTGGTGCCACCTTCGATGTGTCCATGCGCTTCCTGCGCGAGGACCCTTGGGACCGTCTCGCTCTTCTGCGTGAGGCTGTGCCCGACATTCCGTTCCAGATGCTGCTTCGTGGTGCCAACGCTGTCGGCTACACGAGCTACCCAGACAACGTTGTGTACAAGTTCTGTGAGAAGGCCCAGGCGACGGGCATGGACGTCTTCCGTGTGTTCGACTCGCTGAACTACCTGGAGAACATGAAGCTGGGCATTGACGCCGTTGGCGCTGCTGGCGGTATCATTGAGGCTGCTATGTGCTACACTGGCGATGTTTCGGACCCCACCCGTGGCCCGTACAACCTTGAGTACTACCTGGACTTCGTGCGTCAGTTGGTGGCGCAGGGTATCCACGTTCTCGCCATCAAGGATATGGCTGGCCTGCTCAAGCCCCAGGCTGCGCAGATCCTGATCTCTGCCATTCGCAACGAGTTCCCGGACCTGCCGATCCACGTGCACACCCACGACACGGCTGGTACGGGCGTGAGCTCGATGCTTGAGGCCGCGTACGCTGGTGCGGATGCCGTCGATGTTGCTTCGGACGCCATGTCGGGCACGACGTCGCAGCCCTCTATGGGTGCGGTCGTCGCGGCGCTGAAGGGCTCCAAGTACGACACCGGTGTCAAGTCCGAGGACATTATGGAGATCAACGACTACTGGGAGACGATGCGTGGCGTGTACGCGCCGTTCGAGTCTGGCCAGAAGTCGGGCTCGGCCGATGTGTACAACCACGAAATGCCCGGCGGCCAGTACACGAACCTGCTCTTCCAGTCGAAGCAGCTCGGTCTAGCGGGCCAGTGGCCAGCGATCAAGCGCGCTTACGCTACCGCTAACCGTCTTCTGGGAGACATCATCAAGGTGACGCCTTCCTCCAAGGTGGTGGGTGACTTCGCCCAGTTCATCGTGCAGAACAAGCTGACGGAGCAGGAGGTGATCGACCAGGCTGAGACGCTGTCGTTCCCCAAGTCGGTCGTCGAATACTTCCAGGGCTACTTGGGTATCCCGCACCACGGCTTCCCGGAGCCGCTGCGCTCGCGTGTGCTGAAGGGCAAGGTGCTGCCTAACGGCCACGAGATGTTCGAGGGCCGCCCTGGCGCGGAGATGGAGCCGTACGACTTCGAGGCTGCTGAGAAGGAGCTGAAAGAGAAGTACGGCGCGGACAAGATCCGCGACGTGGATGTGATTTCGCACGCTATCTACCCGGACGTGTTCGCGGGCTTCATGAAGTTCAAGGACGAATACGGCTCGATGCACTTCCTGGACACGCGCACGTTCCTGACGGGCCTGGAGGTGGACACGGAGGTCGAGATCGAGATGGAGCACGGCAAGACTGTGTTCATCAAGCTGATTGCCGTTGGTGGCGTGAGCAAGAAGGACGGCCTGCGCGATGTCATCTTCGAGCTCAACGGTCGCCAGCGTGTCATCAAGGTCAAGGATGAGGCGGCTGGTGTGACGACGACTGCGAAGCCGAAGGCTACGGGCATGGCTGGCTCTGTCGGCGCCCCGATGCCGGGTGTCGTGCTCGATGTTCGTGTGAAGAAGGGCGAGAACGTCAAGGCTGGCGACGCCCTGCTTGTGCTGAGTGCTATGAAGATGGAGACCGTGGTGGCTGCCCCGTGAGCGGCCGTGTGGTGTCGATCCACGCCGACGTCGGCGACAACATGCTCGGAGGCGACCTCCTCGTGGAGATCGACGAGACCGGCGACGACGAGGAGTAAGTTTATCCAGCCTGCATCGAAGCATGGTAGTAGGTTGCATGTACGAAGAAGAAAGTGCTGGGAAGGATAAGTAAAATGAAGCATTTGTTTGGTATCATCACACTTGAGCACCACTGGTCTAGGAGACACTCGTCGTTGAGTTCGGGCTGGCAAATATTGCCCATTGAGGAGAGGGAGCAGGTGGAGGAGGGACGAAATGCTGTTGATTGGAAACGCAGTGGAGTTAGTACTAGTAATGAGCAGCATGGCGTGGTAGCCAGAACATCGCGTACCGGGGGAATCGTAGATGCACCAGGAGTCCGCGGGAAAACGATGTAGGCGTCCCAGGTTCGTCGGACGGCGATCAATGCGTCGATTGTCAAGGCCTCTGGGTCAAGAGACGGTTTTGAGGTGCGAGGTGATTCTGATAAATAGGTCCCTGGGTGTTGCTTCCTGGAATCCGTCTTCGCGTGTGGGGGCTCAAGTGCGGCAGCGTCTTGCCCACCTTCAGGGCGTTTTAAAACAGTATCGGGCATTTGCTCGCTATCGTTGATCGCGGTCGCGCCCTCGATGTTGCTCTTGCTTGATTCCACAGCGCGACGGATACTCGCTTCAGCACGGCGCTGCTGCTTGACTCGCTTTCGATAAGCCTACTCACAACCAACCCACCATCCGTCAGTTTGCACAATGCCAGTCCTATTATCCGTGGAAGTCGAGCCCAACAACTACACACCTTTTTCTTGTTGACTCTTGTAGCAAATACTCGGATCTGTGCAAGTTGTTGCTCAGAGAAAAGGCCTGATCCTGTGGTCATCCCTTCAAGCTCCTTCTTCAGCGACTCACAAACGGCCAGTTTCCGTTCCCTTTGCACTTTCAGCCGAGCCGCTTCTAAACCAAAAGCTGCGTCTTCACCAGGCCGACGATTCCCCTCAGCGTCCGCACGCAATGACTCCAATCGCGTCTCCACGCGAGCCAACACCGCTGCCGCCACTTTCAACTGTTCCGCCAACTTCTGAGCCTGCGCGACTCGACGCCGGAACACTCGCAGTGGGGGCTCGTCACCTCCATTTACAACGGACTTCCCAGTGTCGACCGAGTTGCAATGTGCCTGCCTAAATTTCTCCAGCCAGATCTGTTCTGGGTCCGCGACTGGAGGACGTGGAGGTGGAGGACGAGGAGGTACGAAGCGAGGGAAGTAGCCGCGTGGAGGGCCCGGAGGCGGCAGATAGTAGCGTGGTGGCCCTGGAGCTCCACAAATAGGCGGAGGAAATGGCGGCACAAACGCAGGGCGAGCTGGCGGCCGCATCCATTGCGTATGAGGCACGGGCGGAGACCATCGAGGCGCCGGCGGACGCTGCTGCATCTTGCACTTTGCAGGCAAAACAAATGTTACGTGCAGAACACCAAATAATGTACACGATAATACAGTTCATTGCATACTGAAGGCAGGTCAAAACTCATGACGGACGTGCATGGCGAGCTGCTCAAGTGCGTCCTGCAACTGGCGGCATGCAGCGACAAGGTCTGCTTGCACCTATACTGTGTGGTTGCTTATGTTGTGCTGCGTACTGACGCCTGCCTGCTTCCCGTTGCGTGTGCAGCTCCGCTCGACGGACGCGATGCTGGGCAAGTTCGTGGGGCGCATGCAGCAGGACCTGCCGGCGTCCGGGATGCCGCTGCTGACGTCCAAGCTGGCGGTGGTGCTGGCCAACCCGGATAGCGAGAAGCTCACGCTGGAGGACAAGTTTCAGGAGGTCTACGACCAAGGGACGGAGGCGACGGAGCGGCTGGAGATCACCAAGGCCCGCCTAGAGAAGGAGCTGCGACGGCGATCCGAGAGTGTACGTCTGTCTAGCTAGTCTGCACCCATTTTGCTGCGTCTTTATTTGTTGGAAGTGCTGAGGTTTGAGTGCTACTTTGTTGCAGTTCCGGGACCTGGTCAAGAGCAGAAACACAGACATCCAGGAGGAGTACGCGCGCATGCTGAAGGAACTGGACGACCAGACGGAGTCGCTGGACCAGGAGATCGCAAAGGAGAGGGAAATGAAGGCTGAAAGAGCGAAGCGGCGTCGGGAGGAGGCTCTGCAGAAGAAGGCCAGCAAGAAGCAGCATCTTGAAGCGGAGAATGCGCAGCTGAAGGTGCAGCTGGATGACTTTACCTCGGAGATTCGGCAACTACAGGAAGTTTTTGCCACGCTAGAAAGGGACGATGAGAACGAAGATGACGAGACCAACATGGAGGAGGAGCAGAGCCCCGAGGAACAACGTCGACTGGAGGAAGAGCGCGCCCAGAATGAGATTGTCGAGCTCGAACAGGAAATCGTGCTGCTGAAAGAAGCCCAAGACGCGATTAAGGAGAAGATCGATGTAAGTTGCGGCCTGTTTGTTACTGCTACTGGGCTCGCTCTTGTGGGGCTTATAATGCCGAATACCTCATGTCTGCTTGTATCTGCGCAGAAACAATCATTGAAGGTTCAGTATGAAGAGGAAAAGCAAGAAGTGCTGGAAGAGACGGCCCATGTACGTATTATCGAGAGTTCTAATCCTCTTGCCCTTCGTCTTAACGCAGTTGTTTTGCCCTCTGGTATTTGGTTGCTGCAGCTCAAGAGCATGGTCGAAGATCTTACGCCCCAAATCACCTCCAACGGTGTTCGGCTGCACTCCTTGTTGCGGACACTAGCTCCTTCCCCGGGCATCGGAACGCTCATGACTCGACTATACCAGCAACTTTGCAACGATTCACCCTCAACGCCGTCAACTGACTTGCCGCCTACACCACGAAAAACGGTCGACCTCAAGGCGTTCCTCAACGTACGAAGTGTTGACGTATGCACGTTCCAGTTACCACATCATTTCTAACGATACGATGTCATTCGCTTATACCCACAGAGCTGTCCGAGTTTTGAAGAAGGCAACCGGGCAATTGACGAGCTCAAGAAGCTGCAGCTGATCCACTGCTACGAGTCAAGCGGAATTATCGCGTTGGCAGACTAGCAAGCCCACCATTATCTACGACAGTCAAACAGTTTTGCTCTCATTACTCTCGTGACCACACTGCTGGTGTCACTAACTATCGAGTGAACTCCGCTGGCGCCTTACAACTTGCTGGCGCTTTTAGTCTTGAACTGCTTCTTGAGCTCCATCACGGTCGCCAGGAACTCTCCAGACGCCGCACGCCGATCCAGCTGCTCGAACTCGTAGAACAGCGCCTCGCGGATCTTGGGTGCGCGTTCACGACGCAACAGCGACTTGTACACAGGCAGGCTGGTGCGGTTGAAGCGGTTCGTCACCAGCGGTGTGAGTTCCGCGAACACCGTCTCTAGGAAGCCGTTGGTGGGGAAAACCTCGCCCACAATCTTGGCGTCCAGCGCCTCCTGGGCCTTGTACACCTTGGAGCGGATGACGATGTTGTTGGCCACGGTGGGGCCCAGCAGATGCGGGAAAGTGTAGGACGACGCGAACTCCGGCACGACACCGATGCGCAAGAACGGCGTCCAGAAGGTGGAGCTGTCCGCCGCGTACACGAGGTCGCAGTGCATGAGCAGCGTCACGCCGATGCCGATGGCCGGGCCGTTGACGGCCGCCACCAGCAGCTTCTTGCAGTCCAGCATCTTGTGCATGAAGGCGTGGGACGGGCTCTTGGAGGGCGGGCGGATGCTGCCGTCGCCCAGGATGGCGGCCGTCTCCTTGACGTCGGCGCCGCTGGTGAAGTAGTCGCCGTGGCCGGTGAGCACGAAGGCCTGCAGCGAGTCGTCGGCCTCGAACTCGTCCAGCGCCGCCGTCAGCTGCTGGTACAGCGCGTCGTTGAAGGCGTTCTTGGCGCGGGGGCGATGCATCTCCGCCACGTAGATGCACCCGGCGTGCACGTAGGTGCGCACTACCGCCTCCTGCTGCTGCGACGGTGCCATACTCGAATCGATGTCTGGAGTGCGCGCTGGATGGCCGATTGGTTTATGCCTTGTCAAACGAGAGCTTCAAGCTGCGGATTTGAAGTTGCAGGTCGTGACGTTGACTCGACAAAAAAGCGTCGTGGAATTCGATTTAACGTTATTTACCACGCGTAAAGCCATTCGAACATTACAGAACTGTCGCACTTGGCTTCTTTTATTTATTCCACCTACTGTTTCACCAACTTTTAAATACTTCCTCCTGCCGAAAATAAATGCAAAATCTAGACGTTGGTCATCATAAAATTACGTAGACTTCTCCAAATTTACTGCGGAAAGGACGAGGAGGTGCGCCTGCGTCTCCTCTATTTAGAGCTACCAAGCATGTACCTGAACTCATCCTCTACCGTGAGTAGTGCCTTACCAGAGACAACGTCTTTCTCGCCTCATTTCAGCAAATTCCGCCACAAGAACAACAAGCACTTCCAGCGATGATGAAGACGTCGAAGACCAACTTTACGGATGAAGAACGCCAACTCATCTTAGACGAGCTTCTAATTCGTTGTAGCAATCTCGTTCTGCCCTCGGGAACTTACACTGACCTGGCTAAGCGTTGGGGCTGCTACCCCTCGACAATTAGCCGGATATGGCATGCTTATTGTGCAGCTCGGGCCTCGGGGTCGTCCATGGACGGCCGCCGAAGTAAGAAAGCCAAGAATAGTGGGAGGAAGCGCAAGAGTCGTGAAGAAGCGACCCAAAAGCTCCGGGCGGTACCTCTGCAAGATCGCCAGGTGGTTCAACGTGCTGCCGCCGTTGCAGGCATCTCCCGGTACATGGTGAAGGAGCTGCTCAAGGAAGGGGTCGTCTCGAGACGTTCTACACGAATCAAGCCTAGTCTGACAGCCGAGAACAAGCTTCGACGCGTGGAGTTTGCGCTGTCGTTTATCGACGAGTCGAGGATGACATTTGAGCCCATGTACAACATTGTACACGTCGACGAGAAGTGGTTCGATGCTGACAAGGACCATCGCTCGTTTATCAGCTTCGAAGACGAGCAACTCCCCGTTAGAAGACGCCAAAGCAAGCGCTTCATCCCCAAGACGATGTTCTTGGCTGCCGTAGCGCGGCCCAGGTAATCATACTTTGGTTATTTTATACCCTGTCGGAACCGATATCACTAACTTCAACTTGACAAACAGGTTCGATCCGCAGTACAAGATAACAAATTAGGGCTGGCTTGAGCGGCAAAACAGCAACAACACCTCGCACTCGCCACGCAGATTTGAAATCCAGGACCAAGCATGCTCATGTCTAATTGTCGTTAGATTAAGCCTTGCATGGATCCCCCCCCCCGCCGCCCATTGTTAGAAAATAGAATGGCCAAACGTAGGCTTAAATGAAACGGTACACATATTACGAGTAGAGAACTCTGCCTGAGCACCGAACGCCTGATATATATAAGGGATCTAGGTTTATACCGTAAAACAATTGTCGTATCCTGCAAAATGTCATATCCGACAAAAATTGGTGGTTTTCAGAACAAGGCAGTTTGGTTGGACACAGGAATATGCATCAGCAGCCAGCAAGACTCGAGCTTACTTTGAAATGAGCAGGGGTAGAAAGAAGCACAAGGAAACCGGCGGACGCAAACCCCGTGCTTACAAGCGCTCGGTGCCTACGCACCAGTTCCGACTCGATGTCGTCCTCTATTTTGAGAAGAACAGCATGGCCGATACGCTGAGTAAGTTCTATAAGGACTTGGATGGAACGCAGCTCCAGACGAAGCGTACGAGCGTGTACTTATGGAGAAAGCAAAAGGCTAAGCTCATAGAACTGTGCAAGTCAGCTAGGACGGCTCAACAGCGCAAGATCAGACCAGGAATGGAAACGACGCTCTCACGCGACGCGGAGGTCCATCTAGTCAAGTGGATTAACGCCTACTGAAGTCAAGGTCTTCCAGTATCAAGTCTCACGCTCCATCGCAAAGCCCTTGCCGTAGCTCGTGATGTCGGCATCCCACCGCGAGTCTTCGCTGCTTCTCGAGGATGGGCGAAGGGCTTTCTACGCCGCCACTGACTTGCGTTTCGAGCCAGAAACCGCCAAGGTCAAGTCAAGCCGGACGATGCCCACAAGGCGCTGACCGACTTCAATGTTCAAGTGAAGCAGAAAATGGCTGAGCTCGGTGTTGACGTAGCGTACAACGCTGATCAGACTCCAGTGTTCTTCGAATACCTGCCGAATTCGACCGTCAACATCAAGGGAGTCCGCACCGTTTGGGTTCGCTCTACTGGGAAGGACAAGGGGCGCCTGACGTGCATGCTGCTCGGTGACTCGTTTGGGCGGAAATACGTTCCATATCTAGTGATGAAGACGAAGCCATCGACAGTACCGGCAACCCGCGTAGAGAATGACAAGAAGCGGCATCGATTTTGGAAGCAGCTCTGGAGCAAGATGAACTCACTGCAAGCGCGTCATCATCTTCGGTAACGAAAATGGCTGGTGGAATGAGAGTTTAACAATTGATTTTTCACGCTATCACTTTGGTGCCAGGCGTGACATGGAAACCCCGGTGCTGCTGCTACTTGTCAGCGGGCATTGGACTGACGCGGTCCTCGCCTGCGCAAAAGAGCTGAACGTGGAGTTGATGCCTATCCCAGCAGGATGTACCGGGGTTTGCCAGCCGGCGGATATTTCGTGGAATCGACCATTGAAGCTACGCCTGCGCGAGCGCTGGATCGCGTATTTGGAGCGACAGATGACTCGAAACGAGGCCGCGATGGCTGCATCGGAGACTTTCAAGATGATAGCCCCTTCACGTGAAGACGTGATCGAGTGGGTTTCAGGCGCGTGGAGTGAGCTGACAGCTGATACCGTCGCAAACGGATTTAAAGGTGTGCTGAAAGAAAGCGAGGACGACGAAGATTCGAAGAGCAAGATTGACGAAGTTGTAGGTCGCTTAGCAGAGCTGGGCTTTCTAGATGAGCGGATCGGTGAAGTCTCCGATAAGCAAGACTATGTTGATAGAGTAGTTAATGGTGTGGAATATGCTGACGTTTAACTACAAACAAGCTCATGTTGATATACGCCTCTCTCCACGTGCGCGGGCACATGTGCATGGCTGGACCAATAACGAGTAGGATACCGCTGAATTTCTTGTGCGCGGCGGGAGGGTTCTCGGGGTAAACCCCCCTCCTGAATACGAATCTGACATCGGTTTGACCTCAACTGGACCTTTTGTTCCGCTTCAATGTCCCATTCTTTGTGAAACATATGTCATTAACCTTTAAAATACGATGAAGACCCAATTATTATAGTAGGAAGGTAATACATCCTGCAGCATTTGGCTGCTGGATACGACAATTATTTACGGTAAAGTGATCTCAGCGTTACCATAGAAAATATAGTACTGAATTAGTATAGTTTAGAAGGCATTTGAGACTAGCTTTGTTAATCAAGCCCGAGCGAAGTCAGAAGTGCTGAATTGTGTCAGCGCTGACCTTTGCCCAACGTGTTCGCACCACATCAGTGCGGTTAGTAGCTCTACTTTCTAAGGACTATCTGCTCCCTCTCTTACCGTATTCCGTATGTGCTTGCTGACATGCATCTGCATGATTTGCAACCTGTCGTCCAAACATTGATCAAGAGTAATCTTCGACAAATGTAACAGTAGACAAATGTAACAGTAGTCGTCAAACGGAAATTTGTATTACGCGCTTACCACTCGTCAATCTCGTCGCCGCCTTCGCTAGCTAAGTCGTCGTCAGACGAGAGATCGCCTACATTCTCATCTAGCAAGCTGAACTCCGTCAAGAAAGCCACAGTGGCGTCGTCTAAAACGTCAGGAACAGCAGGCCCATCTTGCGCAGCGTCTGACGGTGGAATTGGCGGCAGCAGGTGAGCCTTGGAGAAGCCTCGTTGAATTGTGGAGCGGCTTAAGCCACTCCAGCTCTCGTGTATCCACTTGCACACCTGCGACCGCCCCGGAGCCTTCATTTTAAAGGTTGTGCCTTGCCCAGTATGCGCTCGAAGCTGCTCCCGTAGCATCTCTTCGACCCACGCAGTACGTAGGTAGCTTTTAAATGGTTTATTCCATGCGATATCGGCGGGCTGCGACACCGCCGTACACGAAGGTGGGACCTTCATGAGATGCTCATCAATTAACGCTGCGTAGGCTTTCACCTCCGCCGTCCAGTGTCCGGAAAAATCGTCGACCAGCAGTAGAACAGGCTGCCGAGGCTGGGGGCGAGATCCAAATTGCCCTTTATAAACTCCATGTGGATGTCAGCGTTCCACCACGCTGTTGGGTTCGCATAGAGTTGCAAGTCGGTGTCTGCCATAATTTGTCTCGCTTCGTTTCAAACATGTATGCCGAACCCTCTCCGATACTTCCAATTCGCCGCGTCGCCGCCCTCCACCTGAGATCGGCTACTTTTGAGAACAACATAAAGTGGGTACTTGGTGCCGTCCGAATCCCAAAGAAGCATCACCGAGAAGCGCTCTTTGTCCTTGCCAGCGCCACGAATCCAAACTGTTTTTGAACCAGTTTTATTGATTGAGTTCTTGGGTAGGTACTCGAACAATACTCCTGTTGAAATACTTTTGGTCAGTAAATCATTGTAAATTGTTGTGAACATGTCATTTTTGACGAACCTGTTTGGTCGGCATTATAGACTTTAGTCACCCGTAGCTCCAGCATTTTCTGCTGGACGTCCACAGCAAAGTTGACGGCGATAGCGTCCGCTGCTTCAGGTGTAACTTGCCCTTGCCTAGTCCGAGCGCGGATACTGAGTCGGTGCCGCTTCATAAAGCCCTTCATCCAGTGCCACGAAGCCTCGAAGGGGCTGATCTCGTACTCGTGCGCAGTCGCCCTGGCCTGCAGCTCCAGCATCTTTGAGCTCGCTGGAGCCCCGTCCTTCCTCAGGGCGTTGATCCACTGCACCAACTCGATCTCTGCGTCGGTGGGGAGGATGGTAGCGATGCCGGTCGGGCGTATGTACTTAACCCTTTTGCGATGGTTCTGTGTAAAACATGGCTAACTAGCATGTTTTACAAAATCGACCCAATCAGAGTTTAGAATGATAATTTTAGCCAGTAAGGGTCGGGGCGGTAACCGTACTAAAACATGGCGAAGTAGCATGTTTTATATTAGGTACGAATAAAATCGAGTCTTATGTCCGATTTTGGTTTGCGGGTCTCGGCGTAAAACCATGCATCTAGTCATGTTTTACGGTTTTGTATCGGGAGGCTCCCATACAAATTCCAAGTATAAAAATCATCGCAAAAGGGTTAAGACTTGCTTGGTGGGGGTTGGCGCACAGCTTCTTGAGATGCCCGTGCTCCTTACGCCGCTGGTACAACAGCTTTCGCTTCTGCTCCCTTGCATGGCCTGTTAGCTTAGGAAAGTACTTGTCTAACGTGGCGCCGACTTTGTTGTTAGCAAAGAACTCAACTATCTTCAGCTTCTCACCCTTAGTGAAGGTGTCCCGAGTGTGCTTTGGCTCCTTTCGGCCGGCGCCAGTCACGCGACTGCGTCCTGGCGGCTTCCGCTTCATGCCGTGGGCTGTGCGCTGCCTATGCCGAAATTGCTAATGAGAAATTTATGGTTGCGCTGAGCTGTCAGCAAGCACATAAAGTAAAACTGTACGATCAATTCTGGAATTTGATTGGCTACTTCGATTTGTCAGCAAAAAGAATCAGTCAGCAAGCACATACGGAATACGGTAGTTGATCTAGTGCATGCATCGTATTTTCAAAAATCACATACATTTTGATGCAGTAGATTATCCCATGGTCCATTGACTGAAAGTGTGAAAGTGAAATGGTGAGTCACAGGCAATCAAAAGCACGCCAATTTGAAACTGCAAAGCTTAGTATTTTTGCTCAAACAAAGGTATCCTGGATTTTAACATCAGTACCTTTGCCAATCTCCGTTCCAACTGCCGTACGACTTTGAAGTATTAGTTATATTAGGTTATGTACTGTACACCCGTTCGGTATTTAGGTAGATTTCGGTACACATATCGACGGAAGATATGGCCTAAGGAATATTGGCCGGAATATGCACAACAAACTTTCCCACCTATTTTATATCCCTTTTGCTATGGGTATATTGGTCGGAATATGCACAACAAATTTTCCCACCTATTTTATATCCCTTGTGCTATGGGTATATTGGTCGGAATATGCACAACAAATTTTCCCACCTATTTTATATCCCTTTTGCTATGGGTACGTATTTTGGCCTGTATGGACTGCGCATATTGCTTGTACACTATCAAACTGTAACACGGAGTTTTATATGCGTCTGCAGAAGTCCTCCTCTCCACTTCAAGCAAACTTCTCTCACGCGTACTTCCCGATCGCCTTGATGATACCTCGCAGCGAGTCGGTTTGGCGTCGCCTTTTCCGGCAGGAACCACGAGTACCACAGGAACTCGTCGAGGAAACTCGGAATCAGACCTACCGGCATGCCGCGCATTTGTTTGATATGCTGCTTGATTCGGACCTCCCACATGCTCTCAATTCGGTTCGTGTGGGCACCGGTGTCCGGGTTGACTTAGTGCTTCAAACGGTTTACTCGATTGACCTTGTAGGACAACTTGCGCAGCGGATTGTAGTTGGAATGACTTGTAGCTGACAGGGGCCGGGGGCTGAGTTGGCCTGTGCCTTCGCGGTACTTTTGGCGTTAAATACGGCTGGGCTCCACGACGTTCAGGATTCGCCCGTTTAGCGGGGTGATAACGACCTTCGCGACCACTGGCGGGCGGGATATTTGTATCTCCGCTTAGCTCAGATTTCTAAATTCTGAAAGCTAGGGGGGGGAGAGCCCCTCAATTTTTCTTCTGTTAAGACCAGGAACCGGTTTGCTGCCGCTGCCCCTACAACTACCTACAACATGTAACTTCAAAATTAAAATCAATGAATCCGCCCTCAGATTATAAGTCCCTAAAGGACACTCCTTATCTGTGCCAGCGATTACTTCTCTGGCCTACCGTACTATCGCCATTTCATGAAAACTACAATAACTTCACCATTTTCAGTAAAAATACCACCAAAGAAAAGCTTATCTTAACGGCTACAAAACGTCCATTTCTAAGCCAATCGTCGATCGCGTAGAAGAAGATAACTTGACGTCCGTGACAAAATTTTGGATCCAGTGAGGGTTTTTGTCGTAATTCTCTGAATATTGAGCAATATTAGTCGAGACTTACTTCTGCAATAACCTAGAGCACTTGAGCAATGTTTGAGAGCCCCTAAGCTCTTGTATAACGAGCAATGCGTTTCCCACAAATCGAGGTTTGTTAAGATGGATTTTACTGGGTGAAATGTCTCTATATATTGTCCAAAAGAAAAGTACCGCACATGTTCTAATGTGGCACACACTATATATTTGCCGAGGGATATAAAGAGTGGAGGAGGACGCGTGGCATGGCCACGCTAGCCTTCCTCACTTTGAAACTGACGGCCTGCCTACCAGGTGCCTAACATTTCCGATAAAAGTACCAAAACCTCCACGCACGATGATGACAAGCCCAATTAAGGGTGGCTCAACTCTCGCGCTGGAGAAGTTCACGGGGAAGACGGAAGGGGGGGGGTATCCGATGTGGAAGGATAAGTTCCTAACCTACATAGGTACACTTGACACGGCGTATGAGCAAACTCTGCTCGATAAGGATGTCGGACAAGCCACGTTAAAGATGGTGGACTTCCTACAGGCTCACCCTGAGAGACCGGTGGTTTCTATCACTGAGGAGATGACTAAGGAAGAGGCGAAGGCGATGCGTTACCGCCTCCAGCATTGGGAAAGGGCTCATGGCGGGTTGTTGAACTGTTCAATCTATCCCTAACCAACTCGTTCCTCCAAGGACTACCTGACAAGGTGTCTAACATGAGGCCTTGCGAAATATGGAAAGCGCTCGAGGTCAAGTTTGGGGGTGGGGATGCTGGTGGGGTGGGGATGCTGGTGGGGTACTCACGCTGCGTCGACATGGGACCAAGCCCTTGCCTCCAACTGGGACAATCTATTCACTAGGCTGAAGAAGGCGCGTAACGAGATGAACCAGAAGATGGACACGCTGGTGGGCAAGGAGATGGTGACTGAGTACTGGCTGTTCATGGAGGTGCTGGTTCAACTTCCAAGCATGTTTTGGGGAAGCAGCATCATCATGACGGAGGACTGGTTTACGGTCGAGAACGTTGAAGTTAGCCTTCGACGTGTCTTTGAAGGAAGTTGAAGAAGGAGATCATGGAGCTCACGAACAAGCGGCGCTCGGTGGTGATCAATGTGGCGAAGAAATTCGTCGGGAAGAAGAGGACGCAGAATGAAGCAGAGGCTCCAAGCTCGGACTGCTACTACTGCTTCGAAGACGGACACCGCAAGGAGGGGTGTCCTGTTATGGCCAAAGATCGCGATCCAGAGCGAGCGGGCGGTCCACTGTTCCGATGGAACATCCGGACGGTGCCGAGCACGTAGAAGAAGCGGGTTATGGCGGTCAAGAAAGGAAATGCAGTCAAGAAGCCGGAGGCAGCTGAGGACGAGGAAATGATCTCCGCGGATGCAGCGGGGCTGCCGTAGCTTTAGCGTCAGAGGAAGACGTAACAGACTCACAGAGTCGCGGCTAAAGATAGCCCGTTCTAATACCAGAACGCACGAGTCCGTACTCCCCACGGACTCCAAGAGTCAACCCTTAACTCTTAGCTGTGAATCTTCAAACTGAATGTATTTCTCTTATCGCGGCAGAGCCGCCTTCGGTGTAAATGTATCTGGTTCACTATCTAGCATAGTGAACCCTAGTCATATGCATAATCTGTGGCTCTGAAGCCATGTACTGATTCTCCTACTGAAATAGGTTAGACAGTGTGCACCACACAAGCCTGTGTGTGCCACACTTCGTAACCCTTCGGGTAACATTCGTGTAACCCCGTTACAGCGGAGGCTCACGAGTACGACGAGAAACTGCAAAAGGCAATCGCAGAGACGAACGAGTACGAGTTCAAAGGACCAAGTTCCCGTGAGTGATGGTGATGAAGTGCAGAAGCCATTCACTCAAATGGACATCTGGGAAGAGTGCACTTCAACGAACAGTGAGATTCAACATTCTCAAGCCACAGGGTAACTACAGTTGTATCTCAATAAAGAATGTTGCCTTTGATAAGGAGTGTGGTAGTAACTTGTTGAGTGCATACTACCTTGCCACACAAGGATGCCGACATATTCAGGCGAAGACGGATGAATACCTGTACTTCCTGGATAGTAATAACCGCTTTGTGTTTGCGGCTATAGCAATTGATGAGGTGTACTATCTCCCAAGTAGGCAACTTGGTGATTCTGCAAAAGTACTACCAGTCAGAAATAGTAATCCGGTGTTTGTTCACAATTCAATGAAGGAATGGCATCTGCGTTTGGGACACGTTGGAAAAGACCGACTGCTCGACATTCTGTCTGGTGGGGTAATTGATATAGCATCGCGCCTATCGAGGAAATATATGGCACAAGTTAACTTCTTTTGTCGTACATGCGCTTTAGCAAAATCAAGGAGAATGTCTTACCGGAATATGATAGGCACAAAGGCAACCGTTCCTTTCCATACACTTCATCTCGACTCACTAGGGAAGATGAAACCTGAAGGGTTAAATGGTACGACAAGATTTAAGTACGCACTGGCAGTGGTGGATGATGCTACCGCCTATCAGTGGTATTTTGTGATGAAATCACTGAAGGAGGTGGGAAGCAAGTTAACAAATCTCATTACACAACTTGAAAGGTGGTTTCCATACAAGTCAAAAAGATTTGAACTGATGGAGGTACTGAGTTTGTAAACTATGAGGTAGAGAGATACTGCTCTAAGAGTATTTCAAAGATCGAATGTGGAATCTCAAGAAGAAAATGGGTCAGCTGTATGGGCAACCAAACAATAGTGGGCCATGTTTGATGTGCTCTGGCTGGATATGGTATGGCTACGAAGTGGTAGCCTGAAGCTCTAATGTATATGACGGCAGTGGCTAATAGAGTGCCTGCTGCACGACTGAAGGGAAAGACACCCTACGAGGTCTTATACGGGACAAAACCGAATGGGTTGGCACTAAGGGTATGGGGAAGCGCACATATCAAAGTCCAAACGACCCAACAAGAAGTTCAGTGATCGTGCCACTGAGTGCAAGCTTTTAGGGCTTTCAGAAAATTACAAAGGGTATCGACTTTTAGATGTCAAGGGTAATCGGTACCTCATAGCGCGGGACATGAAATTTGATGTAGCCTCGACGGCTAGCTTAATTGTCCGGTCTTTTCCATCGGCCAAGATTGAAGTAAGTGAGGAAACAATTAAGGAGATATGTGGGCTAGGTAAGCGGGCGCGAGACACGGTTACTAATGTACCAGCTAAACCAAGACGGACTGAAGAGTCATCAACTGTGGTTCCAATGAGTACAAAGACGGTGGGAGCCCAGTGTGATAGGAAGGTAATACCTCCCATACCACGGCCCCGCAGCAAACGACGGCCAAACACTCGATTGAGAGATTATGTAGTGGTCATCAATGAAGTCACAAGAAGCATAAAGGTCATACCTATTCCAAGGTCAATCAAAGAGGCTAAACGAGGGCCACATGCTAAATAGTGGGAGGCAGCTCTCCTGGTCGAGTACCGATCGCTAGTTGAGAATTTTTGTTAGGATGTCACTGGGTATTTAACGTTAAATACAATGCTGATGGGACCGTTGACAGGTTTAAGGCCCGACTGGAAGTAAGAGGAAATACACAAATCACGGTGTAGACCACAATGAGATTTTCTCCCCGGTCGCGAGGTTTGCGTCGTTGTGCTTGCTACTCGCTATAGCAACTATTAACCCCTCAACGCCCACACGTTGTACATACCCCAAGAAACATGTTGTACGTACAACATGTTAAAACATGGGCGGTTCAAGTCAGGCCATCCCGCAAAATTCACAGGGCTTGGGTTCGGCAGACCAGATAACAGAATATACACGGATATAAAGTGTGCGGACGCGAGCTAGAGTAAATACAAAACGATACCGTTGCTACGTCGATTTGATTTATGGTAAAGGAACCGCTACGGAATCGACAACAATTCCCTTGCTTGATATTTATAGCGTACAGTGTGTAACTTGACTGGTGGTGTATTACCTGCAACTGACTGTGCACGTTATAGAGGCGTCAAGGAAGTGGCGTAGATAGTGTAGCAAGAACCATTGTACCATGTTGGGCGTGAAGCGTGTTCTAGCGAGATACTGGCATCCTCCCGGATACTTTACAAGGTAAAATGGTGTATTGGGAGGGAATTAGAAATACGACAGTGAATCGACTGGTATTTAGCCTGCAATGGAAACATATTTGAGGGGACATACAAAGATCAGGTTGCGCATATGTGTGGACCTCTGTAGTAAGGTGGTAAATGATGTGGAGGTGATAGTTCGAGGCTACAACGCGCTAAGTTTATGAACGGTTTCACTTGATGCGTCGTCGCTTTCGTGCAAGATGCCGTGCAAGTCACCCTGCTTTGCACTCCCTTAGAGGTCCTTGCCCAGTCTCTTGATAAAAAGCCACTGACTTCTCATAAAAAATCCTTATCACGATGTATCTACACCATGTACATGCTGTTTGTACAACATGATAAACAATTTGGCGAAATGGTCATGTCATCGTTGTACACAGTCGGTACTCGAACTTATGCGAGACTATAGTAAAAGTAAGTGTTGCGCGACTTTAACATGCTGTACGACCATCATCTTGGGCGAGTACCGTGAAATAAAAAAACAGGTAAAGAAAACAGCTTGGGCGTTGAGGGGTTAAGGATTTATATGTTCACCAAATGGATGTGTCCACAGGGTTCCTGAACGGAACGTTGTTTGAGGATATTTATATGCAACAACTTCACGGGTTTCGGCATGGAGATGGCTCAACCGTATGTAATCCAAAGAAAAGTCTCTACGGACTCAAACAGGTGCCGCAAATCTGGCATACGCTCCTCAATAAGTTCTTGGTGCAACTTGGGTTTTCCCGGTGTAAAAAGGATTGCTATTTGTACCGTCAAAAATGGGAGGCACATAGTACGCATCTGTGTGTACGTGTATGACATTACTATTGCCGCAAGTAATATGATACTCATCGAAAAAGTTAAGGCAGAACTTGCGTCAAGGCTTACTATGAAGGACTTAGGGGAAGTCGACTACATCCTCAAAATGGAAGTTAAGCGAGACAGGGCTAACAAAATCCTTAGTATGTCCCAACATATGTATATCATGGACTTACTACAAAAGTTTGATATGACTGAGTGTGTCCCAGAGCCAACACCTCAGGCCAAAAGTGTAGTACTGAAAAAGGAAGGAAACAAGGGTTCTGAGCAAATAGCTGCGCAGCCATTCGATTACAGAGGTTTAGATAGGTCTTTGATGTATGTCGTTCGTGGAACACGACCTGATATAGCAAACGCTGTCAGAGAACTAAGTAAGTTCCTCTCATGCTCTAATAACAGCCATTGCAGGGCAGCCCAGAGAGTACTAAAATATCTGAAAGGAACGTCGAAGTATGGGCTTGTATTCGATGGAAACTGTAAGGAAGTGATATACGAGCTATACACAGACGCGAGCTTCGCGAATGCAAATGAGAACCGAAAGTCAGATACTGGGTATGTCAGTATTATGGAAGCTGCGCGTATTACTTGGAAAAGTTCGAGGCAACATACTGTAAGTCTCCACACAGCAAAAGCTGAATTGATTGCAGCAAGTGAGGGAGTCAAAGAGAGCGAATGGTTGTGGTTTTTATTGGAAGAACTGGGCTTTAAGCAGAAGCAACCGATAGTATGCTTTGGTGGGATAATAAAGGAGCAATTAGTACAATAAGGGATCCAGCTGACCATGCTTCAACAAAGCACATTGATATCAAAGGGCTTTATGCGAGAGAGGTACCTGACAAAGGAAGAATAGTAGTTTCGTACTGCAGTACTAATGATATGGTTGCGGATGCCCTCACAAAAGCGCTGCCTCAAACTCAATTTGAGAAGTTGAGGAGTTTGATGGGGGTCAAAGACCTAAGCCTTCCCTTACCACAGTAACAAAACATGGGTTGCTCGACTGCACGGATACTGTATCGCTTGGTTATGAGAAGCCATCCGGTTCATGAGCGTCAGCGTTTTGCTCGTACGCATTGAAGATCCACCATATGGTCAAGTTCAAGCCAGCCGACCTCACGATGAAGTGCAAAGATACTTTTGGGCCAAGATTCAAGGGCAAAGACTTATGCGGTTAAGACAAGACAATAAGACACAACGTTATCACACTATTAGGACTTCAAATATGCTTAACCCACCGGCGACCGTTATCCCAATTTTGCTGGGATAAGAAAAACCTCGGGGGAAAGTGCCGTTTCAAGCCATACGGGCGTGGCGACCTTTCGAGATCCCGCTGACTTCGCACTGGCCAATCACATTGCTTTGCGGATTTCGTGCGTGGTAGGTCGATTCGCGCGCGCGAACTCGTTCGCGCCTTGATTGGGTGTCATGCGTGGTTTTACGTTTGAAAGTGCAACGTGAACGCTACATTTTAGCGCTTCAACCTATTGTAAATTTCTGAAAAATAGCGAGAGGTGGATCCCGCATTATCATCGCCAGTATTGTGGACGTACAGCCTCTCATGTATTTGGCATTCACAGTCTCATACTTTTTGGTGCATGTTTGCAAGTCTCTACTGAGGTCCCATTGAGTATGGGCTTGTCTCAGGTAGGCGTGCGTGGGTAACGCTACTCATACTTGCACCAAGTGCTTTACACGTGAGCACGTGGGCAATTATTTTTGTTTTATGTTTCTGACTTCCTCTAAATGTAATATTCTAAGTTGGGAATCTGCCAACGGCTGGTTGGCAGAATTCCTTTGCTATGCATGTCGCTCATTGGTTAAAAGATGCTGCTTTCAACCAATAGGAATCCTAAATGTCTATGGACCACTCGTCGTGGTGGTCGTAAATGAATGTGGCACTTGATGTAGCGTACATCAAGGCCGAGGAAGTAACCATTCTTCTAACAGCTAACGTAACTGTTAGAGTTACAAGTGACTGTAGCCACTTGTGCGTGTAACCCCGTTACACAAAAAGTAGAGTGAGGGATGTTTCAAAGGCACACGGGAGAACTCTACCTTAGAAATACACATGATAAAAAACAGTTCAAAAGCTGCCAGAAATAATCGACTATATTTACCGATAAGAAATTCCCGGCAGAATGTAATTATGTAAGATCACGTACATGATGTGAAAATAGTTATGAATCCAACTCATATCTTAACCCTTTTGCGATGATTTTTATACTTGGAATTTGTATGGGAGCCCCCCCGATACAAAACCGTAAAACATGACTAGATGCATGGTTTTACGCCGAGACCCGCAAACCAAAATCGGACATAAGACTCGATTTTATTCGTACCTAATATAAAACATGCTACTTAGCCATGTTTTAGTATGATTACCGCCCCGACCCTTACTGGCTAAAATTATCATCCTAAACTCTGATTGGGTCGATTTTGTAAAACATGCTAGTTAGCCATGTTTTACGCAGAACCATCGCAAAAGGGTTAAGCCATTAGCTTCAACTTGAGCATGTACGATTGGCTGGTCTGAGGTATACATCGCAGATAATTGTAGTATCTACAGATTGAAATTGAACTATTTGAAACTTGTTCCATCACGACCACACACAAAAGGCAATGTCTTATGGATCGTTTTTTTTTACAGTTTGCTCTGATTATAAATATATAGTAATTTATGCATGAGATATAATGTATTAAGATTTAGGAGTATAGTGTAGAGTTCGAGCTGTCAAACTAAATCAAAGAAAATGCAACTCTAACACTAGGTGATCACTATCACTTCGCCATCGTCCTCCTTTTCTGCACCACTTTCTGGGTCGCTGTCGGAATCAATATCCTCGTCAACGTCCTCGCGCGGCAGTCGACGTCATCGAGCAGGCATGAGTTGATGTAAATGAAGGCTACACGCTCCAACTTTTCAAAGGCCAAGCGATTCCGGCGTTTGGTCATGAGAAAGGAATAAATGCACCAAACTCGCTCCGAAGCTGCTGACGAAGTGGGTACAGCAAATACGCGAATAACGATGCGGAACAAGCTCGGATGCGCCTCGTATCCATACTGCCCCCAGTACGCGAGGCCGCCGAGACTCAGAAACTCCTCCTTTTCCTCTGTTTCCACGTACACCAGCATTGTCAGGAAATCGTCCAGCTCTGCTTTGCTCTTTACGATGCTGTCCTTGTCGCCTGCGTAGAACGTGTCGATGTACGCCTTGAGCTGTTTCTTCGTGTTCAGCTTCTCCTTGGGCCGCCATGTTCGCTCGTGGACTTCGGAGTAAGCATGTACGCGAACGTAATCGAATCCGTGCTCAGGAATTCCCAGCGTTTTTTGCAATGGAGAGCAGCTCGGCGGACAACGTTGGGCTGAAGTCGGAACTAATACTCCACGAGACTTCGAGACGCCTGAAGTAATCGTAGACCATGAACAAGTCACCGCTGTCATTCTCAAAATTTCCGATGATTTTGGAAGGAAACTCTAGAACCCCTTTGAGCTTGTGAAGTCCAGCCCAGAAGTCGGTGTCACCGACAATCTCTCGAAACTCAGTGACGCGCTCTTGGTTCTTTATCGCGGCCAACGTCGAAGCGTATTCACTCTCCAGCAGTGAGAAGACAGCGTACTTGGCAAACAACAAGCTGTAACACTGGTTGTACTGTGAGTACCAACGAGTAGGCACTATCGTCTTGAGGCCTGCCTTCACCTTGAAGCGCTTCCGCAACTTTTTGAAAGCTGAAGCAACAAACCCATGCTCCTTGATAAAGCTGACCACCGTTCCAGCCTTCTTCAGGATGTCCGAGAACACAGCGATACTACAAATGTCCTTGATAAGTAGGTTCATCACATGAGCAGCACAACCATTCGGGAAAATGTGGGGGGGGGCTTCTGCATAATAATGTTCCACGCGCCGCGCATCGAGGGGGCATTGTCCGTCACTATGCCGACGCACTTCTCAACACCGAGCTCGAAGACAACTTGTAGAATCTCTGCTGCAATGACCTCTGGCGTCTGTGATATTCCGACAGTTGACTTGGTTAGGAAGAGAAATGGTTTCTTGCCCGGAATCAGCACAACGTAGTTCACCATGTGATCGCCATTGAGATCAGACCACCCATCACTTGAAATCGTGTAAGTTGTTGCACCAGCCACTAGGGAAATCCCTTTGCTGAAGAGATACCCATACCGCTTGGTGAGGAGTGAGCCAGATAACGTCTTCTCACTTGGCGCAAAGGGCACGTATGCCGGCCGCAACGCCTGTAGTAGTTCCTTCATCGCCTCCGATTCAACCACCCGAAGCGGAATACAAGTCCTGAACACAAAGTTCGCCAAAAAAAAGGCCTCGGTGATACGTGCATGTTCAGCATCCGTGAGTGAATCCACCCATGTTGTGACGGCAGCCTTCGCGATCGTCCGTTGTTTTGGGCGCTTAGCAGGTGAGGGAGGTGGGGCTTGGACGCTAACGGTCTCTTGTTCCTTGGGGCTGTCGTTTACGACGATGCGGTTGACCTCCGTCCTCTTGCGTTTCTGCTTCAGGATAGACTTTTAAAAAATCTTTTTCGCTTTCCGAAGCAGCAGTGCATGTTGCTCTCTTGTGCGAGGAGACGCGTTCTCGACTCCATGGTACTTTCTTGCGGCACCCTCGGCATTTTCCATTGTTATCGTTGAGTCTGGAGAGGAACTCGTTGATGTCGATCTTTGTAGGATCTCGAGATGAGCGCTTGTACTTGAGCTTCTCGTTGAGACTAGATGCCATCGCTGTGGGAGGGAAATTGAAGCCTGGTAACCGTTTGGGAATGATCTACTCCATAATAAGGCTAGATAGGCAAGAGGTGAAGGGTATAGGGAAGCGCAAGCTTTAAATAACAGCGGCTGAAGAGAAATTGAAGATAAAAAATCTTATCGTAGGGTCCCATCTTGAGATACAACTTCAACTTGGGTCGCTGCTTTAAATATGGTTCATCTTAGCATTCTTGGTACAACTCGACATATTAAATCCATAAGATTGGTTTGTTGATACATTCTTGGTGCACCCACACCGCGCACTGTCAAAATAAAGCCAAGGGGTGAACAAAATTATGCCGTCTGTGTCTGGTTTAAACTTCAAGTATGTCCTCTATGTCTGGTTTGAGCTTCAAGTATGGTCTGCAACCTAAGTCTCAGCTACACTATGGCCAAACCATGCGAGAACAGGTAAGAACAGATCATTAGATTAGCTTACGTGCGTTTATATAAATAGAGTTTTTCTCCTCCTCCTACGTTTACCCAAGTTGGCCGATCTCTGTGCTCTAACGCTACTAACATGTTAGCTCAAAATACTAGACACTAACTAACAGTTAGCTAACATGTATAGTAACTAACATGTTAGCGTTAGGGAGTACACTAGTCAGATCGCTCTCTTCCATTGATGTAATAGCATTGAGCGGTTGCTCGAGTTTTCCTTCTAGCAGAACACGCCAAATAGAACAACATAGTGCTCTATGTTGCTCGTCCAACCATCGTACATGGCGCCGCACACACCTTGCATGTCGACACCGATCATGCCCTCGACAAGCGTTTTCGTAGTAGCCAGGTAGAGCTTCAAGGTCTTCGAGCAGGTGGGATCTAGTGATTGGGTCGTCGACCTCCCTGAGGAGCTTGTTGCGGTCGACAACCCACGCCATCCAGCGGTACATGTTGGCTGCCGTCGCGTTGACAAAGCCAAAGGCGGAGAGGGATCCAGCCTGGCTGAGCTGATGGGCGAGGGATTAAAAAACTGTAATTGTAAAGTGCAGCAATTGTACTATTGAAATATTGATTGCTGGCTGTCTGGCAATCTCCACTCATATTGATCAAAATGGCTAGGAAGTAATCGAGATCCCTCAAGTCATCTACTCTCTTACTGGTAGTTGTCTGCTTCTCCTTCATCTTCTTCGTCGTCTTCGGTGGCTGTCTGCACTGTATTCGGCGTGATCTCGTTCGTAACGAGATCCCAGTCCATTCATAGGAAGAGAATAGTCTCCAGTGTCTCTGCGCTCATCTGCTTGTGCAGATACCCGAGCATGCACTTCATGGTAGCGAAAAGGCGTTCTACCTCAACCGAAGTAGCAGGGAGTCAATTCAGATCGATACTTTGACCGATCCTCCTCCCAACTATTGGTCCGCTCTTCAATAGCTGCGATGGTGTACGACGCCGTCTGGGGGTAGGTTCTGAATCCGTTGACGGGGTCATTACAGCGCGAGGACTTTGGCACCTCGGTGCAGGACTCGTCGGTGTTTTGTTGCGCTTCTTCTTTGATGCTGACGTGCGTCCGGGTGCATTTCTTGTTTCGCTTGCGCTTTAAGATAGCGACACGCACCGATGTGTTGGTTTCTTCCGGATGATGATCCAGAGTTCACTTCCCCAAGAACAGGTGACCCAGAGTTTCAAGTAATCCTCTGGATTTGGACTATGAATCCAGACTCCCTATACCGAAAACAAGTCCCCCCCCCAGCCAACATCCAAAAATCCCCAAGAACCCTCAAGCGTTCCCACTGAGTCTCAGGAGTAACCCAGAGTATCACGTGAATCTCTGAATTTCGAGCCAGTTGGAAGCTAGTCTGAAATCAAAGTGATGCGTGACCTTGAAGATTGGAGAGCGGATCGGCTGGCTGGATACTTTCGAGGAGTCGAGAGGGAACGGAGAACCATACAAACCCAAGCCCAAGGACCACATTTGGCACTTTGGACGCATTGCGACGATGGAATCACAAGCCGATCGCAAGATTGGACTACTGAACCCAAGGTGTACTGAAGACAAGATATTTGAGCTCGAGCATAGTGAAATGAAGACATTTGCCCGTAGAAGAACGCAGAAGAGAGAAATAAGTAAGAGAAAGAAGTAGCTGATAAAAGACAAATAGAGTTCCATTTTCCCTGTACTGCGCAAGTGACTTCGGCCAAGCCTGCCGACGGAAATCCGGAGGAACCGATACTACTACCGCGGGGCGCTAAGGGCACATTAACGGCGAAGGACAGCCGTCTGTGTAAACTCCATCAAACTCAAGTCCAGTTAGGTGGGGACCAGCGACGGCCTCAAGCTTCCTGGAGTGATGCACCTATTTCATATCTTAGTTGGGTCACTTGCTGTGCTCGTGGTAGACCATTTCATATTATTCCAGAGGGTATTCTGGGGTGCTAGGTAGTCGCCTCCAGGATTGTGTATTGACTGTTTGTGTGAAGGGAAAGGTAATTGATGATTGTATTTTCCTCCTGTATTGGAGGTGGTGCGCGTTTTGTGTGAGTCTCAGGGAGCTAGGCCCCTGAATTTCAGACTCGAGTGAGCCTAGTGTGTGAGTGACCCACCATTCAAGGGTCCAAAAGAATAAGTGACGGCTAGTTGTAGTGTTTGTATACTCTATTGTTGGTTTTATCGAGCTAGGAAGGCATTTGGGTAAGGTGTCTTCTGAGTTCCTCACCCCAGTTTTGACTGAAATCCTGGACCCCGAATTCGTGATATTCTGGATTTCGGGTGATCTGATTCTCTGGGTTTTACCTCCAGTGTCAATGTGCGTTCTGGATTAGACATGCACCTCAGCGCTTCTTCGAGGCTACATTCAAGTTTGGTGAAGTGCCGTTCCGTCAAAGACAAACGAGCCGACAGGGATTACACAAGGTACCCACGCCAACCAAGGAGAGTGATCCTCAGGGTTTAAAGCTTTGCGGCAGCGAACCTATGGGTCTACCTTCACGGTGCTGACTCTCTAGTTGATTCTCTGGGGTCTACACCCTGGGAACCTTCTTGGGCTGCGCTATACGAACCCCCCTGGGCGATAAAGGTTCAATACATTGCAATATGCAGATTAAGAGTGTATCTTCATGCTGAAGTCGTCTTCACGGTCTTGGCAGAGGCATAAATAGTTGTATAGGGTATTACGGGTAGACCGCACAAGACGGGAGAGCACGGTAGACTTCGAAGTCGTTTGAGCGTCACTTTCGAATTGACCCCCTGCAAGCAACCGCCTCCCACCTCACCACCGCTGCCCTATCCTTCCTGAGGCCACCACAGCCTGTAATCACCCACAAACAAATCGAACCCATCCCTTTGCGCTCCTAAAGCAGGTTTCTTCGCTCAACGCACGCTCGCAATTCACTCACCAAGGCCGTCCCGACCGCACGCATCTCCAAGGCCGCTCAGACCGCTGAGGCGAGGCCGACGAATGCAAATTTTAATTCTAACCATATTAACTTTGAAAAATAATCAGGAGATCACGGCGTCGGAATTGAGAGCGCCAAAAGCCATCAGCAGAAAAGCTCGAGGGAAATGAGCAACAGCAGTGCAGGATTGTGAGCACTTTTTGTCACGTTTGAGTCCCCCTAGTCAAGGTTTATGTCAAGAATATGTGCTCATTTTGTTATTAAATCGATCTCTCTATATGTTAAATCGAGAAAAGCTATTATGGGAGCGGACATATTCACAGTAAATCTAGAACAGCAAACTGACTTGAACATTCTTAAAACTTTGAATGAAGTGGTACCCCAGTCTGAACACGAAGCGTTATTTCGGATTATGGAGGACGGCATTTATACTGGGATAGGAAGCAACGTTAGTGCTGCTATCGCAGACCAAATAGGATTATATCCGTGGTACGTCAAGTCAAAAGATGACCCCTCTTGACATCTAACTGGTACATCTCTATGAAACCGGTACGACTCCGGTGCCGCACTGGGCCTCCAAAAGGTTTATATGCATGGGCAGATTGAACCGGTATGCGTCAGTAACATTTATCGAATAGTTGGGGTGATGTAAAGTGAATGATTGAAGCGGACGAACTGCTGCAGAAGCAAACAAAGCAAAACATTTTCATTTTCTACAAGCAGCAAAACAGATCTCGAGCAACGTTCGTTTTATCACTGTGTATAAGCACCGCCAAGGCATGCCATACATCTACAGTTGTAAGGTAAATTACCGGGCAGACGCTGCGGCTGCGAAGCAGGCGCAGGAGATGCCCTTGGTTCGTAAACAAAATCATGGTAATAGAAAGCGTTTATAGCAAAAACTTCCTATCCCAGCCTTCGCGGAGCCCTAGTCTCTATATGTATACAGTAAATACAGTCTTCCTGCAAGCGCCAACTCAAAAACGCAAAAAAAAATCGTGGACACAAGAATTCCTGAAAAAAGTTGTGTACCGGTTAGGTGGTACATGGCTACACGCATGAATACCCTGTACCAGAGCCACTCCACTCCACCAAAGCACGTAACCATGGCGACAGGTGAGTTAATCCCCCTCGGCGTCGTCCCGCAGCCCTGTATCGACGACTGCAAGATGCCGACCTAGTGTCTGGATCTTTTCTCCAATATCTTAATGCTATCTCCCGCCTGCCAGCTCCTCCATCTCACTCCTACCTGTACTGTACCGCAGCTAACAACGCGAACGACGTGCCGCGCACCAAGTTCTTCCTGCGCGGCAAGGGCGGCATCGAGGCCATGTGGGGCCCGCCGTCCTCCAGCAAGGACGAGGTCAAGATCGAGCGCGACGAGAACTTCGACGCTCCGGGCGCCGCGGACCTAATGGAGTTCACGGAGGACGGCAAGCTCGTGGTGCTGGTGCGCACCGCCTCGGGCTTCACGGTGCGCGACGCTGACACCGGTGCCGTGGTGGTGGAGACAGAGAACCCGGGCATCCACGCGGTGGCCTGGTCGCCTCTGGGCTCGCACCTGCTGACCTGGCAGCGCCCGCAGAAGGACTCGGACCTCGGCAACCTCATCGTGTGGGACGCTGCCACGGGCAAGGAGGTGGCACGCTTCAACCACAAGTCCTACACGCGCGACGTACGCTAACTATGCTGAGTTGGAGACTAGGGGAAGTACCGCAAGAACTGACAGTTGTTGGCTTGGTGCGTTCATGATGACAGAAATGGCCGCCGCTCCAGTGGTCGTCTGACGAGACGATCTGCGCGCGCCAGAGCGCAAACGGTGTGGTGCTCTACAGCGGCCGCGACATTGGGTCGGGCTCGATTGGCCAGATTAGCCTTCCGGTACGTGTCTTGATGGATATTGTCACTCGTGGATATGCCTTGCTGACGATAATAAATGGGCTGGTATTTTGTCGACCAGAATGTGGCGAACTTCAGCGTGGCTCCTGGCAGCGCTCCGTACAAGGTGGCTCTCTTCGTTCCGGAGAAGAAGGGCAAGCCTGCCAGTGTCAAGATCTACCAGTTCCCGAGCAGCCTGGACACCCCCACGGCCACGAAGAGCTTCTACAAGGCCCAGGACGTGACTCTCAAGTGGTCTCCCACTGGCAGTGCGCTCATTATTGAAACGCGCACGGACATTGACACTTCGGGTAAGTCTTACTACGGCGAAACGGGCCTTTTCTTCCTGCAGAGCGACGGCGAGTACGACTGCATCGTGCCGCTTACGAAGGAGGGCACGGTGCACGATGTGGCGTGGGACCCCACGGGCCGCGGCTTCGTGGTGATCGCCGGTGCGATGCCTGCTCACGCCACGCTGTACGACAACAAGGCGCTTCCCGTGTTCGAGTTCGGCGCGGCGCCTCGTAACCACGTCAGCTGGAGCCCTCACGGACGCTTCCTGTGCCTGGCTGGATTCGGCAACCTTCGCGGTGACATGGACTTCTGGGAGCGCAACAAGCTGAAAAAGATGGGCTCGGCGACTTCCAACTCGGCCACGACGTTTGCTTGGTCGCCTGACAGTCGCTACTTCGCTACGGCCACGACGTTCCCTCGTCTGCGTGTGGACAATGGCTTCAAGGTCTTCCGCTACGATGGCACTGGCCCCATCCACCAGGAAGAGCGTGGCGAGCTCTACGATCTCAAGTTCCGTCCGGCCGCCCAGGACGTGTACCCGAACCGACCTCAGTCTCCGCGTCGGAAGGGTGAGGACGCGGGTTTCGGCTCATCTTCAGCCCCAAAGGCTGCGCCAAAGCCGCAGGCTTACCGTCCGCCTAACTCGACTGGCGCCCTCGCCGCTATGATGCGCAAGGAGGAAGGTGGCTCTAGGAAGCTGGACCGCAACAAGTACGTGGCCCCCCGTAGCAGTGCCCCCACGGTTCCTGGTATGGCTGCGCCTCGACCAATTCCTGGCATGGGAGCGGCTGCTGCGCCCAAGAAGCTGAGCAAGAGCGCGCGCAAGAAGAAGGCTCAGGAGGCCGCGGAAGCGAGGGCTGCCGTCGAGGAGGCGCTTGCGAAGGTCGCTGTCGCGGCTCCTGCTGACGAGGCTCCGGCCAAGCCGAGCCCGGCTGAGATGACCCCGAGGAGAAGGCCAAGAAGGTGAAGAGCCTGCTGAAGAAGCTCAAGCAGATCGACGCCATCAAGGCGAAGAAGGAGGCCGGTGATTCGCTCAACGACGATCAGCTGGAGAAGCTCAAGACTGAGCAGGCTCTGCGTGACGAGGTGGCCGAACTTTCCGCGTAAGTCTGCGTGCGAAGGGAGGAGGTGAATGAATGCCTTAGAGAGCGAGCCGATCGGGGATACTTGTAGGCAGCGCTGTATTCTGCATAAGTAGAGAGCACGAAGCGTTCCTTGCGTTGTCGTAAGTTGGCCAATGCGTCTCTGCGCCATTTCATTAACGGCTCACCACTACCTCCTGGATAAGCTATTGAGCGTCTCTTGTCAGGATGAGACTGGAAAGTGTTGACGCTTTGCCCTTCGAGAAAGTAGTAACAAGCAAACGAAGCGTTAATTGTTTGTCTGTATGCTGGGTCTGCTACGCTACGCCGACGCCACCTCATCGTGGCATGAGTTCACGAACTTCCTGCACATGTACGAGTAAAACTGTTTTTTTTTTCTTTCTGCTGTTTTGGTCTCGGATGCTTTCACCCGAGGATTGCGCTTTTATCGCCACCATTTCCTCCGATACTTGTCAGCGGTTTAGATGATGCCAACCTTGACAAGCATCGTGTGACGGTCCACCTTGCTCCACTCCGAGTCCTTCATCGATCGATCGAAGGCGAACTTGACCTTGAGCTGCTTGCCCTTCGCCGCGTAAAAGTCCAACTCGTCCGAGAACTCGACGGGGAGCTCGCGGCCGTACGCCTTCTGGATACGAGCGCGGAGAGCCTGCACAACTTCCGTCTTCTGGGTAACCTGCACCATCAGGTCGATCTCGCCCTTGACGCGGAAGATGAGGTAGTTGTCCGGCTGCGTGCTCATGGCAAGGCCCGTCAGGCGAGCCAGCTCGAACACACGGCGCTCCTTCGGCTGCTGGATCTTGTCGGCCTTGAGGTTGAACACACGGCTCTCGCTGATCATGAGCACACGGGTCTGGTGGGCCCAGCGCTCGTTCACCTTCTCCACCGTGCCCAAGAACAGCAGCTTTTCCTTTTGGCCACGGCCACTGCCGGCCTTGGCGCCACGGCCTTCCGTATGAGCCTGGATAATGGACGCGTACGCGGGAACTTATTCACGCCGATGTAGTCGCCGTGGTACGAACGGTCCAGCGAGTCGCGACGGCGCTTCTTCTTGCCCAGATAGCGCTCAAACTCCGTGCGCACACCGAGCAGGGCGACCTTGCACGATCTCCACATGTCGTTGGCAAGCTGCTTGCGCGTCTTGAGGCCACGGAAGCGCTTGCTAAAGACAATCTGCGCCCTCTTAAGCTCCAGGAACTCGCGGCGCTGGGTGCGCGCTTGCACAAAACTCTGCATGAAGACCACCGAGTTCAGCTCCTCCTCCTGCTTCAGGTTCTTCACCAGGCGGCTGTTGTTGACGTTCAGCAGCCTGGTAGACACAACGTCCCAGTTGGCGTAAATCTTCGCGACATGCTCTTTGTTGGCGGCACCAGGCACACGCTTACGGCGATCCTGGCAGTTCTTCCACACGGCATCATACGCCGTGAAGAGCTGGTTGGACGCAGCCGAGAACGCACGAAGGGCGATGCGGTTCTTGTAGCGGCGCCAGGCATTCTCGATAATGTTGACGATCACGGGAATGCGCTCTTCACGAAGAATTTCCAGAGCCGACAGCGCCTGCGGGTGACGCAGGAAAATCTTATTGCGACCAAGACAGAAGCAGCCGAGCGTGTCCGAGTCCTCTTGGAACGGAATCAGCTCGTTCTTGTTGTCCGGGTCGCGCACTCCAATACCAGCGGTCGTAAGCAGGTCAACGGCAGCCTTGCGACTCGAGTGGGCGACGGGGTTCGGCCACGTAGCCGCCGACAGAAAACTGTAGCGCTTGATAAACGGACCGTAGGGCTGGCTATAGCAGAAGCCCTGGCGACGCACGCTCAGGTTTTCCACCAGACCAAGGTAACGGACCTGCTCGGCAACGAGCTCCTTGCTGACAGCCAGCGGCTGCTTCTTCTCGTTAGGCTTGATACAACGGATGTAGTGGGGGTTGCAACCATCCAGCTTCTCGAGCAGGTCAGCGACCTGCGTACGGAACTGCTGCGAGGTCGACGGCGGACGCTTGAGCTTCTGCTGCTTGGTGCGCTTGTCGAGGAACACCTCGCGCACGAAGGCGTTCGACGAGTGCTCCATGCCGTCCTGCAGGTCGTTGAAGAACGTGTCCACGTTGGCATCGAAGAACAGCGTCACGTCGTACTCGACCTTGCCGGCGTAGTGCACAATGCCGAAGGTGGGGCCACGCACGCGGGACGCAATGTAGTGCGGGTTCCTCGAGTGCTCGCTGTTGTAGCGCTCAATCAGCTCCAGGTCCGACAGACGTGCAATGGCGCACTGCTCGTCCAGCAGCGGGAAAATACCGTGCTGCTTGGGGTCCTCGATCAGGTCGCACACGACCTGGTTGTTGAAGAACTTGATGTTCTGCCAGCTCAGACCCTCGCGACGGTAACCCTCCTGCTCGCTCTCCAGCGTCTGACTGATGAACAGCTGCTGGAGCTTCTCGTTCACGTAGTTGATGCAGAGCTGCTCGAAGGCGTTCACCTCGAAGATCTCAAAGCCGTAGATATCCAAGATGCCGATGCTGTTGCTGATGTCGCGCTTCTTGCACGTCACGTTCGTGTTGATGCGCGCCACAATCCAGTCGAAGATCTTCTCGTACAGCGAGCGCATGATCGAGTCGCAGACCTTCTTGGCCTGGCGGGCGTCGAACAGTACCTTCTGGTCCTCGTTGTAGATGTTCACGATGCGGAACGTCAGCAGGGCCTCGAGCTTGTCCTTGTCAATTCCCATGAGGCTCGCCGCCTTTGCCAGAGCCTCGCGGGCCTCGGGGTCTCGATCGCGGCGCGCGGGTTGTGCGCCTCGTCGGTCGTCTGCTCGAACTGCACGTTGCCGAGCCACAGGATGGCGGCGAGCTGCTTGAAGATGTCGCCCTGCTCCTCGTCCGTGATGCCCACCGCCGTCATGTTTTGGCGCACATTCTTGTAGTTCTCGGCGTCATCCACGCCCTCGATCGTGGCGTCTTCGTTGCCCAGCACGTCGAACTCCTCGGCGCTCTCAGGCAGCTGCCAGGCCTCGCGCTCGGCCGCCGTGGCGCCGGACATGAGCTGGTAGAAGGCGTGGAAGTTGCGCTCGCCCTCGGCCTGGCGAATCACGCGGCTGCGCTCTAGCAGGTAGTTGTCGATGTAGCCGCCGATGACCTGGCCCACGCGGTTCATCTGCAGCACGATGTACTTGCCGAAGCGGCTGCTGTTGTTGTTGCGGATGGTCTGCGCGTTACCAAAGGCCTCGAGCACGGGGTTGCTGCCCCAGAGCACGTCCGTGACGTGGCTCGTCATGTCGTCCGCCTCCTTGCGCTGCGCGACGGACATGCGGCGGTTGGCGATCACGGCGCTCTTGGCCCTGGAGCGCGTGCTGATGGTCGTCAGGTAGCGCATCACGTGCTTGGACGTCTCGGTCTTGCCACTGCCCGACTCGCCCGTGATGAGCAAGCTCTGGTCCAGGCCGAAGCGCATGAGGCTCGTGTACGCATTCTCGGCCAGCGCGAACGGGTGCGGCTCGCACAGGTGCAGCTCCTTGCCCTGGAACTCGTCGATCATGTTGCGCGCGTAGATGGAGTCGCCGTTGGGCTGGCGCAGCAGCTTGTACGGGTTCATGGCGATCAGCACGGGCCCGAGGAACGTGTAGACGTAGCCCTGGCGGTAGCGCGTCACGAGCTCGTCCACCACGTGGGCCTCGTCCACGGCGTCGACCATCAACAGGTCCTTCATGGTGGCCCGATAAAGCTTCAAGGAAGGACAATCACTCTCGCTGGTTCACGCGCGCGCTCCCGAGCTCTCTCTTTGCCGAATGACGAATGACGTCGAGCTCTGACTCCCCCCTCTAGAGTACGGAAAGAAGTACGCACATACACCTGCTAGAAATAATAGAAAAGTAGGTAACGTACCTTAGAAGAAATACACTACATCTATAATGATAGGTTACTGTTTACGGAGCGGACTTGAGAAATGATACCTGTGGAAACGGTTGGAAATGTTAAATGTACGTGTAATAGTGCGCTTTTCTAAACGACAGCGGAGCCTTTCCTTGTCGACAACGCCTCAACCTACTGGAACAGCACTATGCCGCCCTGTACCGTATCTCTCCATTTGCTGCCTCGGCGGCGCGAGGGAGGGGGCTTGATACGGGCCCTCGCAACGCTTCAACCGCGTCGAGACGAGCTCCCTTCCCTATACAGAGGGAACGCAGGAAGGAAGAAGCTGGCCGAATCTAGGACTGTGAAGGCCTGTCCAGGCGAGTTTTTAACGGAGATGCTGGTCAGTAGAAGTGACTTGGAGCCTTCTTTCTCGCATGCATGCCAATCGGGTGCTTGGTTGGGCAATCCAACGACGCCCTGCAACGTCGGCGGCGACATTGAAGAGATCAACGATTGCTGAACTGATTTAGAGCAGAGCGCGGGCGCCCTGGGGAGGATGTGAACCTGGATCAAGGCTTCGCGAGCGCAGCCAGCATCGGCAACTGCGAGCGCGGCCGGCGTGAATCCGACCGAGCCTCGGCGCGCACTGATTGCGCCGGCTGCAACCAAAGCAGGGCCAAGGTTGAAGACCGCTGCTTCGATCGGATAGAAACTCGACCAGATAGAAATAGAAACGTCGCATCGCCGTCCAGAATAAACTCTTGCCTGAAGGGATACCTCGATGCCTGCATCTGTGGGGGTTGACCGGCACTACAGTACATGGTTGTATTCTCTCAAGGCTCGTCTCGACGAGGCTATTTTTCAAGTTATCTATCCTTCCCTAGGGGTTAGCGACGAGATGACCAGAGCATCCTGCAATTCAGGACCGGCGCATGTCCGAAAGTCTTCACCCCTCTCTCGCCGATTGAGTATGCATTCGTCGATGCTTCAAGTCCGAGATACGATGTCTGAAACCTACCTAGGCAGACAAGTTACTATGAGATGATGCACCCGGAGGCAGCGGGCGGCTCGCGACCGCCTGCATCGAGTCGCTTCTTCTCGATGATAATGTTGAGCTCGACCATGGCGTCGTCGAACTTCTGGATGAACTTTTGTCGGTCGGGCAGCGCCCTCACGTCGCGGTCGTGGATGAGTCGGTTGCGCAGCGTCGCAACGTAGCGGATCGAGCGCACCGTGGGCACGGGGATGGCGCTCTCGACGGACGAGACCCTTTCGTGCAGCCCCTGGCCGAACGCGCCGAACTCCTTCTCCAGCAGGTACTCGAGCTCCTTGGAGGCCTCGATGGCGAGCTGGTAGTCGTTGGGGGAGTAAACGAACCCCTTGCCGGCCTGAGCATTCCCCATCGCGACGGCGAACACTATCCTGAGGAGGAGCCGTTATGAATGTATTTGATGTGTACCACATAAACGCAAGTTGAAGTCGTCGATATTGAAGTCAAGACAGATGAGTGCTTTTTCATTATTGCCGCAGTTACCTACTCCCATGTGCGCACCATGTACTCACCATTTGACGGCCAGATCCGTTGTGGCGTCGCAGCGTTGTGAATGCTTGGTCAACGAGGCTGTTCCTTCATCTCGGCAAGTAGAAGAGCTTGAAGACTCGGACAACACCACAGTGCTTGAGCTAGTCTTCATTCTCCAGTTATCCCCTCAGCGTGAACATTCCCGCCTTTTACAGTCTGAATATCACCCGAAACTCGCCTGCCGCCAACCATGGAGGAAAAGAAGATGGAGACCCTGAAGGAGGGGCCAAGAAGAGAGCAGACAAGTCCGGCCATCGCGAAGCTTCACGAGCTAATGAGTCGAGCGTCTGCTTCGTCTCTTGATGAATAGGGACAGAGAACTTTCAGTTCTGTGGTCACTCCCCCAAGTGAACCCCAATAAGTCTTACCCCTGACTAGGGACGTTCAGCGCACGGTTTGACTAACCTCTCGGAGACGACTCCGATCACGAAGCAATTCTCATTGGGAACCTTGAGCCCATGCAGTTTCTCGATAGCGAGAAACTCGGCGCCGTCTTCTTCCTCCACCATCTTCTGGATCCCGAACGCTCTCAGTGCCGACTTTTCAATGTAGAGCTTATCTTCATCCCACGTGTAGCTATCCAGCAGCGTCATCCTGCAGCGTGGCCCCAGTATCATATCAACGCAGCAAGGTGCTGTGAACGTCTCCCACGTTCAGAACACGTAGACGATGGGGATTGTCGCTCGAACCACACGTGAGGACGAGGACGTAAACTGTGTGCCAGACGAAGCTCCGGAAGTAGTAGGACACAGCCAACGCTGTCGTGTTTGACTTCTTCAGACCCGACCGGTTGAGTGCCACCAAAAGATGTTTTTGAATGGCAGCCGTCATCAACTCACCAAACAGGGACAACTCGTAGCTGAACAGGAGCCGCTTGGTAAGCATCCGCGATCTCTCGCTGAGCCACTGCATGCGTTCGACGGTTCCCACAACAGCAAGAGGAGCCCCGATAGGTTGTAGCCGATGGAAATGTACTGTGTCTGAGCACTGAGACCGTCGTGCGCGATCAGCAGGAACAAGTCGCTCATCACACCTACTGCGGCACCACAACGTGGCAAATCCGGCCGAATTCGGTGTTGTAGTACTGTAGTGAGTTGGGACGACATCCCACCCAGGGTTTCCTAAAATACTATTGCCGTAATATGGAAGCCGCTGACCGAAATAAATTACGGTGCTTCGAAAAGAAAACCCAAAAATAAATAATGGTAAATACATCACTCGTGAAATACATTATGCATTCTACAATGTAACCATATGATTGGTCAAAATATACAACTTGGGACAAACCTATTGGTATAAACATTATTCTGTTGAAGCCTGAAATAAATAATTGTATGGAGTGATAAGGGTCCACAAAATACATTATTGTATGGTAAATTATGGCAATTATTGATATTGCCATATATTTTTAGGAAACCCTGATCCCACCACACTTGAGCCATGAGGAAGCCACTGGCGGAGCAATAATCGGTTAAGTTGGCGCACCAGGAGGAGGCACGAGGTTTTCGTTGATCTTGTGAGGCGTCACGAACTGCAGATAGCTGCGGACTTGGAGGATGAATGGCACCATCCCAACGCCAACCCATGCTGCCATTAGCATCCGACGAGCCATGCTCGGACCTCGACGAGCATCGTCACGCCTGAACCAGTAAGTAAACAGGAAGAGCAGCCGAAAGAGAACCGGTTAAAAAGCCCTTCATATATTTCATTACGCTGGGCCATAGTGCGGATGAACTCGTTGTTCGTTGTCAATAGCGTTACGACTTACACCACCAGGCCGTGGACGGTCTGAAACGTACCGTACTTGAGGTGTTCTTCGTGCTTATCGCGCTTCCGTTGAACACGAAACTTGGCCAGTTCCAGCACGATGCTCGCCACCGCCGAAAGCCACATCACCACGCCTGGGATGCCCACGGTCAGCAGCTTCCCGTTAGCCGGGTTACAGCCAGCAATGACTCCTTCGAGCAAGTTCTCCTCGTGATCGTACAGGTACATGCCCAAGCCGACGGCGACGACGCCGAATAGCCAGGAGATGCAACCCAGGTGAAAGAGAAGTCCTGCTTCCACACACAGCAGCAACAAGTTAGCCGCCGTGTCGGCTAGTGGCGATACAACGCTATCCAAAATACCACGACGTACGGTGGTAGTAGAGCCACTTGCGGTAGATAATCTGTCCCGCATACCGGATGCGCAGGTGGTCCTTGATGTACTCGGGCACGTCGACGAGAACGTGCAGGTCGCGCTCGCGGTGAATTGTGGCGAACTCTCCACCGAAAACGGTCTGAACAACTGGGGAGCTGGGGTTCAGTTGGTTGTTGGGCGTCGTGATCGCCTTAGCGACGTCAGGGATGGATCCTCGCTTCAGCGCAGCGACGTCGCGAGCACTCAGCCACTTGCCGTTCTGCTTCGCAGGATACAGCACGACTTCACGGGGGTCGAACGTCTCCTTGGTCTTCAGCATGAACTTCTCCGGGAAGACCTCGACGAGGTCGTCCGTGTTGAACCCCAGCGTGAACGTGACCCCCACACCGAGGACGACGCAGACCAGATCCGCCATCTTGCTGGCAAATCGGGGAATGACGACCGGGTGCGCTGGTCCATTCCTATCGAATGTGGCGTGCGCATCGCACAGTCGAAGATCATCTTCGATCTTCAAGATGCGGTCCTGTACTTGGATGAATTGATGACTCGAGACACACACACAGTTGGCTTTCAAGATCTCATATATTCACACTTGCAATATTAATTACGCCGGTCTCGGGCGCTTTACTAGATAAGGGGTCTGGGGGTGCATGCTTACAGGCTGTGACGCTTTAGGGGCAACGTGTTGACTGACGCCGAACGGTTGTGGTTGGTCTTCTGTGCGCGGCGAGCTCGAAGAATGAGTTGCTGGCGCTCACGCGAGTACTCGTCCGTAAAGGTGGCGATGAAGCCCAATAGCTCGTCGATCGGCAGCGTGTCCTCTTCTTCGAAATAGTTCAAAAAGTTTTTCCTCTGGAGATCATCAAAGAAGTTAGTATCTGTGAACGGTATTGTTGGAATAGTGCAGTAGGGCGGAACTTACCTCTCGTTCCAGCTGATTGACGAGTTCCTGTACGCTGTTGAGCTCTTGCTCGACCTCCACAGCGTACAGCCTCATACTTTCTCGCGACTGCGCCAACTCTGCGCGCAGCTCGTCGTCGTCCGTCTTGAACACTGCCGCCTTCTGTGTCTCGTTGATGAGCATTCTCAACCCGCTCTGAAGAGACTGGTGCTCAGCGACGAGGCTCTGGACGGACAGCTTGCTGCACTTGGTAATAAGTGGTAGCTGGTCACCGAATAGTGCGAGATGCGGCTCGTCGCGCTGTAAAAATACATTACAATATTGTCAGATACATTCTCGCCCCTTCACTTCAAAGTAAAGCATACAACTCACCTCAACGGATTGGATCACATACTGCAAGAATGAAATTCGCCCATCATAGGCCTTGGTGAAGGAAAGCTTCGCCAACGAGCTGATGGAAATACTCTTCACCCACGCCGTGTATTCCACGCCCTCTCCGAAGTTCAGCAGGTTGCCCAAGTGGAAGATGTACTCAAGTACGCCAGCAAACCGGTCACTCGAGCAGACTTGCTGGATGCCGCGGATTAGCAGCTTCAGATTGCCACTGAAATACCGTCGTCACTGTTAGAACACACAATCAAATCAACAATGACATCGATGCCAACTCACCGGAGTTCTTCGACCCGCGGGGCGAAATCCATCTTGAACTGTAAGCAGCGTAGCTTCTGCTGCGCTCTCGGTATCTTGCGAGCTACCATCAAAAATTGTTCAGCCTGGAGCACACAACATAACCGTTAGAACAAGTGACCACTAGGTTGCAATGATAAGGCCGCCTGCACTCACCGTAGCCAGAGTTGAGGCGTCCCCATCGAATTGGTCAATGGCCTCTTGCTCGGCGCTGTCCGGCCACATGTCAATGAGTGACTGCAGCGCTGGACTGGACAACACGTCGCAGTTCAGCGTCAAAATCTCGTGTGTCAGCTCCGGAAACGTGCGCTTCACTCGCGCGAGCACGATGGCAATGTTCTGGGACTTCTTGTGGTCAAGCAGCACGACATACAACTTGCGGTGCAGGAAGGCACTGCCGGGGTCCTTCGCAGCGACTTGCTCCTCCTCCGGATCGGGCTCAACCTCCATCTCGTCCTGCTCGCCATCAAACAGCGCCGGGTCTGAGTTTGCGCGCTCACGCTTGGGCGATCCAAAGCGTGACGTTGACGTCTGCTTCGTCTTGGCTGGGCTGCATGTCGCGCTATCTCCGCTGGTTGTGCGTCGCCGACGCCCCACTTTGGCCTTGGCAACGACCTTGACAAATAATTTCTCCATCCAGCGTCGACTCTCAGTCGAGATGCACACACGATCGTGCTGGTCTTTGTCGTGAATTCGGCTCCACAGCGAATCCCGTCGTTGGGCTGGAATGATGGCGCCCGTGTTCGGAGTAGTCGACCAGTGCAGCTTCTTGCGCATGCCCGTGTTCATTTTGCGGAGCGCCATCATTGCCAAGGCACGGCCGTTGCTGGTCGCGACGGTCGACGCAGAGCGCATGGCCAGCGCGTCAGGTGTCGACGGTGCAGTCGACACGACTGAGCTGATACTGGAGCGTCTGGATCGCGTCGCTAGCGTTGCAGATGTTGGTAGATCCCTGTCGTCGGCGGACGGAAGAGCGGCGAGTGAAGGTGCTCCACCAGAGCGCGGTGCGTCCAGCTCGGCGGGGTCCACGCCTTCTCTCCTCGCCTTCATCTCCACAACGTGCCGCGGGACGCCCACCTTGATCATGCGCTGGAAAGACTCGACCTTCTGTGTGTGCTCCGGGTCCTCGTCCTCCGCCGCTTCTTCCACCGGCGGGATTGCAATGGGGGCCGGCACCTTCCTCGCCTTCGGCGTCGTCGCGATCAGTTCGTCCAGTACGGCCGGGTCCTTGCTTTCAGCGCGCATCTTGTGGTCCACGACGACTCGCGGGAGTCCGACCTTGAGCATCTGCAAGTACGCCGCGTACTCGGCTCGAAGAGCTGTCAATCTGGCCGCAGCCGGCTCTTCCTCCGCCGACAGCGCAGGCGTCGGTGTCGGTGTCGGTGTCGGTGTCGGTGTCGGTGTCGGTGTCGGTGTCGGTGTCGGTGTCGGTGTCGGTGTCGGTGTCGATGTAGTGATTGTAGCCTGCAGCACTTCGTTCACTTTGGGCTGGTCAACCTCCTCCTCTTCCTTCTCCTCCTCGGGTTCCTTCTCCTCCACGACTTGAACCTCCTCTTCAGGGACTCCTTCAGCGACGTGGTGCTGCTGCAGCAGATGCCGTCGACAGCACGGCGGCAGCTCGCGCTCGTTGCAGGCGTGGTTGTGGATCGTAACGCGGCTCCAGCGCACGTAGGCCACGAGCACGAAGCTCAGCAGGAGGTGGAAGATGAGCCAGGAGGAATCACCTGACGACACCGAGGGGCAGGCACCGCAGTCGAGTGCGACTGCGGCGGCGTCGGCGCGGACGAAATTTCCGCCGGGCCCGTCGTAGACCGGACGGCTCCCGCTGTTCCCCATCACGACAGTGGGGGGCTCTAGCAAGCACCTCGCGCGGCGGTCTCCAAGGTAACAGCTATGGTACGTACGGGTGCGAGGGGCTCTCGGCAAAGCGCTAATGCGCGTACGCGGTAGGAACAATCAAGCGGACACCTCGGGGCGCCGCGCCGCAAGCCAGCGAATGAGCGAGAGCGCTCGCCCCGTCCGTTGCCGCCTTGCCCCCTGCGATGCCCGCCGCGGAAGCTTCGCCGCAGCGGCAATAACGGCGAGATGCCCATCGGGCGCGAGGCACCTGCAGCCAGGCGAGACGTCAGGCAGTGGCAGAGACCCGCGGGGCAACTTGGCGCTGATCGGTCCAAGTGAGACCGGGGCTATGGCCGTTACGCGTTCCTCGGATGTTCCTGAGCATATCAGACCGCGAAAGATACTTTTTTGGTGTGGATGCTGTTGCGACCGACTACGTACGTGAATGATCAGTGCATTTGATGATAGAAGAATAAGACGGGAGCAGCCGAAGGACCCGGCCAGTCGGGTGCTGCAGCTTGTGCCGTTTGAAAGACATCCGAAGGGGTGGACTTCGGTCGTTACTCGGCGCCTTTGAAACGGTTGACGTTGCAATTTTTGGTGGATCGTCGGCACCGGACTAAGCTGGCGGGCGGAGACACTACGTTGGGGACCCTTAGCTGCAGGTCTCGAAGCTGCCCGCTGCCCCACTTTGCATCGAGACCGAGGCAGCCGCGTCGCAAGCGCATAGCTGGGGGCACTGCTGCGCTCTTACACCGCGCATTGTCGACCACTTTATACCTTTTGTTCCGACGAGAACAAGCGCATCAAATCCAGTTTCAGCTGCGCCCCAAGATGCGGGGCTCATCTGTACTGTATTGCTCCTAACAGAGAACAATCCGCAGCTGCAACGCCTACCGGCGAGCTCCAAGGTTGAGCCTGCAGCAGCGCTGCCGGTCCAGTGTATGCGGGGTCACTTTACGAGTCACACCTCGACAACCTGGACACGCTGCGCCATGTCGACGTGCTGTCGCCGGCTTCAACACTTTCCGCGGTGCTGGTGCGGCCGCGATTGGGAGAGTTCGACTGTACACGTTCATCGTGTTGTGCTGGATCCTCGCGAGTCTGCGCCTGTTTGCTAGAGATGCTGTCGTCTCTTAGTGCCGGGTCGTCAATTCGCTGTGCTTCGAAGGCTTCGATCTGGGCCACACAAGTGATGCAACCGGTGACATGTCGCTTCGATTAGGACGGCATGCAGCAGCGTGAGGCCGGCGGTGGAGCGTAGGAGCGGTGGAGCGCTGCGCGTGAATCCTATTCACGAATAACATGACTTGCAAGATCAGGATTCTACATGTAGCATGCCTTACCTGTTGTCGGAGGAGAGCACCTTGGCGTAACCCGATTCTGATTGCCGGGGTTAATGTTCGTCGAAAGGTGCCCGCAAAAAAGTTTCATCGGATACTGCTTCGCTTCCAAAAGTCCCAACTTCATCACGTACATTAACTCGCTTTCATACAGCACTAAGCGTCACTCACTTCTTGGCCTGCAGAATCTCGATCTGGCGAGTGAGCGTGTCCAGGTACTTGTTGCAGTCTTCCTGCGTCGTTAGAGGTGAGCACATCAGGTACAACACGTTGCCGAGAGAACGCGCGTACACGCCGTTCTTGCGCAGCACTTGGATGAGTTCGGCAGCCTCCGTGGACGCGTATCCAGCATTCTCCGACGCCAGCTCCACACACGCCACAGTGCCGATAGCGAACGTGCGCGCGATGTACGGCCGGGTAGAGAGCTCGGTGAGGGCGTCCACGTTCCAGTACGCACGCGTCGCGTCCTTGGTAGGAGCGCTGGCGTTGTTGAAAATCTGGTACATGTCTAGCGCCGTCACGGCGGCAGCACAACCCATCGGGTACGCCGTGAAGGAGTGGCCGTGCAGCAGAGCCTCGCCCTTGGAGTCCGCGTAGAAAGTGTCGAAGACTTCCTCCGAAGCGAGCGTAGCAGCCATGGGAACCACACCACCAGTGAGCAGCTTGGCGTAGCACGCAATGTCGGGGTCGACGCCCAGCAGGTCACGCGCAGACTCGACTCCCAGACGCCACCAACCGGAGAACACCTCGTCATAGATCACCGGGATCTTGCGCGCGCGGCACTCCTGCACCAGCATGCGCTGGTACAGCGGGTCCACCAAGAACATGCCACCAGAGCCCATGAGCACGGGCTCAATCAGCGCAGAGCCCACACGAACGTTCTTCTCCTCGGTCGAGTCGATCATGTGACTTACGTGTTTGCGGTACACGTCCGCGAGCGGGCTCTGGTCGCGATAAGCGTCGAACGCAGCGTTGAGCGACGGCAGCTTCTCCTCCGTCTGCGCGTTGCCGGCAATCTCAGGGTCGATGGAGATCACGTACTCGCCGTTGCGCAATGCCATGGTCGGGACCTTGAGGAAAACGCCTTCAGGACGGTACCACGGGTGCTGCTTCTCGTTGAAGACGCTCTTCTCCGCGACGTTCATCACGCCCAGCGTGTCGCCGTGGTAGCAGTTGGCCTGGGCCAGCGTGACCATTTTCGACCCCGTAGCCTCATCCGACATGAACTCGCTGTACTCCAGCTTGTGATCAAGCACATACTTGCGGAACGCCATCTTCAGCGCCACCTCCACGGCGGTTGATCCATCATCCGAAAAGTAAACGCGCGAGGCCCAGCCCTTGCCGACGGAAGCCAGGAGCTTCTCGCTCAGCTGCAGTGCGGGCTCGTGGGCGTTCTCCGGGAACATGACGTGGCCATAGCGACCAGCAGCGTACGCCAACGCCGTGGACATCTTCGAGTTGCCGTGTCCGACACCCTGCGTCCACCAACTGGCACACGCATCAAACAGCGGCTCGACGGTGTTACTGTCCGGGCGGTATACGCTGAACTCGTCTCCATGGGCCGAGTCGATCATGGACAGCCCGCCCGCCTTCTTGTGCTGCGTGAACGGCCACCAGAAGACCTGCTCCGCGCGTTCCTCCATGCGCTTGAAGCTTTCCAGCCGCGTCTGGTGGAACGACTTGAGCGCCTTGTTCACGTCGGCAAACACCTTCTCGTGCTCGTCGAACCACTTGTCCAGGGGCTCGGGCATCGGTGGAACGGCGTTCATGGTGAAGATGGGGATGCCGAGCTCACTGGTGCGCGGCTCGAGCGCCGCCGCGTTGTCGAGTCCGTCCTGCTCAATGAGGCAGACAGCAGCCACGTCGTATCCGCGAATCAGCAGCGTTTCGAGCGCCGACATGGTCGTGGAGATGCCTCCAAGCTTGCCGTCGCCCACCAGTACAACGGGCAGGCGCATGCCGCGGTACACGTCCACCTGGAACCTCATGGAGGCCGAGGGGCTGCACACTCCACCCGCCGTCTCCACGAGCACGAGGCTGTCCGCAGCCTTGGATCCGTTCACGCCGTTGATGGCCTTGAGCTTGTCGGCCAGCAGCTCCAGCAGCGCCTCGTCGGTGATGGTGTGGCCCTCCATCTGCGCCGCGAGATGCGGCGACACCGGGTTCTTCCACGAGAAGAGGGTGGAGCACTCGAGCGCGCCCTGCTGCTTGCCCTCGAGCAGCGCGTGCTTCTGCACGAAGGACGCGTCGCCGGGAAAGGAACCGGGGATATCGTCGTCCGTGCCCGTCTGCAGCGGCTTGATGTACTCCACGCGGCCCCCGCTGGAGGCGGCGATGGTGGCGGCGCTCCGACAGATACCGGCGGACACGATAGTCTTGCCGATGTCCGTATTGCTGCCGAAGACCTGGAACACGGGCGTGTCCAGGCTCAGCGCGGAGGCGCCTTGGGTGCGCAGCTGCTGCTTCTGCTGGGCCAGCGCGTCGGCGCCGCGCTGCGTCTCGCGCACGCCCACGTGGTACTTCATGACGGCGCTCTGGGGCTTGCGCAGCGCGGCGGCGAGCGGGCGGCGGAGCGGCTTGGACAGCATCAAGACTCGAGGGGCTTGGGGGGTATGTGGAGGATTGGCGACTGAAGGTGGTGATGGATGAGGCGCGTGTATGTCAACGACGTTGATTCCGCGCGAACCTGCCAGAATTGGTGGAAGTTGAAGACGAATGTGCAGGGGAATGCGAGGATACAGGGAAATTGCAGATGGTTGGTGTGTGGTACATTAATGTTAAACGAAGTGGTACGAATTCGGAGCGGGTGATGCGCCTTGAGCACCGGCATGTTGCAGTGTGACGTCAGTGCGGTCGGTGCAAGCGAGGCGCTTGATGCACAAGAGGAACCCGAAAGAAGTGCGCGGTATTATACTGTACTTGGCCTTGCATGATAATGAACAATGAATTTGGATGTGGGGTCGATATGTAGATTTGATAAGCTTGGACAATTACGTTGACGCGATCTGCTTACAAGTACTGTACAAGGGGGGCGTTGAAGCACGGCAACAAGACCGCGCCCTGCTCATCCAGACCGACAGTACAGTTCTGGTCGAGGCTGCATTGCCCTCCAGCCGGGACGCTCCAGGTCGTTGAAGATTGTCGTTGACTACAGTACAATTACAATCCTTGGCACAGTGAACTTGTCGACGCCACGAGTTAGCGAGTATTTTTCTCGTCGGAAGGAGGTTTTACTTCTGTCCAAATTATCGTTGATAGTTGGAGTCGATGCTACAGTAGTTGAATACATTCTCACTTCTTAGCTGGAAGCGGGGCAAATTTCTGTCGACTATGACGGCGAAGGCACTTGGTTCCGCAGTACGTAAACGTGAACTTGGTAAAGTATTCTCCCTCGATCGGCTCGAAGTAGTTCTCACAGATAGAACACTGCAGGTAGTTTTTCGGGATTGGTGGGGCCTCTGGCGGCACGTACCAGGCCAGTAAGCTCACAACATTGGCTCGCACAAGGTCGTCCCACTGAGCTTCAGTGACACCTTGATGCAGGAGACGGTGCTTAAACTTGTCAAAGAGGTATGTGTATCCTCCTCCGCCATAGCGGCGATACTGGATCCGCTGATGAACATTGGTTGAGAGGAGAATCTGCGACATATACCTTGACTGGTCCTTCACGAGGCTTGCAATCCACTCGACAAGGCACCTATCGGTAGGAGGCTCTCGACTTTCAGATACTTCTCCGGCGCTCGACGCACTCGTCAAGGTCGGGTTGACCAGCACCACGTCGCTCACAGCCAGCAGACCAACCATACCAAACGACACCGACACACCCAATCCAAGCAACTCCAGCAGGAACGCGTACCCAGCGCCTTGAACGTCTCCTCGGCACCAGCGATCAGCATGACAAACCACCAGCTTCTTGCTCTCGGCACCTGCATCCAGCAGACTCCGAATCCAAGTTCGAATCGCATGCTCAAGCTCAGCGTTCCCCGCAGCCTCGTAAATGGAAAACGAGAGATACAGCGGTGCATGGGTCCGTGCTTGGGCCAAAGCAAGTCCCTGCAATAGAAACCCCTCCTTCGCGGTAAGAAGCTCCCCACTCTTCACGTGAATCTGCTGGTACATGGCCCCGGGGAACGCCACCACCCCCTCACTCTCAATACCGAACATCAACTCTGCCTCCAGCGTCTTGGCAATGCGTTCTCTCTGCTCTTGGGGCGACAACCCGATACAAAACTCGTCATTGATCTTCTCCACCTCGAACGTCGTGACCGTCAGTAGATGCAGCTCCTTCAGTCTCTCGGCCAGCTGCAGCCGCTCTTTCACCAAAGCATCGCGTCCTTCAGTCGGCAGCGTGACGTCTACCACCAATGGCTTGAGCCTGTGGTTCTTGAACTGCTGCAGCCTCTCGAGCTCTCGGAACGCCTCGTCCTCCTTCTGGAGCAGCAGGTTGCGTCCCCATGGGCGAAAGGCGCCCGACGGTAGTCCATCAGGTCTTCCATGCGGATCTCCAGGTCCCCATTGCTCGCGGTCGTTGCAGCGACAGCCCCGACGTTGTGCAGCACATGCTCGTGCGGGAGGGCGACCCCACTTCGGCGGGGGTACGAGCTCACACACGCTGCGGATCATTTTAGGCACAGGGGACCGAAAATAGCGCTAAGTACGAATCGACCAGCGTAACGGATGCTAAACATGGCTACACTTTTGCGTTTGGACTGATGGAAATGAGTTCATTTTGCCAGCTTGAGTGTGAAGTGAAGAGGAGTGTAGCCATGAACAACCTGTTCAACCGCAACAAGACCTTCCGGCCGCAAAAGAGCCACAGCCACGGCACCAAGCGCTACGATCTGCACAAGCAAGCTCAGGCCACGCTGGGCAAGTACGTTACCATCACTCTCTGTTGAAGTACGAACACGAGTTGTGTGTAACTTTTCGGTGCTGTTTTGGGAGTAGTGGGGATATGCGGAATGCTGTGGCGCTGCCCGAGGGCGAAGACCTGAACGAATGGCTCGCTGTCCACAGTACGTTCAACCGACCGACCAATTGTCAGGCAAAAAGGTTATAAGTACTGACCAGTGTGCTCCTCTTCCGTGACGACTCATAGCGGTGGACTTCTTCAACGAGATCAGCATTATCTACGGCACGATCCTCGAGTTCTGCACGTGCGCGTCTTGCCCCGAGATGCGCGCTGGGCCCAAGTTCGAGTACTTGTGGAAGGACGGCAAGGAGTACAAGACGCCGGCGAAGCTCGCTGCTCCCGAATACATCGACATGCTCATGACGTGGGTCGAGGAGCTGCTCAGCGACGAAGCCTTGTTTCCGACGCGCGAGGGGGCTCCGTACTGCCGCGGCTTCCAGTCTGTGGTCAAGAACATCTTCCGTCGCCTCTTCCGGGTTTACGCGCACGTGTACTACTCGCACTTTGACAAGATCGTCAGCATTGGCGCCGAGGCGCACCTGAACTCGTGCTTCAAGCACTTCATCGCGTTCGTCACGCAGTTCGACCTCGTGGACAAAAGAGAGCAGGAACCACTCAACGAGCTCATCAAGAAGCTACTCAACTAGGCGACACACAACACAATCAGAGATACCTCACCTTATTAGTTGATTTTGTTAGGCATTGTCTGCCTACCTGACCACCACGATAGCCTCCCAAGAATGCAACTACGAACCTTTTCTCCTTAACATAAATAACGCACTGCTTCATGCACGCAGAGCAGTCACCCGCTGGACTTGTACCCGACTTGTTCCCTCTAAAGACCCAGCAGATCCACTTGCGGCTGCGACTGGTTGCCACTCTGCTCCTTCTGGACGAAGCCAGCGTGCGTGGCAGGGTTGAACGGGTCGAAGCTCTCGTATCCATTCTGCTGCTGCTGTGGCTTCTTCACAGGCGACGACTGCACCGCCTCGTCCGAAAAGTCAATCAAATTCGCTTCCGGCACTTCCTGAACTGGTTGCAGCGGCTGCTTCATGGGCACAAGCTGCGGCGCGTGTTCATGCTCGCTCTCGGGCTCTTCATTGGTCTCTTCCTTGATCGATGTGATGGCGTGCATGTCGTGGATCAGGTCCTCCAGTCCCTGCGAGCCGGGCGACACCTGCTCGAAGTGCTGCAGCGGACGGCTTGTGTTCATGTCCTCTCGGTCCACAATGGGCTTCTCCCACTGCGTGTTGCCCGTGCCCTCATGACGGAAGTACACGGCGCTTCTGGAGCGCGAGTAGACCGGGTACCATCCCGACTCCAGCACAAAGTTTGTCTGACTGATGTCGTTCCACGCGCTGCCGTCAATGAATAAGTCGTACGTCTTTCGGTTGTCGTCCGTGAGAGCCACCACCAGGTCCAGCTCGTGCTGGTCCTCCACGTCGTACTCGAACTCCCACATCTCGCCCTCAATGTCGTCAAAGCTCACGCGCTTGAGCTCTCTGCAGTCCAGCACGACCACGAACTCGCCCTTCTCCAGGTCCCGCAGCTCCAGCTTGTGGACGCCGCCGTTGACTCCGAACGCGAACGTCCAGGTCAACAGCGTACCAGGAGGACGCTCGTCCCCGTCACTGAGCAGCTCGCCCCTCGTGTCCTCCACGCGACGCACGTACATGTCGCTGCTCCAGACCGACGCCGTGTGGTGGCGGTGCGCCACGGGCAGGAACCTCTCGCCCAGTTGGTCCCAGCTCACGCCCTCCGCCACGAGGTCGTACACCGTCTCGAGCCGCCGCTGGTCCACGACCGAGGACTTGACGTCGCGGATCGTCACGCGGAAGGGCGTGAGCGCGTCGCCGCTGCCCACGTGGAAGTCGTAGTGCCAGTTGGTGGCGTACGCATCCGAGCTGTAGAGCCGGCGGCCGTCCAGCTTGAGCCGCTTTTTGGCCGAGATGCGGCTGTGCTCCAGCATGACCGTGTGCACCTGCTCCGATCCCGCGAGCACAAAGCGCCACGTCACGCGCTTCTTGGACATGGGCACGCGCGCGCCGATGTTCTCGAGCTCGCGAGATACGCGCAGCACGGAGCTGCTGGTGCTGCCGCCGCCGCTCGTGGTGGAGGACGCGGTGGAGTCCATGCTGCCGCGCGCGCGCGCCGCGGCTTGGGCGCGTAGCTGGCGTGGTCGCTGCCGCTGCTGCCGCGCGCAGGGAACGTCGGCGACGAGAGCGTCATTGGGCAGAGTGATCGATGAGGCTATGAAGCCAATGGACCCGGGGGCTGGCCGATTTGTATGGAGATCTCGTCGGAGAAGGAAAAAAGCTGATTCCTCCCATGGGAGGACAGCTGTGCTGGAAATCTGGTACGTCACGTATTTACGACCAATGAGTGAATTTTGATATCCATTTTCAGCGAATGAAGAGACAGAGGGAAGGGGTATAAAGCGCACATGGCTACACTTTTCATGGGGATGGTCAAGTTGCAGTGCACTGCAACCACTGGAGTCTACCCGAATGGTAAACATGAAGGGCTCTGTATCTAGGGGTGGATCTACACGTTGGTCGAGTACACTTCGCTCAGCTCTTTGCCCTGCACCACGTTGGTCATCCAGGCTGTGAGCTCATCGGCTAAGAAGCTGGCTTTGGTCTTCTGGACGTTGTGACCGCCGCGCTCGAAGGCCAGCCGCGGCCCGGGGTGGCACACTGCGCTCACGTCCAGGAAGATCTCTTCCTCAATAAGCGCGTCGTCCTTGGCCCACGCGAGGAAACTGGGCAGCGACCGGTTTTTCTCCAAATGCTGAGCGAACAGCGGGAAGTCGGCCGTGGCGCAGCGCACGATGCCCGCAGTGAAGTAGTCGGGCAGCTTGCTGTCCGGGAACTTGAACGACTTGATGTAGAGCTGGCGGACGAGCCACTTGGACGCGTCTTCCACCACCGGCACGCCCGACCGCAGCATCTTCCACAGCAGATCGTTCAGTCGCGGACTCAGCGCGTGGTGCGGTCGGTGGCCAGCGCCAGCGAGAAGCACCAGCCCCTTGACGCCGATCTGCTGCTCGTCCGCGTTGATTCCGGTGAAATGCACCGCCGCGTGGCCGCCGAACGAGTGGCCGAGCACGAACACGTTGTCGACGTCCTTAAGCACGCCCTGCATGGCCTTGTACGTGAGCTGAACGGATGGGACGGCGCTGATGTGCTCGTAGTAGTTGGACGTGTCCAAGATGGTTGACCCTGCGAAGCCCGGCAAGTTGATGCCGACGACGCGCACGCCGCGGTCCTTCAGCAGTGGGATGAGGTGGCGGAAGTCTCGGTACGTCCCTGGCGCGCCATGGATCAGCACGAGCGTGGGCGTCGCAGCCGTGAGGTCCTCAGGCTTGACGTCGATGTACTCGATCGTGCACTTGCCGTCCACGTCGATAAACTTGGGCTCTGGCAGCGGCGGGGGCGAATACCGACGAGGTTTACCTGCAGAGATGGAGTCCGTGGCAGTAGAGAACGATACGCTGGCTGCAAGTGGGCGAGACGACGGCATCAACTGTCGCTGCGCTCGCTGCGAGACTGGGAACTTGCGGCCGAGACTCACAACGCCCAGCTGCCTTGTAGCTCTTCCGATTACTCTGACAGCCGCCTTCATGCTTCTCCTTGGTCTCTGATTCCCGAGTGACGCGCCTGCAAAGGACGGGAGATATCGGATACCGTCCCACAGGTGGAAGGCCTCTCTTCAGAAATGCAACCTCGCGTGTGCATAAATCCAAAGTGTCGAGTCAACATCACGTCGGACTCGGTCTGACCATCGCTCTCGCAGTCGGACAATGCTGCTGCGCGCTCCTCGCGCTCGGTTGCTGTCGTCCGCGTGCGCGCGCAAGTCGTACAGCCGCTGGGACTTCCTGCCTCGAGTGGAGGTGGCGCCACCACGCGAAGCTCGCGCCCCACCGCCGCCTCTTCCGTCGCCAAAGTATCTGGACATTCGTGGTCGATGCACGCTCGAGTACGTCGACGTCCCCCCACTGGAGGAAGCACTGAAAGGCCATGAGGCTCCTGTGACGATCGTGCTGGTGCATGGCGCTCCGGGCAGCTACAACGACTTCCGCCACCTGATTCCAGTGCTGGAGCTGCACCACCCGCACTTGAGGATCATCGGCATCAACTTACCAGGCTACGCAGGCTCCAAGGTGGCTACAGATCACTACTTAGAGGACATTAGCGCTCTACCGACTGCCGGTTTGGCTCTCGAAGCTGTGGAGAAGCTTTGTTCCGAACAAGAAGGCAGTGGCAATGTGTTCCTGGTTGGTCACTCCTTTGGAGCCCACACTGTGATCAACATGGCCGCGTTGCATGCGACTGAGAGCAAGGAGATCAAGGTTCGAGGGATGGCGTTGCTCGCTCCTGCCGGTTGTCGACCTCACAAGGTCTTGCGCCCCAAAGAGAGCGCGATGGTGGTCAAGTTGATGCGGACGGGGAACCCCGTGGTTAACGCGTTCATCCCGCCGTTCATCAAGTTGGTTTACACCAGGCTACTGGGCTTCCCCAGTGACGCGCCGCCCGGACACTACGTCGCGGGCCTTGTACGTGCAGGAACCACCGACTTTTGGGTGATCCGAGAGCAAGTGGATACGCTGCGCAGTCTGAAGCTGCCGGCGTTTGTTGCGTGGTCACAGAACGACGAGTTCATGGAGGAAGAGATCCCTCTTGAGCTCGCGCGACTGTGTCATCCTGGTCCGCGTCTTGCATTTGCTGGTGGAGGCCACAACGTGCAGAAGACGCGAGCTGAACAAGTTGCGGGGGCCTTGACCAAGTGGATCGAGGACGTCTTGGCTGAAGACGGCGCATCAGAGGAGCAGCAATCAACTCAGAGTTTACCATAGCTCGCCTGATGTGCGATCGCAGGCAATAAACTGCTTGAACGATTACCGTCTTCGTGTCGAGTAAACCTTCGAGCTCCGCTAGGAGGAAGCTACCTAGGCACCTTGAAGCGAGGCCTCTCACAGCGTCACAATCAAAGTATCCGACAGGCACCCAGCCCAGGGCGAGATGGCGTTGTGGTGGACTCGTATCAGCTCAGCGGGAACTCGAGTCCTGTCCCTCTCTTTGGGCTGCTTCGAGTCTGCTGGGCGTCAATGCTACTCGGTCGCTACAGCGGTTCCAAGACTTCTCCCCCAACGAGTGACTCTGGTAGCTCGTGAGCATCGCGCTCCGCCCCCGCCACTTCCAGCGCCCAAGTATCTGGATATGAAGGACCACTGCAGACTTGAATACGTCGACGTTCGCTCACCTGAAAGCACCCAAGCCGCTCTCGTACTGGTCCACGGAGCACCCGGCAGCTATCGAGACTTCCGCTACTTGATTCCGCTGCTAGCCCAACAACCCGGACTTCGCATCGTCGGCATCAACCTCCCTGGTTACGGTGGGTCTGTAGTCGAGACAGCTCGCTATCTTAAAACGGTCAGCGCCCTTCGAACCGCAGAGGTGGCGCTGGACGCCATTCGCCACATATGCGAGGATCATGGAGACGTTTTCTTGGTCGGACACTCCTTTGGGGCTCATACCGTCATCAATATGGCTGCATTGAACGCCACCGAGTCGGCAAGCGCAGCGAAGGAAGCTCTGGCCATCCACGGTCTGGGGCTTATCGCCCCCGCTGGCTGCGTTCCGCATCGAAGTCTCCACATGGGTGCCATATCGCTCACAGTGAAGCTGCTGCAGTCGGGGAACTCGTGGGCAGTGAGCGCAGCGACACACTTCACCAAGTTCGTGTACACCAAACTACTGCGCTTCCCCAGCGGTGACTCGTCCACCGATCCGTTCGTGTCGGCTGTGGTTCGAGCGGGCACAACCGACTTTGACTTGATTCGTGACCAGGCCAAGCTACTAGGAAGCCTCCGACTTCCGACGTTCGTTGCGTGGACCAAGGACGACGAGCACATCCAGCCAGAAATCCCATGTGAGCTGTGCAAGTTGTTCCCTGTTGGCCCGCGTCTTCAGTTCTCAAATGGTGGTCACAACCTGCAAAAGACTCGAGCGGACGAAATAGCGACCGCCATGACCAAGTGGATCAACGGCATCCTAGCCAAAACCGAAGATTGAGACCTAAACTGAGGATAAAACTTGACAAAACTCGAATTGATGTCATCCTAACATGAATACTCGTATTTAGCGCGATAGGTCGATTCAGGGAGCTCTAAGTTAGAGCCTCTAACAAGTCACCACTATGAGCGCTCCGTGGAGGTCGCGCCGTCAGCGCAGTGCCTTCGACCACTCGTGGGGAATCATTGTGCTGGGCCGTGAAGACAAGGTGCTGCTACTGCAGCATCGCAATGGCCAGCACTGGTCGTTCTGCAAGGGGCACAAGGAAGGTACCGACACGTCGGACATCCACACTGCGGCCAGAGAGCTCTTCGAAGAGACCAAGCTGCGCGTGCCCAAGCTGTGGATGGAGAACGAGTCGTGGGAGGAGTACCGCAATACCACGGATGTGCTCTTCAACGAGCACAGTGCCGATGAGGCGAAGGAAGATTACATCGACCTTATCACACCCCAAGACGCGACCCGACCCAGGATGTTCCGCGAGCAGTACAGCTTGCGCACGCGCAACAGGAACGTTGACAAATGCGTCGATTTCTACGTCGCGAGAGTCCGAGATCCACTTGTACTGCAAACCCAAACCAAAGAGATCTCGGATTTCTGTTGGCTACCACTGGACCAAGTCGCGGATCGGCTGACTTTCAACGAGGACCGCGAGTTGTTCGATAGCGTCCAGCAAGCAATGTCGAGTTAAATACTGAGGCAAGGCTACAGCATTGGAAAATTCACAGTTACCAAGTCCTAGTTAAAGAGTGAAATATATCTACAGTGCAGACTCAATCTACTGAGAGCTATACACGGCATTTATTCTTGGTGTAGTGACGGATAAGACCGAGAAACAATAGCGATGTCCGATGTAAGCATCAGTCGGGCTTCCTCGAAGGCGTACAGTGAGTTAGATGCCTACACCGAGTTTGCTGTGTCTTATGCCATGCTGTAGATCCGCGCGGGTCGTGCACGAGCCTCGTCCGCCGCCTCCGCCACTTCCAGACCCCAAGTATCTCCAGATCGACGGCATCTGCAAGATCGAGTACGTCGACGTCGAGCCAACCCAAGTGAAAAGCAGTTGTTCAGCCACGGTCGTGTGCGTTCATGGCGCTCCTGGGAGTCTTCGCGACTATCGATACGTCATCCCGATGCTTGCCGAGCAGCAGCCCGGACTTCGGATAATTGGAGTCAATCTCCCGGGTTACATGGGCTCAGAAGTGGAGAAACCTCGTTACCTCGAGACTGTCTGCGCTCTCCGAGCTGCCGAGGTGGTGCTCCAAGCCATTCGACAGCTTTGCACCTCGGACGATAACGATGGAGGAGATATATTCCTAATTGGCCACTCGTTTGGAGCTCACACGGTGATCAACATTGCAGCACTGAACGAGACGCAGCGAATGGCTGGAGCTCCGGTAAACGTACTCAAAATACGAGGCATTGCACTGATGGCACCGGCAGGATGCGTGCCCCAGCGAATGGTGAAAGAAATCCCGATTAAGATGATGGTCATTCTCCTGAGATCTCGCCGTGCAGTCGTCGTGCGGCTGGCGACGCGCTTCGTCAAGTATTTGTATACCGAGATGCTTGGATTTCCCCGGAGGACGCCGGCGACTTCTTGTGTAGCGGCAATAATCAGGGCGGGCACGACAAAGTTCCCACTGATTCGAGCCCAGGTCACCATGCTCAAAGAGGCCAGCATGCCTGTGTTCGTCGCCTGGGCTCGCGACGATGTGCTGGTCGAGCCGTCGATTCCGGAGGAGCTTGGTAGACTCTCTCATGTTGGTCCACGCCTCGAGTTTGCTGGTGGAGGACACAATATCCAGAAGACTCGAGTCGAGCAGGTCACAGCCGGCTTGAGTTCGTGGATCTCCGCGATCTTAAGCGGGTGTAGTTCTACTGAGCTAGGGATGACCCAGCACTTCCCATGAAAAGTTTTGGTAGTGAGATTTTGATAAGTATCTAGTTAGTAAAACCATGCACAGAAACTATTCGCTCTTGAGTCATTTTTTTCTGCGTGAACATAGTTTGCGTGAGTGCATGGCGACATTCGTCTAGGAGCGGAGGCTCACTTCATGAACAGTGCTCGCGTGAGTAAGCCAAGGAATTACAAGCAGGAATCCGGTCGAGAACGACGGGAGACGCACACGTGAATTTGCTTCCTGACACCGAGATCTCCTGTCGGTCTTTCCCGACAACCCCAAGTGTTTAAGTCCTTAAGACAAGCCAAGATGCTCCGGGGAGTGCTTCAAGCCTTTCCCCCGCGTTATCTAAAGACTCTCCGCCAAGGCAACAACAGGACCCGCCAGTACTCATCGGAACTCAGTTTCCTTCCGAGCAAGAAGAAGCTGGTTCCGCGACCGCAGCCACCCCCGCTGCCTCCATCTCAGTACATCGAGATTCAAGATCGCTGCACGCTTGAATACGTCGACATCCAACCCAGTAGCGAGGAGCCCGTGGCTGGCAAGACTGCGACTATTGTGATGTTGCATGGCGCCCCCGGCATCAAGATGCTGGGGTCGGGCAACGCCTTTCTAGCCTCTCTAGCGTCCCACGCCGTCAAAGCTGTCTACACCAAGCTGCTGCGCTTCCCAGCGGATTGGCCCGTGGACCCATTCGTCGCAGCAGTCGTCCGCGCGGGAACCAACGACTTTGACCTGGCACGGGACCAAGTCGCTCTCATGCGCAGTCTCAACATGCCAACACTGATCGCTTGGTCGCAAACCGACGAGTACATCCAAGAAGAAGTTCCGTTAGAGCTGGAGAAACCGTGCTCTGGTGGTCCTCGCATTTGCGGGTGGGGGGCACAACATCGAGAAAACGCGCGTCGACCCGATTGGAGCCGCTATCAATGTTTGGATTGCGGGTGTGCTGACTGACGAGTATGTGCTTCCTACCAAGCAAGAGACGCAGTTTCTGCCATAGCATGAGCGGTAGAAGAGCGACGTCGTCTTGCAATGGACTGGGACATCAACACCGAAAATTACTGCAAGCAGCAGTAAGCCAAAATCGACCAAACATCGTTCAACAGGAACCACGCACTCATTTCTTCCACTCCGTAGTTCTTCTCCCCAACCATTGCGTTCTCTTGTAAACAGCACGCTATGATTGCAGTCACCACCGGCATTGCGATCTACGAGCTTGGATTTCCACGACAGTGCATCCGGGCGAATTCAATGACTCGTTGAAGATCGGGAGCGTCGATGCCATTGGCAAATACGTAGGCTGAGAGCTGAATGGCAGCAGCAAGTGCGTCTCCATGACTGAGCGACTTCACTTCGCTCTGCTCATCATTCTTCTCCTCCGCGTCGTCATGTTCCGGTAGTGGGTGGGTGGCACGTCGAGACCTCGGAGCTGGCGGTAACTCCTCAGAGAAGGGAATCCATTCCGGTACATTCTCCTCAGCATTAATATATTCCAGTCCAGTCATCGGTTCGTTCGGTTCAACCATTGCGATAATTCTGTCCAAAATCGACGTGTCAATCGGAATCTTCGGCACATTCTGCTGCTGGAGCAACAACACCGTATCCCCCGACACAATACCGGTATGGGCCCAGCAGTTCCTAATGAAAGGAGGGGCCAAGTGCTGCCAGGACTGCACAATGTGCTTCACCGCAGTAAGAAGACCCATTTTCGCTCCATCAGTTCCCAAATTCCCAGTCGAGCGTTGATGGTCCAGAATCCATTGCACGCCGAGAGCCTTAACGTGAATTTTGAACTGCTGGATGATCCCCGCTCGCATCGGCTGAAGGTGGGACGGAGTGTTGGGCGGAAGGAAATACACCCGAACATTGGACAGCTCAAACTCGGCCACGCCATGACACGGCGCGTTGTCCACCAACAGCAGCACGTGGCGATCTTTCATCAGCGCATTGAAAGCTTGCAGCCAGTCGGTAAAGTTGTCCCCCGTCATCCAAGCTTGAGCATTGGCATAGTGCCGAGCTGGAATTTGGGTCCCCTCGAGCCCATTTTGCTCGCTGTAGATCACCACGGGCTCCAGTTTCGCGCTACCGTCCATGTTGCAGCACAGCCCGACCGTCAAGTGTTTTGGTCTTTTGGTCCTGCCAGCTTGAAGTTTCCGCGGCGGCATCTGGTAAAATAGTCCGGTCTCGTCCAAATTGAACACGTCCTTGGGATTGTAGTCGTCGATCACTCGGCGCAGATTTTTGAGTGCACCAAAAGCGTGGCGCTGTTTGAAGCGGAAGACCCACGATTTGGTCACGGACTGGCGCCCCTGGAGCAGCTCGTTGGCTTTTGTGCACAGGACCAAATCGCTCAGATCGCCCAAATCGGGCGAATTGAGCACAAATTGGTACAGTTCCTGCTCCATTTCGGGGAAGCGCCCTTCTTGGTTGCGCTTGGCGTCCGGATTGAGGCTCGAGTCCTGCGGCGCGCGCAAGATGGAGCCGACGGTGGAGCGGCCCAGCAGCACGGAGAAGCGCAGCTGCGCCCAGCGGATTATATCTTCATGGGTCAGGTCTGGGTGTGCGCGGTAGTACAGACGCAGCTCGGCCTTCTGCGCCACGGACAAATGGGTACGTCGAGGCATACTTTTTGGGCTTTGACAGGCAACAGATGCGACTAATAATAGGGTATTTTTGATTGGTTGGAGAATAAGTAAAATGAACTGATTGGTGGAAAGTGTGTATTTACATTTTTACCATGATTATTTGTTTCTTAAGAAATGCAAAGTACAGCTATCGCCTCAGTAAATTTGTCGGGCAAGCTACTGTTTGAATGCCCTGCTGGAAGCTGGTTCTGATTATTATGCGTGCCGATCTCAGCAAAGGATCGATGGATCGTGAGCAACATTTTCAATGCAGTTTGTTCATTTCGTGATCCATCGTCCAAACTGTACATGTATTCAGGTTCTGCGATTGTACAAGCCCCCCCCCCCAAACAACTTTTGGTTGCAATAATACTGAGCATTTCGTAGCGGTTATCGCGCATTGCTCTGTGTACTAGAGTGCCTGTATTCGTTCCCAGTGAGAGGTTCCATACACCTACTAAGTGTCACCTAGCAACTACATGTACAACTTACGCGACGTCGCCTCATTTCCCGCCACGACGCGCGAATAGGTACGTTTCCTCACATGAGCGGCTGACCGCAAAGTCCACACAGGGTTTTCCATGTGGCTGTCCATTTGATGGTCGCTGTGCCAACAGCTGCAGTACAAGAAAGTGTAATCGAACTTCCGCTGGGATATTTATCGCCAGACGGGTCCAGGCACCACAACGAACAAAAGTGCATTTGATTGGTTAAAAACGAAACTTATTATGAAGCGTTGATTGGATGAAAAGAACGCGCGCAGGGTTAGGTCCAAGCGAGCGCAGCGAGCCTGCCTGCGGTTTGGCAGTCCGTGTGCGAAGCACGCGGCTGCAAACCCAGGACCAAGCAGTGGTCTGTCTAGCAAGCGGAGGTGAAGCGTGCGAGCCGTAGCGGGCTTAGGGTCATGTCACCAGCGAGCGCAGCGAGCCTTCAGGGGGGTGTTGTGTTTAGGTTGGGGACAGTTCTTGCCCAATGGGAATGCGTTCTTCGTTGTGGTGCCTGGACCCCTTCGTTGTGGTGCCCAGCGATAAATATCCCTTCCGCTGTTGAAGTGGGGGAAACAATGCGACAACCTTATTAAAATAGATACTGTACTTTGCATAGTACACCATCGATTATTTTATTGTGAGTCGTCGATTAAACTTCAGACACACTCAGTAAACTGTGCTGTGGGCTCCACAATGTCTACAGTAGACTCGATACCTCGATACCACAATTTTACACTAAAGCATGATGTACTTCAGGCGGTTTGCTAGGACAAACTCAAATTTGACCTGATTTCAGTATAGTGTACTACAATTTTTGTCCTACCGTTTGTCCTAGCAAGAGGGCGACTGGGGCTAATAAATGACATTGAGCTGTCTGTATATCGAGTACATGTATCTTGCTGTTCAAGAAAACCCCCGTAGAATGCTGATGCTTCAAGCCTTTCAAGCGTGCAAACGTGCAACGCTGCGGCTTTTGAGTTTGTTGCTTGCCGTGGCGACGGCTGCTTTTCAAGACACAGTCACCTCTTCGTTGCGTTGTTCACGCTTCAAGGATTTAGTTTGCAAAATTGCCAGAATGTAGCGAAAGTTTGTAGCTAAACTAATGTTCAGATGGTCGAGAAATTCAACTTTATCATTTCGTGATTACATGAGACGCATCCTACAGTACTGTAGCAATTTATACATGCAGAAATTGGGATATTGCACTGTATACAGTCGTGCACCTCTAATTCGGCAGGGCGGACCATATGTAAACCCAGAAGTAATATGTTCTTGGAAGGTTCCATGACTTGGAAACCGTTCAAATCTGAATAGGTTATCCTAAACTATAAGGTTATACCGGTGCCGAATTAGAGGTGCACGACTGTACCATCTACTGTAGTCCTTCACCGGGTTACGCGCCGAAGTTGGTCTTAGTGATCAGATTTCTATTCCCTTGGGCACAACGAGCGACTGGCACAATCTCTCGCAAAAAAGTTCAGTGCCACAACTTAATGTTCAAGTATTAAATATAACGCCTTCGACTTCATATTTGAATTTGAACAAGTGTGGAAGCTGCACTGTGCACCATGTCAGTACAGTGTAATATGCGCTAGAGCCACAATGCTCCCTGAATTGCTTTACATGTCTACAGCCCCACACTATCCTGTAGCTTTGAGCAATTCATGTGCATACCGGTTTAAGCACACTCAAAACTCGCGCAATCCGTCCCATCCCAAAGATGGATCCATCCAGTGTTGCCATCTCGAAATTCGGAGTTTTCATGGAGCGAATAACACTGTCGCAGCGGATCGTGAGTTGCTCACAGATACTAGGCCCTACGTAACAACGAACACCGAAGGGCATGCCAATCCACGCATCGAACTGGTCTATACATCTTACAGAAGAGCTTCTAAACGTCTCACTTCCAATTTTCCTCCGCGGCGACCAAGTCAACTCAACTCCACCAACCATGCGCATTTTCGCTCTCCCTCTCGTCGTGCTCGCCAGCCTCATGGCTAGCACCTCCGCCGACTGGTCCTGCAACGGCCCCGACGCTCGCACTCAGCCTCCTTCCGGTGCCATCGTTGTCGACCCCACGGGAGCGTACGGCGGCAGCTTCCGTAACGTTACGGAGGCCGTGGCCAACGTGCCCAACACGACGGACGAGCACACCATCTTCCTCTTCCCCGGTGTCTACCGCGAGCAAGTCCTCATCTCCAAGTTGAACGGTCCTCTGGTGCTGCAGGGCTACACGTGCAACACGACGTCGTACGCCGCCAACGAGGTGACTATTACTCACGCCAAGGCCCAGCGTGACATTCCTCCCGAGATTACTAGTGGGCGCAACGACTTGACCAGTACGCTGCGTCTCAAGACCAATAACGTCAAGGTGTACAACCTCAACGTTGCCAATACGGCTGGTCGATTCGAGAAGGACGGCCAGGCGGTAGCCACTATCGTCGAAGGCAACAACTACGGCTTCTACGCCTGCAACTTTACCTCGAACCAGGATACAGTCTACGCTAACAAGGGCAAGGAGCTCTTCGCTCGCTCGTACATCAGCGGTGACGTCGACTTCATCTTCGGTTCCAGGGCGGAGGCATGGTTCGAGTCGTGCGACATCGAGCCGGTGGGCCCGGGCTGCATCACGGCTAACGGCCGAGTGAACGAATCCAACCCGTCGTTCTACGTGTTCAACAACGCGCGTGTCTTCAGCTCCATTGGCAACGGCACCGTGTACCTTGGCCGCCCATGGCGTCCGTACTCGCGCGTTGTGTGGCAGAACAGCGAACTCAGCGACGTGATCCACCCGGACGGCTGGCAGCAGTGGAACAATGACAACAACACGGCCAACGTGTACTACAAGGAGTTCAACAACCGAGGTCCCGGTGCGGCTACGGACAAGCGCGTGTCCTTCAGCGGAGTTCTGGATGCGCCGGTGCCGATCACGCAGATTCTTGGCGACAACTACACGAGCGAGTGGTATGTTGACCACAAGTTTTTGTAAGCGTCGGGGCGCGATGGATCCAATTCTCCTCATCATTTTGATAGTTAGTTGTTTGATAAACATAGATGTTTTAAAATGCGCATACTTAAATAATAAGTGCTTCGAAGTAGTAATGCATTGTGGTTTTCTGCTTACCGTGATACAACAAAACACTTGCGGGCATGGAATTAATTAATTATTAATAATAATAATTCTTATTATTGGCATGTGCTGAGATATCAATACAATATAAAATTGACCCAATTATTGACAATAAATTTGGTAAAAGTAACACCGTGGCCAGAGTAGCCTGAAATGACCCAAGATATTTTTTAAGCTGCCGTTTCTTGGTCAACATAAGCTCCACCCTGGACTTATAATCGATGGGTACGATGCACACACTGATATCAATTGCATGTATAAAGTTTGTCTGCAAATAACTTCAATAAGTATCGATTAGATAACAGTAAGGATGAGAATATGGAATAATAGTGGCGGCTACCAAGAGCTACCAAGAGCCATCACCTCGTTCAAGACCCCTCTGCACAATGGCTGCCAGGGGTGCTACCTATATACCGTATTACACGAGATCTCTGCAACCGCAACATGTGGCAAAATATCGCAATACGACCAAAATATGCGAATTGACACCCCTCCTACGGCCAACCTCCATCCTCATTATTCGGAAAGATTGTAATAGTGAAGTCAAGTCTAACGGAAAACACATGACACTCATCATCTAATCGTAAGGTAGGGCAGCGTCGGACAGAATGTAACTGCCACATGCAAATCACAGAGTGAGAGCAACCACGTCATTTTGATCCAATCAAAACTCTTATAATTATATAAATTAACCAATAAGGTGCATTCGAGCCAGATGCTAATTTTGAGGCTGTCAGTCGGTAATATGGAGGCAGCCGTGGACGACTCGTTCTGTGTGGACAGCGGTGAGCCGCCGGACCCTGTTGCCGACGTAGGTGTTGCCGGCCCTAAGAAGAGGAGGAAACGCTACAGTCTCAAGGTCAAGCAGGAGGCTCTGCGTGCCGTAGAAGGTCTCAGCCAGCGCGAGGCAGCGCGGCAACAAGGTGTTCCTCGCCAGACACTAAACGACTGGCGCAAGGCCAAGGACGACATCATCAACTGCGGTGGCAGCGAGAAGCGCTTGTCACGAGGGACTGGGCGCCCGGAGATGGTGCCATTCGGTGCGGAGCTCGTCACCTTCATGAAGGACACCCGCAGAGATTGCGAGGTGCTGACCGCGAAGGTCATGGCGAGCTTCGTCCGCGACCAGTACCCCGATTGGCTCGCCGGCTACCTTGACGGTAAGAAGAACGCTGTAACGGCGTATGACTCACTGATACGTCTGCTACGCCGCTTCGGATATCGCCACGGGTTCTCGCAGCGAACGCCAAGTGGGCTCAAGGTAAATTTGCTGCATAACTGTATTAGTGCCACTATAATGCATGAGTTGCCCTTAAATTGTAATTGAGTGCTCTTGTAATGTTTTATCTGCTGGCTAACTTCATATTGTGATGCTACTGTTTGTTGCGATATTGACGCAGGAAAAGCTGCTTGATCTCGTGGCCGTACGCGATGAGTTTGCTAAGACGTTTAATGTAACGGGGTTACACGCACAAGTGGCTACAGCCACTTGCAACTCTAACAGACGCGATGTCTGTTAAAGGTTCAAACACTTCCTCGGCCTTGGTGTACGTTACATCAAGGGCCACATTCATTTACGATCACCACGACGGGTGGTCCATAGACATTTAGGATTCCTATTGGTTGAAAGCAGTATCTTTTAACCAATGAGCGACATGCATAGCAAAGGAATTCTGCCAACCAGCCGTTGGCAGATTCCCAACTTAGAATATTACATTTAGAGGAAGTCAGAAACATAAAACAAAAATAACAGTTCTCATTTTAACCCAAAAACATTATTTGGATCGTTTATTTAGATTAATCTATACTCGGAGGCCCGAGTATAATTAACTCTAGTTTAAACTAAGCTACGCTTCCTCATACACGAGCGCACACGTGTAAGCTGTTGTAGTGAGCCAAGGTAGGCCCACTACACCTGGTAGCACTTTGTAGTCCGTCCAACGACCGACTACGTTCGTACGGGACTGTACGGACGGGGAGCTGAGAACCTTTCATGAACACGGAGGTGCTCATGGAAAGCTCCACTACGCCTGCAACTCATGTTGCACGTGCTGACTGCCTCCACCTGTCGGATCCAGAGTGGGAGGCACTCCAACGACTGTCAACAGTCATTGGGGAGGCGGCAGTTGCTGCGATGCTGCGTACGTTATCGCCGACAGAGCAACATGGTGTTGCTCTGGGTTTCATCCTGAAGGAGCAGCGCGACGCTGCTGCCTTCTACCGCGGGGCCGTCGGGGACGACACCACGCATGCAATCGTTGAAACTCAACGTGAGCAACTATGTAGGAAGAGAGGGCGAGCCTCTCCTCCGTTGGCTTGTCGAACTCGACACTGCCATTGCGGCTCGACGTATCGTCGACCCGTTGTCGAAGGTCGCGTTCGCCATGTCCTGTCTTGGCGGACGAGCGAGGAGTTGGGCGTACGGACGCCGACTCTCAGATCCTACGTGCTTCAGCACGTACGAAGCGTTCAAGGAGGAGCTCAGATAAGCGTTTGAGCCCCCACAAAATGAGTTCCGGTCGAGGGCGGAGTTCCTCGACCTGCAGCAAGGTAAGCATGATGTCCATGCTTACGCCCAGAGAGCACGGTACTTGGTCTCGAACATCGTGACCAACCCGATTGACGAGGCGACCAAGGTCGTCACGTTCATGAAGGGATTGAGAGATGGGCCTGTGAAGACCTATCTCTTCCGTGAGTATCCGAATACTCTCGAAGCTGCGATCACTCTTGCGATGCAGGAGGAGTTTAGTCTGAGGCAGGCTAAACTGCATGCGAATGCGCCGAGGCTGCAACCACCTCCGGTCGCGATGGCGGGAGGTCCGGAACCAATGGACCTCTCGAATGCAACGGCAGTTGGCTATCAACGCTAACAAGGAAGCAATGTACGATGCTTCCGTTGCGGAAGGATCGGTCACTATGCCCGAGAGTGCACGGCACCCGTGCACCGAGATGGTGGTAGACGCGGCGATGCTGGGAATCGTCGCGGAGAAACAAAAAACGCTGGAAACCAGTAGGCGCGGGGCGCCCTACTGGTGAAGCAGTCACGCGTGTCCAACTCGGACATGCGACACTGAGGACTGCAGCCCCCAGTGAGGACCCTTCTCACTGTAAAATGCATGATGACAAACCAAATCTTGTCATCTTGAACGTGTCGTCGAAAAGAGAGAGCAACTCTTTTCGTGCTTTGTTGATTCGGGCGCGTCGAATAACTTTGTTCGACTGCGAAGTCTATCAAGGCTTGACTTCGAGGATTTAAAGATACCTCGAAGTATGTTGGAGGTACGACTGGCGACGGGTGTCGTCGTCAAGACCGAGAAGCGCATGGTACGCGTGCGCTTCACGTATGAAGATCAAGGATTTGTCGAAACCTTTATCGTCCTGGACCTGGACGATAAGTTTGACATTGTGTTGGGCATGCCGTGGCTTGCACGGCATGATCCGGTAATCGATTGGGAGAAGCGCACTCTCGTGCGCTTCGGTCGCGACTGCGGAACAGTGAGCGATGGCCCTGTTACCGCAACGCACGCACCGACAGGTGCGCGCGACTCCCAGTCAAGACAGCGCCTAGCGCCGCTGTCCCGGAACGCCCTGTGCGCGCGCAAACGCGCGCGCAAGAGCAGCAAGCGTCGGCGTCGCCGCCGACGGCTGAAGGAGAAAATGTGTCGATTTCGGAAATCGACACAAACATTTCAGCGAATCAGAATGAGTCTCCGGCCTCAAGAGGCCCGGATGACGAATATGTGTCACACGCCTCAGCCGTGGAGGCTGACGCGAATCTGATTGTGGACGTGTCTCCGGTCCGAAGGGACGCGGATGACGTAATCATGTCACACGCCTCAGCCGTGGAGGCTGACGCGAATGTGATTGGATCAGTTTTGGCCAATAATAAGGGCCAAGGTGATGGAACGTCGTCGACTCCGGGAGTCGATGGCTTTGATGGATTTGATTGGAGCCGACGCACCCTCCGTAATGGGGGTCTCCGCCAATGGAAGGCGTCGAGGTATTGAAGTCACGTCGGTTCCGGGAACCGACGAGACATTTCGCGTCGACTCCGGGAGTCGACGCACCCTTTGTAATGAAGGGCTCCGCCAATAACAGGCGTCGAGGTGAAGATGGCGTGTCGGTTCCGGGAACCGACGCTGCAGGCGGTGCGGACGGTTGCAAACGTCCCGCACCGGAAAAACTTGCATGCTGTCGTGCAGCCGGGCTGCACGACGAAGCGCCGCGCGACCAAGCCGGGCTTGAAGTCGCTCGCCCGCGGGAAGTACCCGCCGGCGGAATAAAAGAAGAACACCCGTCCACGGCTGGGCCTGGAGGAGGTCAAGGACCATGCGGAGCCGGGCTCCGCAAGACAAGAAGATGGCGCATGCGAAGGTCGCTGCGCAAGTCTCGGCCCGGGGCCGATACGCTACAAGACATGTCTGCCGGGCAGACGAAGGCTGAGAAGCCGAACGTCGAGACGTTGAACGTCTTGACGCGTACCTGTGCTGGGTTCCGGCACAGGGAGATGACCCTCGCTAATCCTCCGACGCAAGCGTCAGAGTTGACTTCGCTTCCAGTCATGAGCTGGAAGCGCTTCGCGCGTGACTTGCACGATGGACGCATCGAGCAAATATGCATTCTCTCGGCCGCCGAGAGAACGAAGAGCGAGAATGAGGAACTGAGGCAGTTCTTCATGGCGAGCACCACTGAGAGTGAAGACACTCTCAGTGCCAAGACGAAGAAGGAACGCTTTGAAGAGCAGAGCTGGGACTCGCTGAAGGCGAGTCCCTACTACGAGATCCTACGGGAGTACGCGGACGTACTTCCGGAAGAGATCCCTGCGGAGCTTCCGCAGGACAAGAGTATTCAGCTCGAGATCGATCTCGTGCCGGGCACGAAATACTGTGTCACGCGGCAGTGGCCACTGCCGCAAGAGCAGGTCAAGGCGATCGACGACTTCTTCGAAAGTCGTCACAAAGCTGGACAAGTGCGGGAATCGAAATCCCCGCACAGTGCTCCGACGTTCTGTGTCAAGAAGCCACAGGGCGGCTGGCGCATCGTTCATGCGTACAACCAGCTGAACGATGCGACGATACCGGCGCAGACACCGATACCGCGAAAAGATGTTATCATCGATTCGATGACCAGGAGCACTGTCTACAGTGCTCTTGATCTGCGCGATGGATTCTATCAGATCCTAATGCGTGAGAGCGATATCCCTCTCACGGCTGTGAGCACGCCGAGTGGCATGCTCTGGGAGTGGCTAGTGATGCCGCAGGGTCTGAAGAACGCCCCTGCGACCTTCAACAGGTGCGTGACGCACTTGTTGCGCTCGGTGCGCGACTTCGCACCGAGCTACTTCGATGACGTGTTCGTCCACAGCCGTGCTGCGGACGGGATGAGCGACGTTGAGATGCACAAGGTGCATCTCCGGAAGCTGCTTGCGCTCATGCGCAAGCACAAGCTCTACGCGAACCTGAAGAAGTGCATCTTCGGGGCGAGCGAGATACCCGTGCTCGGGTGTCTCGTTGGGAAACAGGGTGTCCGCCCTGACCCTGAAAAGGTCACAGTGATCAACGAGTGGCCGACACCGTCGAACGTGAAGGAACTGCGGCAGTTCCTTGGCTTGGCCACGTACTTGTGCAAGTACGTGAAGGACTATGGGGGCACGATACGCCCGCTGTCACAGCTCCTGAAGAAGGATGCCGAGTGGAATTGGACTGCTGACTGTCAGCAGGCCTTCGATGCAGTCAAGCGGGGATTGACTAAGGCACCGATCTTGGCGGTGGCCGACCAAGTTCGCTTATTCCACGTAGTGTGCGACGCATCCGATTTTGCGATCGGATGTGCGTTGATGCAGCACGATCACGTGGGCCGTGATCGTGTCGTCTACTACCAATCGCGTCAGCTGAAACCTGCTGAGCGCAACTACCCGGTGCATGACAAGGAGCTCCTTGCCATGAAGTATGCACTCGCGAAGTTCCGAGTGTACTTACTCGGAAGCGAACCCTTCGTGGTCTACACAGACCACGCATCATTGCGTACGGCTGTCAAGTCGCCACACATCTCGCAGCGTATGGCGAGATGGCTTTCGTTCTTTGCGGAATACAACTTCCGGGTTGAATACAAACCCGGAAGACTCAATGTGGTGGCCGACGCGTTATCGCGTCGACCTGACTACGCTTCAGCTGATGCCGACGACAATGCCATTGACGCCATGCAATCGAGCACTTTCACGTCGTCGCTGTTGGACGACGTGAAGACCGCGTACGCGCACGACGCGGACGCGAAGCTCTTGCTGGCCTACGGCTCAGCACCTTCTGACAAAGCTCGTCAGAAGCTGCCAAAGCATCTTCGCGCTCGTGCACACCGTTATCGGGTGCACGACGGGTTATTGCTCTACAGTGCAGTCGACGACAACGCGGACCGTGTTGTCGTGCCGAATGACCATGACCTGCGACTCAGGATCATGTATGAGTATCACGATGCACCGACTGCGGGGCATCCGGGCCGTGAGAAGACATACCTTCTTCTCACGCGAGACTTCTACTGGGCCCACCAGTATAAATGGGTGCGCAAGTACGTCCGTGCTTGCGAGGTTTGTCAACGCGTGAAGCCTGCGCCCTTTGCGCAGGCTCCCTTGCAATCACTACCGACTCCGTCGGAGTGTTGGCAGTCCATGTCATTGGACTTCGTGTTCGGTCTTCCCCCGGACAGCCAGGGGAACACGGGCGTTGTGGTCTTTGTTGACCGCTTCAGCAAGATGGTACATCTTGCTGCAGTACCCGCTGAAGTGACGGCGAAGCAGACTGCACGTCTGTTCGTTGACATGGTGTTCAAACACCATGGCATGCCGACCGACATTGTGTCGGATCGGGACCCGCGTTTCACAGCGCACCTGTGGCAAGAAGTGTTTATGATTTTTTAAACTAATTATGATGCAGGTCATGTCTACGCTGTACAGTCAAAGGCGTGGATGGATACTCGAGTATGGGAAATCTACCTACGCTCTTTACTATCCTGCCACATCGCGAAAGACTCTGTGTTGTTAGTGGACAATCTCGATTGCCATGTCTCGGCAGCCTCAGAGGCTATTGTAACTGGTGAGTTGGGTTGTAAGCTACAGGCACTTCCTAAAAATGCCACGTCGGTCTGCCAGCCGCTAGACGTAGGCGTCATGGGCCCCTTAAAGGCCATGCTCAAGGAGCTTTGGCTGGAGGAAAGGCCACCTCCACCTCCCCCGGGTCAGAAGCCAGAGAGGAAGACCGCTAAGGATAAGCGCATCGAGACCATCAACAGAACGATCAAGGCGTGGGAGTCTTTCAAGCCAAAAACGATTAGATCGGCGTTCAACAGAGCGCTATTGACTAAATTTTAGCAAAATACAGCTGCCTCCTTATTTTGCCACTAATCCTACGCTATTTTTTAACAAGTACAAAATCGACCAGATTTTTTTTGGCCAATCATTCAGCTTCTCTAGGTGGCAGTTCCATTCTGTCCGACGCTGTGCCTGTACAATGTCTTTGATTATGTCGTATTGACCAATAAGGTAGCTGCTACTGATTTAAAAGATTTCAGAGACGCCGCAACGATTATGCAACAATTCAAGCCGGTGGAACCATGTGAGTACTTTTTACGGCGATTTTCGCGGTTGCAGAGATCTCGTGCAATACGGTACCATTACATGTAGTAATATATAACCTCTTCAATCCGATATGTGTGCCCCTTTTATTGCTCGCCATAAAATTGCAGTTTTTATTAGTGACCAATGTTGACCCCAATTCAATATCATACTGTATTGGCGGACCTCTGAGTAGTATACCGCTTTGGGCTGGGATAGCGACGTTTGGAGCACAAAGTCAACACGACAAAGCGTTTGTAAAGGCACACAATTCTACTGTACGTACTGTAGTAGTATCATAATGAGCCTACCCTCAAGTCTCAAGTCTATGGGTTAGCTAGTTGTCCGTATTAGCTGGTCCTCCAGACTGTTATTGAAGCGCGCAATACTGTCGGCCCAGTTGTCAAGGCCAACAGCGAGGTTCTGAGTATCAAAACCCAAAATCTCCCCACGAGTTTCCGCCTCTCGATGAGTCTGCATCGCTGTCGTGGCTCCTACTGCCGAGAAATCACCGCGTTTCAAGACCATGCGACTTGTCTCGACAAGTGTGATCGACGCGTCCTCGTAAATCGGCTCGATCAACGTCCGCGTGATGAACACGACGCGGTTTTTCTCCACATATCTCCGACTCACAAGGCGCATGACGACGCGGAAATCCATGCCTTGCATCGAAAATGCAAAGCAGAAACTCTTCATGTGGGTGTTGCTCCCGGCAGTAAAGTTCTACAATAACAACAAGCAATGGTCAGTACTTATCGTAGTTCGTAATACAACAACACAGGCCACAGATAGAAAACTCACCTGTAAGTAGTACAGGTTACTATCGGACTGGTGCTTCTCCGGTGTCCAGATCGCCTTGGCCGTCGTTCGATAATCAAACGGAAGCGCGTAGCTATCCAGGAACTCCATGAACTTTCCCTTAGCAATGCCCTGGATCGAGTTGTTTATCCGTCCCGGACAGGGCAAAGCCATCATCCCCGCTTCTTCAAAGTAGGCGTCCACGCCCTCGTAAACCTCATCCAGTCCCACCATAAGCTGGTCAAACACGGCCTTGCTGTTCGACGGAGGGGTTATACCTCTCGTATCCATTCGGTGCTGCTTGATGAGGTCCATCGATGACGACACGAGGTCTTCCCTCAGCTTCCTCTTAATGGCGCGCTGCAGACTCTTCGCCTGTTGCAGCTGCAGCCTCAAAGCTTCACGTAACTTGGCGTTCTCCTCTTCACTTTGCTGCCGGAGCATCGACTGGCGGCCCGCAACCCGCTCCCACATGACCGACACCTCCGTCTTGCGTGCAGTGACTGGGGTCTTGAGTGTTGGGGTCTCGATCGCGCTGGGGAGCGTGGAGTGCACCCCGCGGCCAGTTTGAGGCGCTCGAGCTCGGCCGAAAGCTGCTTCGCCACTTCTCTGAGCGTCAGAACCTCCTCCTTGCGGCGCTGACGCCACGACTTCTTCACAATGAGCTTCTCTGGAGAGCTGGCGGAACTGCTGCTGGTGTCGGACCAAGTCGTGGTCAATGTGTCACAACGAGTAGGCGTTGAGGTGTTAGTAGAAACCGTGGAGACTGGCGCGGCCTCGTCGCCCATCTCGCAGTCGGCGAGGAACGCCAGCACGGAGGACTCGTCCAGGAGGAAGTCCTCCTCGCTGGGAAGCATGGCAGGCATGCTGCTGCTGCTGCTGGTGGTGGTGGTGGTGCTGCGGTGCTGCAACTTGAATTGTCTTGCCAGTCGCAAGGGGCAGAGAGAGAGAGAGCTGGTCTCAGTGACCGCTCTGAACTTTTCGCGATGGCAACGCATATACGGCGGCACTGCCTTGACGTGAGATATTATAACCCTGGATAGTCCTGACGATCATGTTCAATTTTATACACGAAATTACAATAAATATTTAAACCTGTTGTATCGAATACGTAAGTAACGCCAAATAAATCAAATACTACGGTACGGTACGGTACACTAGACATGGGCAATCATTTTGAACGAACACCAGTGTAATCATGCGGTGATACAATAGATAGAGGGGGTCACGTTGCAGCAAGAAAAGAATCCAGCGACCAGATTGTATCTGGCAGATACACGGTACAGTCACGTTGAGCTAAGCTAAGCGTATCATACCATGACCCGTGATCGTGATCCGCTCACTCGAGGCAGTATGGACTCGCGCACCAGCATGTCCTCGACTCTTAAGTTAAAGTGAGCGATGGAGTTCTCCCACGTAGAAATGCCCCTATCGTAGTACGGAGACTTCTTCCAACTCGCATGTCCACACTGGACATGTCCTCGACGCAGCGTCTCGTGGTCCGTAGCTCGGCAGTGGGTCTGCATCACTGTTGTGGGTCCCGTCGCGGAAGGCTTGCCGCGCTTCAGCACAAGCCGCGTCGTCTCCTTGAAGGCAACCGCGAAAAGCTCCTGGATCGGCTCCACCAGCATCCGCGAGATGAAGACGGTGCGGTCCTGCTCCACGTACTTCCGAACGGCAAGGTGTACGTTCACCTGCATCGGCAAACCCTCGTGTGCACCAGCGATGCAGACGCTCTTCATGCGGGTGCTCTCGTCAGCGGCAAAATACTAAATACAATAGAGCATAGTCAGTCTAATTAGTGAGTGAATTCTTCAAATTCAAACAGTAATGAAGGTGCTGCGACGTACATCAGCAGAAACATGGTCGGATTCCCCCACTGGCGTCGTCTTGAGTGCCCAGATCGCTTGCTCCGTTTGCCGGAGGTCGAAAGGAACAGCGTAGCAGTCTAAGATCTCCAGGAAAATGTTCCTGTCCTGGTACTTTGCCGAGTTGTTCTGCCGGCCAGGACACGGGACCTCGTGCATCTTGACTTGGCTGAAGAAGCTGTCGAGACCCGCGCACACCTCGTCCATACCTGCGATGAGCTCGCTGAAGGCCTCGACGTTCCTCACTACTGGGATATTCTTCACGCAACGAAGCTTTGGCATGAACGCGGTGAGCGCGTTGGTCTCTCGAATCTTCCTCTTGAACGCACGCTCGACAGCCTTCATGTGCAGCTCATGGCGGTGCACGACCTCACGCAGTCGTGCGTTCTCCTTTGTGCTCATTTGCAGCCTCTCTAGCTGCCGTCTCGCTAGATCTTCCATCAAGGACGAGGACCCTCTAACAGGCCCGACCGCTTGCAACGAGGCGCCTTTCGCTTTCTCCAGTGTCTCCGACAGCTCCTTCACTACTTCACGCAAGTGTAGAATCTCCTCCCGTCGGCGCTGGTGCCACGTCTTCTTCTTCTTCGACTGCTCTCTTGGGTCAGCTCCACCTGGAGTAGCGTCGTACTTCTCGAGCATAGCTGATAAATCTGGGTCGAGCTCCAAGTTCAAACCCTCAATTCCGTAGTCGTTGCCATCTCCGGCGCTCGGAGCAAGAAGATCCATCTCTTCGGTCAGGAAAAACCTAGAATGAGGCCGAAACGGCCTCGATGCATCTCGATTTTGGCGTAATCGGTGGGGGCAGTTGCCACTGGTTATTGACCAGTACTGGACTCTTCTCGCTGTAACGAACGAGCTTGATTTACCCTCGAGCAAGCCACGCAGCACTCGAGCAAGCCACTACATACCTGTACTCACATACGAGTTTCCTTCCTCCGCTTCCAGGCGATCTCTGCCATGGTTCCTGCAGGCATGTGAAGAAGGCCCTGCTCAAGATGAGAATGTAGCCATCTGGCGTGCTCTCTCACTGTGGATGGTAGAAATGGGAGAGATGCTGCTCGTGTTTCCGGACGACAATACTCGCTGGCTGCCAAGTGGCTGAGCTGGACTGGTGCCGTGTGTGGATGGTTGGGCCCCCAGTTTCCCTCTGCCAAGCACGCAGCAACACCAGCCTACAGTAGTGTTCAGTTTTACTTTCGAGCGCTTCAGTTACAAGACGAGAAAGCGATGGTCCGGTCCCCTCCCCGACGCTACGAGGATGAATCCGAGACGTCCGCGTGCTACTACCCGCCGAACGACATGGGCCCGTTCCTGTCGACGTCCTACAGCCAAAGCGTGGCTCCACAGAAGAAAGAGCGCTCGAAGCTGCTCAAGAAGGCGATCCCAGTCGTCTGCGGTGCGTTTATAGCAACCTCAACGACGGTCTCCGGTATTTACTAACCTCCTATGCATTCCCAGGCGTCGTCGTGCTCGTCATTGTCATCGTCATAGTCGCTGTGACTGTGCACAAATCCAGCAGCTCCGACGACGACTCCAGCGCTGGGAATAGTGGGGATTCGAGTTCTTCTTCGGGGTCTTCTTCGTCGTCAACTCTATCAGCTTCTTGCCCCTCCGTCGCTGCTAAGGACCGTACCGTCGCCTTCTGGCAGAGTGAAGTGGCTGGGTGTGACAGCGTTCCAGACGGAGTCACGCACGTCGTCTTTGGGTTCGCGCTCGTGGCCGACGGCGTCGTCGTGCCTTCCTTCCAGTCCACAGACGCCAACATCTCGCAGTGTGTGCAGCAGCTCCACGATCGGTGCATCGTGGCCATGGCGAGTATCGGCGGCTCGACCAACAACCAAAACATCTCGGAGATTGCCAACGCGACGCTGTTCGCACAGTCTGCAGCGGCTTTGGTGTCCAAGTTCGGGTTTACAGGGATCGATCTGGACGATGAGACCGTGGGGACGGAATTCAGTGCGGATCGGACTGTCGGAATGCTCAAAGCTACTCGAGAAGCTCTGGATGAGGCTGGTAGCACGTTGACGCTGTTGACGTATGACGCGTATTTCTATGAGGGGGACACGTCGGTTTGCTCAGCGGAGGAGACGGCAGCGTATTCGCGGTGCTTCCCCTCTGGAGTGTTGGAGTATGTGGACTGGGTGAACATTATGGCGTACAACGTCAACTTGGATAATGATACGGCCGCTAGTATTTACGGAGCTGCGATAAGCACGACGTTTGCTGCATGGGGGACGCAATTGGGAGGAAACTTTTCGCTGGCTACGATCGGCCTTTGTGTGGGAGGAGGCTGCGCGTACGGACCTGGACCAAATGCCACGGTTATCGCCGAGTGGAAGACGTTCGCTCGTCAGGAAGGGTATGGCGGCATGATGATTTACTCAGCATCGGCTGAGGTGAGCGATGATTTCCCTGTTACGCGGAGTATCGTCAGTTCGGCACTGAGCTCGAGTTAGAGGGGGTGTGTGTGTATATTGGATAACTACACAAAACATTTTTTGAGAGGACGACGTGATTTTTTCCCTGTACATTTGCTGGTACCCACAACTTTTATGTGAATAATCTACTAAGTATTATATGCTTTACGCTCTCAGCGAAATCCCAGCATCATAAACAGGGTGGAAAACCTGTCGATTTTTTCAAAACGAATCAGGTTTTTGGTGTTACTTTGGCCTCAACCAAGAGAAATAGAACCAATGTTTTTGCTACCGCTTTCTTGATAGTTCTTACTTTTCGTTCTTGTTGTTGCAGTTGCCTACGAAGACGCATCCTGCGCTTGGTGGTGGTGGATTTACGAAGTGAGCAGAGCATCAAGAGGCCAAAGACCCAAGAGTTCATGTCGACGGGCTCCGAGATGCCATTTTGTCTGTAAGAAATGGAAATCATGGTGAAATATGATGATGAGTGTAGTTAGTAGCTCTTTGATGGTTTCACGTTCTCGTTCCTCCATTGGTATGCTTTGCACGGCTTTGTTGCAAGTTGCACCGCGCAACATTGGTTCTGTCATTATTGTGGGTTCTTCACAATGGAGCTTATTTTATTCCATTGATCTATTTAACCATCATGTCTTAGGCAAATAGTCCATCCGAAACCAATTTATCGTTATTGAGTGTGAGCGAGCATTGCCCTTCAAGACATCATAATTTGTATTCATGAAAATTTGGCAAACGAATTGATTATTTTCTCTGCATGACTTGAAATGGATTTGAGACCGCGTCAAACGAAATGATGCTTACGAGCCTAAGTAAATCGCGATTTAGCCGCATAAATCGACAGAGCGCTGTCTTGTGCGTTCAAAATGTTGAGAACTCGTGAAGTGACACCAGTGTAAAAATATTATCTCCCATTTCCGGACCACCAAATCCGGGATTCTGTATGGGGCGTGTGACCTCACTATTTATTCATTTTTTCATCTTGTATATTTATCGGAAATCTCGTGAGACTACGAGTGATTTTCACTTTCGAATGGCTGATGTCCGATTAGGTACGAAATTTAATTGTTGAACTTTAAAAGCGATTATCTCGAAAACTCCAAATGGTTCGTAAGCATCATTTTGTTTTGACGCGGTCTTTACTGGTTTGCAAAATTTGCAAGCGAGTAAAATCTACCGGCACTGGAGGTTCACAGATTTACTATAAATAAACTAGGGCTTCGCGAAGGCTGGGATAAATGGTGGTCAAAGGTGAGTTAACCAATCCGATAAACTCAATCGGCACGCTCCACGGGCATCTCCTGCGCCTTCTTCGTAGTTGATTCTACTTAGATATCACAAACAAAGAGCATAAGACCATGTATAATCGTTTGATACTGACAGAAAGGTATAGTCCAAAGCAAATAAATCAATTTTCGTTATACCTGTACTTTGATAGTGCGACCCGTACGACCTACGGGCATCTCCTGCGCCTGCTTCGCAGCCGCAGAATCTGCCCTGCTGCACCGCGGCCGACTGTCAAAGCGAAAACCGAAAAACGAACCCTGCGTAGATCTGTCTACGACTCGTCCGGACTGCAAATGCTCTTCTCACTTTGTCAAAACTGGGCCACCTCCATCATTCCCGAGATGTCGAGAACACTCGGTCAATCGAAATCAATATAAACTGACCATAAAACCTATTTCCAGTTCATCACCAGTTTGCGCGGGGGACAGACAGACAATCCTGTTTGGGCTGGGCTATCAGCACTTCGTCGCTTCCTATCCCAGTATAAATAAATAAACTAGGGCTTCGCGGGGGCTGAGATCGCAAATATAAAACAAAACAGATAAACGCACAGCGCACACGACTTAGGCGCGCCGCACTTGCGGCGCACCAGTCGCCAGCGCTGTGCTTGCATTCAAACACACTCACGATAATATGAATTTGTTTTCTTGCCTTCGCGCTGTTAATCACCAAATACAAGCAAGTTAGAAGTTGCAGCAGTGCCCTCCCAAGCAAAGTCTATTCTTACCTTGGCGCTGTAAGTTCACCCTGGAGTTGCTGCGTCTGTAGACGTGAGAACTGGAAATGATTCGAATGAAACGAAAATTAATGATACGATTGATGCTTCTTCGTTGACAGAGACTGACTACGTAATTATTCAGACTACCTATTAAGTTTACTTTCATCATATGTCATATATGATGGATACTTAACGCATGCGTTTGCTGCGCCAGCAGCATACCTTACGGTACCGTACACTTGCTATCCTCGCTGGCGCAGCCGGCGTTTCATCCAACACTATCGCGGCACGCCTTCCCCACGCGCGCGCATTTGCAGCGTCAAGACGACGGCGACGCTGTTCCGGCGTTTCATCCAGCACCATCGCGGCAGAATCAACATTGCTGATTTCCTCTGCAGGGCTACAGAATGACGGATCCGGATTGAGAAGATTGACGCCCGGAGACGACACTTACACTTCCATTAAGTATACAGAGTACTTATGCAGGTAAAGATATATAAACAAGATTCTCAGTTAAGTGCATTCAATACAAATATCATAACTGCTGACACTTTTTCGAGCACGACACGCACGGCTTCATGCGCCACCGAATTAATCCCCTGCCGGCTGCGCCAGCAGCATACCTACGGTACACTTGCTATCTCAGTAATACATACATACATACATACATAAATAAATACATACATACATACATACATACATACATACATACATACATACATACATACATACATACATACATACATACATACATACATACATACATACATACATACATACATACATACATACATACATACATACATACATACATACATACATAAATACATACATACATACATACATACATACATGCATACATACATACATACATATACATTACATACATTACATACATACATACATATATTACATACATACATACATACATACATACATACATACATTACATACATACATACATACATACACATACATATTATACATACATACATTACATACATACATACATACATACATACATACATACATACATACATTACATACATACATACATACATACATACATTACATACATACATACATACATACATACATACATACATACATACATACATACATTACATACATACATACATTACATACATACATACATACATACATTACACACATTACATACATACACACATACATACACACATACATATATATATATATACATACATACATATATATACATACATACATACATATATATATACATACATATATATACATACATATATACATATATATACATATATATATATATACATTACATATATACATATACATACATACATACATATATATACATATATACATTACATACATACATATATATATACATACATACATACATACATACATACATATATACATACATACATACATACATACATATACATACATACATACATACATACATACATACATATATACATACATACATACATACATACATACATACATACATACATACATACATACATACATACATACATACATACATACATACATACATACATACATACATACATACATACATACATACATACATACATACATACATACATACATACATACATACATACATAAAACCGGTTGTGCCACCCCTGATTCAGAAACATAAAACACAATGTGTTTTTTTATCATACTTAATGTTTTTAAATCACGCATAGCAAACCTAGACGATACAAAGGCACATACTACTGTTCAGGAATCACTCACAAAGCGATCCACTTACTCAGCTTACCTGCGCATCAACTTCCACAGCCCACTCCGCGTAATCTTGTCATGCTGGTTGGACTGGCCAATACTCTTACTCGCCGTATTTCTCGTGGATCAGCAGGGGTACAAAATGTCCTGAGTGCGAAACTCCAATCGATGTCAACTGGTAAAAAAAACTACTTCCTCCGTATCGTAATAATAAGTACTTGTACAGAGTGATTGTCACTTTATCTTGACTTTTTGTAGAGGCTGGCTAGCCAACTCCACCACCAGAGTTGTGCTGGTGGCCTCGCCAACAAGCGCGCCCCAGTTGCGCCTCACTGCCACGGGTATCTACTACCGCCTGTACCGAACATCCACTATTGAAGTCTCGATAGACTCTTTTAGGCGTTGCAGTCGTTAGAACGAGCGGTAGACGATACAATATCGCTGTACGCCTGTATTACTGAGTGGCCTCGGTTATCGAGCTATAACTCGACAACTAGAACGTCTCAAGGCATCGCACTTGGATCTCCCATTAGTATCATTACTCGCGTATCAAACGCACCTGGTGTGAAGCGTTTTGGGGCAATGGTTGGTTGAGTCGTGGCGAAAAAATAAAGCAAGTCGGTTCATTTCAGCCGAGTTTCCTTCTGATGTTGTGAAGTAATTTTTGCTTAGTTTGGGACAAGAAGTACGCCAATCGATAGCTCTCGTTCAGCTCTTTCATTTAAACAAATTTGCATTTAAAACGACTAACTATTGGCTGAGAAGTTGAAGTTTGACACCAATTGTCCCTAATTTTACGATACTTAGTCAGTCGGTTGGCAGGCCGATGAAAAAGTACGGAGAAAGTATTTGCTTCATCCTTGGTGATCTTGTACTTGGTTCTCAGAAACTGCTGCCAGATCCAAGCCAGCAATTTCTGAGTATGGAAGACTTACAGTTTAAGAACTGAGCTTGAATTTAAAAGTGTGAGTCTACCCCGACTGGACGCAACTTGGCGCGATAGAGCGCAAGCACCTAACGTTTGGCTGGCGGGAGGGTTGAAAGCTTTCGAGCAATTGATCGGTGCGAGTGAAGTTATAAATTAGAAGTCGGATCTGTCGGCAGCGCTCACAGCTTCATTGATCTCGGACTTGGAGCTCATCTCGCAATAAAAAGTTTTGATTGTCAGTCGTGCGGTCAAAAAAGTTAAGTAAAAGCGAGAGCATCAATGTAAGGGACGTTGTTCCCAAGAAGCAGGATCGGACAACATATATTGGATATTGATTGTCTGCGAGACATAATCACAATCAATATTGTACCAATACCAATATGTGCCTCAATATATTGTCATACTTTCATTTAGTATGCGATATATTGTACTGGACTTTGTGGGCATGTATCGTCATGCCACTATTCTCAATGGCTTGCGAAGCTTCATCTGTGATTTATCTGTCCTAGCCTCGCGAGGAGATCGACCTCGGTGTGCCAAATGTGTAAAGTGAAGTGACCGGTTTGGGCAATGGCGGACACGCGGCTGTCAAGCCCTTGCTCTCCTTCTCTCACGACGTGGTTATCTCCCATTGCTTAAGCCGAGGATGCAACCCGAGTTATTGTCACAAACATAGCATAGCTTTAAGACGGGTAGTCGCTGCAGCTATTGCAGTCTTAGCGCCTCGTATCCGTACTCATACGAAGTATTTTCGCACGTTATCCCAGTAGCTGCTCAAATTTTCATGTTGGTAGCCTAGCATAACTTGAGACGCTGAAACATACTTGAAGTCGCAAAGCAGAAATGCTTTCCACCTCAAGGCTACTCTAAAAGTGAAGCGAGCAAGTCTTCATATCGAAAACTTTAAATTCGGCTATTAAGCCCGTTCTCTTATGAGCGAAAAGTGATGAGTGCTGAGGACCTGGCAGTCGTGAGAATGGGTTAGATCTGATCATCACAAAACAATCAAAGTGGTAGAAGTGTTTAGTAGGCTATAGTCACCCAGAGAAGGGTGTACATAACTCACGGTGTAGGTAGGGGCAGATTTCCTTCCTGAACAATATTGACAATAAATAGTGGATATTGACCCCCCCAACAATACAATATTGATGCCCAACAATATTGCAATTTTACAATGTCAAATTTTATTTTCCGGTCCCTGCGCTGCTGCCTCATGATGAACGATCTCACGAGCGCGCACGTGACCTACCAGTCTGCCATGTACTACAACCCCATGAGCCAGGAAGTTGCCAACGCTACGCTATTCGCATTCCGCAGTGGCTGTGATGTCCAAGTTCGGGTTTGTCAGGATAGATGTGGACGATGAAACCGTGCGGGAGGAATTCAGTGCGGATCAGACTGTTGGAATGCTAAAAAGTTATACAAGAAGGACTGGGTGCGGCTGGACGATGATGCCCATTTCCATGTATGCTTCCTCAACGGAGGAGACAGCAGTTTACTTTACTAACGTTGCTTCCCCCCCTGGGTTGTTAGATTTTGTCGGCTGGGCGAACAATATGGCGGCATTCCGATCCGAAACGAGCTAGGGCCAACACATTTTTCTTGGAAGGCATATTCAGTTATTTGCTTAGTTCTAACGAGCTTAGAACGTGCCATCTCTATACGCTGCGATTTCACATGTTGCTTGTTCAGGACTTGGCACTCTCCCAGCGACGAGCTTGCTGACTGGGCTTGAGAGGAATCACGGGTTCTTGTAAATGGGGGCCCCCTTGCTCTTTTGCTTCGCAAGAATCTCGTTCATCTTCTCTAGGTACTCTTCGTACTTTTCGTGTCTTTGCAGGTACATCGGGTTAGCCTTGACCTTGCTCCAATCGATGCCCAACTCCTTGACAAGCGCCTTCACTTGAGCCCTCGAGAGCGGGCCGCGTTCTTCTTCAACGCTGTCATCTTCATCTCTAACGGCCCAGCCGCTCCTCAGAAGCCTCTGGCTTGAACGGCCAAGGGGCGTCATCTTCTCGACCTGGTTGGAGTTCGTGCTCGTCGAAAGAGCCTCGCCGCTAACCAGGAAAGAGGCGGCGATCACCATCAAAACTTGAGAGAGACGCATGGTATTCTTGCTGGAACTGGGAGCTTGACGGTCCGAGGGTGAATTGCGAAGTGAGAGTCCAGGCCGCTGGGATTCCATTCCGCACCAGACAACGGACTCGTAGTGACCAATAACAAGTCGATAGTACTATTTAGACGGCACTGTACATGTAGAACTAGGCGCATGGGTTCTTCTTATCTGAAATGGCATCCCGGATGTTCTGTCAGAAATACGTCCCACTGGTGTCTCAGTTGCAATGGCCAACACTAACTGGCCTTTTTTTTATTGACAACAGCATACTTCTACCTATCGTGCGTTGCCTGCACCACGACAAGTAAAATTTTACTCACTGCACAGCAGTAGGATAGTATTGCCTAAAACTGCGACGACCAAAAGAAAAAAAAATCTGGTTCACTAATAACAACGACCCAGTGCGTGCTAAATTTTGCTAATGTTTTTTAGGCGTACCAGGTAACTCGCAAAAACGGGATACAGCTGCTGCATACAGTGGCAGTAATTAGTGTAAAAGTGCCCGAGACAGACAAGTCTACGCGTTGGTGATTCATTGTTTTTTTTTAGCTCGACAGCGGAAGAGGCAAATTTGGCAAACATTATCGTGATCTACGCGCGGACAAAAATATAGGTAATGTCATCATAACACCGGCTTCCATTTGGAGAGTGAAGTGAGAGAGACCGTGACTTCACGTTATCCGGTATTTCCTGCAAGGAAATTAAGTTTTCCTGGAGAAGGACAAAGCGCGTTGTTCAAGGCTCATGTGTCGAGTACGAGACCCGGTTGACCGCTCGAGTAGGATAGTAGGCATTTAAGCTGACGGTTGTCCTTGTACACCTTTTGTCCCCGGCCAAACTTGGCTGTAGTATAGTCGCAACAGTTCGTCTCGGTCATTCAAGAGTCGAATACAAGCACTACCACCGGCACCGCGAACACAGGCGGCGCTTGACACCCACCTCAACCCTTCCTGGGGTGCCTCGCCTCTATCCACTTCATGGGGCTCGCCAAGGTCCGCCGTCATTAACACAAGAACGAAGTGCTTGCCCCCCCCTCCACAACGTGCTGTGGTATGGTCATAAAGAAACTCCAGGTTCCAGGCGTTGGTATTTATGTAGCTCTGCAGCACAGTCAATTGAATTTTGCGTAGGAGATCTATATGGAAAAGGCTTGGATTGAGCCGTCATGTAGTTAGCCCTTTTTACCAACTGTAAGGCGTAATATGAGGGAAAACGACTTATCAACAAAAAGCTTATGTGGTGTTGTTGACTGCAACCGCAAGACAGAACAGTATTCTTGAGGAACATCCGGGATGACCCATCAGATGCGCATCGTCCTGGTGAATCACCAGTGGTGATCGGGCGACTGTGTACAAAGGGTTCAGGAAGACAAAAATGAAAATCCGGTACAGCAGTACGTAAGTAAATTGCCCCAAGCTCTGTATCTAGCCACTTACAAGTAGTATGAGTTTATGCACTTACAAATTTACAAGATAATACGTGCTCAGTGACCAAACTTAAACTTACTGCAGTATTGTATACGGTTACTTAACGTTGATTTCTTTGGCGAGTTCCTCACGAAGCTCGACTTTGCGTTGCGTGCGATTCGCCTCGATTATGTCAGGGTGTTCACTCACCGTCCCGTAATCCAGTACTTACCGTATATGAGATCTCCTAGTACTTCAGAGAAGTCTCCTAATTCATACCGTAGAAAACGTGCAAAGTGAGCAGAATATGGCCATATTTTGCACGAAAGGGGCTAAAAATGGACAAAAACATTCTACAACAATACAACTTCAATAATCAGGGGTCTGAAGAGTCTTCAGTGAAGACTTCAGCTTCGTCAGGAACAAAAAAGCTACATGTACCCCACCCCATACATCTACATTACCGGCCATTTGCAACCCGGGTAGTATTTCTGGCGATCCGCAGCCTGTGATTGGCCAGATGCATGGTATCGACAAGGATTTTGGCTGGTACCGTGGCCAAACAGCTGGGTGTCGTTTGCAACTTTCGTAGCGCACCGAGTAGCAAATACTGTTCAGTTTTGCAACCCTACGCCATACAAAAATCAAATGAGGTTGCAAAATGACGTAGTACCATGAGTTGCAAAAAACAAAATGAAGGGCGGGACATTCACGCTGTAGTATACCAGCCTTGCATGCATCAGGGCTAACTTTATAGCATCAGCGCTTCTACACGCGTGCCCTCGTACGAACCGGGTGCAATATACTGGGTTTCTCTGCGCGCTAATAGTAATACTATCGTCGGGAGCTTAGGTAGGCTCCATTCGCAGCAATGCGACCCCAAAACGGCCGGCAGGGTAAAGAACGAATTGGTGCGTGAGCTCTGTGGGTGGTGGTGCTGACACAAAGCGGCAACCGCGCGGTAACACCAACACCGGATCGCCGGGCGACTCAAACACTGGGACGCCTAGCACTTTGGTCGCTGCGATAGGAGCGTCTGTACGGCGCTCATCGGGTTGACTTGAGGCTTTTGTGGCCATCAGCTCTCCGCTTGTAGATATATTTCACGGCAAGAAAAATGAGAAGACACGTGAAAATAAAATGAAACAGAAGATTTACAAAGAACTTGTATTGTACCAGGTTTCTTGTCAAATGGTCTGATCCACGACACCGCATGCACTCACGGTGTATTGTATCGCTTACGGACAGAGCATACACGTAGTCGCAACTTGCTGCTACTGCAGCATCACTTCTTCGCGAGGCCAAGGGAATACGGGAGCTCGTCCCTGATCTTCTGCACGACACACACGCCACTCTACCGAGCGCGCTGATCCACTCCTTGGTGTCATAGCCTGAGGTGCGCACAGTCGTTATGAGCCTTTCGGCGGTGTTTCCAGGAAACTCACACTCTTGTCAAGGCCCGTCATGTCCTCTAAGGACTGGTTGGGAAGGCTCGTTGCACTTGAGTGATGGGTCAAAGGGGGTTTTGAGCTTGATGCTTTCCTCCTCGTGCTGTGGTCGAGCAGTGCGTGGAAAAGTCTGAGGAGTAGGAACTAACAAGAACAATGAATCACTTTGGAATCTGCCCTCAAACACACACAGCTTCTTCGTCTTACCTAACATCTCAAGCCCACCCAAGGTCTCACGGCACACACACATTGAGAGCTCGTCACTGCCGCAGAAGAACGGCATTCATAAGGCCCCAAAAGCTGTTAAGTTATGAGCCCAAGGCTTTGACGGTGGTGAACAAGCAACATGAACAATCAAGGAGGAAATGCTGCAGCCCAGGCAGCGCCGGCGGCTCGTGCAATTCGTGGGAGCTCGAAGCCGCCCAAGTATGAAGGATCTTTCGAGTTGTATCATGCAGAATTGGAACTGTATCTGAGCGAGAGAGAAGCTTGGAATGTGGTGTCTGGAGATGAAGTACGTGACGCGAATGACGTTGACCAACAAGCTGTATTCGACGCACGAAACCGGTTGGCGCGATCTACCATACTGCGAGGACTACGAGGATGCCAGCAGGAAGAAGCAGACAAGGTGTGTGGAATGGCGACCGCGAAGGAGATGTGGGATACTGTGGTGGCTGATAAGACGCAGAGAGATTTTTCCTACGCGGTGATGCTGAGGCGTCAGCTCTACACGTCTACACACGTGCAGGGGCAGTCAATGGCCCAATACCTAGCAACTATGACAAGGCTGCGGCAGGAGTTGCGGAACATTGGTGTGGGCCAAGCTATTCCAGATGACGAGATGGCACGACTACTGCTGATGGGCGTGTCCATCACGCACCGCGAGCTCGTGGAGCAATTCGACTTGCCCACTAGACAAGGAAACCCACCCACGTTGCAGCAGGTGACCAACGCCTTGAGGTCTCGGGATGAACGTGACAAGATGGCAGCAATCGTAGGAAACCAGGGTGATGGCAACGGTTACGGGGGAGCAGTGGTGATGAACATCATGGGATCTGGCGGACAGCAGCAGGCGAACCACGGGAAGCAAGCGGCCTACTCGACCAAAAAGAGAAAGTGCTTCTTCTGTGGGAAGCCTGGACACTTTAAGCGTGATTGCTGGCACCGCAAAAAACAACGCGAAGAAGGTGAATGAAGGCGAGAAGGAGGTCAAGCGCACTGACAAGAAAAACAAGCCCGAGGCGGGGAAGAAGAACAAGAAGAACAAGAATGCGGAAAATTCCGACTCCATCCTTCACATGATGCGGATGAGCAGCCGTAGCAGCAGCAGTGAGGGCGAGGAAGAAGAAGCGAGGCTTGGCATGACGGTGGATGCTGCTAGTACTAAGGACAGGAGCAGCTGGATGCTAGATTGCGGGAGTTCGACGCACGTCTGTGTCGATCGCGAGTTGTTCTCGGGTGTGAAGAAGTCGAAGACGCGCTTCCGAATTTGGACAGGTGAGACCACACGGGGAGTTTTAAGTGGCTCGGTTGTTCTGCAGGTTGCAGACTTGCGGCAAGGGAAGCAACTTGACGCGACGCCTAAAGCTTGAGAATGTGGAATACTCGCCTGGTGGAACAGTCAATCTTATCAGCCTTGGTAAAATGGAAGAGGTTGGCTGGGTCGCGTCATTTGCACCTCCGGAAGTTATACCACGGAAACTATGGTTGGACGCGCGGGATGGTGGAAGATTGGAATTTACTAAGAAGGGGCACATTATTGGCTAGAGACGCCGCAGAGCGCGGTGGAAAATGATCTGGCAGTGATGGCCACTATGGACGCTGACGCGAGTCCACTGATGCGGTGGCACGAGCGCCTGGGGCACTTGAACGTCTCCGCAATCAAGCAAATGCTGAACAACGGCGTTGTGAAAGGGATGGAGATTCCAGCGGAGCTGTTCCGAAAGAAGTTCACGTGTATGACCTGCTTGGCGGCCAAGCGGAAGCGAATGTCTTACAAGAGTAGTGCTGCTGACAAGCGCACGAAGATAAACTACGAGCGGCTCATGTCCGACGTCTGCGATATGGGGAAGTACTTGCCCGGCGTTGGAGCTAATCGATACTTCCAATTGATTCAGGATGAGGCGTCTAGATTCAAGTGGTGCTTTCCGATCCAGAAGAAAAGCTGTTCAAATGCCAACTCAATTCGGCTAATGAAAATGCTGATCGCTCAAGGGCACCGGATTAAGACATTTAGCAGTGATGGAGGAGGCGAATTTGTAAACAAAGAGCTGGAGAATTTCCTGGAGGAGAAAGGAATTCGGTTTGTACCCACGCATCCGCACACTCCAGAGGAAAACGCACTGGTTGAAAAGCTAAATGGCGTGCTCGTGAATAAGACAAGAGCTGCAATGCAGGCTGCAAACCTCCCGACGAAGCTGTGGCCAGAAGTATTGCAGTATATTGTCGATATTGACAATAGGAGTCCTACTCGGGCGCTCAAAGGCAAGACACCTTACGAGAAGATCAACGGAAAGAAGCCTGATATTGCAAAGCTCAAGGTTTGTGGCTCAGTTGGTTTTGTGCACGTGCCAAAACCCAAGCGGAACAACAAGTTGAGTCCCAAGGCGGAGCCTGCGCTGTTGCTTGGACTGGCTCACAGGTCACCAGGGTACAGGTTACTGCACTTGAGGACGGGTAAGATTGTTGAGGCTCGGGACGTGCAATTTCGTGAGGATGTCACGGTGAGCAGAAAATATCTGAACGCGCTCTTGGTAGGACGGCAGGAACAGGATGGGATAATTCCATACGTGCCGCTGCCGGTGGAGTACGTTGCAGAGGAAGGCGTGCATGAAGGTGCATCGCGCACGGTGGAGGAAGATCTGCCGGGGACAGTGACTTCGAGTCACGAGGAGCTGGCGGCTGGTACAGGCACGCAGGGCACGGGGGGAGAGACTTCATCGAGCAGTGATGAGTCTGAAGTGGAGGAATTAAATGAGGACAGAGCGAATGAGCCTGTTCAGCCCCCAGCACCAGGAAGAAATCGGCGTACACGTCGAGGAAGACAAACTCCACTGGCGCCTACAAGACGCTCGACACGGACAAGGCGCACCAGTGTTCGGCTAAATGACTATCAGTTGATGGTGGAGGAGGAGTTCTCCGGAGATCCAGAAGCTATTGAAGAAGCAATGAAGTCGCCCCAGTGGAAGGAATGGCAAGAAGCACTGAGAGCCGAATACGAATCGCTGTTGCGCAATAAGACGTGGAAAAAGGTGCCTCGACCGAAGTCGGCGAAAGGAAAACCTGTGAAAGTGTTGACAACGAAGTGGGTGTTGAAAATCAAACGCGATGAGCACGGAAATATTGTGCGGTATAAAGCTAGGTTGGTTGTGCACGGATTCAAGCAGCGATTTGGACGCGAGTACTGGAAAACTTACTCACCTGTCGTTCGCTGGATCACCATACTAATTTTGCTGATAATCGCGTTGATTCTCGTGCTGGAAGCGGATCACGTTGACTTCGACACGGCATTTCTAAACAGTATCATGGAGGGAGTAACTATCTACATTGAGCAACCAGATCTGTTTAGTGACGGCACGGACGACGTCTGCCTGCTACTCAAGGGAATCTACGGCCTAAAGCAAGCAGCTCGACTCTGGTATCAAACAATCCACAAACACCTGACAAGCATGGGATTTTCGCGCAGTACATTTGACGTCGGCATGTACTACAAGTGGATCGACAGGAGGTTGATCGTGATCACCGTATATGTCGACGACATGATGATCATTGGAACCCGCAAGGACATTGAACAAGTGAAAGAGAGGCTGCGAGAGGCATTCTCACTGAAGGACCTGGGTCGTGTACACTTTCTCCTGGGGATGGAGGTGGACTATGAATCCGGAAAATTCTTATGCATCTCGCAGACGGCGTATGTAGACAAGGTACTTGCGCGATTTGGAATGCAGGACGCGAAGCCAGTACGCTCGCCGCAAGTGCCAAACGAAAAGGTGATGGCGATCGAGAAGGATCCAAGCAAAGTGAACGACCCTTCTCTCAAATACCAGGAACTAGTAGGGGCCCTGCAGTATCTGGTGAACTGCACGAGGCCGGACATTTCAAATGCAGTCAGGAGTCTGAGTCGATACACTGGAAGCTACACGAAGGAAAATTTCGCCGCCGCGAAGAGAGTATTAAGGTACCTACGAGGAACGCGGTCCTTTGGACTCGTTTACCGGTGCAGTGAATCAACACCTGAAGGAAAGTTTCAGGTCTGCGCGTACAGCGATGCAGATCACGCGAACTGCCCGGATTCGTCTCGCTCCGTTACTGGATATGTGCTTCAGGTAAATGGACACAGCGTTGGTTTCAAAAGTAAGATGCAGAAATCCGTCACAGATGACACGTGCAAGTCAGAGTTGGTTGCCGCCAGTATGTGTGTTGAAGATCTGCTGTGGGCAAAGAAGCTGATTAAGGAGCTGGGACTGGAACAGGTCACTGGCAAGCTCTTTGCGGACAATCAGAGCACGATCAAGGTGTGCACGGAGGCTGGCAACTTTGACGGAGTAAAGCGCTACGCTAAAAAGAGTCGGAAGCTGGCAGAGCTGGTTGAGCGGAAAAAGCTCATAATCGAGTATGTGCCGACAACGAACAACGTGGCGGATATGTTCACGAAAGCGTTGGGGCCGCAGCGGTTTGAAGAGCTGCGAGCACAACTCGGGGTTGAAGAAGTTACTGACGTGAAAAAGCGCCAGACGGAGCCGACGGAAGATCGTTAAAAGCGGTGTCGACTGTGACAAGGAAGTGTGAGTTCCGGGGGAGTATGAGCCTTTCGGCGGTGTTTCCAGGAAACTCACACTCTTGTCAAGGCCCGTCATGTCCTCTAAGGACTGGTTGGGAAGGCTCGTTGCACTTGAGTGATGGGTCAAAGGGGGTTTTGAGCTTGATGCTTTCCTCCTCGTGCTGTGGTCGAGCAGTGCGTGGAAAAGTCTGAGGAGTAGGAACTAACAAGAACAAATGAATCACTTTGGAATCTGCCCTCAAACACACACAGCTTCTTCGTCTTACCTAACATCTCAAGCCCACCCAAGGTCTCACGGCACACACACATTGAGAGCTCGTCACTGCCGCAGAAGAACGGCATTCATAAGGCCCCAAAAGCTGTTAAGTTATGAGCCCAAGGCTTTGACGGTGGTGAACAAGCAACATGAACAATCAAGGAGGAAATGCTGCAGCCCAGGCAGCGCCGGCGGCTCGTGCAATTCGTGGGAGCTCGAAGCCGCCCAAGTATGAAGGATCTTTCGAGTTGTATCATGCAGAATTGGAACTGTATCTGAGCGAGAGAGAAGCTTGGAATGTGGTGTCTGGAGATGAAGTACGTGACGCGAATGACGTTGACCAACAAGCTGTATTCGACGCACGAAACCGGTTGGCGCGATCTACCATACTGCGAGGACTACGAGGATGCCAGCAGGAAGAAGCAGACAAGGTGTGTGGAATGGCGACCGCGAAGGAGATGTGGGATACTGTGGTGGCTGATAAGACGCAGAGAGATTTTTCCTACGCGGTGATGCTGAGGCGTCAGCTCTACACGTCTACACACGTGCAGGGGCAGTCAATGGCCCAATACCTAGCAACTATGACAAGGCTGCGGCAGGAGTTGCGGAACATTGGTGTGGACCAAGCTATTCCAGATGACGAGATGGCACGACTACTGCTGATGGGCGTGTCCATCACGCACCGCGAGCTCGTGGAGCAATTCGACTTGCCCACTAGACAAGGAAACCCACCCACGTTGCAGCAGGTGACCAACGCCTTGAGGTCTCGGGATGAACGTGACAAGATGGCAGCAATCGTAGGAAACCAGGGTGATGGTAACGGTTACGGGGGAGCAGTGGTGATGAACATCATGGGATCTGGCGGACAGCAGCAGGCGAACCACGGGAAGCAAGCGGCCTACTCGACCAAAAAGAGAAAGTGCTTCTTCTGTGGGAAGCCTGGACACTTTAAGCGTGATTGCTGGCACCGCAAAAAACAACGCGAAGAAGGTGAATGAAGGCGAGAAGGAGGTCAAGCGCACTGACAAGAAAAACAAGCCCGAGGCGGGGAAGAAGAACAAGAAGAACAAGTTGAGTCCCAAGGCGGAGCCTGCGCTGTTGCTTGGACTGGCTCACAGGTCACCAGGGTACAGGTTACTGCACTTGAGGACGGGTAAGATTGTTGAGGCTCGGGACGTGCAATTTCGTGAGGATGTCACGGTGAGCAGAAAATATCTGAACGCGCTCTTGGTAGGACGGCAGGAACAGGATGGGATAATTCCATACGTGCCGCTGCCGGTGGAGTACGTTGCAGAGGAAGGCGTGCATGAAGGTGCATCGCGCACGGTGGAGGAAGATCTGCCGGGGACAGTGACTTCGAGTCACGAGGAGCTGGCGGCTGGTACAGGCACGCAGGGCTCGGGGGGAGAGACTTCATCGAGCAGTGATGAGTCTGAAGTGGAGGAATTAAATGAGGACAGAGCGAATGAGCCTGTTCAGCCCCCAGCACCAGGAAGAAATCGGCGTACACGTCGAGGAAGACAAACTCCACTGGCGCCTACAAGACGCTCGACACGGACAAGGCGCACCAGTGTTCGGCTAAATGACTATCAGTTGATGGTGGAGGAGGAGTTCTCCGGAGATCCAGAAGCTATTGAAGAAGCAATGAAGTCGCCCCAGTGGAAGGAATGGCAAGAAGCACTGAGAGCCGAATACGAATCGCTGTTGCGCAATAAGACGTGGAAAAAGGTGCCTCGACCGAAGTCGGCGAAAGGAAAACCTGTGAAAGTGTTGACAACGAAGTGGGTGTTGAAAATCAAACGCGATGAGCACGGAAATATTGTGCGGTATAAAGCTAGGTTGGTTGTGCACGGATTCAAGCAGCGATTTGGACGCGAGTACTGGAAAACTTACTCACCTGTCGTTCGCTGGATCACCATACTAATTTTGCTGATAATCGCGTTGATTCTCGTGCTGGAAGCGGATCACGTTGACTTCGACACGGCATTTCTAAACAGTATCATGGAGGGAGTAACTATCTACATTGAGCAACCAGATCTGTTTAGTGACGGCACGGACGACGTCTGCCTGCTACTCAAGGGAATCTACGGCCTAAAGCAAGCAGCTCGACTCTGGTATCAAACAATCCACAAACACCTGACAAGCATGGGATTTTCGCGCAGTACATTTGACGTCGGCATGTACTACAAGTGGATCGACAGGAGGTTGATCGTGATCACCGTATATGTCGACGACATGATGATCATTGGAACCCGCAAGGACATTGAACAAGTGAAAGAGAGGCTGCGAGAGGCATTCTCACTGAAGGACCTGGGTCGTGTACACTTTCTCCTGGGGATGGAGGTGGACTATGAATCCGGAAAATTCTTATGCATCTCGCAGACGGCGTATGTAGACAAGGTACTTGCGCGATTTGGAATGCAGGACGCGAAGCCAGTACGCTCGCCGCAAGTGCCAAACGAAAAGGTGATGGCGATCGAGAAGGATCCAAGCAAAGTGAACGACCCTTCTCTCAAATACCAGGAACTAGTAGGGGCCCTGCAGTATCTGGTGAACTGCACGAGGCCGGACATTTCAAATGCAGTCAGGAGTCTGAGTCGATACACTGGAAGCTACACGAAGGAAAATTTCGCCGCCGCGAAGAGAGTATTAAGGTACCTACGAGGAACGCGGTCCTTTGGACTCGTTTACCGGTGCAGTGAATCAACACCTGAAGGAAAGTTTCAGGTCTGCGCGTACAGCGATGCAGATCACGCGAACTGCCCGGATTCGTCTCGCTCCGTTACTGGATATGTGCTTCAGGTAAATTTTCCGACTCCATCCTTCACATGATGCGGATGAGCAGCAGTAGCAGCAGCAGTGAGGGCGAGGAAGAAGAAGCGAGGCTTGGCATGACGGTGGATGCTGCTAGTACTAAGGACAGGAGCAGCTGGATGCTAGATTGCGGGAGTTCGACGCACGTCTGTGTCGATCGCGAGTTGTTCTCGGGTGTGAAGAAGTCGAAGACGCGCTTCCGAATTTGGACAGGTGAGACCACACGGGGAGTTTTAAGTGGCTCGGTTGTTCTGCAGGTTGCAGACTTGCGGCAAGGAAGCAACTTGACGCGACGCCTAAAGCTTGAGAATGTGGAATACTCGCCTGGTGGAACAGTCAATCTTATCAGCCTTGGTAAAATGGAAGAGGTTGGCTGGGTCGCGTCATTTGCACCTCCGGAAGTTATACCACGGAAACTATGGTTGGACGCGCGGGATGGTGGAAGATTGGAATTTACTAAGAAGGGGCACATTATTGGCTAGAGACGCCGCAGAGCGCGGTGGAAAATGATCTGGCAGTGATGGCCACTATGGACGCTGACGCGAGTCCACTGATGCGGTGGCACGAGCGCCTGGGGCACTTGAACGTCTCCGCAATCAAGCAAATGCTGAACAACGGCGTTGTGAAAGGGATGGAGATTCCAGCGGAGCTGTTCCGAAAGAAGTTCACGTGTATGACCTGCTTGGCGGCCAAGCGAAAGCGAATGTCTTACAAGAGTAGTGCTGCTGACAAGCGCACGAAGATAAACTACGAGCGGCTCATGTCCGACGTCTGCGATATGGGGAAGTACTTGCCCGGCGTTGGAGCTAATCGATACTTCCAATTGATTCAGGATGAGGCGTCTAGATTCAAGTGGTGCTTTCCGATCCAGAAGAAAAGCTGTTCAAATGCCAACTCAATTCGGCTAATGAAAATGCTGATCGCTCAAGGGCACCGGATTAAGACATTTAGCAGTGATGGAGGAGGCGAATTTGTAAACAAAGAGCTGGAGAATTTCCTGGAGGAGAAAGGAATTCGGTTTGTACCCACGCATCCGCACACTCCAGAGGAAAACGCACTGGTTGAAAAGCTAAATGGCGTGCTCGTGAATAAGACAAGAGCTGCAATGCAGGCTGCAAACCTCCCGACGAAGCTGTGGCCAGAAGTATTGCAGTATATTGTCGATATTGACAATAGGAGTCCTACTCGGGCGCTCAAAGGCAAGACACCTTACGAGAAGATCAACGGAAAGAAGCCTGATATTGCAAAGCTCAAGGTTTGTGGCTCAGTTGGTTTTGTGCACGTGCCAAAACCCAAGCGGAACAACAAGTTGAGTCCCAAGGCGGAGCCTGCGCTGTTGCTTGGACTGGCTCACAGGTCACCAGGGTACAGGTTACTGCACTTGAGGACGGGTAAGATTGTTGAGGCTCGGGACGTGCAATTTCGTGAGGATGTCACGGTGAGCAGAAAATATCTGAACGCGCTCTTGGTAGGACGGCAGGAACAGGATGGGATAATTCCATACGTGCCGCTGCCGGTGGAGTACGTTGCAGAGGAAGGCGTGCATGAAGGTGCATCGCGCACGGTGGAGGAAGATCTGCCGGGGACAGTGACTTCGAGTCACGAGGAGCTGGCGGCTGGTACAGGCACGCAGGGCTCGGGGGGAGAGACTTCATCGAGCAGTGATGAGTCTGAAGTGGAGGAATTAAATGAGGACAGAGCGAATGAGCCTGTTCAGCCCCCAGCACCAGGAAGAAATCGGCGTACACGTCGAGGAAGGCAAACTCCACTGGCGCCTACAAGACGCTCGACACGGACAAGGCGCACCAGTGTTCGGCTAAATGACTATCAGTTGATGGTGGAGGAGGAGTTCTCCGGAGATCCAGAAGCTATTGAAGAAGCAATGAAGTCGCCCCAGTGGAAGGAATGGCAAGAAGCACTGAGAGCCGAATACGAATCGCTGTTGCGCAATAAGACGTGGAAAAAGGTGCCTCGACCGAAGTCGGCGAAAGGAAAACCTGTGAAAGTGTTGACAACGAAGTGGGTGTTGAAAATCAAACGCGATGAGCACGGAAATATTGTGCGGTATAAAGCTAGGTTGGTTGTGCACGGATTCAAGCAGCGATTTGGACGCGAGTACTGGAAAACTTACTCACCTGTCGTTCGCTGGATCACCATACTAATTTTGCTGATAATCGCGTTGATTCTCGTGCTGGAAGCGGATCACGTTGACTTCGACACGGCATTTCTAAACAGTATCATGGAGGGAGTAACTATCTACATTGAGCAACCAGATCTGTTTAGTGACGGCACGGACGACGTCTGCCTGCTACTCAAGGGAATCTACGGCTTAAAGCAAGCAGCTCGACTCTGGTATCAAACAATCCACAAACACCTGACAAGCATGGGATTTTCGCGCAGTACATTTGACGTCGGCATGTACTACAAGTGGATCGACAGGAGGTTGATCGTGATCACCGTATATGTCGACGACATGATGATCATTGGAACCCGCAAGGACATTGAACAAGTGAAAGAGAGGCTGCGAGAGGCATTCTCACTGAAGGACCTGGGTCGTGTACACTTTCTCCTGGGGATGGAGGTGGACTATGAATCCGGAAAATTCTTATGCATCTCGCAGACGGCGTATGTAGACAAGGTACTTGCGCGATTTGGAATGCAGGACGCGAAGCCAGTACGCTCGCCGCAAGTGCCAAACGAAAAGGTGATGGCGATCGAGAAGGATCCAAGCAAAGTGAACGACCCTTCTCTCAAATACCAGGAACTAGTAGGGGCCCTGCAGTATCTGGTGAACTGCACGAGGCCGGACATTTCAAATGCAGTCAGGAGTCTGAGTCGATACACTGGAAGCTACACGAAGGAAAATTTCGCCGCCGCGAAGAGAGTATTAAGGTACCTACGAGGAACGCGGTCCTTTGGACTCGTTTACCGGTGCAGTGAATCAACACCTGAAGGAAAGTTTCAGGTCTGCGCGTACAGCGATGCAGATCACGCGAACTGCCCGGATTCGTCTCGCTCCGTTACTGGATATGTGCTTCAGGTAAATTTTCCGACTCCATCCTTCACATGATGCGGATGAGCAGCAGTAGCAGCAGCAGTGAGGGCGAGGAAGAAGAAGCGAGGCTTGGCATGACGGTGGATGCTGCTAGTACTAAGGACAGGAGCAGCTGGATGCTAGATTGCGGGAGTTCGACGCACGTCTGTGTCGATCGCGAGTTGTTCTCGGGTGTGAAGAAGTCGAAGACGCGCTTCCGAATTTGGACAGGTGAGACCACACGGGGAGTTTTAAGTGGCTCGGTTGTTCTGCAGGTTGCAGACTTGCGGCAAGGAAGCAACTTGACGCGACGCCTAAAGCTTGAGAATGTGGAATACTCGCCTGGTGGAACAGTCAATCTTATCAGCCTTGGTAAAATGGAAGAGGTTGGCTGGGTCGCGTCATTTGCACCTCCGGAAGTTATACCACGGAAACTATGGTTGGACGCGCGGGATGGTGGAAGATTGGAATTTACTAAGAAGGGGCACATTATTGGCTAGAGACGCCGCAGAGCGCGGTGGAAAATGATCTGGCAGTGATGGCCACTATGGACGCTGACGCGAGTCCACTGATGCGGTGGCACGAGCGCCTGGGGCACTTGAACGTCTCCGCAATCAAGCAAATGCTGAACAACGGCGTTGTGAAAGGGATGGAGATTCCAGCGGAGCTGTTCCGAAAGAAGTTCACGTGTATGACCTGCTTGGCGGCCAAGCGAAAGCGAATGTCTTACAAGAGTAGTGCTGCTGACAAGCGCACGAAGATAAACTACGAGCGGCTCATGTCCGACGTCTGCGATATGGGGAAGTACTTGCCCGGCGTTGGAGCTAATCGATACTTCCAATTGATTCAGGATGAGGCGTCTAGATTCAAGTGGTGCTTTCCGATCCAGAAGAAAAGCTGTTCAAATGCCAACTCAATTCGGCTAATGAAAATGCTGATCGCTCAAGGGCACCGGATTAAGACATTTAGCAGTGATGGAGGAGGCGAATTTGTAAACAAAGAGCTGGAGAATTTCCTGGAGGAGAAAGGAATTCGGTTTGTACCCACGCATCCGCACACTCCAGAGGAAAACGCACTGGTTGAAAAGCTAAATGGCGTGCTCGTGAATAAGACAAGAGCTGCAATGCAGGCTGCAAACCTCCCGACGAAGCTGTGGCCAGAAGTATTGCAGTATATTGTCGATATTGACAATAGGAGTCCTACTTCGGGCGCTCAAAGGCAAGACACCTTACGAGAAGATCAACGGAAAGAAGCCTGATATTGCAAAGCTCAAGGTTTGTGGCTCAGTTGGTTTTGTGCACGTGCCAAAACCCAAGCGGAACAACAAGTTGAGTCCCAAGGCGGAGCCTGCGCTGTTGCTTGGACTGGCTCACAGGTCACCAGGGTACAGGTTACTGCACTTGAGGACGGGTAAGATTGTTGAGGCTCGGGACGTGCAATTTCGTGAGGATGTCACGGTGAGCAGAAAATATCTGAACGCGCTCTTGGTAGGACGGCAGGAACAGGATGGGATAATTCCATACGTGCCGCTGCCGGTGGAGTACGTTGCAGAGGAAGGCGTGCATGAAGGTGCATCGCGCACGGTGGAGGAAGATCTGCCGGGGACAGTGACTTCGAGTCACGAGGAGCTGGCGGCTGGTACAGGCACGCAGGGCTCGGGGAGAGACTTCATCGAGCAGTGATGAGTCTGAAGTGGAGGAATTAAATGAGGACAGAGCGAATGAGCCTGTTCAGCCCCCAGCACCAGGAAGAAATCGGCGTACACGTCGAGGAAGGCAAACTCCACTGGCGCCTACAAGACGCTCGACACGGACAAGGCGCACCAGTGTTCGGCTAAATGACTATCAGTTGATGGTGGAGGAGGAGTTCTCCGGAGATCCAGAAGCTATTGAAGAAGCAATGAAGTCGCCCCAGTGGAAGGAATGGCAAGAAGCACTGAGAGCCGAATACGAATCGCTGTTGCGCAATAAGACGTGGAAAAGGTGCCTCGACCGAAGTCGGCGAAAGGAAAACCTGTGAAAGTGTTGACAACGAAGTGGGTGTTGAAAATCAAACGCGATGAGCACGGAAATATTGTGCGGTATAAAGCTAGGTTGGTTGTGCACGGATTCAAGCAGCGATTTGGACGCGAGTACTGGAAAACTTACTCACCTGTCGTTCGCTGGATCACCATACTAATTTTGCTGATAATCGCGTTGATTCTCGTGCTGGAAGCGGATCACGTTGACTTCGACACGGCATTTCTAAACAGTATCATGGAGGGAGTAACTATCTACATTGAGCAACCAGATCTGTTTAGTGACGGCACGGACGACGTCTGCCTGCTACTCAAGGGAATCTACGGCCTAAAGCAAGCAGCTCGACTCTGGTATCAAACAATCCACAAACACCTGACAAGCATGGGATTTTCGCGCAGTACATTTGACGTCGGCATGTACTACAAGTGGATCGACAGGAGGTTGATCGTGATCACCGTATATGTCGACGACATGATGATCATTGGAACCCGCAAGGACATTGAACAAGTGAAAGAGAGGCTGCGAGAGGCATTCTCACTGAAGGACCTGGGTCGTGTACACTTTCTCCTGGGGATGGAGGTGGACTATGAATCCGGAAAATTCTTATGCATCTCGCAGACGGCGTATGTAGACAAGGTACTTGCGCGATTTGGAATGCAGGACGCGAAGCCAGTACGCTCGCCGCAAGTGCCAAACGAAAAGGTGATGGCGATCGAGAAGGATCCAAGCAAAGTGAACGACCCTTCTCTCAAATACCAGGAACTAGTAGGGGCCCTGCAGTATCTGGTGAACTGCACGAGGCCGGACATTTCAAATGCAGTCAGGAGTCTGAGTCGATACACTGGAAGCTACACGAAGGAAAATTTCGCCGCCGCGAAGAGAGTATTAAGGTACCTACGAGGAACGCGGTCCTTTGGACTCGTTTACCGGTGCAGTGAATCAACACCTGAAGGAAAGTTTCAGGTCTGCGCGTACAGCGATGCAGATCACGCGAACTGCCCGGATTCGTCTCGCTCCGTTACTGGATATGTGCTTCAGGTAAATGGACACAGCGTTGGTTTCAAAAGTAAGATGCAGAAATCCGTCACAGATGACACGTGCAAGTCAGAGTTGGTTGCCGCCAGTATGTGTGTTGAAGATCTGCTGTGGGCAAAGAAGCTGATTAAGGAGCTGGGACTGGAACAGGTCACTGGCAAGCTCTTTGCGGACAATCAGAGCACGATCAAGGTGTGCACGGAGGCTGGCAACTTTGACGGAGTAAAGCGCTACGCTAAAAAGAGTCGGAAGCTGGCAGAGCTGGTTGAGCGGAAAAAGCTCATAATCGAGTATGTGCCGACAACGAACAACGTGGCGGATATGTTCACGAAAGCGTTGGGGCCGCAGCGGTTTGAAGAGCTGCGAGCACAACTCGGGGTTGAAGAAGTTACTGACGTGAAAAAGCGCCAGACGGAGTCGACGGAAGATCGTTAAAAGCGGTGTCGACTGTGACAAGGAAGTGTGAGTTCCGGGGGAGTATGAGCCTTTCGGCGGTGTTTCCAGGAAACTCACACTCTTGTCAAGGCCCGTCATGTCCTCTAAGGACTGGTTGGGAAGGCTCGTTGCACTTGAGTGATGGGTCAAAGGGGGTTTTGAGCTTGATGCTTTCCTCCTCGTGCTGTGGTCGAGCAGTGCGTGGAAAAGTCCGAGGAGTAGGAACTAACAAGAACAAATGAATCACTTTGGAATCTGCCCTCAAACACACACAGCTTCTTCGTCTTACCTAACATCTCAAGCCCACCCAAGGTCTCACGGCACACACACATTGAGAGCTCGTCACTGCCGCAGAAGAACGGCATTCATAAGGCCCCAAAAGCTGTTAGTCGTCGTAGTTGTCCTGCTCGAGCCATGTCTTGAAGGACCAGAAGCGGAGGCACGTCATGCTACGAGACTTAGAACAACTTCTGGAGCATTATACCTTCTCCAGTCGTTAGCATCAAGTAAATGCTGGCCACTGCCGCGGCTGTGGAGGACGACACTGGCTGCAACTCGCAGTGCTCCTCCGAGCATTGGGGGTGCTCTTCTTGTTCTGGACGGACGTCGCCAACGCCGTGCAGCCCAGCATTTCGGCGCTGGAGTACATGTAGATGAGAATTAGCTTGTGCTAAAAAAATATTTTTAAAAACAATACTAGATAAACTATCAAGCGTCGTGACTTTTATCGGCATTTTATATCGGCATAATATGCCGATAAAAGTCACGACGCTTGAGCACATTGCTATAAGTAGTGTTCGCACAAATACTAGCTGTAATAGCTGACACTAGTGTTTGCAAACTGCTTGTTAGTGTGTAATGAATATGGCTTACATGTTTGTGGAGTTAGACAATTTGTAACTATTTTTCTTGAACTAAAAGAGTTTAAGCTCTACTCACTTGTCGGAAGCTGACTTGCACGCAAAGGTCTTCTTCTTTATACCTGAAAATGCAAGGCGCTAAATACATTATTCTGTCATGAAACGGCAATAATGCTTCCTACGAATCGATGTTTTCATCCGTGCGCTTCGCTTGCTTTGTGCTGATGGTTTGATCTATTTACAAAAAAGGAATCCCCCACAACCTACTACAGTTGGCCAAATGGAAGCCTTTCAAAATAGCATGAACGACCCGACTTATCTGCAGCAGATATGCCGAGGCATATGCCGCACATAAATCTCGTGGGACGTAATTTACGTCTCACGAGACTGCCCTAACCCCAGTTTAATGTCGTGTAGCCATCACAACGTTTTGTCTTGCTTTTTGTATACTTTATGATGATCATCACTCCTGCGGCATATCGCGCTGCATATATCTTCCGCGCCGCCAAACGCAAGCTCACTTTTGAATCTGCGCGCGATCAAAGAAGACCCAACATGGCACACCTGTCGCGCTCCTGTGGTGTTGGAAATTGCCCCCGAGATCCCGCCGCAGTTTGATCAACAACCCGCCTGGCCGAAGACCAACGGGCTTGACAACGATTGGCTACACGGTCGGTGACCGCGCGTCATCTTGATGCGAGTTCGAGATGGGTGCCCCTGAGTGAAGGTCACGACACCGTCGCAGATGGCTGCGTCCCAAGTTGAAGGTGTGGTGCACACCACATCACAAGTCACAGGAGTTTCGCACCCAAGACGCACCTATCTTAGGTTCGCGTACCTACGAGTCTTCGGCGACTCTTCGGCTGCGACTGTTGGTGCTAGAAGATCCGAAACGGACACGTTTAGACTTAATATTTGTATTGGACTGTAGGAAAGACAAGATAGAACAGATAAGCCCTTTGGGCAACAACACAGAACAGCTTTTCCTCTCAAGCGACAAGGCCTCGAGCGCACGGTGGACGACCCGTGTCCAAGGTAATCTTGTAGGGAGGGAGATGCCTGTCGGTGAGCGTGCCTACTAGCATAGTGGTGTGCGTTTACCCCGGCAAGGCCAAGAGAGTAGAGGAAGGGCCGTGTATACGAAGGGCGAATTGTCGCCGTGTATTGGGTCGCAGCTTAAGTGCTCCCCATTGATATCTTACCGTCAGAGAGTTCTCTGACACCCTCGCGTAAGGCCTACCAGAGGCCGGGACCCTTCCTTTGGAGGGACCGTGAGGTTATTGCGTGTGTGAGCACGCTCGTGACTGGAAGTGCTGGGCTTTGCTGGTAGCCTAAGGAAACCACGGTACATAAGGGGAAACGACCAACCCGAGGAACGGGTCTGAAGCAGGGCCTTTAGGTTCAACTTCTACTACCCGACAAGCCTGCTGAGTTATTGCTACTCATCGTGACTCAGTGGGTGTTGTCTTAAGGGATTGTACCTACATCTATTAGAAAATCGGCGTGTTCCTACACGACAACTGGTGCCGCGACCCGGGATTGGCGTGACCTTCATGTGTGTCGTGAATTTCTGCAGGCTTTCCTAGCTAACGAGCAAACAACCAAGTGAAGAAGAAGGAGTGAAGAAGAAGATGGTGAAGGGATCTCGATCGGCGGTGCCAGATACTCCGATGAAGTCCGGCGGAACGCATGGCGACGACACGACTGCGGCCCTGATCACGCCGCAGCTCGACCCAATTGCTGAGCGGACAGTCAGCTTTGACGAGTCGATGACGGGGTCCGACGCCAAGGATGAAGAAATGAACGAAGACTACGACGATTACCTGGAGGAGAAGGCACCTGCGCCAGCGGTGGTAACACCAGAGACTCCGGAAGATGCAGTGATGTCGGCGGGGCGCAGCGGAGGCTCGCGCTCTTTGTCGGGAAGTCTCGCTAGCGAGCTGGACGACGATGTGCGCTCCGTGACGCGGAACCTCGCCGATGAGCTGGATGATGTGGATGGCATTGAGCCAGCGTATGAAGAATTTGAAGAGTTCGAGGACAGCGCCGAAGACCCGAAGTCACCGGTGCTGACGACTCAAGTGACCGAGCAGACCTCGGGCAACCGGCCGCCACTCAATGGCTACACGCCAGCCGCGAACAAGGTGCTCGGTCGAAGTTTCGAGGAGATGAGGGCGAGCGAGTGGGGCCAGCTGTTCGAGCCCCGTATGATTCGCCAGGCTGTGTGGGCCGACCTGAGCCACGAGTTGGCGCGGCCGGTGAACGCTGTCACGATTGAGCAAGTCGCGAAGGACACAGTGACGTTCCTGAAGGCGCTGGGCCTCAGATCCACGCTGACGCCGTCGCCATCAGCCCTCGAGACCTGGGTGCCAGCCGAAGCCGGCGCCGAATTGTGGAAGTGGAAGAAGCAATTGCGCAACGCCTTTGGGGTGACTACGTTTTCGCTGGGACAGTCGCGACCGACAAGTGCGACTGGCGGAGTTGTCAACCCGGCGCGAGTGCCGCTGCCGAGGACTCCTAAGAAGACTGGTGGCGTCAACTCAACCCGCAGTGCAACCGGAGGCGTGTTTAGCACGTCTGGGGAACGATCGCCGTATTTCCAGGAGTCACACATGGTGACTCCACCGGCGACGACTCGAACTGAACGTCTCTCACGAAGTGATGAAGACTCCAAGCCAGCTCGGAACGCTCGACGCAGTACTAGCAGGAGCTCGAGTCGCCAACGACGATCCAACGACGACGACTCATCCGACGATGACGGTGGGTTTTTAGGCGACGCTGGGGCGCAAGTGGAGGAGTACCTGCAGCAGATCCGAGACGTGAGCAATTCTGACGAACTGAATGCGACGCCGAGGCTCGAAGTGGCGATGCACCGTCCGTTGGGACACATCCGGACGTTCTCCGGCCATCGCAACAAGAGCGAGAACTCGATGCAGTGGCTGCGTGCCTTTGCCTACTAGATGAAGGGGACGAAGTCTTCGCCGAACGAGTGGTGTACGCCCTTCCAGCTGAGCCTCAAGGACGGTGCTCTACACTGGTACCGACAACTGCCCAAGAAGACTCAGCGCACTTGGAGCCTGTTGAGCGAAGCGCTCATCCGATACTATTGCTCGCAGTTCAACCAGTCGGCGGAGACCCGCTATTACTCCGCCAAGCGCAACGACAAAGAGCACGTGTGCGATTACCTGAACCGTCTGAACGGTTATGCGAGGAATGCTGGTGTCCAATTTGAGAACGGCGGACGCAAGGCGCGTGAACACGTCCAGCGCTTTCTCGAGACCTGCGGTGACCGAGAGCTGGAGCGACGCGTCGGCCACCTCCGCATCACCGACATCCACGAGTTGGAGGAGATGATTGTGGAGATGCTGAAGATCGACGAGAGGAACTCCGGCTGTGGACAACTACAATCGAGGAGCCGAGATACGACGCGGCGACGCTTTGACGACGCCCGCCGACGCAACGACCGGCGCATTGACGATTCCCGCAGACGCGACGACCGGCGAAATGATGACTCGCGCCGTGGCTATGACGACCGAGACCGACGAGACCGACGCGAACGAAGTTACGAACGCCGACGTGATGACTCACGGAACATGCCGCGCGTGTCGCTAGCCGATGCCTCAATGGACGACCTCCTGGCCGAAAGCCAAGGACGAGGTGACCGGAAGGCCCGAGGCGAACTCTCAAGTACGCGTGGGCGAGCCTACAGTGACGAGAGCAGCGAAGACGGAAGCGATCGTGGCTCCATCAACTCGTGGAGTGCCGACAGTGACCAGAGCGACGGCTACAACTCGTCAGAAGGAGACGGCCGATATCTCGCTGCCGCCAACGACCAAGAACGCCGAGCTGCTGCAGACGGCACGTACGCTCGGTCGGGGCACCGGCAACACAGGAGTGACCGAGGATTCAACCGAGGAACTCGTCCTGACATCCGACAACAGGGGCAGGACGGACGCCCGCGACAGCAATACGGTCCATGTGCAGCGTGTGAAGGAATGTCTCACTCAGCTCACTTCTGCCGGAAGCGCTGCAAGCTCTGCAAGCAGGTCCACGATGTCGGCAAGTGCGAAGTCTTCCAAGAGCTCGCCAAGGTCGCTCGCAACAAGGTGGACAAGAAAGACCTGTCTCCCGAGCTCCAAGCACTCCTCTTCAACGACCATTTAAACTAGGCAGCCCGCCAACTGAGACTGGGTTGGTTCCAATCGGGCTGCCACAGTTAGCCGAACCTGCAGTCGAGGCGGAATGTATTTTCGCCTTCGTGGGAAGAAGCGAATGGCCTGATGGAGATGACAATGTTTGACAATTCGACGGAAACTGAAAAGGAGAGAGGCCTTGGCCTCGGTGGAGGTGAAGGATGTGATGAAAACGATGATGAAACAAAGGAGGGTGGCTCCGACAACTGGATCGTGAGTGCCCAGCACAGTGAAGGATCGCGCCGAAAGCTCGCCAAGGAAGTTCGATTGTTACCAGGCGAGCGCTTGGGGTGGTGGTCTGCGCAGAAATACGACCGACGTGTCCGAATGAGGACACTTGTGAGTGGAGCCGTCAACGACTCTCGCACGAGGATCCGACTCGACACGGGGGCCAACGTCAGTGTGATCTCCGCTCGCTATGCCCGCAAACTACGGCTCAGAGACATCAAGGGTCATGGTCGATGCATGGAGGTTCAAGGAATAACTGAAGGGAAAACTACAACTGATCGGCGAACAACGGTGAAACTCACTCTCGGGTGGGAGCGAGTGTACGTCTACGAGGTCTGGATCATGGATCACAGTGCGGGCGTCGACGTCGTCCTAGGCACGGATTTCATGATCCCGGCCGGGATACGACTCGACCTGTTTCACGCTACGGCAAGGCTCCCGGACGAGGTGATGATTCCGCTGATCAAGACCCAAGCCATGCTGGACGAACACGAACCGCGCCAGATTGACGATGGTCCGGCGGAATCGCTCGAGATACCAGAACGGGAGTGGCGCGAGTTCCGACTCAAGCAGAAGCAGCCGTCGCCTATCACACACGACTTGTGGATACGAAGAACTAAGAAATCGATTCCGACTGTGGCGAAGTTTCGAAAGGGACAACCGACCCGAGTTCGATAATATCACCGACGACTAGGTGATCAGCCGGACTCATCTGCCAATTGTGACTTGGGTCCCCGTTGGAGCGCTACCGAGAACCCCAGGCTACGTTGGGCTCAGCTCGAAGAAATACATCGAATGGCAGGTCCTCACGTACGAGGCGGTACGCGACGACACGCTCTTCAAGCGAGAATGTCACTTTACTACCAGTGGCTGGCGAACCAGCCATCCGCAGTGGAGCGCCCGAGTTACCCGGTACCCAAGCACATACTGCGATCATCGGCGGACAGGGTGAAGCGTGCTATTCGCTGCGACGATCCGGACACCGAGGCTGACGGCGTGCCAGTGGGCACTGATCCAGCTACGGAGTTCACGGAGTCCGATACAGTGGCGTCAGCAGCGGTCGAAGAGGAGACTGGGGTGACTACCGAAGTCTCCGGACCTAACAGTGACGAAACTAGGCCAGGCTGCGACGAACCAGCCACTAACGAGAGCGCGATTAGCAATGAAGATTCTGAAGACGAAGTACCCGATGAATCGGCGGCGACGGTGGTCCCAGATCCAAACTACAACTGGAATACCCGAGACACCGAGCGAGGCAGATCCACTGGACATTCTCGAGCAGACATTTGTTTCGGTGATACGGGTCCTGACTACTGAAGGCAACGAGGCAGACAACAGGGGTGACGACAACTTATTCGTGCATGTGGCAGCCGACCTTGAACTGGAAGACTACGCCCACGAGTTGGCATTTTTGCCCGACTTGACGGAACCTTCGGAGACCAAGCTTGACTACACTGCACCGAACGTCAAAAATCCCGAATTGTCGGCCGAACGGCAAGACAACTTGATCAAAGTGCTCAAGAATCACGCGAGAATCATGATTTCGAGCGGAAATGCCCTGCCACCACCTGCTTACGGGGTAGTGTGCGACATCGATGTCGGTGGGCACGCGCCGATCAAACAGCGAGCGCGCCGCATCCCGCTCCGACAGCTCAAGAAACTCTACGAGCTATTGAAGGGATTGCTCAAGGCCGGACTCGTGGCATTCTCCGACAGCCCATGGGCATCGCCCATAGTCATTGTACTCAAGAAAAACGGCATTGACATACGACTTTGTATCGATTACAAACTCGTCAACGCGGTGACGATGATCCTCGAGTACTCGATGCCACTTGTCGACGACTTGCTGACGGATCTTGAGGCGTATCTCTGGTTTTGTTCTCTCGATGCTGCGAGTGGGTTTTGGGCCGTGATGATGACACTTCGTGCGCGCAAGATCTCGGCATTTGTTTGCCCCCTGGGGCACTTCGAATGGCTTCGAATGCCCTTCGGGCTTAAAAATGCGCCGATGATTTTTCAACGCATGATCGATAACGCCCTCTGGGGCTTCGTGCAATCTAAAGGTGGCTGGCAAGCTTTCGCGGAACGGATGCAGGAAGCTGAAGCGCGGGCCGTCAACTTCCGTCGAAGTGCGAATGAGCTGGTGGTACAAGTGCCTGGACAACCACAGTCGACACGAACGAAGTTTGACGCGGCACACGAAGACTCAATTGCAGCAGATCCAGTACTCCAACTTGTCAACAGCCCGGAGGCGGACATGTTCTCGACCAATGAACCCGACGAATCGACGCTGGTACCAGTCTTCGACCGCAGATCCTTTGTCGACGACATTTGTTTCGGTGGAGACACGTTTGAGAATTGTTTGGAGACGCTGGACCGTTTGCTGAGCCGCTTTGAGGAATGGCGAATCAGCGTGAGCTTTACAAAAAGCATTTTCGTGCAGCCGAGAGTTGACTTCCTCTCTCACGAGATTTCGCGACACGGTATGCGTGCAGACCCCAAGAAATTGACAGCGATCACTGCGTTCTCGTTCCCGCGAACGAAGAAGGGAATGCAGTCCTTCTTGGGCGCAATCAACTACTACAGTAGATTCGTGCAGGACTTTGCAGTCTACGGTGCAGCACTTTACCAGCTGAAAGATGAAGATTTCGCTGAAGGGGGTGATCTCACGGCTGCTCGAGCCGGCTTTGCCGCTTTGCAGCGAAAAGTGGCTAACGCTCCAATACTCCGACATTTCGACAAGTCGAAGGAGGTGCACATCATGCTGTTCGCGAATGAATGGGCTCTTAGCACGACACTGCTTCAGATGCATGAGGACAAGTTGCACCCAGTTCGATTTTGCGGGCGAGTACTCAAGGACGCGGAAATGAATTACCATCCGGCGGAGAAAGAAGTACTCGCCCTGCTTTTGATCCTCAAGACGTGTTACACGCAGCTGGCAGGCCGACAACTCAAGGTCTACACCCGCTTCTCTCCATTGGAGTGGGTCTACAAGTCCAAGTCTCTCTTCGGCAGAACAGCGCAGTTTGCAGTCATGCTTTCACCGTGGCACTTGACGGTGCAGCGAGTAAAGGAGAAGGATTGCGCGTTCACCCAGCTGCTGCATGCCACGGTGACGAGCTTTGTCGATCTGGATGACTCACTGGCACCAGTGGCACCACCCAAACAAGGTTCACCAACGACCCGTCTCGATCCAGCCTTGTTGTATGCAGGGATCCCTCCAACTCACGAAGGCTACGTGATCTCCTTCGACGGATCGGCGAAAACCCAGAAGTTCGGCGGCCACGGCAGCTGTTCGTGGATATTATGGCGACTACCCGACTGGAAGATAGTCATCGCTGCGAGTGCCTACCTGGAGTCCACCACCGTAAACCTCGCGGAGTACACCGGCATGAATAATGGTGTACTCGCCGCGTTGGAACACGGTGCAGAAGACTTGATCATTGTTGGAGACTCCCGGCTGGCAATCCAGCAATCACTAGGGGTGATAGCGTGTCGGAAAGAGTCGCTCATGGCTATGCTAAACCGCCACAAGGAGCTGACGGCACGCCTCCGCTCGGTGAAATACCTTCACGTCGTGCGGGAGTACAACGCTGCCGCAGACTCGCTGGCTGGTGAAGCGTTAGAAGCCAAGACGTCCAAGGTGGTGTTGAACGAGACGCGAAAAGTGGAATTATCCGGGCTCAATCGAAAGTGGAATTATCCGGGCTCAATCGAATTCAAGAAGTTCTTTATGAGTCATCGCCTGACGCAGCCGAAGTCAAAATTCCTGACACCGAGAATTTCATTCAAATTGGCGATGCGAGGTTTACACAACAGCGCAAGACTTTCGCAGACTTTGTCAGGTGTGACCAAGGTGATGTGTGCGTGGTGACGAGACAACAAGCCAAATCCAAGGAGAAGCGTGTCAGATTTGCTGATGAGTCACCACAAGAGCGCCCACAACGGGCACCGAAAACCCCGAGGTTCAAGAAGCGTAACACTCGCGGCAAGGGGCAATCCAGTGCAACAACAGCACCACCGACAGCTCCGACAGCAGACGATGTCGACCCGGTAGCAGTCCAAACGGAGCAACGTCGACGAATCGCCCAAGCGCAAGACGAGGAGTTCAGGTGGTCGAACCTGAAGAAGGTCCTACGAGGAGACACTGAGGCGCTTGGGTATCGTGCCGCGCGGGAAGCCTGGAAGCTGGCGGACAAGTTCGTTCTGACGGACGACAACCTACTCTACTACGTGGGTGTGAGTCGACGGAGTAAGAAAGGCGAGCAAGCCGAGGTCGCGCTACGACTCGTGGTGCCAACTACGATGATCCAGGAAATACTCCAAAACTTCCACGACTCGCTGGAAGGTGGCCATCAAGGTGTGGTGAGAACTTACCAGCGAGTCCGGCTTGAATATTACTGGACGGGTCTCTACGCCGATGTCGAAAAGCATGTGAAGTCGTGCCCGGATTGCAACTCAAGCAAGAGCCGGCCACAACTGAGAGGGTATTCACCCGGGAATGTGCTAGCGGAGCGACCATTTCAGCTCGTCTCTATGGACTTTGTGATACCTCTGCCGAAAACTCGGCGAGGAAACACCGCCCTCCTGCTTTTCCAGTGCTCATTCACTGGATACGTAGTCGCTAAGGCAATGGCCGACACGTCAGCACTCTCGGTTGCTCAAGTGTTTGAAGAATGTATTTACCGACGATTCGGCGCGCCCTCGCTCCTGCGGCATGACCGAGACCCTCGCTTTATGAGCGAGGTGTTCCAAGCTTTTGCGGAAATGATGCAGACAAGATCTCGCGCGACGCTGAGCTATCGGCCGCAAGCTAACGGGCAACAAGAACGATCCGTGAAAACGATGATTCAATCCGTCCGAGTCTATGCCGAAGATCCTCTCCAACAAGACTGGGACGAAATCGTGGAGCGACTAGTCTTCGCTATCAACAACTCGTACGACCTCACGCGGAAAGAGACTCTGTTCTTCCTTGTCCACGGTTGGGACGCACGCTCCACAATTAAGGCAATGGCAACGTCTCTCCGCCGAGGAAGCGGTAAGCAGACCGACGCTGTTGCATGGAGGCGCGAGGTGAACCGGCAACAGGAGATCGCACTCGAAATGGCGAAGGAATACCAGTCAACAGAGAAAGCTCGACGGGCCAAGGAACACAACGAAGCCTTGAGTCGCCAACAACGTGCAGCAATACCACAAACCAGTCGCAATGAGTCTTCGGGTGAAACCACAGGAGCATCTGAACGACAAGAAGGAGAAACGAACGAAGCACCGAAGTCTCTATTCAAACCCGGCGACCGCGTCTGGCTCTACATGGAGCGGGTCAAGCCAGGACTGACGAAGAAACTCGCGCACCGCTGGCACGGACCTTTCAGGATCAAGAACAAGGTCGAAGAGTACGCATACGAGCTCGTACTACCGGACCGGAGCGGCTACAGGTTCTACCCAGTAGTCCACGTCTCGCGTCTCAAGGCAGTAAATGAGTTTGACGCACGACCTACAACTCGGCTAGCCCCTGACATTACCGAAGAATCACGACTCGACTTTGACGAGGAATTACTCCCCGAAGATAGCTGGGAACCCGACAGTTTGGCCGGCGAAAGCGAAGTCCTGGAGATTTTGGACGATCGAATGCCCATGTCAACGAGAACTGGGCGCTCGATACGAGAATTCAAGATCAAATGGGCCGACTAAGACGAACCAACATGGGAACCAGCAACGCATCTCTCCTGTGGAGGTCTTCTCTACGACTACTTGCGGCGAAAGCGGAGTGAACAGCGACTTCAAATGGTGCAAGTCGTGGATGAAGACTAAGCCTCATCCACGACAACTCAAAGATGGTGACCTGCGCCTGGGGCAACGCAGCCCAGGAGTGCAGACGAAATGAGCTACTGCGGAGGAATGTGACGACCTGCGCCTGGGGCAATGCAGCCCAGGCATGCAGACGAAGATGACTACTGCAGATGACTTGCATGAATTTGATTTGAATTGAACGCGATGATTTGGAAAGAGTATCGAGAAACTACACGAAGCACCAAGCTACGACAACTACGACTCCACGCTAGAACTACTACGAGGCTCGATGAGCAACAACGCGGAACGCCAGCTAAATCTCGACCGTGTCATCAGACGCAACGCTGGCCAAGAGGCGAAGGAGGTCAGGATCATCCTGTGCGGTGGCTTGAACAGCTTGAAGTGGACCGGTGGGGAGATCTGGAACGGACGGTGAGGGCCCAGGAGAAACTTCGGGAGAAGCAGGACCTTGGAAGCCCGCATCCCAGCCTGGCGAAATCTCGCTGGCCTTTAACGACGGGCTTGGAGTGATGCGTCGACCGACGGACTCACGCGAGAACCCGACTGGGACAAACAGCTCGACGCCTGAGTTGCACGGCACGATCGTCGTGTTGTATGGGTGCTGCTCCGGGACGTCAATCCATCCGTTCCGCCAGGGCTCACGAGCTTCCAGAGCTGCAACTTCCGAAATCCAGTCGCTGCTCTTCGGATACCATGTGAGCGACTCGAAAGCGTAACCAAGCACCGAAGGCTCAAACACCACCTCGGGGGGCACATCTGGTTCATCACGACTAATAGCCCAGCTCCACAGGTTCTTGACGATCTTGACGCGCAAGTTATCAGCTCTCGCTCCCCGTTCACGATCGTACTTCATCCAGGCAGCGACAACTTGATCCAGCTTGGCCAACTAGTATGCCTTCCGGGTGGATGAATACGCCTTCGACTTCTGAATGTGCAGGCGAAGCCTCGTGAAACAGCGCTTGACGGCAGGAGACGGAATCCAGTGGAGCCTTTCCCACTCAGAAATGCCCAAAGCTGCTTCAGTCGGCTTGCCGTACCCTCAGGGGCTCACGTCATCACTCTCTGCGAATACTGGGGCTCAGGTAATCCACGAGCTGAAGTCTGTGGAGGAGGCGGAATCGCATTGCCCTTGGTTTTAGCCGTGGCTTTAACCTTCTTCGATGATCCGGCCTTCTTCTTAGGCGACAACCTGGGTTTCTGCTTCTTCTTGGATTTCGACGAGGACTTCGGCTTGACCGACGACTTGCGCTTCTGCTTACCCGCAGACGCCTGGTGAGCTGCTGGTGCAGCAACAGCAGACCGAAAAGGACTTGACGCTGCTGCATCGACTTGATTCAACGGCGACACGGTAGCTACAGGGCTAGCAGAACTTTGCAGACCATCAGATGCAGGATCAGCGACGGCAGAGTCTTGAACCGACTTCGCATCTGCGCTAACGTCAGCCTGATCTTCCTCCTCGTCGTCAGCATCAGGGAACCATTCCGGAGCACTCGACGGCTGCACGGGAGCTGGTGAGAAGCCAGGCGCATTGGACGCAGACACCGAACTTGTGGCGCCAACTCCAAGGCCTGCAACTTCAGCGTCCACTGACTGAGCGCCCTCCTCATACGAGAGAACCACCGTTGTAGTCGAGTCTGCGTCAGAAGCTTGCTCTGCATCGGATAGCATTGCAGCGAGCTCAGGGTCAACGGCGGAGTTGACACCAGACGACTGGGTAGCCTCATGGGAAGGCAGGCTGCCTACAATTGCCGAAGCAATTTCATCAGGCCGCGAGGACTCGACGACAACCTCAGGCAGCTGAGAGTCGACATGACAAGCCAAAGCCTGACGAGCTGGCGGAGACTCGGTTTCAGCAGCGGCCTCACGACTTTGAGATGCTGCACTCGGACTGCGGGACTTCGGCCGGATGCGAGAAGGACGCGAGACGGACTTCGAGCGAGATCGCCGTGCCGAACTGGACGGGCGGCGAGATGACGACTCCCTGGAACGACGCTTGTTGTTCACAGCAGCCGGCGACGCCTTCGCCTTCTTCCGCGAAGGACTTGGGGAACGGGGTGCCTGGCGAGCTCTCCTCTTCAGACGAGGTGGCTTGGGCCATGAGTCATCACTTCCAGCGTCATCACTGGCTTCCTCCTGAACGTCACGACGAGGCATCGCACGACACTGACGAGCAGCTTCAACTTCCTTTTTAGAGGTCCCTGGCAAAGTCCTACGGGCATCTGCTGCAAACTCGGCTGGCGAAATCTCGCTGGGATCCGAGCCGGTGTCATGAGCAATTCGAGCTAACCGAGTGGCAGTGACGTCGACGGGTTCCAAAGGATCGGCGGAGTTCAACGTGCTGATGAGGGCATCACGTGTCTCCTGGCTGAGCTTCAACAAACTCCAGTCTAACTCACCAGAGGAGAGACCTGAGCAAACGATGACGAACAGCATGGTTAGTCACGGTGTGCGAGGAATGACACATCCAGAGGGAACGAACCTTCGACTGTGAGCGTCAAGACATCTGGATCCATAGCCTCCAACTTCACCCGAGCGCGAAGAGTACGGTTGGCCACGGTCAGCCGCTTCACCTGCTCGCGAAGGTCGGCATTGCGCCGGCGAAGACGAGCTGACTCGGAATCTTCGGCCACATCCGCCTCGGCCAGGAATTCATGCAGGCGACGCGACTGGGCGGCGTACCCAGCTACAGCAGCCTTGAACGCTTCGGTGGTCGAATCCTGCTGTTGCCGGAGCTGCTGCGTGGTGTTTTCAGCACTCTTGGCACGGTTCTCCAGCCTGTCATATACCTCTTGATGAGTGGTGGCAAGGGCCTTGAGGGCTGTATTCTCTCGGTAATACCCTGCGACCACTGCCTGAGAACGCCGGAGACTTTGCTTGGTGGCCTCGAGCTCTTTCACCGATATCTCACGGAACTGCTTGGTGTTCTCGTGGAGCATGACTTCCTTCGCGAGCTTTTTCTCTGCGGCGGCTTGAGCTGCTTCAGCAGCGGTAACTCGAGCGCGGAGATTAGCTATCTCTGAGGTATTATCGCCGCCGACTTCGTTGACCGGAACGGCAGCAGCAGCTACTTCATCCAGAGTCTGAGCACGCTGCAAGCGGGTACGCACGTGACGGTCGCCACGAATAGAAGGCTCCAAGTGCAACTTGACCATCGTCCGCACAATGGTCTCCAGGCGAGGACCCAACACAGCAATGACCCGCTCCGAGCAGTCGGCCGACGACTCATCCAGCATGGAGGCCAGCATCTCGACTTGCGACGGAGTCTCGGGAGATGGAGACGGAACCAGCGATGGAGCAGGAGATGGCGCCACGCGAGCGGTCGGGACTGGGGCAGCTACAGCCGGCATCATGGGAGAAAACGGCGCGGGCACAGGTGACGGAGCGAGACCTTGAGCAAGATAGCGCTCAATGCCAGACGTGGAGTGCTGCAGCGGCATGAAGGCAAACGCAATAAGACGCCGAACAACCAAAGTGCAGCACGGGCAGCGTCGCAGCACGTACCACTTCATCATCAGCTCCAGCATGCGACGAAGTCGAAGGTGCAGGCCTCGGCGAAGACCCAGCAACCAGCGCGGCCGACGCAGTGATGACAGCAGCAGAATCAGCGTGTGCAGCAATCTGCAATGCACATCCGAACGCAGCAAGCACGTTAGACGCCGAAGCATCGATGGCCAGGTGCGCGCGGAAGCAGACGTACCCGAGCTGTCGGCGGACGAGAAGACGCAGCAGCCGGGGAACGATCAGCAGCGCCAGCAGAGGTCACGGGAGTCGCTGCAGCAGCAGTAGGGGACCTCGCCATCTTCGAGCTCGCCCCAGTGCTGCACACGAGACGCAGGCCAACGCACAACGAGTCAATACCGACGCGAACAAGACGGGCAATAACAGCACGGCAGGACTCACCTGCATGTCGGCGGCAGAGGTGTCGAGCGAAGCGAAGGCGGCGGCGAGCGCAGACGGCAGAGTACGAGACGGCTTCACGGCCAAGACAAAGGGCACCACGACACTCACCAGGTGCCGCAGCTCGTATCGTGGTGGGGGCAGTTGTGGTGTTGGAAATTGCCCCGAGATCCCGCCGCAGCTTGATCAACAACCCGCCTGGCCGAAGACCAACGGGCTTGACAACGATTGGCTACACGGTCGGTGACCGCGCGTCATCTTGATGCGAGTTCGAGATGGGTGCCCCTGAGTGAAGGTCACGACACCGTCGCAGATGGCTGCGTCCCAAGTTGAAGGTGTGGTGCACACCACATCACAAGTCACAGGAGTTTCGCACCCAAGACGCACCTATCTTAGGTTCGCGTACCTACGAGTCTTCGGCGACTCTTCGGCTGCGACTGTTGGTGCTAGAAGATCCGAAACGGACACGTTTAGACTTAATATTTGTATTGGACTATAGGAAAGACAAGATAGAACAGATAAGCCCTTTGGGCAACAACACAGAACAGCTTTTCCTCTCAAGCGACAAGGCCTCGAGCGCACGGTGGACGACCCTTGTCCAAGGTAATCTTGTAGGGAGGGAGATGCCTGTCGGTGAGCGTGCCTACTAGCATAGTGGTGTGCGTTTACCCCGGAGTATAACGCCTTAGTGGGATAAAAGCGCCACCTATATTTTCAAACAAAATAGATACACCTAAAATGTCAGTCAACCTACATACAGCACATTCGGTTATTTTATTGTAATTTTCACATTCTCTCAACTATACCAATCCACAACACTGCTACTCTAATCTGATCAAAACAATTAAAATATCAGGTTTCAGAACCTCTAGATAGCTTCTAATATACATCTTCAATAAAGGGAAAACAGCGCCACCTATACTTTGAACATGATGAATAAAAAGTTAGTAATATACAATCACATCATCATATAAAGTAAGTATAGTTTGAGACAATGTCTACAATTATTCTATCATTTGGAAAGTACAAGGGAAAAAGCATCGAAGAGGTCTATAGCTTTGATGCAAAGTATGCAAGATGGGTATATGGACAGAAAAAGTTGATTTCGAATAGTAAAGAGTTAGTAAACTTCCTAATGTCGAAATGGGATGTAACAGATACATATTATGTGTTAAGATTTGGAAAGTACAATTCTAAATCGGTTAAATGGGTTTATTGTAACGATAAGTCCTATTTCAATTGGCTATGCAAAATATGCAATAATGATCAAAATCCAAAGATGAAACAAAGTTTAGACCTCGTAATGAAAGACTAAGAAACGATTTAGATGGCTCCCTTAATCAAATAACAAGTGACAACCACTTGTCATGAGTGCAATCATCACCAATCGTCCCATCTCTTGCGCTACACTGGTTCAAATTTCATAGCATTACACCGCAAGCAATACACCCCTCTATAGCAAATAACGCGTCGCGCTAAAACGCGATTTGAACTCCAACAAATCGAAGTTTTTATTCTGATAAATATAAAGTTACTTATATAGAAGCATGGTTTACTCACACGAAAAATACATTGAACGAAAAGAGGCAATTCAAGCCGCACAAAAGCGGTGTTATCTGAAACATCGCGAGAAAAGACTTGAAAAGCAGAAGCAATATGATCAAGAGCACAAGGAAGAAATTAGTAAACGGCATAAAGAGTACTACAAGCTAAAGCGTAGTCGAGTCAAGTTAGACTCAGGAAACGAGCCACTGGTATCTAACACAGAGTAATTCACTCTATTTTTTTTTCGAAAAAAATTCGGCTATTTAGCTGTACAACTGATCAATGGCAGTCATCATCTCAGGGAATTTTTCATTGAAAGAAGGATTCTGGCATATCCAATCAATATATCTTTTATCAATCGCAAATACTTGATTGATGGTTTTGCCTTTGTATTTTCCGAAAGTTAGAACGTATGATCCATCGTTATTACCCAACTTACTCTTAAGATAAGACAAAAACGTCATCATCAACTAAATTAGGTTGAGTCATTAACCATCTACAGTATCCAATATCAGAGTTAAAAACATCCTCAATCGTCTTCGACTTATGCTTGCCAAACGTTAAAACTTGACTCATTGTTACGGGGTATATCTATATGTATACACCTATAAAAAATATAAAATTAATTATATAATGGCGCTCTATAGTATGGTATCGAGTGAAAAGGTCGAGATGGTGACTTATAGCCCTGTTTCAAGAACCTTTATCATCCACTTTACGGAAGGAGAAGTATATACCAAGCGGATTGATACAGGTACAGCTATTGATTTACTGCAAGTCAAGTACAATGCACCATCCATGAAGCTAAAAAAAGGTGACTTTCTAGTGTCGCGGCATTTAGAAATTTAGTTAGTTTGGTATTCTAGTACCTCACCTGTTAGTCTATTGTACGACATCTCATTTTCAAACGCAACTAGAACGATCATGTTAGTACCTTGCGACGAAGCATTGGTTCCCATAATCTGGATAGACTGCGGGATATCTTTCTCTGTTAGGCGGCTAACATCGGCGATAAGAACACGGTTTGTCTGCGACCAAGTCTGGTAATCAATTAGTCCATTCGCAAGCTCTTGTGTTTGATCACCGTTGATAGATGCAAGCTTTGAAAACTCATTGCAGAAATCCATGAAATCATAATCATAGTTGAGATCGAAAGTGTTAGATGAACCAATCTTAACATTGAAGTTACGGATTGAAGAACCAGGTTGAACGGTCCAAGGTGCGGAATCGAATGGAGATTGGAACTGCTGAACTTGAGAAGACGCAAAGTTACCTGCCGAAGTTTCTGCAAACGGTAGTAAAGCTACATATTTAGCATTTTTAAGGCTGGCTGACAATTGAAGATCAAATGCTACATTTTGCTGACCAGAGCTCACACCAATTCCTACCTTCTGCCCAAACCATTGAGCATAGTAATCTAGGTAACGAACCGTCTTTACAGGCTTGGAAATAATCGCTTGAGGATTTTCGAGATCGACAAAAGGTACATATAGACGGGCAGTACTGAAAGGGAAGTATGTATTATCCGTTTCTAGACTGTTACTGACTATCCCCCATGCAACCGTAATCTGACCCTGAGCAGCAGCCGTAGCGTCGGGAATGACAACATTGTTAGGGGAGTTGCTAGCGGTTGATGCAACCATGATAGGGCACGTAAGACCTGAATTTAGCGTTGAGGAAGCGAGAGGCATCGCCTTTGTGCCTGGGCTAGTACCAGAACCGAAATTAATAACGCTGCTTCCTTGGTTTACACGAAGACGCATACGAATTTGAGGATTAGCCATAAGGTCGAGTTCCTTGAAGATAGGGTGAAGATCAACCAAGCGGATCTTAAGCATGTAGTTCCAGCTACCAGCAATGGCACCAGCTGTGGTACCGCCTGGTACGAACGCACCGCGGCCAAATTGATTAGCAAGTGTATTAGCTACGCCAGAAGCAAGCGTAGGCCATCCATTAGTGTTTTTTTCGCCCGCCGTAGTAGGATTAGCTAGAAGACGCTTTACAAAACCTTCATTAGCGGGTAGGACACCAGCGCCAGTATCGTTTGTCTTTAAAGCAGCAGTAATATCAGACGCATTGTTCGAGTAACCATCACCGTTGACGCTTGCTGCACTGCTAAATACTAGTGAACCAGAGGTGTCAGGGTATAGGAAGGCTTCAGCACCGTGTTTTTGAACATAATCAACGCTGGCTTCCGTTTGAGCACGGAGATTATTAGCAAATAGCTTGTATTCACTCATTGAAATTACACTCTTACCATTAAGCTCTAGACTAAGGCTATCAATAACATTCCATACACCGCATTTGAGACCAACTGAGAGACGATTAGCGGGGTTGCTAAGCGCGATACTGCCATGAGTATTCTTCATTGTCACCTTGTAAGGAATCATGATGTATGCATCGCGGAGGCAACCAAAACCCTCTGCACCATTTAGCTGAGAGGTAGCATCAATTGTAATAATACCATTAGTGTAAGAACCTTGATTGATATCGATTACATACGGTACACGCTTACGCGCCGATACGCGCACGGAAGGGTCAGCCTTAAGAGAAGACTGATATAAGAATTGATCAGCTAGCTGAGTATCAGACATGTTGGTAGCTGTTCGAGTTAGACTATATCTTGCTATTTATAATGATCGAAAAATAAAATAATTATGGATCTAGTTAAGGGCATTACTAGTGACCATGAGCTTATCAAACTTGCAGATATACTTGACGTTCATTTGGACAATATCTACGAGTCTAGCGAGGTTACTAAGCCGCTACCTAAGAAAGGTTCTTTCTTGATTTTATTACGTAAACCTAACATGGATGTAGGACACTGGACAGCAGTTCATAATCATGAATACTTCGATTTGATGGGGGAAGCTCCGCCAACGTCTTACGGGGTTGATAAGTATAACGAAATACAAACGCAATCCGCGCATGGTGATTACTGTGGTATATGGTGTCTGTTGTGGTTATATTGCAAACAAAAAAATAGAATGGATCTATTTAAGCGTTTTAATAATTTAAACATTGTTGTTCTGTAGCCAAGTTTGATGTTTGGTTGTCTTTAGATGTTTTGATTTGTGGGTGTACGTATATTTTCCCCCGCAACTACAGTCTGTTTTTGCTTGTTGCTTCGCTTTTAAAGATTCGTGATTTTTTTCACGCCAGTGCTTATTATATTGCTTAGCTTCCGTTTTGTGACTATTACGATAGTTTTGGTTATACAGTTTGGTAGACATCTTTTTAACCTGAAATGAGTTAATTTTATTAACACACTTTAGCTTTGATATCCATAACTGTTCATACGCGTTCAAGTGCTTTCGGTCTACAACATCGTATGCCTTGATTAGGATTAACTTAAAATGGTCTATACCATGCTTACGAAAATGAGGGTAGATAGCGATTTCACTGTGCTTAGAAACCAACCATTCATTGTAGTGTTGCTTATGCTGTTGCCAACGCTTCCGTGGTTCATTGAATGTCGATCCGACATACTGGATGTCACTCTCAGTATGGATGATGCGATAGATATGACCAATCATGATTGATACAAATGTGATATTATATTCTTAAGGCACGCTGTATCAGAATTAAATAAAATTCAAAGTTTCTCTTTGTTGAATAATATAATCATGGTGTTCAAGGAGTTAGCTGTTTCTGCAAGTATCCCTGAGTCGAAGCTCAAACGAGCGTTCAAGACCGGTAAACTATCGTTGACAAAGGATGAGTTAGCGGGTACGGATGCTACATTACATTTGCATCCTGAATCTTACACTAAGGCCTTAAAGGCGCGTAAATCCGGAAAAGGTACCCGTCTATCAATAACCAAAAAAGAAATTGGATATCCATTTAAACATCTAAATGGCGGTGGTATGCATGGTGCATCTATCTTTAGTAAGATCTGGGGCGGTATTAAAACAGCTTATAAGTTCGCTAAAGACAGTGGCATACTGTCGAAAGCTGTAGACGCCGCTGTACCTGCTCTAGCTACATATGCTGGCCAACCAACAGCAGCAATCCCAGCAAGAGCAGCGATCAAGTCACTCACCGGTATTGGCGTTAAGGGTTACGACAGCGATTCAGATACCGAAGGCGGACGGATTAGTATGGATGATATCAAACAAGGAGCTAAGAGAGCATTAGGATATGCTAAGAAGAAGGGTATCATCACTGATTTAGTTGATCTAGGAGAGCGTAAGCTTATTGACAAGGCAACGAAACCGGAACATGCTGATATGATTAAATACGTTCGCAGAGGTGTTAAAAATAGATACGGAGTTGGCATTAAATCAAGCAAATCTACTCGCTTCGTTAAGGGATCTCAAGAGGCTAAAGATCACATGGCTAAAATACGAGCTATGCGTAAGTCTGGGGGTAGTTTTAAACTTTAATTGCCACCCTATTCTGATAACTTAAGTAGTATTATCACCCGCCATGATTGGATACATTTATCGCATTCAGCACATTCATCCGCGACCATGGTGTAGATCAGTTTAAATGTTTTCTTATTAAAGAATATGATGTCATTGATCGTCACCATCTAGAAGCTTACGAAACACTATGGATCCGAAAGCTTAAGTCATGCAATAAATTGTTTCCTTTCGCGATAACGAAGATATCAAACAAATCATCCTATCTAAATGATCGTGAAAATTGTTGTGCTAAAGTTAGAGCATACGCAGCAGCAAACAAAGCCTATCGCGAAAAAAATAAAGACGAACTAAGAGCAAAGAAGGCAGAATCGGTTATATGTGAATGTGGTGGTAGATGGAACAAAGGGCATGGAAAAGGTCGACATGAACGAACAAAGAAGCATCAAGTCTGGCTAAATAGTCAAGTCTAAAAGTAATTTTTTTTTCGCTTATTGAGCTGACGCTCAGACTGCGACTCTACCCCTAGTATTTGTTATTAGCAAACTCACGAGGCTTGATGAGAAGCATGATTGACACGCTTGTATCGCGAAAGTGTACCGGCTGGTCATTTTGATTATAAATCGATACGGTGATGGAAGCACGAGGACCATCGTTAACCTTCATCCATGCATAATTGCTTGGAGCATAATGAACAAGGTCACCGATTTTAGCTGCACCTCGATCAAATGCGGCAAGCAAATCGCCGCCGACAACATAATCGTTTTTGATAATGTCACAACGAACGATGTAGCTAGATGTTGGATGAACCTGAGGTACAATATTGCTAAGAATACTTGCCGCTGTTATTTGACTCACCGAGGGATACGTTCCTGTTGAAAAGCCTAGAACCTTGCCAAACGCTTCGTTGTTAATGATCAAACGAGGTACGCGACTTGTAGTAGGTAGACCAGATCCGCTAGAGCTATACAAACCAGAAGCAGGTCTAGTATATGTACCGATCGCAGTAGGCGTAGGAGAGCAATCAAGTTGACAGGCGTAATAGGTGGAATTCGCACTGATTTGAATAAAGAACACATTGTTTCCCTGAGCATCAATAAGATAAGCGCCAGCCGCAACAAGTGCTTTTTGAATATTTTGATTAATGTTACTGTAGTCGTACCAACCGTCCGCTAGGGTTACTGTAATAGTGGAAGTTGTAGCTGCTGTCGGAACCTCTATCTGAAAACTATTATTGGAAAACGCTAAACTATCTATGTTGAAATCGGAACAGTAGAGACTAATTGACTGGATTGCAATGTCATTGTTTTTAAAATTCACGCTTGATCCAGCGAATTCATAGCGCCAGGTATTGTTTAAATTATTCTGAACAAGATTAGTTGAATCGAGCTTAACAAATGACGCACACATAGTTCAGAGTATATTTATGAACTAAAATTAATTCTGATCTTCGATTTTAATTGTCTTCACCTTCGGGCTTGATTACAGCGTCAAAGTTGTAGCGTAGCTCACCTTTAACTGAGTCAATGAATAGGAACTGTCCACGACCTCTACCAATTGCTTTATTATAATATCTAACGATACCATCTTCATTTACCCCGGGAATGTTAAAATCGCTTACTAGAAGCTTTAAGTCCCGCTTACTGTTTGCTCTGAGAATCGCGACGTATTCTGTATTCAAACGCAGCATCTTCTCGGTACCAAACCATGAGTGACTCAAGAATATAGTTGATAAGAAATGGTGGCGCCCTCTAGTCATGTAGTGAGAAAACACATTTTTTTGTAGTAGCTTGTCATTGCTGTAGTCATCGATGATCACTAGCTCTGGTTTCTTGCCCGGTGTACGCCTAATTTGGTCTACATTGGGAGGCTGGTCGTAAAATGTGACAAACCCTTCAAGCTTATCCTTCAGAAAATCATACAGTTCCTGATCTTTGTTACGAGCGATAATATGAAGGTGGCTAAATACATGAGGAGAGTGTTTGAGGATATGAAAAACGAGGTTGTTTTTACCTGAGTAACTAGGACCAAGTATAACCATTCTAAAAAGCTTCTTTATACCTAGATCGGGTATATCACCAACCGCCGCGCATCTATATTGCTTTGGTAAAGCACCGCCATAGTTAGGAATCAAAGACATTTTAACGTACTCTATATATAATCTGTGAATAAAAAAATGTCTGGATTTGCTTATCCTCAGCCTCTATTTGATTCTTCAACATACAATCCAGCTTTTTATTTGTCTCTGGATCAGAGTGGTTCTCTAACGTATGCCTACGCTCAAACGCTTTATCTTAGTCGGAATGACTATCGCTTAAGTTACATTACAGGTATCACACAAGGTACAGCAACACCTGGTATAGCTCTTGTACCTGGAGTAGGTGGTGATATCAGTGGTATTGGAGCACTTAGCTGTAGTAGTCTGACTGTTAACGGAGTAACGGTATCAGCCGCACCTTCATATGTAGTCGGCATTAGTCCAGGCACCGCCGCTATCAACAAAGCACTGGTTCTCGACGGATCGGGTAACATCGCTACTATCAATAACCTGACAGCTACAACGATCAGTGGTACAATAGCAACAGCTGCTCAACCAAATATTACCTCTCTAGGTACGTTATCGTCGCTTACTGTGAGCGGGAATATAACAGGTACAATAGCTACTGCTGCACAGCCTAACATTACATCCATAGGCACACTATCGGCGCTCACTGTGAGTGGAAACATAAATGGAACGCTAGCAACAGCTGCTCAGCCTAATATAACCTCAATTGGAACACTGACTGGATTAACTATTGCAGGTAATCTAACTTTTTCAGGAGCATCGCGCACGCTTACTGGCCTCAATTCGCTGACAGCATCGAATCTTACTGGTACGCTACAGACCGCAGCTCAACCTAATATTACTAGTCTAGGGACTCTAACCGCTGTAAATTGCTCAGGCAATGTATCTGGTACTCTCTCAACTGCTGCTCAGCCCAACATTACCAGCCTAGGAACTCTATCGAGTCTTAACGTAGGAGGAAGTATCAGCGTTGGTAGTACTGTTATCGTCGATAGCTCGCGCAATGCAACATTCTCAAGCATTACAGGAACGCTACAGACCGCAGATCAGGGAAACATCACCAGTCTAGGTACTCTAACGAGTCTTAACGTTGGAGGTAATAGCATTATTACTGTCCCTGCTGCATCAACGCTATCCACAACTAGTCCAGCAAGCGCATATCCAGTTCAATTCAGAAACGTATCGAATGTTTTAGGCTCTGCATGCGGTATATCATTTGCTATTCATGAGGAAGCAACTCTATCTACGATGACCCCATCTGCGGCCATTGTAGTATCAACCGATTCTACAGGTGCTTCTAACGTTCATAGCGCTGGAGTGATATCGTTTTATCAAAGAGGGATGCAGATCCAGACTGATGGCTCAATGTATGAGCGCATGCGGATTCACTCAAACGGAAATATCAGCTTCTCAAAAGAGACAGGTGATGGTCACTGGAATTTTCTGCGTGGCAATGCGTTAGACGGTACTATCCGCTTCGGGAGTACTCTCACAGCGAAGAATTGCATTTCTCTCACTTGGAATTACCAATCGAGTGGTAGCAGCCTCAACTACCTAGGTTTTAGCATCTACGGAACTACCAATGCTCTTACGATTCAAGCAAGTGATCGTGTGGGAGTTCGTACCGCTACGAATACGACCTGTTTCGATGTAGTTGGAGACAGCACGCTGTTGGATGGAACGTATCAACGCATCGCTCAGTTCAGAAACAATAATGCTTCGCCAATCGCTCTGGAAATACAAATATCTAACTCTGCTGCTGGATCAGGAGCAGCATGGCTGGGCACGCAATCTACTGATGCTCTCAGGCTCGGAGTCAACAATAATACGGTTATGTATTTAAACTCATCATCCAGAGTCGGCATTATGAACACTAGTCCAGAAGCTACTCTACACGTTGGAGGCATGTCATGGAGTACTGGATTCCATTCCAAGCAGGACGGAGCTGCTGGACCTGCCCTGAGTTGGCGTTCAATCCAGCTGACATCATACATCGGCATTGGTTTGTATCAAACTAACACAGCTTCTATCAGACTAGGAACATGCGATGCAACCTTTGCCTGGAACGGATACGCTACGGTCTATGGAGGATCATATACCAACGCGTCTGATCGTGATTACAAGAAGGACATAGAAGACATATCGTATGGGTTAGATACCGTGCTTGCTATGCGCCCTAGAGAATTTACCTGGAAGCAGGATGGACGGAGGTCTATCGGGTTTATAGCGCAAGAAATGCTTGGAGTTTGCCCTATTCCGGTTTCCGGAGATCCTGATCGGCCTATCAATGAGGAAACAGGGATGCCAAACGATGGAATGGGAGTGGATTTAGGTTCACTTACGGCTGTCTTATGCAAAGCGATTCAAGAACTCAAAGCTGAACTTGACGAGCTGAGAGCAATTATGTCTGAGTAATTATACCAGTTCGCAGCTCTATAAGATGGAAGTTCTCGATATCCGCAGAAGCAAGCAGAAACATACAAAATATGCCGCTGATGTTATAATCAACGGTAGAAGGTTTATGAATGTCAATTTCGGCGATACACGCTATCTTCATTATCGAGATACAACACCGCTAAAGCTTTACGCTCACTTAGACCACAATGATTGGCACCGAAAGCAACGCTACTTAGCACGTCATCAACACAATAATGGTCCAGCTGGAATGCTTGCAAGAGAGTTCCTATGGTAGCTACTATGGTAGTTACTAAAGCGCGAAAGTCTTCACAGTAGGTGTCTTTTTTTTACGCGGTCCGTACGCCCAGACGCGTCCACCAGTTGCTTCATTAGGTGCAGGGAACGTATATTTCTTAGGATCCTTAGGCTCAATCGTCATATCGGTCTGTGCTGATGCATTTTTTTCGAGTATTCCGTTCGATCGCTTGCCCATACCGCGGGGGTGTGACTAGAGTGGCGTTCCTTCACGATCAGGTCTTTCATTATTGACTTTAGCTCTGCTAAGTTTTGGTCAGCATGTAGGTTATACAACCCATTGTGTTTTGAGATTTGTTTTGTGTCTAAGACTAACATGTTGCTCTATATGAGGCGAACGATTATATCCTTAAATTCAGAATCACTTATTAGTTTGTTAGAGTACATGTCAACAGTGACGATTTTAAGCTGCTTCAGAACATCAGGATTGTTGTTTCCAAGCATTACTTCGCCTTTAAGCTTGTCGTATTCCATTCTAAGGTTACCGAGAGGATCAGGAAGCTCATCTCTAAAGACATGCTGGATATGAGTAATGCGCAGGATTTCCTTGAAAAGCTTCTGATCTTCAATAGGTAGCTTGTCGTACGCAGCTTGAGAAATGTTCTGGTTATAGACAAGATCCTTCAGCATTTCAGTGAGTTCCTTACTGATGTCACGTCTTGGTCCCATTTTCTCTCGCGATGGTCTCACTATGTATAAAACCTGATTGTTTAGTTCAGGGATACGAATATACTTACTTCCAATCTGCTTGTATATGAAGGCGCTCGCTAGCGCTGTACCCTGAATATCGTTAAGGTTGTATCGCCCATTGCCTCCGCGTTTGATATTTGCGTACACAGGTTCTCCTTTCGGCTTTTTGTTAGGTATACACTGACCGCCTGGAAGCAAACCAGCGCCTCTTAGACCACGCCCTTTAAGACCGCTACCACTGACTCGTTTAAGCATGTCGTTCATAGTTTGTTTGACAGCGCGATCATCTTGTCGGTTACTGAAATCTTCTACATCTTCCATGTCATGAGTTTCATTATCCACTTTAGACTTAATAGCTGATATACCATTTCTGATAGCCACTTCTTCGAATAGACCAAGTGTGTTTCTAATTGTTTTAGCTTGAGCCCAATTGATGCTGTTAACATCACCTAGCTCTTTGCGTAGAACCTCCATGACTTCAATAAGAACGTCTAGCGTGTAAGTCCATTCAATATGACTGAAGAAGAGCTTATTGCTCTTAATGATTGAATCGTTTTTCTCCGAGCCATCTCTGATCCGTAACGTATTAGCAGCTGGATACCATGCAAGATAATAATTTCGATGCTCTTTAGCTTTGTCCTTTCTAACAATTACCGGCGGAAGCTGGATTGGAACAATACCATCCCTATCGTGTGCCTCTCTAAGGAAGTCAGTTATGAAGCGCTTTGCGTCACTAGCTGGAATATCCACCTTGTAACGAATATCAGTCTTAGCACTACCAACTGAAACTCCAGGCGCAGCGGTAAATAACTCATTAGCAGGTTTGAATCTATTCTTATTTGCCCTGATTTCCTTGTAGCCAACTCTATCGAAATTTATATGGATTCCGTTCTTCTTAGCTTTAGCAAGTATTGACTTAACCGTCTCGCTCCAATTTATTAACTTCAGAATAGTTGGATTGTTTTCATTGGTTTTGATTCGGATAGCTTGAATTTCGTCCGGTTTTGATTCATTTCGTTTTAGCTGTAGTTTGAAAAGCTTTTGAGCTTTGTCTGATGTTACTGTAGACCCTGAATCATACACAGGATGAATGATGATATTGGCTTCGTTGAATTTTGCTTGGTTCAATCGCAATAGCCATATCAAACTTGATTGGTCCCATCGTTGGTCATCACCCGTGTCTGTCCCTCTTGTAAACCGAACCGTATCAGACTTTTCAGGCTTTTCAAGCGTTTCACCTCGCCGCTTTAACCAAAAACGATAGGCGTTACGATCTTCTAACTTCATAGTATCTAACTCGTCAACAATATTGCTTTGCTCATCGTAGAACCTCCCCGCTACATTTTCGGCTGTAGCTTCCCAATCAACCTTTGACGGGGATGCACGTTTGTTGGTATCTCTTCTGTATAAGTAGCCAGATTTTCGGATGTAGTATTTTGCCAATTCTTGACCATCTTTTGTTAAAGGCGGAATTTTGAGCACGGCCCATTCAGGATATGTCTTGTAATGTTTTCGAATAAAACGTATCGCATCCTTATCTTCCTCGGATAGTTCTCTTTTAGTTTGCGTTTCCTTCGTCGTTACTTCAGGCTTAGCTTGAGAAGCACTCGTTGATGTATCAGGCTTAGCTTGAGAAGCGCTCGTTGATGTATCAGGCTTAGCTTGTGAGCCAATAGTAGATACATCGGGCTTAGCTTGAGAACCACTTGTTACTAAACCCGGTGTAGCTTGCGATTCAGTGCTTGCAAAACTGACTGATGACAGAGGTTCCGTGCTACCTTCGGTATCTAAAGTTGCGTCGATATTCTGTTGATCTTGACTAACAGGTTCAGAAGTTGATTCAGTAGTAAGTAGTTGATTCAGTACTAGTTGTTTGACTGCTTTGAGTAACACTATTCTGATTTACGTTGATGACTTTTCCCTGATCACTTGACCATGCTGTTTCAGAATACAACTCACGTTTCGCGTCAGCTTGCTGTACACGCCGCTGAGCTTTTTCAAGAAGCTCAAGTCTCTTGCGCTCACGTTGAGCGATCGATGTAAAATTAGGAAACATTGGTCTAAAGCGTGATATATTAGACAGACTGATAAAAAAAATGTAACTATTTTACTGTGTTTGAGTCGATTGAGTTACCTTGTTCGAACCATTAAGATTGATAACCTTTTCTGCATCACTGGCCCACTGAGCATCTGCATACATATCTCGTTTAATATTTGCTTGACTTACCCTTCGGCGCACTCTTTCAAGAAGCTCAAGCTGCTTTTCCTCTCTTTGAGCAAGCGATTTAAACGAAGGAAACATTTTCTGCTCTATTAGAACGAAGTGCGAAGGATCGCAGATCTTTTCGAACAAGTTCTCTAAGCTCTGCTCTATATTAGCATGAATGAAATTATTTAGTCTTATTAAATCGTAGATGATACTTTAGCTTCTTTGGTATGGCTGCTGACTCCCATTGACCCATTGTGTATTTATGAACGATACTGTTGCGTCGATGTAGCATTGACTGATACGCTGGTAAAATCTCATCAAAAGGCAAGTCAAATAGCTCTTCCAACTCATCTTTTAGATTTATATCTGTAACAGTGTAACGATAGGCTCTGACGCTATCTGTCATTTGCCCTAGCTTATGTTTGATATAGTCACATCGTTGAACATCGTATATCATCTCATAGAGCTTGTTAGTCTTAGCTAGGTACATGCGAACTCGGTTATGCATTTTGCTTAACTCCTTCCGATACATCTCGATTTTATAATCCTTATCATGCTGCTTGCAAAAGCCGCTTTTCAGAGCTGCTCGTGAACACTGATCATTGCGTTGAGTTGTCGCTGTGCAAGATGTCATATCTTGTATTTTTTATACTTTCTATATAGTAGCTTATATAATATTCCAAAAAATATTATTGCTTCATATATAAGCATGAATGATGACTTAGTCTATATCGATGATGACAAAGATGGTCTAGCTTCGTATGTATACTCCAATAATTCGATCGAAGCTGATGCGGCAAATTTCAAAAAAAGTAACCGGGTCGAAAACAAGGTCTACATACCAACTAAACAGGAAAGCGTCAAAATAGAGAAGAAGAGTATTAGTTCATTGCTTAAGCTGTCTCTTTCGTAGAGCCTCTTTTTTTCTTTAATAACTCTCGGAAGTACTTCTGCTCTGGTTTACTCAATCGATTCTTGTTCACTAGGCGAAGGTTATCCTGAGGCTCCCATGTTGGTTTGTCGTAGTCAACCCATTTGATATGGTATCTATACTTACCGTTTTTATCGCGCTTATGCTCAAGAATTTTCTCGATCTCGAAGATGTCTCCTTCGTCGGCTGTTGCTGATGTAACCTCAGCGTTTACTAGTTTAAGATCATTTGCTGGTTTGAACAGAATATGATTGTTTTTGGATTTGATACGTATCTTTAATCCATCGAATCCAGTCACCTCATATGTAGTTTTGCTCCATTTAGCTTTTTCCTTATCGAAAGGCGTATTAGGCTTCAGACGATATCTAACAATCGACCCAGATGGAATATCATGCTTAACTTTTTTTACGACTGTCTTATTGTGATTAAGTTCATCGATCATAACTTTACCTTTCATTTCAGATGGCTTTGCGTCAATCGCTGAGTGATGAGTGTTGTTGTAGTTTTGAATTGTTTCATCTAAAATCTTTTGTGTTAGCTTTTTGAAACCGATGATCTCTTTCATTTTGGTCAGCCTTGATTTAATAGTTCTAATGAATCGATCTATCTTACCAAGTACTGTATGGTCTCCAGCAAATGCATTACCGTGTGTGATTAAGTGTTCTGACAGATATGACTGAACCTTCTTATTGGTAAATTCACTTCCATTGTCTGAAAATAGAGCTGAAACACTATTATCTTGAACGAAACTCTCAAGTGCCTTTAAAACCGTTTCTGCTCGTTTGTTTTTCAATAGCTTTGCAAAGCCGATTCGGCTATTGATATTAACTGAAATAAGGATTGGTTGTTTCTCCCAAAAGGCTAGATCCATTTGCCATTCATTAGGGTTGCTAGAAGCGATTTTGAATTGGGGAAACTTCTTGGTTTGAGTCGAAAATTCTTGGATCTTTGCCTGTGCATTATACCACTCATTCACTTGTCTTTTAGTAATACGTTTATTAATTGCCTTTGCTTTTCTATAGAGCTTATCAGCGCCTACATAACCTGTTTTTGGATCGTAATACAACTTTTCAAGTAATGATTCCATCGCTTTTAGCTTACTGTTTTCGTCTATATGACACTAACAAAAAAAATACGTCTATTTAAAGGAAAGAGACGTTGCGTTTGAATTTGGAACGCTTTGAAACATTCTGTGTTTTGGAATTAATGTTGATCGAACATAGCTCACTGAGATCGAATTCCACAGGTTCGCCATTGAAAAGCTTCATGTATGTGTCATGTGTATTTTCTTCTAGTAGCTTCGATGGAATTCCTTTCATACGAATATGAAATCCCTCAACATCATTACCATCGCAAGCTAGAATATCAAGATAGCTTTTCTTCCCTAGGAATATGCTTTCCTTAGCGAAGATATCGCCTTCTGATCCTTCGAGATTAAAATCAACATGAAACTGTCCCATCTGCTTGCCAATAAGTTCCTTGTTGTATTTCTCTTTATATGCATCAGCAAGCGTAGGAACAGCGTCGTAGTCGATGTGCATTGAATCGGTGTCCTGGTACCAAATATTAGCGTTGATGTCTTCTGCTAAGCACATAACACGATTCATGATGTGCTTGCTTGAATCAAGGATCTGAATGCCAAGATGAATTGGACTGAAGTGATCTTTTAGTGGTTTGTGCTCCTCAAACAAGGCCAATGAACCAGTAATAGGCGTTCTAGAGATCATCTTATGGACGTTCTTGCAAGTATATGCATCGATTTTATCCTTACCTCCGCTCACGAAAACTTTCTTTTTAACGATTGGCTTCATCAAAAGCTTTCCATATGATGAGTTCATCATTAGCTTAAAAACATTCTGAAGAGGGTTACCTTCAGCCTTGTATCGAAGACGAGCGTTGAACATTTTAGAGATAGTCTTTGTGATTTGATCATTAAAACCATCGTTCCAGTACGCTCCATCAATAACTGTGTATTTGGCCAATTGGAATTGTTCAATATCATCAAGAGCTTGTTTACCTAAGATCATCTCCCTACCGACAATGTCGTTTGTGAAGTTGCGAGATCCATTTTCGTAAAAACTCTGCAAAGGAAAGTGACGTTTAATGCCAATTGAATCGATTCGCACACGAGCAACATACCAATCAGCATCTGACGGAATAGCATTTCTAAAGAGCTTGCATTTCCCTTTGACATACCCAGGTAGCTCGCTCATAGCACTTGGATACAGCGATACAGCGTCAAAGTCAGCTAGTTTGTGTTTGATATGATATTTACCATTATCACGGGTCATTACGCGACCACCAACGGTTGCTTGACGAAGGAATCCAAGTAGAACTGAGTTGACTTCATAACAATCATCAAAGCAGCCTTCATTATACTGGTACGCAATGGATAGTGATGAGATGGAAAGGAATCGATAAACATCAAGATCGAATTCACCTTTGACGAGTGATCTGAATGCCTCAAAGCATGTTTTAAGAACATCAACATCACGATTGCAGTAATGAATTGCATATTTCTCACAATCGAAGAGCTGACGCTCCGCACTTGGGCGGGTGTCTGCGACCCCACCAGACGTGAACATATCATTACTGATAGCTCCAATCTTACGTGCATTGGCAATTAGAGTATCCTTGTCTTTGTAGCTATTGAGATATTTGATCGGCCATTTAGACTGAAAGTTATTCTCATTGATGAGGTTGTGTGGAAAACACTCTTTCTCAAGAGAGATTTCCTTTGACGCGTCTTTAAACATCTCTGGAAGAGAAGCGAGACCGCCTGAAAGGAAACTCATCGCGTCCTTAATGACTATCTCACGTCCTTTGTAGAAGCCGTGTGCTTGCTTTAGCTTTGTGCCAACATCGATGAGGTTTGTACGCTTGGAAGAGAAAGTCATATATTTGAATAGGAAACGAGAATCGAAACCAGCGTTATATGCCCATAGCAGATTATGACTATTTGTTGGAAGCGAATCCAGGAATCTCTCAATACAGTTAAAACCGTAGATACATTCAGTTGGTGAGAACGTTCCAGTACTAGATTCACCAATGCAAAACGATACACAGTATGGTTTGTGAATACTATCAACGACTAGTGTTTCTAGATCAAAATACACGACGTTATAAGATTGCACGTCCTCAAACTCTTTTGATGAAGTATTAAACTTACGAAATGGTGCGCATCCGGTTTTCATCTCATCGTCACTTCGAAGTAGCTTGAAATTAGTTTCATTGAAGTCCTCTTCGTCTAAGTAACGAACCTCTTGATACTTGTTGTTCAAAAGGAGAGGCGTATTTCTCTGAGTGATCGTTTCAAGATGAGTCTCACGGTGGTGATATAGGAAGCTAATCACGTTATAGCTATCAAGAAACTTGATTTTAGTTGAGTTGAAACTAGGTCGCCCTCTCTTAATTGCAAAATCTGTTCTATTGTATTCCTCAACAAACTCTGGATTAGCGATAGCAGCTTTGGTGATCTTTGTTGGATGAATAGCAAAAAGATGGCCACCTACAGCGCCAAGTAATATGTGTTGGTTACTTTTATCGCCATAGGATGTGGTTTTGAAGTCGGCTTTTTCACCTTTCAAACGGTACTGCTTCACGATAATATTTAGATTGAAAGCTTTCGCTGTTTTTCTAATAAAGTCAACTGTAGCACCACTATTGAACATCGTTTGAGAGATTTGTTTAACCGTTTTTGCTGAAACCCCAGCTTTAAGTAGAGCGAATAAGAAGCAAGGATAGTCCTTAGCTTCAACATCATTAACGTAGTTTTCAGGATCGAACGATACATCCTCTACATTAAAGTCCTGATAATCAGAATAAACTTGATATGCTTCAAGCTTGTAGTCTACCTTCGTTAGATAACGGAAGAAGTTCTTTCTCTGAGATCTGGATCTAGCAGGATTGTCAATCCATTCAACTTCAATCACAGTCGATGGAAGGATGCTTAGCTCAACATCAGCACCAGATGAGTATTGGTTTTCCTCATCGATGAATAAATTGTCGATGTTAATCAAACGATCCTCAAGATGGTAAGTCTTGACGATAATTCCATTGTCATCCTTAAAGTGAACAAGTAGCTGCTTATCAGCAGGTGCTACAATGTCTTTACGAATACGGTTGAACGTACTGAGTGCTACCTCAGTCTTACCGAATTGAGTGTTGATGGCATCCAGAGAACGCTTATCTTCAGTTTGGATAAATCCTAACGATAGCTGCTGCTTTAGTCTTTCGAAGTTAATCTTGTATTCAGATGCGACAAGTCTAAGATTGGATATCTTGCTCAAATCTGACACATACACCTTCTTTCCAATACGACGGCTAACCTTTACACGGTGGCTTGATCCCCATTTGATGAAAGGAATATTGAAATGGCGTAGTCCTTCGAGTTCGTGTGCGAGCATGACTATATGTATGTTGCTATAATTCTCGAGTGAAAAAGTCTTTATATATTAACTGGACTTCGCTCAAGATCAAATCTTTATATTCATACAAATACAAAAAAATCAAATTTAATTAATTCGATTCAGTTGTTTCGTTAGTCGACTGAGCTACTTTCAAAGCTCTACGTCGCTCATGTCGCTTGGCATAGATAATATCTCGATTAGCTGTATCGTACTCTCTTTGTTTAGCGATACGGGTTGCTCTTGTCTTAATATAGTATCTCTTTTGTGCGGCTTGAATTGCCTCTTTCCGTTCAATGTATTTTTCGTGTGAGTAAACCATGCTTCTATATTAGTAACTTTATATTTGTTAGAATAAAAAGATGTTTGTGTGAAATAGCATGCTATCTAATAGTGTAACGAAATGATTGTCATTACCAATTAGTGTATCGAAATGATTGTCATTACCCATTAGTGTATCGAAATGATTGCCCGACTCTAAAAGTGATATGAAATGATTGCGCCCATGACAAATGGTTGCCATTTGCTATTGATTAACTGCTGATCGGTGAGACACTGATGTGATTATCACTGCCCAATAGTGGTACGAAATGATTGTCGTTACCAAATAGTGACATTGAATGATAGTACCACATGACAAGTGGTTACCATTTGGTATTGATTAACTGCTAATTGTGGCGCTGTTTTCCCTTTATTGAAGATGTATATTAGAGGCTATCTAGAGGATCTGAAACCTGATATTTTAATTGTTTTGATCAGATTAGAGTAGCAGTGTTGTGGATTGGCGTAGTTGAGAGAATGTGAAAATTACAATAAAATAACCGAATGTGCTGTATGTAGGTTGACTGACATTTTAGGTGTATCTATTTTGTTTGAAAATATAGGTGGCGCTTTTATCCCACTAAGGCGTTATACTCCCCGGCAAGGCCAAGAGAGTAGAGGAAGGGCCGTGTATACGAAGGGCGAATTGTCGCCGTGTATTGGGTCGCAGCTTAAGTGCTCCCCATTGATATCTTACCGTCGGAGAGTTCTCTGACACCCTCGCGTAAGGCCTACCAGAGGCCGGGACCCTTCCTTTGGAGGGACCGTGAGGTTATTGCGTGTGTGAGCACGCTCGTGACTGGAAGTGCTGGGCTTTGCTGGTAGCCTAAGGAAACCACGGTACATAAGGGGAAACGACCAACCCGAGGAACGGGTCTGAAGCAGGGCCTTTAGGTTCAACTTCTACTACCCGACAAGCCTGCTGAGTTATTGCTACTCATCGTGACTCAGTGGGTGTTGTCTTAAGGGATTGTGCCTACATCTATTAGAAAATCGGCGTGTTCCTACACGACACTCCACTCGTCGGCGGATGCTGCGCTGCGTTCAAGACAGCGACGACGAGAATACGCAGCCGAACGTCATGCCCAGTCCGGAGCACGTCGATGACAACAACACTGGCAGGCAAGCTGTAATGGGCCTACCTTGGCTCACTACAACAGCTTACACGTGTGCGCTCGTGTATGAGGAAGCGTAGCTTAGTTTAAACTAGAGTTAATTATACTCGGGCCTCCGAGTATAGATTAATCTAAATAAACGATCCAAATAATGTTTTTGGGTTAAAATGAGAACTGTTATTTTTGTTTTATGTTTCTGACTTCCTCCAAATGTAATATTCTAAGTTGGGAATCTGCCAACGGCTGGTTGGCAGAATTCCTTTGCTATGCATGTCGCTCATTGGTTAAAAGATGCTGCTTTCAACCAATAGGAATCCTAAATGTCTATGGACCACCCGTCGTGGTGATCGTAAATGAATGTGGCACTTGATGTAACGTACATCAAGGCCGAGGAAGTGTTCGAACCTTTAACAGACATCGCGTCTGTTAGAGTTGCAAGTGGCTGTAGCCACTTGTGCGTGTAACCCCGTTACACCATCCCCCCCTTAAGGTTAGACGCGCCGGTCACGGCACGTCAATCAGGCAATTGACCACTCGTCAATTCTTCACGTTGGGAGAAAGAAAACTCGAGCTCATTCCGCAATGAGCTCGCCGAAGAAGACCGCCGCCGAGGAGAAGCCCGCCGCTGGGACAGAGAATCTCTCTGTCCCCGAGTACCACGAGCGGCAGCAGGCGAAGCAGGACGCTCGCGCTGCTAAGGCCGCGGCCGAGCCGAAGATCGTCCTTCAGGGCTCTTCGATAGTCAACGATGTCGTTGACTATAGCGAGGACGACGTGGACATGGAGGAGGGCGATGCCTCCCCAGCAGGCGCAAGGAGTCAATCGACAGCGACAGTCTCGACCCGCACGCCGGGTCGAGACGCCCTCGTGAAGAAGACGATCCGGACGCTTCGAGTTCGAAGCGTTCGCGTTGCGCAAAGGAGACTCCGCTCTCTGCTGCTGGAGCCTTGAGCTCGCCGCGCGATGCGGCGCCTTCAAACTCTCCACGCGCTGCTCATGCAGCGCGTGATCCATGGATGCCGTCCGCGGCAGACATCGCGGCGCGGGTGGGCAACTCGGTGCTCCCGAACACTATCCCGCTGTACGTATGCAGCGCGATCGAGGACGATGAGGTGGCGGAGGGCCAGCACTTTGATCCGATGACGGATCAAAGGCGCGACTACTATATCGGACTCTTCCATGAGCTCCGATATTACTCCAGCAAGAAGACCTCTTCTCGCAGCAAAGTGCCCGAATGGCAGGCACTTTGTCAAAGTTGGAATGCCTTTGTTGATAACTTCAACAAGAATCCGGCAGCTTACCGCGAGCGGGTTAAGCATGCCCGTGAGCGCTTCGAGACGTTCTCGACGCGTGGGAGATTGGAGCAGCTCCACAGATCTTCTGTGGATGCTGGAGTTCCGTGTGCTGTGCCCGAAGGCCAGCAGTGCATGTTGTGTCTTCCGGGTGCGGCGCGCTTGAGCGACCGCGACCTAAACGGGTACACGTCGATTCGTGTACCTGCGAGCCTCAAGGATCTCCGTGCCAAGTTCATGGCACGTGAGGAACGCGACGAGCGTGGTGCTTCGAGCGCTGGGGGTGACCACAGCGCTCGCACTACCTTCGCGCCGGCAGTGCGTGGTGGGCTTCGTACGCCCTCACCATTTCCGGAACGTCCTGCAGCAGGACGTTCCGCGGCTCCCATGTATCTTGGTGGGGCGGAAACCCTCTCCAACGAATACGATAACGAACCGGATGACGGTTCGTTTTCGGGATACTATGGTCGACAATACGCTCAACAATCCAACGGGTTGAGCCGTGGGCGTCACGGATCGGAGGCGGCGGTGGTGGGAGCACGCCCCGGGTATGGTCAACCTGGGGTTGGCCTTGGGCCTCCGTCCCTCGAAGACCGGGTCGCCGCTGTGGAGCGGCTTCAGAGCAGTGACTTCGCTGCTCTGAGGCAAGAGATGGCGAACCTGAGGGCTCAAGTCGCTCAGGCCGCGCAGACCGCGTCGGACGTCTCCGTCGACGTTGGGGTCGCGTCGTGCGCTTAGCCCAGCGCGTTGACGCGCTGGAGAAGGGTTCGGCTTCCGCTTCGCGCCGGCCGAGCTAGCTGGCTCGTGCTGCTGGTATGGCTTCAGCCGCCCGACGTAAAAGGTCGGGTGGAGGCGCATGCTAGACGGAATGTCTAGCGTGTAAGCGTTGCCATGCCGTGCCAACACTGTGAACGGCCCAATAAAGCGCGGAGCGAGCTTACTCGCTCCGAAGTCGGAAACTGCATGTTTAGGCAGGTTTTGAGTAGCTAACAAAACCAATGAACCCTTCTTGAATTCATTTGTGTTGCCCCTGTCAACATTGTCTGCGTTCAGCTTCTGTCGATCGACAGAAGCTGCAATAGCGTCCTGGACAAACCAAATGACGGCTTGTCTACGCTGCACGAAGTTCATTGCGTCCGAGCTGAACTCGTTCAGCTCGCTTCCAGCAGTAGGCCCGGCCTCTGCGTTCGTCGATGTGGTGTCTGTGCCTCGCACAGACACGTTCTTCTTCTGCTTGTGTGCGTCTGTGCCCTGCACAGACGCGGTCTTCGTCTTCTTGTTTGCATCTGTGCTCTGCACAGACGCGGTCTCCTTCTGCTTGGTTGCGTCTGTGTCCTGCACAGACGCGGTCTTCGTATTCTTTCGCGTTGTTGCGGCTGACACTGTGCAAGTGTCAGCGGCATTCTGCGGCTGCTGTGTTACGGCCGTAGATCCTCCCCCACTTAAGGAAGGAGCCACCATCCCGAGCAGGCTCGGGAGGCGTGGGTGACGCATTGCATTCACGTAGAACGGTGTATGCCCGGTCGAGGCATGCACCGAGTTGTTGATGGCGAACTCTGCCATCGACAGACACTCGCTCCAGTGTTGGAACGAGTGAGCGTAGCTCTTGAGTATGTCGACGAGCACGCGATTCACGCGCTCGGTCTGCCCATCCGTCTGCGGATGGTCCGCAGTCGACATTGAAAGTTGGCTCCCAAGAAGTGTAAACACTTCTTGCCACAGGTGCGCTGGGAAACGCGGGTCCCGATCCGACACAATGTCGGTTGGCATGCCATGGTGTTTGAACACCATGTCAACGAACAGACGTGCAGTCTGCTTCGCAGTTACTTCAGCGGGTACTGCAGCAAGATGTACCATCTTGCTGAAGCGGTCAACAAAGACCACAACGCCCGTGTTCCCCTGGCTGTCCGGGGGAAGACCGAACACGAAGTCCAAAGACATGGACTGCCAACACTCCGACGGAGTCGGTAGTGACTGCAAAGGATCCTGCGCGAACGGCGCAGGCTTCACACGTTGACACACCTCGCAAGCACGGACGTACTTGCGCACCCACTTGTACTGGTGGGCCCAGTAGAAGTCCCTCGTGAGAAGAAGATACGTCTTCTCACGGCCCGGGTGCCCCGCAGTCGGTGCATCATGATACTCGTACATGATCCTGAGTCGCAGGTCATGATCATTGGGAACGACAACACGGTCCGCGTTGTCGTCGACTGCATTGTAGAGCAATAACCCGTCGTGCACCCGATAACGGTGTGCACGAGCGCGAAGATGCTTCGGCAGCTTCTGACGAGCTTTGTCAGAAGGCGCTGAGCCGTAGGCCAGCAAGAGCTTCGCGTCCGCGTCGTGCGCGTACGCGATCTTCACGTCGTCCAACAGCGACGACGTGGGAGTGCTCGATTGCATGGCGTCAATGGCATTGACGTCAGCATCAGTTGAAGCGTAGTCAGGTCGACGCGATAACGCGTCGGCCACCACATTGAGTCTTCCGGGTTTGTACTCAACCCGGAAGTTGTATTCCGCAAAGAACGAAAGCCATCTCGCCATACGTTGCGAGATGTGTGGCGACTTGACAGCCGTCCGCAGCGACGCGTGGTCTGTATAGACCACGAACGGTTTGCTTCCGAGGAGATACACTCGGAACTTCGCAAGTGCATACTTCATGGCAAGGAGCTCCTTATCATGCACCGGGTAATTGCGCTCAGCTGGCTTTAGCTGACGCGACTGATAGTAGACGACACGATCACGGCCCTCGTGATCGTGCTGCATCAACGCACATCCGATCGCGAAATCGGATGCGTCACACACAACGTGGAATGGGCGATCTTGATCGGCCACCGCCAAGATCGGCGCCTCAGTCAAGCCCCGCTTGACTGCATCGAAGGCCTGCTGACAGTCAACAGTCCAATTCCACTCGGCATCCTTCTTCAGGAGCTGTGACAGCGGGCGTATCGTGCCCGCGTAGTCCTTCACGTACTTGCACAAGTACGTGGCCGCCAAGGAACTGCCGCAGTTCCTTGACACTCGTCGGCGCCGGCCACTCATTGATCACTCTGACCTTTTCAGGGTCAGGGCGGACACCGTTCTTCCCAACGAGACACCCGAGCACGGGTATCTCGCTCGCCCCGAAGATGCACTTCTTAAGGTTCGCGTAGAGCTTGTGCTTGCGCATGAGCGCAAGCAGCTTCCGGAGATGCACCTTGTGCATCTCAACGTCGCTCATCCCGTCCGCAGCACGGCTGTGGACGAACACGTCATCGAAGTAGCTCGGTGCGAAGTCGCGCACCGAGCGCAACAAGTGCGTCACGCACCTGTTGAAGGTCGCAGGGCGTTCTTCAGTCCCTGCGGCATCACTAGCCACTCCCAGAGCATGCCACTCGGCGTGCTCACAGCCGTGAGAGGGATATCGCTCTCACGCATTAGGATCTGATAGAACCCATCGCGCAGATCAAGAGCACTGTAGACAGTGCTCCTGGCCATCGAATCGATGATAACATCTTTTCGCGGTATCGGTGTCTGCGCCGGTATCGTCGCATCGTTCAGCTTGTTGTACGCATGAACGATGCGCCAGCCGCCCTGTGGCTTCTTGACACAGAACGTCGGAGCACTGTGCGGGGATTTCGATTCCCGCACTTGTCCAGCTTTGCGACGACTTTCGAAGAAGTCGTCGATCGCCTTGACCTGCTCTCGCGGCAGTGGCCACTGCCGCGTGACACAGTATTTCGTGCCCGGCACGAGATCAATCTCGTGCTGAATGCCCTTGTCCTGCGGAAGCTCCGCAGGGATCTCTTCCGGAAGTACGTCCGCGTACTCCCGTAGAATCTCGTAGTAGGGACTCGCCTTCAGCGAGTCCCAGCTCTGCTCTTCAAAGCGTTCCTTCTTCGTCTTGGCACTGAGAGTGTCTTCACTCTCAGTGGTGCTCTCCATGAAGAACTGCCTCAGTTCCTCATTCTCACTCTTCGTTCTCTCGACGTCCGAGAGAATGCATATTTGCTCGATGCGTCCATCGTGCAAGTCACGCGCGAAGCGCTTCCAGCTCATGACTGGAAGCGAAGTCAACTCTGACGCTTGCGTCGGAGGATTAGCGAGGGTCATCTCCCTGTGCCGGAACCCAGCACAGGTACGCGTCAAGACGTTCAACGTCTCGACGTTCGGCTTCTCAGCCTTCGTCTGCCCGGCAGACATCTCTTGTAGCGTCTCGGCCCTGGCCGAGACTTGCGCAGCGACCTTCGCATGCGCCGTCTTCTTGTCTTGCGGAGCCCGGCTCCGCGTGATCCTTGACCTCGTCCAGGCCCAGCCGTGGACGGGTGTTGTTCTTTATTCCGCCGGCGGGTACCTCCCGCGGGCGAGCGACTTCAAGCCCGGCGGTCGCGCGGCGCTTCGTCGTGCAGCTCGGCTGCATGACAGCATGCAAGTTTTCCGGTGCGGGACGTTTGCAACCGTCCGCACCGCCTGCAGCGTCGGTTCCCGGAACCGACACGCCATCATCACCTCGACGCCTATCATTGGCGGAGTCCTCAATTACAAAGGGTGCGTCGCCTCCCGGAGTCGACGCGAAGTGTCTTTCGCAGCGTCGGTTCCCGGAACCGACGCGACTTCAATACCTCGACGCCTTCCATTGGCGGAGACCACCATTACGGAGGGTGCGTCGGCTCCCCGAGCCGACGAATAGAATTCATCAAGCCATCGACTCCCGGAGTCGACGGCGTCACGTCACCTTGGCTCCCATTACGGGCCAAAACCGATCCAATCAGGTTCGCGTCAGCCTCCACGGCTGACGCGCGTGACTCGCTTGTGTCATCCGCGCCGCTCGAGGCCGGAGACCTCTTTGATTCGCTGAAAAGCGGGTGTTGGCTTCCGAAGTCAACACATTTTCTTCACTAGCCGTCGGCGGCGACGCCGACGCTATCTGTTCTCGCGCGCGCGCCCGTGCGCGTCCAGGGCGTTCCGGGACAGCGGCATTAGGCGCTGTCTCGACTAGAGATTCGCGCGCACCTACTGGTGCGTGTGTGGTGGAAACAGGGCCATCGCTCTCTGTTCCACCGTCGCGACCGAAGCGCACGAGAGTGCGCTTCTCCCAATCGATTACCGGATCATGCCGTGCGAGCCACGGCATGCCCAATACCATGTCGAACTTATCGTCCAGATCCAGGACGATGAAGGTTTCGACGAACACTCGACCCTTGTACGTGAAGCGCACGCGTACCATGCGCTTCTCGGTCTTCACGACGACACCTGTCGCCAAGCGTACTTCCAACATACTTCGAGGTATCTTTAAATCCTCGAAGTCAAGCACTGATAGACTTCGCAGTCGAACAAAGTTCTTCGACGCGCCAGAATCTACCAACGCACGACGAGAGCCGCTTGCTCTCATCGACTTCACCTTCAGGATGACAAGATCAGCCTTGTCATCTTGCTTCTTGCAGTGAGAATGATCCTCACTGGGGGCTGCAGTCCTCAGTGTCGCGTGTCCTAGGTTGACACGCGGAACTGCATTACCAGTAGGGCGCCCCGCGCCTACTGGCGTCCAGCGTTTTTTGTTTGGCTGCGACGATGCCCAGCATCGCCGCGATAGCCACCTTGCTGGTGCACGGGTGCCGTGCACTCTCCAGCAAAGTGACCGATCCTACCGCATCGGTAGCACCGCACATTACTTCCTTGCCGCTGCTGGGGGCCAGCAGTGGCAGCGCTCGAGAGGTCCATCGGTTCCGGACCTCCCGTCCTCACTACCGGGCGCGGTTGCGCCCTCGGTACATGCGCGTGCAGTTTAGCCTGTCGCAGGCTAAACTCTTCCTGCATCGCAAGCGTGATGGCAGCTTCGAGAGTACTCGGGTACTCGCGGAAGAGATAGGTCTTCACAGGCCCATCTCTCAGTCCCTTCATGAACGTGACGACCTTAGTCGCCTCGTCGATCGGGTTGGTCACGATGTTCGAGACCAAGTACCGCGCTCTCTGGGCGTAAGCATGAACATCATGCTTACCCTGCTGCAGGTCGAGGAACTCTGCCCTCGACCGGAACTCATTCTGCGGGGGCTCAAACGCCTGTCTGAGCTCCTCCTTGAAGCCTTCGTACGTGCTGAAGCACGTAGGGTCGGAGAGCCGGCGTCCATACGCCCAGCTCCTTGCACGTCCGCCAAGACATGACATGGCGAACGCGACCTTCGACAACGGGTCGACGATACGTCGAGCCGCGATGGCAGTGTCGAGTTCGACAAGCCAACGGAGGAGAGGTTCACCCTCTCTTCCGACGTAGTTGCTCACATTGAGCTTCAGCGACTGTGGGTGAGGTGTCGTCCCCGACGACACCGCGGTATTGGCAGCAGCATCTCGCTGCTCCCTCATGATGAAGCCCAGAGCAACACCGTGTTGCTCTGTCGGCGTTAGCGTACGCAGCATCGTAGCTACAGCCGCCTCACCAATGACTGTTGACAGTCGTTGGAGGGCTTCCCACTCTGGGTCTGACAGGTGGGGACAGTCAGCGCGTGCAACATGGGTTGCAGGCGTCGTGGAGCTTTCCATAGACACTTCGGTATCCATGGGAAGGTTCTCGGCTCCGTGTTCGTGCGGTGACGTACGAACTCAACTTAGTCGGTCGTTGGACGGACTACAAAGTGCTACCAGGTGTAATGGGCCTACCTTGGCTCACTACAACAGCTTACACGTGTGCGCTCGTGTATGAGGAAGCGTAGCTTAGTTTAAACTAGAGTTAATTATACTCAGGCCTCCGAGTATAGATTAATCTAAATAAACGATCCAAATAATGTTTTTGGGTTAAAATGAGAACTGTTATTTTTGTTTTATGTTTCTGACTTCCTCCAAATGTAATATTCTAAGTTGGGAATCTGCCAACGGCTGGTTGGCAGAATTCCTTTGCTATGCATGTCGCTCATTGGTTAAAAGATGCTGCTTTCAACCAATAGGAATCCTAAATGTCTATGGACCACCCTTCGTGGTGATCGTAAATGAATGTGGCACTTGATGTAACGTACATCAAGGCCGAGGAAGTGTTCGAACCTTTAACAGACATCGCGTCTGTTAGAGTTACAAGTGGCTGTAGCCACTTGTGCGTGTAACCCCGTTACACAAGCCAGCGACTCCGCCGGCTCCACGGGCACGATGACTCCGCCGTGGCTTTCGCCAGAGAGAAGCAAGAGCCGCTCAAAGGCGGCGACGAACCCACCGCCAGCGCCAAGACCAAGAACGCCACCGCTGTCGCCGCCGACCACTGTTCGGAGATGTGCAAGCCCGACGACGTCGTCGCCTGTCCTGCTAGAGGCACCACCGCCTGAACCTCCTGCGCAGCGGTCACGCAAGATGCCGCGTAGCCAAGGGAGACGCCAAGAGCGCCGTGAAGCTGCTGCACCATACGCTCGCGCTCTCCCTCGACACAGCGTCCCAGTCGAGCCGCCGTCGACCCGCGCGGGATGATCCAAACCAGTGCAGAGGTATCGCCACGGCCTCCGCCACGACCAACCCGGGCTCAGTCGCTATTCGTGCCTGCACAGTGGCCATGTCGTGTGGCGCACTTGCATGAGCAGTTTAACCCACTCGCGACGGTGTTTCCCGTCGTGCCACATTTTGTGTGGTGCAATTGCTCGTCGCCATGCCGCATTGGTTCCTGCAGGAACTCGTTGATGCATTTGTACTGCAACATCAACTGTTCGTACGGAGGGCGTTGCGGCAACGGGCTGGTCGAGTCAACCAAGGTGTACCTGGGGAGGAACGTGCGTACCAGGGCGTTGGGCGTTGTGGCGGCTGAGGACATCGACGCCGGCGAGGTGCTAGGGCAGTACCTGGGCGAAATGGAGCACGTGAGCATCTCGCGCGCCTCCAGGCCTCGCAACCACGGCTATCGACTGGTGATGAAGGAGCGTCCCGAGAGGCCGAATGCCTCGGTTTGCGTCGCGATCAACGCAGAGAACATGGGCGGTTTGATGCGGTTCGTAAACCACTCCTGCCAGCCTGTGGCTCAGTTCGTCGAAGTTGCCAACGGAAGACGCACCACCGTGGTCGTGGCGACAACGCGAGACGTGCACCGTGGAGAGGAGGTGACTGCTGACTACGGTGACGACCTCTGGTTTGTGTGCAGGTGTGGGCTTGACGACTGCCGCCACCGAAACATCCAGTACGAATAAGACCCATGAGCGCGAAGAAGATGTTGGAAGAGATGCTGAGCGAAGGACATGTCTAGCGTTGTATAGGTTTGCACGGTGTGAGGCTGAATACTCAAATGAATGTTTCATATTGAAGTTAACCCTTGTCGGTGTCTGTGTTGTTTGCAGCGACGCTTCAATAGGATGCGCAAGTCAGCCTCTTCGAGGGCGCATCTTCACGTCGGTGGCGCGCCACCAACCTGGCGTTCACCTACAAGTATCCGCGCACAGCTTTCGCGCGCAGTTTTCGCGCGCAGCTTTCCCGCGCAGCGCGTCGAAGCCCCGCCCACCAGCCTTGTTTTCAAGAGGCAAAATGAATTGGTGGTGGGCAGAGCCTTACTCCTCGGGCGCTGTCTTCTGCTCTCACTTCTGCATTTGCCAAGCTCCGCGCAGCCCTCCTTCCAAGCCCCTCCCTCGCCCCAGCACGTCCTCCGCGCCAAGTTGTACTCGTACGTCTACCTCGCCCTCATCAAGCGCGCGTCTGAATGCCTCGGTTGCTAACGTTGTGTTGATTTCTGTACTCGTAGATGGTGAAGCACTCGGGAAGTACGAACTACTCGTTGATCGACATCGACCGGCTCCTCCTGCTCGTTGAGACGAAGTTGCCGCTAGGCAAGGACGAGTGGGAGCGTCTGGCGGTGTCGTTCAATAGCAACCGACCCCGAGGTGCACCCGAGAGAGACTACGAAAGCTTACGCCGTAAGTTTAAGGTGCTCTACAGCACCCGCAAACCGACGCCGCACATTAAGAGGGCAAAGGAGGCGAAGTTGGCCATCGACGAGAAGGCCAACGTGGTCGAGATGGACGACGCTGGCGACGAGGACCAGCCCGGACCTGACCTCTGCTTCGACGTCGATCCCGACGAGTTTCTACGACGACGATAACGGCGACGCCGTGCGAGTGGGGTCGACGTCGTCTGGAGCTGGCATCGACGGATCTGCTGGCTCCGATATGTCGGAAGATGGGGCGTCCTCGGCAGGTCGCGGCGAGTTCCAGGACCTGCTGTCGTCGCCCATCGTCGAAGGGCATGATGCATTTGTGCATACGCAGCGCCCTGCTCCAGCGCGAGCTGCGCCAAGCTCTCGACGTGTTGGCTCGGGGAGTTGCCCAGGCCCCGCAAGACGGTCGACGCTCTTGGTGCTCCTCCTCCGGTGACTCAGCACACCTCGGCTCAAGGCCAAGGTAGTCGCAGTCGTGACGAGATCGAAGGGGCCTCGTACCCAAAGCTGCAGCGGGCTTCGAACCGACTCGGCGGCGCGGATCTGACGAACTTCCGAGACACGGTAGGCGCCAAGAGAGCCCTCGAAGAAGACAAGGACACGCTGGAGGCGAGTTTCGCCAAGTCCAAGCGTATCCGCGCCGTGAAGAAGACTGCCGAGCTGAAGAAGAAGATGGACGCCCTCGAAAGCTCCGCTAGCGAGATGCGCGGAAGCATCATGGAAACGCTACTCCTCCTCCGCGAGGAGAATGAGCGGAAGGCTGAGGCCCGTCGAGCGGAGAAGGAGCAGCGTCGCCGCGACGAAAATGCAGCGAGGGAGGCCCGCCTTCTTGCTGATAAGGCCGAGGTGGAGGAGTGTCGCCGCCAGGACAAGCTCGATCGGGAGGAGAGCCTGCGCCACGACCGCGAGGAGGCACGTGCCCGTACGCAGGAGCTGGTCATGTTGATCGGAGCTCTCATGAAGAAGGACTAGGGCGCTGTCCCGAACGATCCCATGGTGCGCGTAGCACCAAAGCGAGGCCCCTTTGCATGTTGTAGTGTTCTTATACTTGGTTTTAGCTTCTAAGTCCTCAAATCACCAACTACGCACGTTCATCTGTCTTCATGACTTGCTGGTCCATACACCGGTGGCTGCAACTCTCGAACCAAATGAAAAACACACCGACTTGGTTACTGTGGCGCACTTTCAGAGACCACACTAACAAACTAGTTTGTTTTGAACTAACGTAAAGAAGAAGATGATTATTAAAGTTCAACGATAAGGTAAAGTATATTGTGGAAGCATCATGAACACGCTGCTATTGCAGCCTATCTTCGTCACTACTGCGGCACCTCGAACTCACCAGAGAACATGGTGCGGATCTGGGAAATTCCTACCGTGCGTACACGGTAGTTGCACAACCGGAAGATGTTGTTGATCCTCATCCCACGGAGCTTGGGGTCGTAGGGCAAAGGAAGGTTTAGATGGCTGTACACCTTCTGCATACTGCCCATTCCCCACTCCGCTGCCTGGCGCACGGACGTGATCGCGTTGTGAAGCGTGCGGGCCGAGCTCCTCAGCGACGGCAAGAGTCGCTCCAAGTCGCCGTCCTTGAGCGGCGTCAAGATTCTGCCGGCCATGGCGGTCGAGCACGGGAACGCGGAATCCGAGACCACGTTCATACGTGTGTCGGGACAGAAGCTGGGATCCAGCAGCTTCGTCCGAAAGCCGAGGGAGGTGTCGGAATCGTTCCAGGATCCTGGGCAGTTGTGTCTACACCAAATAATGCAGCCATCAGCTGCAAAACAGATCGTTCCTGTCACGTACACGGTGTGCAGCCACCCGTTGTACATAGCGTTCTGCATGTCCCCGTTTGCAGGCTGCTGCACCTGCACATTACGTAAACTGTTAGCGAGCTCCATGTTTGCAATATAGTTTTCTAAAACGAGCCTTCAGGTTTTTCCTGTCTATAAAGCCGAAGGTGTGCTTCAAGAGCGGTTCTCGTGCTTCCACCAGCTTCGCCAACTCGACTTGACGAGCAGGGGATGGCCACGAAATCCGCGCGGGGGCGTAGCCATCCAGAGCTCTAAAAAGCGCTTCCTCCGCTCGCGAAAGCGTCCTGGATAACGTTGTGGGGGGAACGCCGAACAACAGGCATAGCGTAGGTTGTTCCATGGAGCCTGTGTAGAAGGATAGCACCAGCCCCAGGATTTGGTGCAAGTAGCGTAGCTTCGGCGGGCGACCTGGCCCCTGGCGGTTCCAAACGCAAAAGAAGCGGCCAAATCGGCACAGAAGTTGGTGGAAGGCTGGCCTATAGGAATTCAATCGTTAGATGTAGTGATTTCGTCAGCAACACGGATAGAACACAGATAGAACTGCACCTTGTCAAGCTTGTAGCATTGAGGAAGTTGAGATCGCTGCCATGCCGGTACAGCATCATCCATGCTGACACGCTCGGTGAGTCAAGACACTGCGTCGTCAGGTAGTGACGGCTTTTCATCGCTATCTTCCACGCCTCCTCTACTAGCATGGCGTACATCTCCCTGCGAGCCTCATTGACCGCATCGTCATGCGCCAGGAAGGAGCTAGCTAGCACCAACGCGGTGTCCGATTCTTCGCCAAGCATAGCAGCGTGCGCTCGACGGCGTGCAAATTCGAAACTGACAGAATCCGGAAGAATTGGGAAGGAGTACAGCCTTCGTAGTGTCCAGGACAAAGTGACGGGTACATCTCTCCTCCTATCCAATCTCTATGGTAAGTCTTTGATTCGGGACAGTAGCAACAGGATGCAGATAACAGCAGTATGGCCTTTGCGGTGGAGGTTTTTAGCGATAAGTCGACATATATCTTTTTTAAACCCGACTTATCTGCTGCAGATAAGTCGGGTCGTTAATGCTATTTTGAAAGGCTTCCAATGCCAGAATATACTTAAACTTGAATTATTTATTCCTCCAAAGCGTTTACACTGGTGAGGAGCCACAAAACGGAAGTTTAGGCACACGGGGGACGATGCAATTTGCTGAAGAACTATGCTTCAAATTGGCGGTCTGGTTTGATTGTGGAAATTACTTCGAAACGGCTCTACCCGACTTGATCGTGGTAAAAAAAAGTTCCAAATGCAGCCAGGGTTCGATATCAGCTGGACATGCGTCGGCGGAAGAGCTACTCGCTTTCTTGGAAGGTGACATAAAGACATGATTCTAGCGCATCCTGGCGTGCTGGGTGAGGAGAGTCTTCCATTTCGTTTGGCTGCCGGTATTTCTTATTAGTAGTAGTGTACTTCACAAAATGTTAGTGACGCAATGCTCTAACCCAAAGAACTGCGGATTCGTACTGCGAATAGCTAGTGTCTCCGCAAACATGCTAAATGGGTTTCACAACACACTTACTTACAGTAAGTGCTGTTTGTGAATGCGTTTGCATGTTTGCTGCTCTATCGCTCTCAGATCAAAGTAATGGCTACTCTTACCCGTTGTCGAGGGGCCATCCTTATTTCTGAGTACATTTCATTTCGCGGATTTTCGAGTAATGAGTAATGTGCTCGGACTTCCGACTTCATTTAAACTCGTGCGCTATGTCAACTTGGAACTATTGACTAAACTCTACAGACGTTGCTTGTTGGGATGTCATTCACGAACACAAATATCGTGCTACAGGCCCGTTAGGGCAAATTCTCTTTTGTTTTCTGCTCGATGGCGCTTGAATTCTCTTAGCTTACTCACGTCTGCTTAAGTTGATCGATGCCTTACTCCCCAGATGCACTCGCAGTGTATCCTCCTCCGGTCTGGTCCAAGGTGGCGATGCCGGACGTGGCATCTTTCCGACGTCACATTACGTGGAATTACTCGCAAAAAGTCAAGAAATGTACTCACAATTAAGTACCACCCCGTTGTCTAGCCCACACAGTACGCACCACGGCGTAGAAAGAGTATTATCTAGCGTTGCTTAGGGCCTGTTTCATTTGAGAATAACTGGAATAAGAATAGCGGGAGATATTCCTCCCGCTTAAATACGACAAAATACGACGATCCTATTGGCTCAGAAGTTATTCCCAGGAATAAGTTATTCTGACTTTGAAAGTCAGAATAAGTTATTCCTGGGAATAGCCATACGGCCGGGGCTTCCTCTTCTTTTCCGTCGAGAACCACCTAACTCCGCAAGCCAGCCGTGCTGACGCTGCTGGGAGTGCGCCTAGCCTTCGCGGCGAGATGAGAAACCTCCGGTCTGTTACGATCTGGGTCGGTCCGCTCCACGCAGTGAGGTCACGACCTCGAGGAAGACTGAGGAGGCGAACACCCGCACGACTTGACACGCACTTGGTAGATATTAGACTGAGCTCCTACTCCTACTGCTACACATGCACACTGGGCAGCGGCTCCAGCGCTCCCAACCACTCGTTTCACTTCAACTCCTGTCTCCTGCTGTCCTCCTCTCAGGACCTTGTATCTCCTTCCTTCGGCTTCTTCCAGGGACCGTGTCCGCACCGTCGCTCCTGCGACGCCCCTCCAGTGCACCAACGCACCACCGTGTGCGCCAACGGCTGCAACCGGAGGCGATTCATAACACGCCCCCTCCGACGCACTGCGCCGGAACCTCTCACTCCGCGCTCGCCTTGATTTCGTTGACGTCCTTGCCCTTGTTCGTGACGTCCACGTCCCTGTCCGTGCCCATGCTCGGACACTCGCTGAAAGCGGTGGCCAGTCCGGTGGCAATTGAAGCAAGCCCTCTGCTTCCAATCCGCCGCTCGAGTCGCCCCATGCGCTCCTTGCAGGTTACCACCACCACTGCACCTTCACCGTCTGCACCCAGCACACGATCCTTCTTGTTGTAACTCTCCATGCGGAGAATCTGGTCCCTCGCTTTCTCCGGCGAGTCCATCTTCTTCGACCCGCTCTCCATCATGCCCTTGAGGCGGTCGAAGCGCTCGTCCATCGGCAACGACTGCACCAGCATCTGCGTGAAGATCGGCCTCGCACGCCCGCATTCAGCGCCTCCAACTGCGCCTTGATCGTGAACATCTTGTCCACGTGCTTGGCCGACGTCCTCACCCGCCTTGCACTTCGCCGTCTGCAAGCGGTTGAACAGAATAATCTCCTGGTTTGCCCGCGTGGCCGCATTCGTCTTGCCCTCGTAGGTAGTCCTCGAGATACTTCCACATCTCGGTGCCGGTCTTGTTCATCATCACCTGCTGCCCCAATTCCATGGACAGCGACGCCATGATGATCGACTTAATCTTCACTTGAACTCCGTCAAACTCCGCCTGGTCCTTCGCGTCCGCGAGCGTTTTTCTTGCCCGTCGCGAAGTCCAGCACGTCCTTCTCCTCGAACGCGATCATCATCATGCCCTTGTAGTAGACCCACGACTGCCCGTGCCAACCCACCGGTCGCCCGTGCTTGTTGATCTCCACCTTGTCCGACATGATCACGCTCTGAGCCACACCTTGGCCCCTCCCCAACAGCACTCGGTCACCAGCCAGCGGCTGATCGGACAGTGAGTCGAGGTCACACTCGGTCACCAGCTACAAGCTGATCGGACAGTGCTTCTTCTCCGCTCGGTCCTCAGGCGACGGCTGGTCGGACGGCGGAACTTCTCCGCTTGGTCACCAGCCACCGGCTGATCGGACAGCGGCAATACGCGCTCGGTCACCAGCTCCCGCTGATCGGACAGCACGCTACCCCACTCGGTCACCAGCTACGAGCTGATCGGACAGTGGTCGGAGTCTTCAATCCACGCGTTCGGCCACTTGCTGACCTTGGGCTCTATAACCTGTTACGATCTGGGTCGGTCCGCTCCACGCAGTGAGGTCACGACCTCGAGGAAGACTGAGGAGGCGAACACCCGCACGACTTGACACGCACTTGGTAGATATTAGACTGAGCTCCTACTCCTACTGCTACACATGCACACTGGGCAGCGGCTCCAGCGCTCCCAACCACTCGTTTCACTTCAACTCCTGTCTCCTGCTGTCCTCCTCTCAGGACCTTGTATCTCCTTCCTTCGGCTTCTTCCAGGACCGTGTCCGCACCGTCGCTCCTGCGACGCCCCCTCCAGTGCACCAACGCACCACCGTGTGCGCCAACGGCTGCAACCGGAGGCGATTCATAACACGGTCTATACGAGGGCTCATTGTGGCAGGGTAGAGCATCTTCAGTGCTCCTCTAGAGTTCGCTAGGGCCCTCAGCATGGCGCGCTCGACTGCCGAGCACGCGACCAGTGCTGGTGGCATTGTTGGTGAGAGGGACTTTTGTGAATGGCGGCCGGCCAATCATGTGCTTCCCTCCATAACGCATATTCTTTTCCTCAGTTATTTTGGGGGCTTTATTCTCCACCTGTTTCGTTTGAATAGCGTAGAATAGCTATTCCGGCCCGGCGCTATTCTCAAATGAAACAGCCCCTTAGTTTAAAGAATTCATACTTGGTGTAACAGAGCTGTACTAGTATGCTACAATCTTCAGGTTTATGCGGTCAACGGTTCTGGAGTTCATCAGGTCATAAAGACAGCTAATCGACCTGGGATTTGACGCTACTACCGAGTCATAAGTTTAGGCTAGCCCGAGCCTAGTCAACTATGGTGTTTCGCAGACGTCGAGTGTGTGCACTTGCTTCCGTTCTTTTCGTTGTGAGAAACATTCATGCCTAGAAGTATTACTCTTAGGATTTGCAGGGTTATTGGCACTATTTGATCAATCTAGACAAATATTGTTTACATTCGCCAAAGGATGGCACTATCAAAAAATAATGGTTGTTGTCCGACCACGCGTCGCCGACATGCAGACCCCATAGCGTCATTATTTTGCTTCCGCACAACTTCGTGTCTTACCAGTACTAGCAAACCGCTTCTTTAGATGGCTTTAGTTGTTGTTGGGGCAGGTTCAAGTACTTGGGAGTTCCTCTCGATATCTCCCGGTAACAGTTGGCTTAATTTTGTGATCGTGTTGTACGTCGTACAACTCGCTGTAAGAGGTAGCCGTATAGCACTTGACTGCGTTGTTGACGCCAAACTACACCAGCAACTCAACTGATTCCTCGTGCTGGATGAGGCAAAGTTCGGACTCCTAATTACTTTTTTAGGATTCACAGCAATTTGGCGCGTAGAGAAATGTAGTTGCGCCCCAAGCTCAGTTACCGCCGCAATGCCTGCTTTTCCTCGATCCATGATGAGCGGGCAGTTGAGTACCATTTGTCGAGATTTACCAGGTATGATAATGCCATCATTTGGCAAAAAAAAACGTCGAGGGAGAGCTCGCCTCCTTCCTTCACGTCCACAACGCATTTTTCTTCTTTTCGTTGTTTTATAAATCTTGATGTCGAATGCGCTCTAGGACAGCTGTTGAAAGATACATCCTTCAGCAGTGATAGCGAGACACTAAGCTTATAAAGTTATGAGCTGTATCTTGCCATGCCGCCCTAGGCGACGACATGCTTCACTATGACCCCAGCCACATCGCTCACTTTTGAATTTACTTTCGACACACCCTTTATGGTCTTTACAATTATCGTCGAACTAGACTGCGAGAACCCGGAATAAACAACATTTGCTGGCGCCTGGAAAGCATGCACGTGCACCAGTTCAAGGAGCTCTAACTGCCAGGCCGTGAGTGAACGAATGGTCCGATCCTAATGCAGTGAGTTCTTGCAGAATCCCTCTGGCGTAAACGAAGTTTGGGTTACTGTGTGTGCAACCACACACTACAAAAATCTCACCAACAGAGCAGTGTAGAGAGGCTCCTCTTGCTGAAACGCTTGAGTACCTCATTTTGTAGCTGTTGGAATTACCGAGCTGAATCTAATATGAAGAATGCATACTTATCTTTCTAGTAAGTGGTAACAAGAGTGCCGAACGCGCCATGCCCACAGCAATCCTTCCTCTGAGGTACGGTAATGATAATACCTTAGTCGTGGTGCAGCATGCAGTCCGAAATCACGCGATGAGGTTTTTAGTTAGGTGCTTAGTTAAAAGGAAGACGTGCTTTTCCGAGCTCCTAAGGAATCAACAATATTTAGTGGCATCCGGTGTAGCCTGGAATTGTTGGCTTACGTTATACTTAAGTAGTAAAGACATGTAAGTATTAATAAACATTACTACTCAGGTGTCGATGCTGGGTATTTTAACTCATACTTACCATTGTACTGTAAGTATGAACAAGATAGGCAACTCCGGCTGAGGCCTCAGCAAATGTAGGGTGAGCTGCTGCGTTATGCCACGTCTTGCAGTTGATAGAGTATGCACACTATCACTGTCAGCCCGGAAAAACTCGATAGACTTGTTCAGCCATCGTCCAGCCAAGTGGAAGTTATTGCGCTATGACACATACATGTACATGGTGCTGAGATGGCGATAAAAATCATGGCAATATTTATTCATAAAGTTACTGATGCACACACAACTCGCTTTCCATTCACCACTGCAGCACCTCTGGCAGATACTTCTCCGCGAGGCCAAGGTAGTACGGGAGCTCGTCCTCGACGCTGACCTTCTGCACAGCTTCGTCAGACACGCACGCCACTCTGCCGAGCGAGCTGATCCACTCCTTCGTGTCCAAATCCTGAGGCGCGCATAGATCGTCGTAGTTGTCCTGCTCGTACCAGGTCTTGAAGGACCAGAAGCGGACGACGTCCAGGGCTTCTGCAGGCAGCGTCGTCTTGTTACGAGACAGCACGCGGTGCAGATACTCGTCCGGGGTCCACGGCAGCACCACGTTCTCCAGTCCGCAGTGGCTCGCCGCACCACCGCCACCTTTCTCAGCATTGCAGTGGTCCAGGTTAAGCTCGTTCAGCTCGGGAAATTCGATCGAGCTAGGAATGGGTTCGCCAACGACCCACGTCGCGTTCTTGGCCATCCACTCCTGCGCCGAGATGCTGCGCAAAACGGCGTTGTCGTCGTCCGTCCAGCACAAGAAGAGCATCCCCAGCGCTCGCAGGAACACTGCGAGTTGCAGCCAGTCCGGGTGTCCATCGTCCTTCACAGCAGCGGCAGTGGCCAGCATGTACTTGATCACCAAGCTATTCTGCCTCTCCGAATCACCCGTCAGCTCCATCACGCACTTGCACGCCTCGGGCACCGACATCCGAGCATGGCTCAAATCCCCATACTTCGCCACTTGGGTCTTGACGAACGCCGCGGTCTGGTACTTCCTCATGATCTTCACGAAAAGAGGGTGCGGGTCCGCCTTGTTGCACACCAACGACATGATCTCTCCTCCGTCCCATGGCACGGGGTGGTCCGACACTTGCACCTGTTTCTCCAGTGGATCAATACACAGATAACTCCCGTGGAAACTGCGAAGTGCAACACCTCCGGCAACTTGCGCGGCACTTTCAGCGTGGTGCGGCACCACTTGGAACGTCTCCCACGTGGAATTTAACGGACGATCGGCCAAAATGGTCCCGTCTTCCTCCACGCACAAGAATTTGCCGTGCACACTGCGGAGGAAAACTTCCCCAGTTGCACCCAAAAGGGTCTGCCACATGCACCCATTGTTCCCCTTTGATCTCACTTCAATGTTGCCGTCCTCCCCCGCTACAAGGCACGTGCCGTCTGGCGTCTGCAACGCCATCATGCAGAACCAAGTGCTTTCTTTCGGTCGAACCGGGAAGAAAGTGCTTTTCTGGAACTCCGACACCATTGGCACTTTACGCAGACACTCGTTGCCGTTGTAGAGGAAGAGCACTTTAGCGTCGGCGATTTCGGCAAAACCCCAACCGCGATAGAGACCCACCAATCGGTCGTGGCGTTTCGCGTCCTCCTCGGCCTCCAGATAGAGCGCCCTAACCTGCTTCTCCTCTAACGTGGCGAGCGTGGCCAGATACAGCACGCGCGCGAGTCCGAGCCCGCGGAATTCCTTGTTCACCACCACAGACTTGACGTGGGCTGTATTGTTTTTCTCCAGCGTGAAGATGAGCTTCCCCACGGCGCCGCGCTGGGTGGCTGCAATAAGGGTATTCGCATTAGAGTTAGAGATGGGTACACCCTATTTGCATTTTATTTTGGAGGGATGGCGTCGGCACGGCACGTACAGGCGAAGAGCACCCAGCGCAGTTCCTTGGAGCGCCGGTCGTCGTTGAACTGCAGCCGGAAGCGCGCGGCGGGCGCGGGCAGCGCCTCCGTCACGGGCGCGCAGGCCCCCAGCGGCGGGGACAGCGATAGTGACACACTCTCCATCCTTTCGGCAAAATTGCGAATGAAAGAAAAGTGGAAATGGAATGTGGAGGAGAGAAGTGCCTAACCGCAACGAAAAAGTTCAACCACTTCCCAAAACCATACGACGTTTGGCGTGGATGGGAAGATGAAAAACTTCAACTTACACTAGTAGGAGCAACGGTTCGTGCAAAGGCAAACAGCAAGGATGTTAGCGTTGGATATGACAGAGTTTTAAATTAATTTAAGGTTTCGAGGTGGAAGGTCTGCGCTGCAGCTTCCACATGGCGTTGAAGTCGCTTTTGCTGTCCGTGCCTTGCCTTGGGGCGCATGCGTTAGCGCTGGATCTGCGCGGACTTGGACTCACTGTTAGAGTAGATGCCGTCGACGGAGGTCGCGGTGCTAAAGCGCTCGTTGCAAGTGGCTTTGCCTTGTTTGGCGGACTGAAAAATGCAACAGATGCGCTGCCTGACGACGTCACAATTGCACTTTTAGGTTGGAAAGACCCTCCCAGTTGGCTTAACCGCGTCGGGGAGGAGGTAAAAGTTGCCGGCGTGAAGTGAGTATTCTCCTGGAATAATGTTGCGAACCGTGGCGAGGATACTTTTGATGGACTGGTGCCATAAATTGGGGACCCGCGACTCGACAGAGTTGCCGTCGAGCGCTCGGTGCAAATGTTAGGAGCGCACGGCCGCCCACTTGGTTTGGTTAGAGACAATGGGGCGGGAGAAAATAGTCGCGAGACAGCGTTGTTGTGTCCTTGTTGCTGTTGCTGCTGCTTCTTGTCCTTTATCCGCCGAGCCAATTGAGTCGTCGGCAATGGCTCCAGTACCCGCGTTTGAGAGTCTTTGAGGTCTCCAGGGGCTTTCTTCGGGGATCCGGTGGTCGTTGGACGGGCCACGGGCTGCCACGGTTTGTCCACCACAAAGAAGGCTGAGCTGCCCTGTTGTTGTTGCTGTTTATCCACCGTTTCGAGGTTCCAGCGGTGCCGTTCGAGTAGAGAGTTGCGGATACTGTGCAGACTTGCCAAAGGCAGTCGCCTCCACCCTCGTTCCGAGAGTTCCAACATTTGTACGCGTGTCGATCACATGAAGAAGGTTATGGAGAGGTCGATGTTGGTAGATGTGGGTGATGCAGGCCCGCTCGTGGGCGTCACGGACGCTAAGGTGGCAGCGATATAGTTGTTGTTGGCATGTGCTGTCTGTGACATAGCAGGTGATGTCGGGGAGTATGGAGGAGGGGGTGATCCAGGGGGGGCGCCAATGTACGATGCAGGAGCAGCGTCAGCTCCAGTTGAGGTGATTGCTGCTGCCACGGAGCCACTGGCTGATAACATGTTGGCGCTTGCAATGGCAACACCGAAAAACTCTTGCGGTCCGATGGTTGCCACTCGAACGAGCACTTCTTTCGTCGAGGTCGAGTCAATTGCTCCGGAATTCACCGTGACCTCAGCGACTGGCACAATTCGACGCAGATAGACAACCACTTCTCCACTCTTCACGATGTAAAGTGTGCGTAAATGCACGGGTTCTTGGAGGAAAATGTGGCGAGGCTCGTAGAATTGGTCCTGGAGGTCGTGGGCTACTCGGATGCATTGGGCGAAGTCACTATCGCGAAGAAAGCTCAGCGTTGCGAGGAATTCCGCGCGCTCGACCATGGCATGTTGCACGGATACGCCGGGTATCAGCTCCGTTAAGGCCTGCAAGTGCGGGCGCTCCAGTACTAACAGGTCCACTTCGCATGCTGCCAGAGCCGAAGCTGATCGCTGAAGGCGCGTGACGAGCGACAGCTCACCGAAACTGTCTCCAGCAGATAGTGTGGCCAGTACATCGTACTGCTTGAGTGCAAGTCCGGGTTGAAGCGTGTTGACGTCCTCGTTCACGATGTTCACATTTCCTCTCAAGATTAGGAAGGCGCGGCTCTCGATCTTGCCCTGTCGGAACAGGAACTTGTCCTTCTGAACGGTGAGAAAGTTGGCAAAGCGAGCGATTCCCCGGGCAAGTGTCAGTTTATCCACGTGGGAAGGTCGATCGAACTTGTCCACGAACGCTGTGGGCTCGAGGAGGCGAGCCATAAAGCTGATCTCGAAAGGGGAGCGCTCAGCTGGGGGTAACGACAGAATGCGTCGAGTCTCCGCGCGCGTGATGCTGAGTGAAGACGCAGGCTGGTCCCAAGCCACGCGGTCCGACACGAACGGAAACTCGCCTGCAAGCGTCGGCTCGGCGTTGATCCGTCTCAATAGATCCAAGTACAGAGTTTTGCCTTCGAACTTCTGCATGTAGGCCGCCTTGAACTTCTTGACGAAAGTCTCAAGGTGGCGAGACACTAACGGGTTTGCCAAGTGCAGGTTGCGCGTTTTCACGACGAGAGTCCACTCTTCCATCAGTGACATGGCGAGCAGAGCCTCCGCGTCAGCGTCTAGCGCACTAACCCCATTCAACTGAGAAGCGCCAATGTACACCTTCCGCGAAATACCAACACAAATGACGCTTCCTGCAGCAACCACGTGCGCTGTCCGAGGTCTGCACAGGATCCCCATTTCGCCAAAGCCTTGATAAAGCGTCTTCCTGCACACGACCGACGTCCTTATGCCCACATCTGCGTCTTCTTCATCCGCTACTTGTTCTCCTCCCACAATCGCTGCACTTTTTGGTCGTCTCGTATCTCGTAGACACTCATCCAGAACCACATCCGCCTCACCTTCAGCCAGAATGAAATACCGATCGTCATCCTTGTCGCCTTGCTGTATAATCTTCCCTCCTTCTTCGTAGTGTTCCAGTGTACAGCGATCCAGTAGATACTGCCTCTGACGAGGTGAAAAATGCTGGAACACTCGCTGCTTCGCCAGAGCGCCATGCATTCGCAGCAAATGGCGGTGCAGCATCAACTCGTGCACAGGCGCTAGCAGCCTAGCGAAAGCCGCCTCAGGAAGCGCAAAGCACGACACATTCCCACTGGCCACAGCATTGAGCGTCCTCGACACGAGTCCTTGCAGTAGCGATTCTTCGCCAAAGTACTCGAGCTCCTCGTGCTTGTGCAGCTGAATCTCCATCTCCGCTTCAACTTGGGAACGTCTCCGCGAGCTCCGTCGAGCGAACACGACGCCACCGGAGCTGTCCATGGGGATAAACCCCACCGGTCGAGCATTACTCATAGCGCGAGAGCGTCGACGCTGTGTGATCAAAACTTTACCTTCCTCGATGAACAATACATCGCGTTCGGGCTGGCCTTGGCAGTAAATGTACTCTCCATCAGCGTACGTCACGGGCTCCAGTGATCGCAGCAAGACCCCTTCCGGACACACTCCTTCTTTCACGACGTGGGCCAGGAGCGGGACTCGACGAATCAAGCGGGCTTTCCGCACGGCTTCGGGCGTGGCAGCTTCACTCTCATTACTGCTGCTGATGTCCATAGCGTACACACGCCGAGTCAAAAGTTTGGCCGCAAGCTCATCGAGCAAGTGATCGTGTCCGTTTCGTTAGTGTCTTCAGCCAGCTATTGCTGGCGGGATCAACAGCGTTTTGATCTGGTCTGTACAAGTTGTGTTCTCATAAATTAATGGGCTTCCTTTGGTCTGTAGTGTGAGCTGCCACATGCTGGTGCTCCTAATGCTTTTTCGTCGACTGCTCACGGCTCCGTCTGCGTCTCCTTCGTGTTGGCATCTACGTCGATAACTTTAGAGTGTAATGGTACAGGTGCGGGTGGCGGAGCGGATGCCGTGTCGTCGTCTTCAATGGCAATGTGTGCTGCAGTGGGAGACGGCGCTGATGCTGACGAGATAATGCTGCCAGTGTCGTCGTCAGCCACCGTCGGCATTGGCTGTTTAAGCAGCTGCGGCGCGATGGAGGAACGGAGTTCGAAGGCCACCTCCATAGCTGTCGGTCGTGCTGCAGGGTCCAGGCTCAGGCAGCGCTGAGCTAGTGCGCGGATTGCTGGAGGACAGTCATCGCGGAAATTGGGCAGCAGTTTGCCCTCCGACACGAGGTGAACGATCTGCATACTGCGCATCTTGGCGTTGCGACTGAAGCCGTACGGAAGAGCGCACGTGTCGATCTCGGACAGCACCACGCCAAAGGAGAAGAGATCGCTCTTCTCGTCGTATCGCTTGCCCTCGAGCACCTCCGGCGCGCTCCACAGGATGGTGCCGATGCCGTTGGTCATGGTGTCTTCCACCGAGCGTTCACGACTCAGTCCGAAGTCGCTCAGCTTCGCGCGCAATCGGCGATCTAGCAGCACGTTCTTGGATTTGAGATCACGATGAATCACGATAGGCACCAGCGAGTGCAGGTACACCAGCGCCTCGACGATGTCACTGCTCAGCGTGAGCTTCTCCCTGCTCCAGCTCAGCTCCTTCTGCGCGATCGGGTTCGCTAGCAGACTCTCCAGATCACCGCGCGGCATGTACTCCGTGACCGCACAAAGGTGCAACAGCGACTGCCAGGCCACGCCGCAAAACGCGACAATACGCGGGTGAGCTAGAAGTGACGCCATCCTGATCTCCTCAGCGAACTGCTCCAACGCCTCTGGGTCCTCCCGCTTCGTAGGCAACAAGCACTTCATCGCCACGTAGCGAGCCTCATACTGACCCAGCCACACCTCGCCGCTGCCGCCTTTGGCAAGCAGCCGCAAGAAATGGAGCTGTGCGAACGAGATGCGCTTCGTCACGATGGCTGGGTCTGACACAAAACCGCGCAGGATAGGGCTCTTCCGGCACAGCTGGTCGTTGGATAGCGTGATCTCGGCCCGCGTGGTGGCTACAAGCGCTGACGTACCGCCGCGAATGCCAGGGGAGCGTCGGCTTCTGGGTCTTGCACCGAAGAACACCTCCATCGGAGTGAGTCGCTCCTCGTCCGTTGCTCCGGCCATGGCCAGCGTCGGAGCGAGCGGTCCGCCCAGCAGGTGCGAGGTGGGGGACCAGCTCCCGTCGTCCCATGATCCTTCCAGAACCACGCGGTCGTACGCGTCCTGTAGCCACGCGCGCGAGCGGCTCAGCCACCACACGGACGTGCCGAGCGCCACACACACCAACATAGCCACCGACAACAGCACGATAGCCGTCGTGGAGAACGTCCCCGCTGATGGCGTCGACTCGAGCTCCAGCCACGCGTTCATCGCCGCGCCGGGCGTGGCCGGGCACAGGTCGATCTCTGTAAAGCCGCTGCCGTTGGCAATGAAGCTGGTGCTGCCGCTGCTGCTGCTGCTGCTGCTGCTGCTGATGTCCACGTCGTCCGCTACGCCTCGACACGGCAGAATAAACTCCACGTGCGGCTGGCACGACTCGGTCCCTGTAAAGCTCGCGTCCGTCAAATGCACGGCGAAGAGCGCGTCGCTCGGCTCTGTGTCCTCGGGCGTATGCCGCCGCACCACTGGCTCGGGCACGGCTGTGCTGCGTCCGTCCTCGACCCAGTAGACTCCTGCAAACTGTTTCTGGCCGGCCATGGCCGATGCGTACACCGCGCACCTGGTAAGCGGGATCACCTGCTCCGCGGGGCAGCCCGCGGGCAGAAAGTGTCCAATAATGCCGCAGTTCTCGATACTGCAGGCGTCCGCGCTGCTGCTGTTGTCTGTGGATTCCTGTAGTGTCTTGACCTCTGACAGCGCCGGCAGCAGGTCGCCCATCCCCTGGCTGCAGGCCGTGAAGATCTGCACGAGCTGCACGTCGTCCCCCGCGCCCGACGCCGACGACGAGCTGCCGACAGGCGACGCGAACACGAAGCCCGAGTCCCACAGCAGCGCGCGCTGCATGAGCCCCGACAGGTCGCTCCACGCGAGCGAGTAGCTGGACAATCGGTCACTCACGGCGCTGGGCAGAGCGCTGGAGCTGAGCGAGAGCTTGGCGGCCGAGCTGCCCGCCGTCTCCAGGTCGTACAGCCGCGCCACGAGGTCCCCGGCGGCGCGCACAATGCGCGCGAGCAACAGGAGACATGTGAGACACAGGATAGCGCCCAGGGGCGTGCGGCGCCGTCGCCGCCGGTAGCGCGCGAGAAGGAAGAAGGCGCCGCGCCGCCGCACCGGAACCATGCGATTTGACTGCAATATTGGGGGCGCCGGCACTGCGCTCGCCGACTTGACTTGAGTGGCAGAGTCGTAATTTTGGAATGATCGAGTCGGGGTTGCTTTTGACCTGCTGCCGGCTTTTTGGACCCAGACGGGACCGACCCTCGAAAGTAAGATCTCGACGCGCAAGCGGATTGACAAAGGTTGAAGCGAATCATGGTTGAGCGATTGCGGTTGAGCGATCGCAATCGGGCGACGGGCTCGACTTGCTGAGCTTGCTGCAAGTTGAGGCTTGTGCACGTTGGGGAGAGTTTCAATATTTTCGACGTCTTTAGCAGCACCCGCAACGGCGTAATGCATGAGCCTGCGAGCGTACGAGGCTCGCAACAAGCATGGTGCCGGTGTCACATCTTGTTTTCTTTCTGAATCATCACTTGAGCTCCAGCGGCGGAATCGTGACTTTGCCTGCGTAACATCAACTCCACATTAATGATTCCACACGACTTCAGTCGCCATGCAAAAGATATCGTTGAGAAAAGAGTATCGTACGAAAAGAAGTTGTCTGCGGTACATGTATTATTGCACACGAGAAACTCGTGTCGGCTCGTCGTCGTCGTCGTCGTCGTCGTTCAACCTGCTTGGCGTAAGTACCATCGTTTGCCAAACAGAGGGATCTTACTTTCCGGGTGCCTTCATGTAAGTGAAGCCGCATGTGGTAAAGGGTTCAAGCGGGGCGGGAGGTGGGACCACCGCGGTCACGGAAGACACGTAGCCTGCCAGCGCTTCGAAGACATGCTGTCGGACACTTTGGGCATGGCAGACGACAACGAGCTTGGCGTTGGCGGCGCTCGCTTTCGCTGCCTTAGGCAAGTGAGCCCGAGCTCCAAATTGACAGTTATAGCGAGTAGGGTTGATGTGACTTGCCAAATGTATAGGGAGGATGGGGAGATCTTTGGCTTTCGGCCATAAAACGAGCGATTTCGCCACGAAATCACACACTGCACGATGTCGTTGCGGTCCGCTGGGAACCCTCACCTGCTAGCTTGGCAAGCTTTGCAGCGGCCATCGGGCAAGGTGACGGAGCTTCTTCTCTAAAGTCCTTTGCCGTTTTGAAGAGCGGCGGCAGTCGAGAAGTTGCGTGTGCACGCGCCGATCGTTGAAGCGTTGCGAGTCGGGGTTCCTACCGCCGCACAGGTAGCACCGCAAGCCCGCCTCAGAAGAGCCGCCGCCAAGATTAACTCGCTTTTCGTCATTGCCCTCATCAAGTTGGCTGGACCTTGAAGCTGTTCATCATGTCGGTGCCAGCGCTAGCCTCGCCGAGGACTGGTTGCAGGACTTTGGTCACTTGAGAACTATCAGCGCTGAGCAACGACATTGTGACTTGGGTGTAAATCAAGCAAAAAGATACAATACACTTTCAGTGTGCGTACGTACGCTACGCCCATCACTAGCTGCACCACTTGAGATGGCTACAGTACACGCTGCTTTTTGTTAGCTGGCAGCGTCGTACCTCATGTTGCGGGCGATGTTGCGCAGCGTGAAGACGATCTCCAGCGCGTTAGGCCGCTGGCTGGGCTCGAAGGAGGCGCAGGCCGCTGTGAGCTGCTGCAGCGACGCGGGGCAGTCCTCGCGCAGCTGCGGCTGGACCTGGCCCGACGTGGCGAGGTGCATGAGCTGCATGGTGGTCAGGTGCCGCTCGCTCACCTCCGCGTTAAGTGTGAATGGCGGAAGGCAAGTGTCCAGCTCGGACAGCACGATGGCGTACGAGTACACGTCCGCCTTCTCGCTGTAGGCCTCGCCGCGCAGGATCTCGGGCGCCGTCCAAAGCAACGTGCCCACGCCGTTGGTCATCGTGTCGTCCGACGAGCGCTCACGACTGAGCCCAAAGTCGCTCAGCTTGGCACGCAGCCGGCTGTCCAGCAATACGTTGAGGGACTTGAGGTCGCGGTGGATGATGATCGGCTGTCGACCATGGAGATAAGCCAGCGCCTCGGCGATATCCGTGGCGATAGCGAGTTTCTCCTTGGCCCAGGTCAACTCGTCCTTGCGCTTCGAGTTGAGCAGCATGGACAGATCGCCCTGCTCCATGAACTCGGAGACGATGCACAAGTCGCACACACGGTTCCAGGATAAACCGACAAATCGCACGATGTTGGGGTGCTCAAGAGCTGACGCGAGCCGCACCTCATTCGCGAAGAGCATGACGTTATCCTCATCGTGACGTTTTTCCGGCAAGAGTTGCTTGATGGCCACGATCTGAGACCCGCAAGTACCCCTCCAGACTTCTCCATTAGCTCCACGCGCTATCAACTTGTCGAACGTGAGGCAGTCGTATGCAATGCGCTTGGACGTGATTCTCGCGTCGATACAAAATGTGGCCAACTCAATCGACCGCCGCCGTCGGGATTCGTTTAAAGAGTTCCGAGGACTGTTCATGCCGTTGGTTTTCTGCTTCGAGCGCGTTGTTGTGGCGCTCGCGTAGACTGTCGGAGATGACACGGTGTTCTTGTCGTCGTCTTTCTTCTTGCGGTTCACCTGCACTGCGATAAGTGCCCCCACCGCCGCCGCGAGCAGGATGAAAAGTACCACCAAAATCACGGTATCACCTGAAATACTCGAGCTGGCGTCGGTCGAGAGCGCGGAGGCCGACGTTGCTGAGCTGCCCATGGACATGTCTTCGCCTGAAATCTCGCTCTCGAGCCACAGGTCAACGAACCCCCCACGAGAAGGAAGACACCAGGGGTTGAAAGGGTCCTCGTCAGGGGTTCCGAACTGCACGCAGGGGGCGACGAAGAACGAGTCTTTCGGGCAGCTCTCGATATTCCATGGCAGAGGTGCGATCTGGTTGATCGTGAAGAGAACGTCGGTCTCAATTGTATAGTCATCTTCAGAGCCCGAGCCCACGACTTCTTGAACGCCAGCGGAGCCCGACGTATTGTCCTGAACGTGCTTGTACAGTCGAATATCTGGGACGCCCGACAGGTCTCCGTCTTCAGACCACAACGTCGTCGACATTGCATCATCAATATCCGTCGCGTTCTTCTCCACTGCTGCAATCCCGCACTGCGCCGCCTTCCACACGGTCGTACGCGAGCACGTCGAGCCTGCAAAGTACAGCCCCGTCGAGTCGCACGTCTCCATCGGACAGTCCTTGCCTTTGTACGCGTCGTAAGGCGTCAAGACCACCGACATGGACTCGTTGCACGGCGCGTACACCTGAACAAGTCGCCCTCCGCTGGTCATCACGAGTCCTGTATCCCACAGCAGCGCGCGCTGCAGGTAGCCGGAGAGTGCGTCCCATCGGACCGATTTCTCCGTGAGTCGCTCGAGCAGCGAGTCCGGGACGTTACTAAGCACAACCTGGGGCGCGGCGGCGTCCGCTGCGCTCCCACTTGCTGCACTGCGCTGCTGCATCTGGTGGAGCTGCGCGGCGACGTCAACCGTGGCGTCAACTTGGTAGGAGGAGGTCGTCACCAGCAGCAGCGCGCACACATGCTTGACGCCCGGGAATTTCCGCCGACGGTGGTGGTGGTGGTGGCACACAAGCTGCATCCGGGTGCGCGGTAGATAGAGAGAGTTCTTCTGAGCTCAGGCAAGTGTTGAGTGCAGCAGTAACTAACACCATCGACCGAGCAGCTCCGAACATGCATGCAACCTTGCGCCGTTTCGTGCGTAACGGTCGAGTTGTAGGATCGGGCTGACCTACAATCCTACCTATACAGGATACAATCTACAAGGTATCATGAAGAATGTATGTTGGGTGTAGGTCGCAACGACTGGCCGTGAGCCGCTCTGTAGATTGTCCCCCCCCCTTGGATGCTGTGTGTCAATCAAGAAGATGGCGCCCACGACGTTCGAGCAGAAGCTGGCGCACCTCAAGCGCGAGGCCGAGCACTACGCCGACTACCTGAGCGACGAGGAGGTGGAGGATGAGGTCACGAGCAAGGCCCACGAGGAGGCGGACTTCTGCAACGACTACAGCATGGCCGTCGTGGTGGGCGGCCTGCCCGTCGTGGACGAGACCAAGCACGGCAAGCTGCTGAACGTGGTCAAGAAGATCTTCGGCCAGGTGGGCCCCGTGGTGGACATCCACATGCCCTTCGGCGACGGCGGCAAGACCACGGGCTTCGCCTTCGTCGAGTACGAGCAGGAGGCGCACGCCAATGACGCCGTGCGCACCATCAACAACTTCGCGCTGGACAAGCGCCACACGATGCTCGTCAACAAGTACGAGGACATCGAGCGCTTCCAGAAGACGCCCGCCGAGTTCGCGGCCCCCAAGGTGGACAAGTTCGTGGAGCCCAAGAACCTCAAGACGTGGCTCGCGGACCCGGCGCGCCGCGACATGTTCGTGCTGCGTCACGGCTCCGAGACGGAGCTCTTCTGGAGCGACAAGGGCGAGATCGAGCTCGACTACGCCGGCGACCGCGAGAAGTCGAACGGCAAGCAGTGGTGCTCGCAGTATGTGCTGTGGTCTCCTCAGGGCACGTACCTGGCCACGTTCCACCCGCAGGGCATTGCGCTCTGGGGCGGCGACAAGTACGAGAAGGTGGGTCGCTTTGCTCACAAGAACGTCAAGCTCGCGGTCTTCTCGCCCAACGAGAACTACATCCTCACGCTGAGCGAGACGGAGCAGGACTCGGCCATCATCGTCTGGGATGTCAAGACGAGCAAGATGCTGCGCGCGTTCCCCGCTGGCAAGCCCACGGGCGCCAAGGGCGAGGTGGTGCAGGGCCTCATGACCCCGTTCAAGTGGAGCGCCGACGACAAGTACATCGCGCGTCGCGGCAAGGACGTCATCAGCATTTACGAGCTGCCGTCCATGAAGCTGCTCGAGAAGAAGTCGCTGCGTGCCGAGGGCGTGCACGACTTCTTCTGGTCGCCGACCGACCCCATCCTGGCCTACTGGGCGCCCGAGGGCAACAACGTGCCCGCGCGCGTGTCGCTCGTGGAGCTGCCGTCGCGCCGCGAGGTGCGTCAGAAAAACCTCTTCAACGTGAGCGACTGCAAGCTGCACTGGCACCCGAACGGCACGTTCCTGTGCGTCAAGGTGACGCGCCACCCAAGTCCAAGAAGACCATGTACACCAACTTCGAGCTCTTCCGCGTGCACGAGCAGCTGGTGCCCGTCGAGATGCTGGAGGTCAAGGAGAACATCGTGGCCTTCGCGTGGGAGCCCAAGGGCACGCGCTTCGCCACGGTTCACGGTGAGGGCCAGCAGCGCCTGAACGTGTCCTTCTACGACATGGACGGCGGCAGCAAGTCGGTCAAGGAGGTGACGCTGCTGTACACGCTCAAGGACAAGGCCTGCAGCCACCTGTACTGGTCGCCGTTGGGCAACAACATCGTGCTGGCGGGTCTGGGCGAGATCAACGGCCAGCTCGAGTTCTGGGACGCCTCGGAGCAGCAGAGCATCACGGTGCAGGAGCACTTCAAGTGCACGCACGTCGAGTGGGACCCGTCGGGCCGTGTGGTGGCGACGGCCGTGTGCCAGCCGCTGGACAACTCGTACTACAAGTTCACCATGGACAACGGCTACACGCTGTGGACGTTCCAGGGCAAGCAGCTCCTCGAGGAGAAGAAGGACGCGTTCTACCAGTTCCTGTGGCGCCCGCGCCCGCGCACGCTGCTCTCGGACGAGGAGTACAACAACGTGGTCAAGAACCTCAAGAAGTTCGAGAAGCGCTTCGACCAGATGGACCGCCTCAAGGAGCGCGAGCGCCTGGCCGCCGAGAAGGCGGAGCGCAACCGCCAGGAGCAGGAGTTCCAGGAGCTGCTGGAGAAGCGCCTGGCCTCGGCGGCCGCGCGCCGCGCCGAGTACGTGGCGCTGCTGGACGGCTACGACAGCGAGGACGAGAGCGAGTACATTGTGCAGAGCCACACGTACGACGACGTGCTCGAGACCAAGGAGGAGGTCATCCGCAAGTAGGCTGCTCTAGCCAGTGTAGCCACCTCTATATGAGGGTGATATTTAACGATGCAACTCGGTGCAACTCGTTGCGTGGTTTGATGTGTTCAATTCAATTGCGTGGCTCTCGGCTCTTTACTTCCATGTCGCAAAGACTGAAGTTGTGGCAGGACGTCGAGATGTTCTTGTCGGCGATCGATCGCTGGCAGCAGCATTTGCGGCGACGCAGACTACACTTGTACTTTGCGGCCATCTGTGCAGTGCCCCAGCTGGGCTCCGATCGTCTCGATGGTACATACTGTTATGTATGTTCGTGTGACTGCGGGGTGGTTGCAGCGAGAGCCAACGCCGGCACGGACCGCATCCCGCGGTATGAGCAGACGTGCTTTGCTCGATGCAACTTTGGTGTCAGCCAGCCCGCGCCGGCGGGCAAGTTTGACCTCACTCAACGCGGCTGACGGAGCCAGCGGAGCAAGTTTGCAAGGGCGCTGCTCGCGTCCTGCGCTTTTTGACGTGAAGACCTTAAATCAGTGCGTGATTTCAGAAAGATAGTTTCTTCCCAATATAAAATTATTCCCGACTATACACACTACTAATTTAGCGTAGTCTTACACCAAATGTATGACGTTGAAGTGCTTTTTTCTATCCCTGCTTGAAGAATCGCTACCATATGAACTATGCGGCATACTCAAGCCCAGACAAAAAGTGCACAGTAGGCGCCCTTTCGCTCCTGTTCCTCTTTCGTTTCCGCGCTACTTCGTTCGCACACGCAAAAGCGATTTTACCCGACACTGCAACGACCCTCCCGTCTACCTGCTCCACACACACACCACAGTACTCTATTACTTCTCCGGTCCGCTAAAGAATTAACAGTTCTGTAATCAGACTGTAGCTTGCGTTCTACTGCTCCAATGGAGCTGTGGATGCCCTCAGATTAAAGCACTAGATCCGCGGTATCACGTAGTATTTTTGATGAATGCATTTTCCCGCCATTTAAGGTTGTTATCAGCCGGTTTAAACAATCGGTTTTCACAGGTGTGAGGTTTAAATTCGCTGCGCCATCAAAATTGATCAGATTTCAATTTGGAGATACACTCCAGAAAGCGGAAAGACAGCTTATCTCTGTGATATAATGCTGTAAACCGATGAGTATTACAACGCCAGAAAAACAGCCAAACGTGTTTCATACAAATCTCTGATGTTAGAGTTTTGTCCAATGAAATGTGGCATAGCAGGGTACTTCGACCAATCAAACATCGAGGTTTTTCATAAAAAAACCTAACTGTTAATTCTTTTCCGGACCGGAGAAGTACATGGGAGTCAGCCGCGTCGTCAGCACCGCCGTCCGTGAGGAGCCCGCCTCGGCCGTCGTCGAGCAGCTCCAAGTCGCCCCCGCGCCGCGTACGTCTTCACTCACCGTCGCTACCTGTTCGTCTACGTGCGTTTCACTTACCATCTGCGCCTGTGTTCCTGTACCCTGCAGTGATCATCCTGGACTGGGACGACACGCTGCTGCCCAACACGCACCTGGCCAAGCTGGGCTTCACGTCGGAGGACGAGGACTTCGAGCTGCCCGCCGAGTGCGCGCCCGTGCTGGAGGAGCTGGCCTCGGAGGTGGAGAACTTCCTGACCGCGTGCCTCAAGCTCGGCGCGTGCTGCATCGTGACCAACGGCCTGGCCGGCTGGGTGGAGCGCTCGTGCCAGCGCTTCCTGCCCAATGTGCTGCCGCTGCTGCAGCAGATGACGATCGTGAGCGCGCGCTCCAACTTCGAGAGCGTGTACCCGGACCGCCCCATCGAGTGGAAGATCGCTGTCTACCGCGACCTGCTCGCCAAGCGCGGCTTCCTGCAGGAGCCCCCGTCGAAACCCACGGCGTGTACGTGCAGCAGCAGGAGCGCGCGCCGCAGCAGGTCATCGCGCTGGGCGACTCGCAGATCGACCGCTGCGCCATCCAGTACGTGGCGCGGCGCACGCCCAACACGCAGCTCAAGTCCATCAAGCTGCTGGACAACCCGAGCATGACGCAGCTGCAGAAGCAGCTCCACCTGCTCGGCGTCTTCCTCGTGCAGCTCAGCGGCCACGACGAGACGCTCGACCTGGAGCTGTCCAACGAGATGCTGCAGTGAGTGAGTGAGCCCAGTCAAGCGCCATCGGTCATCAAGCCTGCGAGCAAGTCATTTTCCATCCATTTATCTATATATCTATAGGACAAGGCAAGTCGACAGCGACTGCTAGTAGCAAAGTAGCAAGTACGTTTCCATGAAATCTAGAAACCAGCACCAGTAGAATACACACCCAGCCACTATTTAACCCGTTCTACGTGTACGTGCGTGTTATTCGTGTGTGTATGTGTGGGTTGCCTTTTGCGCGATGAAGCGGCAGTGGTGTCCTGCTTGGACGCAACGGCTGAAGTTTCGTCGAGATCGACGCGCGTTTAACACGCTCCCCCCATCGCCATGTACTGTAGTGTCGAGGCAAGAGTCTTGGCCCGACGAGAACGAGTGGTGAGCCGGAGCCTGCCTGCCTTCGGAGCCTGCCGTCCGTCCGTCGACATGTCTTTCTCGCCGGCATCTCGCTCTCGGCACGCGCAGCACCTGGGCAGGAGGCCCTATCTTTGGCCGGCACCGGCGACTTTACGTCGTCCGTTTGTGTGCGCGCTGCAATAACGAGCGAAATGCCAGGTGCATGAGTCCGAGAGATTAGCACGATGGGATCTCGCGCGCCGGATCTAACGTCTTGCTTCAAGCAGGAAGGAGGCTTCGGCACGCTGCGCCCGTGGACGAGGTGCTGCTGCCGCCGCTCAGAAATCCAGCGAGGTGCGGCGAGAGCAATCAGCACGACGCTGACGCCGGCGCGCAGTGGGACGAGAGGAATCGGCACCGCCGGGCTCGGCGACGGAGGCCGCGCGAGCCGCAGCCAAGCTTAGCCTACGTGGTGCTGCCGCCGGTCTTCCCCTCGACAAGCGCGGCCGGCAGCGGCGTAACTACCGCAGCGACAGACGCGGAGCAAGCAAGTCGCGGCACAGTCGGAGATACAGCAGCAGTAGCGACGAGGAGTCTAGCAGCAACAGCAGTGGTGGCAGTGATGAAGAGACCGAGGACCATAAAGCTAGGCCGCCTCGAGTCTCCTCCATGCGCAGTCAACGCATGCGCTCGATCGCGGCGATGTCCAAGCTGCAGCACGACGCCGCCACTACGATCCAGGTTGGCTGCTGTATTCTAGCCTTTGATGCAACTACTGTACGACGAGGCTGTCGCCTTACGCTCTTCCTCCCAACGTTGGTGTGCGCAGCGGGAGTATCGGTTTTACCGGCGACGGAAGGCGGGCCGAAATCGTCGGAACCAGCGACTCGCGCGCCAGGCGCAGGACCTGCTCGACGTTTTTCTGCTTCAGGAGGTGACCAGCATCGTGCCGACTTGCTTGCTTGACGTCCTCCGAGAGACATGCATGCAGGTGGGCGGACATACTATCGAGCATGCAGCCTTACCTTGCCTGCATGCTCGCTCGCCTTCATCCATCATCATCTAACTGAGAGGTTGTTTGTCTTACTATAGGATGCTGAGACTACCAAGCGCAGACAAGAACTCGCGACCACGCTGGCCGGTGGTCTGCTCTCGTCCCTGGTCGACGAGAGTATCCACGACGTCTTCCACAACGTGCTGCAGGCCAAGGTCACGACATACTACGCCCAGAAGATCGACCTGTCTCGAGCTGCGACCCCACCTGCGCTGGCCGTGGCTACCGACCTTCTCGACGACTGGACCAAAGAGCTCGTAGCCGACTTGCTGCCAGAAGGTACGAAGAGCGTCAACGCTGCATTGAACCACGGTCTGCTCACTTTCGTCCCGTGCTGGAGCAGCACTCGAGGAGCTGGCGTCCGAATACACTGCACGACAACAGCAAGAGGTCGTATGGGAGTTCCTACTGCACGACCAGCTCCAATCCATCGCATCTGATGTCATCGTCGCAGCCACACCTGACTCCATCAAAACCCGACCAAACTCCTCAAGCACCAAACAAGTTTAGACTACTCAACCATTATTTGGGCAGCAGCGCACCGAAAACTATATTTTCTGGTACCACTAGTACGTTTCGAAGACAATCGTTACGTGGAGGCACATGACCCATTCGTCTATTACCGGACCGCGAGTTTTATAGCGACATCGCTGTACTCCATGCGTCGTTGTCAGAAGTCTTTTCGTTTCGAGATGGAGTGCACGACCAGATGAAGGCGCTAGCCTCCGGATCCAGCGTTATGACAGCTCAGCGGAAGTTGATGACAGCGTTGCTGCTGCTCGGAGTGATCCCCTTGGTTTTGCAGATACGCGGCTACTTGAAACTCGCAACCCCGCACAAAATCACGAAAAGCCTCATCGTACCGCCAGACGCGGAGCCAAAGAGCGACAATTTGCTCGAGCTGTGTTCTCTGAGGGGCTTCTACGTCGGGCCAGTGTGGTGGAGTGTGGACATGACGCACTATTACGCGTTGGAGCGTGGCTATCTGTGCCATTTCGTAGCCCCAGAGTACAATACTCACGGAAATCTGGTGATGAAAGCCGCACAAGTTGAGGCATGTGCGAACGAAAGTTATTCTATCAAGATGTTCGTCTACCATGGCAGTCTTGGGTATTTCTCCTTCTACGATGAGTTCGCTGGCACATACTGCGCTGCGGACGGCAGTGCCTTCGCCCATGTCGTTGGTATCGGCACGTTTGACATCAATGGGAATGCCCTAGCCCAGCATCTCGGCAGTGAAGGCTACAGGTGGTCGTATTGGTACTGCATCGTTGGCGCAACCTGGATCGTCTTCAGGGGCCTCGTGCTACGAAGATGCTATGCCGCATGCAAGCGCTATGGTGGCAAATGCGACCAAATGGGCGTGAGTCTTGGGCAAAGAGCGGCGATGATCTTCGTGCACGAAAATCTGCGACTATCGGCCCACGGAGCGACGAATTACCATCGAGTGCTGTTGCTGTATTTGCTCCTTGAAGGCCTCATGAGCGATCTGTTCCTGCTTGGAGCCACCGACGGATCTTTCGTCTGGCTGCAGTACTTCTCGCTAGGGTACAACTTGTCTGGTGTACTGCTGGTACTGTTCGAGATGATCGAGAGGATGGAGTGGCTGAGCGAAACTTACCGGCTATTTGTCAAGCGCCTGCTCTTCAGCTACGAGTCCTCGCTGCTGGGAGAACTGCTGAGTGCAAGTGTACAGCCTCTCTATCTATCGTCGCTCAATCGGTCGGATATGAAGAACACCCGTCCAGCAGCTCTTGCCGTGCCATACTATGTGTGGAGCTTGGTGGGGCATATCGTCATCGCGCTGGGACTGATCGGATTCATCATGCTCGTACGAATACTGCGCGCAGTCACCTACGTACGCTGGAAACATGGTCGGGTGCATGATATCTTTTGGGCACCATGCTGCGTCGACACGACCTTCGGAGCGCGCAACAAGATGACGAAGCTGGGTGGTTACCACTGGGAGAACGGGAAACTCTACTACAAAGCCGACGCCTTAAAATCCTTCGGGCTGCTGAAAATGGAGGAGGAAGACGGCAGCCAGTCCCTCGTTTTGAACAAAATTCGTTGGTTTGACGCGCAGACGGAGGATTTGGTGGTGATCGGCTCGGTGTCCGAGGAGCGTGTGGATCCGTGCGCTGAACGTCCTTGCACGGGCGTTGTTGGCTTCTTCGATCGGAACTTGGGTGGGCCCCCAGCGGACTCGGAGAGATTCCGCTCGATTATCGTTCGCAGGAGGAGCAGAGTTCTGCCCTCTCCTTCACACCTCAATATCATTCCGACTTGATTCAGCCGCAGTGTACAAGGTGCTCCATCTTGCTGCGTCGAGCAACCTTGGAATTTACCGTGCATTTCCGATACTGAGGAACTTACTGCAAATTTTACGGTCGAGTACGCGGCAATTAACTCCGTGGATGAGGGCACTTACGAATCCGGTGAAGACTATCCATATGGATAGCGGTAGTGCAAGGCGTGGAACCTTGGCGTCAGTTTACTCCGTTTCTTCATGGCCATGATTATGAAAATCATAGGAACAGTGAACGTGGACTTGTGAAGTGGCATGCTGCCGAAATGAATCCAAACTGCTGGGCTAATCGCCTTTCCTTGTCCAGTGGGCTGAAACAGATTCAAGCTATCAAGCTAACGTGTCGGTGACAAACGGACAAACATGCTGAAGTTATCAAAAAGATTATGAACTTTGGTGCCACGGCGCGCGGCAGGAGGGAGGAGGGGGTAACTACTTTACGCGCCGTGAACGGCGGTGTAGTTGTAGTACACCTCGTTTTCGTACTCGCTGTCACAGTACGGAAACGCCGTATCCGAGTCCGTCGGAGCGAACAGCGTCTTGCCCGACGTGTACGTCACGTAGCAGCCCAGGAAGCCGCACACGACGATCACCATGAGCGCCGGGATCTTCTCGTACATGGGGATCTCGTGCCACAACTTCTTGAGCAGGAAGATAATGGGCAACAGGATACTGATGAGCGTGATGCACGAGGCGCCCACGAAGTCCACCATGTCGGAGAAGTGGTCCTTCAGGAGAACCGACAGGACGACCAGCACCACGATGATCACGATGCGCAGGGTCACATACTTGACCGCGTTCGATCCTCGGTACTCAGCCGCCTCCGCCTCCACGTCGCCGTAGTACGGACTCTCGGCATCGGCGTTCGAGATGTACGACATCTTGGACGAGCGACGGTTGTCGGTGGCCGCATCCTTGCCGGGCGTGTTGGCAGCGGCGTATGAGAGGGCGTTCTCGACGTCCTCCTCCTCCTCCTTCTTCTTGTGCATCTTGAGCACCAGGCGCTCGGCGAGGTAGAAGGCCGGGTTCAGGAGGACGGAGAAGGCGATCGTAATGTGCAGCTGCATGAACAAATAGGCCATGACGACGGCGCCCCAGCTGGACTTGAACCCCAGCGTGGTGAGGCCCGTGACCGAGTCCGGGTAGATGGAGTAGAGCAGGTTACCCGTGATCTGGCAGCCCACCGCCGAGTACGCCGTGCTAGCCAGGATGAGGAAGAGGCACGAGATGAAGGCCATTGTGACGAACACCACGCGCGGCATGCGCGTCGGCTCACTGTGCTGGCGCTGCAGGGCCGGGATCACGATGCCGGCGTTGTACGCGAGCGACAGGTTGCCGAACATGCCCGCGACCTGCGAGAACTTGAGCTCGGGCGACGGCGGAGTCGGGTGGCCGCGCATGCCGTGCATCACCACGGCCACGCCGATGACGTCGGCGATGAGCGTGGCCGCGCAGCCGGCGAACGCGGCCCCGGCGCCTTCCTTGAGCGTCGGGATGAGGCACACGGGCAGACACATGAGCGCCATGACGCAGATCCAGTAGGTGGGGCTGAAGGCGTCCGGGAACAGGCCGTCGAGCAAGGTGCCGCCCAGCACGAGGAAAACGCAGGGCACGAGCAGGCACGTGGCCATCTGCGAGACGACCGCGAGCCAGCGGCCCCACTTGCCCATGCACCACTCGCCCAGGTCGCTGTAGGTCTTGACGCTCGTGGGCGCCAGCAGCATCACGCGACAAATGGCCACGGACGCGTACACGTTGGCGAAGGCCATGAAGGCCATGCCGATGACGGCCAGCACGGGACCGGCGCGCGAGAAGTTACCGGGCATGCCGAGCGTGCCGATGCCGTAGACGCAGCAGAAGATGTTGAACGCTACCTTGAGGTCCTCCATTGTGAGGAACTTCTCGGCGCAACCCATGGTGGCGAACTTGCAGTCGACGACGAGTGGGAGCTGTGGTGGGGCTGACTGCGTACCAAGAGGCAAAAGTTATTATGAGGAGGAGGAGAGTATCGGAGACCCGGTACAGCAAGGCTGAACTCTTGCAGCACCGACTTCGGTGCAGCACTGCAAGTAGGGAAGTCATGTTGGTCGGGCGAGACGCCGAGATATGCGGAGCTCGTACGTGTAGATGATGAGGATGCACTGGCCCACGCGACCCACTGACAGTGAGTCGGGCAGGTACATATTCATCCAATCGAGGCAGACTTCCATGTTTTGGCAATCATAGCCATGGCGGTCATGTTCAAGTGCCCTCCAGCCTGGAGTCCAGGGGCAAGTACAGTAGATGTGCAGATTGGCCCCCACGGGTGTCAATCGAAGCGGTAACGAGGAGAAGGTGGAGCATCAATCTACATGCACTTCGCTCGTGCTACACTGGGTGCCTGCCAAAACTGACATTTAATCGACATAAAGTGTTTCTCTAAATTCGTCTCTAAATATAAATTGTGCAGAGGTCGATATATGTGAACGGGGTTTATGCCACCAAGTTGCTGTAACAGGGTGGGACATACTTTATTCAAGATAACATTTATGCAGTTGCACGATGAGGGGGAGAAATGACCTTTCGTTTACGGAGGCGAAATCTACGCCTGACAAATATAAGTTTTCTTAAATCGGCTTATGCGGAAAATTACTACAGTTTTGGCAGGCACCCACTGTACAGCCCGTGCCGGACATTGGGTTGATCTGGTGGGTCAAGAAACACATTCGTTATCTATTAGGGGGATATCTATTGGGGGAAATGAGGATTTGTGCAAAAGGTGGTACACTATGCTCACACATCTCCGGTTCAGAAACATTCACCAGATTCATTAGAGGGCATCAGAGCATCTCCACCGCTGGGAGTAAAGCTAGAGGTCTAAAGTGCCAATTTAACTCGCTGTCTCCGCACCTAAACGTGGGCAAAGCAGCACCTGTTCCATTACATATCCCTCACTATATTGCCACACCGAAGGACCCACACATGAAACTGAGGGGCCGTTATCGTTGTACAAACCGCACTGTCAAAGCTCAATTTCTCTGATAATCCTGCCATACAACATCGCCCCGTTCTTGCTGGATTGAGCCTTGGGCAAATTTGCCTTATTCGAGTAGGGGATACTACTAAGTAAACCGCTTATTTAGTCCGCGCGGTGCGGAGAATTTTGGAGTAAATATGCTGTTTGACCCTCCGCGGTGGAGATGCTCTTACGCCCCAAGTTTTGTTATCTCCAAGCAGTAAGTTATGACCGGAGGCAGGCGCGGTGGGCTGCTTCGAGTTTGCCCCCGTAACTTTTTAAAGTATTGTGCTTTGCAGATAAAATGTCGCCCCGTTTTATGGCCTAGATCGAGGAAGGTCGGTCCACAAATCAGGGCACAAATCAGAGGGGGCAGCATGGACGATCTCGATTTATTATAGATCGGCTCGAATTGCGCTTTTGAAAACGCAAAAGCGATCGATTTGCCGTTGATCGACCTCGTTCTGCTCAAATCTGCCAGGAGATCGACCTAGAGCCCTGATTTGGCTTGTCGTAGCTCGAGTTGTTGGCCGGCTTAAATAGATCGATCTGTCCCTTTCTTTGACCTCGTTTTATTAAATCGACCTCGACTTATTATAAATCGAGGAGAGCTCCAAGTCAAAACGACAAAGCGTTTGCAAAGCACAATACATGTACATGTATATAAAACAAAAACGCCAAGTCGCAAATGGTGCACATCCCACTTTGTTCCAAGATCGGATTTCACATGATTGAGTTATCAATACTGAACACTACATGAGGCCGAAACACGTCGGCAAGCTTGTTGATACGGTAACTATAAAGCAATCGCCAAAGTCAGCTCAAGTTGAACTATGACTGAATAAAATCCTGCTCGAGTTGCACGAACAGCACTGCTGGGTCCGACAGTCAAATATCATATGAATATGACCGCGGCGGCGGGCGTTTGGTGACGTTTGTCTACCGGTAGGGCTTGCTGTGACCGCCAACACGCAGGTCACCTGCTGCTTCGAGTTTGCCTCCACCTGCCAGGTGGAGGCAAACTCGAAGCAGCCACTGCGCCTGTCTCCGGGCACGAACAGTAGGCACCGTCCACTAGCGTACACTAGCGGCGTAGCTGCACGCCGATTCAACTTACAGGTCAAGTGCAGGTGTGCGGTACAGTAGTGAGTGGGCGGGCAGGACTTGCTGCTGCGTGCCACGCAGTGCGTGGTACAGCACCGCAAAGCTGCAAGTTGACTGGTTTACGGGAGCATTCGGAAAGGTGACTCAAAACGGAAAATTGCCAGCCTAGGTGTCGCCCTTTGTTATTAAATAGTGTGGTCGTCCTCAACGTCACGGCAACCGACGTTGGCCGCGCTGCATGAAGTTTCGCCATCGGGATTGCTACCTTACTGCTATGTCGCCGCTGGAGACAACAATTTTGGAGCTCGTAAATAATACTGAACTTGAGAAGTGCGCGCCGAGTTATTATCCTTGTAAGTGTATCATCTTTTGCAAATATCTTTCATTTTGAGTTACCTTTTATAATTTCCCCTACTGTATCTATCAGGTGAGATAACGAGCAGCGTGCTTATTGTCCCACCAAACCACCCTGATGTGCGGCACGGGGTTGTAGTTTGAGCGAAGTGTGTGCAGATTTCTTCAGCTTCTCGCGAATCACCACCTCTACCTCGTGACCGCGGGGCTCAGCCGTGAGCTACGTCCACGCTCGTTGCAGTGCAGTACATGAAGCACAGCGCGCCCCAAGGAGATCACGCGCGATGAGTCAATAGCATGGGGGATACCTGTGGGCCAATCTGCCAGTATATTTGTTCCTTCGGTGCACTTCAACATGGCCACCACGGATTCGACGTTGATTGCCAAAACATGGAAGTCTCCCTCGATTGGATGGATATGTACCTGCCTGACTCACTGGCACTGCATGGCGTGGGTGCTCTCGGCCAGCGCATCCTCATCGCTGATGATCGCCGATGAGCTCCGTATATCTCGGCACCTCGTCCAACCAACATGGCTTCACTACCTTACACAGTGTGTGATACACACTGCGCTTGCCGTGATCGAAAATACCGAACTATCGACACCTTCAATAAGTGAACCGGTTACTATTTCGGTATTTTCAACAACGACGCTGTTATCGGCCAATCAAATCCCATTGTCAATCAAGACCAACCGTCACTCTCCGTCTATTAGCATGGCGTCGCCCTTCGTCTCGAGTCTGCGCACCTCTCTGGGCGCCACCGGCAGCAGCGCCGTCGTATCGGCGCCTGCCGGCTCCACCGCCGGCAAGTCGGCCATGATGTCGTTATTCTCGGAGCTGGACCTGGCGCTGGACGCCAGCGGCGCCGTCGTGGCCAGCTCGGCCAAAGACCTGCTGGCCTCCAAGAACGCCGAGAAGCAGGCGGAGGCCGAGCTGAAGGCCGCACGCGCGCTCAAGCGGCAGCAGAGCAAGATGGAGCAGCAGAACCAGAAGAAGGAGCAGCCCGTGACTGCTCTGAGTCAGGCGCTGGGCCTCTTCGACCAGGAGGTGGACGAGCGCGAGTCCTTCATGTCCCGCAACACCAAGCGGCGGCAAAGGGCGCGGGCAAGAACAAGGCGCGCGGAGGCTCCTCCACGACGGCAGCGCGTGGCCGCCGCCAGCGTCAGGACAAGTACAAGCGCGTGTAGAAGTAGAGTACTGTAGTCAACTTAATATGCTCATTTTTGCCACATTCTACAGTTATCTTGGGTTTACTATCGTCCATTACGGCACTCTTATTTACGGTACACGTCAATCACAACATACACTTGGCGAGCATCCTTGTCCATCATCTCAGTGCACAATAATGGATCGCGAGACCACGCCGCAGAAGCAGCGGCAGAAGGCGAGCGAGCTGAAATCTTCCCTCACGCCGCTTCCTTCTCACTATCTAACCTTCTTCTTTATCTACAGCGCAGCGGCAGCAACCGCCGCAACAGTAGCGCCTCCGCGAGCCATGGCGGTCCGTCCCGAGCCAGTATGAGTGGAGCAGCTCCAGGATCGGGTCAAGGCCCTGCACGCGGTGCGTTCCGCGGCCAGCAGCGGCCGCGCAGCCGCACGGCAGCACCTGCGCCCTCACCAGCTGCCATAATGTCCAAGCCGCCGTCCATGCTACTGCGTCCGCCCAGCGGCGCGTCCTCCGGCGTCCTCTACGAGCCCGATGCTCCCCAACTGCAGGTGAACACCCGACTCAGTGGCAACTCGGGGATAAGAGCACCTCCCCCACACAGTTTAAGAGCAAATAGCTCCCCGGGCTTGAAGCGGCCTTCAACTATCCAGCAGACCAAGATCGTGCCCCCAAACAGCAGCGTGAAGCTCATCACGCCTCAGATGCAGTTCGCCACGGATCTGTCGATGAAGCTGGGGAATTGTTTAGAACTCACAAACTTTACGGTAGTGGGGGTGCTGGGACTCGAAGGCGTGGGGAAGTCCACGGTGCTGTCGTTATTGGCGGAGAAGGACATTGGGGGACAGAAGGAGACTATCTTCTCGACCAGGAGCCTGGAGGCTGTGGTCATGGACCGCCATGAGACCACGGGCGTGGACCTGGCCGTCTCCATGGTGGGCGGGTCGGGGCATCCGACGATTCTGCTTGACTCGCAGCCGTTGCTCAGCAGTTCCATGCTGGCTGACGTGCTGGAGCGCAACGAGACGCCGAGGTTTGGAGCGCTCACGCCCGAGCAACAGGTGGAGGCTGCGTCTTTCCAGATCGCGGTCTTCCTGTGTGCCATTTGCCACTATGTGGTGATCGTGCATGACGGACTGGCGTATCAGGTTCCGGTCTATGACCTTTTACGGAAGATCGAGCACAAGTTTGCACAGTGCCGACTGCCCAGTGTCTCCGGTAGCAGCCAGAAGCACGCAGCACGGCTGATGTTTGTGGCGAACAACGTCGCGGACTCCGAGTTGTTCTATCGCGAGAACGAGCTCTTCTCCGCCCACGAGCGAGCGCTTGAAGCAGCGTGGCCACAAGCTCTCGTTCGCGTGCCGTTCAAACTGTCGAGCTACAGCGACCCGCTTGAGGAAGGCGGCAGTACAGCGTCGTTTGTGTTCCCGCATAGGCAGCGACCAGCTTCTGCGCGTGGGAACAAGAAGGGGTCAGACCGCAGCATGGTTGGTACCGACAAGTATTCCAGCTTTGAGGAAGCTGCACAGGATTTCCAGCGCTTTGTCTTGAGTTTATCCAGCTCGCCCTCGTTCTCAGCGCAGACGATGCCGATCTCGACAACCCCGGGGTCAAAACCTCTGCCACCGCCGCATGCGCTATCCTTGCGCGAATGGCTGAGCAACGCTTCCCGCGTATTTGAAGGCGTCCGGAAAGCGAGCTGTTTTACGGCGGAGTACTCGTCCTCACGAGACCATTACTGATAGCCAGAGAGTAGGACGATGCAGCAATAACATGTCGAGACGGTGAACAACACCTTAAAACTGGGACTAGCACCAAAAACTTGTTTCAGCACCATAAAATCCGTGAGCAGCACCAAATTGCACGGCACTGCACCGGCCAAGCAACAGGGCAGACCGCACATGAAACAGGCGCTCAGTGAGCTCGGCATTCAGCCAATCAGTGCTCAGTTGCTAGAGGCAACCTGCTCACTGAAGGCAACGTGCCGCTGACGGCGCTGCCTGCACCGCTGCTTCGCTGATAATTTACGATGCCGGCGCTGAATTCACTTTATATTGATTAGATATAGACCATCCATACGAGGAAATATTCTGTAGGACATTCATCGTACCGCAACCGGCATCCCAAGTCGCAGGGAAATATTGACTATCGGCGTTCTGCGACCCGAGCAAGCGTTTCGAGCTGCCAACAGCTAGAAACATGGCTTTATAGAGAATATATACACACGATGCATCCGCGCATTTCCTCTTCAGGCCTCGCATGGGACCCTCAATGCGAGAAGCTCACCACCGCTTCACTGATCTTCAGGCACCTACCTCTGCCTCGGCCTGTAATTCGACCACCAGCAACGATATTGGCTGTTACTGACCTGACGTACTAAATATTGATGCAACACGAGCGCATACAAAGGCGCTTGTTGGAGTTTCCTCGCATGGATATGGCAGAATAGAATGAGTACAACACATGCCTAGACTGCAATGAGGCATCAGTTTTAGTTCCGTTGAGCCGAGTTGCTACGGATCGGCGCAATTTTCACAGCCTGATGTATGTATGAAGCTATTGTTGCATTTACCGCCACACGCCTTAAGTAACGACCGATCCAATCTACAGAGGTAGCTTGTATGAAGTCCCAGCCAAAACATTCCTTGCAAGAAATGTTGCGCGATTAGCAAAGTTACTTCATGTAGTGATATCGCTTCGCAATTAGGTACATTGATGTCACTTAGAATTCCAACGACTCCCTATATCATGTAGTGGCAGCGGGACCCTTTAATAACATTATTTCTGGTAGCTGTCAGTGATTAAGACGACTAGGCTTACCAAACAATGTTGTCTACCCATGGTTGGCTACCGTAGCGTAGCTATAGTTACGTCTTGCGAGGATTTTGATTCCGCGGCAGCTACATGCCCCCTCGGTTGCCAATGTGGCTCCGGTCAAACTGCAAAACTATAGCTATAACAATTCATTGTTTCCATCGTGCATTATTGAATATGTACTCAACTACTAAATGACTAGCTTGCGGACATGATGCAATGCGTGACAGGGTTGAGCCTCGCACCAATTGCTAGACCACGTGACTGCAGGTTTTGGTAGCCTGTGATCTCGCCGCGGCAGCAGCTAGCAGCTGACCCTACTTAACTTCACGTCGTTGGAGGTTGCATTGCAGTTACTGTATGTTATCCTTAATGCTACATGTATCTAAACTTCTACTACTAACTTGAGAATCTAAGAATGCCATAAGTCTGTGTGCCAATGCTACAACAGGCCACGAGTATAAACTACTCCTGCGCTTACTGTTCGCCTCCAAGACGCGCGAGTGGGGCGTCATTCGGTTCGTGATATCCGTATCTACATGTTCCATGCGAGCAAATGGCTCCTGCTCCCATCCTAACCCTCCAGGACGCGCGCTCTTAGTGTGAATCGCTTCGCATTAAGTTAACCTATATGATCCATGCGAGCAAATTAGTCCTGCGCTCCCCGCACGCCTCCCAGACGCGCGAGCGTAGTGTCAGCCGCTTTGTAACATACTAGCCTGTAAGGTCCATACGAGTAAATGACCCCTGCGCCGGCCATACATCTCTTAAGCTCCCTAAAGTAGTGCCTGAGGCTTGAAAATACTCATGTCGTGGTACTCCATGCGAGCAAACATGCTCTAGCTCTTTGTATTAGTTGGAAATACGCCGCGAGCTTCCTCGTAGTGATACACGCTGACATTGAGCTATGCACCTTAATTTGTGACTGACCACCACCCCTTTATGAGAAATTAGCAGCTTGCTGTGCCAGACGAGCCTGCGGAATGGACCGTCCATCGTCCACTTCCGTACCGTCCATCGTCCACTGCCGGACCGTCCGGCTGTACTGGTTCTATCTATTTGGTGCTACAGGCGGCCCCGGGGAGGTGATACCGACAGCGCGCCTTACGCTATTGGCAGCGCGACCAAACTTGCGCATAGTACATGCAAGCCGCAAATTACCAAAAGTTGTATTGTACTCGTCATTAATGATTGGACCAAAATTTTTTAGCATGCCAGATATAGCGGCATAGCTCCCCAAGTTCTTGCCCGATCAGAGCGGGGAGACCCGGAATAGCTTCGTGTTGATCTCGACCATTTAGTCAACAATTCGCTACCTGCTAGAATGTCGGAGTCGGGCGATGAACGGGAAGAGTTGTCGCCCGGTCAGAAGTATCGTTTTCTATTGCGAGAGGACGATTCATTGTACTTTTTCGTGTTCAAACAGGTGTTTTCGCTGATAATCCAATGAAATTCACGTATTTCTGCAGATAAGTGCCAACCCTTTATCCGCATCATAGGAGCCAAAAGCAATGGTTTTTTGTAGCGCTTGTAGCGCTAAAACGGCTGCGAATTGGTCGATTTCGACTCGATTTTCGGAATCCTCGGGCGAAACAACCCCTTATATCTAAACATCGCCATAGGGTTTTTGTGATTATAACGTTCAAACGACAGCCTACATTCTGGTCCAATGACTAATGACGAGTACAATAGCAACCGAGCTGAAAATCATCGGATGGTTCACAGCGGTGATCAGGGACCGCCATGCATAACTAGTACTTCAGAACAGCACTACAAGCCGGGCTTCAACGCACCTGCAGCCGTCCTTGAAGCAATGCAAGCAGCACGTCGCGTTGCAAGTAACTCCGCACCAGAAGCTTTGACGTCATGGCCTACATCATCAACTCGGCCTGTGTTTGCAGCCCAATGGGCTTCGCGTATGACACCACCACTGCTGCCTCAACTCCCAGTACTGGTGCAGCCTGCCACCACGCTTCGGCAGCTACATTATAGCACCCTGGAAGAAGCGTTGTGTCAGCTTCAACTATCGTCTCCACGGCAAGCTACCGTTTCGGACGCAGCTACTTTTCTTCAAACAAGCTACCAAGACGCTGCAAGCGCCGGTTTGAGCGAACCGCTGCCTCCGCTACTAAGTGTGTCGGCTATTATGGCGCATGATCGACTGGAGTCTGCCCGAGAAGACAATTTTGAAGAGCCAGCTATTAGACAGCAGGCAGCAGGAGCGCAATTGTGGCACGTGCCTTGCTTGGCGGAGCGAATGTTCCGAACCCCAGTGGAAGCTCAACGCGCGCTGAACGCTTTTGCGCGTCCCCATGGCTATGCCATTGTGTACAAAGGGACTAGCTATGACAAGCGTCGCCAGAAGCGGCTCATCCGCTACGGCTGTGATAGGCACGGCGCTCCACGGAGCCATCGCGAGCACTCCAACCCGCCTAAGCGGCTAAATGTAAGCAGCCGAAAGTGTGGGTGCCTCATGGAGGTCTACCTCGTGCGTACGGCTGGCAGTCACGGCGATATTGGCTGGCTGCTTCAACATCGCGGTCGGGCTAACCAACACAATCATCCGCCATCCTCGCACGCAGCTTCGCACCCGATGCATCGTCGAGTGTCACACACAGAAGCCGCACGCCTCGCGATTGCATTAGATGGAGAAACTGGCGCTACCGCGAGACAGACTATCGCACGTCTACTGGTAGAAGACCCGGGGCTTCTTCTAGTACCTCGCGACGTGTACAATGAAAGAGCTCGTGCAACTCGCGCTGCGCTCGGAGGGCTGTCAAGGATCGAGCGGCTACTCCAGAAGCTACAAGATGGACCATTTCAAGTGAACTATCAGTATGACGAGCACCATCACTTGACCCATCTATTTTTTGCTCACAACGACGCAATTGACATCTACCGAACCAACTACGACGTTATCATCATGGACTGCACGTACCGCACAAATCGGTTCAACATGCCCCTGTTCAACATTATGGGGGTGACAGGAATGAACACGACGATTCATATCGCCCAAGTATTTCTGATCGGGGAGGAAGAGCATGATTTCCGGTGGGCTCTTCGGCAGCTGGAGCATCTTTTATCACGGCAAGGAATTCCACCACCTCAAGTGTTTCTGACTGACCGGGATTTGGCGCTGTTGAACGCGCTAGAACAAGTTTTCCCAGACACGCCTGCGTTGCTGTGTCTGTGGCACATCATGAAAGACGTTCAGGCCCATGCTCGCAGGGTATCCTTCCCCAGGGAATTTGATCCTGTCACATCGCTACTCCAGGACTCGGGAGATCACCAGACCTTTTGCGAAGCATTTCTGCGTGTAGTGTACGCACCAACGGAGGAGGACTATCACTTCCGTCGGCATGAGCTACACTTGCTGACTGCAGTTGAAGCATCATATATCGACGACGTGTGGCTCGACATTTGGAAGCGGAGAATCGTTCGTTGTTGGACTGATCAAGTGCTGCATTTCGGGATGCACGCCACATCACGGGTGGAGGGATACCATGCTACGCTAAAGAGTTGGCTGGGGACATCCAGCGGCGACTTGCTAACAGTACACACGCGCATGGAACATTGGTGGAGGCAGTCGATTGAGCGACACTGGGTGCTTCACTCCAATGCGGAAGTGTACGTGCCCATAAGACTGCGCGACATATTTTTCGCTGCTGTCATCCGAGTTATTCACACACACGCGTTGCTGCGCTGCGTGGAGTCACTTCAGCGCGTGGAAACTCTCCTTAAACCCTGCACCAGTTCGTATGAAATGACCTGGGGCATTCCGTGTGCACACTCGCTACACAAGAGAGTGACTACAGGCGTTGGACTGCGGCCTACAGATTTTCATCCGCACTGGTGGATTCGTCGGCACCAAGCACCGCTCGAGCTCCCGGCTAGAATCCTTGAGCCGGAAAGAATTGAAGATCGCAGAGCTCGCAGAGCTCTGGAACGCCGCGCTCGTCGACATGCAGCTGGCAATGGCCTGCGAGGTACTCGACGCATTCCATCTAACTTCGAAGTGTACAGCAACGAGTAAAGCTAATCACCTTTGTGTGACCACGTGTACGAGCCAAACGTGATATGCGTCGTGTGAACGTCAATACACTCTCGAGATTCCATACTACGATCGTTGACCATGCCACATCACTCATGGGCTTGATCCATGACAGAACCCTTGGGTCCAAAACTTGGATCCATGACTATTAGGCAGTAGTACCAATGTGAATCCATGAAATACAAGTTGGATCCATAAGAGACAACTTGGATCCATGACTATTAGCCAGTACCACCAGTGCGGATCCATGAGAGACAACTTGGATCCATGATTATTAGGCAGTGCCACCAGTGCGGATCCCTGATATACGAGTTGGATCCATGATTATTAGGCAGTACCACCAGTGCGGATCCATGATATACGAGATGGATCCATGAGCGACAACTTGGATCCATGACTATTAGGCAGTACCACCAGTGCGGATCCCTGATATACGAGTTGGATCCATGATATACGAGTTGGATCCATGACTATTAGGCAGTGCCATCAGTGCGGATCCATGATATACGAGTTGGATCCATGAGAGACAACTTCGATCCATGAGAGACAACTTGGATCCATGATTATTAGGCAGTACCACCAGTGCGGATCCATGATATACGAGATGGATCCATGAGAGACAACTTGGATCCATGATTATTAGGTAGGCAGTGCCAATAGACCTATACTATATACAACTCATATCCGGGATACATTCAAAACACACAATACATAGGAATACCATTTCGTGTATTGAGCTGTGGTTTACCTTCTTTTTGCATCGGTTGCATTGCGCGTCTTACTTCTCAGTGCTGCCGTCAGCGTTGTCACCACTACCCTCGCTTCCATCCGCGCCGTGGCAGTTGTGAACATCGTACGTATTTTTCTTTCCGAAATGGTGCTTGCACACCTTACAGTACGCACCTTTGTCGTTGTTTTGCTTGCGCTTCGTAGCGATCTTCTCCTTGTCCGGGTTGTCGTTGCAGTATCGCACATGGTTCGATAAAGCCCGCTTACCGTCACACCTCTTGAAGCAGTGCACACATCGGTAGAACGCCCACGCAACCCGCTCAACCACCCCCGCATTGTGGTCGATGCCGTCGATATTCACACACCCTTGAATCCGTACGTTGCGCTTAGAGCTTGCCACTTCAGCATGTGGCAGGTCACCTCGGTAGACGAGCATGTCACCGGGTTGCATATCGTCGAGAACCATCCAATTTTCTCGTAGCACGTTGCCCGCAAAAGCACCCGGTACAACCGTCAAAACCGTCTCCGGCTCAAGCACAAGCAGGAACGAAGCCTGCACCCACTCTCTCGCATTGATCGCTTCAGCTGTCTCACTCGCCGAGAAGTCTCGGTGCAGGCGCTCAGCCTCTGCACCTGGTTGTGACTCAAGCACAGACAGCCGCTCGCACACACTCCACGACGGATGAAGCTGGGACGCAAACGCAATGAACCGTTCCAGCACAAGCCGAAATGCGGGGTGGGCCGACGCAGCATCGGTTCGCATGTCCACATCCATTTGACGCCGGTTCTGATCGCCCAATTGACGAAGCCACTCACGTGGATGACTTGCGTTAATTGCGCGGAGCACAATGTCAACTTCATCATCACTCAATATACCAACGACAGTTGAGTATCCCTGATTCCAAAACGTTGCCATTATTGATGTAATGGGCGTAGGGCTGGTAGCGTCGCTGTCTTGCTCACTTGCCACAGCCGCATCTTGCGGACCTTCAGCCGTAGTATCATTGGTCGCACCGCGCAGTGTCGGTGAGCTCTCGGGGTTGCTGGCAGGGCGTGCACTCGAAATGCCTTCCACTACAACCAGCCCTTCACCCCCTCCTTCAATATCCACGCCAAGCCTACGAGATTCCGCAGGTTTCTTGCTTTTGCGGCACTTCGACTTAGAGGCACCCGCACCGTTCCCACTTGAGCCGATACCGTTGGCGGCGGCAGGGATCTTGCCACTCGGTCGAGCACGACCGCCGGAACGGCTCTTGTCTCGGCCGCGGGCAGCCTTCTCGGCTGGACCACCAGCCCTATCGGGGCTGTCCGTGCTCGTCATGCCAGCGGTTGCAGGTCCACCATTATCAGCGCTGTCATCCTGACTGAGATCGCCGTAACCAGTGCGAGGGGTCTCGTGCGCATGGACGCCGACAGTCTTCTTCCTACTTCGACAGTGGCTGGCCTCCTCGACGTCGGCAGGGGGCTCGCCAGGATCTTGCACACTCGAATCGGACGTAGCTCTCCCTCCGGCGGTCGAATCATCGGCGCGACTACCGGCTACTTCCTCAGAGTCTCCTTCGCTGCGGGCCTTAGCACGTTTTTGCTGCTAGGGTGGCCAGCATCCTTGGCGGCACTGCGCTTCACTTTGCTGCGAGCATCGCTTTGAGGCCCGCGCGCACGGCTCCTAACGCTGGGGTTTAGCGGCGGCGACGAGGTTGGGCTCATGCTTGGTCGGTGGGCTCAGTGACTTAAGGTGGGTGGCGGTTCTTGGGATCTGGACCGCAACCAGGCTCTGTCGCAGGCGACCTTCCGTGTGATATCAACTTTTGTCCGTATCGAGCTCAACGATTCCCATCAGTGACAAGCGACGGGGCCGCTACACCTTTTTTTTACAGGACTGCGCTGCCAATAGCGTAAGGCGCGCTGTCGATATCACCTCCCGCGGCCCCGCTAGATGTGCACTTGCGACAGGCAATGTACCTTGCCGATCATGTGCAGATGTAGATGGGATTTGCTTGACCTGGTCGGGGCAATGTACTGAGGTAAATGAATTTGGAGCTAGAAGTGTCGCATTGCGGGAAGTTGTGTGCATGTGCAAGTTGCTACAGACAACGACGGAAAAATCCGGCGTGACTGAATGCCATCCTTCATAGTTAAGGAGTGTAACACAAAATCCGGCACAGATAAGAAAAAAACATGATTGGCTAAAAGGTTGCGTAACTGTTCAAAGAAAAAGCAAAAAACCGAATGTTCTGCAAAAAAGCTGCATTTTATTCAAACGCTAATCTCAGGATACTGAGGAATAGCTGCCTTGAAGCTCCTAATTACAGTGCTTTCGGGGATGGCATCCCAAGCAGCAATCGTAGCGCGAACGGCACGGAGCCGCTTTTCCTTAGCATTGCCACCCGTGATGCCAGACCAGTTCGAGCGCATCTTTGCCTTTAGTGGCCCCATTACACCGACATCCAGCGGCTGGCAAGCAGCCGTGCTGTTTGCGGGTAGAGGGACCACTGTAGCATTAGCAACTTCAGCAACGACCCGCTGCCCCTCTTCCGACACATGACACTCAAAGTTGTCAAGAAGGAGGACAGCGGGTCCATCAACTTCATATTTTAGCAACTTTTCTACGTAAAACCGCCACGTAACAGCGTCCATCCAAGCGTTCTCTTGGACGGTGTAGAAGTGCCCTTCCGGGTACTCTTCGAACTCGCTTGTCTCGATTCGACCGCCCAGCTTGCCACGCAGAACAAACAGAATCGGCAGCTTTTTCCCTAAAAATAGTATAACAAATACATGTTAGTTTAAAAAAATAAAATTAAGAGAACAAAAGAAAAACTTACCATCAGCTCGAATTGTGAGCACAGCCGTCATGCGGCCGGTGTGCTTGGTCGTGTTCGCAATCCTCGCAGCGTCCCGCCGACCTCTTCCCGCCCACATCCGAGCCGGAGGCATGTCAAAGTTGATGGCAGTCTCGTCCACGTTGTACATACCCTCCGGCCCGTACGCGGCGTGCGTCTTCCAGAAGTCCAGGGCGAACTCAGCGCGCGTTTGCTCCAGCTCTTCGGTGCTCTTCTTTGCCGTTTGTGGCTTCTGGGAGGTAAAGCCATGCCTAAACAAACAAATAAAGGTAAATATTAGGAAAATGGATAGATTTTTAACAAACAGCAAAATTAGTTACCGAATCGCGAGTCTCTCGACCATGCGCTCAAGCGCCAGGATGCCGCTCCGCTTCCTTTGCAGGTAGTCCTCGACCCACTCGGTCTCGATTGCCCACATGAAGGACATGATGCCACGTGTAGTGAGGGCCTGTACATTATAGCATAAAGTTTAACGGTTATACGCTACAAATTATGAGATTCTAAAAAACTTACCTTCTCTTCGCGCCGCACGTCCTTCATGAAGGTGACGACTGCAGGAATGTCAGGAAATACTTCCCGGCGGCCCTGGCCCTTCAGGGACTTAGAGGTGGAGTGGCCAGTGAAGCTAAAAAGCTTTTCAGCTTGCTTCCACCAGCCATGGACAGTGCCCCGAGCAAGTTGGAGCTCGCGGGCTGCCTCCTCCACCCCTACATCTTCGACGACTCGGACCACTTCGCGCTTCTCGCGGACGGTGTAGCTCTGCTGCTTCTTCTTCGGTGGCGGCGTGTCTTCCATGGCTCTAAAACCAGTGTGAGCGGCTCAGTCGACCAGCTCCAAATTAGGCAATGGCACACGGGGATTTACCAGAGCCATTCAAAAATTAAAACGTGGTGATTGGTTTATTTTAGTGAATAAAATAAATTTGATTGGACAAAATTATCGCTTGTTTTGTATGGACATGTCTATGGAATGCCGGGTTTTGCGTTGCCGGGTTTTTCCGTCGTTGTCTGTACATGGCAATAGGAAATGAAAGGCTCGCGTTGGGGGTTACTTCACACGAATCAAAATTGAGGACAGTATCGACCGCTACAGTGCTGGGCTTCCGCAAGAGATCACGATTCTTACAGCTGTAAAGTGGGCCACTCAAGGCTTGGGACGCAGTTACTCCCGACACGATCAGGAATTGCTGGAAGCACTCGGGAATTATCGACTTAATGTCGATGCGCCGCATTCTCAACTAACTTTAATTCAATATGATGATGAGGTCCCGTACTGTAGTTGCAAGCTGCCAGCGGTCAACCCGCGAGAGCGCCAATCTAATTGGCAATTTCCCACTACAGTCATCGGTATGTTGATTCCCTCTGCGTGGCCTGCATTGGCTGCAACTTTTCATCGACTTTGCCCTCTTCGACCTCGTCAGACTCTGCATCCTCATTGTCCGGAGGTAAGTACATTCGACTGACTGGTAGCGGCACAAAATTAATATGGGCTGGTAACTCCATCTCTTCATCAAAATACCTGACGTCAATGAGGTCCCGCAGTCTGTTATACAGACATGCTGTCACTTCCCCCGACAATATCATCATGAGCGACCCCGAAGGTTTCTCAAACGCCGTATTGCGCTTCTGTGACTCTTTCACTCAGCGAGGTATTCTCCTATTGTGCTGTTAATAGTAGGGAGGAGGTTCTGCACGCCAACCATGTTTTGATACGTATTTTAGATTCATTTTGCGCTGAAAACCCATGTTACGAAGCGAGTTTACAGCAATTTCTCAAGTACTCGCAACGCTGCGGTGCTAGCCGCTACAAACTTAGATCTGTTCTTAAGAAAGCAGCTTACCGAAGGTCCACGAAAAGCTATAAAAACCCTGAAAAAAAATCAAAGACACTCCGAGTCAGTTCTTCAGAGGGAATATATTAACGCAAAACAATAACTTACGACTAAGATTCTTATCCGAGTTTTTTTTACGGTATCCATAGAGTACGACGCGAAACGTTATGCTTACTGCGCGGTAGACACGCGATTGCGTTCATTACAGTAACAGCTTACCAGGGCTGTGGAAATATAGATTGTTTATTGATTGACGGCTCAGATCTGGAACAGTCAATTATTGCAATTTCAACAATCTCAAAAACAAAAAGCTGCAATCTAAGTTCTCGCTTGTATTTCCTCTGAAAAGTTAAAATTACTATAAAGATGAAAAAAGTTTACAAGAAACAGGTATTGTAAAACATTTTGAATTTGAAAATTTAAAATATTTTTATTACTATATTAATAAAAAACTTTACAAATTGAAACTACAGAGCAGCGGAAGACATAGAAATATTTTTTAGGAGCTAGAATCGAGTCCATAGGCTTGACGTTGCATATTGCTCTACAAAATCAGTTAAGGAACAATATGGGAACGAGATTGCCGATTGAGATCACAAAACAATCAATAATTGTGATTGACAATCTTGGCAATATTACAATCGCAATAATATTTTCCCCAGCCCTGACAGCTTACTATTACTATTTGCTTTCCACTGTCTTGCGCAAGCTTGGCAGCTTGAATGCGATCATTTCAAGGCATTTGGTTGACTTTCGAATAGCCAGTACGTAAGTGGTGTGCTTGGACTTTCGAGTGTAATAGCTTAGTGAGAATTCGTGTGCCGTCCACTGAGGCAAACTCGGCAAAAGAGTGGCGTTATGAAGCTCATAATTAATCTCTATAAGACGGCGGTCCACAGCTTGCATTATACTAGAGTTTTTTTGATCGTTCGTGAAAAAAAATGGTTTTGTGAAAAATCCATCAAGCTGTGTATGAGATTGAGATAATGGACAGTAAGAATCTGGAAGGCTTTGATGAAGCCGTTGAGGCTTGCAAGAGCGTCAAGGGAGAGAGGGTAAGTTCTACAGAGAGAGGTTGGCAATCTACAGAAACAACGTACAAACTACAGAGCATGCGATTTCGCTACAGGTGTCCAAAACATTCTATCGAGACCCACGGATTAATTACAGAGCGCCGTGACCAACTACAGAGCTGGTGCCCAGGGAACTAAGCCCACTGACTGGTACCTTTTTGGACTAATTTTTGGTCCCAGGACCTGAAGCGTGCAGCTCAAACGGCTGCAGTTGGTCAGCGGGTAAGAGGCAAAGCGAGCTTTTGGGGTATGTATGGGATCGCGCGCACAGCTAGCAATGTACGATACGCCAATCGCTTGCTGCTAAAGGTTGCGCACACTTTGACATTGCATCATCTAAGCCTTCGCGCCATCGCAAGCTCAACCTCGGTAGCCCGCTGCGCAAAACCCACCCTTGGGCGCAGGAAGCTTCTGCCTAAGCGGCGGGGTGCAGTGCTTTCTTCATAATGATGAATCACACCAGAAGCTTGTGTTCCTGCTTGCCAATTTATCTAATAGTATTTGGAGGCGCTGCCAGCATCCATAATGCCCGCCCCAGTCATTACTAAAAGTCCAGTATGTTAACTACGGCGTCAATGCTGCTGGTGTTGCCGTCGAGCTTCAAGTGTTTCCACGGAACCTTTTCGGACTGTGTGTGAGGATACCGGCAGAAGATAACACGTCCTAACTGGTGTCCTATTCTGCCCTGTTGCCCTAAAATCGGCGCTAATTTATGGTCACTGTAGGTCACCATAGTAAATCGTTTTATTGTGCTTTGGCCTAGATAGAGGAAGGCCGGTCCACAAATCAGGGCACAAATCAGAGGGGGCAGCTGTCACGTGTGTGCTTGAAACCCAATAGCCTTGAGTTGTAGCTGAGCTTGAGAAAAGCTGGAGCTTGAGTTGTAGGCGTGAAAATTGAGAATGAGATTGAAATGAAAGCAGTGAGAGCTCCTATCCTATGATAGCTAGCTACATGTGTACTATCCGCGAGATTCCTTTGTTTGTGGCGTCTTGGAGGCTGATCCACGAATGGGTAGTTGCAGCTGCGTATCGAGAGCGTGTGCTCACGCTAAGAGTCGAGGTTCTGGTTGAACCATGACAGCAGCATGGACGATCTCGATTTATTATAGATCGGCTCGAATTGCGCTTTTGAAAACGCAAAAGCGATCGATTTGCCGTTGATCGACCTCGTTCTGCTAGGAGATCGACCTAGAGCCCTGATTTGGCTTGTCGTAGCTCGAGTTGTTGGCCGGCTTAAATAGATCGATCTGCCCCTTTCTTTGACCTCGTTTTATTAAATCGACCTCGACTTATTATAAATCGAGGAGAGCTCCAAGTCAAAACGACAAAACGTTTGCAAAGCACAATACATGTTAGGACAACACAGCCAGTATTTGGACAAGTTCGTTTATTTTATGTCGACTTGCACTTGTCGCAGCAATTTATTTCAGCACTCGTTCAATCCTCTTCGTTAGATGGTACCCGCCCGGTCGAATACAGGTCAAGAAACAAAGACACCCCTGTGACACAGATGTACGTGGCGATTTTTAGTAAGAACACGGGTACATATCTACTGCGTATCTATCTATCAGTTCCCTTGGAATGCCAAAGAGCCGAGTCTGTGAGTGCGCTTTCGCATCGCGCAAACTCGTTGGGTTTTTCAGTGAGCAAGTCCAGCTCATTTCGCAATTAGCCTGCTCCTGATTCAGCAACATGCCTCGCGCCATTACTTCGACCTCATCGCCCGCGTCAAGCCCTTCACCGGCTTCGGCGCGCTCCGCTTCCACCCGCCCCGCAACTCGCCAAGCACCAAGGCGAAGCTCCACGCAACGTGCAAGTACGCGCACATCCGCTCCGTGCAGACGACAGTGAACACTACAGTAACTATCTTCGCCGCCTGAACCACATTGGAACAACACGTCTACAAGCAAGACGTGAGACCAACCGGCGTGCTCGTGAGCACCGTTTGCTTCGCCTGGCCACGGAAGTACCGCCCGTCGACGACGAGGACAGCAGCGGCAGCGAAGACTCGTTGACACAGCTCAGTACCGCGTACTAGGCGTAAAAATAGTATGCTGCGTCGACCCAAACGCGGCCAGGCTGCTCTCACTCAGATATCGACCCTCTTAGTAAACCAGACTTCGTTTATTCTACTGGTAGTCGGCAATACTATAGTCCCACTATCGCCCCATCTCGCACAGTATTAGATTGGATAAACGACGCTATAGTTATCTGCGTTGCTTTTGATCCGCAAGGCAACAATAGCGTTAGAGACCGACATCTGGTATAGAGGTCTAATAATATCCGCTGTCACACCATGCTCACAGCATGATACAGACAATCCCCTCGCTAGTCATGGCGTCGGGAACCCACTTTTTATTCCTAGATAAGGGTATTCCTGTCGTAAGGTGTACCATGGGGTGGTACATTAGACTGTACCACATATATGGTACACATTGGTGCAGTCTTTTGGTTACATAGACCTAAAGAGGCTGCTCAAATCGATGAGCGGACATGAATGAAATTCGTGTAGACTAGAGTCCATCAATGCCTACTGGAGAGGGGCTGTCCTAACTGTGCGTAGCACAGTATAGGACTCGCCCCCTGCCCCGGATTCGTACGATAATGTAATAATACGATTAACACTTCCGCTTAACTAAATCGAGACGAATACAATACCATGCAAAGAAAAGTTGTCGAGTCAAGTATGCTCGTTGCTCGGCAGGCTGCGTGGGGATACTGGTCGATATGTTCTGCTCGGCCACGAGCTACCCGCCGCTGCTGGGTCTCGACCTACCTGTCGCTGCTAGCCTCGTGCTACACGCTTCGTGGACTTCAACGGCCAAGTAGTGCGTAGTAAACTTTTCAAAAGAAAAACTATATAGCGCCGTGACTTATAAGTCGCTGGCATTCGAGAAACCCCGCTGCCGCCATTATCAGCGTATCCTGTAGCTTCGATCCAAGCTAGCCCTAAATATACTTCCCATCCCAGATTGGGGGGTATTTAAGAGCAACGCGAAGTAAGGACACGTATGAAATACCGTTTTGCCAAGCTAACACCTTACTTGCGAATGTTCCTAAAGTCACCCCCATGAGGGACACCAAGGCCAACACCTGTCCCAGCCCCCTCTGGTTAGCGGCCTGACCTAGTCCCATGCCAGTGTTGTGGAACAAAAGAAAAGCAAAAACTTCAGGTTGGTGAACGCAAAGCAAGTAAAGAGAAGGACGCCGGAAACTCCGCATGCAAACTCACAGTATTGGGGCTTCGCCCAATAACGATATATACCTCGGTAACACCGAAAAGGATAAAAGTATATTTAATATAATACCGTAAGACGTGTGGGGCATGATGTAGGTAATGATACTGATGTGCAAAATAAGTTGCCACGATAGTATTGAGCCCCATTCCACTAATGTTGGCAGGCACCCAAGCTCCATTCTATTCAAAGGAACGGTACTAGCAGGTCTGAAAGCCAGCTCCGAATGCTAATGCAAGCTTTAAATATGAAATGCGGCACGAAAAAATGGACAATAGGAGCTGGTATCCTGGTTAGACTACTGCAGACGTCCTGAACAGAATTGACTTTTCCCATAGTTAAGCACCCCAACACATTCATAATCCGTGATTTTCTATTCCTTATGCCGATTGAGGGGTGAGGGGGATATTTACTTGGCTTTGTATGGGACGGTCATTCAGAAATCGTTGGGACCCACCTTTATATTCCTGATGAGCGGGTATTCCTATCCTAGGGGATCGTCTGTATCTCAAAGGTAAAAGGAGGACGCATGTCATGGCCGCCTGATTCTCGAAAGTCTAAAGTCTCCAAAAGATATTTACATTAGTGGGTCTCGGTTCTGGCAGCAGCAAGATAGCGCTCTTCGAAAACCCTTCAAATTTCCCCCAATCAGAGACCGAAAGAACTGAGACCCCCATTGTAGTTCGGCAGCAGCAGCATGCCCCATGCGTGGTCTTCTCGCTCATTTAGCCTATTGCTCAACTACATAGTGTGTTCATGCATGTGTAAAGGTTATAGGTGCCCTGCAGCGTGCTGTGGCATGTTGTCACATGCTTGCGATGCAAGGACTCACTGCTAGGTGGTCGTCGAAGGTCAGATTGACCTCGCGACGGTCGATCCGCTCGACCCCAGCAGCCCCATGCTATCTGATCCACCGAAAGCACCTAGAGAGGACTCATATACGTCGGGGGACGTCAGACCCCACTGCCGTTGCTCCTGGGGCGGTCCGGTAATGTAGGTGGTAGGCATCTTGCTGCTGCCTGCGCTATACTGCACCAAAATCGTGGCAGTATGGAAAGGGGTTGGCAGCAAGATAGCAGCCGTGTTTTAGCCAATCACAGCCCATATCCTTCAAGATGTGTAAAAGCGCTATCTTGCTGCTGCCAGAACTGAGACCCACTATTGCTTGAAAACTATGCAGAGTTAGACGAAGCTGTTTGGTGATCCGAAATCAGCAACATAGTAAAATTCTCTTTCAAGTGCTACCAGCTACAGGCACCCTCAGCGAAAATCAATGGGCAGGGCGCTGATGGCCATGGTTCCCTTCACCCCCTCCTCCCAAATGACCACGTTTTGTATGGGATTTGCATCACTACAAACTTGCCTATCATTTACATAAATCGAACTGAATGATCTTCCGTTGCAGGACTGACAGTGTCGGGCGAGAGCGAGCGGACGCGAGCCCCACTCGATGCATTCATCGATAACCAACACCCGCCGATTAGGCGGGGGCGTGTCTGAGCGAGCAAGCGAACGCGAGCGCTGCAAATGGACCTTTTGGTCGAAGGTCAAAAGTGCCTTTTTCGGGAGTAAGCCACTGTTGGTACGTATGAAGAAGCCCTCGGCTCTCATTGGCGTCCAGCAGCTCGGATCACCCATATTTAGAACAAAACCACCGAGCGAAGAAACCCACAAGATGCTCCAAGTGCAGCCTGCACTCATCTGCACTCTTTCCGCCTCCCAACCACACCGCTCAGGTCGTCGTTTAAGCCTCCCGCTATCCGTCTGCAATGCCGCGAACGCTGCTCCTGGTTCTACCCGTGGACGTCCCCGACTTGATGCTCGACGGGCCCCGCTATGCCGAAGTCACGTCCCGACGCCAAGGTGTGGTTCAGTCTAAACTCGTCCCCCAAGCGGAAGGAGAGCCGTCTCCAACACCCTCGATTTCGACGGACACTGTCGACCTCCGCCGGGTTCCACGCGCTGAATTACGAGAACGTCAGCCGGGGCTTTTCCTTTTCGTCCTGTGTACGCTCGCATGGACGGCACCTTCCGCCACGGCCAAGTCACAGCATACCACGACGGCGTGTATGTCATTCGGACAGAATCGGGAACGTTCGAGACACCACAGGCGTCTGTGACCGAAGTCGCGCCAGTGATCGGCATGCTGCTATGGAACGCACAGCTACATCCTTCCATTACGTCAGCGGCGTCACTTGACGCCAACCACAAACGAATTTTAGAGCGCCTGTCCGGGCAACAGGGTCAACGAGCCACCAAGGTCATCACCAGGTTACTAGCTGACGTGGTCACGCAAGCAACATTACCACGCACGTCGGATCTGATTCCCTGGATGTGCCCGAAATCTGGCCAAGACAGACTTCACCAGCTCGGTGACGTCATCAATTTCGCATTTTACAAGGACGGCAACCGGTCGGTACCGGCCAACGTAATGCTAGGCGCGACTTTTGCAGACCCAGTAATCCCAACTGTCCGAGGCAGTGGCTACAACACGCGCCGCAGCACTCGGACGTTCACGGAGATTGCTACTGTGGAGTAGCGCCTTCGCAGAAATCTCGCGGAGTCGATCTCGCACAAACTCGGCGCGTCTGAATAGCGGTCGCGCCGAGCAACTTATCTTTCCCGGTTGTTGGAGTAGCGTATCTTCGAAATACAGACCCAAGTCTTCGCAGGCTTCAGAGTTGGGGGGTTCTTGGTTGACGCTTGTTCCTTGTCGTAGGGCGTCGAGCCTTGGGCGTGCGGCGTTATCGGGCCGGCGTTTCCTTGGCGTTCCCGTCGGGCGTGCGGCGTTATCAGGCCGGTGTTTCCTGGGGCTTGTGTGGCGTTATCGGGCCTACACGGGGGTCTTGTGCACGGCGGTTATCGGGCCGGTGCGTTCCTTCGCCTAGCAGCGCGTTATCGGGCGCCCCTAAACGGTATACGTTTAACGTGCCTTTATCTCAGCACGGGTCTGTGGGGGTTGAGTACCCGAACCAACAAACGACGGGGGCCGCGATGTCGGGGCGGCTCTGCTTGCCGGCGCTTGGTGGTTCCCCTGGAACCGGAGGGAAGACGGGAGGTCTTTGTGGTTCAGAGAAATTTCGGGACTGAGTCCTTACCCTATCCTATGCCCTTGCTACTGGCTATCTCCTACTTCGTGCTTGCTAAGCCTACCACCCTACGTCTATCCTTGCGTCTGTCGTGCTTGCACTACCGTTCTTCAACCTGATTTGCGTAACATAATCAAGATCTCACCTCGACGCGTTTTGCTCGACGCGTTTTGGCTCGGCGGGTTTTGCTCGGCGCGTTTTGGGCTCGGCGGGTTTTGCTCGGCGGGGTTTAGGGGTCGACGCGTTTTGAAGAGACGGGGCTCTGGTCGACCCGTCGAGTGATTACACCTCACACTGGATTCTGGCGCCATGTCTCACCGCCCATCCCCTCGTCTACTTTCCCGTCCATCTCCGCAGCGCGTCGCGCCCCATCAACCGCGTCGCGCTCCATCCGTCGCGTCGAGCTCCATCACCGCGGCGCTGTTCTCGCCGACCATCGCGCTTTCTCCGCGGGGTGCTATACCACATTCGTCCCGCTGCCACGCACGCGCACTCCCCAGGTGGGTGTGTCGTCGCAGAACTCGCCCCGCGCTCTCCGTCCTCGCCATCACCATCGGCTATCATGGCTCGCCGCCACGACGTTGACGCCAACGACATCGACATGGCGGAAGAAGAGCTCGACACCGGCGACCTCGAGGCTGCCGGCTGCGTGGTCTGCGCCCTTGGCGCGCGTCGGCCTCGCCTGCCTGCTCCCTCTCCTGTCCAGCTTCCACCCCGGGGCCCCGTCCACTCCGTGTCAGCCCTCGTCGCCGACGCGCACACTCTCCGGCGTGAGAATCGAGCGTTGCGCGCCCAGTGCGAGTTCGTCTCCGTGCACAACGCTGGTCTGGCTGTTCACGCGTCCGTGTTACACGAGCGGAACCTCGCGCTCCGACGTCGCGCCTACGAGGGTTACCGTGCCGGCATGATTCGGCTCGAGCAGGCACTCCTCGCTCAGGAGCGCGCCGAACAAGACTACGTCGCCATGGAGGACCGGGTGGCCAACTTCCGCGAGCGCGCCGAGCGCACTGATGCCGCCGAGTCGAGACTCCGGGCCCAGGAGGCTGCCTCGATAGAGCAATACCGGGATCTTCAGGCCGAGCTTCCAGACTGCGCGGGGCCAGGTCGCCGACCTGACTGCCCGGCTCGTGCAGGCTCCTGCTACTTCGTCAGCCTCTGCGGTCCCGTTAGCGCAACTCTTCGCGGCGCAGGGTGAGCGTGACGACGCGCGCGCCGAGCGCGACGACTTGCGCGCCGAGCGCGACGGCTTGCGTGTCGAGCTCGCCGCCGCCCAGGCTGCTCTTGCTCCCGTCCAAACGCGCGTGAACTCCGCCGAGGCGGAGCGGGATCAAGCTCAGGGACAGGTGGCTGCCCTCGAGCGGCAGCGCGACGCGGCTCTCCATGAACGCGATCGTCTGCGTCGAACTCTTACGGTCGTCGAGCAGGAGCGTGATGGGGCTCGCGACATGCGGGACCAAGCGCTTCGAGCCTCGGTGGCCCTGAAGCGGACTCGAGACTCGGCCATCGCCGAGAGGGATCAAGCCCGTCAGGCCCTGACTACTCTCGAACAGCAGCGCGTCCCAGTCAACGACGAGCTTCGGGCAGCCCGTGCGTCGCTCTCCCAGAGCCGCTCGGAGGCTGCGGCGGCCCAGAGTCTGAACGCTCCGCTGCAGGACGACCTTCGGCGTACCAACGCTCTCCTGGTGGCTTACGCTGAGGAGCTCCGACGAGGGGCGACGCGTATCCGTGAGCTGGAGGAGTCGGTAAGCAGCGCTACGACTCTCCGGGTGGCGGCTGAGTCCGAGTTGGCGCGTGCCCAGGCGGGCGAGCTTCGAGCCACGTCCCGCGCGGCGTTATACCGAGCGGGGTGTCTGTCCTTACGCCAGTCTTCTCAGAGACGCCAGGGGACCGTCGACGCTCAGACGCGTCGCCTTAGCGCCCGGGTCGTCGAGCTGGAGGAAGAGCGCGACCTGGCCATCCGGGAACGCGACGAGCGCGCCGTAGCTTGGCGTCGGATGATCCGCGACGCGCGTCGGGGTCGAGAAGTGGCCCAGCGGGTTCGCGACGAGCTTGCCAGTCGGCTTGCCGGAATCGTCGCGTCGGTCGGCGGGCAGATCGACACCGCCGACTTGGTTCGCCGGTTGGAGGCCACGTTTACGGCGGAGGTGAACGCTGCCGTTCCCCTTCCTCCCGCTGTCCCGGGTCCAGTGACGCGTCCGGGCGGTTCCTCTGCCTCCGTCCCCGCCGTGCCAGCCTCGGGTACTGGAACGCGTGCGACAGCTTCCGGGGGGCTTCTACGAGTTCTTCGTCTTCGGCTGGGACCGCTCCGGCTCCAGCGTCTAGCTCTCCTCTTCGGCGGCGAAGTCGACGGCCGTCCACTGTGGCAGCCACAGCCGCTACGGACAGCGCAGTTACCCAGGCGTCGTCGGCTGCGTACTCGTCATCGGCCGCTACACCTGCAGCGCGGGCGCCCTCGGACGCGTCGCTATTCGGGTCGGAGTCGTCGGACAGCGATGTCCAGACACGACAGCCGAGGCCCAAGCGGCGGCGACTCCGGCAGCATGGATCGCGTCCTCGCTCGCCAGCGCGTTCTCCTCGGCGTTCACGCTCGCGTTCCCGCTCTCCCTCTGTGGCGTCGACGCGTTCGTCGCGGTCGGCGCATTCGGCAGGGGCGGCGGCTTCGCGTCGCTCGTCTTCTTCGCGTCCGACGCACTCGTCGCGGGAGGTCCTGCTGCGGCCGGCACCGGGTCCGGCCCTGGCCCAAGCGACTCAGGCGACTCCAGCGGCGACGACTCTTCCGCCTCCTCGTCGTCTCGTGCCTCGTCCTCGAGCACCGCCTCCAGTGGTCCGGCTGGGAACGCTACGGTAGCACCCTTCTTCGGCCCCGTGATTCCGCCCACCGGGACTCCGTCTGGCTGGGGGCAATCGCGTTATGCTCCTGGCCTAAGCGGGTGCGACGCCCCCGCCTCCACCTGATCACCGTGCAGGAACTGCGGACGCTCTTCCTGCCGCCACTCGGCTGGATTATTCCGCGCCATGCTCCCGCCCCGCCGGCGAACTGGAACCGGGCCCTCGTGACGCCGGCCAACGTCGAGGCGTTGTATGCGACTCGGCCTTGGCGGTACCTCGCCCAGACGGTTGAGGCGCTCCTCTTCGCGTCCGGTGACGCTGCGTTCCGCCCGTTCCTGCGTCGTCTCCGGCACCACGTCGAGCATTGGGCTCAGGCTTACTGGGAGTCCACCCACGAGCTGCCTGTGCAGGGCGCGGCTTGGAAGCGGTGGCGTACCGCTCGCAACTCGCGTCGCTCTCACGCGGGCAGCCACCTCAGCAGCCTGCTGCAGCTGGTGGTAGAGTTGTTCCGCCAGGGACTCGCCGACATGGATCTCTTGCTGGACCCGATGATGCTCCACTTCCCGCCCGCGCACACGTCGATCGGGAGGTGGTATCCGGGCCTTCAGCATGCGACGTTGCAGGTCGCGCTCGACGACATCGACGCGCAGGAACCTTGGCGTCGGTTCTACCGGACGCCACTCACCGTGGCGGAGATGGACGCCCACGTGCGCTGCCAGGTGACACGCGATCACCCTGCCTTCCATGTGCCGCGCCTTGCAGGTAAGTTCGTCCAGCAGATTTAAAGCTAGCCGGTCGTCGTAGCCCGCCGCGTCCGTAGCGCCTAGTTGTCGTAGCCGTAACATCAACACGTTGCCTTGACCTTCCTCCTTCGTTTCTTTCCACTTTTTCACATCTTTTATGAGACGGCCCTCCGCCGTCCCATCTTCAGCAACAGGCTGGTCCTCCACACTTCCCTCATCCAATCTTCCCGCTCCGGCCATTCCCAGAGTCGGGGCTCTCCACCAATCCACCCGTCGGCAGCCACCCTGCCAACTTCCACCGCGCCACTAGAGGCGCTCGCCCACCAGGGCTTGGCTTAGCCGCCCCACGACCTCGCGAGAAATCGCCGCAAGACGGTAACGACCATCGCGTTGTCGCGAGAAGTCGCGTCGCCACTTCCCGCCGTTGAGATATGGTTCGTCGGTACAGCCTCTCCAGGTCACGTCGGACTCGCGGCGCGCGATCCTATATCGGGAAGATCGACCGGCATACAACTTCAGGGTCGTCGCCCCTTCGGATAGATCCTCGTCCTTAACGCGTGTCGGCGTGTGCTCCGGTAAACGCGCCTCGATGCAGTCATACGGTCCGTTTATCGACGCCGCCAAACACGTCACGGTGTGCGACAGAAATTCCTTGACGGGGTTTCGCTCGGAGGTGCAGGCGTCGAAAGCCAGCGGGTCAAGCGAACTACTCGTCTCGCGACGCGACTCGCTCGGGCTACCCTGTGCTTCGGCGCGCAACATAACGCACCGCATCTGCGCACGCGGTCCGATCTGTAGCACCCGTCGCTCGGGCTCGGCGCAATGGTCCAGCAGTTTTCCGACGGCGATTATCACTCTTGACGTACACCGCAGATCTCGGTCGCGCGCGAGCCGAAACGAGGGCTCCAAGTACACCGCGACGCCAACCGGGTTGGCGTACTTGTCCCTGAACTTCGACATCGCAACACCTACGCTCTTCACAGCGCTAGCGTTCCAGCTCACTTCTAGCGGCACCTCGTCGCACTTCACCGTGCATTCGTCCCGGCTCACTTTCAGAGGCACCTCGTCGTGGAAGGCGGCACGCTCGTTCGACAGGGTCGTTCCATTGATCGTAGCGCGAACGCGATTCAGCTCGGAAACGTCCCCGGTCGAATACTGACGAGGCGTACCGCCCGTCTCACGACGTACGGCGTACGTGCTCACCAACGTGGCGCCCCAAGGCACAGCGTCGAGCCTGGGCTCTAGCTTGCAGGCCGATCCCATTCCGCCGCGATTCAGGCAATACCACATCGCCGAATTCACTCCAGCCGTGTTCGTCACCGCAACGCCGCCCCGGGTCCGATCTGCGTCGTCCCCAGCTTGGTCGCCTTCTAGTGTGTTGAACTGAGCGAGACGGCGGCGTTGACGGATGCATGTCCTCGGCGCGTCGACTCGGCGTCATCGTGTAACGCGCTTCTCGTCGCGACCCATATGTCACCCAAAAACTTGAATGCGCCATCCGATCCGACGCAAGACGCGCCTTCGCTTAGCGCGCCGTGCCCCGTAAAATGCCCCGGGTCATGACTCTCTGCGCATTTGCCTGCTCTAGCAGGAGCCTTGGCCAGGCTCGACGGGTTCTGAGCAGCCAGCTCTTGTCGGACAACTGGAGCTCTGCCTCTGGTGTTCGTCGCGCGTGAAGAAGCCGAGTGCATCGTCACCGGGAAGACGTATGCCGTCCCGCGCCCCGAATTCATGTCTTCCGCTGTCGGCGGGCCTCGTTCCGGCACGTTGGCGACAGGGTTGATCTCGCCGCTGCTTCCCTCGTCGCAATATTTTGCGTCGAAATTTTTCGCGTCGCAATCTTCCGCGACGAGGTTGGATGGTGACGCTGTTTCTAGATCTAACGTCCGGGACCGAGTGCCTTCTAGCGAGTGATCCACCGGCTGCATGACCACCACCTGCACCCTTGCTGCGTTGGCGTCACCGTCGCTCGTCCCGCGTCTCGCGTCAATGCGACTGTCCGTCGTGCAACGTGAATCTGGCATCCTCGCCGCGCTCGGGCTCGACGCGTTCTGCACCGGAATAGGCTGGACGACCCCACCTGAGTCTTCGCCGAGTCGACACCGCCCATCGCGGCCGTCGCGGAGCATTTACCGCGTTCCCAGGATTCGGTTCCCCGGTGACCTCCCGGTGGCGCATCGTCTCCGCGCACGGGGTCTGTGGTGGGTCATTCGTGGCTCTGTCTTCTTGATCTCGTCGTACGGATCCGACACGTGCGTCGGGCCCCGTGTTCCCGCCTCGGCGCACGCCGTAACGCGGTTGCACGTGTAGTGCGTCACAGGTTCGAAGTCGGTGTAGCTGCAGGCTGCACGGCTCGTCGCCCGCCTTGCCCACCATCTCCAGGTCCACAGACGCCTTGAGTTCACTGGACATCCGTCGAGTGACAGCTGGTACCTTCGCCAGCAATCCTCCGGGTGGCGCGCCATGGCATTCGGGCTTGTCAACAGGAAATCGCACTACTGGTCCCACCGCGGCGTACCCGCCACTTCGGTGGATCGCGCAATTCGCACCAGCGTCTTGCTCTGGGTTGACCAATCGATCACGGTTTATGGCGCGGTGCTCCCTTGCGATGCTGGACCCGGTGACCCTCCAGTCCCGCCACCGTCAGGCCCCTCGTCGACCACGTCGAAGTTCACATTGAGCTTGTCCTTCACGGGTTCGAGGGCGGAATGTCGCCCAAGACGCCATTTTCCAGCTTTCTCCCCAGGTCGCATACTGTCGCAGTTCTGAGACCTCACTACTGACCGTCGCATAGTGTCACATTCGGTCTGTCTCATGGGTGGCCCTTCGCTCGACTGTCGCAAGGTGTCACACTCGGTCCGTCTCACGGTGTCGCACTTCTGGGACTGCTCCTGGGACGGTTCTGAGACGTTCCATCCCTCACGTCTCACACTGTCGCACTTCTGCGACTCGTCGCCACTCGATTTCTCAACGTGCGACCCTTCGTCCAGCTGTCGCACCGCGTCGCATTGCCGTGATCTTCCATAGAATTGCATGCCTCGCGCCTCGTCGCCCGACGAATCTTCGACGAGTTGTTCGGTTCCAGGCGCTTCAGCTAAGCGTCCCGCATAGTCGCTTCTCTGCGACCCTTGGTCCGACTGTGCGCATGTCGTCCCCACGACGGCTATTTCCGACATCATCTCGCGCAACCGCGCCGAGGGGCCGTACTTCGGCGACTTGTCGGCCGGCGACGCATCCGGCGCACACGTCGGTCCATCTGGCAGTGAGTTCGCGGCAGCAACTGGGTACGGTCTCGACTCACTACCCGCGCGATCTTCCCCCTCTTGCTCATCTCGACACGCATCGCATTTCAGATCTTCGTCCGTCGGCCATCCATACATGGGCCAGACGAGTTCATCATCCCGCCAGGTCTCGTCATCGTCCCAGGTCACTTCATACGCCAAGTTCTGCCAGTCTTGGTAGTGTCGACTACTCATCAACACGAAGCGGGGTGCAGGCGGAAACACGTCGACGGGGGTCCACCAGCCCACTGTCATGCCTGCGTCGAGCGTGATCGTCTCTCCGGTGATGTTGGTCACCCGCAGGTATGTCCGCTGCCCGATCTTGGTCTTAAACACGGTCGTAACCCACGTTCTGCTGCGTGTGACCCACAGGCGCGGTACGTCCCGGCTGGAGCGTAGGGGGACGTCGAGTGTTTGCCCTGGGTCGAGTTGTTTGAGCGCGTCGAGTTTGACCGGGCGCACCAGTGCGTCGTGGCGCGAGTGCTGGCTCCTACCAATCGAAATCTCGTCTAGTTCACACGAAGACGTGGCTACAATGGCGACCGGGGTTTCCGGCGCCCCGCAGTCTCCGTCCAACAAGTCGGCGTGGTCGTCATCTACGTCGCGTCGGGTTTTGGACTTCGACGTGGGTTGCACTCTCGACTCAGACTGGGACGAAGTTATCATCGGCGTCGAGATGATTGGAGCCGTCCCAGGCGGAGTCTCCTCGCGTTGGATGGATCCAGCCAGGACCGTCAACGGCCCCAAGACACCACGGATCGTACGTGTCCAGGACTCGAGGTCCCAGTCATACACTCCCGTCCTTTCGGTGATGTCCAAGCTGAAGCCTGATTCGTGCAACATCTCGACGAGTGTCCACGCGGCTCGCGTGACGTTTGTGAGTCTGGCAAAGTCCGGCATCCGGAAGGGACCAGTGAACTTGATCGCGTTGGGTTGATGAAACGCAGGATCGGATCGTTCTCCAGCAGCCGGATCAGCTCCACTCCAGCAAGCATATAGCTCATCTCTGTCGCGGTGAACTGACTTCTCGTGTCGTCGTCTCTTGCCTTGGTCGGCAGTTCATCCGCCGAACCCGGCGCACGGAGTTGCTTCGGCTTTGATGAATCGAAGCTGCTGTCGGAGTCCACGCTCGATTGGTATCGCGGTGGTGGCAAGGGCGTGGTCGCCGAGGTCTGAGCTGAGCCCGTCCAGGAACTCGGCGCGTCTTGGCCCGCCGAGGAACTCGTCGCGTCTTGCTCGACGGATCCAGCGAGAATCGTCAAGGGATCTTGCACGACACGAATCGCGTGTAACCAAGACTCGAGACCCCAATCGCACAGTCTCTCCATCTCAAAGGCTCTCAGTCTGAAGCCCGAGTCAAGCAGCATCTGGGAGAGGGCCGGCGCGGCATAGGCGACGCTGGTGAGACTGTCACAGTCTGGCGCCACGAAGGGGCCCGTGATGTCGCTCACCAGCCTGGGCTTGAGGAAGACTAGGATCGGGTCCTGCTCTAACAGGCGGAATAGCTCCGTGCGCGCCACGACGTACCGCACCTCCTCGACGGTGTACTACCGTCCCGCGACCTTGCCTTGTGGCTTGGACATCGACTCATCCGCCGAGTCCGGCGCGCGAAGCTTCTTCTTCTTCTTCTTCTCCTTGGACGGCTTGCGCTTGGTGGTGGCCTTGGCGGTGGGTTGTTGTTGGTCGTCGGCCTTTGCGGGCTTCCGACCGGTAGGACGGCGACTTGCGTCGCGGCCCTTCGCGGCTCCCTCATCGACAGGGTGCTCTAGTTGAGGCACTCATACCTCTTTGCCACAATCGGGAGTTTTGAGGCGCATTACTGCGCGAAATTTGAGGCACCACTAGGGTTTTCATACAAATCTAAGATAAATGGCAGAAAAGGAGAGCCTCACGGGTGCCTCACCAGATTCACATGTTTGGTGTGGTACACGTCACTAATACATGCCAGACGCGCTGCGCTGTGGTCAGCAGACTTTGTATGAATCACTTACTACTACGCAGTAGCTTCCCCGTGTTGCACTAAGGCGTGACTCCTACTGCAGTTCGTAGCATGTATCAGTGGTAAGCGGCACAACCTTGGCTACAACCAACGTAGAAGTTTTGTTTCATTCAATGATGTTGTGCCTACACCAATACTAAGTATAAGCCACAAACGTATGGAGGTCGATGTTACTACTGTCTTAGCGCTTGCATTCGGTTCTATTCGATCTTATAGCTCTAACGAATACTCTATTGCTAACCCCTAAGGCATCACGCAGTTTCTGTCTAAAAATGCTTCAAGTCCAAGTGTATCCATCTCGAATTTTGAGGCACCCTCCGACATCTTGAATGAGGCACTCGGTGTTTTTTCTACACACAATGCCACATCTAGAGCACCCTGCTCATCGGGAGCCGCATCGGGAACGGCAAACTGTTCTTCGTAGCCCTCCTGATCGTCGCTGGCTCCGTGGCCAGTCGTGAAGGTTCCCTCAGAGCTCCACGACGCGACAGGTCCTTCTCCGTGCTCTCTTCCAACCGACGGCGCACCTGCCTCCGATGCCTCTTGGATCGATGGCCCGTCATTCGAAGTAGTACTCCCGGGTCGCGGCACCATTGTGGAGTAGCGCCTTCGCAGAAATCTCGCGGAGTCGATCTCGCACAAACTCGGCGCGTCTGAATAGCGGTCGCGCCGAGCAACTTATCTTTCCCGGTTGTTGGAGTAGCGTATCTTCGAAATACAGACCCAAGTCTTCGCAGGCTTCAGAGTTGGGGGGTTCTTGGTTGACGCTTGTTCCTTGTCGTAGGGCGTCGAGCCTTGGGCGTGCGGTGTTATCGGGCCGGCGTTTCCTTGGCGTTCCCGTCGGGCGTGCGGCGTTATCAGGCCGGCGTTTCCTGGGGCTTGTGTGGCGTTATCGGGCCTACACGGGGGGTCTTGTGCACGGCGGTTATCGGGCCGGTGCGTTCCTTCGCCTAGCAGCGCGTTATCGGGCGCCCCTAAACGGTATACGTTTAACGTGCCTTTATCTCAGCACGGGTCTGTGGGGGGTTGAGCACCCGAACCAACAAACGACGGGGGGCCGCGATATCGGGGCGGCTCTGCTTGCCGGCGCTTGGTGGTTCCCCTGGAACCGGAGGGAAGACGGGAGGTCTTTGTGGTTCAGAGAAATTTCGGGACTGAGTCCTTACCCTATCCTATGCCCTTGCTACTGGCTATCTCCTACTTCGTGCTTGCTAAGCCTACCACCCTACGTCTATCCTTGCGTCTGTCGTGCTTGCACTACCGTTCTTCAACCTGATTTGCGTAACATAATCAAGATCTCACCTCGACGCGTTTTGCTCGACGCGTTTTGGCTCGGCGGGTTTTGCTCGGCGCGTTTTGGGCTCGGCGGGTTTTGCTCGGCGGGGTTTAGGGTCGACGCGTTTTGAAGAGACGGGGCTCTGGTCGACCCGTCGAGTGATTACACCTCGCACTGGATTCTGGCGCCATGTCTCACCGCCCATCCCCTCGTCTACTTTCCCGTCCATCTCCGCAGCGCGTCGCGCCCCATCAACCGCGTCGCGCTCCATCCGTCGCGTCGAGCTCCATCACCGCGGCGCTGTTCTCGCCGACCATCGCGCTTTCTCCGCGGGGTGCTATACCACACTACTGACAACGCTACACGTTCCAGCAGCAGTGAACCCACGGCCACAGTGCGTCCACAAATGCCAAGCAGGTCGCGTACAGCATCAGCCGGTGTTAACTTGACCGGCGATCTTACGATCGGCGAGGAGTCCGACGGTGAGTCGCAGGCATCGCGCTTCACAGACCTTCTCGATACCCTCGTCAATGTCCAACCGCCCCCATAGCGGTGCCGGACCTCGGTGCCACAGGTACCACCAGTGCAGGATACGACCGAAGGTGAACAGGTGAATCTCCCAGCCGCGGCGACAGCAAGTGCATACCCTTCAGCCGAACAAGTACAAGCCATTTTGCACCTACTGGCACCACATCCCGCGCTACTGGCCACGTACGCCCAGCAGCTACTACAGCTAACATCGCCCACGGCCGGAGCACCTACCATGAGCAGCGCATCGCTCGTGCCGACGAACAACAGATCTCCCAGATGACCAGCATCTCGGACCTCATCCCCGTGACCAACCATGGAGAATTAAAGAAAAATGGTTTCCGCCCGTCGAAAGCGCAGCAAGAAGTACACGACGCCATTACCGCACCGGCATACATAGGTAAGGATCCCGATACGTACATGGACTATGTGCGCACCTCGGACTCAACCAAGTTTCTGGCTCATGCTGCAATTGCGACGCGCCTTTACGATGTGGAGTTTGGAGTATGCGATCTCTCGGTTTTACATTTTCCGCGTTTCTATTTGAACAACCAGCTCGACCGTAGGTTTGCTAAAGCAGTGAACATGCAGAACTACTCAGCAAAAGTGGAGCTGCCAAGTACGCCTGACAACCCCGAGTACTCGGACCTGACCGAGGCTCTGAACGTGCTGAATGCCTTCGCGAAAGAGTTCTTTGACGTCGTCACGCGTGAGTTTGTTACCGCAGCGAAGGACTTTGGTGAGCAACTCAACGATTTTGCACCCTGGAGCTCGCACGAAGTCGGCATCCTCGCGTTTTGGTTTTCAAATCTCTTCGCTGCCTACCGGCTAGCCGTCGTTAATGACCTTCGTACGGGTTCGAACTCGCGAGCCGCCGTCCACCAGCGATTTACAATGCAAGATGCTGAGTTAGCCGGTCTACTATTTAAGGCAGCCCGCAACCAAACACGAGCGCCGGAAGCCAGTGGATCTGCAAGTACAGCTAAACGACCCGGAGCGGCCCGACCTCAGTCTGGAGATAGAAGCTCGGACGCATACTCGGGAGTGACTCCTCGTCGACGTGACAAGAAGATTCCTGTAGATGTGGCAAACCAAGTGCCGAAAAAGTCTGGACGTCAGCTCTGTTTGCGGTAATCGGTCCAAGGATGCCCTTCGAAGAGCGAGGACCGCTGCGTCCAAGTCTACCTAGCGCATTTTGACCCTCCGTCACTCCTGGATGCCGTCGTAAATTACATTCGAGAGCACTTCGGCGGAGTTCGCCCACTGTCGGACCAGCAATGACGGGTTCAAGCGCCGTCGACACGTATCCGAAGCGCAGGCGTCGGACATCTCGATGTCGTGGCACGAGTAATTGAACACCTAGAGCTACAACTTCAAGCCACCGAACGCAGCTGCCGTCAACACCTAGCCGATGCGTTCGAGCAGGCAGACGTTCGGCACCCGTTTGTCACCGCTTCGTCGCAGCAAGTGGGCACAGTCGAGACCTTTTCGCTCGATCTCGATCGTATACGTGCAATATCGGAGCTCGTAACACGGGCGGACATGTCTTTGATCGAAACAATACGACTCGTACGGGGCCAAACGCCCGCTTCCCCCGTGCCGAACAAAGCCTTGGCACCGGATCTGTATTCTTGGCTACTACATGGATACCCTCACGTTCGCCAGCTAATCGATGCGGCGTCCTACGGAGTTAAGCACGCGTTCCACGTTGAAGGCACGCTTTCAAGCAACCCAGTCCCGAACCACAAATCGGCCTCGGTCTTTCACAATGCCCTCATTCGGAGCATTCGTGACGGCCAAGAAAAAGGAACCTACCTCGTGGTGTCCCGTAGAGCTGCATCCCGATGGAAGTTGCATTTCAGTCCTTTCGGATGTGTCGAAAAGGCAGCCACAGATCCCCAAGTCGAAGCCAGAGTGACCCATGACATGTCGTTTCCCAGGGGAGCGTCAACCAACGCGTGGTCTAACCAAGACAGCATCCCGCTACTCATCTACGATTTGGTCAACGTCATCGCGCGTAGAATCATGCAACTGCGTAGGGAGGATCCCGACACTCCAATCAAGCTGATGAAAGGAGACGTCAAAGCGGCGTACAAGAACGTGCACGTGTTCGAGTCAGTCAGTGCATTTTTCGCGGGAGCAATTCTCGAAGACGACGTAGTGGTGATCGATCTATCCCTGCCTTTTGGTTGGACAGGGTCAGCTGCACATTATGGCGTATTCGGCGAAGCTATCTCGTATCTCGTTCGCCGTGAGAGCCCAAGCACGCTCAACCCCACCGATCCAGACTCAAAGCCATTTTTCTGTTTCGACTGGGTGGATGACCACGTTCTAGTGGAGCATGACACCGGTAGCCGCCTCCAAGCCTGTGACAGCGCCATCAGATTGGCCATGACTGCCGTGTTGGGCCCAAGGGCCATCAACGACAAAAAGTTCAGCGAATGGTCCACCAAGCTTGTCGCGCTAGGTTTGGAATGGGACTCAGTAACGATGTCGGTGTCAATGCCGAAGGCTAAGATCGAGAAGGCTCTAAACCGGGTCCTAGCCATGCAGGCGTCGAATACAACGACGCGAACGACGCTCTCTCAATTATTGGGTAGTCTACGCCATCTGTGTTCGTGTATCCGTCCTGCGAAGCCGTTCTTCCAGAGGTTGGCGGCGCTGTGGAAACGCTCCGCCAGAGCTCAAGCGGTTCGCTTAACTCGGGAAGCACATTTGGATCTGGCTTGGTTCGCACATATCCTGCGCTACGGGCGGCTCAGCGGTGTGCCGTTAACATACTTTTGAGAGCTCCCTGATCCCGATGTCCATCAGTACATGGACTCCAGCGACAAAGACTTGTGCGTACTGAATCCAGCACTACGCGAATTCATTCGCGTCGAGTTCAACGCCACCGAATTAGCCCTAATCACAAGTGGGCTGTTCAACATTAACGTGCGGGAGCAGTTCAGTGCGCTGCTGGCAATGCTATGCTGGGGTCAACTGTGGAGTGTCGGCAACCTGACCTACCTGACTCATGTTCGCATGTGGATCGATAACTCGACGGCGGTTGCGTGGTGTAACAAGCTCGCGAGTACCAACATTTTTTCTCAACAAATGAACCGTGTATTCGGCGCTGTGGAAGCTGAATGGGGTGTTCGCATTTCTGCAGGCCATCTTGCTGGATCGGCCAATTATCTTGCTGACCTGGGGTCGCGCGCATGGTCCAACCCGATGCTAGCAAAATGGCTAAGTCTAACGCATACTTGGACGCAGGTGCAGGTACCCCCGTCCGCGAGGAAGGCCTACGACGGCAACTGGTAGCCCTTCAACAGCGCTCCTCGCCGACACCTCCCGACGGCAATACAACGCGACCTGGGTTCAATGGACCGCCTTTAGGCGCCAGCTCGGACGTTCTCCATGGTTACCCCAAAGCGACGAAGTCGCGCAGTCTCTCCAACCGGTGCTGTTTGCCATCGATCGATGGTCTGCTGCGTCGTCAAACGTGCAGCCGAGGGCCATTTCCACCATTCACACCCAAGTTAGCCATGTTAAGTGGTTTCATCGTGTGTACGTCGGATTTGAACCAGCAATCACACCCAGCCATGCCTCTGCCTTCGCGGGTATGCGCCGACTCAGCCCAGTGTCCGAACCCAGAACCCCAGTTTCATCAGCCATGCTCGAGTGGATTGCAGAGAACATCAACTACGAAAACCCCCAGCACCGCCTCTTTCTTGGGACTGCGCTGCTGGGGTTCTTCTATCTTCTCAGAAGCTCGGAGTATCTCGCAGTCAAGGGAGGAAGGCACCGATATGCATTAGAAGTACGCGATGTGCAGGTGTACGAAGCGACAGGCCGCCCCGCGCGCACCATCGGCAGGGCGTCGTACGCAGTGGTCAATTTGCGAGGAAGCAAAACAGATCAGCAAGGTATCAACACGGCACGCTCGCTATCACGGTCCGGCCATGCCCGGGTGTGCCCCGTGGTAGGGGAGGCCATGCTCCTAGAGCTGGCTGAACGACATGGCTTACAATCGCATGACGCCCTCTGCTCGTTCAGCAGGGCACGAATGCTCAAGGCTAAAGAGCTGTCCAAAGTTCTGAAGGCGGCAGCGGCAGGCATCGGGACAGACCCTCAACGCGTCTCGTGCCATTCGCTACGCAGCGGTGGTGCCACCGCACTGATCGCAAGCGGCGTGGATTCGACGACGATCAAGCTCCACGGTCGTTGGAAGTCAAGCGCGCTCCAACGCTACACGCAATACTCCCGCAAGGTGGGAGAACCGTTAGCAGCACTGATGGTCGGCAACAGCAACTGAGTTTTGGAGCTACTCGCAGCTCGTATCACTCACGCATAACATGCGTGCTGATACGACTGCGAAGTAATCTCATCAATGCTAGGTTTACTGTTTGATCCCTATATCGTGCTCTTACACAGTGTTTGTCTGTAAACTTTACATTGCAGGCGCATCGGCAAAAAAAACGATTTTTTTTCTAGACACCGTGACTGACCGAGCCGATGACTTATTGTACTCTTCATAAGTCCTGACACCAATTTTCGGCCACGCACAAAAGGGTCTTCCACTGCGAAAACCTAGATATATAGGGTTTTCGCGAGCGCTGAATCCGAAAATGAGGTCAGATTTTGCTAATTCGTAGCCTTTTTTGCGCTATAAGGGTCTAGAGAAAGCTATTCCAACGCCTCGAAAAGCTCGTCGGGAAGAATAGATCTGTTTTGCAAAAATAGAGAGCTATCATTGGTCAACAGGGCTATTCATCTGGTTTGCATGGGAAATATTGCCTATCGTCATCTCGTGCTGCAGTTTAATCATTTAACATCTGGGCCGCATCCCACAGGCACACATGTAATTTTAGAGGTTTATTATTTAATGCTTGTGTAACTATCCTCAACATGGACACATAATGTATGTGGTCTTAGAGGTAACTTTCATAACGGTTACATGCCAAATTGACCAACAGGTACCCCAAACTCGGCAACCTGACACACACAGTATGGCGCCGATACGCATGCAACCGCCATGAATCAAAAGCCATGACAGCATACAACAAGGTTTCTCGTGCACTTTTTGCTGAATAGGCCTAGTTTTTTTTGTAGACCGAAAAAACTGTCGATCTTCACAATAATATTTTTCTCTCCTGTGGTGAACTCGTGTTGCTTGACCTGCATTTTCGCTGCATGTCCTTGCGGTAGCCGAAGAAGTGAAACTTTTCTGTGTAGAGGAGACAATTAGCTATCGATTGCTGGTTTCACCATTTGAATATGTACAGTATTGACTAAGCTACAGTCCCATAAGTTGACAGGTTAAATAAAACTGGTGCCACGAATTATGAAGAGTACAATAGCGCAATGCACGAGGGGGTAGGGCAGGTCGCGCAACGGCGCCCAGCCGAGCGAAGCGAGAGAGGGCGGGCCCCCCGAAGTGCCGTTACTAAGTCTGCAGGCGAGATCCAACGGGCAAGTGTCCTACTGAGTACCACTGAGGGATCTCATGCCAAGGGTGGGTGACTTCATTTCAATGTGTGTTCTAATATCCTAAACGTATATTAATAATAGATCTCTACTACGTAATACTACGTAGTAGTAAGTGTCATAGGTCTTCCTGGGTTATCCTAACTGCCCTAATGTTCCTAAACACTTTTAGGACAGCCTAATATCTGTCCTAAAAGTGTTTAGGTCTCCTAGTATTGTGCGTTTCTCCCATTCTGTCTGAACGAAGACGCAAATCGTTGTTTTGTATTTTAACTTAACCGTAACTCGTTGTTTTCCATAACCCAACGACCCTCCCATCGATGGTATTAGATTCGACTGTGTAGCAGGCATTCGCTTTGGCTTTGATTATTGTTGGAATGGCGCCTTTGCTTCTGCCAATCCACGAATCCCCATGTAAATCAAGCATAATTCGAGCTTATTGCCCGTGTAGCGTAGGTCAAGTCGCTTACTCAATGATTATTCTAGGATTTGACGTTGCATTAGCGAGCCTAATCGACTGACAGAATTGGTGAAGAGCACAATACGACATGATTAAATTACGCTGTTTTGTGCGCTTTATGTACGTGTACTTTTTGGTTTTAGGACAAATATGACACTTTAGGACGCCGTTTAGGACGAAGTATCCGACACCCACAGGACTAAGGCCACGGTCTGATAGATGACATGAGCGTATTAGTGCCGCTACGGGCAGTAGCCTATGCCGGCCGAGGCAAAGGTAGACTGATCCGTCGTCAGCAGTGCTGGAGATGCGCGCGTTGTTGAAGCCGTATTACGACGGGTTAGTACCGTTAGCCGTGAATCACGGCCCGTGACACGACCGCACCGATAGACACGATGTTGCACGGTGTCCTTTTAAAACGCTAAACGACCATACCTAGCAGCATTAGACTCCCATGCCGAGGAGCATTCAAATGGGGTAGGGTGTCGGAGGCTGCCGAATCCAGAGCTCCGACGCCCCGATGGACGGAAACGCTACAACCGATTCGATCACCGTTATGCGCTGCTATCCGATGTGCTTCATCTATTAATATGGCGCTCGTGAGAGTCACCGTGTTATGGTAACACGATATGGTTAGGTTTCCTTTGCAGAATCGATATGGCGAATTAGGTAAGAAAAAAGTAGTCCAAACCCTTATTTCTGTAGAAACTCAACTTCTCGATGTAGAAACTCCGGTTTCTCGCGTTAAGGAGCTATCTCGCCATATAAAAGCGCTGGCCACTTGTATGTTCGAAATCGTGCTGAGCATTTTGTTGCTCGAGTGGAACTCAAGTACCGCGCGTGTATAAAGAAGTGTTTATGTGGTTCGGGCAGCGATAACGGGTCGCCTGACGACGAAAACTGGATCAGCACAGCATCTAGATCTTCAGTGAAGAGTCTTCACGACACCAGTTTGAGCAAACATGGAGTGTGCGCACTCGCATGGAATCCACGAACCAAGCATCAACAACGTCACAACGGGACTCCCAACTGTTCAATTATCTAGGAAAAACGGAGGACGCCTGTCCAACATTATAAGTCGGGCTACTATTGGCTAATAATAAGGATTATTTGGCCAATATCATCAAGCTACGATCGGCCAGCGCACTGCGCTGATGATACCACTACCGCTGACCGAAACAGAAATTAAAACAAGACCAGTCTTTCAGGAATATTTGCATTTCATCTCGAGAGCTGCCACGGCTCGCGCGGTTCGACAGGAACACACTCTTACAGGCTGAATAGCAGGAGCTACAGTCGTCGCACTCTGCAGCAGATGTTGCTTTTGCTGGAGCCTGCCGGCTACAGCCACGACCGCAGTGTACTACGCCCAAACAGGACCGAGAGCTCGGAGCATGCGGTACACACCATTCGCCCCCAAAGCGTTGAGGCATGAAAGACAGTGGCTTTACTTTTTAGTTTAATCCATGTAGGCTTCTGTAGGTATATAAATCAAAGTGGAAGGCCGATCTCACCACCAACGTTACTAGGATGCTGCAGCTAGTAGTCCAGGCCCCGGCACTATAAGTGTTCTATGGTACAGCCCTTTGAAGGTGCAGAAGTATTGCCCAGCTCTAGCCATTGCGAGCCGCTAGCAGCAAGCGTAGCTTCCAGAGGTGATTAGCATTGATGCATTTTTAGACCAATCGCATGCGCTGTTTTCACGTAGGAATAGCTCGCTACGAAAGTCAACTCATTGTGCATTTTCAGGTCATGCATAAAAAAGGTGTGCCCATCTGAGCTGCCATTTATATTTTTGACGAAAATACCGCCGATTTTCCTACGAGTCTATACAAAGTGCGAGATATCGCCAACGTTTCGACGTCAATCTGCCATTTTTCACGTTTCGGCGATGGCTATTATAGCGGCGGTGCCTCCGGAGTGTGCTTGCTGAAGTATTATAACGTATAATACGGAATAAAGGACGGCGCACTATTTTTTTAGAGCGCGGTAAAATGAAAATTGCGCACTTTATTCTATGCGCACTCTATTTTTCTTCGGTTTTTGACATCGATCCTGGCAAAGGATACTTCAACACAATTGTTTACACTTTCTACAGGCCTGCAATGCAAAAGTACCACTTCAAACTCTGATACGTGCTGTGAGGGCGCCGTTTCATAAGCTTAGTTCACTAACCATTAAGAATCAATTCTGTACTTTATCAACGAACGCGAGAAAAAAAACCCTCTGTATTCACAGTGACCAATGGTCTACATCGCTGGCGTGGCGATACGTAACACTAGATGAAAGCGCTCCACTAGATAATACATGTCGATTCAGCGCAAAAACATTGCTGCTAGAAGAATGACTACAAGTACTTGCTTCGTAAGCGTAGCCAAGGTCATGCTACGCTGGACCTGAGTAATATCCGGAGTAGTTTCCGCTGATAGGATCGGCACGTATGCATAAACCGTAAAACCGTATTATGACTTCGCTTAGCGGAGTGTTCCTCAAAACCAATGCCAGCACTTCTGACAACATGCATGCTGCCGGCATGTTGTTTCCACACACTTAGTTTGGATTTCCGGTTGGTACTAATGCGCACTCTATTTTTATAGAGCGCGCTATTTTACAGCGCTCTAATCGCAGGGACTCTATTAGCTAGAGGAGCTCTATTCGATATTATACGTTACTTTTAAAGTAGAAGCTATCCCATTTTTCTGGTGGCGATTTAAAATAGCTAGTGATTTCCTATAAAAAAATGTGTGTGTGTGTGTGGGGGGGGGGGGGGGGGGGCAGCGCAAACTAGCACCATGGCGTCTACCGCAATTCGCATGTATTACAGTCACACCTCCCTAATTGAACCCCTATAAGTGACTTTCCGTTCCCCATTTGGTAGGAGCCCTTGAGTGCGAACGGGAATATATGATTTTCACTAGAGATACTCTCTAACTGATCAAAAACCTCTCTATTCTCTAAATGATCGACAGGGTTGGTGCTACAACTCTCTATATGGACGCCGTTAATCCTTTAAAGAGCGTCTCTCCCAACACTCTTACACCAGCTATCAGCCTTCACACTCATTTCCGAACCGCCGAGCTGTCTGTTTCGAGTTCCTAGAGCACGCCAACATGTCGCTACCTAGCAAGCCTCCATCGCTCACACTGGAGGAAAAGCTGCAAGTCCGTTTAAAATCCCAGCGTGAGCCCCGCATGAAGGACGAAAACCTTCCGTTGTGGACCCATAGCACGTTCAAGAAGTCGGTCAGCATCAGCACGATTCGGCACATCCGAAACAAGCCCCCAGCTTACTTTTGCAGCCCCGAGTTGGAGAAACGACTGGTCGACTTTTTCCACCGTAACGAAGAGGGCAGCGTCATCTCTGACGATATCCTGCTTCTTAAGGCCGGAGACATAAAGAAGGACCTCAAAATCAGCGATGAGCAGCTTCGTCTAAATAAAGAGAAATACATTCAGTTTGGAGATTCACAGCTAAGAGTTAAGGGTTGACTCTTGGAGTCCGTAGGGAGTACGGAGTCGTGCGTTCTGGTATTAGAACGGGCTATCTTTAGCCGCGACTCTGTGAGTCTGTTACGTCTTCCTCTGACGCTAAAGCTACGGCAGCCCCGCTGCACTTGGTAGCACTTGTAGTCAATCCGACACCTGAGTCTGGATAGACAGACCCTCTGTGGAGAATGGAGCAGTTCGCTCACTTGCCCCCGAACCAGCAGGATGCGCTTAACCAGCTTATATCCTTGCTGGGCCTGGAGGGCGTGACGCAACTGTCGCAACAAGGCCCCGACGCGGTGAATGCGCGTCTCGAGGCGTTCTCCAGCTACGAGAATGCTCTGTTGGAGCACCTACAGCAGAGGATGGCGATGGCCGTGGCGCCGCAAGCGCCCGCTACGTCATCCGACGCGGGAACAAGACCCAAGCCGCTCATGTTGAGCGTGAAGACCTTCGAAGGAAAGGAAGGGGAAAGCTTAATGCTTTGGACCCGTGAAGTCGAGATGGCTATGAGCTCAGCTCTACTCCGGACGGAGTCGCAGCGCGTGGCGCTAGCTATCTCGAAGCTTGGTGGGCGAGCGAGAAAGTGGGCACTAACGTCAGGGACGTCGGTCGACACGGCCTTCCCGACGTGGGACCAGCTGAAGCAGCAACTGTCCCGGGTGTTCGCTCCGCCTAACGAGGCGTATCGCGTGCGCTCACGCTTCCTGGCTACACGGCAAGGCAAGAAGGATTTGGTGGACTATGTCCAGGAGTTGAGAACTCTCATTGCGGGCATGTCTGCCGAGCCTCTGGCTGAGGTAGTCATCGTCACGGTGTTTATGGAAGGGCTTCGCACTGGCGTGGCCAGGCCGGAAGTCTTCCGAACTCACCCAAGCTCTTTTGAAGAGGCTGTGAGCATCGCGTTGAACGCGGAGCACAACTTTAAGTTGTCAAGACTTGGGTGGAACGCTCCTCACACCAGTTCGTCGAACGGCCCGGAGCCTATGGACCTCAGCTATGCTGAAGACGAAGAAGCCGAGCTTCGGGCTGCTGAGCAGCGGCGTGGCATCCGCCGATGCTTTATCTGCGGTGATATGCGTCACTTGCGCGCCGGATGTCCGCTGCGCCTCCAGCGCCAGGCTTCGGCAAGCCGCTCTTCGGGTTCGAGCCAGGGCTCTGGTTCGTCTCGGGAATGAGAAAACCCAGTAGGCGCGGGGCGGCCTACTGGGGAGGAACTAAGTTCTATTGAACCTCGGCGAGGTGGAGGTCGACAGGACTTAGCCCCGAAGAGAGCTGTACTCTATAACACGGAACGTGTGTGCAAGCCGGGCTTGCTAGTTGTCCAGGCTTGGGTGAAGGGCTTCACAAAGCCATGGACGATTTTGATCGATTCGGGAGCGTCGGGTAATTACGCCCGGCGTTCCACGATGGACGTAAGTCAGCTTTATGCTGAGGCGCTGGTAGCGCGTGGGAGTGACATCGTCACTGTTCGTCTCGCGACGGGCACTCGTGTCACGGTGCCTAAAGTCCCTGTGGACTTGGGCGTGAAGTTTTGGATTTTGATAGCGTGGAACGCTGTCTGGTCTTAGACCTCGATTCGAGATATGATCTCATCCTTGGTATGGCGTGGCTGGAACGCCATGAGCCTTGGATAGATTGGAGGTCGAAGGCCCTTGGTGCTACGCACTTCTCTCCTGGCGGAGCATTGGCGAGTCATGAACCCACCTCTGCTAGGAAGCAGAAGCGCTTCTGGCGCGAGCACTGGATCGAGTCGGTTAATGTGCTAGACATCGGAGTTTCCGAGTTGGTGGACACTGCGTGTGTCGAGAACGAGCGTTCTGAGCGTGGCTCGTGGGCGGCAGGTGGAGCGGCACGAATTCCGCTGAGCGGGTGTGCGCCTGAGGGCGACACCCTGCTGCGTGCCAGCGACGGCGCGGTCGGCACGATGCCGAGGGACAAGGGGCTCTGCCCGGATGAAGATCGTGGAGTGGCACGTAATCCACTGAGTGGAGGCTGCGGGTCGTGCAGCCCTTCGCTGAGTGTCGATCAAGACACTGGTGCTCCTCTGGAGCTGGATGAGGTGGTGACACCTGGCGTCAAGAAGCACGCGAAATCACGGAGCTCTTCTGGGCGGACAGTGTCCATGAAGAGGCGGCAGCGCCGCAAAGCGCTGGCTGCGCGACGCAAGGCGTCTGCGGTCTCACGAGTCGAGAAGGGTGTGTCGAGCGGTGAGGCTCCACACAAGAGCGAGCAGCTCTACACACTCGTGAATGGAGTGACGGGCGACGTCGACGGAGACATCAGTCTCAACGACTTGCCCTCACTATCTGCTCTCCTGGAGCTGGACGAGATGTCCTTGGCCGAGTTGGGCGAAGCCTTGAAGGCTGGAGACTTGGCGGATGTGGTGGTCATACGACCTGAAGAAGAGTTGAACTCGTCCTCGCTTCTGGATGAAGCTGTCCTGGAGGACACTAAGAAGGCGTTGAATGCACGAAGCGGATCGGCGATCCTGAAGGATCCGTCGGACCCCTTGTATCACGTGGTGAAGGATTATCAAGACGTGGTCTCGAAGGAACCGCCCTCGGGGCTACCTCCGGATCGAGGTGTTCGACATGAGATTGATCTCGTTCCGGGAACGAAGTACTGCGTGACGAGGCAGTGTCCTTTGCCGAAGGAGCAGTGTGACGTCATTGACGCGTTCTTCCGTGCGAAGCACGAAGCGGGCATGGTGCGTGAGAGTAAGTCTCCTCACTCCACGCCGACGTTCTGCGTCAGAAAGCCGAATGGCAAGTGGCGTATTGTGCATGCTTTTAACAAGCTGAATGCCGCCACCATTCCGGCGCAGACGCCGATTCCTCGGAAGGACGTTCTTCAGAACAACATGACAGGATGTACGATGTACAGTGCGCTCGACTTGGTCGATGGCTACTACCAATTGCTCATGAGGACGAGCGACATTCCCCTCACTGCGGTGAGTACTCCGAGCGGCATGCTCTGGGAGTGGTTGGTGATGCCGCAGGGGCTTTCGAACGCGCCAGCGACGTTCAATCGTCTTGTGACGCAGCTCTTCCGGCCCCATCGGGCGTACGCGCAGACGTACTTCGATGACATATTTGTCCACAGTCGTGCGGAGCACGGGAAGACTGATATTGAGAACCATGTCGAGCGCCTGCGTGCTGTGCTCGAGTGCATGCGTCAAAACAAGTTGTATGCCAACATTGACAAATGCATCTTCGGAGCAGAAGAGATCCCCTTCTTAGGGTGCTTCATCGGGAAGCGTGGCCTAAGGGCCGACCCGGTCAAGGTCAAGGCCATTGTTGACTGGCCGGTTCCCCAGAACCAGAAGGACCTTCGCAAGTGGCTTGGCTTGGCCAATTACTTGCACAAGTACAGCGAGAACTACGCTGAGATGGCTCGGCCACTCTCCAATCTCCTGAAGAAGGACGCGGAGTGGTGTTGGAACACCGAGCGTTTGCGGCAATTAAGGATAGTCTCCTTCATGCGCCTATTCTGGCTTTGTCAGACCCCGCTCGTCCGTTTAGTGTCGTCTGTGACGCCTCGGACTTTGCCATCGGCTGTGCCCTGCTACAAGCAGACGCCGATGGGCGCGAGCGCGTGGTGTCGTTCGAATCTCGTCAGCTGAAGGCTGCTGAGAAGAACTATCCTGTCCATGACAAAGAGCTACTTGCGATGAAGTATGCGCTCGTCAAGTTCAGGGTTCACCTGTTGGGCTCTCAGCCGTTCGTGATTTACACGGATCACGCGTCGTTACGCACTGCGACTCAGTCGCCTCATCTCTCGCAAAGGATGTCCCGTTGGCTGTCCTTCTTCGCGGAGTACAACTTCGAGGTGAAGTACAAGCCTGGCAGGCAGAATGTCCTCGAGGACGCGCTGTCACGCAGGCCGGATTATGAGCTGGCTCATGTAACGACCGTGACTTCGTCATTACCGGATCTGATCCGAACGGCTTATGCCAAGGATGACACTTGTGTCGCGTTGCTGAAGGCTCTCGGGAGCAAGGAGTTTCAAGACTCGGACATTGAATTGTCGGCGCGAGTGCGCGCGCATTGGCATCGCTACACCCTCGATGGTGGCCTGCTGTTCTACAGCACTGGCTCCGAGAACACGCCACGCGTGGTCATTCCTCATGATGAGGACCTGAAGTATCGTATCCTCTATGAGGCCCACGACACGCCGGTGGCTGGCCATCTTGGCCGTGAGAAGACCTACAGCTCGGTGAGCACCCACTACTGGTGGCCGAAGATGTACAAGTGGACGAGCACTTTGTGCGCACGTGCGAGACGTGTCAGCGAGTGAAGTCGTCACCCCATGCTGCAGCCCCGTTGGCAAGCTTGCCTGTACCTTCGGGCTGTTGGCAATCCATGAGTATGGACTTTGTGTTTGGCCTGCCGGCGGATGCGGCGGTCAACACTGGAGTCGTGGTCTTTGTAGACCGACTGAGCAAGATGGTTCACATTGCGGCTGTGCCGGATACTATCGATGGTAAGAGTACAACAACGCTGTTCTTGGACCGAGTGTTTCGACAACACGGACTCCCTGAGTCGATTGTCTCGGACCGAGACCCCCGCTTCACGGGCAACTTCTGGAGCGCAGTCTTTGCGGTGCTTGGCACCAAGCTGGACATGTCCACGGCGGATCACCCGCAGACCGATGGTCAGACGGAGCGAGTGAATCACGTCGTCGAGGACGTGCTCCGCAGCATTTGCGCTGAGACGCCGAAGCGTTGGAGCGCTATGCTGCCACTCGTTGAGTTTGCATTGAATAACGCCGTGCATGCCTCGACCGGCTACACGCCGTTCTACGTGAACAGCTTGTCTCATCCCTGCGTCCCGCTGACGCCGCCACGTGGTGGCCTCGGGCTTGGTGGGGGAGAGGAAGCCGATGTAGCTGATCGGCTAGCTGATGTCAGCCCGGCTACTGTTCGTAAACAGGTTGACACTTTCTTGTCGACGCGCTTGAGTGTTTTACGACACGTGCGTGACGCAATGGCTGAGAGCCAAGACAAGCAAAAGGAACATGCAGATGCTAGAGGCAGAGGCAATGTTGACAGTTATGAGGTCGGGGACCTGGTATTGCTAAATGCTAAGAACCTACCTACGCATGCAGTGCCCGCTGTCTTCAAGACGAAGTTGCGCCCGCGCTTCATTGGACCTTTCAAGGTCGTGGCCAGGAAGGGCCTTGCGTACACGCTCAATCTTCCGTAGAAGATGCGGACGCACCCCGTCTTCTACGTGGGCTTGCTCAAGCCGTACCATGACCCGGCGCAGGTGCAGATGGAGGCACCGAGGGCGACGAGGTCGCAGGCGCGGAGGTCGCGAGCGTCGAGGACGCAGTCGCAGGCATCGCAGACGCGACCATCATCGCAGGCGCTGCAGGCACAGGCGGAAGGCTCGGCATCAGCGGTGCCGCGAGCCCTGAGGGCAGAGTCGGAGTCGGAAGTGCCGCAGGCTGGCGGCAGCGGGCGGGCCTTGCATGCGGGCCAGAAGGTCAATCTGACCCTGCAATGCTACCTGCTGACGTCGAAGCTCGGAGAGCTCCTGGCTACGACGCTCGTCGCGATCGCCATAGTACTGCACCCAGCTCTCCAAGTGTCGGAGCCGGTCCCAGACCTCGCGAGGCAGTGGAACCCAGCCCAAGTCGCGAGCAAGCTCGTCGAGCTCCGTGGCAGTACGTGCGAGACGCGCATCGACATCGTGGACATGGTCCCGAAGACGAGTCGTCTGTTGCCGAACCTCGTATAACTCGTCATACGTCGCGAGGCGGCTTGGCGCGTCCTCCACCGGCGCTGCTCGATGAGCAAGGGAACCTTCACTATCATGTGGAGCGCCTGCTGGCGAAGCGGCGGTGCCGGGGTCAAAACCAGTATCTGGTGAAGTGGCGAGGGTACCCACACTCAGAGAACTCATGGGAGTTTGAGGTGCCCCTTCGCCAAGACCGCCCAGACGTCGTGGACGCTTTTGATCGGCTTGATCACCAGCGCCCCGTGGGCTCGAGGCCGGCATGCTGGCCATCCCGCGCTTCCCGGCAATAGGCTGGGGAGCTGCTGGGTCAGCCACATTGCTCCGGGGTTGGCCCTGAGCCACAGCGCTCACGCCCTCACGGGTAGGAGCGACTGGAGTGCTCAAAGGAGCGAAGCGCGCAGCGCTAGAATGGGTCTGTGGCTGAGCGTTAGCCGAGATGCTGCGTTTGGCTCGGATCTTCGCAAAGTCGACGCGGAGCTTGCGTTCGATACGAACATCCACCTCGCTGAAGCTAGCTCGAAGAGCATCCATGGAGCTAAGCTTCTTTTTCTTCTCAGCCCAGAGCTCGAACTGAGCCTCGTGTTCGGTCAGGCGTTCGCCCGGACTGAGCACCACAGGGTACGTCCGCATTGCGGGCACAGACAACCCTTTCCTTGCAGACGCAACCGCTCGTGGTACTCGGAGACAGTCGTAGACTGTGGAGTCAAGAGTCGCTGTCGTAGAGACGTTCGAAGAGCGATCTCCTCCGGAGTACGGGCCGCAGGCCCAATGATATGCTGAACCAGCGTCGGCTGGAATGCCTGACGGCATGCCTCCGCGGGGTCACGAGGCCGAAAGCCGTACTCGGCGGTGCTGGGGTTCAGCAGGGGCCGCAACTCGGGGCGCTGGGAGCGCATGGAGGCCAGCTGCGCCGCAACCTGCTCGGATTGAGCCTCGTCCAAAGGGTTGGAGACGACGGGGCCCAAGGGCGCTTCCTCCGCACGAGGCGGTGAGTACCGTGCCTCAGTGAGCTCGCGCAGCTCGCGGAGCCCGGAGGAGCGTTCAGGGAACGGATTTGGAGTGCGCAGCGGTGGCCGCGGCTCCTCCTCGACAGCGCAGTGCGCTCAGTAGAGAGATGGCTCGACGAGCGCGCAGGAGACGTTCGCGCGCGGCGCTCTTGGTCGCGGAGCTCGACGAGCCAACTGTGGCCGACGTACCACCTTCGCGTTGTGCCGGCGGCGTGGGCGAAGCGTCGCGGCGGTTCGGGGAGCGTTGTGGGGACGCTGCCTCATCCTCATGGCTCGGAGAGCCGGCATCAGACTCGCTGTAGTCCACCTCGCCCTCCTCCTCATCTCCGAAGAGATCTTAGAGGTCCACGGTCTTATGGGCTAGTGCTCGAGGGAGCTGGGCCGTGCTCGCCGCGAGCGTTGCTTGAGGCGTTGTGCCGCGAAGTACTGGGAGACCGAGAGCCTGGGAGGCGCGGTCGGTGTGCGCACCTGCGCCGGGGGCTTGGGAGCTCGCAGGCCCTCGCGAGAGGGTTTCTGCGGTCGAAAGACCAAAATGCGTTATGACTTGAAGTCATGTAAGGGCGCGTTGCGCCGAGAAGTTCTCAGAGACGTCCACACGGTATGGATTGACTCGTTCGAGAAGGGGGCTTGAGGGAACAAGACCCGGTCGTTGACGTTAAGCGTGAACACCCGTGTCCACGGTTTGGTAGGGGAGTGTGTAACGGGGTTACACAAATGTTACCCAAAGGGTTACGAAGTGTGGTACACACAGGCTTGTGTGGTGCACACTATCTAACCTATTTCAGTAGGAGAATCAGTACATGGCTTCAGAGCCACAGATTATGCATATGACTAGGGTTCACTATGCTAGATAGTGAACCAGATACATTTACACCGAAGGCGGCTCTGCCGCGATAAAGAGAAATACATTCAGTTTTGAAGATTCACAGCTAAGAGTTAAGGGTTGACTCTTGGAGTCCGTAGGGAGTACGGACTCGTGCGTTCTGGTATTAGAACGGGCTATCTTTAGCCGCGACTCTGTGAGTCTGTTACGTCTTCCTCTGACGCTAAAGCTACGGCAGCCCCGCTGCACAGGCGGCACACGACGCGCACTCAAAGGCAAGGCTGTCGAGTATTACCACACTAAAAAGGCGTGGATGACGGCATTCATCTTTTTCGAGTGGCTCCAGAGTTTCAACTTGAAGATGGCAGTACAAAACCGAAAGGTGCTTTTACTCATTGACAATGCACTCAGCCACAAAGTCATTCGGACACTTTCACATGTTGAAGTGCGCTTCCTTCCTCCGAATTTGACGTCGTCCGTGTAGCCACTGGATGAGGGTAAGTTTGTTTTTGCCTAAACTTTATTTTAACGACCGATCGCTAACAAGTGTTTTTCAAACAGGGATAATTCGATCGTTTAAAGCCCGATATCGGCGTCGCTTTGTCCGATGGTGCCTGGATGAAATTGAGGGCGGCATCAAGCGCAAGCTAAATCTACTTGAGGCGATTCAAATCAGCACGAGAGTTGGGCGATGTGAGTGCTGATTGTATTCGCAACTACTGAGTCAAATCACGGATTGTCGATGCTGCGTCGTTGAGCGAGATCCGGCAAGTAGGGGAGTACGCGATTGCCGCTGAAGAAAAGGTCGTGGACGAACTTTCAAGCATGTTAAAGGGAATTAGCGGCCACAGCAGCGTCTCGGATTACCTAGCAATCGACTCAGATACGGACGTTCACCAACAACCTGATATCGACTGTGAAAGCAATCACTCTGGCGATGCAGACAGCGAAAACGAGACCGAGGAGCTCGAACAGCCCCCTGTGTCAGCTATATTCACCCTGATATGTATTCGAACTTAATAACACCACATACAAAATTCAACATGTATAAGACAACTGTAATATTGTGGTTATATCTTATTAGCCAGGTATAATATTTGCTCGGATTAGATAAAAATGTGCAGGTCACATTATACTAGAGGATTGGTCTGGTAGCGCTCAATTGTAGTGCCGAGTCAGCATCCAAGCGGGCTGAAATAGGATAACAGAACACAAACGCGATTCGCGCGCGCGACTTAGGCACGCCGCGTTTGCGGCGTACCAGTCGCCTGCGCATTGAATAACAAAACTGTCAGGTAATGTACAACAAAATGTATGCTAGCTCCAAGATACTGTACATCTGCCGTAAGCGTATCAAGATGAATTATTTCCAGAAGATGTTGAGGAGAGTTCTGAAAGAACTTGACTTGATGCAGCGCGTCTCGAGCCGTCAGAACTTCTCCTATGATTCTTCTCATTCTTCCGTGTGCTCGGTTACCGCGGTAGCCCCCACCCTCCGCGGGCTCATACTCGCTGCCGCGGCACCGAGCGCACTGCTACCATAACGCTACCTGTTCATCAATCTTAGGAACTAACTTTGTGTGCATATTTTATTTCCTAGTTACGACATGGTACCGTGCTGCGGTGACGTCAGCTAACGATTCGTTAACGCGGGGCACCGCGATCCCGAAGCGATGCCTAAATGCATCAAAGTGTCGCGGGTGAATGCCGCGTTGGATGCCGCGCGGCGCTGATTGAGTATGTAACGGGGTTACACGCACAAGTGACTACAGTCACTCGTAACTCTAACAGACACGATGTCTGTTAGAGGTTCGAAGGACTTTCCCGACCTTAGTGTGAGATAGACCAATGGCTGCATACATTTAGGACCACCGCCACGAGTGGTCGGTCTATACACATTAAGGATTCCTATTGGCTGGAAGCAGCATCTTTTAGCCAATGAGCGACTTGCATGTTAGCATAATCCTGTCAACCAGCCGTTGGCAGATTCCTAGTTTAGAATATTACATTTAGGGGAAGTCAAAGCATAAATCACAAATAACAGTTCTCATCTTTACCAAAATCAGCTACTTAGAGCGTTTATCTTGTTTAAAGTATACTCGTGGACCTCGAGTATACTTAAATATACGTGCGCACACGTGTAAGCTGTTGTAGTGAGCCAAGGTAGGCCCATTACACCTGGTAGCACTTGTAGTCCGTCCAACGACCGACTAAGTTGAGTTCGTACGTTACCGCACGAGCTCGGAGCCGAGAACCTTCCCATGGATACCGAGCTGCCCATGGAAAGCTCCACGACGCCGGCAACCCATGTTGCACTGGCTGACTGTCCCCATCTGTCAGACCCAGAGTGGGAGGCCCTCTAACGACTGTCAACAGTCATTGGTGAGGCGGCTGTAGCTACGATACTACGTACGCTAACACCGACAGAGCAACACGGTGTTGCTCTGGGTTTCATCTTGAGGGAGCAGCGAGATGCTGCTGCCAGTACCGCGGTGTCGTCGGGGACGACACCTCGCCCACAGTCGCTGAAGCTCAATGTGAGCAACTACGTCGGAAGAGAGGGTGAACCTCTCCTCCGTTGGCTTGTCGAACCTATCTCTTCCGTGAGTATCCGAATACTTTCGAAGCTGCAATCACTCTTGCGATGTGCAGCGGGGCTGCCGTAGCTTTAGCGTCAGAGGAAGACGTAACAGACTCACAGAGTCGCGGCTAAAGATAGCCTGTTCTAATACCAGAACGCACGAGTCCGTACTCCCTACGGACTCCAAGAGTCAACCCTTAACTCTTAGCTGTGAATCTTCAAAACTGAATGTATTTCTCTTTATCGCGGCAGAGCCGCCTTCGGTGTAAATGTATCTGGTTCACTATCTAGCATAGTGAACCCTAGTCATATGCATAATCTGTGGCTCTGAAGCCATGTACTGATTCTCCTACTGAAATAGGTTAGATAGTGTGCACCACACAAGCCTGTGTGTACCACACTTCGTAACCCTTTGGGTAACATTTGTGTAACCCCGTTACACACTCCCCTACCAAACCGTGGACACGGGTGTTCACGCTTAACGTCAACGACCGGGTCTTGTTCCCTCAAGCCCCCTTCTCGAACGAGTCAATCCATACCGTGTGGACGTCTCTGAGAACTTCTCGGCGCAACGCGCCCTTACATGACTTCAAGTCATAACGCATTTTGGTCTTTCGACCGCAGAAACCCTCTCGCGAGGGCCTGCGAGCTCCCAAGCCCCCGGCGCAGGTGCGCACACCGACCGCGCCTCCCAGGCTCTCGGTCTCCCAGTACTTCGCGGCACAACGCCTCAAGCAACGCTCGCGGCGAGCACGGCCCAGCTCCCTCGAGCACTAGCCCATAAGACCGTGGACCTCTAAGATCTCTTCGGAGATGAGGAGGAGGGCGAGGTGGACTACAGCGAGTCCGATGCCGGCTCTCCGAGCCATGAGGATGAGGCAGCGTCCCCACAACGCTCCCCGAACCGCCGCGACGCTTCGCCCACGCCGCCGGCACAACGCGAAGGTGGTACGTCGGCCACAGTTGGCTCGTCGAGCTCCGCGACCAAGAGCGCCGCGCGCGAACGTCTCCTGCGCGCTCGTCGAGCCATCTCTCTACTGAGCGCACTGCGCTGTCGAGGGAGGAGCCGCGGCCACCGCTGCGCACTCCAAATCCGTTCCCTGAACGCTCCTCCGGGCTCCGCGAGCTGCGCGAGCTCACTGAGGCACGGTACTCGCCGCCTCGTGCGGAGGAAGCGCCCTTGGGCCCCGTCGTCTCCAACCCTTTGGACGAGGCTCAATCCGAGCAGGTTGCGGCGCAGCTGGCCTCCATGCGCTCCCAGCGCCCCGAGTTGCGGCCCCTGCTGAACCCCAGCACCGCCGAGTACGGCTTTCGGCCTCGTGACCCCGCGGAGGCATGCCGTCAGGCATTCCAGCCGACGCTGGTTCAGCATATCATTGGGCCTGCGGCCCGTACTCCGGAGGAGATCGCTCTTCGAACGTCTCTACGACAGTGACTCTTGACTCCACAGTCTACGACTGTCTCCGAGTACCACGAGCGGTTGCGTCTGCAAGGAAAGGGGTTGTCTGTGCCCGCAATGCGGACGTACCCTGTGGTGCTCAGTCCGGGCGAACGCCTGACCGAACACGAGGCTCAGTTCGAGCTCTGGGCTGAGAAGAAAAAGAAGCTTAGCTCCATGGATGCTCTTCGAGCTAGCTTCAGCGAGGTGGATGTTCGTATCGAACGCAAGCTCCGCGTCGACTTTGCGAAGATCCGAGCCAAACGCAGCATCTCGGCTAACGCTCAGCCACAGACCCATTCTAGCGCTGCGCGCTTCGCTCCTTTGAGCACTCCAGTCGCTCCTACCCGTGAGGGCGTGAGCGCTGTGGCTCAGGGCCAACCCCGGAGCAATGTGGCTGACCCAGCAGCTCCCCAGCCTATTGCCGGGAAGCGCGGGATGGCCGGCATGCCGGCCTCGAGCCCACGGGGCGCTGGTGATCAAGCCGATCAAAAGCGTCCACGACGTCTGGGCGGTCTTGGCGAAGGGGCACCTCAAACTCCCATGAGTTCTCTGAGTGTGGGTACCCTCGCCACTTCACCAGATACTGGTTTTGACCCCGGCACCGCCGCTTCGCCAGCAGGCGCTCCACATGATAGTGAAGGTTCCCTTGCTCATCGAGCAGCGCCGGTGGAGGACGCGCCAAGCCGCCTCGCGACGTATGACGAGTTATACGAGGTTCGGCAACAGACGACTCGTCTTCGGGACCATGTCCACGATGTCGATGCGCGTCTCGCACGTACTGCCACGGAGCTCGACGAGCTTGCTCGCGACTTGGGCTGGGTTCCACTGCCTCGCGAGGTCTGGGACCGGCTCCGACACTTGGAGAGCTGGGTGCAGTACTATGGCGATCGCGACGAGCGTCGTAGCCAGGAGCTCTCCGAGCTTCGACGTCAGCAGGTAGCATTGCAGGGTCAGATTGACCTTCTGGCCCGCATGCAAGGCCCGCCCGCTGCCGCTGTGCCTGCGGCACTTCCGACTCCGACTCTACCCTCAGGGCTCGCGGCACCGCTGATGCCGAGCCTTCCGCCTGTGCCTGCAGCGCCTGCGATGATGGTCGCGTCTGCGATGCCTGCGACTGCGTCCTCGACGCTCGCGACCTCCGCGCCTGCGACCTCGTCGCCCTCGGTGCCTCCATCTGCACCTGCGCCGGGTCATGGTACGGCTTGAGCAAGCCCACGTAGAAGACGGGGTGCGTCCGCATCTTCTACGGAAGATTGAGCGTGTACGCAAGGCCCTTCCTGGCCACGACCTTGAAAGGTCCAATGAAGCGCGGGCGCAACTTCGTCTTGAAGACAGCGGGCACTGCATGCGTAGGTAGGTTCTTAGCATTTAGCAATACCAGGTCCCCGACCTCATAACTGTCAACATTGCCTCTGCCTCTAGCATCTGCATGTTCCTTTTGCTTGTCTTGGCTCTCAGCCATTGCGTCACGCACGTGTCGTAAAACACTCAAGCGCGTCGACAAGAAAGTGTCAACCTGTTTACGAACAGTAGCCGGGCTGACATCAGCTAGCCGATCAGCTACATCGGCTTCCTCTCCCCCACCAAGCCCGAGGCCACCACGTGGCGGCGTCAGCGGGACGCAGGGATGAGACAAGCTGTTCACGTAGAACGGCGTGTAGCCGGTCGAGGCATCCACGGCGTTATTCAATGCAAACTTAACGAGTGGCAGCATAGCGCTCCAACGCTTCGGCGTCTCAGCGCAAATGCTGCGGAGCACGTCCTCGACGACGTGATTCACTCGCTCCGTCTGACCATCGGTCTGCGGGTGATCCGCCGTGGACATGCCCAGCTTGGTGCCAAGCACCGCAAAGACTGCGCTCCAGAAGTTGCCCGTGAAGCGGGGGTCTCGGTCCGAGACAATCGACTCAGGAGTCCGTGTTGTCGAAACACTCGGTCCAAGAACAGCGTTGTTGTACTCTTACCATCGATAGTATCCGGCACAGCCGCAATGTGAACCATCTTGCTCAGTCGGTCTACAAAGACCACGACTCCAGTGTTGACCGCCGCATCCGCCGGCAGGCCAAACACAAAGTCCATACTCATGGATTGCCAACAGCCCGAAGGTACAGGCAAGCTTGCCAACGGGGCTGCAGCATGGGGTGACGACTTCACTCGCTGACACGTCTCGCACGTGCGCACATAAGTGCTCGTCCACTTGTACATCTTCGGCCACCAGTAGTGGGTGCTCACCGAGCTGTAGGTCTTCTCACGGCCAAGATGGCCAGCCACCGGCGTGTCGTGGGCCTCATAGAGGATACGATACTTCAGGTCCTCATCATGAGGAATGACCACGCGTGGCGTGTTCTCGGAGCCAGTGCTGTAGAACAGCAGGCCACCATCGAGGGTGTAGCGATGCCAATGCGCGCGCACTCGCGCCGACAATTCAATGTCCGAGTCTTGAAACTCCTTGCTCCCGAGAGCCTTCAGCAACGCGACACAAGTGTCATCCTTGGCATAAGCCGTTCGGATCAGATCCGGTAATGACGAAGTCACGGTCGTTACATGAGCCAGCTCATAATCCGGCCTGCGTGACAGCGCGTCCTCGAGGACATTCTGCCTGCCAGGCTTGTACTTCACCTCGAAGTTGTACTCCGCGAAGAAGGACAGCCAACGGGACATCCTTTGCGAGAGATGAGGCGACTGAGTCGCAGTGCGTAACGACGCGTGATCCGTGTAAATCACGAACGGCTGAGAGCCCAACAGGTGAACCCTGAACTTGACGAGCGCATACTTCATCGCAAGTAGCTCTTTGTCATGGACAGGATAGTTCTTCTCAGCAGCCTTCAGCTGACGAGATTCGAACGACACCACGCGCTCGCGCCCATCGGCGTCTGCTTGTAGCAGGGCACAGCCGATGGCAAAGTCCGAGGCGTCACAGACGACACTAAACGGACGAGCGGGGTCTGACAAAGCCAGAATAGGCGCATGAAGGAGACTATCCTTAATTGCCGCAAACGCTCGGTGTTCCAACACCACTCCGCGTCCTTCTTCAGGAGATTGGAGAGTGGCCGAGCCATCTCAGCGTAGTTCTCGCTGTACTTGTGCAAGTAATTGGCCAAGCCAAGCCACTTGCGAAGGTCCTTCTGGTTCTGGGGAACCGGCCAGTCAACAATGGCCTTGACCTTGACCGGGTCGGCCCTTAGGCCACGCTTCCCGATGAAGCACCCTAAGAAGGGGATCTCTTCTGCTCCGAAGATGCATTTGTCAATGTTGGCATACAACTTGTTTTGACGCATGCACTCGAGCACAGCACGCAGGCGCTCGACATGGTTCTCAATATCAGTCTTCCTGTGCTCCGCACGACTGTGGACAAATATGTCATCGAAGTACGTCTGCGCGTACGCCCGATGGGGCCGGAAGAGCTGCGTCACAAGACGATTGAACGTCGCTGGCGCGTTCGAAAGCCCCTGCGGCATCACCAACCACTCCCAGAGCATGCCGCTCGGAGTACTCACCGCAGTGAGGGAATGTCGCTCGTCCTCATGAGCAATTGGTAGTAGCCATCGACCAAGTCGAGCGCACTGTACATCGTACATCCTGTCATGTTGTTCTGAAGAACGTCCTTCCGAGGAATCGGCGTCTGCGCCGGAATGGTGGCGGCATTCAGCTTGTTAAAAGCATGCACAATACGCCACTTGCCATTCGGCTTTCTGACGCAGAACGTCGGCGTGGAGTGAGGAGACTTACTCTCACGCACCATGCCCGCTTCGTGCTTCGCACGGAAGAACGCGTCAATGACGTCACACTGCTCCTTCGGCAAAGGACACTGCCTCGTCACGCAGTACTTCGTTCCCGGAACGAGATCAATCTCATGTCGAACACCTCGATCCGGAGGTAGCCCCGAGGGCGGTTCCTTCGAGACCACGTCTTGATAATCCTTCACCACGTGATACAAGGGGTCCGACGGATCCTTCAGGATCGCCGATCCGCTTCGTGCATTCAACGCCTTCTTAGTGTCCTCCAGGACAGCTTCATCCAGAAGCGAGGACGAGTTCAACTCTTCTTCAGGTCGTATGACCACCACATCCGCCAAGTCTCCAGCCTTCAAGGCTTCGCCCAACTCGGCCAAGGACATCTCGTCCAGCTCCAGGAGAGCAGATAGTGAGGGCAAGTCGTTGAGACTGATGTCTCCGTCGACGTCGCCCGTCACTCCATTCACGAGTGTGTAGAGCTGCTCGCTCTTGTGTGGAGCCTCACCGCTCGACACACCCTTCTCGACTCGTGAGACCGCAGACGCCTTGCGTCGCGCAGCCAGCGCTTTGCGGCGCTGCCGCCTCTTCATGGACACTGTCCGCCCAGAAGAGCTCCGTGATTTCGCGTGCTTCTTGACGCCAGGTGTCACCACCTCATCCAGCTCCAGAGGAGCACCAGTGTCTTGATCGACACTCAGCGAAGGGCTGCACGACCCGCAGCCTCCCTCAGTGGATTACGTGCCACTCCACGATCTTCATCCGGGCAGAGCCCCTTGTCCCTCGGCATCGTGCCGACCGCGCCGTCGCTGGCACGCAGCAGGGTGTCGCCATCAGGCGCACACCCGCTCAGCGGAATTCGTGCCGCTCCACCTGCCGCCCACGAGCCACGCTCAGAACGCTCGTTCTCGACACACGCAGTGTCCACCAACTCGGAAACTCCGATGTCTAGCACATTAACCGACTCGATCCAGTGCTCGCGCCAGAAGCGCTTCTGCTTCCTAGCAGAGGTGGGTTCATGACTCGCCAATGCTCCGCCAGGAGAGAAGTGCGTAGCACCAAGGGCCTTCGACCTCCAATCTATCCAAGGCTCATGGCGTTCCAGCCACGCCATACCAAGGATGAGATCATATCTCGAATCGAGGTCTAAGACCAGACAGCGTTCCACGCTATCAAAATCCAAACTTCACGCCCAAGTCCACAGGGACTTTAGGCACCGTGACACGAGTGCCCGTCGCGAGACGAACAGTGACGATGTCACTCCCACGCGCTACCAGCGCCTCAGCATAAAGCTGACTTACGTCCATCGTGGAACGCCGGGCGTAATTACCCGACGCTCCCGAATCGATCAAAATCGTCCATGGCTTTGTGAAGCCCTTCACCCAAGCCTGGACAACTAGCAAGCCCGGCTTGCACACACGTTCCGTGTTATAGAGTACAGCTCTCTTCGGGGCTAAGTCCTGTCGACCTCCACCTCGCCGAACTTAGTTCCTCCCCAGTAGGCCGCCCCGCGCCTACTGGGTTTTCTCGTTTCCCCGAGACGAACCAGAGCCCTGGCTCGAACCCGAAGAGCGGCTTGCCGAAGCCTGGCGCTGGAGGCGCAGCGGACATCCGGCGCGCAAGTGACGCATATCACCGCAGATAAAGCATCGGCGGATGCCACGCCGCTGCTCAGCAGCCCGAAGCTCGGCTTCTTCGTCTTCAGCATAGCTGAGGTCCATAGGCTCCGGGCCGTTCGACGAACTGGTGTGAGGAGCGTTCCACCCAAGTCTTGACAACTTAAAGTTGTGCTCCGCGATCAACGCGATGCTCACAGCCTCTTCAAAAGAGCTTGGGTGAGTTCGGAAGACTTCCGGCCTGGCCACGCCAGTGCGAAGCCCTTCCATAAACACCGTGACGATGACTACCTCAGCCAGAGGCTCGGCAGACATGCCCGCAATGAGAGTTCTCAACTCCTGGGCATAGTCCACCAAATCCTTCTTGCCTTGCCGTGTAGCCAGGAAGCGTGAGCGCACGCGATACGCCTCGTTAGGTGGAGCGAACACCCGGGACAGTTGCTGCTTCAGCTGGTCCCACGTCGGGAAGGCCGTGCCGACCGACGTCCCTGACGTTAGTGCCCACTTTCTCGCTCGCCCACCAAGCTTCGAGATAGCTAGCGCCACGCGCTGCGACTCCGTCCGGAGTAGAGCTGAGCTCATAGCCATCTCGACTTCACGGGTCCAAAGCATTAAGCTTTCCCCTTCCTTTCCTTCGAAGGTCTTCACGCTCAACATGAGCGGCTTGGGTCTTGTTCCCGCGTCGGATGACGTAGCGGGCGCTTGCGGCGCCACGGCCATCGCCATCCTCTGCCGTAGGTGCTCCAACAGAGCATTCTCGTAGCTGGAGAACGCCTCGAGACGCGCATTCACCGCGTCGGGGCCTTGTTGCGACAGTTGCGTCACGCCCTCCGGGCCCAGCAAGGATATAAGCTGGTTAAGCGCATCCTGCTGGTTCGGGGGCAAGTGAGCGAACTGCTCCATTCTCCACAGAGGGTCTGTCTATCCAGACTCAGGTGTCGGATTGACTACAAGTGCTACCAAGTGCAGCGGGGCTGCCGTAGCTTTAGCGTCAGAGGAAGACGTAACAGACACACAGAGTCGCGCGGCTAAAGATAGCCCGTTCTAATACCAGAACGCACGAGTCCGTACTCCCTACGGACTCCAAGAGTTAACCCTTAACTCTTAGCTGTGAATCTCCAAACTGAATGTATTTCTCTTTATCGCGGCAGAGCCGCCTATGGTGTAAATGTATCTGGTTCACTATCTAGCATAGTGAACCCTAGTCATATGCATAATCTGTGTGAGGCGAGGCCGATGAAACCTTTATCGCCCAGGGGGGTTCGTATAGCGCAGCCCAAGAAGGTCCTCAGGGTGTAGACCCAGAGAACCGACTTGAGAGTCAACAGCAAGAAGATAAATCCAGAGGTTCGCAGCCGCAAAGCTTTAAACCCTGAGGATCACTCTCCTTGGTTGGCGTGGGCACCTTGTGTAATCCCTGTCGGCTCGTTTGTCTTTGACGGAACGGCACTTCACCAAACTTGAATGTAGCCTCGAAGAAGCGCTGAGGTGCACGACTAATGCAGAACGCACCTCGACACTAGAGGCAAAACCCAGAGAATCAGATCAGCCGAAATCCAGAATATCACGAATTCAGGATCGAGGATTTCAGTCAACTCTGGGGTGAGGAACTCAGAAGACACCTTACCCAAATGCCTTCGTAGCTCGATAAAACCAACAAATACAGAGTATACAAACACTACAACTAGCCGTCACTTATTCTTTTGGACCCTTGGACGGTGGGTCACTCACACACTAGGCTCACTCGAGTCTGAAATTCAGGGGCCTAGCTCCCCTGAGACTTACACAAACGGGCACCACCTCCCGTACAGGAGGAAAATACAATCACTATCAGTTACCTTTCCCTTCACACAAGCAGTCAATACACAATCCTGGAGGCGACTACCTAGCACCCCAGAATACCCTCTGGAATAATATGAAATGGGCTACCACGAGCACAGCAAGTGATCCAACTAGGATATGAAATAGGTGGATCACTCCAGGAAGCACGAGACCGTCGCTGGTCCCCACCTAACTGGACTTGAGTTTGATGGAGTCCACACAGACGGCTGTCCTTCGCCGTTGATGAGCCCTTAGCGTCCCGCGGTCGTAGTCTCGGGTCCTCCGGATTTCCGTCGGCAGGCTTGGCCGAAGTCACTTGCGCAGTACAGGGAAAATTGAACTCTGTTTGTCTTTTATCAGCTACTTATCTCTCTCTTACTTCTTTCTCTCTTCTGCATTCTTCTACGGGCAAATATCTTCGTTTCACTATGCTTGGGGTCAAATGTCATGTCTTCAGTATACCTTGGGTTCAGCGGTCCAGACTTGCGATCGGCTTGCGATTCCATCGGTGCAAGGCGTCCACAGTGCCAAATGTGGGTCCTTAGACTTGGGTTTGTATAGTGCAGGACTCCCTCTCGACTCCTCGAAGGTATCCTGTCAGCAGGTCTGCACTTGGATCTTCAAGGTCACGCATCACTTTGATTGCAGACTGACTCCCAACTGGCTCGACATTCTGAGATTCATGTGATACTCTGGATTGCTTCTGAGGATCAGTGGAATTCAGGGGATCTCTTGAGGGTTCTTGGGGATTCTTGGGTGTTGACTTGGGAAACACTTGTTCTGAGTATAGGGAGTCTGGGTTCATAGTCCAAATCCAGAGGATCACTTGAAACTCTGGGTCACCTGTTCTTGGGGAGGTGAACTCTGGATCATCATCCGGTACTCTGGATTTCTTGCGTGGTACTCTGGATGGTGAGTTGTGTACGTCACAGGCTTGCGTGTATCTCCACACATACGAACACTTAACGGGTTGTACAGCTTCCGGCGCATGTCCACGATGGTAGTGGGGTTGGTTTTCAGGGGATCTGATCCATAGTAGTGCGCTGACCCACAGCAAGATGAGGTGTACTCTGGGATACGTTCTCCAGAGACACTTTCCGCCAGACTTTAGGCACTCATCGTAAGGGAAAGTCCGGGACTGGACTGAGTGTTCTTCTGAAATCCTGGGCGTGCACTCCCAGGGTTCACACTTCCAGTCAGTTGGGCCCATCTGCGGTCAGGCACTAGATTCGTCCCACTGAATCACTTCTCTCCCACCAACGTCACTCGTGTCACACGGGTACAGCCGTGCTCATCCCAGTTATCCACCATTAATACCTTGATACAAACTCCAGGTCGTAAGAGTGACGGCGTGTCATCGGTAAATTTCTGGAAACCACCTCGTGTCAACCGCCCCTCCTGGTCTGGGTTCCATCAAAGAAAAAAACACTCCGAACTGGTGAACCATGGCCAGGCCACAAAAACACCGAATTCGAGGCACTCTGGAGATCGATACGGCCGTTGCCCTCTGTCGAACCCAGGATTTCACACACTTCGGCCCCCTGTCTCCCCAACGGTTGGTCGGGCCCGATCTTCAAGGTTCTCTCCTCAACTGCAAAAACTCCAACGGGCAGCGTACAATCACATCCCCATTTCACAGATCGTCGACATGGCCGACACGTCGAGCGATGGCCACCAAGCGACGACGCCGGCTCAAGACACGGCGCCCACGGCGCCCCCGACAGCACGCCTCCCTCGGCGCGACAGCACACCGACAGCGCTCCTACGCGCGCCCCTGCTGGGGATGGCGATGGTGCGCTGGCGGGCAACAGCGGCGATACTTCGACAGCCGCCCCTAGGGAAAGGCCAAGCAAGTTACTTTCGCCGACTCCGAGAGCAAGGCGCCCGGCAGCGAAGGCCAGGCTCCAGACGCCGACATGCGCGAGGCCGATGGCAATGCCTCGGCTGACGCTGCAACTTCGGAGGCGGGGGACGCAAACTCAGAGCCCCGGGCCCCAGACGCGGAGAGGGTACCGTCAGATGCAGCTGCGGCGCGCATTCCTGAGTTCAAGACGCCTCGCCACGCGACAGCGACCGACAGCCAAGGGCTCATCTACGCGGGCATGTTGAAGGAGGGCGATGTGGAGCTTCCGGAGTTCATGATTCCTGAACGTCCACCCCACTGGCAACTCCCGACGCCGCCAGACCTCGGGACGAACGCATACCTCGTAGGGGTCCCAGGGGTCACGAGCGACATTCGCCAAGGTGCATTCGCTACGGAGGGCTACGGTGGCGTCACCACTCTGGTAGGCTTCGAAGAGCTGTCAGACGATGATCTTCAGTGGCTCAAGAAGGTATGCGGTGCGGACGCTGGGGCCGGCGTGCTGCGGCCTCGCAGTTCACCACTCTCAGCCTATTAGTTGGATAGTTCTCTGAATTCTGTCAGCGTCCGCCATGAGATGGCCTCACTCCTGCGGCACTTCAACAGCACGAGATTCGCGGAACGCGTATTCAGGATGACCGGCTACCTGCGTTGTACTCTCAGTGCATACAAGCATATGCGGTCTCTGGCTGAGTCTCAGCAGAGTTTCGCGGCCGTCGATGAGCTGGTCCACGTGAAGGGTGAGCTCAAGAAGTTGAAGCGCACTTGGAAGTTCGCACGCGATTACTGGTTCCAGGAAGTTCAGGAAGCCCTCGGCAAGTCGGAGTCCGTGGAGCACGAGCACAAGGCCGCACTGCAGCGACAGAAGGCACGGTATCAAGATGAGATCGATGCTCTGGAGTCCGAGAAGGCGCAGCTCAAGGCGCGTTTGTCCGACTCTGAAACTCAGGTGCGAATTCTGAAATCGCGCCTCGAGTCCGCTACTATGGATCCCTGGAAGCTCTCGGATTTTCTTCAGGAGCACACGGACTTCACGGGTAACTGGGAGCGTCTACACGACCTCTTCGGACTCTGCATCAAGGATTCCAAGCCACCCGAAGCCTGGGACACTGTCATCAGCGTCACAGCGATGGACAAGCGCAAGGCTGCAGTGGCTCCATATCCCGAGAAGAGTAAGCGCATGCCTCCGTCTTCTGGGTCTGGGTCCGGCTCCGCTTCGCGTCCAGAAACTCTGGATCTCACGGGTCCTGGGAGCAAGCCCAGGCGTGGGCCGACTCCCGGCTCCAAGAACCAGAGTTCTCAGAAATCTCAAGGCTTCAAGAAACCCAAGGGCACCAAGTCGGCGGGCAAGTCGCAACACTCCGCAGCTCCCAAGGTTCACAAGGTCCAGCGTCGTCCCACGGATCATCAGCCTGGTCGCGACTCTGTGCGTCGTGCCGGCGAGAAAGCAGTGGTGTCAAGGAAGCTGCGCACTCGTTGCTCCCTGGGGGCGTGGTCTGGAAGGAAGTCCGCCCAGACGTGCGCCAAGCAATCGTGGCAGGACTCAAGTACGACAGCGCTATGGAGTGGATTGGCAGTGACCGAGCAGCTCACGAGCACTTTCGTCAGCCACAGCCGATCAAGATGCTCGTGAGTATGATGTACTGGCGTCGTATGGACCAGACCCCGTGGAGCAAGTACGTCCCTGAGGCCTACTACGAGATGGCAGATGAGCGCCTGGATCGACGGCTCCGACGTGGAGAAGTCCCGCCCCCCTGGAGGAACCTGGAAGACCACACCGTGTATCCCGACGAAGATGCGGACTCCACTGTGGACGACCGTAAGGACGACCCTGACTACAAGCCCCCGGTCCAGGACACAGAGGACAACAGCGTAAGCAGCAGTTCTGAAGAGGAGTTCGAACTGGCTCCGGAGGTTCTGGTCGTCGACGATGACGCAGAAGAAGACGCTGAGGAGTACAAAACTGAAGAACCTCCAAGTGAGGCGAGGCCGATGAAACCTTTATCGCCCAGGGGGGTTCGTATAGCGCAGCCCAAGAAGGTCCTCAGGGTGTAGACCCAGAGAACCGACTTGAGAGTCAACAGCAAGGAAATAAATCCAGAGGTTCGCAGCCGCGAAGCTTTAAACCCTGAGGATCACTCTCCTTGGTTGGCGTGGGTACCTTGTGTAATCCCTGTCGGCTCGTTTGTCTTTGACGGAACGGCACTTCACCAAACTCGAATGTAGCCTCGAAGAAGCGCTGAGGTGCACGTCTAATCCAGAACGCACCTCGACACTAGAGGCAAAACCCAGAGAATCAGATCAGCCGAAATCCAGAATATCACGAATTCAGGATCGAGGATTTCAGTCAACTCTGGGGTGAGGAACTCAGAAGACACCTTACCCAAATGCCTTCGTAGCTCGATAAAACCAACAAATACAGAGTATACAAACACTACAACTAGCCGTCACTTATTCTTTTGGACCCTTGGACGGTGGGTCACTCACACACTAGGCTCACTCGAGTCTGAAATTCAGGGGCCTAGCTCCCCTGAGACTCACACAAACGCGCACCACCTCCCGTACAGGAGGAAAATACAATCACTATCAGTTACCTTTCCCTTCACACAAGCAGTCAATACACAATCCTGGAGGCGACTACCTAGCACCCCAGAATACCCTCTGGAATAATATGAAATGGGCTACCACGAGCACAGCAAGTGACCCAACTAGGATATGAAATAGGTGGATCACTCCAGGAAGCACGAGGCCGTCGCTGGTCCCCACCTAACTGGACTTGAGTTTGATGGAGTCCACACAGACGGCTGTCCTTCGCCGTTGATGTGCCCTTAGCGTCCCGCGGTCGTAGTCTCGGGTCCTCCGGATTTCCGTCGGCAGGCTTGGCCGAAGTCACTTGCGCAGTACAGGGAAAATTGAACTCTGTTTGTCTTTTATCAGCTACTTATCTCTCTCTTACTTCTTTCTCTCTTCTGCATTCTTCTACGGGCAAATATCTTCATTTCACTATGCTCGGGGTCAAACGTCTTGTCTTCAGTATACCTTGGGTTCAGCGGTCCAGCCTTGCGATCGGCTTGCGATTCCATCGGTGCAAGGCGTCCACAGTGCCAAATGTGGGTCCTTAGACTTGGGTTTGTATAGTGCAGGACTCCCTCTCGACTCCTCGAAGGTATCCTGTCAGCAGGTCTGCACTTGGATCTTCAAGGTCACGCATCACTTTGGTTGTAGACTGACTCCCAACTGGCTCGAAATTCAGAGATTCATGTGATACTCTGGATTGCTTCTGAGGATCAGTGGAACTCAGGGGATCTCTTGAGGGTTCTTGGGGATTCTTGGGTGTTGACTTGGGAAACACTTGTTCTGAGTATGGGGAGTCTGGGTTCATGGTCCAAATCCAGAGGATCACTTGAAACTCTGGGTCACCTGTTCTTGGGGAGGTGAACTCTGGATCATCATCCGATACTCTGGATTTCCTGTGTGATACTCTGGATCATAGGTCGTGCACATCACAGACTCGCGTGTATCTCCACAAATACGAACACTTAACGGGTTGTACGGCTTCCGACGCATGTCCACGGTGGTAGTGGGGTTGGTTTTCAGGGGATCTGATCCATAGTAGTGCTCTGACCCACAGCAAGATGAGGTGTACTCTGGGATACGTTCTCCAGAGACACTTTCCGCCAGACTTTAGGCACTCATCGTAAGGGAAAGTCCAGGACTGGACTGAGTGTTCTTCTGAAATCTTGGGCGTGCACTCCCAGGATTCACACTTCCAGTCAGTTGGGCCCATCTGCGGTCAGGCACTGGATTCATCCCACTGAATCACTTCTCTCCCACCATCGTCACTCGTGTCACACGGGTACAGCTGTGCTCATCCCAGGTATCCACCAATCATACTTCGATACAAACTCCAGGTCACCAGCGTGACGGCACGCCATCGGCAAATTTCTGAGAACCACCTCGTGTCAACCGCCCCTCCTGGTCTGGGTTCCATCAAAGAAAAAAACACTCCGAACTGGTGAACCATGGCCAGGCCACAAAAACACCAAATTCGAGGCACTCTGGAGATCGATACGGCCGTTGCCCTCTGTCGACTCCCAGGATTTCACACACTTCGGCCCCCTGTCTCCCCAACGGTTGGTCGGAGCCGATCTTCAAGGTTCTCTTCTCAACTGCAAAAACTCCAACGGGCAACGTACAATCACATCCCCATTTCACAGATCGTCAACATGGCCGACACGCCAAGCGACGGCCACCAAGCGACGGCGCCGGCTCAAGGCACGGTGCCCACGGCGCCCCGGACAGCACGCCTCCCTCGGCGCACCCGGACAGCGCTCCTGCACGCGCCCTCCTGGGGCTGGCGACAGCGCGCCGGCGAACAGCGGCGGCGACACTTCGACAGGCGCCCCTAGGGAAAGGCCAAGCAAGTTACTTTCGCCGATTCCGAGAGCAAGGCACCCGGCAGCGAGGACCAGGCTCCCGACGCCGACATGCGCGAGGCTGATGGCAATGCCTCGGCTGACGCGGCAACTTCGAAGGCGGGAGACGCAAGTTCAGAGTCCAAGGCCCCAGACACGGAGAAAACACCGTCGGATGCTGCTGCGGCGAGTATTCCTGAGTTCAAGACGCCTCGTCACGCGACGGCGACCGACATGCAAGGGCTCATTTACGCGGGCATGTTGAAGGAGAGCGACGTGGAGCTTCCGGAGTTCATGATTCCTGAACGTCCGCCCCACTGGCAACTCCCGACGCCACCAGACCTCGGGACGAACGCGTATCTCGTAGGGGTCCCAGGGGTCACGAGCGACATTCGCCAAGGCGCATTCGCTACGGAGGGCTACGGTGGCGTCTCCACTCTGATAGGCTTCGAAGAGCTGTCAGACGACGATCTTCAGTGGCTCAAGGAAGTTTGCGGTGCGGACGCTGGGGCTGGCGTGTTGCGGCCTCGCGGCTCACCACTCTCAGCCTATGAGTTGGATAGTTCTCTGAATTCCGTCAGCGTCCGCCGTGAGATGGCCTCGCTCCTGCGGCACTTCAACAGTACACGATTCGCGGAACGCGTGTTCAGGATGACCGGCTACCTGCGTCGTACCCTCGGAGCATACAAGCACATGCGGTCTCTGGCTGAGTCTCAGCAGAGTTTCGCGGCTGTCGATGAGCTGGTCCACGTGAAGCGTGAGCTCAAGGAGCTGAAGAGCACTTGGAAGTTCGCGCGCGATTATTGGTTCCAAGAAGTTCAGGAGGCCCTCGGCAAGTCGGAGTCCGTGGAGCTCGAGCACAAGGAGGCGCTGCAGCGACAGAAGGCACGGTACCAAGACGAGATCGATGCTCTGGAATCCGAGAAGGCGCAGCTCAAGGCGCGCTTGTCCGACTCTGAAACTCAGGTGCGAATCCTGAAATCGCGCCTCGAGTCCGCTACCATGGATCCCTGGAAGCTCTCGGATTTTCTTCAGGAGCACACGGACTTCACGGGTAACTGGGAGCGTCTACACGACCTCTTCGGGCTCTGCATCAAGGATTCCAAGCCACCCGAAGCCTGGGACACTGTGGTCAGCGTCACAGCGATGGACAAGCGCAAGGCAGCAGTGGCTCCGTATCCCGAGGAGAGCAAGCGCATGCCTCCGTCTTCTGGGTCTGGGTCCGGCTCTGCTTCGCGTCCGGAAACTCTGGATCTCACGGGTCCTGGGAGCAAGCCCAGGCGTGGGCCGACTCCCGGTTCAAAGACTCAGAAATCTCAGAAATCTCAAGGTTCCAAGAAACCCAAGGGTACCAAGTCAACGAGCAAGTCACAGGACTCCACAGCTCCCAAGGTTCACAAGGTCCAGCGGCGTCCCACGGATCACCAGCCTGGTCGCGACTCTGTGCGTCGTGCTGGTGAGAAAACAGTGGTGTCCAAGGAGGCTGCGCACTCGTTGCTCCCTGGGGCGTGGTCTGGAAGGAGGTCCGCCCAGACGTGCGCCAAGCAATCCTGGCAGGGCTCAAGTACGACAGCGCCATGGAGTGGATTGGCAGCGAGCGAGCAGCTCACGGGCACTTTCGCCAGCCACAGCTGATCAAGATGCTCGTGAGTATGATGTACTGGCGTCGTCTGGACCAGACTCCGTGGAGCAAGTACGTCCCTGAGGCTTACTACGAAATGGCGGATGAGCGTCTGGATCGACGTCTCCGACGCGGAGAAGTCCCGCCCCCCTGGAGGAACCTTGAGGATCACGTGGTGTATCCCGACGAAGATGCGGACTCCACTATGGATGACCCTGAGGACGACCCTGACTACAAGCCTCCGGCCCAGGACCCAGAGGACAACAGCGTAAGCAGCAGTTCTGAGGAAGAATTCGAGTTGGCCCCTGAGGTCTTGGTCGTCGACGACGATGAAGAAGAGGCTGAGGAGGACGAAGCTGAAGAACCTCCAAGGGTCCAGGCCCTGGCAAGCGTAAGCGCTCTGGATCTGCCGACAAGTCTCAGCGTCCCAGCCCCAAGTCCAAAAAACAGCGTCACAAGGAACCTCAGAAGACCAAGTCCGGTACCCAGGGTTCGAGCGCAACACGTACACCCAAGGTCGCTGCGCGCCCCAAGAAACCATCGTCCCTCGCGCTCAAGTCATACTCAGAGTTGACTGCTGAGGAGCTGGCGACGATTGAGGTTCCTGAAGACAACGAAACTTCCTGGCGCATCCATGGGATCCTGGTGCAGTATCCAAGTTCGACCAAGAGCGCGTCATGCCAAACTCCTGGGTTTCCTGAGTACGAGATCCACAAGTTTTCGTACGACGTGATTCATGAACGCTGGAACCGTGAAGCATACCAAGAAATTCTGGATTCCAAACCTTGGGTGACTATGCTTCAGGGGCGCATCAGGGTCTTCTACTTCCATGAGCGAGACATGCTCGCTACGAAGGCTCTCAAGTTGGTGGAGGACATCGTGGACGCCATGCACAAGCACGCTCAAGCTATCTGGGAACGGGGCCACTGGGTGCCCATTCCGACTGAAGCCGAGGAGGACATCGCGCCAGACACCAAGCGCAGGGGGCGTCGAAATGCGCTCCACAGGACGTTCAAGGCACTTCTGGCGCGATCCCAGAATACTCCTGGGTTCATTCCCTCCTTGTGGCATGAACCTGGCCTCTGGAAGCTCCCGACAAGTGCTGTTACTGGATCTGGGAAGACCCCAGGGTCCAGATCCTTGAAGGTCCTCGCTGCGACGACCTCGAGAATCAGTTGGCTACGCTGGACATGCGTGAGCCAGCTCGAGTGCAGTGGAACACGGCCGACGATGAGGAATGGCTCCAGTACGTGCCAGAGCGAACTCGTAAGAACATCAAGCCGGCGGCCATCCGCAAGCTCAATCCGCTGTCACTGGCGTACCAGTGAGAGTGCACTCCTGTCAGATCCTGAAGACCACTTAGCCTCTGCATCTCGTAGCGTAATTCTCAATAGTACTCAGGATCCCTTCTGACTCAAGACTTTCTTCAGAGTTTCATCATCTCCACAGGCACTCCTTAGGTCTTCTTCATTGTAACGCACAGGTCTTCCTTCATCCATGTCCTCGAAAAGCTCTCCATCTTCACCGCTTCATCGCCCCTGAGTAACACCGAAGCCTCAGCCACGCCATCCTCTGGGTTACAATCTTCAGTTCCAGCGGTGCACTTTCTCCATAATCAAATCAAATCAAAATCACATTTCCATCTCCAATCTCCACACATTCCGTCGATTTTCTTCAGAGTTTCACCATGGTACTCAGGGTTTCATCCCCTGAGTTCGACATGTGACTCTGGGTCCATGTCACCCCTGAGTGCTACACCCCTGGGTGATCATCTCCGGCTTGCATAGCCTGGAAACGGGCTCGCGCTCTCGCGCCCTGATTGAACTCATAGAGTAAGGCTCCGCAATTGAGCTTCGACACAGGTAGCCACTCGGTCTCATCATAGCCCTTCCACTTCACAAGATATTCACGGATTCGCGGTCCGAGTTCGCTTAGTCCACCGCAAATCCAGAATTCGCTCGACTTCATACTCATCGTTCGCTGTGTCAGGTTCCCAGCTATCCTCAGGTAGCAGAGCCGCGTCAAAGTCATCATCTTCATTCACGTCGATCTCCACGGTGGGCCGTTTTGGAAACAGCGCTCTGGGTTTCAAACGGCTCACATGCACCCAGGGATTCACACGATATCCAGAGTTCTCGACCCTGAGTTTCACGCGGAAATTATCATGGATTTCCTGAATTCTGAAGGGGCCATGCCACATATGAGCCAATTTACGGCTCAACCCAGGCTGCACTTTGGGTATGTACAACCAGACAGCATCCCCAGCAGCGAATCCTGACTTTAGTCGTTCCGAGAGCTCCTTCCACTTCTGGGTCTGCTCGGCGGAACGCGCTCGCTTGGCCTTCTTCTGAAGATCTTCTGCGCAGGCTTGTGCATAGCTGTAGTCGCGTTGCAGTTTCCTGCGCCACTCATACGCCGTGCGTTCCTGGACACTTGACGGTCTGGGTCCCAGCATGGCGGACACAGTGCCATGTGCATCCCAACCGTGCACTAAGAAGAAGGGGTATCCAGACGCGTAGCATCGAAAGAGGTATTCAGGGCGAACATCAAGCGCTCAGCATGGTCGTCCCAGTCACTCTGGTCCGCTTCAGCGATGTATGCGCGAATGCTGCGCACCACGGTCTGCACCGATCGCTCTTGCTGTCCGTTCGCCTGGGGGCGATAGGCCAGAGTGGCTCGCTGCTTGCTTCCCAAGAGTTCTCGGAAGCGTGTGAACACCTCGCTCATGAACCTTGGGTCCTGATCGTGTCGCAGCATTGAGCTTGCTCCGAACCTCCTGAAAACCTGCTCCTCGTACACTTCAGCGACATCTTGGGCTGTCGTTGAGCTCATGGGTTTGCACATGACGAATCCTGAGAACGAGTCCTGAAAGAGTAACAGGAAGGTGTTCCCACGGTCAGACTTGGGCAGATGCGTTACGAAATCCATGGATACAACTTCAAACGGCCTTCTGGGTTCGATGTTCCCAGGAGACGGTCCTGCATTCTGAGGACGCCCCTTGCCGCTAGCGCAATCCACGCACTCCTTGACGAAAACCTCAACGTCCGCGTACATCCCATGCCAGTAGAACTCAGAGCGCAATCTTTCATACGTCCTGGTGATCCCCTGGTGGCCACCCTGAAAATCTTCATGAGCGTAGTGCAAGATGTCCGGCTGTAGTGCCTTTGGAACCACAAGTCTGAGTTCATCGACCATGTCTCTGGGACGATCCCGTGTAGAACGACTCAGGCGATACAGGACTTCTCTGGAATCCAGCACAAAGTCATCGGCCACCTTCGCAAGCTTCCTCGCCTGGGCGTGTGACAACTTGCTCACGTCGCCCTTCAGAAAGTCCTTGAGTTGCAACAGGTGGTCATCCTTGTCTTGGTGCACCTTGATACGTCTCCAGCGTTCGGCCTGATATTCCAGGGGACCCATGGGTGCGCCTTGGTCTTCTGCCTCCTGAGTTTGCGCTCGGGTCATGACAGCGAAAACCTTGGCCGCCACGGTCAATGGCGCGCACTCTGGTCCAGGGAAACTCAGAGTATCATCCCTCTGGGAATCGCTCTTCTGAGTTCCAACGCTTAACAACACCTTCGGTTTCACCAACTTCTCGTGAATCTTGGACACCAACTGCAGATGCATTCGCTCGTCAGCGTCTTCGACTTTCCAGGATTCACCAAGCGCCAGAGTCTTCGATGTCAAGTAGTCTGCGGCCTGGTTGAACTCTCGTTTGACATGCACTAAGCGGACTGACTTGAACTTCGTCTTCAGCACCTCGTACTCAGCCAATTTCCTCTGGAGGTTGGGCTGATTGCAGTTGATGAGACCCTGGGCTTGCTGAATGGCAATCCGTGAGTCTCCCACCACGACAATATCCTGAATTCCACGTTCGATCGCTAGGTTGAGTCCCTTCAGAAGTCCATGGTACTCTGCGCCATTGACAGTCACATCCTCCAGAATGAAACCCTGGGCATCCAGGATCTCCCATCCAGGGACATGCCACAGGATACATCCACAGCTCCCTTGTCGCGTGGACGTCTTGGCAGCACCGTCGAATCTCAGAATGCAACCTTCATAGTCTGCTTCCAGCATCTCCATACTGATAGGCACAGGCGGTTTGACGCGCCCCTTGGCTGGGATCAAGTTCTCAGCGACCTCGTCCAAGTGTTCCCTGGGAGTGATACCAGCACCCAGGATCGCAGCCAGTCCGTCTTCATCGCGTTTCACTCTGCGTATCTCCAGGTTCCAGTGCGACAACTTCAGGCCCCACTTGACAGTCCGGCCGTCTGCCGACGGGGACGTCAACAACCACTTCAACACAGAATATCTCGTGTAAACGATGATCTTAGGGCTGCCTTCGACCAGAATGCGAAACACTTCCAGGACCCTCAGGATCGCGACCACCTCTTTTTCAGCGATGTGGTACCTCAGCTCGGCGTCATTCAGGACTCGTCCTGTGAATCGCACGGGATGCACAATTCCGTCGTACTCCTGACCCAATACCGCAGATGCCGCCCACGGGTTCGCGTGGGGAATAATCACAAAAGGCCTGGAGCGGTCAGGATGCCGCAGCAGCGGAGTCGAGACGATCTTGCGCTTCAGAATTTCAAAGGCTTCCTGAGCTCTGGACAAGTCTCTCCTGAGTTTCACTTGTTCCTCAGTTAGCTCGTACAAAACAGCCGCAATCACAGGGAGGTCCTCAATAAACTTGTTGTAGTAATTCAGACTCCCCATGAAACTCTGAACACCCTTCAGTGTTGTCGGGAACGGCAAGTCTTGGACGCCCTTCGCGATCTTTGAGTCGCCCTGATGCCCTCGGCACTGATCTCGTGCGAGAGGTATGGGATCGACAACTTTCCGAATTCGCTCTTGGGGAGACTCACAGAGATATTCCAATAACGCAGACGGAAAAGCAGCGCGTTCAGGTCATGGCACAGCTGATCCCAGGTTGGTGCACCGTGGGCGATGTCGTCAATGTACGAGCTTCGACCCAGAACGGGGCCCATCTGAGAAGGTGCCGGGATGTTACGCTGGAAAACTGTCATCTCGTCTGTCAACACTGAGAGCCGAGGCTCAGCGTCCCCTGAAATCCTGGGTTCCTCAGGTTTTAGCCCCAGAAAATCCAAGACATCTTGGTCCACTTCAACCTCTTCCTCAGGGGAGAGTCGCAAGAATCCCCACAGGCAATTGTTGAGGACTGCCTGGTAGATCAGCGGCGCGTTCTTGAGACCGAAGGGCATTCTGACCCACTGGTAGTGTCCGTAGGGGCAGACAAACGCAGAGATCAACTTGGCTCTCTCAGTCATCCTGATAGCCCAGAAACCGCTCACCATGTCCAAGCTCATGAACCACATTGCCGACTCAAATCCGATCAGAAGGTCGTCAATGAGCGGCAACGGGTAGTGCGAGAGCTTGATGAAGCCATTCACCACACGATAATCAATGCACATGCGGATGTCGACGCCGTTCTTCTTCACGACGATGACAATCGGAGACGCCCAGGGTGATGTAGAAGTCTCAATCAACCCGTTCTCCAGAAGCTTCTTCAGAAGTTCATACACCTTGGTCCACAGATGTGGTGCAATAGATCTTGGACGCTGGGCAACAGGCTTGGCATCGCCCACATCTAAGTCACAGACCACTCCACGGGCAGGCGGAGGTGCAGCATTACCATCTCCCAAGAAAATCTTCCGATGATACTCCAGAATTCGTCTCACTTGGTTGTCCATCTCAGGGGTCGTTTTCCCAGGGACCCCAACGTCAGCTTCTTCGATCTTACACTCAGGCGTCAGGTCCTGTATCTCAGGGAGCATCACCAACTGATCACGCAACTGTGAGAGCAACTCACTACCTTCACGCATGTAAACCGCGGGCTCGTAGTCGAGATCCTCCGTGGAAATCCTCATGCAACGTTCGTACTCTTGCTTGAGCTTCTCCAACGGAGTCCCAGGCATCCCTGAGGTTGAGATATCCCAGCAATCTTCAACAGCACCCTGAGAATCATCATCATTCACTTCGGAATCCAGAGAATCACTACCTTCGCTTCGCTGATCCTGAGAATCACTGTCAACTTCGACCTGTAAACTCAGAGTTTCAGCGGCCGTATCCTCCGGGACTCGTGCGCTCTGGAGCTTCATCAGCTTGCAAGGTCGCAGTAATCATAGTGTCCCTGAGAACCTCACTCAGGTCGCTCGTGTCGACAGCAACTTCTCGGAATTCAGGGGAATCCTCAGGGGGTACCTCGTCGGTTTGAGTTGATGCATCTTCAGCGAACCGCACACGACGAGCCTCTGGTTTTCTGAGAATCGAGGCCAGCAGTGCCATGTCGGGTCCCTTCGCAGGTCGCGACAGAATCTTCTTAGGCCACTGATACTCTGGGGTCTCCACGCACGATGGCTCCAGCGCAGCTAAGCGCTCTGCACGCAGTCGTCCTTCGCGCGATTGAACACTCTCCAGAATGAGAGTCTGCCACTCACGATACGCAAAGGAACCGGGGCGTACAAAGCGTCCAGCCCGCGGGAAGAAACCGTATTCCACAATTCGGGCGACTGGAGTCCGGTTGTGAATCCAGACATCCTTGTCGGATATGTTGACCACCTTCACAGCGACTGGCGACGACCTCGATGCGTAGATCAGGTGCGTTACCCAGCGGTCACCGCGTCCTGCCCACACAACTTCGCGCTGTGGGTTCGTCGCTCCATACGAAATCTTCACCACCTTGGATTCACCAGGGCCCAGGTACCAGCTTCCCGTAGTTTCCACGGGCATGTCGACACCCAGACGATCCTCTGGATTCCAACCACACATCATGATCGCTTCTTCATCCGGGAGCGTCACGAGACCTTCCCGAATACTGATCCGCACTCCAGCTGCAAACATGAAACTCATACCTAGAAGTACTTCGATTCCTTCGCCGATGTTAGCCACCCAGACATCCAGGAGATACACCACTCTCGGGCCGAGAGTGATCTTCACCTGGGCACTGGCGCCGATGTACGTCGGAACGCCTCCCATTCCAGACACCTTGGTTTGTTTGTGCGACTTAAGTCTGAGTCCGAGCTTACGCGCTAAGTCGAAACTCACAATATTCACAGTCGCACCGGTATCCAGGAGGACTTTCGTCCAACAATCGTTCACGGCACCATGCACCATCACCACATCACGTTTCGTCGGATCAGGATCGTTGTTTTCCCACCATCCATAGCGTTCCCCAAGGTTCAGCTTGTACTCCGTAATTTCTCCAGAGTTCACTTCTCCAGGGTTCACTTACTCAGGACGTTGAAATTCAGGGGAAGTCGTGAAATCCTGAATCAAAGTAGTCATGCATTGTTGGTTATCTTGGGTTCTTGTTCTCAGCTCCGGGCCTACATACACTAGAACACATAACTCTGGGGCCTTCCTCAGCCCGGCGCGTACTGGGTCCCCACCCAGCGGGCTTATTGTTTTGACGGTCTCCCAGAATTTGCTTCGCCATCCAGAAGTTTATCCAGAATGTGGCTCGGCATGTCCTTCAGTGCACCTTGGCGGGCGAGTCTCTTCACAGCTTCCAGTGTTTTCCAGTCTTCACAGAGTTGTCCGAGATGCAGCTTGCCACAATTCTCGCACGGTTGCGCACGGCACATGTGCGTCGGATGACCCGTCTCGAGGCAGCGATCGCACTTCATGTCCTTCCAGCAGTTCTCCTCTGGGTGTCCCCACTTGCCGCATTTCTCACAGAGCTTGTCCCAATTCGGATTCTCGCGGCGAGGCGAACGGAATCCAGAGTTCATGCTTGACGTTGGTTGGGCACTTGGTGGACGCCATCCCATGTTATCCATCACACGATACACCTCATTCGTCAGCATCTGAGTCCATTCCGCGTCCCTCATGCTCGTCGAGTCGCCAGTGTTAGCCGTGGCAGTGTCTTCTCCAGAGATTTATCGAGTTGACCCTGAGTTCGCGCCCGAAACTCGGGTTGATACTCTGGGTTCATCCAAGATTTCCTGAAAACGAGCGTGAGTTTCAGGGTCCTCTTCCGATTCAGAGTCAGAGACGTCGCCCCTAGTCACATACGCGCGTCCAGCACGCTTCGGCTTGAAACGTCCCTGAGGAATGTTATCGGCACGGAAATCGCGAACTCTGGGTGGCGGCGCATCCTGGTCACTGCGACTCCAGACTTCTTCATCTTGCTTCAGAGCATACTCCAGATCGGCGATGCTTCTGAATCTCTGACCCTGCAGCGACGTCTTGAGGCGCGTATCCCTGAGTTTCGTAATGAACCTCCGGATGTGCTTCTCCAGGCGCTTCGATGACTTGCGAAAGTCAATGTCAGCTTTACCGGCGGCGGAATTCAGACGATAGAAGAAATCCAGAGCGCTCTCTGAGTTCTTCATCTCCATCGTGAAGTAACGCTCTGAGTACGACGAGCGCGCTTTGCAATACTTCTTCCTGAAGGCAGACGCCAGCTCTTTCCAGTCCCGCTGAGTGTGCTTGGGCAGCTGGTTGAACCAGTCACGCGCAGCTCCAGAGAGTTTCAACTTGAGCTCCTGAATTCGCATCTTCGTGGACCAACCTCCTTGAGCAGCCATGTTCGCGAAACGCTCCCACCAATGAACACGTTCTCTGAGTGACGCCTTGGTATCGAACTCACCCAGCGTATTCGAGTTGATGTATGGTCGGAACGTCAGAAGCGTGGTGCCAGCTTGAGCCGCAGAAGTTGCCGTCAGGTTAACTCCAGGGTTCTCGTCCGAGCTGTCATCACTTTCAGAGGACGAGCTGTCGTCACTAGAGTCAGAACTTGGGTCCGAGTCTGAAGGCGGGTTGAAATCCTGGCGCTTCTTCTTCTTTCGCTGGTTCTTCTTGGACGTAGAGCGCTTGGAGTCGGTCCTAGAGTCCTGCGAGGCCTTTGAGGCCGACGTCTTCCTGGAATCCGACGTCTTCTCCAGAGGCACAGGCTCCTGTTTGATGTCCTGCGTCACCTTGGTCTCTGTAGTCTCATGTCCCCGCTTGACATGCTTCGTTCTGCCGGAAGTGTCGGCGGAATGCTGCGTGAGGGTCACTTTCAGCTGGGAGGCGGCGACTTCGGAAGTGTTCTTCGAATCAGCTGTCTCCCGTCTCTGCCCTGCGACACTTGCGTTCTCATTGATTACGCCACTGGACGCCTGGGGTCGGGTTGCGATTTCAGGGTTCTGAGCCACTGACGACCTCACATTGGTTGCCAAATCAGGGGTAGCGGTTGCACGTCGCGCTTGAACTTGGGCCAATGTTGCCCGAAGGTCGCGCACTTGACTGGCGTGAAACCGCTGGATATTCTGGGAAGACTCACGCTCCTGCTCTCTTGCAGCTTCGGTTTCCTGGACCTTCTGCTCCAGAGACGCCACTTGTGCTTTCCAGTTCTCGTACGTCTCCGAGGCCCAGCGCGCACGCTCAGCGTCTGCTTCGGCTTCACGTTTTCCATCGTTCAGCGTATGCGGCCTCCAGGCGCTCGCGTTCCAGGCGTGCATTCTCAGAGAAATCCTGAGTCGCACTCTGGATCCTCGCGGAATCCTGAGTTCGGCGGACTTCTGCCTCTTGCGCACGCCGTTCAGCTTCTCCTCGGGCAATCTCCGCGTGAACCAGGCGATCGGTGAGCTCCTGGATCTGGCGACGCGCGTCCAAGTCACGTTGTTCCCTGAGTCGCTCGCGCTCCAGAGCATCAAGGCGTTCTCTGGCGAGGAACTCACGTTGCTCCTGCTCCATGCGGGCCTGCCACTCCTGCTGCTGTCGCAAGACATTCAGCTCGATTTGGGCGGGCCCAGACCTTGCGGACACGGACGAAGCTGACCCCAGACCTCTGGATCTACTTGAGCGGCTCGACACAGCTGATCCTCTGGATTTCATCGAGCGTCGCGAGCGTGCCTCACTCCTAGAGCCTTGGTGTTGACTCCGCTCACCTGCGCTGACATCCTTGGGACCGCCAAATCCAGAAATCGGGGATGGTTCCCTGAATTTCGGCTCGGCCGCTGTCGCTGGAACTCTGGAGAGAATTGCCTTCTTGGGAGCAATCTTTGGATCAGAATGCACGGACGACGCCATCTCAACGTCATCTTGGTCGACTGACACAAGACGCGGAGGAATGACCGTTCGGGGTTACTTGGAACCCCAGATCTCCGGCGCCGTGAAGCCACCTGCACTCTGAGCTACTAGTGCCAGAGCTCCGACCCGTTGTCCCAGCGACTGCATCGACGAAGACGAAGAGCTGCCATAGGACGTTTGCACGCCTGAGGCCGTACTCTTATCTGAAGCTCGCGAGGTACCGATCACGCTTGGCACAGAGTCTGGAGCAGCGTCCTTGGTTTCTGACTCCAGAGGATCACGTCCATTCGACGTGGAATTCAGGGGAGTGGAATTCTGAAGCGAAGCACCAGTCGAAGACTTGTACGCTGGAAGAGAAGACAGCGATGGTGTGGACAACGCTGACAGCGTCGACGGGACTAGCGGGCGCGGCGGTCCGTGCTGGGTGCGCTTACGCTGCGGCTCGCCTTCACTTGACCCTCGCGGGCTCCGTGAAATCCTGAGTCCAGTGACCCTGAATCTCAGGACAAACTGTCGTCCCAGTAGATCCGCATCGTAGTCCGTCATCAATAAATCACCGTCTCCATCTTCCTTGTGGTAGTCCAGTCTTGGTGCTTGCTCCGGGGCACTTGTTACCGGTTGCTCTTCAGAGTTCATCTTGAAAGGTACACCAGCGATCACCAGCCTCCACTCGACGAGTTCTACGGCGATGAAATTCTGAGTTTCTTCCATGACAGAGCGTACCAAGCTTTCCGGAATCCTGGATACACGCGTCGAAGACCAGTCGGGAATCAGGTTGACAAACTCGAAACCAGCTTCAAAGAACAGAGTCTGCAGAATGGCGACGCACTCGCGTGCGGTCATGATACTCTGGGGAATCGTAGTCGCCATGAGATCCTGGGCAGTTCCGACGCCCCACCGGGCGAGGTGAAACTCAGAAATCCAGGCTTCCTCTGGGTTCGCCAGAGACAACCGCCACTTGAAGTAGTCTCCAGTTGCATACGCGGCCGCGAAGTACGAATTGGCATCCGGTTTCGGAGTCGGCCACTCGTAGACGACACTCGGGGCGTCACCTTTCCAGGGTTCACCTCTTCCCAGCGTCGAACTTCACGTCGGACGTACAACACCATGTTCTCAGAGTCTGGAGCGGGCGCAGTAGCATCCCGGACTTGATACTCAGAAGCAGTCCTGGGTTCCACCTGCGAACTTGACGCAGAAACCCTGGGTTCAGGTGGTGCGAACCCAGAATCCACCTTGGAACTCTGAGTCTTCGCCTCCTCCTTCGCTCGCACGGGCTCCGGCTTCACTTCCACAACAGACTCGTCCGAAGATGACACCAAGTCGATCACCTCCGGGGGCTCAGCCGCATTGGCGCCTCCTCAGACGCCTGAGCACCATCCTCGCGGGTGTGCTCCTCTGGGACTCCAGGGTCTGCGACCCAGAAACCGCCTCCGATGAACCTTGATCTCTGGACGAAGCTTGTTCATCCTGCGTCGGAGGTCCAGCAGCGGACTGATCTTGATCGGCAGACGCCTTAGCGTCCCCACCTTGTGCTGCCTCGCTCTCGCGAGCAGCCTTCTTCGCCTTCCGAGCGTCACGGACCACGGTATCCAGATCCTTCTGCTCCTCAGGCCCCAAACCTTGAACACGACGCGACTGACGTGACGCCTCACCGCGTCCTCCGTCCCCGCGTCCACTCTTCTTCGCCCCTCGTCCTCCAGCCATCTTGTTCGCTTGAAGTTGACGGGCACTCAGCAGTTCTTCGACTCTTGAGTTCGGTGAAATCCTCGACAATCAAATCCGGGCACGCGCACCAGCTGAGGCGAGGCCGATGAAACCTTTATCGCCCAGGGGGGTTCGTATAGCGCAGCCCAAGAAGGTCCTCAGGGTGTAGACCCAGAGAACCGACTTGAGAGTCAACAGCAAGGAAATAAATCCAGAGGTTCGCAGCCGCGAAGCTTTAAACCCTGAGGATCACTCTCCTTGGTTGGCGTGGGTACCTTGTGTAATCCCTGTCGGCTCGTTTGTCTTTGACGGAACGGCACTTCACCAAACTCGAATGTAGCCTCGAAGAAGCGCTGAGGTGCACGTCTAATCCAGAACGCACCTCGACACTAGAGGCAAAACCCAGAGAATCAGATCCCCCGAAATCCAGAATATCACGAATTCAGGATCCAGGATTTCAGTCAACTCTGGGGTGAGGAACTCAGAAGACACCTTACCCAAATGCCTTCGTAGCTCGATAAAACCAACAAATACAGAGTATACAAACACTACAACTAGCCGTCACTTATTCTTTTGGACCCTTGGACGGTGGGTCACTCACACACTAGGCTCACTCGAGTCTGAAATTCAGGGGCCTAGCTCCCCTGAGACTCACACAAACGCGCACCACCTCCCGTACAGGAGGAAAATACAATCACTATCAGTTACCTTTCCCTTCACACAAGCAGTCAATACACAATCCTGGAGGCGACTACCTAGCACCCCAGAATACCCTCTGGAATAATATGAAATGGGCTACCACGAGCACAGCAAGTGACCCAACTAGGATATGAAATAGGTGGATCACTCCAGGAAGCACGAGGCCGTCGCTGGTCCCCACCTAACTGGACTTGAGTTTGATGGAGTCTACACAGACGGCTGTCCCTCGCCGTTGATGTGCCCTTAGCGTCCCGCGGTCGTAGTCTCGGGTCCTCCGGATTTCCGTCGGCAGGCTTGGCCGAAGTCACTTGCGCAGTACAGGGTAAAAAGAACTCTGTTTGTCTTTTATCAGCTACTTCTCTCTCTTACTTCTTTCTCTCTTCTGCATTCTTCTACGGGCAAATATCTTCATTTCACTATGCTCGGGGTCAAACGTCTTGTCTTCAGTATACCTTGGGTTCAGCGGTCCAGCCTTGCGATCGGCTTGCGACTCCATCGTCGCAAGATGTCCACAGTGCCAAATGTGGGTCCTTAGACTTGGGTTTGTATAGTGCAGGACTCCCTCTCGACTCCTCGAAGGTATCCAGTCAGTCGATCTGCACTTCAATCTTCAAGGTCACGCATCACTTTGGTTGTAGACTGACTCCCAACTGGCTCGAAATTCAGAGATTCATGTGATACTCTGGATTGCTTCTGAGGATCAGTGGAACTCAGGGGATCTCTTGAGGGTTCTTGGGGATTCTTGGGTGTTGACTTGGGAAACACTTGTTCTGAGTATGGGGAGTCTGGGTTCATGGTCCAAATCCAGAGGATCACTTGAAACTCTGGGTCACCTGTTCTTGGGGAGGTGAACTCTGGATCATCATCCGATACTCTGGATTTCCTGTGTGATACTCTGGATCATAGGTCGTGCACATCACAGACTCGCGTGTATCTCCACAAATACGAACACTTAACGGGTTGTACGGCTTCCGACGCATGTCCACGGTGGTAGTGGGGTTGGTTTTCAGGGGATCTGATCCATAGTAGTGCTCTGACCCACAGCAAGATGAGGTGTACTCTGGGATACGTTCTCCAGAGACACTTTCCGCCAGACTTTAGGCACTCATCGTAAGGGAAAGTCCAGGACTGGACTGAGTGTTCTTCTGAAATCTTGGGCGTGCACTCCCAGGATTCACACTTCCAGTCAGTTGGGCCCATCTGCGGTCAGGCACTAGATTCATCCCACTGAATCACTTCTCTCCCACCATCGTCACTCGTGTCACACGGGTACAGCTGTGCTCATCCCAGGTATCCACCAATCATACTTCGATACAAACTCCAGGTCACCAGCGTGACGGCACGCCATCGGCAAATTTCTGAAAACCACCTCGTGTCACGTGTGCATCCCAACCGTGCACTAAGAATAAGGGGGTATCCAGACGCGTAGCATCGAAAGAGGTATTCAGGGCGAACATCAAACGCTCAGCATGGTCGACCCAGTCACTCTGGTCCGCTTCAGCGATGTATGCGCGAATGCTGCGCACCACGGTCTGCACCGATCGCTCTTGATGTCCGTTCGCCCGGGGGCGATAGGCCAGAGTGGCTCGCTGCTTGCTTCCCAAGAGTTCACGGAAGCGTGTGAACACCTCGCTCATGAACCTTGGGTCTTGTTCGTGTCGCAGCATTGAGCTTGCTCCCAACCTCCTGAAAGCCTGCTCCTCGTACACTTCAGCGACATCTTGGGCTGTCGTTGAGCTCATGGGTTTGCACATGACGAACCCTGAGAACGAGTCCTGATAGAGTAAGAGGAATGTGTTCCCACGGTCAGACTTGGGCAGATGCGTTACGAAATCCATGGATACAACTTCAAACGGCCTTCTGGGTTCGATGTTCCCAGGGGACGGTCCTGCATTCTGAGGACGCCCCTTGCCGCTAGCGCAATCCACGCATTCCTTGACGAACCTCTCGACGTCCGCGAACATCCCGTGCCAGTAGAACTCAGAGCGCAATCTCTCATACGTCCTGGTGATCCCCTGGTGGCCACCTTGAAAATCTTCGTGAGCGTAGTGCAAGATGTCCGGCTGTAGCGCCTTTGGAACCACAAGCCTGAGTTCATCGACCATGTCTCTGGGACGATCCCGTGTAGAACGGCTCAGGCGATACAGGACTTCTCTGGAATCCAGCACAAAGTCATCGGCCACCTTCGCAAGCTTCCTCGCCTGGGCGTGTGACAACTTGCTCACGTCGCCCTTCAGAAAGTCTTTGAGTTGCAACAGGTGGTCATCCTTGTCTTGGTACACCTTGATCCGTCTCCCGCGTTCGGCCTGGTATTCCAGGGGACCCATGGGTGCGCCTTGGTCTTCTGCCTCCTGAGTTTGCGCTCGGGTCATGACAGCGAAAACCTTGGCCGCCGTGGGCAAAGGAGCGCACTCTGGTCCAGGGAAACCCAGAGTATCGTCACTCTGGTAACCGCTCTTCTGAGGTCCGACGCTTAACAACACCTTCGGCTTCACCAACTTCTCGTGAATCTTGGACACCAACTGCAGATGCATTCGCTCGTCAGCGTCTTCGACCTTCCAGGATTCACCAAGCGCCAGAGCCTTCGACGTCTAGTAGTCTGCGGCCTGGTTGAACTCCCGTTTGACATGCACCAAGCGAACTGACTTGAACTTCGTCTTCAACACCTCGTACTCAGCCAATTTCCTCTGGAGGTTGGGCTGATTGCAGTTGATGAGACCCTGGGCTTGCTGAATGGCAATCCGTGAGTCTCCCACCACGACAATATCCTGAATTCCACGTTCGATCGCTAGGTTGAGTCCCTTCAGAAGTCCATGGTACTCTGCGTCATTGACAGTCACATCCTCTAGAATGAACCCCTGGGCATCCAGGATCTCCCATCCAGGGACATGCCACAGGATGCATCCACAGCTCCCTTGTCGCGTGGACGTCTTAGCAGCGCCGTCGAAACTCAGAATGCAACCTTCATAGTCCGCCTCTAGCATCTCCATACTGATAGGCACAGGCGGTTTGACGCGCCCCTTGGCTGGGATCAAGTTCTCAGCGACCTCATCCAAGTGTTCCCTGGGAGTGATACCAGCACCCAGGATCGCAGCCAGTCCGTCTTCATCGCGTTTCACTCTGCGTATCTCCAGGTTCCAATGCGATAACTTCAGGCCCCACTTGACAGTCCGGCCGTCTGCCAACTGGGACGTCAGCAACCACTTCAACACCGAGTATCTCGTGTAAAAGACGATCTTAAGACTGCGTTCAACCAGGGTGCGGAACACCTCCAGGACTCTCAGGATCGCGACCACCTCCTTTTCAGCGATGTGGTACCTGAGCTCGGCGTCATTCAGGACTCGTCCTGTGAATCGCACTGGATGCACAATTCCGTCGTACTCCTGGCCCAATAACGCAGATGCCGTCCACGGATTCGCGTGAGGAATAATCACAAAAGGTCTGGAGCGGTCAGGATGCCGCAGCAGCGGAGTCGACACGATCTTGCGCTTCAGAATCTCAAAGGCTTCCCAGGTCTCTCCTGAGTTTCACTTTTTCCTCAGTTAGCTCGTACAAAACAGCCGCAATCACAGGGAGGTCCTCAATAAACTTGTTGTAGTAATTCAGACTCCCCATGAAACTCTGAACACCCTTCAGTGTTGTCGGGAACGGCAAGTCTTGGACGCCCTTCGCGATCTTTGGAGTCGCCCTGATGCCCTCGGCACTGATCTCGTGCGAGAGGTACGGAATCGACAACTTTCCAAATTCGCTCTTGGGGAGACTCACAGAGATATTCCAGTAACGCAAACGGAAAAGCAGCGCGTTCAGGTCTTGGCACAGCTGATCCCAGGTCGGCGCACCGTGGGCGATGTCGTCAATGTACGAGCTTCGACCCAGAACGGGGCCCATCTGAGAGGGTGCCGGGATGTTGCGCTGGAAAACCGTCATCTCGTCTGTCAACACTGAGAGCCGAGGCTCAGCGTCCCCTGTGATTCTGGGTTCCTCAGGGTTTAGCCCCAGAAAGTCCAAGACATCTTGGTCCACTTCAGCTTCTTCCTCAGGGGAGAGTCGCAAGAATCCCCACAGGCAATTGTTGAGGACTGCCTGGTAGATCAGCGGCGCATTCTTGAGGCCGAAGGGCATTCTGACCCACTGGTAGTGTCCGTAGGGACAGACAAACGCAGAGATCAACTTGGCTCTCTCAGTCATCCTGATGGTCCAGAAACCACTTGCCATATCCAAGCTCATGAACCACATCGCCGACTCAAATCCGATCAGAAGGTCGTCAATGAGCGGCAACGGGTAGTGCGAGAGCTTGATGAAGCCATTCACCACACGATAATCGATGTACATGCGGATGTCGACGCCGATCTTCTTCAGGACGATGACGATCGGAGACGCCCAGGGTGATGTAGAAGTCTCAATCAACCCGTTCTCCAGGAGTTTCTTCAGAAGTTCATACACCTTGGTCCACAGATGTGGTGCAATAGATCTTGGACGCTGGGCAACAGGCTTAGCGTCGCCCACATCTAAGTCACAGACCACTCCACGGGCAGGCGGAGGTGCAGCATTACCATCTCCCAAGAAAACCTTCCGATGATACTCTTGAATTCGTCTCACTTGGTTGTCCATCTCAGGGGTCGTCTTCCCAGGGACCCCAACGTCAGCTTCCTCGATCTTACACTCAGGCGTCAGGTCCTGTATCTCAGGGAGCATCACCAACTGATCCCGCAACTGTGAGAGCAACTCACTACCTTCACGCATGTAAACCGCGGGCTCGTAGTCGAGATCCTCCGTGGAAATCCTCATGCAACGTTCGTACTCTTGCTTGAGCTTCTCCAACGGAGTCCCAGGCATCCCTGAGGTTGAGATATCCCAGTAATCTTCAACAGCACCCTGAGAATCATCATCATTCACTTCGAAATCCAGAGAATCACTGCCTTCACTTCGCTGATCCTAAGAATCACTGCCAACTTCGACCTGTAAACTCAGAGTTTCAGCGGCCGTATCCCATTCCGGACTCGTGCGCTCTGGAGTTTCATCGGCTTTCGAGGTCGCAGTAATCATAGTGTCCCTGAGAACGTCGTCCAGGTCGCTCGTGTCGACAGCAGTTTCTCGGAATTCAGGGGAATCCTCAGGAGGTACCTCATCGGTTTGAGTTGATGCGTCTTCAGCGAACCGCACACGACGAGCCTCTGGTTTTCTGAGAATCGAGGCCAGCAGTGCCATGTCGGGTCCCTTCGCAGGTCGCGACAGAATCTTCTTAGGCCACTGATACTCTGGGGTTTCCACGCACGATGGCTCCAGCGCAGCTAAGCGCTCTGCACGCAGTCGTCCCTCGCGCGATTGAACACTCTCCAGAATGAGAGTCTGCCACTCACGATACGTAAAGGAACCGGGGCGTACAAAGCGCCCAGCCCGCGGAAAGAAACCGTATTCCACAATTCGGGCGACCGGAGTTCGGTTGTGGATCCAGACATCCTTGTTGGATATGTTGACTACCTTCACAGCGACTGGCGACGACCTCGATGCGTAGATCAGGTGCGTTACCCAGCGGTCACCGCGTCCTGCCCACACAACCTCACGCTGTGGGTTCGTCGCTCCATACGAAATATTCACCACCTTGGATTCACCAGGGCCCAGGTACCAGCTTCCCGTAGTTTCCACGGGCATGTCGACACCCAGGCGATCCTCTGGATTCCAACCGCACATCATGATCGCCTCTTCATCCGGGAGCGTCACGAGACCTTCCCGAATACTGATCCGCACTCCAGCTGCAAACATGAAACTCATACCCAGAAGTACTTCAATTCCTTCGCCGATGTTACCCACCCAGACATTCAGGAGATACACGACTCTCGTGCCGAGAGTGATCTTCACCTAGGCACTGGCGCCGATATACGTCGGAACGCCTCCCATTCCAGACACCTTGGTTTGTTTGTGCGACTTTCGTCTGAGTCCGAGCTTACGCGCTAAGTCGAAACTCACAATATTCACAGTCGCACCGGTATCCAGGAGGACTTTCGTCCAACAATCGTTCACGGCACCATGCACCATCACCACATCACGTTTCGTCGGGTCAGGATCGTTGTTTTCCCACCATCCATAGCGTTCCCCCAAGGTTCAGCTTGTACTCAGTAATTTCTCTAGAGTTCACTACTTCAGGGTTCACTTGCTCAGGACGTTGAAATTCAGGGGAGGTCGTGAAATCCTGAATCAAAGTAGTCATGTATTGTTGGTTATCTTGGGTTCTTGTTCTCAGCTCCGGGCCTACATACACTAGAACACATAACTCCGGGGCCTTCCTCAGCCCGGCGCGTACTGGGTCCCCACCCAGCGGGCTTATTGGTTTGACGGCCTCCCAGAATTTGCTTCGCCATCCAGAAGTTTATCCAGAATGTGGCTCGGCATGTCCTTCAGTGCACCTTGGCGAGCGAGTCTCTTCACAGCTTCCAGCGTTTTCCAGTCTTCACAGGCTTTTCCGAGATGCAGCTTGCCACAATTCTCGCATGGCTGCGCACGGCACATGTGTGTCGGGTGACCCGTTTCGAGGCAGCGATCGCACTTCATGTCATTCCAGCGGTTCTCCTCTGGGTGTCCCCACTTGCCGCACTTCTCACAGAGCTTTCCCAATTCGGATTCTCGCGGCGAGGCGAACGAAATCCAGAGTTCATGTTTGATACTGGTTGGCCACTTGGTGGGCGCCATCCCATGCTATCCATCACATGATAGACCTCATTCGTCAGCGTCTGAGTCCATTCCGTATCCTTCATGCTCGTCGAACCGCCAGTATTAGCCGTGGCAGTGTCTTCTCCAGAGATTTCTCGAGTTGACCCTGAATTCGCGCTTGAAGCACGGGTTGGTACTCTGGGTTCATCCAAGATTTTCTGAAAACGAGCGTGAGTTTCAGGGTCCTCTTCCAACTCAGAGTCAGAGACGTCGCCCCTAGTCACATACGCGCGTCCAGCACGCTTCGTCTTGAAACGCCCCTGTGGAATGTTGTCGGCACGAAAGTCGCGAACTCTGGGTGGCGGCGCATCCTGGTCACTGCGACTCCAGACTTCTTCATCTTGCTCCAGAGCATACTCCAGATCGGCGATGCTTCTAAATCTCTGGCCCTGCAGCGACGTCTTGAGGCGCGTGTCCCTGAGTTTCGTGATGAACCTCTGGATGTTCTTCTCCAGGCGCTTCGATGACTTGCGAAAGTCAATGTCCGTTTTACCGGCAGCGGAATTCAGACGATAGAAGAAGTCCAGAGCGCTCTCTGAATTCCTCATCTCCATGGTGAAGTAACGCTCAGAGTACGACGAGCGCGCTTTGCAGTACTTCTTCCTGAACGCGGACGCCAACTCCTTCCAGTCACGTTGAGTGTGCTTGGGCAGCTGGTTGAACCAGTCACGCGCAGCTCCAGAGAGTTTCAACTTGAGCTCCTGAATTCGCATCTTCGTGGACCAACCTCCTTGAGCAGCCATGTTCGCGAAACGCTCCCACCAATGACACGTTCTCTGAGTGACGCCTTCGTATCGAACTCACCCAGAGTATTCGAGTTGATGTATGGTCGGAACGTCAGAAGCGTGGTGCCAGCCTGAGCCGCAGAGGTTGCCGCCAGGTTAACTCCAGGGTTCTCGTCTGAGCTGTCACCACTTTCAGAGGGCGAGCTGTCATCACTAGAGTCAGAACTCGGGTCCGAGGCTGAAGGCGGGTTGAAATCCTGGCGCTTCTTCTTCTTTCGCTGGTTCTTCTTGGACGTAGAGCGCTTGGAGTCGGTCCTAGAGTCCTGCGAGGCCTTTGAGGCCGACGTCTTCCTGGAATCCGACGTCTTCTCCAGAGGCACAGGCTCCTGTTTGATGTCCTGCGTCACCTTGGTCTCTGTAGTCTCATGTCCCCGCTTGACATGCTTCGTTCTGCCGGAAGTGTCGGCGGAATGCTGCGCGAGGGTCGCTTTTAGCTGGGAGGCGGCGACTTCGGAAGTGTTCTTCGAATCAGCTGTCTCCCGTCTCTGCCCTGCGACACTTGCGTTCTCATTGATTACGCCACTGGACGCCTGGGGTCGGGTTGCGATTTCAGGGTTTTGAGCCACTGACGACCTCACATTGGTTGCCAAATCAGGGGCGGCGGTTGCACGTCGCGCTTGAACCTGGGCCAATGTTGCCCGAAGGTCGCGCACTTGACTGGCGTGAAAGCGCTGGATATTCTGGGAAGACTCACGCTCCTGCTCTCTTGCGGCTTCGGTTTCCTGGACCTTCTGCTCCAGCGACGCCATTTGTGCTTTCCAGTTCTCGTACGTCTCCGAGGCCCAGCGCGCACGCTCAGCGTCTGCTTCGGCTTCACGCCTTTTCCAGCGTTAGCGTATGCGGCCTCCAGGTGCTCGCGTTCCAGGCGTACATTCTCAGTGAAATCCTGAGTCGCACTCTGGATCCTCGCGGAATCCTGAGTACGGCGGACTTCTGCTTCTTGCGCACGCCGTTCAGCTTCTCTTCGGCCAATCTCCGCGTGAACCAGGCGATCGGTGAGCTCCTGGATCTAGTGACGCGCGTCCAAGTCACGTTGTTCCCTGAGTCGCTCGCGCTCCAGAGCATCAAGACGTTCTCTGGCGAGGAACTCGCGTTGCTCTTGCTCCATGCGGGCCTGCCACTCCTGCTACTGTCGCAAGACATTCAGCTCGATGTGGGCGGGCCCAGACCTTGCGGACACGAACGAAGCTGACCCAAGACCTCTGGATCCACTCGAGCGGCTCGACACAGCTGATCCTCTGGATTTCGTCGAGCGTCGAGAGCGTGCCTCACTCCTAGAGCTTTGGTGTTGACTCCGCTCGTCTGCGCTGGCCTCCTTGGGACCGCCAAATCCAGAAATCGGGGATGGTTCCCTGAGTTTCGGCTCAGCCGCTGTCGCTGGAACTCTGGAGAGAATTGCCACCTTGGGATCAATCTCTGGATCAGAATGCACGGACGACGCCATCTCAACGTCATCTTGGTCGACTGACACAAGACGCGGAGGAATGACCGTTCGGGGTTACTTGGAACCCCAGATCTCCGGCGCCGTGAAGCCACCTGCACTCTGAGCTACTAGTGCCAGAGCTCCGACCCGTTGTCCCAGCGACTGCATCGACGAAGACGAAGAGCTGCCATAGGACGTTTGCACGCCTGAGGCCGTACTCTTATCTGAAGCTCGCGAGGTACCGATCACGCTTGGCACAGAGTCTGGAGCAGCGTCCTTGGTTTCCGACTCCAGAGGATCACGTCCATTGGACGTGGAATTCCGGGGAGTGGAATTCTGAGGCGAAGCACCGGTCGAAGACTTGTACGCAGGAAGAGAAGACAGCGACGGTGTGGACAACGCTGACGGCGTCAACGGGACTTGTGGGCGCGGCAGTCCGTGCTGGGTGCGCTTACGCTGCGGCTCGCCTTCACTTGACCCTCGTGGGCTCCGTGAAATCCTGAGTCCCGTGACCCTGAATCTCAGGACAAACTGTTGTCCCAGTAGATTCGTATCGTAGTCCGTCATCAATAAATCACCGTCTCCATCTTCCTTGTGGTAATCCAGTCTTGGTGCTTGCTCCGGGACACTTGCTACCGGTTGCTCTTCAGAGTTCATCTTGAAAGGTACACCGGCAATCACCAGCCTCCACTCAACGAGTTCCACGGCGATGAAATTCTGGGTTTCCTCCATGACAGAGCGTACCAAGCTTTCTGGAATCCTGGATGCACGCGTCGAAGACCAGTCGGGGATCAGGTTGACAAACTCGAAACCAGCTTCAAAGAACAGAGTCTGCAGAATGGCGACGCACTCGCGTGCGGTCATGATACTCTGGGGAATCGTAGTCGCCATGAGATCCTGGGCAGTTCCGACGCCCCACCGGGCGAGGTGAAACTCAGAAATCCAGGCTTCCTCTGGGTTCGCCAGAGACAACCGCCACTTGAAGTAGTCTCCAGTTGCATACGCGGCCGCGAAGTACGAATTGGCATCCGGTTTCGGAGTCGGCCACTCGTAGACGACACTCGGGGGCGTCACCTTTCCAGGGTTCACCTCTTCCCAGCGTCGAACTTCACGTCGGACGTACAACACCATGTTCTCAGAGTCTGGAGCGGGCGCAGTAGCATCCCGGACTTGATACTCAGAAGCAGTCCTGGGTTCCACCTGCGAACTTGACGCAGAAACCCTGGGTTCAGGTGGTGCGAACCCAGAATCCACCTTGGAACTCTGAGTCTTCGCCTCCTCCTTCGCTCGCACGGGCTCCGGCTTCACTTCCACAACAGACTCGTCCGAAGATGACACCAAATCGATCAGCCGCATTGGCGGCTCCCTCAGACGCCTGAGCACCATCCTCACGGGTGTGCTCCTCTGGGACTCCAGGGGTCTGCGACCCAGAAACCGCCTCCGATGAACCTTGATCCCTGGACGAAGCTTGTTCATCCTGCGTCGGAGGTCCAGCAGCGGACTGATCTTGATCGGCAGACGCCTTAGCGTCCCCACCTTGTGCTGCCTCGCTCTCGCGAGCAGCCTTCTTCGCCTTCCGAGCGTCACGGACCACGGTATCCAGATCCTTCTGCTCCTCAGGCCCCAAACCTTGAACACGACGCGACTGACGTGACGCCTCACCTCGTCCTCCGTCCCGGCGTCCACTCTTCTTCGCTCCTCGTCCTCCAGCCATCTTGTTCGCTTGAAGTTGACGGGCACTCAGCAGTTCTTCGACTCTTGAGTTCGGTGAAATCCTCGACAATCAATCAAATCCGGGCACTCGCACCAGCTGAGGCGAGGCCGATGAAACCTTTATCGCCCAGGGGGGTTCGTATAGCGCAGCCCAAGAAGGTACTCAGGGTGTAGACCCAGAGAACCGACTTGAGAGTCAACAGCAAGAAGATAAATCCAGAGGTTCGCAGCCGCAAAGCTTTAAACCCTGAGGATCACTCTCCTTGGTTGGCGTGGGCACCTTGTGTAATCCCTGTCGGCTCGTTTGTCTTTGACGGAACGGCACTTCACCAAACTTGAATGTAGCCTCGAAGAAGCGCTGAGGTACACGACTAATGCAGAACGCACCTCGACACTAAAGGCAAAACCCAGAGAATCAGATCAGCCGAAATCCAGAATATCACGAATTCAGGATCGAGGATTTCAGTCAACGCTGGGGTGAGGAACTCAGAAGACACCTTACCCAAATGCCTTCGTAGCTCGATAAAACCAACAAATACAGAGTATACAAACACTACAACTAGCCGTCACTTATTCTTTTGGACCCTTGGACGGTGGGTCACTCACACACTAGGCTCACTCGAGTCTGAAATTCAGGGGCCTAGCTCCCCTGAGACTTACACAAACGGGCACCACCTCCCGTACAGGAGGAAAATACAATCACTATCAGTTACCTTTCCCTTCACACAAGCAGTCAATACACAATCCTGGAGGCGACTACCTAGCACCCCAGAATACCCTCTGGAATAATATGAAATGGGCTACCACGAGCACAGCAAGTGATCCAACTAGGATATGAAATAGGTGGATCACTCCAGGAAGCACGAGACCGTCGCTGGTCCCCACCTAACTGGACTTGAGTTTGATGGAGTCCACACAGACGGCTGTCCTTCGCCGTTGATGAGCCCTTAGCGTCCCGCGGTCGTAGTCTCGGGTCCTCCGGATTTCCGTCGGCAGGCTTGGCCGAAGTCACTTGCGCTGTACAGGAAAAATTGAACTCTGTTTGTCTTTTATCAGCTACTTAGGTCTGCACTTGGATCTTCAAGGTCACGCATCACTTTGATTGCAGACTGACTCCCAACTGGCTCGACATTCAGAGATTCATGTGATACTCTGGATTGCTTCTGAGAATCAGTGGAATTCAGGGGATCTCTTGAGGGTTCTTGGGGATTCTTGGGTGTTGACTTGGGAAACACTTGTTCTGAGTATAGGGAGTCTGGGTTCATAGTCCAAATCCAGAGGATCACTTGAAACTCTGGGTCGCCTGTTCTTGGGGAGGTGAACTCTGGATCATCATCCGGTACTCTGGATTTCTTGCGTGGTACTCTGGATGGTGAGTTGTGTACGTCACAGACTTGCGTGTATCTCCACACATACGAACACTTAACGGGTTGTACGGCTTCCGGCGCATGTCCACGATGGTAGTGGGGTTGGTTTTCAGGGGATCTGATCCATAGTAGTGCGCTGACCCACAGCAAGATGAGGTGTACTCTGGGATACGTTCTCCAAAGACACTTTCCGCCAGACTTTAGGCACTCATCGTAAGGGAAAGTCCAGGACTGGACTGAGTGTTCTTCTGAAATCTTGGGCGTGCGCTCCCAGGGTTCACACTTCCAGTCAGTTGGGCCCATCTGCGGTCAGGCACTAGATTCGTCCCACTGAATCACTTCTCTCCCACCAACGTCACTCGTGTCACACGGGTACAGCCGTGCTCATCCCAGTTATCCACCATTCATACCTTGATACAAACTCCAGGTCGTAAGAGTGACGGCGCTTCATCGGCAAAATTTCTGGAAACCACCTCGTATCATGTGGCTCTGAAGCCATGTACTGATTCTCCTACTGAAATAGGTTATACAGTGTGCACCACACAAGCCTGTGTGTGCCACACTTCGTAATCCTTCGGGTAACATTCGTGTAACCCCGTTACACGATGCAGGAGTTTAGGCTAAACTGCATGCGAATGCGCCGAGGCTGCAACCACCTCCGGTCGCGATGGCGGGAGGTCCGGAACCAATGGACCTCTCGAATGCAACGGCTGTTGGTTATCAACGCCAACAAGGAAGCAATGTACGATGCATCCGTTGCGGAAGGATCGGTCACTATGCCCGAGAGTGCACGGTACCCGTGCACCGAGATGGTGGTCGACGCGGCGATGCTGGGCATCGTCGCGGAGAAACAAAAAACGCTGGAACCCAGTAGGCGCGGGGCGCCCTACTGGTGAAGCAGTCACGCGTGTCCAACTCGGACATGCGACACTGAGGACTGCAGCCCCCAGTGAGTACCCTTCTCACTGAAAAATGCATGATGACATCCAAATCTTGTCATCTTGAACGTGTCGTCGAAAAGAGAGAGCAACTCTTTTCGTGCTTTGGTTGATTCGGGCGCGTCGAATAACTTTGTTCGACTGCGAAGTCTATCAAGGCTTGACTTCGAGGATTTAAAGATACCTCGAGGTATGTTGGAGGTACGACTGGCGATGGGTGTCGTCGTCAAGACTTCACGTATGAAGATCAAGGGTTTGTCGAAACCTTTATCGTCCTGGACCTAGACGATAAGTTTGACATTGTGTTGGGCATGCGGTGGCTTGCACGGCATGATTCGGTAATCGATTGGGAGAAGCGCACTCTCGTTCGCTTCGGTCGCGACCGCGGAACAATGAGCGATGGCCCTGTTATCGCAACACATGCACCGCCAGGTGCGCGCGATTCCCTAGTCAAGACAGCGTCTAGCGCCGCTGTCCCGGAACGCCCTGGGTGCGGGCAAACGCGCGCGCAAGAGCAGCAAGCGTCGCCGTCGCCGTCGACGGCTGAAGGAGAAAATGTGTCGATTTCCGAAATCGACACAAACATTTCAGCGAATCAGAATGAGTCTCCGGTCTCAAGAGGCCCGGATGACGAATATGTGTCACACGCCTCAGCCGTGGAGGCTGACGCGAATGTGATTGGATCAGTTTTGGCCAATAATAAGGCCCAAGTTGATGGAACGTCGTCGACTCCGGGAGTCTATGGATTTGATGGATTTGATTCGTCGGCTCGGGGAGTCGACGTACCCTCCGTAATGGGGGTCTCCGCCAATGGAAGGCGTCGTGGTATTGAAGTCTCGTCGGTTCCGGGAACCGACGCTGCGAAAAAAAAAACATTTCGCGTCGACTCCGGGAGTCGACACACCCTTTGTAATGGAGGGCTCCGCCAATAACGGGCGTCGAGGTAAAGATGGCGTGTCGGTTCCGGGAACCGACGCTGCAGGCGGTGCAAACGTCCCGCACCGGAAAAACTTGCATGCTGGCGTGCAGCCGGGCTGCACGACGAAGCACCGCGCGACCAAGCCGGGCTTGAAGTCGCTCGCCGGCGGGAGTACCCGCCGGTGGAATAAAAGAAGAACATCCGTCCACGGCTGGGCCTGGACGAGGTCAAGAACGAAGCGGAGCCGGGTTCCGCAAGACAAGAACACGGCGCATGCGAAGGTCGCCGCCCGGGGCCGAGACGCTACAAGAGATGTCTGCCGGACAGACGAAGGCTGAGAAGCCGGACGTCGAGACGTTGAACGTCTTGACGCGTATTTGTGCCGGGTTTTGGTACAGGGAGATGACTCTCGCTAATCCTCCGACGCAAGCGTCGGAGTTGACTTCGCTTCCAGTCATGAGCTGGAAGCGCTTCGCGCGTGACCTGCATGATGGACGCATCGAGCAGATTTGCATTCTTTCGGACGCCGAGAGAACGAAGAGTGAGAATGAAGAACTGAGGCAGTTGTTCATGGAGAGCACCACTGAGAGTGCGGACACTCTCAGTGCGAAGACCAAGAAGGAGCGCTTTGAAGAGCAAGGCTGGGACTCGCCTTCAGCGAGTCCCTACTACGAGATTATACGGGAGTACGCGGACGTACTTCCGGAAGCGATCCCTGCGGAGCTTCGCAGGGCAAGGGCATTCAGCACGAGATTGATCCCGTGCCGAGCACGAAATACTGTGTCACGCGGCAGTGGCCACTGCCGCGAGAGCAGGTCAAGGCGATCGACGACTTCTTCGAAACTCGTCGCAAAGCTGGACAAGTGCGGGACTCGAAGTCCCCGCACAGTGCTCCGACGTTCTGTGTCAAGAAGCCACAGGGCGGCTGGCGCATCGTTCATGCGTACAAGCTGAACGATGCGACGATACCGGCACAGACACCGATACCGCGAAAAGATGTTATCATCGATTCGATAGCCAGGAGCATCATCTACAGTGCTCTTGACCTGCGCGATGGGTCCTAATGCGTGAGAGCGATATCCCTCTCACGGCTGTGAGCACGCCGAGTGCCTTGCTCTGGGAGTGGCTAGTGATGCCGCAGGGTCTGAAGAACGCCCCGGCAACTTTCAACAGGTGCGTGACACACTTGTTGCGCTCGGGGCGCGACTGCGCACCGAGCTACTTCGAGGACGTGTTCGTCCACAGCCGTGCTGCGGACGGGATGGGCGATGTTGAGATGCACCGGGTGCATGTCCGGAAGCTGCTTGCGCTCATGCGCAAGCACAAGCGCTACGCGAACCTGAAGAAGTGCATATTCGGGGCGAGCGAGATACCCGCGCTCGGGTGTCTCGTTGGGAAGCATGGTGTCCGCCCTGACCCTGAAAAGGTCAGAGTGATCACCGAGTGGCCGACACCGTCGAACGTCAAGGAACTGCGGCAGTTCCTTGGCTTGGCCACGTACATGTGCAAGTACGTGAAGGACTACGCGGGCACGATACGCCCGCTGTCACAGCTCCTGAAGAAGGCCACCGAGTGGAATGGGACTGCTGACTGTCAGCAGGCCTTCGCTGCAGTCAAGCGGGGCTTGACTGAGGCGCCGATCTTGGCGGTGGCCGACCAAGATCGCCCATTCCACGTAGTGTGCGACGCATCCGACTTTGCGATTGGATGTGCGTTGATGTAGCACGATCACGAGGGCCGTGACGCAGCAGTCGCGCAATGCCGCTGACAGGTGCACAGTGTCAGCTGCGATCGTGCGCAAGAAGAAGAGCGCGTCCGTGCAGGGCACAGACGCCAACAAGAAGACGAAGAACAACGCGTCTGTGCGGGGCACAGACACCGCGAGGACAGACGCAGAGGCTGGGCCTACTGCTGAAAGCGAGCTGAACGAATTCAGCTCGGATGCAATCAACTTCGTGCAGCGCAGACAAGCCGTCATTCGGTTTGTCCAGGACGCAATTGCAGCTGCTGTCGACCGACAGAAGCTGAACGCAGACAATGTTGGCAGGGGCAACACTAATGAATTCAAGAAGGGTTAATTAGTCTTGTTAGCTACTCAAAACTTGCCTAAACATGCCGTTTCCGACTTCGGGGCGAGCAAGCTTGCTCTGCGCTTCATCGGGCCGTTCACAGTGTTGGAACGGCATGGCAACACTTACACGCTAGCCATCCCGTCTAGCATGCGCCTCCATCCGACGTAGAACATCCAGCGCGAAGTCGCGCTGGAGCAGCAGGTCGAGCTGGAGATCCAGCCCGGCCGGGACGATCGAGGCGGTCTAGGAGACCGTCGCGAAGTAAGGATACTCAAGAGCACCGAGTGCAGCGCTCTGTAGCTACTCCACGACCGAGTTCCGGTCGTGGGAAGACGCGAGATCAGGGTCAACACCAAGTTGACCAATTCGTGACGCACACGGCTCAACTCGATGGATAGTTGAGCGGATTGTTGAACACAGTATCCCGAGAACGAACAGAGAGGCAGTTCGTTTTCGTATTCGTTGGAGAGTATTTCCTCCCAACCAAGATACATGGGAGCCGGGGAACGTCTTGCTCCAAGACGCTCCGGACATGATAAAGGCGTACGAAGCCCACCATGTACTACACGCTGGGCAGTAATGCGAGCGCTGTTGTTAACAACAGCACCCGAAGACACTTCGAGGGCAGGCCGCGGTGCCTGCCCCCGTGGCAGCGACGCGCTTCGCACGCTACCGCGCATGATACGCAGCAGCAAAGATGTTCCCCGCTGCTGCGCCAGGGGTCTTCAACTTCGACGTGCTCGTTATGAAACGAGCACGCTCTCTTCGAACGTCACACATTGACCACACGGTCAATAGTGGTTAACGTGCCGAGTCCGGCACGTCTAACCTTGACGGGGGGATGGTGTAACGGGGTTACACGCACAAGTGACTACAGTCACTTGTAACTCTAACAGACACGATGTCTGTTAGAGGTTCGAAGGACTTTCCCGACCTTAGTGTGAGATACACCAATGGCTACATACATTTAGGACCACCGCCACGAGTGGTCTATACACATTTAGGATTCCTATTGGCTGGAAGCAGCATCTTTTAGCCAATGAGCGACTTGCATGTTAGCGGAATCCTGCCAACCAGATTCCTAGTTTAGAATATTACATTTAGGGGAAGTCAAAGCATAAATCACAAATAACAGTTCTCATCTTTACCAAAATCAGCTACTTAGAGTCTTTATCTTGTTTAAAGTATACTCGTGGACCTCGAGTCAAGTAAAAGAAACCTACGCTTCCTCATACACGCGCGCACACCTGTAAGCTATTGTAGTGAGCCAAGGTAGGCCCATTACAGAGTATGCGGGGCACCGCGATACCAGAGCTATGCCTGATTTGTTGGAGTTTTGTAGGTAGTTGATCAGACTACCAACAACTACAATTAAGGCACTTAACAAGCAACTGAACTTCGTACACGACCAGGTGGCTTCGCGTGTAGTACGACGACACCACTATAGATCTTGATGGTAGAGTACGAATAAGCCTTTGTAAGGTACACCTACGTAAGCATTAGATTTACATTCAAGCCCATAGTCTAACATCGGATACGTACGGTATACGTCTAACGTATTGTACCATAGAAATCACTGAAATCCGGTAAGATATCATTTAAGTCTCCATCCTATAATAATTTGTAATAAAACTTGTGTAAATCTGTGTTTTTGATGAAAATATTAGATTTATAAGACCATTACACTTGAACATTGTATTGGTTCAGTACCTACTTTTTCTGTGGACCACATATTTCACGTCTCGAATTAATCCCTATTGGGCTTCTCGTACTACAAAGTAGCACTACCAGGATAATTGGCTGATGCAGGTGCACCTGCAGCTCTCTACATGCGAATTGCGGGAAGTAGCCCGGTCGCGAGTACGCGACCGATCCGGCATTATCATTACTTATTATTAATTCTAAATGAGTGCGTCGTCGACACTAGGCACGCTCAATTGCTGGTGTTTTGATGCATGCACGAAAGTCGGCAGGATGCATCAAAAGTGCATCAAATTATTAAGATGCACGCATCTTAGCAGCTCGCGCAAGAGAAACCGTAAAATTCATGGTGAGTCTTAAATTAAACTAGGGCTCCGCGAAGGCTGGGATAGGAGGATTTTGGAATAAACCCTTTATTTTATTTATATTTTTCTTATTATTAATTCGGTCCTCTCCTGCGCCTGCTTCGCAGCCGGAGCATCTGCCCGGACATTTGCCTGAAAGCTGTAGATGCAATATACCAGCAGAAATGCTTAACAAAATTAAAACACGAACCCTATCTGAGGTCTTTTTGCAGCGGCATGCTATCGTATCGTCCCTTTACTTCACTACAGCTCAATATATTTACTGATTCATACCAGTGTGATCGGTAGCACACTGATTGAGGCTGCCCGCCCAGTGAGGCACCGGGGACAAACCAGTGTTACAGGTATCGTACCGCCTCAAGCTGCCCATGCATATAAACCTTTTGGAGGCCAGCGCCACCGGAGTCGTACGAGTTTCATAGAGATGTACCAGTTAGATGTCAAAAGGGGTCATCTTTTGACTTGACGTACCACGGATATAATCCTATTTGGTCTGCGATAGCAGCACTAAAGTTGCTTCCTATCCCAGTAAAAAAATCATGTTACGAGCTCATGCAGTGCAGACGACCACTGAACTGTTGGCGCTTGGCTGCCAAACAATCCATTGCGTCCCGCGCGGCGTTCCGCTCGGCTGTAAAGTGGCCTTCGTCTCCCCAGTGTTCACCATCAAACCACTCTTGATGGCCCTGCTCCTGGGTTTCCTCACCCATCGTTTCTTCGAGCTGGAGAAGGGAGCTCAAGAAGTCTCCGTCGAGGAGGACGTCCGTGGGTCTAGAAGACGATGAACCGACTCGTTGAATTTGCTTTCAGTCGATGGAATGAGATCTCCAACGGCGTCAAAAATCACGGGCCCCACCGAATCCTTGCAACCTTTGTTCGAATAAATAAACGCCAGCTAAATCACCGATTCATTGCTCAAACTGTTCCTGCGAGCCGAGTACTTGAACATACTCCGAGATCTCTCGGACGCAGCAGATGAGGTCATAATAGCAAACACTCTCAGCGCTATCGGTGCCAGCAAGCGCTAGCATTCGCGATCACCTCCAGACCACTTCCACCAGTCATGCGGCGCCGACATGAAATAAATAGCGCGGTTCTCGTCGCCGCAACTCAGCTTTTTAACCAAGAAAGCCATAATCTCTTTCTGGAGCTGGTTCCGCTTTTCTTCGCTTCCTGAGGAAGCTTGAAGATCAAAATTGGCGGGAAAGTTTAAATTTGAAAATAGCTACACTCAAAGTGTGTACCCTGATTATGATACACAATTTGATGCACATCATAACACCAATACGCTCAATCATACGTGACAGTAGTATCATTGGCTAATCCAAGCGGCTATAACGAGTTAGCGGCTTTACACAAAATCAACCAGCCACCGATGTGTGGAGCTTAGTGGAACATGTCGTTCTCGCGTGGAGACTCCCCGGGTCGAGAGCATTAAGGGCCAGATAGGAGAAATGTTGATGTATTTATTTGCTGTCAGTTTGGAAAATTATCCCCGTTCTCCCGCTCGTGGCCGTTCTCCGAGCCGTCGCTCGCGCTCGCCCGCTGCGCGAAAGGACTCTCCGCGCCCGTCAAAATCGTGTACAGCGAGACGTTGCGTAGCATTGCTCATTCGGCCTGGTTTTCTTACCAGGTTTGCTCGCTCGATGCAAAAGTTGCGGTGCTTCGGGGCTCCCCACAAACTCGAGCGAGGGAAAGAAACGATGTCCCTCCAGCTCTCCATAGTCGAAACGTATCTACAAAAAAATGAAAGGCACTATTCCCACGTTATCCGTAGCTTTCACTAAGATGTGACAGTTAATCTATCGCTGTGAGCTTACCGAGAACGCAAACCACGCTTCCCCTCGGCATGACCGAGTCGAAAAATAATGACAAGTAAATTCATGATGCCACGGATAGCGAGATCGTAATGATATTTTAAGTAGGAAAGACTACGATCGATAAAGACGGCAGAACGCTACTCCTCCTGCGCACAATAATCGAGTGGAATCTCTCTGAATCTGCTAGGGGGCCACCTAAATTCCGGTCGAAGAAGGCAACCACACCCGTACAAGCACGCTCAACGCACGGCCCCACCAAATCTCCAGCGACGGCTCCAATCACCTTGAAATCGTTCGTCCGAAGCCCGAACCAGTGTAACTTGTTAAGAACCAGAAACTCCTTGCCGTTCTCCTCTATTCTGAGTAGCCCGAAGGCTTTCAAAGCGTCCGCCTTGTAGTAGAGTTTGCCGTCCTCCCAGCGGTAACCCGAGAGCTTCGTCATCTTGTTACGCACTCCGTACGTTGTGTCAACGCAACAAGGCGTACACAGGATATCAGCGATCCGTCCATGCTTCCAGCGCACGTAGGCGACTGCGATCACTATTCGCACACTCATAATGAATGCGATAAAGCACAAGACAATCGCTCCGTGACCCCCCAAGCTCCACAGATAATACGATACGGCAAGCGAGACCGAGTTCGTGTCCTGAAGATCCGACCGATTCAACGACGAAAGCAGTCATGACTGCCAAATAGCGTTTAGAAGTTCCCCGACTAGCGAAGATTCGTAGCTGAACAGCAGGCGCTTCACAAAAAGTCGGTTGTGTTCGTGCAGCCAGCCCCACCATCTCAAATATGAGCAAGAGAACCCCCGACAAATTGTACCCCAGCGAGACGTACTGGAGCCAGATGAAGGTGCCGTCGGTGGCTGCACCCAGGAACAAATCGCTCATTATGCCTTCCACCAGTTGATAGAGCAGCACCACGCGTTGATAGTTCGTCGCTCCATGAGCGGATAATCGTAGATTCTCGTATATAAAGATCGTCGCTGCTCTGCGTTCAAGAATCACCCCCATTTGGTCACATTTGGTGCCATAACTCTCGCAAACGAGGTAACATCGTCGAATAATGAGACCTCAAAAGACGATCCAGGTCGCACCGACGATGCAGTACCAGTACCACCACCGGTAGCCGTCACTGCCGAGATGCTGGGCTAATGCTTTCCCATTGATATCGTAGGTGCCAACCCCTGCTACGCCGTCTTGTCCACAGTGCAGTAGGTACTCATCAGCTCGTCGTAGAGAGAGAAATACCCGATACTGCTGTGGTAAATGAACATTCCGGCTGGATAACTCTCATTGAAGCAATTGGATGGCGCTGTGTGGAATGGCTTAACCTTGGTCCGTCCAATTGCCAAGTCTCCATGGGGACATAACTCGAGTAACTTATCGGACTTGAACTCGGTATTCGGGGGGACTATCACGCTCTCGGGGATTTTATGTGGAGATGCGAATTTCAAGTAGCCCCGAATCTGCAGAATGAGTGGGATCACGCCGACACAGAACCACACAGTCAGGAGCTTCCGCCGTGAAGTCACCGCGATCTTGTATCGAGCTGGCACACCAAGTTTACCCCGCTGTTCGAATGCAGAGCAGAGCACACTTCTCCATGTCATAGCTCGACAATCTGTTAGCTGAGTGACCCACGGAGCTCTATGACGAAAATGAAACGGATAGCGCCACAGATAGCTTCAGTCCCATACAGGAATACATTCAACGACGTTGAGAGTCAACGCGCTCCTGTGTGGGAATGATACTGAGTGCTACAGGAGGAGAAGGCGAGATTTTGTTCCCCAACTGGTTGACCATTGGACCGAGATCACTAACCGGGCTTCCCCAGTTACGGTCGAAGAAGCCGACCACGCCCGTGCAAGGACGCTCGTCACAAGGTTCGACACGATCCTCGCTCACCGAGCCGATCACCACCAGATCGTCCGCTCGAACCTTGATCCAATGTAATTTATTCAGAAGGAGGAACTGGCTGCCGTCCTCCTCCACCACTTTGAGAAGTCCGAAGGATTTCAAGGCATCGGCTCGATAGTAGAGATATTGAGACAACCAACTCAGTGAATGCAGTGAGCTTCCTGTTCTCCCACTGATACGCTGCCAGTTTCGTCATCTTGTTGCGGACTCCGTAGATGGTGTCGACGCAGCAAGGAGCCCAGAAGATATCGTAAATCTGACCATGTTTCCAACGTACGTACGTGAGCGCACGCAGTATTCGGACTGTCACGATGAAGCTGATGAGGACCAACGCAATCGTTCCGTGCCCCACCAAACCCCACAAGTAAAACGATACAGCGGCTGCAGCCGATCTGGTTTGCTTCAGCTCCGACCGATTCAACGACGAAAGAATCTGGGACTGCCAAATTGCACTCATAAGTTCCCCAAGAAGTGAAGATTCGTAGCTAAAAATTAGACGCTTCACGAAAAGTCGGTAAGTTTCGCTTAGCCAGCCCATGCTTTCCACCATTTCGAACAGCAGTAAGAGGATTCCAGACAGATTAAACCCGAGCGACACGTACTGGAGCCAGATGAACGAGCCGTCGGTGGCTGCCACCAGGAACAAATCGCTCATGAGACCTTCAAGGAGGAGATATAAGGGAACCACCCGGTGATAATTCGTCGCTCCGTGCGCGGATAATCTCAGATTCTCGTGGACGAAAATTAAAGCCGCTTTCCGTCCAAGACGCACACCCATTTGGTCACATTTGGCGCCATAGCGATTGCACATGATGTAGCATCTTCGCAGTACGAGACCTCGATAAATTATCCAGACTGAGCCAACAATACAGTACCAATACGACCACCTGTAGCCTTCACCACCGAGCTCACGAGCTAAGGATTTTCCATTAATATCGAACGTGCCCAGCCCCACGACATGCGAGTAGGCCGTCTTGTCCACGGTACAATACGTACTGATGAGCTCGTCGAAGTAGGAATAATACCCGACGCTGCCGTGGTAGATGAAGATTTTGGCTGAATAACTCTCATCGGCGCAACTGGATGGCGCCGTGTGGTACGCTTCCACCTTGATACTTCTCGTTAGGACGTTCCCGTGGCTATTGTACTGAGGAATCACGAAGTGACATACGTGGCCGTGCTCCAATTCATAGTAGTGCGTCATGTCCGCGTTCCACCACACTTGGCCAACGTGGATGCCTTTCAACGGACACAGCTCGAGTAGATTCTCGGTTTTAGGCTCCGCTCCTGAAGGAATGAGCAGATTCTTGTTGATTTGGTGCGGGGTTGCGAAATTCAGGAACCCGCGGATCTGCAACACGAAGGGGGTCATGCCGATGACTAGCCACGCCACCAGCAGCTTCCGCTTGAAATTGAGAATGACGGGATCTTGGGCTGGCGCTGTGAGCTGACTCGGTGGTCCATCTCGAAGCGAATGCACTCTTACCAACTTCATATTGTACTAGGACTCGACAGGTGGTTGGTTCTTGTATCGATCAGGATATATATGCACTACAATTAGACAGAAATCGAAACGGATATCTATAGATAGACTTTTAACGCTGTATATTCGATAAGTATCCCCCCCCCGATTGAGATGAGTTGAATACACCGCACGTTGTTGCTAATCTATATTATTTTTGCAGTTTTCTTTTTGGCGTTCCGTGTCGACGTACTCGGTATCAAGTGGGAAGGACACTGAGTGTGGAAGGAGCAGGTAGAATTTTGTTCCCCACTTGCATGGCCATTGAGCCGGGGCTTCCAACCACTGGACCTCCCAGACTTCCATCGAAAAAGCCGACCACGCCTGTACAGGAACGCTCACTGCAAGGTTCCACACGTTCCTCGGTCACCGAACCGATTACGATTAAATTGTCCTTCTGTGCCCCAAACCAGCGCAGTTTGTTCGTTACAAGAAACTGAGCGCCGTCTTCCTCCACCAGTTGAAGAAGTCCGAACGATTTCAGAGCATCCGCAGTGTAATAGAGTTTTCCGTTCTCCCAGTGGTAACCCGCCAGCTTCGTCATTTTGTTGCGCACGCCATAGACGGTATCGACACAACAAGGAGCCCAGAAGATGTCACATACACGCCCATGCTTCCACCGTACGAACGTGACGGCACGCAGTATTCGCACCGATGCAATGAACCCAACAAGCACCAATGCCAGCGTTCCGTGGCCCACCAAGCCCCACAAATAATACGAGACGGCAAGTGCCACCGACTTTGTCTGCCTGAAATCCGACCGATTCATCGACGTGAGAACGTACGACTGCCATAACGCACTCACAAACTCCCCCATCAGCGAAGACTCGTAGCTAAAAACTAGGCGTTTCAAGCACAGCCGGAAGCTTTCGCTTAGCCAGTTCATATTCTCCACCATCTCGAACAGCAGCAAGAGAATTCCCGACAGATTGTATCCCACCGACACGTACTGAAGCCAAACAAAAGATCCGTCCGTAGCTGCAACCATGAAAAAGTCGCTCATGAGGCCTTCCAGTAGCAAATACAGCAGTATCAGTCTCTGGTTATTTGTCGCTCCATGTGCTGATAGTCGCAGATTTTCGTGTACGAAGATTGTTGCTGCTTTTCGGCCAAGCCTCACGCCCATTTGGTCGCATTTCGAGCCGTAGCGCTGACAAATAACGAAGCATCTTCGCAGCACGAGACCTCGATAAATAATCCACATTGCGCCGGCAATGCAGTACCAGTACGACCACCGATATCCTTCACTACCGAGATGCTGGGCCAAGGCTCTCCCATTGATATCGAACGTGCCCAGCCCCAAAACATGGGCATATGCTGTGTTGTCCAGAGCGCAGTACGTACTGACCAGTTGATCGAAGTAGGAGTAATACCCAAGGCTGCCGTGGTAGATGAAGATCTCGGCTGGGTAGCTCTCGCTAGCGCAACTGGATGGCGCTGTACTGTACGGTTCCACCTTGGTGCTCCCGGTTAAAACGTTCCCGTGGCTATTATACTGAGGAATCACGAAGTGACACACGTGGCCATGGTCTAATGTGTAGTAGTGCGTCATGGCTACATTCCACCACACCTGGCCGACGTGAAGACCCTGCATCGGACAGAGCTCGAGCAGATTGTCCGTCTCCGGCTCCGCTCCTACTGGGATTAGCAGGTTCTTGGGGATTCTGTGTGGAGTGGCGAAGTTCAGGTAGCCGCGAATCTGCAACAGGAAAGGGAGAATGCCGATGAACGCCCACGCAATGAGCAGCTTCCTCTTGGAGGTCAATGTAGTGCCTCGAGAAAGCACTGCCATCTCCTGCCGAGGTCCATCTCGAATGGAAGGCACTCTTGCCAACGTCATGTGGTCTTGAGCAACTTCTTGGACCAGTCAGGAATAGCTATGTCAGTAGTGATTTGTGAAACGGATACGCCCAACCTCTTCTAATAAGCCCGTTAAGGGATCAGTAATCGAGCTGAAAATGGTAGGCGTTGAATAAATGCTCGTCGGATCCTCTCCAATAATAAAAAATAATCGGCCGAGTCGATGCTTGGATGTAGTGGCTTATAAGCGCGGCCGTACCTAAAAAGCATCCCGAGTGCCCCAATAGGAGTTGGCGCCTCAATTCGGAGCAAATGGCAAAACCTTGTTCCCCACACGAATGACCACCGAACGGGGACTTGCAGCGTCGCTAACCGGACCTCCCAAATTACGGTCAAAGAATCCGACCACGCCCGAGCACGGACGCTCCCCACAGGGAACCACTCGATCTTCGACTACAGCGCCGATCACCACCAAATCGTCCGTTCGAACTTGGATCCAGTGGTGCTTGTTCAGAGCCAGAAACTCCTTGCCGTCTTCCTCCTCCATTTTCAGTAGACCGAACGCTTTCAAGGCTTCCGGTTTGTAGTGGAGTTTGCCGTCCTCCCAGTGGTAACCAGCCAGCTTCGTCATCTTGTTGCGCCCTCCGAATGTCGTGTCGATGCAGCAAGGAGCCCACAAGATGTCACGTACCCGCCCATGTTTCCAGCGCATGTAGGTGATGGCGCGGACTATTCGAACGAACGTGATGAACCCGATAAGGACGAAAACAACAATACTGTGCCCCACCAATCCCCACGTGTAGTACGACACCACGGTTGCCGTAGGTCTGGTATTCTTCATATCTGATCGATTAAGCGACGAGATGACGGTGGGCTGCCCGATTGCACTCAGAAGCTCTCCCAGTAGAGCGGATTCGTAGCTGAAGAGCAGGCGCTTGACAAAAAGTCGGGAGCTTTCGCGTAGCCAGCCCATCCTCTCGATCATCTCGAACAGTACAAGAAGTATGCCAGACAAGTTGTAGCCTAGAGAGGCGTACTGGATCCAGGCGAACGACCCATCGGTTGCTGCAAGCAGAAACAAATCGCTCATGAGGCCTTCAAGGAGTAAATACAGCAACAGCACTCGATGGTAATTTGTCGCCCCGTGTGCTGACAGTCTTAAATTCTCGTGTACGAAGATCGTTGCTGCTTTTCTTCGAAGCTTCACGCCCATTTGTTCGCATCGAACGCCATAGCGCTTGCATGCAACGTAGCATCTCCGCAACACGAGCCCGCGAAACGCCAGCCAGCAAGCGCCAGCGATAGTGTACCAGTAGGAAAATCTGTAGCCGTCACTCCCAAGATCAAACGCTAAGGCTTCTCCGTTGATGTCGAAAGTGCCGACTCCAGCGACGTTTGTGTACGCAGTGCCGTCCTTGGTGCAATACGTGCCAACTAGCTCGTCGTAGAAGGAGTAGTACCCAATGCTGCTGTGGTATAAGTACAACTCGACGGGGTAGCTGTTGTCTCTGCAGTCGCTTGGTGCTGTGTGGTGAGGCGGTACGTTGCTGCTCTCGATAATAAAGTTCCCATGGCTGTTGTACTGAGGAACAGTGAAATGGCATAGGTGTCCACGCTCCAACTTGTAGTAGTGCGTGATGTCCACATTCCACCACACGTGTCCGATGTGAAACCCCTTCATGGGGCACAGCTGCGTCAATTTGTCCGTCTTGGACTCCGCTCCTGGTGGGGCCAGGAGATTCTCTGTGATTTTGTGCGGCGACGCGAATTTCAGGTAGCTGCGACCCTGCAACAGGAACGGCAGCAGCCCGAGGACGAGCCACGCCACCAGCAGCTTCCGCTGAGCTGTCATAACGCTGCAAAAACGAGCTGACGCTGTCATCTCAAGCGTCGGTCCATCTGGATAAGAGAAAACTCTTCTCAAATTCATGGCCAACGCGAAGCTCTCGACGCAGAATGAAGTTAGCAGCTAAAACGGACCGCCACAGATAGATTTAAATCCGTCAGGGTGTGGTACCAGTTTAGGGTGTGGTCCCAGGTTAGGACGCTGGGAACAGATTCAAGTGTGCAGTTGGTCGTGGCATGATTCTGCTCCTGCCGTGGATCAGGCGTGGGCGCTGCCTCCCCGTGTCAACCAGAGGTCCCCCCAAGCTCCGATCCAAGAAGCTCACCATGCCCAGACATGGTCGTTCAATGCAAGGCTCCACTAGCTGCCCTGTCACGACGCCAATCACGACCAAGTCATTCGCCGGGATCGTCAACCAGTTCAGTTTGCGTAAGATGAGGAACTCAGTGCCGTCCTCCTCCTCCATCTTGAGAATTCCGAAGGCTTTCAGCGCGGTAGGAGTGTAGTAGAGCTTGCCCCCCTTCCACTCGTAACCTCTCAGCATCTTCATCTTGTTGAGCATTCCGAGTGTCGTATCCACACAGCACGGGGCTGTGAAGATGCTCCACCACACTCCATGTTTCCAGCGCATGTAGGTGACTGCGCGTACCACACGGACGAACATGATAGCGCCGATAAGGGTTAATACGATAGCTGCATGGCCCACTAAGCCCCACACATAGTACGACACTGCACGAGCCGCCGATCCCGAGTTCTTCAAGTCCGAGTGACTTAACCCTGTGAGGAAATGCGACTGGCCGATGGCACTGAGCAACTCGCCGACTAAAGACGACTCGTAGCTGAACAGCAGTCGTTTAACGGCGAGCCGGGTGGTTTCCTGCAGCCAGCCCATGTTCTCGATCATTTCGAAGCACAGCAACACCACGCCAGACAAGTTGTACCCAAAGGAAATGTACTGGACCCAGGAATAAATCCCTTCCGTAGCGACGAGAAGGAACAGATCGCTCATAATCCCTTCGACCAGGAGATACAGGAGAACGACTCGATGGTAATTCGTCGCTCCATGAGCTGACAACCGCATATTCTCGTGGATGAACACCATAATCGTCTTCCGGTCGAGATCTTCGCCCAGTTGATCGCACTTGCGTCCATAGCGCTTACAGGCGACGTAACTCCGCCGGATGACGAGCGCGCGGTAGACAACCCACACCGTCCCCACGGTAGCGTACCATCCAGACCACCTGTAGCCATAACTCCCCGTGTCTTGAGCAAGTAGCCACCCGTTGATGTCGTAAGTGCCAAGCCCATCGATGACGCCGTGAATGGTACGATCTTTCGTGCAGTAAGTACCAGCGACTTCTTCGTAGAATGAGTAGAATCCGATCGTACCGTGGTAAAAGTACAGCTTTACGGGGTAGCTGTCGTCAGCGCAACTCGACGGCACGGTGTGATACGCCGCCGTCTTCTCGGAGCCTATCAGGTAGTTGCCGTGGCAGTTGTATTGGGGTGAGACGATATGACAGAGCCGCCCCTGTTTCACGTTGTAGTAGTGCGTCGGCTCCAGATTCCACCAGACTTCCGACATCTGAAGGCCGAGTCCAGGACACAACTCCGTCATATTCGCAGTCAGTGGCTCTGCATCTGCCGGCACGACGAGACTCTCGGTGATCTTGTGTGGGGTCACGAATTTCAGGAAACTTCGTACTTGAAGAATAAGCGGGGCCAGGCCGACAAAGCACCACGCCAGAAGCAACTTGCGCTGTAGAGTCACGAATCCCGTGGTTCGTTCTGGAGCGCGGTAGGACGCATGCCGCCGAGGAGGGTTTTCATTGAAGCAATGCACTCGAGCCTGCTTCATCCTTCTCTTCGCACACCTAAACGAATCGAATTGGGAATGCCGCAGCTGAAACGTCCAGTGCTTGGATCTATTTGCACGCTGCAACGGCTGACCACTCTTGACAAAGTTTTAGGTCTCCGTTGGGACAAGTACCAATTCTACATACTGTCTGAGTCAGGACTGTTATCTCGATTGGGTGGGGAAGGTCTACCATTGTCAACAATACGAGAAGAATTCTACCGTGCGAAGCTTGCTCTACCATCACGTATGACCGTCTGGAGACCCTTCAACGACAGAGAAGTCCTCTGTCTCACACGGATGGAGCGCATGATGGTTTGGTCAAGGGGCCCACCTAAGCTCCGATCGAAGAAGCTCACCACGCCAGTGCACGGTCGTTCCTCGCATGGCTCCACGCGCTGCTCCGACACGCTCCCGATCACGATCAAATCGACGGTCGGCACTTTGAACCAGTTCAACTTGCGCAAGGCGATGAACTCCGAGCCGTCCTCCTCTTCCGTCTTGAGCAACCCAAAAGCTTTGAGCGCCTCAGGCTTGTAGCACAACTTGCCGTCATCCCAGCAGTACCCACTGAGCATCATCATCTTGTTGCGCATAGCGAAAGTCGTGTCGACGCTGCAGGGTGCATACAAAATGGCGCGGACATGCCCAAACTTCCATCGCATGAACGTCACCGATCGCACCACGCGTACGAGCAGGATAAAGCCGATTATAGTGAGAACGACGATGGCGTGGCCCACTAAACCCCAGAAGTAGTAAGACACCGCCCGAGCTGTTGGCCCTGTTTTCTTCAGATCCGAGCGACAGAGCGACGTGAGGAAGTACGACTGCCCGATGGCCCCCAGTAGCTCACCCACGAAGGCGGACTCGTAGCTGAAGAACAGCCGCTTTATTGCTAACCGCGTGGTTTCCTGCAGCCACCCCATGTTATCAATCACCTCGAAGCACAGCAACATCACACCCGATAAATTATACCCGAATGAAATGTACTGGAACCAGGAAAAGATTCCCTCCGTGGCCACGAGAAGGAACAGATCGCTCATGATTCCCTCAATCAACAGGTACAGAATAACCATTCGGTGGTAATTCGTCGCTCCGTGCGCCGACAGCCGCAAATTCTCGTGGACAAACACCATAACCGCCTTTCGATTGAGATTTTCGCCCAACTGGTCGCACTTGCGCCCATAGCGAATGCACGCGATTAAACTTCGGCGGATCACACACGCCCGGTAGATGATCCACACTGTCCCCACAGCTGCGTACCAAGCTGACCACCTTTTGCCGAAGCTTCCCGAGTCCTTAGCGAGTAGCGCGCCGTTGATGTCGTAGGTGCCGAGTTGGTCGATTAGCCCGTACATCGTGTGGTCTTTGGTGCAGTACGTGCCCGCGACCTCTTCAAGGAACGAGTAGAATCCAATTGTACCGTGGTAAAAGTACATACTCAGCGGATAGCTATCATTCGCGCAGCTCTCGGGCACGGAGTGATAGGCTGTCGTTTTCTCGGGCCCAATGAGGTAGGTGCCATGGGAGTTGAACTGTGGCGAGACCAAGTGGCACAGCCGCCCTTGTTCCACCTCGTGATAATGCGTCGTCTCGACATTCCACCATACCTGGGACATCTGAAGACCCAGCGCTGGGCAAAGCTCCGTCATGTTTGCTGTCCGTGGCTTTGCATCTGCTGGTACCACGAGACTCTCGATGATCTTGTGCGGGGTCACGAATTTCAGGAAGCTCCGCGCTTGCAGAATGAGTGGAACCAGCCCAACAACGCACCACGCCAGGAGCAGCTTCCGTTGTACAGTCACGAATAGAGAGCTTCGTTCTGGGTCATGGAGGGACAAATGCCGTGCAGGTTCTTCATTCGCGCAGTGCACTCGTGCATGTACTTGGTTCATCTTCCTGCCGGTGGTAGCAGAAGTTAGCAGGCTTGACAACTCAAAACGGACAACGAGCCCTGGATATTTTTGCACGCGGCAACGGATAACGCGGTTTGACGCTCACGATGTATTTGCAGCGCTGAGTCAGACGTAAGCTCATCCACACTTGCCGTATGCGCGGAAGCTGAGGCAAACATGGTATGAACGTTAATATGGGCCGCATACTCTGAAAAAAAAATCCTATAGGTCAAGTCCTGCTCTTCTCAGTTCATACCTCCGAACTTAACGACTTGAATACTTCTCAACGATGGAGCACTTAGCACGTTGTGCCTCGCACGGATCGACTGAACCTTATTTCGGTCAAGAGGGCCACCTAAGCTCCGATCGAAGAAGCTCACAACACCAGTACACGGGCGCTCCGCGCATGGCTCTACGACTTCATCGGACACAGCTCCGATCACTACCAGGTCTACCGTCGGAACTTTAAACCAGTGCAGCTTGCGCAGGACCATGAACTCTGAGCCGTCCTCTTCTTCCATCTTTAACAAGCCAAACGCTTTGAGTGCCTCGCGGTTGTAGCATAGTTTCTCACCGTCCCAGCAGTATCCAGTGAGCATCATCATCTTGTTGCGCATCGCGAGTGTCGAGTCGACGCTGCATGGCGCCGTCAAAATGGCCCATACACGGCCAAACTTCCATCGTACGCATACGACGGCGCGTACGATCCGGACTCCCGTGATGAAGCCGATGAGGGTCATGACAATGATGCTATGACCCACCAGCCCCCAAACGTAGTACGACACTGCTCGAGCTGTTGGTCCTGACTTCCTCAAATCCGAGCGGCTTATAGACGTAAGAAAATACGCCTGGCCGATCGCACTCAAAAGTTCACCTAGCAGGGAGGATTCGTAGCTGAAGAGCAGGCGCTTGATAACGAGTCGAGAGATTTCGCCCAGCCATTTCATGTTCTCGACCAATTCGAACAGGATCAGCAGTGCTCCAGACAAGTTGTAGCCGAACGAGACGTACTGGAACCAGGCGAAGATTCCATCGGTCGCCACGAGAAGGAACAAGTCACTCATGACGCCTTCAACCAGGAGATACAAGAGCGCAAGGCGATGATAGTTTGACGCCCCGTGCGCAGACAACCGCATGTTTTCGTGAACGAACACCATCGCTGTCTTTCGCCGCAACTTCTCTTGCATCTGGTCGCATCGTCGCCCATAACGCTTGCACGCGATGTAGCAGCGCCGTAGCACCAGAGCCCGATAAATAACCCAGATCGAGCCGACTGTGCCATACCAATACGAAACGCGATAATCGTAGCTGCCAGCGTCCTGGGCTAGAAGCCATCCGTTCATGTCGAACGTCCCCAACCCATTGATTAGCCCATACAGCGTGTAGTCCAGAGCGCAATAAGTGCCCTCGATCTCTTCGTAATACGAGTAGAAACCGATACTACCATGGTAGAAAAACATCTCCACTGGGTAGCTGTCGTTCGCACAGCTCGCCGGCGTGGTGTGATAAGCTTGGACTTTGTCGGTTCCAACGATGTAGTTACCGTGGCAATTGTACTGTGGCGAAACGAAGTGGCACAGGCGACGACCATGCTCCAGAGGATAGTAGTTCGTTGTCTCGAGGTTCCACCAAACGTGAGCCATTAGCAGACCTAGCCCAGGACACAACTCTGTCATATTCGCCGTCTCTGGTTCTGTTCCTGGTGGGACCACGAGTGTTTCCGTGATCTTGTGTGGCGTCACGAACACTAGAAAGCTTCGGATCTGGAGGATTAGCGGCAACATCCCGACAACGAACCAAGCGGTCAGCAGCATTTGCTGAGCCGTCAGGATGGCAGCAGATGAGAACACCTGATCCTCATCGGCTTGCTTCGCGTGCACCTTAGAGTTCTTCATTACGGTTGCTGCTGGACCCTCCTGACGGCGTCTTCACGTACTATTAAAAAAAAGTTGATGGGTCGAAACGCCCGGCTGCCAAAACAAGCCTCCACATCCCTGGTCAAGCGCTTGAAGGTCCAATGAATCATCCATCATCTGACTCACACCCTCGGGCAGCAGCGTCAAGGCAAAGGGGAGACACTGAACGAAATGCTCGGGACTAGAAGAAGGCTTGAACGTCGTCTCTCCATCTCAACATGGCAACCTCCAAGTCCTCGGTCGAAAAAGCTCACTACGCCCGTACATGAGCGTTCTTCGCACGGCACAGTGCACTGCCGAAGTACGCTTCCGATAATAACTAAGTCATCGTCCGAAATCTTCAACCAATGCAGCTTTCGCAGAACGAGAAACTCGTCGCCATTCTCCTCCTCGGTCTTGAGCAAGCCAAACGCTTTCAGCCCATCTGCCCTGTAGTTCAGTTTGTCGCCTTCCCACAGGTATCCACCCAGCATTGTCATCTTGTTGCGCATACCAAGCGTACTGTCGACGCAGCATGGTTCGGAGAAGATGTTCCACAAAGACCCATGCTTCCAGCGCACGTAACAAACCGCCCAAAGTGCTCGGACAACCATGATGAACGCGATAAATGATAGTACGAAGACGCCGTGACCAACAAGGCTCCAGGCGTAATACGACACAGCAAGTGCAGCGGGCCTTGTATCTTTCATACTCGATCGATTCAGTACCGTGATGTAGTGCTCCTGTCCTATGGCACTTAGCAGTTCTCCCAGCAACGAGGACTCGTAGTTGAATAGAAGTCGTTTGATGAAGTAATGCCATCGCTCCGACATCCACCCTATGTTCTCGAATATCTCGAAGAGTAACAGGAGCAGCCCCGACAAATTGTAGCCCAGAGAAATGTATTGGACCCTGGTGAAGATGCCATCGTTCGCGATGAGAAGAAACAAATCACTCATAAGCCCTTCAGCCAGAAAATAAGCAAGATCACTCGCTGACAGTTCGTAGCCCCATGGGCAGACAAGCGCAAGTTCTCATTCACGAACACCATTACCGCCTTGCGTGAAAGGGTTTGACCGAGTTGATCGCACTTAAGACCATAGCGCTTGCAAGCAACATAGCTTCGCCGCAACACGAAAGCGCGAAACGTAAGCCAAACGATCCCCAAAGCGCAGTACCAATACGAGAAATTGGATTCGAGCTGGCCAGTGTACTTGGCTAACTTCGCGCCGTTGATATCAATGGTCCCCAGGGTATGCGCGCGAACATACGCAACCTTGCGTTGGTTGCAGTATGTCCCGGCGGCTTCTTCGTAGAACGCGAAGTATCCGATGCTGCCGTGGTAGAGGAACATTTCAAACGACACACTATCGCCGGCACAACTTGCCGGTGCGGTGGAAAATGGAGCAACCACGGTGGTCCCCATCCAAAAATTCCCGTGTGTATTGTACTGAGGCGCCACAAAATGACAAAGCCTCCGATTTCCAATGGAGTAGTAGTGTGTGGGTTCAATAGTCCACAGCGTCTGACCCATGTGTATTTCCCTCACAGGACACAGCGTTGTTAAGTTCAGAATCGACTCAGCTGATGCCTCCGGAATGAAGAGAGCGTCCGGGATTCTGTGGGGCGTCGCAAATCTCAGAAAGCTCCGAGCTTGTAGAATGAACGGCACCATGCCGACAAACAGCCAGGCAACCAATAGCTTTCGCGTTGCATTCGTCGATTGAGTAAGTCTTGCCCACGTACTAGCTCGCGACTCGGGCGACGACTTGTTAGGGCCACTTTCAACGCAGTGAACTCTCCCCTGCATCATCTCGATAAGCTTGGGCAGCGTGACGGACTGGGCTTGATGTCCATAGACAAGTCGTGCGCAAGGCATCTAAATATTCGCAACACTTGATCGGACCAGGATAACAATAGACGCTTCTCCGCGTGATGAACAACGATCTTCAAGGAGCTGGGACAACATCCAACGGAGCTGGGGCAACGTGTGTACTTGTATGGACGAACAGAACACGACTGCTCTCACGCTGACCAGGCGCTCCACCCAAACTGCGACTGAAAAATCTGACTGCTCCTGCGCAAGCACGCTCGCCACATGGCTGCACCCGTCTCCCTGACACGCTACCGATTACAACCAGGTTATCATGTGGGACTCCGATCCAGTGCAACTTGTAGACAGCGAGAAATTCTGCCCCATCTTCCTCCTCCGCCTTTAGCATACCAAACGCTTTTAGCGCTTCTGCCTTATAAAAGAGCCGCTCACCTTCCACACGGTAACTTCCCAGCATAATCATCCTGCAGCGTGGACCTAGCACCGTGTCAATGCAGCACGGCCTTGTGAATATCTTCAACGTGTGGCTTGTCGACAGCACGTACAGCACCGCCCAAAGCACACGAACGCATACAATGAAGCCAATCAACATCATGACGTAAACCGTGTGCCACAGCATACTCCACACGTAGTAGGAAACTGCCAAAGCAGTCGGTCGTGACTCCTGCAAATCGGATCTGTTAAGCGCAACGAGAAGATGCTTCTGAACTGCTGCACTTAGAATCTCGCCCAGCAGCGACGACTCGTAGCTGTAAAGTAAGCGTTTGATCATCATCCGCTTCATTTCCCCAGCCATCGCATGTGCTCGATGATTTCCCACACCATCAGAAGCATTCCCGACAAATTGTATCCGATTGAGATATATTGAATCTCAGTGAATAAACCGTCGTGTGCGATCAGCAAGAACAAGTCGCTCATCAAGCCCTCAATCAGCAGATAAAGCAGCAAAAAATCTTTGGTAGTTTCTTGCTCCATGCGCCGACAGCCGTAGATTTTCGTGGACGAACACCATGGCGGGCTTTCTTGGAAGACTCTGACCCATCTTGTCACACATTCGGCCGTACCGCTTGCATGCAATGTAGCTACGACGCAGCACGAGAAAGCGGTACAATAGCCACGCCGCGCCTACCGAGCAATACCAGTATGATCTACGATAGCCTTCACTTCCACCATCTCGCGCGAGGAACCACCCGTTTATGTCGTAAGTTCCAAGCGCGTTGACAACTGCGTATGCTGTTCTGTCCAAAGCGCAATATGTGCCTTCTGCCTCCTCATAGAACGAGTAGTAGCCAAAACTCCCATGATAGAGATAGTTCTCGAAAGCGTAGCTGTTATTCTCACAACTGCCTGGCGTTGTATGAAATGGCGCGATTTTCGACCCTCCAACACGATAACCACCATGCAGATTGTACTGAGGGACCACCACATGACATATCCATCCATTCTCAACTTTGTAGTAGTGTGTTGGCTCCACATTCCACCACACTCGAGACATCAGGAATCCAGTCGCAGGGCATAGCTCAGTGAGATTTGTCGTTTCTCTCTCTGCGCCGGGAAGTGCCACAAGTGTCGCGGTGATCTTGTGAGGTGTGGCGAATTTGAGAAAGCTTCGCGTTTGCAAGATAAACGGTACCACGCCTACACCAAGCCATGCTGCAATCAGCATTCGTTGCGCTGTCAGCAAGCCTCGGGTGGTCGTCACTCTATAGTCATGAGGTCCTGTGAAGGAGAGTACTGGTGATTGCTTCATCACGGACGATGCTCAGTCACTTGGTCAAGTTGCGCCACATTTACAAGTCCAAAAAGCGTGGCATTAGTTTTTCGGCATAGGAAACGGACGCGGCCTTTCAGCGACCCAAAAAGATAGCACTTATGCGCTAGGTGCCAACATGTTCACCCCGCCACCCGTACTTGTCCGTTCTTGTTTCAGTCGGAGGTGGTCGACGAGACGCCCAACACTGCGAGACCAGCCACCGCCATCCACAAAATAAAACAGCTCGGAACGCGCGAGAGTGTACATCTTGCTGAGGTCGAGGAAATTATTCTGGACGATGACCGGGTACACGCTCTTCCTCGGGTGCACTGTCTGGGCTGCGGTGACAATTCGGGACATTGAGGCGATGAGCTGCTTCCTGACGAGCTTATTTGCCTTCGCTTCATCGGATCCCTTTTCTCCCGAGGATGGTGGAACTTCGACCAGCATGACCACACTCTTGCAGGTATTCATCTGCTCGACCAGATGGCTTTCATCCAGATCGCGGCACAGAAAACCAAAGCCTTCGAGATCCGTCTTCACGCGTACTCGCAGAGAGCTCGCGGCACCGAGCGGTGAATAAATTAGCACAGGTTTCTGATCCTGAGCTGCAGCAGATTCCACTTGTTCGTTTGTTGGGCTTCCTTCGTCAGCACTGGCTACTCCATCACTTGCTTTATTCGTGGCGGACGCTTTAACTCGCTGACGGCGCCTTCGTGGATGCGGAAGAATGGAGGCGACGTTTTCACGCTCTTCCTTGTCAAGGTGTCGCCCATCTTTCATGACCGAAATCATGAGTGGACGCGTTACTTGCCACCTCCTGGCAAACGCGGCCTCGTCAATGTCAAACACCACAACTCGGGGGCTTTCTTGCCGCCTTGAGACGATGAAATCATTAAATGGAATCCGGTTCTTGTACGGAATGAGCGACTATGCACATGCAACCACAAATTCGTAAGATATCACGCAAAACATACGAGCTGACCATGGCAAACCTACTTCCAATGCTGCCATTGATGCCGGGTGATCCTCTTCTACAATTAGGCCCAGAACTACAACACCAAACAGCAACATTAGCTTATTAACACAAAAATCCCACTCAGTTAAAGCGATCAACTGTACCTGGTTTGCGGAGCTGTTTAGCGAGTGCAAGTTCCTTAAGACACCACTCAGACTTGGTGTAGCCATCACATACGATACTAAGAACGAGAGAGCAATTGTTGATACCACGCGCAATCTCCTCTCGCCAAACTGCACCGCCGCCAATACCGCTCGGGTCCATCGTATCCATCCAGCAGGTAAGCTGTTCCTGGCTTTCCAAGTGCTCGCGAACTTTCTGAGCGAACTGCGCGTGGGTATGCGTGTACGATATCATAATCTTACGAGTTCCAGCCTCCTTCTTAAGCAGAAACTGCAATTCAGTCGATGTCGTGCAGTCCACAGCGCGTTTGCCAAGATCGTTCGTAATCATCATGCTGGATCCGCACTTGATTAACGATACAGCCGTCTGCCTGTTCTCGCGCTGCAGCGCGATATGCAAAGCAGTGTTTCCACCTGATACCTGCGTTCGGAGGCTAGCCCCTGCAGCCAACAGACTGGAGAAAATGGACGAGTCGACACCTTCCGCTTCTGCAGCGAAACACACAATAGGAATGCCCTCATCATCTTCAGCATCCGCTTTGGCGTTGTAAGCGAGCAGCAGTGACACCACCTCGTGGTGATTGTTTCTAGCCGCCCAGTGCAACGGTGTGCGGCCATCACGATCTTTTGCGTTTGGGTTAGCTCCTTTCACAAGCAACATCTTCGCAGCTTGGACCTTGCCGACAACCGCAGCCCAATGTAGCGGCGTTCGACGATGCACACCTTCCACGCGCTCACCAAGCGTGTCAACCTGGATACCACGAGCGAGCAGCCACTTGATCTTCCCGATGTTGTCCGTTGCTGCGGCCTCGTGAAGCGGGGTCAGCGCGACGTCGCCACCGCAATCCAGTAAATAGTCGCTCAGGTCTGATCTCAGCGTGAACGTACTCTGTTGCAACGGCGTTGCATATGTCCTTACCAACCCTGTCAGTGATACAGACGCGACCTTGAGGAAGTTAGCACCATTTGCCACCAACAAGCGCAGCACCTGAGGGTCATCCGCCACAAATATTGGTGGTAGAACGGCTGCTGGGTAGTAGAACGATGCCCGAGGCAACGCATTCACATCAGCTCCCTTGTTAATAAGCAGGCGAACGATATCGACGTAGCCTTCTGCAACAGCACCGTGGAGCGGGGGGAGCAACACTGAGCACAGCAGGGCCTTCAGGGGCGATCGAAGACCATCTTGGGTTCGTACCTGCAGAATACCGAAGAAGTGAGTAAATCCACCTTGTGTGCATAACGATAATTAAAGATCATTTTGCCGTACCAGTATGCGACTGATGATTTTGAACACCAGACCAACATTGAAGTTCACGCGCACCACTTTGTCAAGTACGTTGACGTCGATTCCTTGCTCCAGCAGTAACTCGACAATCCTGATGTTGCCTCGCTTGACTGCAATATGCAGCGGATTTTTCCTTGACTTGGCAAAAGCGTAAAACCACAGCACCGGTGGCTTGTACAGGTCCTGAATGCGGTCAATCTTGTATTTCGACTGCATCTCAGACAGGAGAGTTTCCACCGTGAGAACATCACCACGGGCCACTGCCCGGTACAGCAGCTTCTTAAAGTCCTTCCTCAATCGGGTACGTTCACTCCTAAGCGGTAGAGCTTTCAGAGAAATAAACCACTTGCCAAAAGCTGACGTGTGCGAGGAATCGTTGGAACTATCCGCCTGAAGCTTCAGATGCGTCAAAAATCGGCAGAAAACCACAATCTGTCGGAGCAGCACCAGCCAAACCACCGTCGCCGAGTAAAATAGCACAATCTGCCGCGGCTGGAGTTCCGAATGGCACTCGACAATCACGGGCACGTTCAGCAACTGGTTCACAGCCACGTACATCATGAAACCCAGCTGAACCGTCACGATCATCTCACAGAACAGCAAATACGGTCGTCGGATCATCCGCTTGTCCTTGGCTGCATACAGCGAGAAGAAGTCGTTCGGGAACACCACGGGCGCGATGAGCACGATGTTCGGGAGCCCCAGGAAGTGCATGGTCATGAGCAGCCTGAGCCAGTGTCTGCACTCCTTCCTCTGCTCGGCGTCATTTCTAGGCTCTCTCTCTGGTCGGTATGTCACCTGTACAATGACAATGGCGAAGATGTTCAGCAGCACGACGAACAGCGAGCAGGCCACGAGCCACCCGGCAAAGTACGAGTTCTGGATGTCTCCGATCTTCCTCCTGGTCTTCTGGCCCACCTTGGCCAGCACCCAGGCGTAGGGCACCTGCCTCCTTTTCTGCGGCCCACAAGAGCCGCCGCCGCCACCACCTTCTTCTCCCTCAGCACCTGTAGTGACTTCTGGCAGGTCTGGCCGCCGCGGAGGCCTCGGGATTTCCCTCCTGACGAGCTGCAGCGACTCCCTCTCGGTGGATGACAGCAGCTCCAGTCCTGAAGTGGACGAAGACGAGTCCAACGAGTCCAGAGACAGCGGCGGCGGGTCCACGCGGATGTCCAGCGGTGCCTCTTGGCTCTGATTCTGCAGCTTTGAGTCTGATTCCAGCGCGTCCAGACTGCCGACTTCGTCATCGTCGCTTCCAGCTAATAGACACGGGTCGCTGCTGCCTTGCTGCGGCCTGCGAGGTTCGTAACCGAGGCTGGAGCTGCGTGGCAACAGTAAAAACTTGCTTTTAGTGGGACTTTTAGGAGTTTTAGGGTGGGTTTGCGGGGTTTTATGGACGCGTTCGGCGTCTCCGTCACTGTCGCTGTCGCTCTCGCTGCTGCTCACGCGCTCCCTTAGCACCGGCAGCGACGAGCCCGTGGCGCGCACCTCCACGGACGGCGGAGCGGAGCCAGAAGACGCCTCCTCCATCCTCCGAGTGCGGAATGCAGAGTGAATGCGGAAGTGATGTGGATAATTAGCGGATTTTATTGGTTGATGGATTTTATGTACAACCACTTTTTAGCCTCATTAACCCTTAATTAAGAGTCGGGAGGAAGGTGGTGTTTGTTCCTCACTTGGATGTACGAAGCTAGGCGATTCCCACCGTCGTCGACTACTCCACCCAACTTTCGGTCACAAAAGCTTAATACGCCAGCGGCAGGGCGTTCCGCGCATGGTTCAACGCGGTGACTCGATAGGACTCCGACGACAACGATCAAGTCGACTCGACAAACCTTCAGCCACTGGATCTTGCGCAGAACGAGGAACTCTGCGCCGTCCTCTTCCGTCGCTTTCAACAGTCCAAACGCCTTTAGCGCGCTCGTAGTGTAGTAGAGCTTGCCATTTTCCAATCGATAACCTCCCAGCGAGAACATTTTGTTGCGTAATTTCAAGGTAGAATCGACGCAGCATGGGGCCGTGAAGATAGCCCACGTGTGCTGATTCAGCCAGACATACGCCAACGCCCAAAGCGTTCGCACAGATATCACCAGGGCTATAATTGTAAGCACGAATATCCCGTGACCGACCAAGCTCCAGGCGTAATACGATACGGCCAGCGCTGCTGGTATCGAGTCCTTGAGATCTGACCGATTCAAGAGCGTGAGCGAGTACTGTTGCAGAGCTGCAGTGATAACTTCGCCGACAAACGCAGTTTCGTAGCTGAAAAGGAGTCTTTTGATCCGCACTCGCCACTTCTCGTGCACCCAAGTAGTGCTCTCGAACATTTCGAAGACCAACACGAGGAGCGCACTTAAATTGTAGCCCATGGAAACGTACTGGATTTTGGCCAAGATCCCGTCGTTCGCGATCAGCAAGAACAAGTCGGTCATGATGCCTTCAACCAGCAAATATAGTACCACAGCGCGATGGTAGTTTGTCGCTCCGTGAGCGGCAAGACGCAGCTGTTCTTGCACGAATACGACCACTTCTTTTCGGTTGAGACTTTCGTTCATGTCGTCACACATTCGACCGTGCCGCAGGCACGAAATGAAGCTCCTTCGCAGCACGAATACCCGGTACGTAAGCCAGACCGCGCCTGCTAAGCAATACCAATACGACTTGCGGTAGTCGTAGCTTCCAGTGTCATCAGCTAATGATGGTCCATTGATATCGAAAGTTCCGAGCCCTTGGCCGACAATATACGCCGTGTTGTCCTTGATGCAGTAGCTGCCCTTCTGTTCCTCGTAAAACGCGTAATAGCCGATGCTGCCGTGATAGAAATACTGATCGTACGAGAAACTATCGTTCACGCAGCTACTTGGTGTCGTGTAGTACGGCTCTGATGTGCTGCTTCGGATGAGAAAGGTTCCGTGGACATTGAATTGAGGCACGACGAAGTGACAAAGCCGACCTTGAAGGGTGGAGAAGTAGTGAGTTGGGTGGATATTGAACCACGACCCCGACAAGAACATGCCCTCTACAGGGCAGACCTCGGTTAGGTTGTCCGTCTCCTTTTCCAAACCTGGTGGCACTACGAGGCTCTGCGTGATTTTATGCGGTGTCGCGAACTTCAAGTAGCTCCGGAACTGGAGAACGAACGGGATCACGCCTGCGAGAATCCACGCGAGTACCAACTTGTGCTGCGCCGTCATAAAACGATCCAACCTCCTCTCCACAGCGAAGTCGTGTGGAGAGACTTCATTGCTACAGTGAACTTTGGCCTTCTTCATACTCGTCGTGTGTGAGATGATCGTGTCTTGATGCTGCCATTTGAGTCCAATCTATTCCAGAAAAACGTGTGAAACGACCAGGTTCTCGAATTGTTCGGCCTAGTGCGGCGACATGACCACCACCATAGACTCAAACCGCAGCGGCCTAGTCTACCAAAAATAAACACTATGTGTCATCCACTTTTAAGGTTGGCAGATATTGTGGAGATGGCGTGTCGAGCTCCGCGATATCACAAGCGCTAAGAGGGAAATAGTACTAAGATCCCCTACCAAACTCCAGGTGTATAGTCCAGGGGGCGTCCGGCGATGGTTCCATGAAGGAGCGTGGCTTCCAAGGCCACCACACACTACAACCATCGACACATTATAAATGGGGAATTCGTCCGCGGAGCGAAGCGAGGCTGATGGCCTCACGTGCTCGGCTCAAAAAACTAGGTTAAAGATCCCCGTTTGCGAGGCTTGGATTAGTAAAATTGTTGAATGAAGCAAGTTGGGGCGGGTAACTGCTCAGGAGAGCCGCTGAGCTGAATGGGTGCAGCTCAAATGAATTGGGTGCAGAGCTGAGCTGGAAGCTCTTCTCATTTCTCACCTTGCGCCCGACTTGGCAAGCGAACCTGCGACTTCTCCATGGCAGATCCATTTGCTGTCCCCATTACTGAACTAAGTCAGCTGATGGTATTTTTCCATCACGTGCCAAGTGGAAGTGACTCTGAGCCAAGCCCTCCAATACAGAACGAGCTGTGGCAATTTCTGCGAGATCCTTCGAGGGTACATGACCAACGTCGTCAACATTATCCCCAGGGGCGGCACCGGTGGTGATCTCGGGCTGGATTCCAGGTACATTGAAGGCCAATTGCGGCAAGGACGCGTAGTGCAGATCGAGTGGCGTGGTGGCGGCGGCGACCACGAGTTCAGCATCGTGCCACAAGGCGATGGCACGGCACGTGTGCTACATGCCAATGTCGGCGTTCACCGACCTCGCTACGAAGATCCCCGAAGTATCAACGACATCATGGCGGATCTCAGGACAAGCACAACCACAACCGGCCGAGATTGTATTGATGCAACCCAGCGACTCGTGCGGATGGAGGTCAATGGGAACACCCCATGAAGGTGCGAGGTGTCGTCACTGGCACCCCCGCTCGAACGCTTCTCAACCCCGCGGGCAATCCGAACTCGCATATTAACGCCGCGCGTGACCGATTCCTCGCCACCATGGAGCAGCAGGAAACAATATCTCGCCAATGTGCGCGCGCTTAAGATGCAGCTGGGTATAGGGACCGCTGTTGGTGCAGTCATCAGTCTGGGGCTTGCCATCGTCAGCGAGTGCCGAGACAACACGAAGGGCCGAACTGCCGGGGACATTGCTGAAAACATTGGCGTCAAGACGGTCATCGGGGGCGCTGGGGTTCACGGGCGTGGTGGCCAGCCGGCTTTGTCGAGGCACCTTTGCTTCGACTTCGCTGTTTCGTGTCGGAGGTGCTGTCAGCGTCATGGTCTCGGGGTTGTCCCTAGTCCATGACGTGACGCAGCGTGCGCGTGGGAAAATCACGAGCGTCGAGCAGCGCAAACGGATGGCGTCGAATCTCGCGGGTAGCGCGGGAGGATTAATCGGAGGCGCGGGGTCCCAGCACTTTGTCTGGTCCTGGCCAGTAACCCGGTTGGCTGGGCTGTTGTGCTCGGTGGGATTGCTGGGGGTGTAGTGGGTGGGTTCCTTGGTGGGATTGGGGGAGCGAAGCTCGACGAGGTGCTGTGGGATGAAAATGAAGACAATGTCCAGCATGTGTACGAGTTTTTCTACCTCGAGACAAAACGCGGGGAGACTCCGAAAGTGTACGAAGAAGCGGTTGTCACTCGCCACTTCGGTTCCAAGATGCAAGAGCATCCCGATGACTCCGAGTGGATCGACCACTGCCAGCAAATGGGTATGAACTTGGTGCGGTGCATGTTCAAAGACGAGCTGGCAACATTTGTGGAACTCTCCGTCAAACTAGCCAGCCAGCCCATTGCGTACCCGGGCGCATGTACACTGGCTTTTGTTTTGCTGTGTGGTATGTTGTTGTGTTGTATTGTATTTTATTTTATTAATCACATTTTATGGAATTGCACCGGTGAATCTTCGAGAATAATAGTTTTTTTTTCTTGATCAGAGCCGGTCTTCGATGCTAAAGAAGGCCCTGTATTCCCAAGGACGAACCCTCCCTCAGCACAGCTACGATTCAGGTAGTAGAGCGCGGTTGCTCCTTGCAGATGATGAAAGGTTCGATTACCGATTTAGTGTCCTTCTCGATTTGGACAAATACTATGCACTGGTACTAGTTGTAGTAGCAAATGAAAAAAATAAAACTAATCTATCACTGTGCGGAACACCACTCCGGTGCGGTATGTAAGACGAAGTTGTACATGCCGTGTGCGAAAGTTGGCTGCATTCCTTTGGATGAACGCGCCTAAGTGCTTGGAATGCCGTAATTGTCTTAGAACACGTTCGCATTCTTTGCGAGTGCTGGGGTTTGAAATCCGCAGTATTCTGCGGTAGTGACAGCAAAACGATGAATGAATACTTGCAATTGCTGTGGGAATCGGGTCCGGTTCTCCGTCTTCGAAGCAGATATGGTTCCGTTCTGTCCACTGGTGGTGAAGTGTAGCGCAACGAATCACATTCCACAGGCCCATAATCGCGTCTTGATGACTCTGCCAGCGTGGGTTAACTCGTAACTGGTGAGGGAGAATTAGTGACGACCACGATAAGTTGCTTGTGAAGAAGATGCTCCAATCTTCCCACATGAGTTGCCACGTCCTTGTCGAATGCGAGCATTCCCAGAAGAGGTGCTTCGTAGTTTCAATTAATGTGCAATCTGGGTAGGGGCATTGCTGTACGTCGGGAATCTGCTGCATTAGAAACCAAAATCGCGATCGCACTGGAAGAAGACGAAGAGCAATCCGCGGTTGCTCCTTGCATGGATGTACAAAGCTGACAATTTCATCGACAACCACCCACTCAACCGGCAGGACGTCCCAATGTTGAACAACGACCCGGACAAGAGCATTCCCTCTATCCGGCTACAGGGCATACCTTGGCCATCATAATCTCAGCAACCCCAGCAGGGCTGTAATCTGCAAATTGACACAAAAGCACCGCTCTTGAGCGCGATCTTCACCGGATTTTGACATCCGTGCCATCTTCAGCTGCCGTTTGTTCACTTTCCAAGATTGAGCCCACGGATGATGATCGCTAAGTCATGACAGTCTCACAGTCGAATGACTGGCATGATGTCCAACGCGGATGTAAATCGAGTGGCGGCTTCCGGTCCGAACAGAAGGGCCACCTAATGTTCGATCCCAAAACCTGACGGTCCCCGTGCACGGGCGTTCGGGGATCGGTTCTACGTGGTGGCTTGATATAACTGCGATCGCGACCAAGTCGCCTTTCAAGACCCTGAACCAGTGAATCTTCCGCAACACCAGGACGTCCGTTCCGTCCTCCTCCCCCGCTTGAAGCAGCCCGAACGCTTTCAACGCACTCGTAGTGTAGTAAAGCTTGCCATTCTCGTACCGATATCCACCCAGCAAGAACATTTTGTTGCGTAGCTTTAATGCAGAATCGACGCAACACGGTGCAGTGAAGACAGCCCACGTGTGATGGGTTAACCAGACATAGGCCAGCGCCCACAGCGCTCGTACAGATATCACTAGTGCTATAATGGCGAGCACAAAAGCACCGTGGCCTACCAAACTCCACGCATAGTACGACACTGCTAGCGCTGCTGGATGCGATTTCCGAAACTCCGATCGATTCAAGAGCGTAAACGAATACTGCTGAAACACAGCCGTGAGCACCTCGCCGACGAACGCGGTTTCGTAGCTGAAGAGCAGTCTCTTGACGCGCACCCGCCACTTCTCGGTCAGCCACCTTGTCGCTTCAATGATCTCGAACACGAGCAAGAGGATTGCAGACAAGTTGTAGCCCAGCGAAACGTATTGCACCTTGGCCAGAAGCCCATCGTTTGCGACGAGCAGGAACAAGTCGGTCATGATTCCTTCGGTCAGCAAGTATAACACGGCCGCGCGGTGATAATTGCTGGCCCCGTGCGCCGTAAGCCGTAGATGCTCTTGAACAAACACCATGGCTTCTTTCCGGCTGAGATTTTCGTGCATTTCGTCACAAATCCGACCATGCCGTTTGCACGAAACAAAGCATCGTCGCAGCACGAGCGCTCGGTAAGTGAGCCAAATCGCGCCGCATAGACTGTACCAATACGAACTGCGGTAGCCTTGGCTTCCAGTATCGTCGACCAGTAATCGTCCATTGATATCAAAGGAGCCAAACCCGCGACCGCCAATGTATGCGGTTTGATCACTCGTGCAGTAGCTGCCGGCTTGCTCTTCGTAAAACGCGTAGTAGCCAATGCTGCCGTGATAAAAGTACTGTTCGTAGGAGAAACTATCGTTCGTACAACTACGAGGCGTCGTGTGGTACGGCTCAGTAGTGGCATTCCTGATAATATAGTTACCGTGAACATTATACTGGGAGGACAGCTTTAGCTGGCTGAACAGCCTAACCAATTTTATTTCAGCGGCCGGGAGCCCCCCCCCAACTTTAATTGGCAAATGTCGCCTGAGTCCATAGTCCACAGATTATGGCTACCGTAACACCACAAAGTTTGTACATCTTGTGGCTGGGTGTTTCCAGAATGTCGACCGTATACACGGTGTGTTCCACACACTGGAGTGAGCATTTTACAATTTTATTTTGAAATTCAGAATTTTAATCCTAAATTTAAACTTAAAAAAAAAAGTTGGCTACAGCCAACAGGGCATTTCTCGTGTATTTTCTGAATGGAATACTGTAACAGCTAACAGCTTGCTTTTTGTGCGCTTGCTACGCGCCAATTGGCTTTGGCTGTCTTGCCCCCGACCCTACATTGGCTGAATTGACTGGATCACGTGAATCTCTTGTGTAAAATTATACTTGTGTGTCGTCTCTTCATGCCCTGTAATTGCATGACCCACAACGCGCCACGCAGGGCAGAAGCCCCTGCGGGCGCACCTTTGAAGTTTCATGCATTTTGCACGACTGAAAGCCGACAATTTTCATGTTATATTATTTACGCCACACTTACTTAAGTATGCATTAATCACAAAGAAAACTTGCACTGTCCTCCCAGACCAAAGCTTCGCCTCTAGTACTGCGGTATGACAAAGTGGCACAGTCGGCCGTGCACAGTGGAGAAATAGTGGGTCGGGTCGAGGTTGAACCACGTACCGGACAAGAGCACGCCATTGACAGGACAGAGGTCAGTTAGGTTCGCTCTCTCCTTCTCCAATCCTGGCGGCGCCACCAGACTCTGGGTGATTTTGTGTGGCATCGCAAACTTCAAGTAGCTTCGGAACTGGAGAATACACGGCAGCACCCCCGCGATTAACCACGCCAGCAGTAACTTGTGCCGGGCCGTCATAAAACCGCGAGGTCTTCCATCCGCTTCGGCCTCGCGGGGGGAGGTGTCAGCACCACAATGAATTTTCGTCCTCTTCATCTTCATCGATTCTGGTCGTGTGAGCGGTGATGTCTGTGAGCGTGAAAGGCAGTCTATTCCAGAATTGGAAGTGAAACTGAAAGCCCAACTAAGCCTTTGATTTTACAGTAAATTCCTCCACAAGATTGTTGAATAAAATGATGAAAATTATAGTTTAGGGTTCGCTGAGTGCTGTTGTTTCGATGAAAGCTCTCCTCACTTGAATGTAGAGCGGCCGACGACTGCCTGATCCATCGAGAGTCCCTCCTAATTTACCATCAAAGAAAGTTACTTCACCAGTGCACGGTCGCTCGTCACAAGGCTCCACACTTTGACCCGAGACGATTCCAATGACGAACAAATTATCTCTACGTGTCCCGAGCCAATACTGCTTCTGAAGTACGAGATACTCCGTGCCACCTTTTCCCTCATGTTTTAGCAACCCGAAGGCTTTTAGCGCGTCCGCTCGGTAGTACAGCCTCCCGTTATCCAACCGATATCCCCCCAGCGACGTCATTTTGTTACGCAGCTTTAGGGTAGAATCAACACTGCACGGCTCGGTGAATATCGTCCACGAGTTGCGCCCATAGCGCGACCAAACGTACCCCGTAGCCCAAATAGTTCGAACTGTCATGACGAAACCCACTAGCGCTAGGACGAAGATGCCGTGGCCTACCAGGCTCCAGAAGTAGTAGGACACTGCGAGCGCCGTGGAGTTTGACCGTTCCAGCAGACTCGATCTGTTTATCGCCGTGATCATTTGCTCTTGTAACGCCGCACTGAGAAGTTCTCCAAGTAACGCGGTCTCGTAGCTGAACCATAAGCGCTTGAAGAATAGCCGGTGTTTCTCTTTCAACCACTTGGTGCTCTCAACAATCTCGAAGACCAGCAGTAGAAACCCCGACAGGTTGTAGCCCAGCGACATATACTGGACTTTGGCTAAGATCCCCTCGTTTGCGACAAGCAGGAACAGATCCGTCATCATCCCCTCGACCAGCAAGTACAGCAGCGCAATCCGGTGATACGTCGTCGCTCCGTGAGCCGAAAGCCGCAGATTTTCTTGGACAAATATCACGGCTTCTTTTCGCGTGAGACTCTCGCCCAGTTCATCGCACCTTCGGCCGTGGCGCTTGCATGACACAAAACTCCTTCGCAGTACGAGAGCTCGATACGTGATCCACACGGAGCCAACGAGTCCGTAATAGTACGAATGTCGGTACCCTTCGCCCCCCGTGTCTTCCGCAAGTAGTGGCCCATTGGTATCAAACGACCCGAGGCCGTTGCCACGGATGTAAACCGTGTTGTCTCGCTTGCAGTACGTTCCCGACTGCTCTTCGTAGAAGGAATAGTACCCGATACTGCCGTGGTAAAAGTACTGGTCGAACTTGTAGCTGTCGTCGGCGCAACTGGCTGGCGTGGTGACGTACGGCACGATCTTGGCGGCTCCAATCAGATAATTCCTGTAATGATCTGCACGTCCAAGCGCGGAGCAACACGACAACATCCGATGAGTCCGCGCACAGAGAGCAGGAGTAGCCGCATGCATACTTACCGGTTGTGCAAACGCTTGCTCCGGCACGCCTCAGCCAACCACTTCATGTTTAGGACCGAGCGCCATGAGGGCGCCCTCGCAGATGGATAGCAGCAAACAGATAAAGACATCAACTCAGTTTCCATTTTACTCGCAACACAACGAGCACAACCAGAACCTTACACTTGGTAGCACTTGCGAAGCCGACGCGCGCTTCAGTCCAGTTCCAGTTCCAGTTCCAGTCCTCGTTCCAGTTTCAGTTCCGCCACGCGTCGCCGGTGTGCACGCCGTTCAGCCTCGTCCGTCCCGCGTTGCCGTTGCGCACGCCGTCTTCCTTCGTTCGTCGGTGCGCTGCACCTGTATCTCTCGCCGTTCAACTTCTCCGGGTACGCCGCGTGCGTGACCTTGTTCGCAGCTTCGGTCCGCTCGTCGCCGACGGGTCCTCCATTTTCGCCCGGCTCGCTCCTTTTTTTCTGGGGGAGGAGTGGCGACGCTCATTGTCACACGTCACTACGTGTCGACATCTCATTGGTGCAACCAGCCCAATCACTTCCGCGTGTCCATACGCGGCACCCACCTCGACCTTCCGCTTGTCACCTCGGCTTTCACTTGCAAACAGTGCGCAGCCGAGTGTAACATCTGCGTCGGGGCCGTTACGAGTTTAGTAGTAGGAGTCTTTGTGCTCCGAGGCGGGCTCGAGCTAGCGCCGGACGGAATTGCACCAGTTGCTTCCTTCGGGACACTGGAGCAAGTGGTTGGTACTTGTCGGAAACAGAGCTCCAGGTCGGGCTTCTGTGACTTCGTTGGGGCTTACAGACATTGTCGGAAGCAGCGCTCCAGGAGTGCCTGCGACTTCAAACTTTGATTGATTTGGCTGAGGAGCTTGCGCGCCCCAGCCATCTATTGACGACGTGGCTAGCGTAGGCGCAATCATGGATGAAGCAGCGATGCAGCACGCGGACAGCGTGCAGCAGATGTTCGCCTCGCTCGCGGCGATGATGCGCGAGCAGCAGCAGTTCATGGCACAGACAGCCGAGCTTCAGCGCCAGATGGCGGCGACACTGCAGCAGCAACAACAGCAATCCACCTCGCAGCAGCAACAGTCGGTGCCCGACTCCTCATCGCAAGACACGCGCGAATACAGGGCCGAGGGCATCACCATGCCGAAGTTCTCCGGCACCAGGACGACGACGTCGCGGACTACCTCTTCAGCGCCAAGCTCTACTTTGAGTCGAAGAACATCAAGTACGGCGCCGACTCGCCGCAGCAGCGCCCCTTGTCGCTCTTGGTCGCAAACTTGAAGGGGCCGGCAGCAGCATGGTACCGCGAGTACGTCTCCCACGACGGGAACTTCCTGCACTCGGTCACGCAGTTCGAGGAGCTGCTGACCAGCGAATTTACGACCCCGATCGACAAGAGCACCTGCGCGACCAGCTTCTACGACTGCGCCAAAACAACTTCGCCTGTCTTGAAGATTACGTGTCGGCCTTCCGGCACATCATCTGCAAGGTGGAGGACATGTCGAGACATTGACAAGGTCATGCATTTCCAAAAGGGCTTGGTCGTAGAGATCAGGCAAGAGGTGAAGCTGCGCCAGTTCAGGAACACGACAGATGCAATTTCGTTTGCACTCATGTACGACCGCACGCACGCTGTAGGATCGCGTCGAACCAATGCGAACCGCGCAGGCCAAGGTCCACAACGGCTGCAGCAGTCATCCCATCACGTCGAGGAGCCGACCCCAATGGAGATCGGGAGTTCGCGCTTCGTTTCTCGCGACGAGTGTCTGCGCAGTAACCTTTGCTTCTACTGCAAGGAGCCCGGACACCGCCTGGCTACGTGTCCTAAGCGGCCAGCACGTAACAACCCCCGAGGCTCATCTCGTCCTCCACAAGGGCCCAGTTCTTTCCGCGCAAATCAGGGCTCGTTTCGCTGCATTGCTGAAGACGACGACGTATCCGACGACGATGAGGACGACTACGCAGACCACCGCGACGACAATGTCGAGGTCATCGACAGCTTGCAGTTGAACTTGGTGTCTCTCGACGCGAAGTTGTCGCCCACTCTTGTTCTGTTGAGGTTCGAAGGAACGATGAACGGCCAGACAGTGCGAGTCTTGTTCGTTAGTGGTGCAGAACGCAACCTTGTGCGTCCGGGCCTCGCGCAACCCTACGTTGAGGCCACCAAGGTCACGGCCGAGCGCTGACGGCACGACAACCCCGGCGCGTACCGCACAGCAATGCTTGAGACTGTCTGCTTTGCTGGCAGAGCCTTCAACGATGTTTCTCTCATTGAATGGGAGGTATCTTCGAACCAAGACGTGATTCTCGGTCACCCGTGGTTAGTGCAGTTCAACCCGATCATCAACTGGCAAACCGGAGTGATGCGCTTCCTACCCAGCGCGTAGTACATGACTTTGGTTCCGTGAACAGCAGTCTTGAAGTGGCGGGACCGACGGTGGCTTCAGTGGAAGTGAAACAGGAATTTCTTCAGCACCCACTTCCTCCGAACGTGCGGCAGCAGCTCGACGACCATGTGAAGGCAGGCTACTTCAGTATGCCGTTGGGACCAAGCTCAATAACAGCGCTGGGGTGTCAGTCATTGCCCAGCATCTTTGACAACGACGGTGACGATGATACAGACGCGTCGTCGCTGTGTGTTCTTGCGGCTGCGGAGTTCGAGAAGAAGGTGAAAGCTGACGAGTACGTCGAACTGTATCATGTCACGGTGAAGACGTCGCCCAAGGTGAAGTCCGTGCCATTGATGCTTCAAGCGGTTCTTGAAGAGTTCGCAGATGTCTTTCCGGCAGAGCTGCCACCTGGATTACCGCCAAGCCGCTCAATCGAGCACGAAGTGGTCTTGAAACCAGGCGCAACACCAAGCAACCGAGCTCCCTTCCGTCTCTCGAAGGTTGAGCAGGAAGCATTGGACATCTTTGTGGCAGAGCTGCTGAAGAAGAACTGGATCGAAGTGTCGGACTCACCCTGGGTATCGAACATCTTCGGCGTGCCGAAAAAGGATCCCGCGACGGGCAAGTTCCCATCCCGATTGGAGTGGCTGCACTCGAACAACCCGCACATGCCGATTCGATGGGTCATCGACTATCGCTTGGTGAATGCCGCCTCGGATGTGGCTAAGATCCCGCTACCGCACATTGAACAGCTCTTCGATCGCATGGTGGGCGCAGTGGTCTTCTCGATTCTCGACCTCGCGAGTGGATACCACCAGATGCGCATGTCTCCGACGTCAAAGCAGTACACGGCATTCAGGACGAACCATGAGATCTATCATTGGAACGTGGCGCCCATGGGTCTGGCCGGCATGCCAGGCACGTGGACACGCCTGATGCGCAAACTGTTGAGTCATCTACTGTTCGTGGTCGTGTATCTTGACGACATCTGCATCTTCTCGCGATCGATGGCTGACCACGTTGAGCACTTACGGCAAGTCTGCGAAGTCCTTCGCGCTAACAAAGCTACGCCCGTCCTGACAAGTGCGACTTCCGGACAAGCATCGGTTGACTTCCTTGGTCACACCATCTCACCTGAAGGGTAGCATGTGGACGCTCGCAAGACTCGATCCATCTCAGAGTGGACCGAGCCTTGCAAAATCAAGGACCTCCTACGATTCTTGGGCCTTGCCGGTACTATCGTCGCTTCATCCACCAGTTTGCAACCTTGGTACTGCCCTGAGCTCTCTGGCCAGAAGGATGTCGCGTGGGTATGGAATGAACACCAGCGCCAAGCTTTCAATGCCATTAAGCTCGCACTCCAGCACGCACCGGTGCTTCGTCTGCCGGACTTTGACAAAACATTCATCGTGACAACGGATGCCAGCCATGCGTGCATTGGTGGAGTGCTCTCTCAGCTGCATGATGGCAACGATCTCCCCGTGGCGTTCTTCAGCAAGAAGCTGGGACCGCACGAGCTGAACTGGCCTGTTCACGAGAAGGAGCTCTTTGCGATCAAGCAGGCGCTTACACGTTGGCGTCATTACCTCCATGGAGTCTCGTTTGAAGTGTACACGGACAACTCGGCGTGCAAGTGGTTTCTGCAACATCCACGCCTATCTGGTCGCCTCCGGCCCGCTGGCTCGACTTCTTTGCGTCCTTCCAGTTCACTCCTGCATCATCGTCCAGGAGCTTTGAATGTCGTTGCGGACGCATTGTCGCGCCCCCTGGTGCTTCATCGAGTCCGGGAGGGTCAGGAGGATTGTGAGTCGAAGCTCGAGCCGATTGCAGTGTGCACGGCGTGTTTGACCTCTACCACATGCACGAACAGTCGAGACGTGGTCTCACGACGTACCATGGCTACGGCGAAGGCTCCAAACATACCGTCCCGGGATCAAGCTGTGATGCTTGCCATCAAACAGCCAGCCACAAAGGCGCTTGAGTTGGCACAGCCCAGTTGCGCATGAGGTTGAACGCAGCGTCGATGGAGGACAGCACGGTGATCAGCTCACTTCAGCTGGATAACCAAACGAAGCGGGCGTTTCAGAAGGCATACAGCAGAGATCCAGTCTTCAAGTCGCTGTGGAAGTCCCGACGCTTGTCAGAAGAGTACGAAGTCATTCGCGGCCTGATCTACTTGAAGAGTGAAGACAATCTACGCCGCCTTTGTGTACCAAACAACCGGAAACTTAGGCTCGATGTCATCCACAACGCGCACGATGCTGCCATCATGGCGCACCCTGGGATCCGCCGCACTCAGCCAGCAGCAGCTCAGTGGTACTTCTGGCCGAGCATGGACCTGGATATCAAAGCGTACGTGCAGAGTTGTGAGTCTTGCATGAGGTACAAGTCGAGCACGGGGCGGAAGTCAGGCAAGCTTCAACCCATTCCGTTACCGGCAGCTTGTTGGGATGTTGTCTCGACTGACTTCATCACGCATTTGCCCAGTGTCCGACGGCTTTGATGCGATCATGGTTGTGGTGGACAAGTTGTCAAAGCGCCCGGTTTACATACCGACGCACACCACGGCGACCGCGGAAGACACTGCCAAGCTGTTCTTCAACAATGTCATCCGGTACTATGGAATCCCATTGACCATCATCTCCGACCGCGACCCGAAGTTCACGTCGAAGTTCTGGAAAGCACTTGTGCAGCTAATGAAGATCAAGACAGCGATGACAACTGCCCACCGAGCGCAGGCCGACGGCCAAACGGGAGCGTCAGAATCGGACTCTCGAGGACTCGTTGCGATGCTCTATCTCGTACCATGGCAACGACTGGAATGAGCACCTGCCCATGATTGAGTATGCGCACGCAACACTGGTGTCCAGCTCGTCAAAGCTATCGCCCTTCTTCGTCGACACCGGTCGGCACCCTAAGAACCCTTTGGGTAGTGCTGAGAGCGATCAGCCGGTGGCGAGGTCTCGCGTGGAGTACGCGTCACGATTTGTTCAGCATCGTCAAGAGGTGATCGAACGTGCTCGGAAAAATCTGTTGGATGCGCAAGAGGCTCAAAGAAGTTCTACGACCGGCGTCGGGCAGCAAACCCATTCAAGGTCGGTGATCTAGCCTTGCTGTCGACGCAGGACCTGAACATCTCGCACGCCACCGCGGAAAGCGACTCTTCGCTCACGGAAGTTCATCCCGCGCTTCATCGGTCCTTACCCGATCTTGGAACTTCACGGCAACGTCGCGCTGCTGGATCTACCGGCCAACTTGAAGCATATCAGCCCACGCTTCAACATCGACAAGCTCAAGGTATACAACAGCAACCCTGACCGCTTCGCCGGCCGTGTGATCCCGAAGTCGACTCCCGTGATTTTCGACGACGATGGCGAGCCACTACACGTTGTCGAAGCTCTGATCAAGAAGCGCATCTTCAACCGCCAACCTGAGCATTTGGTCAAGTGGGCACGGGCTCCTCACCATGAGAACACGTGGGAGCGCGAGCGCGACATCAAACATGTCAGCCATTGGCAAGCGCTGCTCAAGATCTTCGCCAACGCAATCGAGTGGCACGGGTTTAGTGGAATTCCCTTGCACAGGGGTTTCACGGTACTGTTCCTTACATCAAGGTTCTACGGTACTACCAACTTCAACGTCGGCAACTTCAACGTTCAAGGTGCCGGGACTCGCTCAAGTCCGGGAGTGTAATGATCTGCACGTCCAAGCGCGGAGCAACACGACAACATCCGATGAGTCCGCGCACAGAGAGCAGGAGTAGCCGCATGCATACTTACCGGTTGTGCAAACGCTTGCTCCGGCACGCCTCAGCCAACCACTTCATGTTTAGGACCGAGCGCCATGAGGGCGCCCTCGGGTAGATGGATAGCAGCAAACAGATAAAGACATCAACTCAGTTTCCATTTTACTCGCAACACAACGAGCACAACCAGAACCTTACAATTCCCGTGCGTATTGTACTGCGGCGCGACGAAATGGCAGACGCGTTTGCTGCCGACCATGTAATAGTGCGTCGACTGGACGTTCCACCAAACCCCCGACAGGATCAACGCTTGAACAGGACAAAGCTCGGTCAGATTGGCAGTCTCCTTCTCGATACCAGGAGGTACGATGAGGCTCTGGGTGATCTTGTGCGGCGTGACGAACTTGAGGTAGCTGCGCGTCTGCAGAACGAACGGAACGACGCCAGCAAACAGCCACACGAGCAGCAATTTATGCTGTGCTGTCAAGATACGGCTCTGTCGAGGTGGAGGTAATCGATGAGGGAGGGATGCTCCAGCGCCGCAGTGCACCGTTGCCTGCTTCACCATTCTGCTAGTAGTAGACGCAGCTAAGCTTAATTAATTCTGAAGTGGAAGTGACCAGTAACGCCTGGAATTGGAAACGGATCGCCATTCTGGGCGATGGAGGAGGCGTATCGAGACCGCCTCCAGCCTTCATCCCCACTGCCATATCCAGCTCCTTCGCGCCACTGGTGGGGCTTAAAGTGTCGTCAATCCATTTGTTGAGCTAATGCTTCTGCACAGTCTCAGCGAGATTCTTAAGGCCCTGAACCTGCTTCAGCGACTCCAAGGCTAGAGCCAATCTCACCTCGGGCACTTCAATGCGACAAACGGTAGATGTCTCCAGCGGACCTCTCCATGCTTATCTCGGTACGCCTTCATGAATCTGAACCACTGGATGGTCCACTTGCTTTGCTGTCAAACTTGAGCCAGGTCTTGTAGACTTAAGCGCCTCCGAAAGGAGCAAGTTCACTTTGACCCAAAGCTTCACGTCCACGTTGAATTTTCATTTTTGTATCTTCCCAGCCGTTTGGTCCAGACGAGCAAGCTTCGAGATTCACGTAGCACCTGGGCCTCTCTCTTCGGAATCCGAGTTGGGATGTGGTCCAGGGCTGCAGTCTCAGGAGTCGTCTAGGAACTTGATCTTCGGACCGGCGGGGATTTCGAGAGCTACGACGGCCGCAAAGTAGACAACGACCACCAGCAGTAGTAGCAGCAGCAGCGTGGCATTCCGCACCCTCATCGCTCCTGTTGCTTGAGCTCTCTGAACTCGACACGCTCTTGGGTCTCGATGATCATACCGAGAATGAGGACCAAATACTGGGGTGACTCCACTTACTGTACAAGGCGATCTCCCCATCCTGCATTGAATCAATTACCTTGGCTTTGGTGCAGATACGGAGCGCGAGCGACTTCATGGGTAATAAACTGTAGTACAACTGTATCCTGCGTCTGATGCTGTCTTAGAAAGTGGCGTCATCCTCAAGAGCTACATGGGAGTAACTGGTAATGTGCAAAGAGGCCTTACGCGGTAAGTCGGAGTTGCTTGGATTAATTATTAAAATAAGAATTCTTGAGTTGAATCAAGGATCGTTATAGTGAATCCCCCTACATTTTCTTTCGCTCTAAAACGTCTCAAACTCGTTGCTGCGGTGAGCAGGAAATGGAGACAGATCCGGTTGCACGAGTCGGGCTTTGCATCATGTCAACAATGTCTTCAACGTGTGCAGGATTCCATGGATGATGGGCCTTCTTAGCAATTTGAAGTTAAATTTGGCTGGAGAACCGGTGCACAGGCAAGGTCAAATGCTTTGAAGTATCGGTGTATGTCTGACCTACGCTGAATGTAGCTTACATGTTAAGGTTGGTAGGATGCTTAAAACAATGGAACGTTCATTCATCTTATTGTATCTCGCCATACATTCCACGCACTTTCCTTGTTGTTATTGTACAGTAAGCTTACAAAAAGATCTCTGATAAAGTGTTCCCAGCCTCGTCGGTAATTCAAAAGCAGAATTGACGAGACGATGATCCAGAGTGCAGCAGCATTGATATTCTGCAGCTTGACATGTTGCATTGCACGACAGATAATACTCCAGATTAGGACTGCGGGAAAATATGGATTGAATCCACTACACTGGGGGCAACCTGGCTATTTACTCGAACCCAGCGCCTATACGGGCTCGGAGGTCCGTCATCCGCTTCACCTCCTAAGCTCTCAGTGAAGAAACTTACGACACCGACGTAAGGATGCACGATACAAGGCTGAACGCGGTCTCCATAGACCCCCCCAATAACGAGAAAATCATTCCTCGGTACTGAGAACCAATGCAACTTGCGCAGTGCCATGAACTCGCCCCCGTCCTCCTTCTCCATCTTGACGAGCCCAAAGGATTTAAGCGCTTCCGGTGCGTAGTACAACTTCTCATCTACCCAACGATAGCCCGCTAGCATCGTCATTTTATTGCGTCGCCCCATCACAGTATCCACACAACACGACGCCGAGAAGATGGACAAAGTCCGGTGCTCCCACCACACGTAGATGATCGCCAACAGTGCACGCACTGACATGATAAACCCAATAGCGAAGAGAACAAAGCTACCGTGACCTGCAATGCTCCAGACGTAGTGCGACACGGCCAGACTAACGTGGTTCGAAGCCTTGAACATGCGTGTCTGGTTGATATGCGTGAAGAAAGTTTGCTGGAGGGCTGCCCCCATAATTTCTCCAAGAAGAGACGACTCGTAGCTGAACAGAAGCCGCTTGATGAACACCCGAGTCTTCTCACGCAGCCAATACGTGCTTTCAATGATCTCGAACACCAGCAGCAGCATCCCCGATAAATTATAGCCGAGCGAGACGTACTGGATCTTCGACACGAAGCCGTTATTCGAGACGAGAAGAAAAATGTCACTCATGAGACCCTCGATGAGCAGATAAAGCAGCAAAACTCGATGAGTTCTCGTCGCGTCATGCGCTGTGAGACGCAGTTGCTCGTGGATAAACACCACCGCTTCTTTTCTTCTCAGTCCGACGCCCATTTGGTCACATCTCCGTCCGTATCGATTGCACAAAATGAAGCTTCGACGCAGTACCAGACCCCGGTAGATGACCCAAATGCCCCCAATCGCGCCGTACCAATACGATTTGCGATACTCGGTGCTCCCCATGTCCTCCACCAGATCAGAGCCGTTCATGTCGTACGTGCCGAGGCCTTTTGCAGCGACGTACCCAGTCGTATCGCTCGCGCAATAGGTGCCTGCGCCCTCTTCGTAGAAGGAAAAGTACCCAAAACTCCCGTGGTAAAAGTACATTTCCATCGAGTAGCTGTCGTCTTCGCATTCGCGCGGACTTGTATAAAATGGCGGCACTGTTTCAGCTCCAATCACCATATTCCCGTGGATATTGTACTGCGGGACGACGTAATGACACACCAACCCTCGTGGGAGATCGTAATAGTGCGTGAACTGAATATTCCACCACACTTGGCCCAGGTAAATGCCTTGGAGGGGGCAAATCTCCGTCAGATTGGTTATATGTTTCTCGAAACCCGGCGGCACCACCAGACTCTCCGTGATCTTGTGCGGCGTCACGAATTTGATGTAGCTTCGCAACTGCAGGACAAACGGCGCCAGTCCCAGGAAGGCCCAAGCTGCCATCAATAAGCGACTGGATGTGATACACCGAGCGATTCCAGACGTCGATGGGGTTATTGACACACGAGCGGCATGCTGGGGTTGGTGGCGATCCCCGCCTTCCTTCATGCTGCTGTTCAGTAGTTAGTTGCTCCTGAAACGGATGCGGCTGCTCGACTCGACTTGACAATTTTTGGCGCCGTCTTCTGTTAAAAATGACTCGACCATTCCGGGCCTAGGACGACGGCAGTACATTCAGCGACTTTGGATCTGCTGCTACTTTGTTTCGCACTCGAATGGAAAGTGGTCGACGACTCTCCGGTTGCGTCGAATCGCCTCCGATAATCTGGTCGAAGAAGGTCACCATTACGGTGCAACGTCTCTCCTCGCATACCCCCATCGTTTCACCAGCAACGAAGCCGATGACGAACAAATTATCGGCCGGAACCTCGAGCCAGTGAATTCTGCGCAGCACTGCAAACTCCGTTCCATCCTCTTCCTCCATCTTGAGCAGGCCAAAAGCCTTCAGCGCTTCTGGAGTATAGTAGAGCTTGTCATCTTCCCAGCGATAACCCCCCAGCATCGTCATTTTATTCCGCAACGCTAACACGGTGTCGACGCAGCAAGGCGCGAAGAATACTGCGAGTGTTCGGTGCTTCCAGGCTACGTATACGAATGCCCAAAGAGCCCGAATGCAGATGATGTATACCCCCAGACCCAGTACAATAAATCCATGGCCTACTAAGCTCCAGACATAGTACGATATAGCTACAGCCGTGGGCTTTGATTCGCTCAGACGAGATCGATTTAGCGATGTGATGTAGTGATGCAGTGCCACAACGCTGAGTAGTTCCCCCAGCATTGAAGACTCGTAGCAAAATAGCAGTCGCTTAAAGAACAGCCTCCATCTCTCAGCCAGCCATTTCATGTTCTCAATCATCTCGTAAACCAGCAAGAGCACGCTCGAGAGGTTGTAGCCCAGGGAAATGTACTGAATCTTGACGAGTATGCCGTCTTGCGCTATCAGCATGAACAGATCGGTCATCAGGCCTTCGATTAGTAGGTAAAGCACGACCGCTCGACGAGAATTCGTCGCTCCGTGGGCTGTCAGACGCATATTTTCTTGCGCGTAGACCACCGCAGCTCTCCGATAGAGCGGTTCTCCCATAAAGCCGCACCTGCGGCCGTAGCGTTTGCACGAGATGTAGGACCTTTTCATCTGGATCGTTTGATACACCAGCCAAATGCCACACAATATGCTGTACCAATACGACTTCCGATAGCCCTCGTCTCCGGTGTCGTGGACCAAATCTGAGCCGTTGTTGTCGTAGGTCCCGAGGCCGCGTACACGCGCGTACGAAGTCTTGTCCAGGGCGCAGTAGCCCCCGCTTCCTCGTAGAACGCGTAGTACCCGATACTACCGTGATAAAAGTAATATTCCAGCGGGTAGCTGTCGTTGACGGATAATTATCACCACCGGCCCCAAATACATCAAACATTATCGCGACCGGCCCAACTTGAAGTTAGTAGTGATGAATACATTTGATTGGTCTGTTATTTGAAGCTATGGTATTATAAAGGTCGAGGGACGACCGGTCCGAGGACGAGTTCTAGACTTAGCGCTCTGTTGCCCACACTTCTCATCGAGCATGGCAGGCAAGGTGAATCTACTTGAGCGGTTTGGAAGGGATACAACAAACTCGACGTATTTGCCTCAGCTCCAGTCGCTACTGAGTTTCTCCGCGCGTACGCCTTCAACGAGAACAAGTCCATCAAGCAGATTTCGGTGCGCTAGTGGCAGCTCAAGACGACTGGGTACCGGTGCTCGAATGTGACGGTACCCATATGAAGAATAAACAGTATAATGGTGTGGTCGTTGGCAAGGATGGAAACTGGGCCAATGTCCCTGTTGCGATCGCATTCGTTCACAAGGAGACAGCTGAGAACTTTGAATGGTTCTTTGCTAATTGCATTGCGGCGGGTATCAAGCTACATGACCGAGCAACATTCACAGATAGAGGCAAGCAGCGTGACGCTCAAGTGCGCTTGATTGGCCGTGGCATCTCCGTCAACCTGAAGTTTTGTGCTTGGCACATCTACTTTAACGTGTGTAGCCACTTTCGCGCAGTTCAGCCCAACATCGACAATATCAAGGGGCTGATTTTTCGTCTGCAAGCAGCCACAACGTTAGTCGAGTACAATGAAGCTTTATCGGAGATTGAGAAGCAGTTCCCGGCAGTGCGTACCAGGATTGTTAATGGCAAGAAGCAGACCCAGTCGGCTGCAGAGTACTTGCGCGAGCTTCACCCCGTAAGTTGGACTAAGTTTGGCAATTGTGCGCTTGACCCAGAAGAAGTGTCTGCTATCGCCGACCAATGGAATCAAGCACGGACGTATGGAGCACCTTGCGCTCTCTTTGCTGGTAGGACGACGAGCGCAGTGGAGGGACAAAACAATGGCCTCCTCCTGGGCGGAGTCCGAGATTGCCAAGTCATGGAAGCTGTAGTGCTGTTTTGCAATCTGGCTGTGGAGACACTGAATGACAAGAAAAAGAATGCCAAGAAGTGGTTAGCCGCTAAGCACACCGTCACCCCCCGTGCAAAAGCAATGTTTGACAAGCAAGTCTGGGGGGCTGCAGCCTGCACCGTGAGGAAAAGCACCGACTCGATATTCCTAGTGGATGACCTGGTAAGAAGCATGGATGAATTAGACCAAGATGAAGCGGCCCCAGTAAGTTGCAAGGAGAAGGAGCAACAATGGCGTTCCTTCACCGTTGACCTCATGAATGGAACTTGCACTCGTTGTGCCGATCGCCAGCAACTGCAGCTTCCTTGCCGTCACATTGTCGCAGCCGTGTTCAGTCAGAGCGGCAAGCGAACATCCACTGCAGGCGCTTTCCGGTTCTACCATCATGCGTACACTGTTGCTGCGTATGCTCAAGCTTTTCAGAGCGCCGTCATCAGTTTTCCTTTCCTGCCTGCGCTGCTACCAGATCACAATATTCGATCACCACCGCGTTACAATCAAGCAGGCGGTTCCTCCACTCGCACGCTCCGCGACGTAGCAGCTCGTGAAAAACGCATTCCGAGTCGTGGCGAACCAAAAGCATCTGTGTCGACGCGAAAGCCCGCGAAAAAAGCAAACCCACAAGTTGGTGGGCGATCTGCTATTGCTGCCGAGATGCTCGAGCACTTCGCCATCGAAATCCGCGCCGAAGTGAAAAAGAAGCGAAAGAAAGTCACGTGCAGCCGGTGTGGCAAGTCTGAGGGCCATAACGCTGCCAAATGTCCCAACCAACCCAAGGGATATGTTGACAGCGACGTTCAACCTGGAAGTTACGTCGTTGGAAGCTGCCCGCTTGAGTTACTGCAACAGCGAAGCGAGTTTGTCGGCTCTGAAGTAGAAAACCCGAATATCGTGAGCGAGTACAGCTTCTGATGTAGTCGGGAGAGAATCCATAATCCCTACAAGCGTATACGTAGGAAGCTAGATTAGATGAAGCTAATCACTTTCATTAATATATCCGATACCTTGCATGCAAAACCAGCTTGTTGGGACTTCCCAATGCTTTCGAAGTACGGCCGCGCAGTGACGTGACGGTCGAAGGATTCGTCCATCTTGAGATCACGCCGAGACATCTGCGTGCCCGACTCGCGGTGCGTCTGTAATGACCGAGTCGTGATTCCTTCTCTCCGGGTTTGGGGGCACTGGGCTTTATTACCATACCGCTCACCCCCCACATGCGGATCAAGCAAAGGTGCAGTCAAACACTGGGTCGTCCCTTGCTCCTGAGTACACCACGACATACTTCACAATTTACCAGTGATCTCATGTCATGGATAGTGCTGCCGTACAGTAATGTTACCTCGCCATCCCAATCATCAAAGAAAAAAAATATGTTAGACTCTTCCTTATTGCATGCTTATTACACCACATAATTACATTGCTTACTTCACTTCAGGCACAACGTAGCTCGCCAAAGCTGACCGCACGAGGACTTGGCAGAAGAGATGCTAGCAACAGCCTCGATCGCTACACGGATAGAAGCAAGAAGTTAGGAAGACCGTCCTTATTGCATGCCTATTACGCTACATAATTACCGTGATTACTTCACTTCAGGCACGACGTAGCTCGTCAAAGCTGACCGCACGAGGACTTGGCAGAAGAGATGCTAGCAACAGCCTCGATCGCTACACGGATAGAAGCAAGAAGTTATAAAGACCGTCAGTAGCTTTGAACGGGTACGTATCTGTCGTGGGTCGTCCACGTGCCTATGCATTCATCCGTCGAACTGCAGTCTGCGGTTGAGCGCTGTTAGCTCCAGCACCACATCTGCTCAAGTTCAATGCGCAAACATTCCATAACGTGTGTAAGTTAGCAGGTCAACCTTTACTTCTTTGTATTTGAGGACCTACCAAGCGCTGAGATCACGCTGACGGTTGCAGCAACAGCGACGAAGCAAAACAGAGCCTTACACCGCGGGATGGTCGAAGCACCAGTGTCTGTGATACCATTACGCGCCTCGTTCGGGTTGCGCTCTTTTGACTGCACTCCTGTGACTGCACCCCCTCGGCGGCGCTACTTTTTTCTCAGACTTCTCTGGCCCGTCCCATAGATACATAACAGACCAATCAAATGTATTCATCACTACTAACTTCAAGTTGGGCCGGTCGCGATAATGTTTGATGTATTTGGGGCCGGTGGTGATAATTATCCGTCGTTGACACAGTCGGCGGGTGTCATTGATGAGGGTTGGGACTTTGTAGGCGAAAGTTGGATATTGTACTGAGGGATAACGAAGTGGCAGACTCTGCCATGTTCCATCTCGTAGTAGTGAACGGGCTCGATATTCCAGTGAACATGAGCGATATACAGCTCCTCCATGGGACAGCGTAGCTCTAGATCTGCTGTGCCCCCTTTCTTATCAAGTGGCACCACGAGAGTCTCGGAGATTTTGTGCGGCGTCATGAACTTGAGGTAGCTCCGAATTTGTAGTAGCAGCGGTAGCACGCCTACGCAGCACCACGCTGCAATTAGGGTGTGAGTTGCAGTCATTCGGTGGCGCGAGGGTGTTGGTTGTCGGTTCTGAGGGTAGTCAGAGATGCTGTGAACTCGATCAGACTCCATGTTCGTGCAGCTTGACTGATTTAACACTCGAGCAGAACAAGAATAATCGTCATTGGTGGTGGTTAGCTACCCAAAAGGCTTTCCAGGACCGCAAAACCTCTGGAAACGGATGCGTCCGCTAATGATAGACATTAGTGCACATTCCACTTCCAAGGTGCGTGATCTCGGCTCATCTGCTGGGGCTCGGCAGTATCTACAAACATGACCTGAAAGGTAGTGGTTCTTCTTGGCTCTAGCAAAGCACATAGGAACATTACCGGGTGCTGGCTCGGCCTCTGGAAGCAAGATGTTCGATGCCCATTACACACATACGCAGCTATATATACGCTGTTCCAAGTTAGAGTCTGACTCCAGATGGGGCACGCGAAGGTGGTCTCGCTCCAAGACGCCCGCGCGGTCTCTACAAGCGATAGCATCATGACTGCGCATCGGATGATGCTGGTCGCCTGGTTCGTGGTTGGAGTTGTGCCGTTTAGTCTCCAGATGCGGAGTTTCCTGAAATTTGCCACCCCTCACAAGATCATGGAGACGCTGGTCCCTCCAGCAGGAACTGAGAGAAATACAATAAATCTATCGGAAGTTTGCTTTGCTCAAGGCATGCAAATGGCGCAGGTGTGGTGGAACACCGACAATACGCACTTTTATCACGTCGATCAGGGGCAAATCTGCCACTTTGTCGTGCCGCAGTACAACGTCCATGGGAACTATTTAATCGGAGACACCAAAGTCGAGCCCTTCCCCACGACGCCGACTAACTGCGTGAATGACAGCTACCCGGCGGAATTGTACTTCTACCACGGCAGTATCGGGTACTATTCGTTTTACGAAGAAGTGACCGGTACCTTCTGCTCGATCGATAAAACGATGTATGGGCTTGTAGGCGGACTCGGAACGTATGATATGAATGGTTTTTACTTGGCGAACGACACTGGGAGTGAAGATTATAGGTGGTCGTACTGGTACTGCGCTGTTGGTACCGCGTGGTTAATCTTTCGAGTGCTAGTACTACGACGAAGCTTTATCGCGTACAAGCGGCAAGGGCGCAGATGTGATCAAATGGAGGAAAAACTCACTCGACAGTCGGCAACGGTCTTCGTGCATGAAAACTTGCGGCTATCGGCCCACGGAGCATCGAACTACAGTCGGTTGGTGTTACTCTATCTCCTATCGGAAGGTTTAATGAGCGATCTGTTCCTACTCGTCGCCAACGATGGAGTTTTCGCCTGGGTCCAGTATATTTCGCTGGGATACAACTTATCTGGTGTGCTTTTGCTGCTGTTCGAGCTCCTGGAGAACATGGCGTGGATGAGCGAGAGGTCTCGACTGTTTATTAAGAGACTATTATTCAGCTACGAGTCGGCACTGATAGGAGAGCTGCTGAGTGCGATATGTCAGCCGCGCTTCCTCACGGCTCTCAATAAAGCGGAGTTTAAGAACTCTGGATCTACCGCTGAAGCCGCGTCCTACTACGTCTGGAGCTTGGTGGGTCATGGCGTCTTCGTGCTGGTTCTCATTGGATTTATCATGTCGGTGCGAATATTACGAGCGGTTAGTTATGTGCGCTGGAAACATGGCTACACTTGGGTAATTTTCACGGCTCCGTGTTGTGTTGATAATACTCTTAGTATGCGCAACAAAATGACCATGCTGGGAGGTTACCGCTGGGAGGATGGTAGGCTGCTCTACACGGCTGAGGCTTTGAAGGCGTTTGGGTTGCTGAAGGTGGAGGAGGAGGACGGCACGGAGCTGCTGGCTCTGCGAAAACTGTACTGGATTACAGTCCCGACGATTGAGATGGTGGTCATAGGGATTGTGTCGGGACAGTGTGTCCAACCATGCAGCGAGAGGTTTTGTACATCAGGTATCGTGAGCTTTTTCGATCGAAATTTGGGCGGGGATGGTAGCAAGGCTGGGCGTCTGCCAAGATTTGTGCGAGTCAGAACCAAGGTGTCGCCTTTTCTGTTGAAGACTACTAGTACACTGAACAGTGAAATATGACGTCACTAGTATGATAGACCAGGATCTAAGGCATTCTCGTATATGACGCGGGGCCATTTTGCCTGTCCTCATGGTGGAGGAATATTGCAGTGGATCACTGCAGTAGCCGCTCCCAACGTCCATCTCAACCCTGACATCACTCAGGGAGAGGAGATGGGAAATCTCCCCAATCGACATTCGATGGCGGTATCAGAATTCGTATTGGTGGTCGTGCCTGCACCATACACATCCAGTACTCGGCCCTATAGCTTCCGATTCCCGTTCCTTTCTGACGGTCTCTTGGGTAGCCTGCAACTGCCTTCATTATTATCTTAACATCAAAAGAAGAAGAAGAAGCCCCTGCTCCATAAAAGAAGATGCCCCCTTCCTCCATCCTGATCGACCCCACTGCATCGCTTTCGGATCTTGCGCACTGTAGCCATCGATCCAGGAGCTCCAACTCGAGATCCGCTTCAAGAACTTGACGCTGGGTGCTGACATCGACGACGAAGCCGACACTGGATCGCCTGACCATCAAGATTTTTGTCAAGAAGCACTACGGCGGCTGTTGCAGCAAGAAGACGGTCGTGCTACGCCAGATCCTCAAGGACATCAGTGGTGTCTTCAAGCCTGGCACCATGATGTTCGTGCTGGGTCAGTCTGGCTCGGGCAAGTCGGTGCTCTTGAAGGTGCTCAGTGGTCGATTGCCCATGGCAGCTCGGGGGTGAAGTCACCAACAACGGCACTCCACGTAATGAATTGCCCCAGCGTCTGCCGCAGTTCGTCTCGTTCGAGGCCCAGACCGACAAACACTTCCTGACGCTCTCAGTGCGTGAGTTCGCGCACACCTTCAGCTTCACCATCTTCGCTGTCATCCAGCGACTCGGTCTGCACACTTGTGAGGGGGGCAACATGCTGCGTGTCATCTCTGGCGGCGAGAAGAGGCGCGTGACGACGGGCATCATCAGTACGAAACTGGATAGCGCCGCCACATTTGACATTATCAGCACACAGCGCAACATCGCTAAGACCTTCCAGAAGACGGTCGTCATTTCACTATAGCAGCCTTCCCCTGAGACTCAGGGCCCGAGGTCTGCAGTGCAGACCCCCGCTTGGTTGGTGCCTCCGACTGCAGCCGATTGCGATGCTTGGGAATCACTGGCACGAAGCGCGGCCTCAGAGCTTCCGAATGGATGCTCACGCATGTAGACTTCAAAACCTTGGCGATGATTCAGCAAAACCATGGCAGCAACCGCCGCATTGTGTGCGACAGCTATCTGCTGTTCTTGAAGGAACCTTTGGGATGATCATGGAAATGATCCCAAGCCTTTCTCCCCATGCTCTTAAATCCGGAATGACTATTGCGTTGCATGTAGGCATGCTAGCATCCATTCAATATAATGATTCTAGTGTACGTTCACCTTCGCATAACGGTCGATGGCTGTGGACTTCGATGATGGTAAGACGATACTAATCCGAATCAGACCATCAAATCAACGTATAACCAACAAATTGGTTTGAAAATCAAAAAAGGATAAAAAACCATTCCATAGTCTGCACTGAACGATGGTGAGATGTTGTACCACGGCCCACGGGCGCAAGTGGTGGGTTCAGAAATATAGGCTTTTTAAGGGTCGACCATCGAAATCACTACTTCTCTGTTTCACTTGAATATGACCTATTAGCTTAGTGGGCCATATCTCAGCAACTAAATAGAGTTTGATCAAAATGAAAATAGCATCGGAAAGCTAACGCTCCAGCGCGTGTGGTGTATTTTTCGCTGCTCCCCACCATTATCGTGCAACATTACGGAGGCGAGAGTGCGGGCATGGCTGGGAGTAAATAAGTTTTTTTTCACAACTCAGTCAATTTTTAGCGATATTAGACCGGAGAGTTATTAATACGCTCATCTCTTACTGTAGGATAAGTCCTGCTTGGACGGAAAGCCTAGCCCCGCACGAGATAAGTCGTCAAATAGGCCAATCACGATCGCATTCCGTGGTATTATAGCGAATCACACGCATTTAGGGGTAGGTTACAGGCGCGCCAGCTTATTTCCGGACTTGTCCGGGATATGACTTTCTTACAGTGAAATAAACCATACTGAAACCAAGTACAAAGTTTGGTTATCGAATAAGTGCTCTTTAGGTCAGCCTAGCACTACGCTATGAATAGCTACAACTGCGGTGTCTAGCTGCCGTCAGTCCCATTCTCACAGTCAACGCATCTGGAAGAGCAACCGCCATCATGCGGCGCGCTGCGCGAGGGCTGGACACGCCTGCGGGGACAATGGGTCAAGAACAAGCAGCTGAGAAATACTTTGCAGAGTTTCTCGAGTCGGCTGGGCTAACTCCGACAACGCTAGATGCGATGCACTGCTCTCTTGCCACGGGACCTAGCCTGCCTACCCAGAATTTTTATTCCTTGCTAACAGCGTTCGCCATTTTCCTCCAAACTAAAAAGAGCAACAGAGCACGTTCGGGAGATGGATTGCTGGCTAAATCTACGGCGCTGGGCTACTTTTCTCAGACTCTTAATATGCTACGAGAACGGTACCCGAGTTCCCTGTCGGATTCGCAGCGCATTGCTAAGATCAGAGACAAGATGGCAAGCAACATTGAAGAGCGCAACTTACGGACCAATGTCCAGACCAACGATGCACCAGGATGTACTGTCAACGATTTGTGTGTATTAGTTGAGCACTTAGTCGTAAATGCAGAGGTGGCTACCGGGCTCAAGTCTTTTCACGATGCTGCTCTCCTAAACATGATGTGGCACACTTTCGGCCGAGCGATCGACACCTGCTTTGCTCGTAAGCAGCAGCTCTCGCTATCTGCCTCTGGGGAACTCTTTCTTCACATTGCGCGCATTAAAACGTCCGTGGTACAAGGCGTATCGACCTTCAAGTCCCCTGAGCGCTGGCAGCAATGCATGCTCCATGCATTTGGCTTGCTTTTCGTTTGCTATGATGAACCCTCAGAGTACCTGTTCCCGTTGGTGCCGCGGTATGCTGAGCCCGATCTCCCTGGAGGACAGACCTACACGCAAGAAGAAGCGGTCTTGTATTGGGAAAGCCTGGAGCAAACGACAGAAACTACAACCCAGCCACCGCTAAAACGTGAACGAAAGAGACCCAACGTTGCAAGCTATATCACAGAGGTTATTCGAGATGCTTTAAAGGAAATGCAGCCAACTACCTTGCAAGCAATCACGCCCAACATGACAAGCCACTCCTTGCGGCGTGGAGCTGCGGCGTATGCCAATGCATCGCCGTAGCTTGCAATACAGTGGATCTCCACGCGTGGTGCGTGGCTCTTGGAATCGCTGACCAAAGCATTTGCCTATATAGGCACGACAACAAAAGAAGATCAGAGTGTGGGCAAGGTGTTAGCAGGTTACGAGGCGCCCGACGTACCAGTAGTGACCCCGTCAATTCGCGATCTACAGGATAGACTGCCAAGAGCTGAGTATGGACAGCTTGTCACGCTGCGAGACGAGCTGTTCCGACATGTCATCGGCCTCCCTGACCCGCGCTTCAACGTAGCCGCAGTCGTCGTTGACGCCACGTTTGCTGCGCTGCTAATGCACCTGAGCGAAGTCCTGGAAGCTACACAGAATAGTGCTCACAGGCACACGTTGCAAGATACCTGTACGAGTTGGAGCGTGGTCTCACATCGACAAACGCTCGCCTGGGATCTGCTGTGTCTGTCGTGACGTGCTGCGAGTGGGGCGAGCACTTGAAGTCTCGCTGGCGGACAGTGAACCATGCACATGTTAGCAGAGCAGCATCAAGCAACGATACACAGCTTGCATCCGTCCTTGAGTGCATGCTGGGCCAGCTTACTGCGATCAGCGATAGACTTGGTCGGCTAGAAGACGCACACGCAGCGCTGCTTGCGCGCACGCCATCATTGGAACCGGCAAACCCAGTGCAAGACGAGGCCCTAGCTGGCGCGTCAGTCGAAGCGCCGCTGTTCGCCGCTGCGCCAGCCCAAGCAACCGCGACAACGCTGGCGGGCTGCCTCTTGACTTGGTATGTCGACCATATCTGGCAAACTGTCAAAGGAAAACGAGAGCAGAATAAGCGAGCTGAGGCAAAGGCAGCAGTAAACATCATGATGGTTCTGTACCAGGCATCCTTTGAAGTACCTGCTGAGCCGTCACGAAACGACTCCACCGCGTACCAAGCTTGGAAGCACCTAGTGTGGGAGCTCGCTCTCAAGATGGACAACACTGCGAATGAGCGACTGCGTACCTTTGACCAGAAGAAGCCAACGCGCAAAGCCTCGTCGCTACGAAAGCGCTGGCGCCAGCTGCGAACGTCACATCCCGACGCGTACCGCACGCTCGGCGCTCAGTTCCTTGCCTTGAAAAACAGTGGTGCAGTGACCGATGCTTGTACGCCAGCGTCACACCAGTGGGGGGAATCAGACTTGGCTTAACAAACGCCTAGTACAACGCAAGCACACAGCAGCACAGCACACAGCAGCAGACAGCAGCACAGCACGCAGTAGCACAGCACACAGCAGCACGCAGCAGTACGCAGCAGCACACAGCACACAGCACAGCAACACATACCACCGAATACCCATCACACAGCAAGATTGCCCCCGGCTGGAGTCGAACCAGCGACCTGGAGGCATAGCCTCCCGCTCTGCCGCTGAGCTACGGGGGCGTGGAGAGTAAGACGACCTACCTCCGGAGATCCACAGCTATCTGCGTCGTCACTGTCCGCCACGCTGTCGCTGTCCGCTGCCGCCAACGCCACCACACCGCTGCTCACCCCATGCCGACCGCATTCTTGTCTCCGTCCATCTGCTGCTGAGCGCCGTTGTCCGCCGTGCTGCCGCGCGCGCTCCGAGTTCGCAGCGCCGCTGCGGTCGTACTACCGCGCGCGCGCCACGGGTGTCGTGCCTCCGCCTGCGCATGCGAGCGTGCTGTCCGTCGTGCTGTGCGCGCCGCGTCGTGTGCTGCCTCGAAGAACGCCGAATGAGGGAGAACAAGTGGAGGGGATTTACACATTTCATATAAGTACGATTTTCGGCCCTTTACACCCCCGTCCGGAATGAATAAGTCAACCTTGATTGGAACGAGGTTTTTTATGTAGCGCCTGTGTGGCTCTATTGCAGGTTTGACAGGGTTCCGGATTCCGGTCCGGAATCTGCCAATTACTGCTTATGCTCTACCCGGGACTACCAAGGAATTGGACAAAACCGTTGGTTTGAGGGCGTTGCAGCGTTGATAAGAAACGAGGTTTTTCAATCATAAATGGGGATTTTAAACCAATGAGGGGGCGACTAATAATTAGTTGTACTTTTTAGGTCCAGAGACATGTCGAATTATATTTTTTTTAACCCTTGGTCAAACTTAGCGAGCATCAGCGCTCTTTGCGCCTTTGAGCAGGCGGCCTCCGCTGCTCGACTGCACGAGGAACAGCAGCACTTTGACACGCGTTGTCTGTAGTGGGCCTACCTTGGCTCACTGCAACAGCTTACACGTGTGCGCTCGTGTATGAGGAAGCGTAGCTTAGTTTAAGCTAGAGTTAATTATACTCGGGCCTCCGAGTATAGATTAATCTAAATAAACGATCCAAATAATGTTTTTGAGTTAAAATGAGAACTGTTATTTTTGTTTTATGTTTCTGCCTTCCTCTAAATGTAATATTCTAAGTTGGGAGTCTGCCAACGGCTGGTTGGCAGAATTCCTTTGCTATGCATGTCGCTCATTGGTTAAAAGATGCTGCTTTCAACCAATAGGAATCCTAAATGTCTATGGACCACTCGTCGTGGTGGTCGTAAATGAATGTGGCACTTGATGTAACGTACATCAAGGCCGAGGAAGTAACCATTCTCTAACAGCTAACGTAACTGTTAGAGTTACAAGTGACTGTAGCCACTTGTGCGTGTAACCCCGTTACATTGGCGGTTTAATATCGTGGGCGTTTTTCTTGCGGGGCATCGCTACAGAACGTGGGAAGGCTGAACTGAACTGCTGGACAATAGTATCCCCGAGCGAACGAATTAGTCGAGCCGCCGCACCTAACCCTGTTCATATTTTGTCCAATAGTATTAACTGTGTGGCATTCATAAAACCCCAAGTGGTCATATTCAAGCGAAACAGAGAAGTATGAAGTAATAGACAACTAGGGGGATAGGAGGATTTTGGAATAAAACCTTTATTTTTTATTTTTTATTTATAATTTTACTTATTAATTATCAACAGACAATGCTCAACAAAATTAAAAAGGCGAACTCTCTGAGGACTATTTGCAGCTAGTAGAATTGGCATGCTATTGTACAGTCAACCTCAATCGTCCCTTTACTTCGCTACAGCCAATATATTTATTGATTCATACCAGTGCCATCGGTAGCACACTGGTTCAGGTTGCCCAGGGGCACCGTGGCCATACCGGTGTTACAGGTATTGTACCGGTTCAAGCTGCTCATGCATATAAACCTTTTGGAGGGCCAGTGAGGCACCGCGGGCTGCCCACGCATATAAGCTTTTTGGAGGGCCAAATGCGCCACCAGTTTCAAAAACATGTACCAGTTAGATGTCAAGAGGGGTCATCTTTTGACTTGACTTACCACGGGTATAATCCTATTTGGTCTGCGATAGCAGCACTAACGTTGCTTCCTATCCCAGTATACTGTATTGTGCTTTTCATATAAAATGTCGCCCCGTTTTATGGCCTAGATCGAGGAAGGCCGGTCAACAAATCAGGGCACAAAACATAGGCGGTAGCATGGACCACCTCGATTTACTGTACTCAGATCGATCTCGAATTGCGATTTGGAAAACGTAAAAGGGATCGATTTACCGTAGATCGACCTCGGTATGCTCAAATCCACCAGGATATCGACTTCGAGCCCTTATTTGGATTGTTGTAGGTCGAGTTATTTGCCGGCTTGAGTAGACCGACCTGTCCCTTTCGTTGACCTCATTTTATTAAATCAACCTCGACACATTATAAATCGAGGAGAGCTCCAAGTCAAAACGACAAAACGTTTGCAGAGCACAATATTAGTATCGATATAGAAGCCAAGATCTCGGGCTCTATGATACTACTACTTTAGTATCCTGTTATCTACTATTAGTATAGTACTATGGTAATTCAGAACAAAATTGTGTTACTAGCAAAGTTTCGAACCAAGCCTTGCCTTCACTTTTGCATTACCGGCCTGAGTGTAAGGGCGAGGGTAGTGCAAACTTAAGAGACATTTCGACAGCACATAATCAGATATATAATCGTGGCGGCCATCGCCGTCCCCTTAACTATGGAGAAAAATGTCACGCTCCGGTGGTCCACACCAAACTAATTTCTCAATGACGATTGGCTAATACAAAGCAATTGGCTCATGGTACATGGTACACATTTCTGGGTACGTATGGCTACATGGTACATGGTACATATTTATGTGGTACACGTCCAGCATGGGTACACGTGCGTACATAAAGAGTTGTAGTGGGTCCCAATCACTGAGTGGTATACTTGATGTCTCATACTTGATTCATGCGCACGCCCGACCAGTTTCAGGCAGTATAATTCTCTCGCCGTACGCAGTTTCCACTTCTACTTCAACGAGGATGTTGACGATGACAATACTGTCCTACGTATTCTGTTCTATTTGCAGCAGATTCTGGTGGGTACGAGATAGTGTCCTACGCAACCCAAATACATTCAACTTCAACCACCACACGTTATGTGACTCTGGGTTCTTACTCACTTTTCAATTTGGGCGCTAATGGCGATTCGCAAGCGGGACGACGAGGACCGCGACGACGGACGCCGTCCAAACAAGCTCCAAAGAATGGAACCCCTTTCCTTTCCTACAAGCGACACTGAACTGGCGGACGAGATCGACGGTCTGCAGGAGGAGCTGGACGAAGCGTATCGCACCATCGCGTCGCTGCGTCGTCAGTTGTCCATACGCGAGATGTTCGGATCGGATGGTGAAGATGACCAGGATGATGATGACCAAGACGACGACAGCGACAACACTGACGACAGCAGCGACAGCGAGGAGCCGTGGTTTATCGACACCTTCAGCGATTCGGACTCAAGCGATGATGAATTTCAGCTTGATCTATACGATGATGGCGACATTGACGAGGGTATCATCGATCTCTCCGCATCAAGCGACGAAGAGGAGGTCATCGATTTGACTTACGACGACAGCGAGTAATTAGGTAATACAATCGTTTTACTCCATTTTCGTTCCTCACTTTTTCAATTAGGTTACGGCTTTGCAATACACCGTGCTTACACAACCCTTACTCAACCAATACATTGTTCAATGTGGTTTGATGACGCGTCAACGTCAATTGCAACCTTTGTCAGCCGGTCTGGATCGAGCTGCGGTCGAGACCGTTCAGCGCTCGGTCGAAGCTTTCGCCACTCTGCAATTTGCGTCGAAGATGGCAAACAACAGTCAAGACCAGTGGACCGCCCTTAAGGCCAAGTACGCTACCCCACCCGGGGCCGAAGACCCGCGTATGCGATCGCGTCAACTCGCGAACCGACGCAAGGCTGCCTCTCGCCTTCAGCACCGTCAAGTTCGGCGCATTCTTGAGACCCGCCAAGCCGCTGCCGTCGCTGCCGGTGAGCCACTCCGTATCGAGTTGACCAGGCGGAGCGCATGGTGCTTGCGCGTCGCTTCGCTTCACCGGCAAGCGCGGAACCATCCCCGGCTAGACTCCGGCGCGAGGATGACCGCCGCCGTGCCGAAAATCGCCTTGACGCCCGGGTTGCTGCACGGCGGCTCCAGTTCAACCAGGACGCCTCCGATTCGCCGGAAACAACTACTCCATCGTACGCGCAGCTCGCAGCGGCTGATCTGAACTTGAACCTTGTCCCCAACGAAGACGACGGTCTCTCGCAAGAGGTTCCGTCTGCGTTGCGCAACCTTGCTTCGGCTGTTCCCGCTGTGCAAGCTGAGCATCAAGCTTTTCCGACGTACGCTCAGTTGGCTACCGCGTTGCGGGACTTGACGCCGGAGGTTCCGAGTCAAGATGATCCAAGCCCAGGGTTTCCCTCTTACGCCCGGCCTTACGGAACCTGCCCACGGAAGTGGTATCCCAGGAGGAACCGGCACCGGGCCACCCGACGTATCGAGAGCTGGCGGACGCGATTCGCGGGTTACCGCCCAGCGTGCCGGTTGACGAGGATGAATCGACGGGATTCCCCACGTACGCGCAGTTAGCGGCGGCTTTGCGTGCGCTCCCAGTGGTTGATAACCAAGGGATCCGACAACGTGCTTCCCCGGTCCGACGTAATGCTGCTTTTGGATCGCTAAGCGAATTCCAGCCGTTTCCACGCCATCAACTCCCGTCGCGAGATGTCCGATGTGGTCATTGCGGATCTATGCTGAGTTACCAAATGCATGCTGCCTCAACGGCGATGTGACACTGACTCCAGCTGAGGTCCCTCCAGAACGCATCCAGCAACTGTTCAACAACCGGACCTTCCTGGATAAAGTACGGGGGTACAACAGCGCTTTCGCCTTCACCTCAACCGGGGCGAAAGATGACTACCTGATCAACCGCGGAAATGCGCCCTACACGTTTCGCATCAACGGGTCGATGCATCACCGCATTGGACAACTACTACCGCCTGAGGGGGTAAACCCGGCTTTCGGTCAGATCTACATGTACGACGGCTCGACAAAGGAGGAGGTGGCTCTGCGGGGCATGGCATTCAATTCCGGGTTGGACCTCACCACACTGGGAGAGCTTCAAACTATCCTGCATGCCATCAATCCTCTGGCTGCCGTGTATCAGAGCGCTCGGGTACACGCTAACGAGGCCCAAGAATTGTGTTTGGTGCTTCTGGATAATCCGCGCGTGGATCCGCGCCGATACAACCGTCCGACGGCCAACGAAGTGGCAGCCATCATGGTTGGTGGAGGTACGACGGCTTCTCACCGAGATATCGTGTTACGGTACCGTCGGGGAGGGTTGCGCCGTATCTTCGAGACCCACCCTCTGTACGACCCTCTTCAGTATCCGCTGATCTATTTGCGTGGAGAGATTGGGTGGTCTACTCACGCGCGATACGTCGACTGGGTTAGGCGGAACAACAACGCCAAGGTTAGTCTGCGTGAGCACACTGCCTATCGACTCTACATGAAACACGAGGAGGTGGAATACTCCTTACTTCATCGAGCCGGTCGTTTGATGCAACAATGGTGCGTCGACCAAGCTGCCAAGATTATCGAGCAGCGACTGTTTTTCCAGCGCCGGTTGAATACTCAGCGCCTGTACCGCAGGGAGCTATTTTCGGGTCTGCGGGATCTGATACTGGCTGACCACGTCTTGACGCGCTCGGTTCCAGATTTGCAGGACACGGGAACCCACATCATTTTGTCGTCAAAGTTCCCAGGTGGAGTGCGATACATGCGGCAACTGTACTACGACTCAATGGCGATAGTACGCCAGTTTGGAAAACCCGACCTATTCATCACCGTTACTACGAACCCGAACTGGCCAGAGATTCAGGGAAACCTTCTGCCAGGCCAAACAGCTTCTGATCGGCCCGACATCGTCACGCGCGTGCCCAAGATGAAGTTGAAGGCAATCCTGGAAGACATTACCAAGAAACGCGTCTTTGGTGACATGCAGGCGTACGTCTACGTGGTTGAGTTCCAGAAGCGTGGCCTGCCGCATGCTCATATCTTGGTCATTTTAAAAGGAGAATCGAAGCCTCGCAGTTCTGCTGATTACGACCGTTTTGTGTGTGCTGAAATACCGGATCGTGAAGAGCATCCCGACCTGTTCGAAACGGTGACTACGTGCATGATCCATAGCCCCTGTGGTGTCGGCATCAACACTTCGTGTATCGGTGAGGATGGAAAGTGCTCGAAGCGGTTCCCAAAAGCCTTCGTGGATGAAACAAGAGTGGATGGAGATGGATATCCGGTGTATCGCCGACGTCAACCAGGTCCTGTTGGCCCGACGTTTTCACACGGCCCCAGGATGTCTACTTCGGTGCGATACGTGTCCAAGAAAATTCGTCGCCCTCGGAGAAATGGACCGAAGTCACGACGCGAGGCTGTGGTGGTTGATAACCGTTGGGTGGTTCCGTACAACCCATACCTCTGCCAAAAGTACAACTGCCATATCAACGTGGAGATATGCTCTACTGTGCAGTCTGTGAAGTACCTGTACAAGTACGTTTACAAGGGGCAGGATCGAGCAACGGTAGCGCTGAGGGCGCTGCGACAGCGAGGCGGGGATGCCGAAGGTCCGGACACAGTTCCCGAGCCTGTAGACGAAGTCCAACAGTACCTTGATGCGCGGTACGTATCGCCTCCGGAAGCATGTTGGACAATTTTCAAGAACGAGATGCAGAAGAAGTCTCACCACGTTCATCGTCTTCCGGTTCACGAAGAAGAAAAGCGGTTGGTACACTGCTCGACGACTGCCCGACTTCAAGACGTGATTGAGTTGAACCAATTCACTATGCTGACTGCTTTTTTCTAGTTGTGTGGAAATGACTCTCCCGAGGGTCTGACAGCGCGCGGTCTCCTGTACCATGAAATGCCAATCCATTTCGTTTGGAAAAAGGTTGGATCGAGAAACCGATGGGTGACCCGCACCCAAGGTGGAGACAAAGCGATTGGGCGCATGATTTCTGTATCTCCGAGGGATGCAAACCGATTCTACCTACGGCTTTTACTGTGCTACCGCCGTGGCCCAACGTCGTTCGAGTCGCTAAGGACAGTTGATGGGGAGGTTTTCGAGAGTTTCAAAGGCGCTGCGTTGGCCCTTGGCCTTCTTGAGTTGGATGAGGAAAACCACCGGTGTTTGGAAGAGGCGGCTACTTTTCAAATACCGGGCCAGTTGCGGCATCTGTTCGCCGTCCTTTTGGTGCACTGTAGTCCGGCATCACCCGAGGAACTGTGGGCTGCACATTTACCGATGTTGAGTGAAGACCACCTTCGCGACGAAATTGAGGCCCACAATGGTCGCGTCTGCGCCGGCCACAGTGAGGCAGAACTGATTGTCGATCAGACATCGGTGGAGCCAAATAGTCGTGTGTTTCGGCGGGCCACTTACCTAACTCTCCAAGACATCAACCGCCACTTGATTTCTAACGGGCAGTCCTTGATGACGTACGTGGAATCCTTGCCGCAGTTTGAGGACTACTGCGATGTGGAGACCAACGCTGACGTCGTCGTCAGGAACCAAAACCGATTGATCGACGATGAAACGTCGTATGATCCATCCGCCCTCGATCGTCGGGTTGGAGCGCTGGACACGCTAAACAACGATCAACGGGTTGTATACGATAAGGTTATAGAGGCAGTGCTCCCAGAATCCGACTGCGATTCTTCACGTCAACAGCTCCCTGGGAAATTATTTTTTCTTGACGGCCCGGGAGGGACTGGAAAATCGTTTTTGTTGGAGATAATTTTAGCCCGTGTTCGCCGGGCTGGGAAGATTGCACTTGCGGTCGCCGGGAGTGGCATTGCTGAAGCGTACGAGCCTTATCGTCTGGGATGAAGCGCCTATGACCCATCGTTACCATTACGAAGCTCTCAACAGGACAATTCAGGACTTGATGAAGAACGATATCCCTTTCGGGGGCATCACCGTGCTATTATCGGGTGATTTCAGGCAGACACTTCCTGTTATTCCTCGGGCCGGGCCTGGTGAAGTTATTTCGGCTTCACTTAAGCGCTCCCTGCTGTGGCACGGCTTCGAGTGTCTACGGCTGTCAATCAACATGCGCGTACGTACAGCTCAAGACCCAGGAACAGCTGAGGAAATGCAGCAGTTTGCCGATTATCTTCTTCGCATTGGTGACGGGTGACAGGAGACGCCAGCTGATCTCGGTTCGGACTACGTGAAGGTTCCAAGCGACCTGCTTCTGGATACATCCCGTGCGGGTACGCTCGAATCCCCAAGCACTTCCGAAAAACTCGATATGCTGATTGACCAGGTGTATGCTGACTTTGACGGAGAGAACCAGCCGGACAGTTACTTCGCCGACAGAATTATTTTGGCGCCTAAAAATTCGGACGTCCTCGCCATACACGACATGATTCTGGATAGACTGCCTCGCGAAGCCGTGGAATACCGCTCAGTGGACGGCATCGACGGTGATAACGAGCTTGAACGACAGGAGCATGGCGATCTCTACCCCCCGGAGTTTTTGAACACAACATCTCTGAGTGGGATGCCCCCGCACAAACTCCAGCTCAAGGTCGGTACCCCTGTGATGCTGATCAGAAACCTGAACACAAAAGAGGGACTCTGTAACGGAACGAGGTTGCGGATCATGGAGCTGCGCCCCAATTGTATGAAGGCTGCGATAATGAGCGGCGCCTTCGCAGGGAAAAAGGTTATCATTCCAAGGGTAACTCTCATCAGCAAAAACTCAGGATTTCCCTTCGAGCTACGCAGGAAGCAGTTCCCAGTTCAAGTCGCTTTTGCAATGACGATCAACAAGTCGCAAGGTCAGTCCATTGAACATCTTGGACTCTATCTTCCTGAACCCGTCTTCTCCCACGGCCAATTCTACGTGGCTGCTTCGCGCGTTACCTCTCGGAAAACATTAAGATCTTAGTGGAAAACCCGGAAATGATCAACGATGAGGTGTACAAAAAGAACATCGTGTACAGAGAAATAGTAGTACAATAATAACGTACGCTGGCTTCATGACGCAGCGATACACTTTAACAAAGTAACACGATGCACTTATTGGATGATTTAATTTTTATGGACTTGAAATTTTAATCCTTATGTATATATCTACTGAAGTTGTATTTACTGTAGTTGATCAGGAGAAAAAAACGCCGAGCGTAGCGAGGCGGTCACTCTCTACTCGGCTAAAAACGGTCCACAGAGCCCCGCTTGCGGGGCTCCGCTTGGCTTGTTTTTACATAAGACCAAAAGCGGACTGGCTGACATTTAGCCGCCACCAAGCAACGAAGCAGCGTCGGCCGCCACAAGCGAACCAAGGAGTGGGCAAGAGTCATGCAGCTGTCCCAGGCTGACGCGCCGGAGCTCCTAGTGGTACCAGCAGCTCTGAACGAGGCAAACAGCTGGCTAGTGATGTAGGAAGCCGGTCCTTTCGATGGACCCGAGCGTCCCTTTATACCAGACGTGCTGCTGGACCTGGTAGTCTATAGCTACGCGAATGCAGTGAAGACTTTCAGTTCGATGTACACGGCATCCGGCTACTCGTCCGTCTCTGTGTCATGCCCGACACGGTGATCACTGAGGCAAGCGATAGCTGCCATGCCGAGGAAGCGCTCGCTGTCATGTTGTATCGGTTATCCTATCCAAGGCGGCTCCACGATATGATGGGCAAATTCGGCCGCTCAACACCAGCGTTTAGTAGGATCTTCCTATGGACAGGTATGTGTAATTGTTTGCCGTTTATCTGACGTTGCTACTACTGCATGTATCGCTAACTCAGAGTTGTTGTAGTTGAATACGTAGACAATCGCTACAGTGAGCTCATGTACTTCAACCTTAAGCTGGTGACAGCCAAGATGAACGAGTACTGTGTGGCTATTCAGCGCCGAAGTCCCACCCAAGGCAGTTTTGCATTTCCCGACGGCACAAAGGTCCCAATTTGTCGCCCGTCCCCTCGCCTAGGGCACAACTCCGAAAACCTTCAACGCCAAGTATACAGTGGACACAAGCGTGTCCACTGTTTGCTTTTCCGAGGTAACCGATACATGTACAACTAATAATAGAAACTGTTTAAGGCTAACCAATACGGTGTGTTGAATCCAAGGTTGACAGCACCCGACGGCCTATGTATACATTTTTTTGGGCCGTATGAAGGCCGACGCCACGATACCACGGTATTTGCAGCAAGTGACCTCCTCAACTTATTCGGCCGGCACTCTGAATTTGAAGGCATAGCCATTTTTGGTGATCCGGGCTATTCTATCAGCAAGTACGTAGTGCCGCGCTTCAAAAGCGTCGTCCAAACGACGGACGTCCAAGCAACGGACGAGCGCATCTTTAACAAAGTGATGAACTCAGTTTTGCACGGCGGTTGAATGGAACTGTGGGATTACGAACGTGGGTGTTCTACTTTGTATTGCCACCGCCGACACTACAATAATACTTGCTATAAATGACGGAATCCAAAACTCGTTTTATTGCAAACTACGCATCAAATGAAAACGATTCAAGAACGTTTCGCTAGCATCTTGAGTAGCTGCATAAAGCGCTTTTCCGTCGCTTGGCGGTCTAAACGCTCTTGCTCCCACTGTTGCTTGTGTGTTTTGAGCTCTTTTTCCTTCTGCTCACGGAGAAGATCGACCAACTTGGCAAACTTGTTCACCCTGGTCGGACTGCCTTCAGCGCCGCCTTGGTCTTCTTTGCGCTGGTGCTTTACTCGCTGTACGGCTAGATGGCGGATTGTCTCGCCTGCGCTTTTGCTCAAAGCATTGGTTTCCTCCTTAGTCTTTTTCTAGGCTGCCTTGTCCAGCTTGCTGTCCTCTATCTTAGCTAAGAGCTCGTCTAGGAGGACGTCCTTCTCTGTGTGGGCCTCAGTCACACCGGACAGACATTATTCTTCTTTTGGGCAGTCACTGTAGCAATAGAAGCATCACACTGGATTAGCATTAAAACTTAGTTATGAGTTATAGCAAATTGGATACAAACCTAGCAGCACATTCATCCGATTCTGGGCCGTCTTGCCAGAAAGGTTCTTTTTCGTGAAGTCCGGTGATGCCACTAACGTTGCCGCGAGGGAATTCCACCTCTCCATGAACTTGCCACGCTCTTGCTGATAGGGTTCGTTGGCCAGAGCTTGCTTTAGCAGTAGCACGTCCTCCTCGTCCAAGAAATTCTTGCGCTTAATTGGCTCTGTCATAGCCAATTTAGCAATGCGGAGATCGTACCGACAAGCCGGTTGGAAGACTCAAACGGATGGTAGAGGCAGTGTGTGAGGGTGGTGGCCTGCAATCCATACTTTTCACCACAATTTGATCGTACTTAGTCAGAAAACTTGTGTTTTAAACGAATTTAAGGGTAGTGAAAGTGAAAGTGATGTTCGAAACCTCTCTACTGTCAATCCCTGTCCACAGGTGATCCGACGTGTTCACCCGACTTCCCACAACAGTTTCCGACAGCTATGACAGTTATCATAGCCAGTGCACAATCGGAAATAGGCCAACATCGGAATTAAAACCCTATGTACGGCAGATTGGGTCCAGGTCCAGGGGTCTATTTGGGCGGTTTCAGTCACCTTTCATGAGGTGCTCGCAGCAACATGGAAATCGTCTCTAGAGGCCTGTGGGCCGAGAAAATCGACCTTTTTAGATATGCATGAGTTTATGACCCCGGAGCAATGTACACCCTACCTTGCAAATTCATGAATGAGGCCGGAACTCCAATGGGGGGCCACAATTTGGAGCAACCTCTGCCAGCTGTGCATTGGTGTGGCATCCTATTGGTCTAATTATCTGCCAATCACATCTTACAGACTTCTAATTAGTTGATCTATTAGCCAATCAGCATATGCCAACTGTCACGCCGCCAACAGAAGCCGACAGAAACCAAAGGGCCTCACTCTTCTTTTTTAAAGCGCTAGTGCTCAAGTCTCCCGATCAAGTCCCACCGTGAAGCCACACCGCGTTGCGCACGCAGCAAGACCTTCCGTGCCCCCTAATCGCCAGCGCCGTAGCTCAAAGGAAGAGCGCCGAGCTTCGGCTCTGGAGACGCCCGTTCAATTCGGGCCGGCGCTAATCATCACGGCTGGGAGAAGAGGACGGTGCGGAGCTGCGCTGCGTGTGATGCTTCTTGTGAGCTCAAACGCTGCAAGTGGATGGGCGTACCAACATGCTGGTGCTATTGCGTTTTGCAGTGTAGTTGTGTGTGCTAATTCTATCGCTTTGTGTTTGATCTGCTTGTATTTGCATGGGAGAGTTCTAGCGGCCTAGACGTGGCCTACAACGGGAATGATGTTGTGCGTGTCTACAGGGGCGGGGTCTTGGATGCTACCGATCGCGATAAGGTGCTTGTAGGCCATGATACGCTCGTCTAAGACGCCGGTCTTGTGCAGCGGGTGCAGCGCGCGGAGCACGCTTCCAGAGCCTTTTGCCTTGATGCTGAGGGACACCAAGAAACGCAGCAGAGCTGCCTCCGCGCACGTACCAACCTCCATCGCCCGGGTCTTGTAGTCCTTCGAGGTTTCGTCGAGGATAAAGCCGCCGTCCAGAAAGTGCTTCATGAAGGCGACGACGTGCCGCGACTCGGACTTCTTCTGGCGCTCGCTTGAGTCCCCGACGCATGGCATCCGGGTATACCACTCGTACCACGTCGCCGAAAGGTTCGTAGCGGCTTTCTTCCTGCGCTTGGGCTTGGGTTGCCCTTCTAACGCGATGGGCGCTTGTGTTTCTTCAGTGTTTTCTTGAATCTGTGTAGGCTTCAGTAGAGCGGTCTCCACAACCGTCAGGCGAGCGTTCAACGCGCGATTCATCGCGATGAGCTCCTTAATGATAGCTTCGTGATGACACCCCCGACATTGCTCCTGCTTCTCTTCTTCATGCTTGCGCTTCGTGTCAGGTTGAGGCGGCGAGCGGTTGAGGGTTGTAGACCAAGCCAGCAGGTCCGCTCGCGGGATTCCAGCGATGTCCAAGCACTCTTCAACGCGCGTCACGACCGGAGCGGTCGGCGACAAAGCCTTGAGCTGCAGGAAGTACTTGATCAAGTACGCGGTGAGTACTGCAAGGACCTTGCGACTGACGTTGAACCGGCGATCGGTGCGGCCCAAGCATGTACTGTACAGGAGTTCCAGAAAACGCGCGAGGTGTTCCTGGGTCGTTGTCAAGCGCTTCGACGTCGACAACCTTGGGGTCGTCGTCTACTTCCCAGCCACTCATCACGCGCGCTACCTTCCGGTCCTCCTGCGGTGTGTTGAAGAAGTACGCGAAGGCCTTGTTAACCTTGCTCATTTCCCAGGCACCTCTGTCGAAGATCCACTGCGCCGCCAGCTTCTCGTCCGCGTTCGCGTGCTGCGCACCTCATCTTCGGAAGGAGTGCGATGTCAAGTTACCAGTAGCTCCTGACGGGTCGGCTACGCGCTTCAATAAGCGGTTGACGTACGCCTCTACGCCATCTTCACCTTGACTAAGCGGCTTCTCACTGAAGCTGGCAGCAGCGGGAGACGTGGTGGTGGCGGCAGTAGCGGCAGAGCTTGGTGGGGACGTGGCATCGCCGGTGGACGCGGTCACTAGCGCAACACAAAGGGATGCCGGCTCCGCTTCCAGCAAATCGACAAGTGGCGCTCCGGCATCCAGTCTGTGGACCTTGTCGACACGAGCTCGGGGAGCTGGCTCAGGAGAGAGCCGCACGGCGCGTCTTACGTAGTCAGAGCGACAGCCAACGCGTGGAGAGGGCAGGTAAGGAAGTCGGCTTTGTCGGGGATAAGCGTGAGACCTTGGTCCTCAGCCGTCTTGACACGAAGCAGGCGCAAGTAGAAGGCGCCGTCCGTGGACACGGATACGTGCTGCTTCTTGCTGTAGCCGAGGTCGGACGATTTTCCAAAGCAATGCCACATCAAGCACCCAAGCGCAGCGTCCTGGTACGCGCGCGGTGCTGTAGACAAACTCAGTTAGCGCACTTTAGTCCTCCTTCGTACAGGGAGGTGCCTTATTAATAAATCCGACCTTTCTCTTTTCAAACAATGTTTATCTAGAGTTTTACTTTGCTTCAGAAGCTGTAGCTCCGTCGTCTTCCTGACGTGCGGATACAGAACGAAAAGCCAAAGCCTTACATTTCTGTAGTAGGAAACCGCCGTATTACGTGCAAGCTTACCTTTCTTACCTTCATTAGTGGCCAGATAGTAACCAAACCGGTCCATCGTCGCTATCAAGCGCTTGCCGGTTGAGTCGGATTCCAGGCTAGCTTGTAAGTACTCAAGGCTAACCTGTTCATCTTCCAGCATCCGCTTGAAAGCGCCTACCGCAGTGGCCCGCGCTTTCTGCGTGTTCACTGGGATAAACGACGAAAGACTCATGTCGGCTCTTCTGCTTTTAGACAATGATTGTATTAGTTTGCTCAGCTGTCCTCGCCACCAATGTGAGTCCTAAGGTAAGCCATGCTAGACTAGGATAGTGCCTAATCCGCGGAATGATTAAAATCTGCCCACAATATTTATTTATCTTGACATTTGTATTGGCATATTCATATTCCAGGCGGCTTTCCGACAAATATGTGTCGGAGCACAATAAAGCCAACACTTTTATATCATTGGCCGAAACTACTTTAAGTGTAATCTCTGATTGGATACAAATTATCTCACACAATTCCTGCAAAGCTATCTGTCGGAAAAACCACTACACCGTTCACCCTAATTAGTCGTGCCACGACTAATTACCGTGTATTGGTCGGATGGTCAAATTTGTGCATTGCCATTTTTGGTGCACGAGCAATTACGGTGCACGACTATTTTAGGGTTATTGCAGTGAAGCCCACCTGTTATTTTTCGCGTAAGTAACAAACGATGGCATTGGTGGAGTGGTTTAGCCGCGTCGCGCTACGCGCTATGTCGCGGGTTCGAGTCAGCATGCAGTGATAACACAGAGAGATTCGGGGATCTTGAACCGCCCTGTAAGTCGTTTTGTCTACCAAAGAGATTTTAATATGCAGGGCGTATTTCACGGAATTATTATGCAGAAAATATGAAGAGATTTATTATGCAGAAATGTATCAAATCAAAGAGCTTCTAGACGCTATGTCTTGTTTGTCTAGATGCTGGCACTCGTTGCGCCCTGCTTGTAGCCTTCTTGAAACGCCTCAGGATAGGCAGCGATCACTTGCTGTAGCTCGCGGCTAAGCTGTCCGATCTTCCACACTCCGTCGCTAGAAACGTCTAGTCCGCACTGCACCATGGCCTTCTTGGGCCAGTTGTTCCCATTTTTGTCCTTCTCCAAGTTGACAAGCCTGATGCACTCCGCTGCGAGGCGAGCACGAGGAAGAACTTCTTACCAGGGTTAGCAAGCTTTCCAGACGACGAAGCACCAGTCTTCCACTCGCCGTTGCGAATTGCTTCCATGTTGCGACGCTCTGCCAGTCGACGCCAATGCTCCTTGATGCGCTGAATAGGAAAGCGATCTGCAAGTTGCACTTTGTCAGTAGCGTTACCAGGGAATAGATTCACCTTCGTTCGCAGCTCGCGGGCGGTGTTCTCAACTTCATCACCGCAGTGGCCGCTCGCATTGTCCATCCACAGCACACGCGAGCTTGGAAATGGGCCGCCAGGTTTCCAGCAACGCGGCTCGCGAAACCGCTCAGACATGAAACGCCCTTTGATAAACGCGCTTGGGGGGGGTCCTGTAGCATACGCCGGGAGTCTTATCAGGTAGATTCTGCACGGGGTAGCTTGAAGCCTTGTTCTTGAAGATGAGCATCGGGCACAGGATCCGGGCATCTCTGCCTCCCTTTAGCAGGACGAACATAGTAATGCCCTCATGTCCTGTCACATAGCAGCATAGTGATCGCGTAAGACACAGATTAAAGATGCAGTATTGCTCACAGCGTACCTGATACGATGCTCTTGTACTTCACAGACTGAGCGCCCACAAAGTCGAGTGTCTTGCCGTCGTCGAGGTCTATGACGAAGTGGCTCTCGTCTATGTTGTATTGATCGTCCGGGTGCAGCGTGCCGTCCTCGAATTGGCGCTTGAGCTCGCCCATGTGCTTGGCCACGTCCTTGTCGATCTGCATCTGCTTGTCCAGGCTCACCTGCTTCTTGCCCTTGTGACGCCTGTAGACGATGTTATAGCGCTCCAGGAAGTCTTGGATGCGGCGTGGGGTCAGCATGCTGGTGAATGGCTTGCCCTTCACAGTAAGCCGAGCGTTGAACCGTGGGTATCTTCAATCAAGACAACACCCATTTCCGCCACCAGTTGGTTTGACAGCTTGACTCCGGCTCGGCGCAGACGCTGAAACTCGGTCAGCAGAAGTGGATAGAGCCACGCCCAGTGCTCACCGAGCTTCGTTCCTCTTCCTCTGAGCGTCTTCACAACGAACTGGTGGCGGATGCGCTGTCGGTTGGTCGCAAACTTGAGCTGCGCTGGGTCTTCGAGGCTGGCCGCTGTCTCTTCTCGCTTCTTCCACCAGTCGCGGGCCTTGTTCATATTCACACGTCGGTCGGAGGAGCGAAAGAGGGCCGGGAAGAAGTCCACTGTTCCTCCATACAGACCTCTCGAGCCACGAAGGGCTTGGTCCAGCTCCATCCAGTCGGTGCAGCGAACCCGATCGCATAGAGGCACGACCTCCTGCAGGCTTCGTGCTGCGTCGTCGGCCATTGTAATTGGAGAATGGGAGTACTGTTGCAGTTCAAACAGCACGGTGTAGCCGGCGGTAGAGTGCTTGAGTGTCAAGCTTAACCAGTGTTCTCCTATGGATTGTTTTCGTCTATGCCTAATTCAGGTGCACGCCTTAGGGACTGGTTCGTCTCACTGGGTCTGGTTTAATGACAGGATAGGGCCCAATATTTGCTTTTCCTTTTTACTCGATTCACTATCGAGTTAAAAGGAAAAGGGGGCATGTGTCTTTTATGAAATCTAAGCTAGCCAATCAAATCGCTATTCTGCCCCCTCATTAAACCAGATGCACGATTAATTTAGGTGTACCTACTGTAAAATCGCGTATAAGTACGATGTATGACTCACGACTAATTAGGGTGAACGGTGTACAGTCGTGCACCTCTAATTCGGCACCGGTATAACCTTATGTCGTTCCAACAGCATGAACCGGCAGCATCGTCAGCGACCTCTCTAGACGAAGGCGCTAGCGCTGCCGTCCCTCTGGAGGCGCTGGACAGCGACGAATGGGACGCAGACGCTCTGCTGGAGGCTCTGGACGGTGGCGACCTCGGAGACTTTAGCCTCGCGCCGGACTTTTGCATTGACGACACTTCATCCGCTTTCGACGGTCCTGCTGCTGCTGCTGCTGCTACTGCTGCTGCGAGCCCCGAGCCCCAGGCCCAACGCTCCAAGCCCAAGAGAGCCAAAGCCAAGCGCAACTACGACCCCAACAAGGCGCGCGGTGAGCAGCTGCGCGAGCTGCGGCGGCTGCGGACGGAGGCCGACGACCTGCAGCTCAAGCTGCAGCAGCTGCAGACCACGCGCGGTGGGGCCTCCAATGGCTCCGACGAGCGCGAATCTGGCGACCCGTCGGACTCGGAGCTGCCCCAAGTGTGGCGCGACATCTGCGCGCGTCAACTGGAGCGCCGCCTCAAGGCCGAGCAGGAGAACACGCGCCTCCGCAAGAGGTGCAGAGTCGAGTCCACGCTGGCTCAGAGCGTCGAGAAGCTGCTGTTCAAGCGCCAGTCAATGCAAAGTGCAGGCCCCGAGGTGGGCAAGCGCGTGCGCCGCGTGACGATCCCCGCGGGTTTCATCCAGCGCGTGGCCGCGCGCATCTTCGACGAGCTGGCGGCGGGCGTCGACGTCTCGTACCGAGACGTGGAGCGCGTGCTGGAGACCGACTGCCCCGTGCCGGCGTGGATGGAGACGCGCAGGCCGCTGCGGCGTGAAGGCGTGAGCATCGAGCTGTTCGACGGGCGGGTGCTGCCCTTCGGTCTGCGCGCGACGGGCGACGCGTGGTGGAGGCGCTGGCAGAACTACAGAGGCCAGCGCTCCTGGGCGAGAGTGCGGAGGGCGATGTGGTCAGAGAGCGGTGCGGGCTCGAGATGGTCGACGTCAAGACCGACAGGCGCGCGACGTTCTACGTGCAGCAGGTGCTCAGGCGGTACGTGGAAGACCAGCGCGTGGTGGTCGTCTGGCACGCGTACTTTGAGCCCTTCACGTTCGACGAGGCGCTGGTTCGAGGCGTGCACTTCCTGCTCAAGGGCTACGTGCTGATAAAGCCGCACAGCAGTGCTGCTGATGCTGAGGGTAAAGACGCCTCTACTCGCGTGCTGACGTGCTACAACATCACGCCGCACTTCTCGGACCCGGAGCTGCAGACGGACGCCAGGACAGCGGCGCTGACCAAGTTCGTGGTGAGCGCCACGTCCGCCAACATATCGACGAGCAACGAGATGATGGAGAACTTGCTGGTGGATGCGGCGCTGCAGAAGTGCGGCTAAAGCGAAAGTACCATAGCGTGGGGGTTCTCCTGACTAATTGGTACTTGTCAGAGAGAGACGTTGGTCGTCCTCTCCTATCCGAGGTTTTGTATTATTATCGTCCGTTTCGAGCCTTGAAACAATTTACGATCCCAACGCTCCCAACGCCAAGACCCACCAGCGATTATTCTTGGTTTCGCGCCGTCAAGAGCGTTAAGTGTTACGAGTACTGTAGCAGCACGCGCTTTCTCGTCACAGACATGGATCCCAGTCGAGTTCACAGCATCGTTGGAGTGCGTCAGGACCAGAAAGCCACGCGATCTAATCGTTGGATGACGGCACACCGCGCCCTGATCACGGCTTGGTTCTGCGTCGGCATGGCGCCACTGCTGCTGCAAGTGCGAAGCTATCTGAAGTTCATGACGCCACACAAGATCACCGACACTTTAATTGAACCTTTTCGCGAGTCGGAGACTGCACAACTGGCTGCTCTGTGCCCCATTAAAGAGCTGTACATCGCCCAAGTGCGCTGGAATATCGAGGCCGTACATTACTACGAAGTCGCCCGCGGACGACTGTGCCACTTCACGGTTCCCCAGTACAACATCCACGGCAATTATCTGCTAGGGCCAGCAAAGACAACAGCCACGTCAGTGACACCCTCAAGCTGCACCAACGACAGCTACCCACCGGAATATTACTTCGACCACGGCAGTCTCGGCTACTACGCGTTCTACGAGGAAGCAGAGGGCATGTACATGTACTGTGTGTGTGCCCTGGACAAAATTGTGTATGTGCGTGTACGGTACCTACGACATTAACGGATCAAATCTGGTCAGGACCCTGGGGGCGATGGATACCGCCGGAAGTCGTACTGGTACAGCATCTTCTGTGTATCGTGCTTCAGATGAGGAGGTGCTACGTCGCATGCAAGCGCTACGGCCGAAGGTGCGATTTTACCGGGGAACGGATTTGCCGAAAGCAGGCAGTGGTCTACGTGCAAGAAAATATGCGGCTGACAACCCACGGAGCGACTCATTTCCATCGAGCGGTGATGCTGTATTTGCTCATCGAAGGCCTGATGAGCGATTTGTTCATGTTGATAGCGCAAGATGGAGTTCTCGTCAAAATCCAGTACGTCTCTCTGGGTACATGTGCTCCTGCTGGTGTACGAAATCGTCGAGAACATCAACTGGTTACGCGAAAAGTGGCGAGTGTTCATCAAGCGTCTGATTTTCTGCTACGAGTCCTCGATGCTGGGTGAGCTTCTAAGTGTGATTGGACTGCATCGCTACATAACTTGTATAGATCGGTCCATCCTTCGAGAGTCTGAGACGGCAGCGATAGAGGTCTCGTACTATGTCTGGAGCTTGGTGGGGCATGGAACCATTGTGCTTGGTCTCGTGGTTTCCATCATCTCTATTCGTGCGCTCTGGGCAGTCACTTACGTCTTATGGAAGCATCGAACCCTCGCAATCTTTTTCGCTCCGTGTTGCGTGGACACCACGCTGGCTGCGCGCAATAAAATGACGCTGCTTGGAGGCTATCGCTGGGAGGGCGGGGAGATGTACTACACCAAAGAAGCGCTCTAGGCATTCGGCCTGTTGAAGATGACGGAAGAGGACGGATCCGAGTCGGTCGCTCTGCGCAAGCTACATTGGTTTGAGATCCAGACTGATAATTTGTTCGTGATCGGGGTTATTGAGGGTGAACTCATGGGGCCGTGTGCAGAGAGACGATGTACAGGGATGGTCAGCTTCTTTGACCGCAATATCGGGGGATCAGGTTGAGGTTCGTCGGCCACTTTGCATCCGTGTGATGAACAAAGTGTCAGCAAACTCGCAGTCACTCAAAAGTGTGCTTCCCTTGTCTTAGCAAAAAAGAAAAGTTAAACACAAACGTATCAACAAATATATTCATTAACTACTGAAATCAATATTAATTATGGACCGGACACTAAAATGATCCCCTCTTACTGTTATGAACATGCCCTGCCATAGTCCTTTTTTTGTTTTGTACATGTACGCCGTACACGAATGGGTTCTATTCAATCATCGTTGTGCTGGAACAGTCAAATTCCGAAATGACCCAAGATCGCGCACTCAATTGGCGGGGGCAAGACTCCAGCGACGTTACGAGAAGAATTGGGAGTCAGTAGCAACGTACACCCGAAGTGAAAAAGTACGCCGCTTACCTGAAGTACTTCGGCTAGGGGCCCCCAACCTATCCGTGATCACCGAGCTGCTTCGTATCGGATCGTCATTAATATCGTGTCACCAGAGATGTGACGGCACATGTGAGTTCTGTCGAGCCTTAGACTGTATGCAGCGTTTGGCGATAAGACCTAAATAGAACTTACCAACTTGAGCGCATCCGTTACGATCAACTTTACTACAGTAAAAAGTGTCAATAGTGTGGGTTGATCAATAGTGTGGCTGCGCAAATAGCATAGGCCACACTAATTATGTTTACCAGTCTGCAGATGGCCAAACCCACACTATTAAGGTCTCCGTCCTGCAAGCCACACTATTTGTGCATGAATTCTTCAACCCACACTATTTGCGCGCTAATGCAGAAAGCCAGTAAGCCAGTTGTCATTGTCAAGTTCTCACGAAAAGTCGCATGGAGTCCTCGTGCAGCGGGTGTGGGCTCGACACCTCCAGCGTCTCCCCTACCTGTGATGTATGTGGTAGAAGGAACCACCCATTCTGCGGACTCCCCGTCGAAGAAAAGCAGGGTGGTCACGTTCGTTGTCATGAGTGCTCCAGCTCTCCAGCCAAGCGTCAAGAAAAGAGAGTGATCGAAAGCCAACAGAAACCGATGCAGCGAGCCTTTCGACAGAATGTGCTGGTCGATTTCTTTCCTCTGGCGAGGAGTGGAGACGAAGAAACAAAATCCCACTCTAATACCGACATCAACCTTGCAACGAGTACTGCTGATAGCGCTGGTGCGAGGGTGGAAGAGGAAGGTGATGACTCAGTCGTTGTGCTAGATGCGGATCGACCGGAGTGTGGGAGGAATCGCAGCTTTCCAAGCATCTGCAGGAAATCATCGAGAAGTATCGAGATGAGTTCGAGGAAGAAGACAGATTAAGCTCGAAGAGAATATACGTACATCTGCCAGTGCGCTACTTGGTTTTACTGTGGTCTTTCTCCAGACCTCCCTGTTGTGATTGTACTGGTAAAATAGCCACATTGTTTTATGGTCCCCTCGTAACAGGCCTTGGAGTTAGAAGCCAAGACTTCGCGTACTTGTCGGTTAGGCACGATAGAGTAGATTGGCCAAGCTAGTTTTCCCTCATTCATTCAATTGCACTTTTGGCATGCCTCAGCTAGCACTCGAATATAAGCCATAACTAAGTCTACAGTATTAGTGTGGCTTTATTATTGGTGTGGGCGCGTAATTACCGTAGCCCACACTAATAGTGTAGACCGAGCCAGATTTCGGGTGGCGCAAATACCGTGGCCCACACTATTGACACTTTTTACTGTAATAGTTTTTGTTCGAATATGAAGCAAGTCGTCCAGCGAGCTCACCATGGTCGAGCTTCAAGCGTGTTAATGTCCCAAGGCAGCGGCTGGATCACAGCAACGCGCATGCTGATGGGCGCTTGGGTTTTTCTAGGTCTGGTGCCATTCTGCCTGCTGTTGCGGAGCTACTGCAAATTCGTGACGCCGCACAAGATCACAGAGAGCCTGGTCGTGCCACCCGGGGTCGGGAAAGAAACGACAAATATGACGGAGTTGTGTCCTCTCGAAGGTTTTGACCTGGGTCAAGTGTGGTGGAATGCTCAAGTCACGCACTTCTACAATGTTTCGCAAGGAATCCTCTGTCATTTCGTCGTCCCGCAGTACAATATCCACGGGAATGTGCTGATAGGGTCCTCAAAAGTGCCACCGTATGATACAAGCCCGACCGAATGTGGTGACAGCAGCTACCCCGTCGAGATGTACTTCTACCACGGGAGTTTTGCGTATTATTCGTTCTACGAAGAGCAGATCGGCACCTACTGTGACTATGATAAAACTGCGTACATTGTGGCGAACGGGCTCGGGACTTACGACATCAACGGACCCGACCTGGCTGAAGACACGGGGAGCACGGAGTATCGAAGCTCATACTGGTACAGCGTGGCTGGCGGTATTTGGGTCCTCTATCGCGGTCTGGTGCTGCGTCGAAGCTTCATTTTGTGCAAGCGATATGGTCGAAGATGCGACCAAATGGGGGTCGAGCTCCGGCGGAAAGAGGCGGTGGTCTTTGTCCACGAGCAACTGCGTCTGACAGCGCATAACGCCACCAAACTACACCGAGTCGTGCTGCTGTACCTGCTAATTGAAGGGCTCATGGGTGATTTATTTCTCTTGGTCGCCAATAACGGGTTCTTGTCGAAGATGCAGTACGTCTCGCTGGGCTACAATTTATCTGGAATGTTGTTGCTGGGTTTCGAGATCATTGAAAGTACGCACTGGCTACGCGAGAAAACTCGGGTGTTTATTAAACGACTTCTATTTTGCTACGAATCATCTTTGCTTGGGGAGATCCTGGGTGCAGCTCTTCAACAGACCTTCCTCACACACATCAACGCGTCAAGAATGTTCGAGCGCTCCAACAACATTAACCTGGCCGTCTCGCACTACGTCTGGAGTATGGTGGGCCACGGTATCTTCGTCCTCTGTGTGATCGGATTCATCATGTTGGTGCGTGCGTTCTGGGCGATTGTGTACGTGTGGTGGAAGCATCAAACTCTGTCCGTCTTCTCGGCGTCGTGCTGTGTTGATACGGCACTGGGACGACGTAATAAAATGACGATGCTAGGGGGATATCGTTGGGTAGACGGGCAGTTGTATTACGGACCTGAAGCGCTAAAATCGTTCGGGCTTCTGAAGGTGGTGGAGGAGGACGGTATTGAATTCATCGCTTTACGTAACCTGCACTGGTTCGCGGTACCAAGACATGACGTTTTCACAATTGGAGAGGTGTATGGAGAGCGAGTTCGGCCGTGTGCTCTGCGCCCCTGCAGTGGTATTGTTAGTTTCTTTAATCAGCGCTTAGGAGGCGAAGCTGACGGAGAAGCAACGCGGCAAGGTAGTAGGCGTTTAGTACGAGTACGGAGCAAAATTGCTCCTGCTCAGACCCGATCAATATTTTCCCGCCATCTTAACACAAAAAATTAAACGCATTGAGGAGCTTATGTGGCAGAATACGGGCTACTCGCCTGCATTGTCTGGTTATGAATGAATGTGTGTTCTATTGTTGAGGCGCAGGCGTTCAGCGATGGCAACACTAATCTACAGCTGAAGCTGAATCCGGCCTACAGCTGCTTGACAAACTTGCGCACTGGGAAGTACTTGAGTTCTTCCCAGGCGTACAGGGTTTCATTCATTAAAGAGTACCCGAGAGCGTTGTAGAACCCGTGAGACTTCTCGTTAGCGACGTTGGTCGTCAGGAACAAGCTCTTGATCTCGTTCTGGCGCGCCCAGCTCTCGAGTTGTGCGATGAGCTTGCCAGCTCTGGTCCACGTACACGCATTTCACCTCGCCGAGGACCTCAGATCTGCGATACAGTGCGACGATGCCGACTATTTTGCTCGTTCCGCTTGTTGCCGCGACTGCGACCCAGAAGTTTCCACCAGGAGCCACGAGGTGGGCTTGGATGTCGGCTAAGTCGGTTGTCAGGTCCCTACGAAGACGCTCTTCCCAGAGATAGCGGTAGTCCAGGTTTTCATCAGCTGCCATCTCACCTTCGATGAAAATCTTGGTGACGGCGGCATGATCTTCGGGGCGATATTGACGGACAGTCACGGTCACTTGCGTCTTGGCGGTCATTGGAGTGCGATGGGATGGTTGCTGGGTAGGTAGACAATGAAATAATGAGGACCTAGGTGGGCTGTTACCTACCAATGACTCATCATCGTTTTGGTATGACATACTCAGTAGAAGTATGCGACAGACGTCATATCATATCGTTTGGATGAACAGCTACATGTGTCTAAATTTTAGTTCAGACATAATATAATAACACTAGTAGTGGACCATCTCAGTCGCGTTGCTTCGTTGAGTTGCTTTAGGGGGCCGACACCCTGCAGTGGAATCTCCGCTGCAGGCGGGCGTCCCCACTCTCCCAATGGATCTAATGAAGCCGTTGATTAAGCCATCACGTACAGAAGTAAGGTATCAGTGCAGCTACCTGTTGTGACATCACATGTTCAATTAGGAACGCTATTATAATAGATCTGCATGAAGACGGCATTGCATGTAATGAAGGGCATTGAAGATGACATTCTGGGGGTTGCACCCCCAGACCCCCGCAGTAGAAAACTAACTCCGAGTTGGGGCGACGGGTCCGTTCGCTGGAATTCTTGTCGCTGGTCCCGCCTACGCAAATACCGCGCGGCCCTGCTTCGCTGAAGGTGTGGACGAACTAGAGCATATCACGCATGAGAGCGTCGGAAAGTGGTTGCCGGTCGGAGCCACGTACGCCACAAACTGCGGCAGGCGCTGGAGTAATTTATCCCGTGGAGTACCGTTGAAAGTGACTTGCACGGGCAATGGTGGGAGGTCAGCGCCGGCAGCTTCGCCAATCTCTCATGTCAGCTCGCAGCGGCAGGTTTGGAAGCGGATTGAGCTGGTGTTGTGCGTGGCTCTGAGTAGCTTCCATCTTGAGCGGAGACTGGCGGGGTTGAATGCTTCCACAAGGTGAAAATACTCATGTCGTTGTCGATTCCAAAAGGTCTGTACAGTACTCGCTCAAAAGGGTCTTGAGTTAGTTGTCGTTACCCTCTCACACTCGTGCCATACTTCTGCAACACTTGATCCAGCACCATGTCTTTCACTGCATCATTGCGCGCCTTCATGTTTGCGAAGAGCGGTCCCACTGCAGGGTCAAGTCCAAGAAGTAGGGGGTCATGACGTTGCACGCGGACATTCGAGTGCAAACTTCCCGTTCTCCATCCTCCTCAGCTTCATTAGGCTTAACCAGCATGTGACATCACTCCAGGAAGTAGATGCCTTTAACCTGCTCGCCGTCGAACTCGAACGGCTCGAGGTACGTGTTCCACACGAAAACAGTGTGCGTGTCTTCCACTTCTCGTCGTAAGATATGCTGACCGTAGTATGTGATAAAAGACTTGGACCTGAAGTCGTTCATCTCCAGTCCATAGCTCTCCACGACCACATTGCCCGCGTGTTCGCTCGCGTGGCCTCTGTACGAGTGCCAGTCCTGCCACGGGTGAGCGCTGTGGCTCTGGGCCAGCCCCTTTATTTATCTTTTCGCTGTTGCTGCGAGCTACATGTTCGCACGCGGCCCTCTGCCAGGCCGCCGTGCCACTGAAGTCCCGGGTGCTCTCTGCTGAGCAAATCTTAAACTGACTGTATTTAATGAAGCCTCTGGCTATTGTAGCGGCCAGCAGCCTTTGTTTTGTCAACAGTAAAGGATTGGCGTGGTTGAACTACCGATGGAGGATCCCAGCGGATCACTTCCCGAACGTGGAGGAATGATAACCGCTGGAGTTACTCGGTAGCAACGCGCCGTCGTGGTCGGCGCCGCGCACCACGCTGGCGCGGCACTCGCGGTGAGGTGGAATCCGTGGTGTTTGGGCGCGTGAGGGTGCGAGCCATAGCTGCACGCGTGGATCATCCGGCGCCGCAGCCACGAATGCATGGAAGAGCTGCGGAACGTCCTGCTTGATACTGTCCGTAGGCTCCCATGAGCTCTCAACATCGTCGAGGCCGTACCACTTCACAAAGATCTCATACCGGTGCGTGGCTGGGCTCAGCCGACAGTCGCGCAGCGCTTCAACAAGGTGACCGCCTTCACCGTAGATCGCCTGTTCTTGTAATTCTTCGACTTGACCACGCCCAGCGTCGCGATACAGCTGTAGACGAGAGGCGTGACGCACGGACACCTCAAACGGCTGCACGATGTCTTGGACTTCAAACGTGAAGTCGTTCAGAGCGCGAATAATGCGCTTGGGTCCCCGCCAGACTAGCGCGAGTTTGTTGCCGCTCCGCCCAGCAGCCGTCGCGGCGAGCACGAAATCGCCTTCGCTAAACTTTTGCGGCTTGACGCCTTGGCGGCGGGCGTGTCGTTCTCTCGCGGCGCGTCGGCGCTTCTCACCAGCGTCGGTCATCTCGGCGTGTAGTCCGTCCAGCGCCACCCGAACATGCTGCAGATGGGCCTGCATCTCGTGCTCAACCCAGTGAAGGAAGCGTCTTCGGGATCGCGTGGATGTAGGATGCTTGTCAACTGGTTCCCGCCGGGTAACGCAGTAAACGCCGTTAACGGCGCCGTACCACCGAGTCGGTCAGCTGGCATACTGTTCAGTGCTGCTTGGACGACCGGAAGCAGAGCGGGCCAATCCTGGATGGCCAGTCTGCGCTCGCTGAGGAGTGCTTTCAGGCACTTCAGGATCTCGCGATTAACCACCTCGACAGTCCCGTTCGCCCACGGTGTATAGGCGGTCACGAAATGATGTTGCGCACCGAGTGCGCGCTGCAGCCTGTCAATGATCTGGTTTCTGAAGTGGGCCCCTTGGTCCGACACCCATTGGTGCACTACTCCAAAACGCTTAAACCAGTCGATCAGCGCCTGGTAGGCGCTATCTGCGGTGGCGGAGGCAGGCGACCAGCTCCACGTATCCGCTCATCCCATCCTTTAGCACTCAGGACGTATTTCGCGCCGCCTTCACCTTCAACCATGGTCAGGTAGTCAAAGTGAAGGACCTCGTTTGGCTTGGCAGCCCGCAGCGTCTCACCGTACGGACGAGGAATGCGGCCACTTGCTGTCACCATGCAGTGCAGGCATCCACCCACAAACGCGGCGACGTCGACCGCGAGCGTCTTCCAGTAGAATACTGCCTCGAGGGCTCGCTGCGTCGTCAGAACGCCTCGATGTCCACTTGCACCGGCGTGTGCAATCACACACAATCTCTGCTGAAGATCGCCTGCATCCGCAGGAATCCAGACCCTACCAGTCGGCGTGACAAGCAGCTCCTGCACGGGGGTCATGTTGAGAGCCCTCAAGGTCGCGGTCGGCTGCGCGTGCTTCCCTCCTGACTTGCCTTGATCTCGCTCTCCGACGGCCATACAAACTCAGGTTCCTCGAGGGGTGACACACGTTCTACCACGGCCAACCGTGCCATCCTGTTGGCACGATGCTCGACCGCTTGCACTTTGGCCCGCGCCCCAACGGCTGAGCAGATCTCCCAGACGTTCACCTCCCCAGGTGCATGCTCAATGATGTACCGGAATGACATCAGCGAAAGCGCCCACCGCTGCAGCTTATCAGCTTGGTATCTCGCCATGGTGCCATCAGTAGCATACGGGTTGAAGATGTATACCAGGTTGCGATGATCGGTATACAATCGGAAGCCACGCGGTCGGAGCAATAGATACTCCAGGCGACGTGTCGCTTCAGCAATCGCATAGGCCTCCTTTTCGATCGTGGACCAGCGACTTGCAGCACCAACGAAACGTCCACTCAAGAAGGCTAGCGGGCGATGGTTCTGGTCCGTCGAGCAGGAGCTGGGCCTCACCAGGTGGAAGCTGCGTCACAGCGGCACCCCCAGTAATCCTGACTAGCATCCGTGTACAGACAGACGTCCATTGTTGGGCTCGGATGCGCGAGTGGCACACCATCTTCAGCAATGCAGCACGCACCGCTTCAAAACTCGCAATCTCCGCGTCTCCCCACGCCACTTCTTCAAGGCGCACCTTCTCCAACTGATTCTTCTTCCGTGAGCCTGCGACCTGTGCTGCGCGTTCTAGTACTTCATAGAGAGCTGCCGAAAGGCGAGAATACTCCGGAATACTTTGGCGCATCCAGTTTGCAGCACAGACAAATTGCTGCAGATCTCCAGCCGTGCGGGGTTGCTGCATCTCCGCCAGCCCCTGGACTCTCCGGGCAGTGCTTAACACCGTCGGCGGAGATTATTCTTCCGCACCACTTGACCTCGGTGGAGAAGAACGTGCACTTCTTGGCATGGAGTTTTAAACCATACTGTTCACAGCGTGCCAATACCTTGTCCAGCACTTCAAGCAGGGCTTCCTCGGACTCTGCATAACCGAGGATGTCATCTAACCAGCCAGCATGCACTCCCTAGCAGGTCTCCGAAGATCTCTTCAACAACACCCTGACAGTACGCAACCGCGTCTGTAGCGCCCATCGGCACTCGCGTCGGGGTGTAGATCCCACGATGAGTCACAAAGGAGTAGAATTCCTGGAGTCCGGGTGCAGGGGCAATTGCCAGTAGCCCCTGGAACCAATCCAGCACGAAAAGAACTTGGCCCCTTCCAGCTCGCCGATTACCACATCAAGCACTGGCATGGGCCAAGGCATCGGCTCCGTCCTCTCATTCACACCTCGCGTGTCGATTGTCATCCGAGGGTCAGCGTTCGGGTCCGGTATCCTGCTCCTTCTTACGCACAATTCTTGGCGCCGAGGCCCAGCGACTACGGTGATTCTTATAGATAAGGCCGTTCGCAATCAAGGCGCGTGTGTGCCTGTCGAGAAAGTCTCGATCAGTAGGAGAGTAGCGACGCGGCTGTGCTCGGACGGGCTGAGCTCCTTCTTTCAGGCGGACCTGCATCGGCGCGACACAGACTGGGGGTCTTTGCCGACTCCACGCGAAAATTGTCGGCACGCACGCGAAGTATCGATGTCAATTTTGCAGTTCCATCCAGTGTCAGCCCCATTTTCGACGCAACCTCGACTTTCTTCTCGAGATAGTGGATGACCTCGGTCATATTCGTGGGGGTTCATGGCAGGTGTCGCCGTGCGAGTCTCGTGTCGCGCCACCTTTCCTTCTTCATCTTCAGTCGCCTGCGGGGGTCCAGCTGCAGCATGCGCATCCTCTGCGTTGTTGATGACGCCTCGCCTTGCTCCTCAACGCTCAAGTGGTCACCGCCGAGCTCCCAGTCAGGGCTTACGCCCGAGCCTCCACTAATAACTTGTCAGTTGAGTAACCGAGAAGTTGCATTATAGGACGCCCGACGATGATCTCCATGCTCAGGTTTTCTTCTTCAACATAGAACGACAAGTTCCGTAGCATCAGCGGTCCGCTGATGTAGTCAAGATGATCTCTCGGAAGGTGACCGTACGGGTTACGTCAATACCTGCCTTTGCCGACAGGCGAGAGCGTCACGCCTTCCACCGCGCTTATACTCAACACCTTGCCCATTTTCTCCAAAGCGTCGAGAACACCCCGTGCAACGAGCGACGTGTCTGCACCGGTGTCTAGCATTAGGCAGTGACAGCAACTCCATCACAGCAGCTACGACCGAACCACGATCGTCAGCCTCCTTGCGCTTAGCGGCGTCTTCGACGCCAAACTTGCGAATACCCGTCTCCCTTCGTAACTCGCGGCGCTCGCGGAGCTCACGTAGCAGTCGCGCTGCCTCTTCCGGCCCACAACGAGGACACTCGCGCACTTGATGTTCACTTGAGTTGCATTTCAGGCAAGAGCCTCTTGCGGGGCGGGAGGCACTCGTCGCCGCCGGGGTTGCCGCACTTGTACCAGCCACCGATGATGCGGAGTGGCCTCACCTCCGCGTCCGCCCCGGCTGCCACCCGTGCCCTGGCCTCGTCCGCTCGTCCTTGCCGACCTGGCGGATGTCCGCGACCGCCATTGCCTCCGCGACCAGTGTTGACGTCCCGGCTGGTGGTAGGCGGTTGCGAACGTTGGATCGTCGTCTCCCGCGGCACGATGTGCTCCCAGGTCATGAACTCCCGCAGCAGCTGGGTCACCCACGCGCAGAAAGGAACTACCTCGTTCTTGTACTTCTTGTTCTGCTGCAGTGTCAGCTTCGTCACGACCACAGCCTTAAAGCTCGGAGGCGCCAATGCATCGGTGGTACTTCCACCAGCCGACGCTGCTCATTGTCGAATGCCGTATCCGTCAAGTTGAACTTGTCCAAAAATACCTTCCAAGTCCGCCTGCAAGTTCATCATCCTACTCTCGGGCTCTGGCCAGGTCGTCTTCATCTCCAACTGTTTCATAGCGACATCCACCGCCGCATAGTCAACCAGAGACGGAACCTTAGCCTGTAAGAAGTAGTTTACCCACTGGTGCTCCGTGATCAGGTCCGGTGACGTATTGAACTCGTACCGTGCTATCATCCGCTTCGTTCGGGACTCGACGCATGCGGCCACAGGCATCGCAAACGCTCCGCCGTACGGCGTCTGCAGAGCATTGACGGCCGCCAAGTAGGTCTCGTACTTCTGCATAAAGTCACGCCGATCCTGCATCGTGCGGCCGGCAAACCTCGGCGGTTGCGGTAGCGCGGGAGCTGCGGCGACGCGCTGTTGCGTCGACAGCGGCGCCGGTCCGGGGCTTGCTGTCGGCATCTCCACGTCGTTATCCGCGCGCCTTCAATAGCGTCGAAGGGTTGGGGATCCGGATGGTCAGCCCTGGGGATCCGGGCCTTGGCGACGTCGCGCTATCAAGCTGCATCGCAGCCGTCCGGGCCACCAGTTCTTCGTCTACGGTGGCTCCATCATGTTCCTCGACGCCTCTGTCCTCATGCCCATCTCCGGCGTTGTGAGCACCGCGCTCTTCGCCGGTTCTCTCGCCGGCGCGATTCTCTTCGTCATGCTCCATTGTGTCACGCGCTTGAGCTCGCGCGGAGTCGGATTGTCTTGGAACTCTAGTATTTGACTAAAGTTAACTTTGTTCGCACGCGGCCCTCTGCCAGGCCGCCGTGCCACTGAAGTCCCGGGTGCTCTCTGCTGAGCAAATCTTAAACTGACTGTATTTAATGAAGCCTCTGGCTATTGTAGCGGCCAGCAGCCTTTGTTTCGTCAACAGTAAAGGATTGGCGTGGTTGAACTACCGATGGGAGGATCCCAGCGGATCACTACAAACGACTCGCCTCCATGCTGAAAGGAACAAGGCGCCGATCAAAGAACGTCCTCTCTTCGCTCTCCAAGCCGCCACGCAGCAGTGGCGTGTGGGGTCTCACATCCGCTGGAATGGGGGTATTCGCCCCCAAGTAGTAGCACACCTGCATGCCAACCGCCAGTTCTTCAAACTGAGCCGCAGCCATGCGCTGGATGTATCAAGGGGCGAGGTTGGCGCGACGCATGCGTCTGCTGCCTTCAGACTGGGCCATCTCCTTAACCATGAGACGTCGGAACAGCATCTTTTCAATACTCTTGACCACCTGCATCTCCTCCTCCGCCCTGCTCCTCGAGACGGAGGTTCTCACGCTCAGCCTTCAGTTGACGCCGACAGATCTCCTCCCACGCAGCAGGAGCCTCGCTGTTGATACTCTCCATTCTAGGACCATTGGTCCATTCTCCATTCTTCACAAGCCGGTGATGGTCGCTGACTAGCTCGAGCGCCCTGCCACTTGTTCAACGTCCACCTCCTTCCGGAGTTGAATCAATTAAGCGCGGCGGTCGTCCTTATTCGGGTTGAGCTGCTTCCTCCTCCTCCTCCTCCTCCTCTTCTTCTTCTTGGCTTGGTCGTGGCTCTCTTGTTGTTGAGTATTTTCTCCATCTAGATCCTCAAGGAGCAGATACGGGTCCCATTCATCGTCTCCTGATGTTGAAACCGCCCCCAAGCCAGCGTCTTCAACCCAATTTTGTGCATGGTCATAACACAAAATTGAGCTACATTTCGTGTAACCTTACACAGGTGTAAATTTCACACTGTAACTTACCCTAAGTTTTATTACTACAGTAGCAATGCACGAGTCGACGTTCTCCTCCTTATTGGGCGAGCTTCCTGCTGATAGCGGGGCGTCTCTGTCGCTAGACGGAGGCGAATGGGACCCCAACATGCTGTTAGAAGCGCTAGTGGACGACAATGGAGACGGTAGAACAGCTAGAGCAACTGCGCCTGTCGACCAACCAGCTTCAGACCCGCAGCCGCAGCAGAAGAAGCCCAAGAAGAACAAGAACAAAGCTCGAGACGAGCGCCGCTTCTTGCTGGCTCAGCTCAGAGAGGAGGCGCAGAGACTGCAGTTCACACTGGACCAGCTACGGAGTATTCGGAGCAAGCGCAGACAACCACAAGGGAAGAATGACCACTCGAGCCTCAGCACAACTGCACAGGACGTGGGCGTGCCCGCTGTGTGGCAGGAGATTTGTGCTCGCCAACTGCAGCGACGGATGAACGCGGAGAGGGAGAATATCCAGCTGAAATCGCAGCTCGAGAAGGAGAAGGAACTAGCCAACAGCCTCGCCAAGCTGCTGTACAGACGGAAGACGCCCAAGACGCAAGGCCCCGAGGCGCAGAAGCTCACGCGACGCACCGACATCCCTCCGGGTTACATCGAGCGCATGTCCGCGTTCATCTTTGAGGAGCTCTCGGCTGGGGTGGAGGAGCTGAGTCGCCAAGTGAAGGAGCTCTGCCACCATGAGCAAGGCGTACTTGAGATCAGCAGCTCGTTCCCAGCCGTGCAAAGGCCGTTGCTGCGTGACGGCGTCAAGGGACGAGAGGAGAAGCTGCTGGACACTCGAGTGCTGCCATTCAGCATACAGGCCGCTGGTGATGCGTGGTGGCACAACTGGCACCTCCACCGAGGGAGAAACATCCAAGAGACGGCGGGGGATATGGTCGTCGAGCGGTTCGGCCTGGACATGAGCGACTTCAACGCCAACACGTCCGTCACCTCCTACGGCCAGCAGATCCTGAAGCGAGGCGTCGATGACCACCGCATCCTGTTCGTCTGGAACGCCTACATGGAGCCGTTCTTGTTCGAGAACGAACATATCAGCGGCCTCTACTTCCTCGAGCAGTGTCTCGTGCTGATCACGCCCGACCAAGATGGTGGGGATCATAGCTCCTCGTGCATGTCGACGTGCTACGTCATCACACCGTACGTTTTAGACCCGAAGTTGCGAGACGACCCCAAGACGGGCGCGTTGATCGATTTCTTCGTGGGCTCGCTCTTCTCCACTATCAAGGGACGGTGTGAGATGGTGGAAGACATGCTCTTCGACCAAGCTCTCGAGAAGTTCAACTAACGTTAGCTGTTCTCGATTTCTCCAGTGTGTTTGTGTGTACTAAGTACTATACGAACTAACTCAGCACTACGCACTGCTGTGGTGCTTCTGCAGTGCTCGGTCGAGTAGCAGGTTCTCGACTGTTTCGTTGCGAGTCGTGATGTTGGAGGACAAGGCGCTGATCAAGAAGTCGACCAACGTGCTCGTCTTGGCGTCGTCTTTGAGCGTTGGGTTGAGGTAGTGCGGCGTGATGACGTAGCACGTCGACATGCTCGTGGAGCACTCGCCATCTTCGGGCTCTTCGGGCTTGATGAGCACGTGGCTCTGCTCCAGCAAGTACACGCCGCTGACCGACTCGTTCTCGAACACGAAAGGCTCGATGTACGCGTTCCAGACGAGCACGATGCGGTCCTGCTCCACGTACCGACGCAGAATCTGCTGGCCGTAGGACGTGGCGGACACGCTGCTCTTGAGGTCGTTCATCTCCAGCCCGAAGCTCTCCGTGACGATGTTGGACGTGGCGCTTTGCACGCTCTGGCCTCGGTAGTTGTGCCAGTGTTCCCACCACGCGTCCCCGTCTCCTGCATGCTGAACGGCACGAACCGCTTGTCGAACAGTCTCCGGTACATGCCCTTCATGCCTCCACGCAGCAGAGGCTGGTGCGTCACCACGTTCTTCGGCACTGGGCCGTGGCCTGCGAACACGCCTTCCACCTCGCGGTACGAGACCTCGACACTGGCTGAGAGATCGTCGAAGATGAAGGCGGCGACGCGCTTGATGTATTCCGCCGGGAGGGAGGTCCGGCGTGTGTGCTTGCTCACCTCAGGACTCGCCATATCACGCAGAGCCATGCGCTTGAAGAGCATCTTCTCGATGCTCTTGACGAGACGCTTCTCCTCGTCCCACTGCTGCTTGAGTAGCGCATTCTCCCGCTCAGCTTTGAGCCGTCGATTAAGCTGCCGAGCGCAGATCTCCTGCCACACAGCGGGCACTTCATCAGTGTCATCTTCAGCAGTCTTGGTCTCCTCTTGGACGGCTTTGTCTTCTTGATCGGAATGGCGCTGCTTCTGCTGGTCGCGGATATACTGCAGCTGCTTCAACGTCAGCTGCAGGTCTTCCACCTCTCGTCGCAGCCGAACCACCTCGTACCGGCGCTCGTCCCGCGCTCTGTTGGAGTTGAGCTGCTTCTTCCTCTTCCGTTTGGGCTTCCCTGGCGTGTGCTCCGTCACAGGTTCCGGGCCCAGGTTAATGTCAAGGCCAAGGTCTCCGATCTCATCGTCGATGGAACTCAGCAGCGCTTCAGCGTCCCAATCTGCACCTCCCATGGACAGAATAGGCTCATTACGACCATTAGCATCGCTGTCGAGCTCCATCTCGTGCTCCAGGAAGGCCAGCACCTCCTCCAGCGACTCGGAGCTCATGCTGCTGTATTTGATGCTTACGTCAGTCTCAACGCCAAGGTTATTATGCTATTATGCAACTGTCCCACCAGCCAATCAGCAGGCGTTAAAAACAGAACCTGGGGCTGAGAACGAACATGGAGGTCGAGGAGCTGTTGGCCCTCCTGGACGAGGGTCTGCATGTCTGCATGGCGCCCAAGAGGCCCCATTGCCCTCTTCAATGGCAGAGTTGGAGCCGGACTTCCCGTGGGGGCTCCTAGACGACCAAGTGGCCGATTTTAACGCGTTAAAGGCGTCTGTGACCTCCGCAATCCCGACGGAGGGTCAGCTGACTACATGTACGCACAAGAAGAGGAAGAAGAAGATCAACCCGAACAAGGCGCGGGACGAGCGTCGCTTCCAGTTAATTGAGCTGCAGGAAGAAGTCGCGCAACTGGAGTTCACTGTGCAAAGACTGCAGTACTTCAAGAACAAACGACCCAAGACGGATGATAATACTACTGCAACTGAAGAAGAAGACAGTGGAGTGCCGCGTGTGTGGCAGGAGATCTGCTCTCGGCAGCTTACCAGGAGATTGGAGGCGGAGCGAGAGAATCTGAAACTCAAGCAGCAGTACGAGCGAGAGAAACAGCTCGTCAAGAGCTTCAAGAAGCTGCTGTACAATCGCCGCGTGCCTCGACATGCAGAGCCCGAGGCGACGAAACACACCAGACGCACGGATATCCCTGAAGGATATATCGAGAGGATGGCTGCGATGGTGTTCAAAGAACTTGAGGCGGGCGTGAAGGTGTGTTACGGTAAAGTTGAGAGTATTTTCGACACGCAACGACTCGTACCGATGGATTTGGTGCCTCATGGGTCCCTGTTGGACCGTGGGGTGAAGACGAAAGGTGTCGAGAGGAAGTTCTACGACAGGAGAACGATGCCCTTTGAGATGCGAGCGACGGGGGATGCGTGGTGGGAGAACTGGCATAACTACAGAGGCCAAAGGTTCCAAGACATCGCAGCGGACGAGATTGTGGAGCGCTTTGGGTTGGAGATGAGCGACTTCAAGACCAACACGTCCGCTACCGCCTACGCGCAGCAGAAATCGCGTCGACACGTTGGAGACGATCGCATCGTGGTCGTCTGGGACGCGTATGTGGAGCCGTTCGGGTTTGACAGTGAACGCGTGGGCGGCGTCTACTTCTTGGAGCAGAACTATGTGCTGATACAGCCCGAGCACTGGAGCAGCGAGCGACATGGAGATAAAAGTGGAGGGTGTTCTACTCGTGTGTCAACCTGTTATGCCATCACCCCTCACTTTCTGGATCCGAAGCTGAAAGAAGACCCCAAGACCATCGCAGTGATCAACTTTTTGGTCAGCGCGCTGTCTACCAATGTCATGGCGCTGAGTGAAATGGTGGAGAATCTCCTGCTGGACCAGGCGCTGCAGCAATGCTAAGCAAGTACACACTCAAGTAAGTCCAGGAAACATGTAATTCTATGCAGTCTTGTTTAAAGAAACCGCAGCCTACTCTATTCATGTACTTAAGTAAGTATGATCTCGATAACTATAGAACACGTCTCAGTCAAGGTTGTGGGCCATCTCGGCGTCGTTCAAGGAAGCAAACTCGCTGCTGTATCCACGACTGCGTCACTCACACCAGCCTCGACTTCCCCGCTTGCATGATCCATCCGATTTTACGCTCCGACCAAGCCCCAGTTTCTTCGAATTACGATGGGAACTACCGGATCGTTGCGCTAAATAACAAACTGCCAGCATTCGACCCGCTACGCATGGTCAAGACAGCTCTACTGAGTCCAAATGCCGTGCAAAGGTACAATCGTGTCGTTATCAAATACGGCCACCCTATCCGGTTATCTGTCATCGTCGCGTTTGCTTTACGGCTCGTGGTTTTTGCTGCTTCTGCACAAGTTGGTTGTGTTCTGGCTCCGATTGCTGCCGTTATACATCTCCCTTGTATGCTGGTGTTTGTCGCTGGGATGCGCGTCGAGTATATGAAGATCCTCGCCCGCACGTTCGACTTCTGGTTCACTCAGATAGCCAACCTGCTCTGGGCCATCACGTTCAGCGCTGTTCTCATGGACTTACGAGTGACGATGGTGCTTGTTTACTCGGTATATTTTTCCAACTCGCTGTTCCAAGAGGCTAATCTTCGGCATTCAACTTTTATGACGCTAGTCGCGCTGGGTGAATTGATTTTCTGCTTGTTGCTGATGGCGTGGCTGTCTCTGGAGCTCGTTTATGACGTTCATTACGACGTCCTGCTCGTTGCGAATGGCCGTACACTATCTACAAAAGACGTGCTAGTCAATGCCCTCGGCACGATGACAATGTTGTCTCTGCGGCATACATATCGGAGGTATATCCACGCTATACACCAGAAGAACAACCCAGGAGCCCCCATGCGGGCGCAAGGGTACCGGTGTAAGGTTGCGTTGCGTGCAGTGGATAAACGCCTTGAGTCTATAACGCCCTATCGAGAGCGCAACTCCGTCCAAGAAATGAGAAGCACTCAGCACCACCACCGACTCAAGTTCATCTCGGTAAGAAGCAAAACCAAGGTCTTGCGTCCGTTATTGCAAATGTATCTCGTCTCGGGGTACGCAGACATCGACCCACTCGAGACAATCTGGCCGCGTATTGGAGCGCTCACACACGTAGCAGTGTGGAAAAGCGCCGTGCTATACTCGTGCGGAGTTATTGGCGCTGTATTTGCTGCTCTCTCACTCTTTCTGCCGAGTAATTCGAGTGGAACAGCGGCACTTGCTGTATCCGGACTCGTCATGAGCACTCTATTCAGTGGTGTTCACATGTGCTGCTCCCAACACCAGCTCCTACAGAGCATCGTGACGTCATTCAGCTATCTCTTCTTGATGTTCCAAGTTGTTGCAACTGGCGCGTGCGTCGTCGATATGCTGAATTGGCACTGGGTTTCTGCCTGTGGAGTGCTTTCCAGTTGGGTGTTGGCGCATACTGTACTAACGGCGGATGCACTCACGCCAATAATGAAACATCAGCTTCGGTTCAAGTACTGGCTCGTAATTGGAGGCATAGTTCTCTTCTGGCTAATTCATGCGGGACTGCTCTTGGATGTGCTAGTGCTGGGGGAGCTGAATTTGCAGGACCGCGTCTTTATGGATTTTGAAGTTTTCGGCCAGCGATGTCAATTTCGCGTGGCTCCATTTCTGCTCAGCCGTGTCGTCACTCTTCTCGTGTGGGCGGTACGTTATGTAGTCGCTGCATTGACGGGCAATAACAACGCGCTCGTTTTACTTCGTGGAACGGTGGCGTTCGATTATGAAAGTTGGAAAAGGGAAGCAGCGAATCGAACAAATATCACCCCAAGAACGAATATTCGTTCGTAGAAGTATATAACTGGACATTTGCAAATCAAATTCAGAACCAGATTCTGGCGAGAATGGTGTCGGAGCTGGAGGAAGTGCTCGCCTGGCTGGACGAGTCCTCAGGGGATTCAGGCGACACGCAGCAGCGCCAGTTGGCGCCCCCGTGGAATGGCGGGGGGCCTTTCGTGCAGTCCACCGAGGATGCCATTGGAGATGTCACCGTCCCAGCGTCTCAAGCGTTTGGAGTACCCCAGGACCGGAACCAGAGGACGATACGTAAGAAGAGGAAGCAAGTGAACCCGAACAAAGCTCGGGACGAGCGTCGGCTGCGATTAATTGACTTGCAAGCGGAAGTTGCCAAGCTGGAGTTCACGTTCAAGCGGCTGCACAGTATCAAGAGTTCAAGACCATCATCGAGTCATGGGTGTGAAGACGCCCCCGGACCTAAAGTGTGGCAGGACATTTGCTCTCGTCAGGTTAAGAGAAGAGTGGAGGCGGAGTGGGAGAACGTGCGACTCAAGCAGCAGTGCGAGAGGGAGAAGCAGCTTGTCACGAGCGTCGCCAAGCTGCTTTTCAAACGGTGGAGGCATGATGACTCAATGTCGGAAGCGGAGAAACAAACCCGACGCACGGATGTCCCGGCCGGACACATCGAGCGCATGGCTGCGGTGATTATGGAAGAGCTGCTGGCGGGAGTCCAGGCGTGCTATTGGAACGTGGACAGAGTTTTTCAGACTGGAGGCGCAGCAGCTACTCGTTCAGGGATTCACTCTATGCTACTGGATAATCCGAAAGGTCGAGAGAGGAAGTTCTTCGACAAGAGAGTCATGCCGTTTGACATGCACGCAACAGGCGCGGCTTGGTGGGAAACTTGGCACAACTACAGAGGTCAATACTCCCAAGATGTGTTACTGCTTAACGAGCTTATTGAGCGCTTTGGACTCGAGATGAACGACTTCAAGATCAATGCTTCTGCTACTGCCTATTGTCAACAAGTCTCGCGGCGTTATGTGGAAGATGGCCGTGTTGTGTTTGTCTGGGATGCATACATGGAGCCGTATGGCTATAACAACGAGCGAGTCGGCGGCTTTTACTTTCTGGAGCAACTGTATGTTCTGGTTGAGCCAGATAAGCAAACATTCGATGGAGGTTCTCAAGGCAACGACGGGATGTCGACGAGCGTGTCAATTTGCTTAGTGATGAAGCCACACTTTCTGGACCCCAACCTGAAGGATGACACCAAGACTGATGCCGTGGTCAACTTTCTGAGCAGCGCTGTGATATCAAACATTGTAACTCTTCGAGACATGACGGAGACTCTATTGCTGGACCGGGCTCTGCGCCAGTGCAACGAAGAGAAGGGAAACTGAGGGTAAATTAGTAAACATTTAAGAGAGCGTGTAGTGATTTACATGCGTACGGAAGCACGTTAAAAGGAACTTTACACAGCCATCGTCTGGAGCATGTCCATTGATCCGTCCACATTTGAAAACAGTACACGTCGGCGTTGATGTCTCGGAACCTACAAGAAAAATCAACCGCCCTGTCTTGAACAATAGAGATGTGTTTCTAACGGTAAGTATGGATTTACGTTGTCTTCGTTTAACCTCATGTACACCTAGTACGGTCAAGATCCCCAAGGTTAATATCGGTTTGCTTTCTTCCTCTTTTCCCAGTCTCACGCGCCGTCGGAACGCTGATGTCGTCGATATCGGCATACTTCGCCATGGTTTATCAAAAGTCGTCTCATGACGAATATTCGTTCGAAGAGTCAGACACTTGATGTACTGTACACAAAATAATTCAGAACCAGAGTGCCATGAGTCATGCTGGGCAGACATCATGGGCCATGACGTCGGAGCTAGACGAAGTACTGGCCTTGCTGGACGAGACCCCGGGCGCTCCCCTCGACGTGCAGCAGCGCGGGACATCGATAACCCCGGGTGACGACACCTGGGATCCTTTTGTGCAGTGGGGGATACCGGATGACGACGATATCGGAGACATCAACAAGGTCAGCGCTCCGAATACTCAATACTCCGGAGCCTCTCAAACTCGCGGTACCAGGCCACAAACCACAAAGAAGAGGAAGAAAGTGAACTCCAATAGAGTGCGAGACGAGCGTCGGTTCCAGCTGCTTGAATTGCAAACAGAAGTGGCCAAACTGGAGTTCACGTTCCAGCAACTTCAGCGCATCAAGAGCTCAAGACCCAATCGACTAAGTGCGTCGTCGTCAGGTCATTGGTGCGAAGACTCTCCCGGGGTACCTAAAGTGTGGCAGGATATTTGCTCTCGTCAGGTTAAGAGAAGAGTCGAGGCCGAGTGGGAGAACGTGCAACTCAAGCAGCAGCACGAGAGGGAGAAGCAACTTGCCACTAGCGTCGCCAAGCTGCTCTTCAAACGGTGGAGACCGGATGACTCCAAGTCGGAAGCCGAACGGCAGACCCGACGCACGGATATCCCCGCGGGACACATCGAGCGGATGTCGGCGATGGTGTTCAAGGAGCTGGTGGCTGGAGTCCAGGCCTGCTATCGCAATGTGGACAGAGTGTTCAGGGATTCTAACGCTACGAGTGCCGTGCCTCACTGTGCACTGCTTGGTGGTGATATGAATGCGAGAGGTCGAGAGAGGAAGTTCTTCGATAAGAGAACAGTGCCTTTCGAAATGCACGCGACAGGAGCAGCTTGGTGGGAGAATTGGCACAACTACAGAGGTCAGCGCACTCAAGATGTTTCGCTGGACGAACTTATCGAGCGTTTTGGGTTGGAGATGAACGACTTCAAGGCCAATACTTCCGCCACCGCCTATTGCCAGCAGGTGTCACGGCGTTACGTGGAAGACGGCCGTATTGTGTTTGTCTGGGATGCATACGTCGAGCCGTACGGGTTCAAGAACGAGCGCGTCAGTGGCGTCTACTTTCTGGAGCAAATGTACATGCTGATTGAGCCCGACAACGAGGCACAGGACAAGTTCTCGACGAGCGTGTCGCTTTGTTTTGTGACCAAGCCTCACTTCCTGGACCCCAAGCTCAAGGATGATTCCAAGACGGACGCCGTGGTCAACTTTCTGAGCAGCGCTGTGATATCGAACATAATTAGTCTTCGGGATATGACGGAGACCCTACTGCTGGACCGAGCGTTGCAACAGTGCAACGCGAACTGAGTGTACTTAAGTACTGCTACGTAGGAAACGCTTAACTGAACGTGTGATCACGTACTGTGTACTAAATTGAGCAAGTGCATAGACTTCCTTGTTTTACCTTCATTGATGCAGGGGTCATTATTTACAGTAAGGAAATAGTGTGCGACCATTTCACAAATCGACAGTCGTAGCTATCGGTAGGTATGTACGTACCGGTATCGGACTTCCACCATTTCAGTCAGCGCCATGTGGTAGCCATCGCGCGCACCAAAAAGTCGATCATCGCGAGTGTCTTGGGGTTTTCTTCCAGCTTCGCCTCGGGAAAATTAGGTGGGATGGCATAGCAAATTGGCACGCCTATAGAACACCCTCCACTTTTATCTCCATGTCGCTCGCTGCTCCAGTGCTCGGGCTGTATCAGCACATAGTTCTGCTCCAAGAAGTAGACGCCGCCCACGCGTTCACTGTCAAACCCGAACGGCTCCACATACGCGTCCCAGACGACCACGATGCGATCGTCTCCAACGTGTCGACGCGATTTCTGCTGCGCGTAGGCGGTAGCGGACGTGTTGGTCTTGAAGTCGCTCATCTCCAACCCAAAGCGCTCCACAATCTCGTCCGCTGCGATGTCTTGGAACCTTTGGCCTCTGTAGTTATGCCAGTTCTCCCACCACGCATCCCCCGTCGCTCGCATCTCAAAGGGCATCGTTCTCCTGTCGTAGAACTTCCTCTCGACACCTTTCGTCTTCACCCCACGGTCCAACAGGGACCCATGAGGCACCAAATCCATCGGTACGAGTCGTTGCGTGTCGAAAACCCTCTCAACTTTACCGTAACACACCTTCACGCCCGCCTCAAGCTCTTTGAACACCATCGCAGCCATCCTCTCGATATATCCTTCAGGGATATCCGTGCGTCTGGTGTGTTTCGTCGCCTCGGGCTCTGCATGTCGAGGCACGCGGCGATTGTACAGCAGCTTCTTGAAGCTCTTGACGAGCTGTTTCTCTCGCTCGTACTGCTGCTTGAGTTTCAGATTCTCCCGCTCCGCCTCCAATCTCCTGGTAAGCTGCCGAGAGCAGATCTCCTGCCACACACGCGGCACTCCACTGTCTTCTTCTTCAGTTGCAGTAGTATTATCATCCGTCTTGGGTCGTTTGTTCTTGAAGTACTGCAGTCTTTGCACAGTGAACTCCAGTTGCGCGACTTCTTCCTGCAGCTCAATTAACTGGAAGCGACGCTCATCCCGCGCCTTGTTTGGATCGATCTTCTTCTTCCTCTTCTTGTGCGCAGTCAGCTGACTGCTTCCATTAGTTTCCGTCGGAATCGCGGCAAATAGCACGCCAAAGTCGACAATTTGGTCGTCCAGAAGCTCCCAGGGGAAGTCGCGAATGGAAGACAACGTCGAAGCGTCTTAGGGGCTATCCATTGTCCCCGGCGCGCCGTCCAGCATTAACAACTCTTCTTCTAGCAACCTCAAGAGCTTCATCCGTCTCCATCATCCAGATTTTGCTTTTAACGGCTGCCGACTGGTTGTGTATACAGCAGTGTTGTGACTGACTAAGGTTGACGTAAGCAAAAGCTCGTTAGCTTTCTTGCACCTAAGAAACCCCTAACAGAGCCCTTGCATTTTATGTCGCGGGCCCAAAATGTTGCTTCCATTCGAGTGATGACGCTTGGAAACTCCTTCGTTATCTTCACGGTCCCCGGGCTTGATGAGGACGTGGCTTTGCTCATAGAAGTAAATGCCGGAGACGCGCGTGGTCACGTTGTATACGTTGTCGGCTGCAGACTGACCTCTGTAATTGTGCCAGTTTTCCCACCACGCGTCTCCAGTCTGGCGCACACTACTTGTAGAGTCTCGTCAATAACCTCAGCCCGTGTACCTTTCATCACGCCGCGTCGTATTAGTTCGCGTGCAATATTGGGTATATCTCCAGAGGTTCGATAGCACTATTCGTGCACCCCACCTCTCGACATGTCGATAATTTATCGAAGATCAAATCGGCCACAAGCATGATGTAGGCCGTGGGTATCTCAATGCGCTTTAGTGCATTTGCGCGTCGCAGAGTATGCCATATTCCACAGCGCCGGTCGAAAATCGAGCAGGTTCTGCATGCTCTTGATGAACTGCTTGCCCTTCTCAACGCTCTCCTTCAAGGGCACATTTGCCGTTCTGCTTTTAGTCGTCGCTCCAGTTGACGAACACATGCATCCTTCCGCGTCGTCTTCTCCTCCTCGTGGTCTGAGTCTATCGAGCTGCGTCTTCCTCGAGTCTCCAAAGTTGCCATGAGCAACTCGCAGCCCGAAGTCAATGTTGTACCCACGTCGTGATCGGCTTACGGCTTGGCCGAGCCAATTCGGTGCTGTAATGAGTGGTCTAGTAGCAGATCCTCGACCTTCTCGTTGCGCCTCATGATGTTGGAGGACAGCGAGCTCGCCACAAACCTCCTCAACGCAGCCATCCTGGGATCATCTTTCAGACTTGGGTCCAGGAAATGGGGCGTGACGATCTCACAAGTTGACATCCGCGTCGATGCACCTTCACCGCTACTACAGTCGACAGCTCCCGGCTTGATAATCACGTGGCTTCGCTCGAGAAAGTAGATGCCGGAGACGCGCTCGTTCTCGAACATGAATGGCTCGACGTACGCGTTCCAGACGATCACTGTTCGATCGTCCTCAATGTGCCGCCGTAAGATCTGCTGGACGTAAAACGTGGCAGTCGTGTCAGCGTTGGTGTCGGTGAACTCCAACCCGAAGCTCTCGGTAACCAGACCCTCCGCGGTATCTTCGACGCGTCGCCCTCTGTAGTTGTGCCAATGCTGCCACCAGGCATCACCGGCTGTACGCATATCAAACGGCAATATATGGTGGTCGAACACCTCCAAGCGCGTGCCGCCCATAATGTCACGCAGCAGCGGCTTCGGAGTCATGACGCTCGTGGAGACAGGACTGTTCATCTCCACCACAACCTCCGCCTCGTTGTACGAATGCTCAACGCCGGCAGAAAGCTGCTCGAAGATCAGCGCCGCCATGTGCTTCAAACGCCCGGTAGGGACCTCGATGCGCCTTGTACGAGTAGTTCCTTCCAGGTAGACCAACTCTGACGGCGGGGTCTGTCGATAGAGCAGTCTCTTGAGATTCTTGACTACCTGCATCTCCCTCTCGCAACTCTCCTTCAGATGAACATTCTCCCGCTCAGCTCGCAGTCGTCGGTCAAGTTGGCGAATGCACGTGTCTTTCCATATCTGTGGCATCCCGCGCGTAGTCTTCGGTCGACAGTCCTTGGCTTGGCCGCTGGGTTTCTTGTGGTGGCCTCGAATGATCTGCAGCTGCTTGAGCTTCGTCTCCAGCGTCTCCGCCTCGTTGCGGAGCTGGATCAACGTGGTCCGACGCTCATTCCGCGCCTTGTTCGGGTTGTAGTTGAGCTTCTGTTTCTTCTTCATATGGCCTGGCTCTTCGGTGCCTTCCGCTAGTCCAAAGTCTCCGATGTCGTCAGCCATCGCCTCGAGCAGCACTTCGGGGTCCCACTCATCGCCTCCCAACGACGAGAGGTACCCGACGTCGTCACTAGAAGAGGACTCGGACTGCTGCAGGATATCGTCGAGCGGGGCCGCGGACATGTCGAAGGGGTTGGCGTAGTTCATAGTGCGAGCTGGCACATTGATTAATGAATACAAATTGGTGTTTGGGACACCAACTTGTAGTATTTCAAGTGATCAAGAAGATCAATTGCGTTATCGTACGTCACTGACGACGCTGTTTCAGTGATATTTGTGACCCAGGAGGCAAAATAAAAATGGATACGGTAAGATAGAGCCTATGTTTCTTAGTCAGAGGGGGTGAAATGAACCCAAATCTATCGGGAGCGTCCTAGCGAAATCGACAGTATCAACAGCCAAATGAAAATACTTTCCAATATTTTTCTTGTAGTCTAGATCATCTGAATCATTCCGAGTCAATACAACATCTCGTCCTTAGTGCCGCCAATGTCGTAATGCCGCCTTTGTCGGGCCTGCTCCAATAATAAACCCTCGACCATTTCGTTCCACGTCATGATGTCGGACGACATCGAGCTCACCACAAATTTGGTCACCGCGGCTACTGTGGGGTCGTTGTCCAAGCTTGGGTCCATGATGCAGGGTGTAATCATCTCGCAAGATGATATGCGCGAGCATTCTCCGTTTCCTAGGTTCCTTGGCTTAACGAGCACGTAGCTTTGCTCTCGGTAGTAGACACCCCGGATTCGTTTCCCCTTGAACAGCAATGGCTCGAAGTATCCGTTCCATACGAACACAATGCGATCATCTTCAACATGTCGCCGAAGAATCTGCTGTCCGTAGAAAGTTACCGAAGTGTTCGCTGCGTCACTGATTTCCCATCCATAGCTCTCCGTGACGACATCGTCTACAGTGTGCACACTATCGGCCTCGCCTCTGTAGCTGTTCCAGTACCGCCACCACGCATCACCAGTTTCCACCATGCCAAACGGAACGTCATTGTAGCAAAAAGCCTCGATACGCCTGCCATCGATAGCGTCACGCAACAGTGGCTCGCACGTTGGCAAGCGCGCCAGTAAAGGGCTGATAGCTCGATCCAAGCCCTCCACCTCGCGATAAGACGCCTCCACGCCAACAGACAGCTCGGCAAAAATCATATCCGCCATATCCTTCATGTATCCTGCAGGAATCTCAATGCGCCGCGTGTGTTTACGCGTTCCAGGATACACCATGTTCCACAGCGCCGGCCGAGTGACGAGCAGGTTCTGCATACTCTTGATCAGCTGCTTGTCCTTCTCAACCATCTTCACCAAGTGCCTGTTTTCTCGTTCAGCTCTCAGTCGCCGCTTCAGTTGGCGGATGCACGCGTCCTTCCACACTGATTTCCTGTCCGTCTTCTTCCCCACCGTGCGTCTCGAGCCTCTCAGGCAGCGGATGATACTCTGGAGCCTCTTGAGCGTGAACTCAAGGTCCCCAACCTCGCCTCTGAGTTGTAATATTTCGGCATGGCGCTCCTCTCGAGCCTTGTTCTGGTTGTAGTTCTTCTTCCTCTTCCTTCCGGGCTGTGACTGTTGCTTGGAAGGGCTCGGACATGGGAGCAGGTCCAGTTCTAGATCAATGTCGCCCCACAGAGGCTTAAACAGAGGGGACTTCAGTGAACTGATATTGGCGTCGTCCAGATCTACGTCGACTCCTCGCAGGGCTTCGTCCAGGAACGCCAGGGTCTGCTCGAGGGGCTCGGCCTCGTCGCGCATCGGCGGGCAATGCGCTTGTTGCTGGGCTGACATCATTAGGTAGTCAGCATTGATTGGTCAACATAGAATATGGTGTAGTGTACACAGTTTCGACTTGCGAAAGATACCTTTCAAGCGCGAAGAGACGCAGTCAGTCCTTCAGTTGACACACGACAAGTCTGAGCGTAGCATGGCGCTGCTGGCGACGCTTCTGGCGGTGAGCGGGCTGCTGGGCTTCACGTGGTGGCTGCTGGCCCACTACAAAGACGCCAAAGTGCCGACGGCGGTGCACGCCGCCGTGTTCACGAGCTGGGCGCTGGGCTTCCTGGGGCTGCTGCTGCTGCCGATGGACTTGGCCACGAATGGATTGACAGCAAGCTCTCAACCTACTGGCGGCACTGCAGAGGATATAGCGAACTTTTACGAGTATCTGACGGGCTGGAGACTGCTCTACTGTCTCACGTTCAGCATGTGCTGGGTGGGGCTGCCGTGCCTGGTGGACTTCTGCCAGAACGGCGAGTTCGAGCTCGCGAAGCTCGTCATCGGTTCGCTGAGGCACTTGGTCTTCCACTGGTCGGTGCTGGCTGGTGCGCTGCTCGTTGTGGCGCTGTACTTGATTCTGGTGGACCATTTGTCGCTCTACGGGGTGCTGGGGCTCGCCATGGCGGCTAGCAACACGTACGGACTGCTGTGGGTGATTGCGCTGCTGGGCTACGGACTGGTGGAGATCCCGAGGGGCTTTTGGATGCGACGTCTGGACGGTGCACAGCTTCAGAAACTGCACTTCCAGGCGGTGCAGCTGCAGGACGAGAGGATGGAGGCTCGCTTCGAGTATGACGAGGTGGTGGCCGACGTTCGGGAGGCCTATCAGCGCATGATGCAGGCCGAGAGCGACGCAATTATTCTCACAGGCGAGATGCAGTACGTTAAGACGTGCCTGCTCAAGGTTCTGGCGCTGGTGGAGAAGAACAAGCCTGCATTTAGCAGTCCGGACCCTGCTAATGAGGCTAAGCGAACCAGCAAATCGGGCTCGTTCACGGATGTTTCGAGCAAAATGAAGCGGGCGTTTAGCGGTGTCGGTCGAGTCTCCGCTCGTAAAGCGCCAACACTACCAGAAGTTGTACAACTGCACCGTCGGGTGCGCATTGCACAGCTAGAGCTGCGCCGGTGTGATCAAGCCTTCCTGGAGCTCTGTATCAACGTGGACGTGCTGCAAGATCGCAACGCGCAGCGAGCGCTTCCAGCCGGGAGTTTGTATCCGGAGACCTCGGCGCTCAACCGCTTGCACAATTTGTTCCTAGACACCCGCCACCAAGTTCGTCGCTGGGTCACGTCGCCAGTAGCTATCACTTGCGCTGTCATTACTGGATTCCTGTCGCTGTGTGTGGCGTGGGGTGAACTTACCATGGGCTGGCACGGATCATCGCTCTCTCTGTTTCGCTTTTTGATCGCTGCAGAGGCAGAGGAGACGAGCAGCAGTCTACGCAGCGCCACTGAGCTCGTATCTGCCCTGCTGCTCGTGTATCTGGCGTTATGCTGCTACACGAGCCTCTTTACGCTGAGATTGCCGGGCAAATACGCGCTTCGAGCTCATGGCAACTCGACGGAGCTGTGTCTGCTCAAGACTTCAATCCACCAGTGCCGACTGCAGTTCGCTTTGGGGCAAAATGCTCTCCTCTTGCTTCGTGGCGGAGGTCTCGCTGAGGGCACGGCCTTCAGTGCACTACTGGCGAACACGCGGGTTGTTCACGTGTTTGGGAGGGGATTTGCTGTCTACGCTCCTCTGGCGATGATTGCGCTGGCAGTGTTCACGCTGACTAACGGATACGCTCGAGTCATGCGCCGACTGGGCATCGAACAGTACGAGCAAGTGATCCCTGGAGATCCTTCGCACGCTGCGTATATTGTTGAAGGAGAGCGACTGGTGCAGCAAGGACTGGAGCGATTCCGCGTGCTGATCTCCCGCAAGAAGAAGATCTACGAGACCGGGGCTGCTGGAGGTGGGGCTTATGGGTTCGCCTCGGCCGAAGCTGGTACTCAGTCACTGCTGGGTGATGACCAGGAGAGCTCCCAAGCGGGTACTGACGAAGCTGTTTGAGTATTCAACCGCCGCGGTATTGTACTTGTTGAGTATGCTTAGCCTAAAAGCACTGCTTCTTTATCACTAAACGGACATTGAGCCCTTCGATGGTGTACAGAAGTCGTCTCGTCAAGATCGAAATCTAGGTCGAGCAGGTCTTCGTGGATCAGCTTATCAGTCTTTACCACCGACTTGGAACCCGCGAATTGAGTTCTTCTCGTCTCGATAATATCATCAACGTCGCTCTGTGTTCCGGATTTATTCCCAGGTGAATGACAACCATCTTGTTGGCGCATGCATTGGCGAAAGAAGGCCTCTCGCTCGCGTCGGACAGTCTCACTCTCTTTAATGTTGCCATCATCTTCATGTTCCTCCTGGTTATTCCCACGTTCAGGCCCCACTCGAGCCAGTACGTCGTCTTGCCTCGCTCTGCACTTCACGAGTTGTCTTTGAAGTCGGTCAGTCTGCTTCCGCTCTTGCTGTAGCTGGCTCTTTACACAACGCAGCTCCGCATTAGCCTTCACTGCAGCGAGTTTGTATACTGGTAACTTGTCTGCGATGTAAGCCCGAGCACGTTGGAGTTCGTCGTGGGAATCCTCGAGCTGATGACGGAGCTCGGCGTTTTCTCCCTCAAGCTTCTCGATCTGGACGTCTAGCTTGAAGAACTCGTGCGACCCGACTCGCTGGTGTCTTCCAGCCGACGCCTTGTCGCCACTGCAAGAAGAGCTCTGTAGTTGTTGCCGCTCCTGGATCATTTCCACCTCTCCCTTCAAAGACTTTGCCAGTGCACGCAACGCAACGATCTCCTCTTCCTGTCTCTGGTGGTCGATCAGAACTCTCTCGAGTTGCTGCCGAAGACGTTGACATTCAGCCACGTGGTCAACGGAATTCCCCTCTTCACTGCTCCACCTCGTACTGCCGTCCGTGGGCGCATCGACTTGACTCTTCTTCAAGCCCAAGATACACGACGCCGCGCTCTTCGCGTTCTTCTTCTTCGTCAACTTCTTCGCATTCGCAGGCGCCTTGGTTCTCGTCCTGGCATCGTCGTTGAGCGCTTTGGGGGCTGCACGTCCCTTCATCGAGCTTGGGTTTCGATCGCGTCAGCCTCGTATAAATAACCGATCAGCATTTCCCGCAGCATGGAGACAGGGGCCCAATTGCACCACCTTCCTCGCTATGAGAAGAAGCGCCTGGTCAAGGGCTGGCACGCCACACAGCCTCTGTCCGATCCTTCTCCAGCTCCTTGGGATCCGAACGATGGATCAATCGGGGTGACAAGTGCAGGCAGCATGCGATCGCTGTTCGCTACTCCCCCGGGGGCGTTGGAGTACGAAGGTCAGCGAACAGCTACAAGGAGAACCACCCCAGACTTGTTCAGCGCCAACTGCAGTCAACAAACCGAAGAGAAGCTGCCCAAGACGGTCGGCCAGGTGAAGCACGCGTACCGTGCGCGTGCTAGAAAACTAGAAGCGCGTGACGCATCGAAGGCCATCCGCCAACGAGAGGAGTTTCTGGAGGTGAGAAGAGGACCAAAGTGGCGAGAAGAGCTCTCCAAGACAAAGAAAAAGCCTCAACAACCAGAGCTCGTCGAATGTCCACAAGAAAGCATGAAAGACGAAGAGAAGGAGGGGACCATGGAGGTGGCCGCTTCCCCTCAAGACGAGTTTGGAGGAGAGCTCCAGCTGATGAACCTGCCCGTGGACGACGTTGTGGTCAGTGCAGCGTACCGCGACGATATTCTACGTCGGATCCGCCATCATCTAGTCAATGGCGGCGAAGTCCTGCTCCAAAGCGACTGCGCCAGCTCCAAGGAGACCGTGAGCAGCACTCGTCTCATGCTTCAAACACTCTGCACCCAGAGCCTCGCGTACTGTGTCCGCGACCAAAACGTCGTGCCCGACGTTCTCCTCCAGCCGCAGTCTACAACACGTTTAACTCTCCGCCTACTGCCCCGCCACAGAAACATGTAGCCATCTTCACATTGAAGTTGCCTATTATCTTGTCCCTACAGTACAAGAGCAAAAAACAAACATGCTCCCCAACCCTATTACCCCTCATAACTAATACTCCATATCCATCCTTTCATCTTCCTGGTCACTTCGCAAACCTCCAGCCTGGAATGAACGCGGCTTCGGGCGTGCGCGTGATGGCCGGCGGCTGCCGCCTACTGGGCGTGGCGCTGGTCGTGGACGACATCAGCAAGGGCTGCAACCTGGCCTTCCGGTACCCGGCACCCCAGCGAGAGCGCGTCCAGCTTCCACACGCTACCGGCTCCACTATTGGCCAAGCTCTTCCGGCCCAAGAACGCGCTGTGCAACGCCAGCTTCGAGCTCGTGGTGGACGACCTGCGCTTCGTGAGCCACCCGGTGCTGGTCTCGCGCCGGTTGCCGGCCGCTGCGCCTGCGGACGGGTCGTCCTCGACTCCACCTACAGTTGTAGAGCAATCTACTTTGAACAGCGGCACCACAGTAGCAACGGGCAACGAGACCACCATGTTCAACATCATCTTTGCTCTAGAAGACCGTCCTCCCCAAGTGTCCAGGTCTGCCGACGCCATGGACGGCACAATTGATACACAATTATTGCCATTGCAACAGGCCGATGAAGAGGAACTATTGGCCAGGAGACGCAGCAGCGCCCAGGCCTTCCACACTGTCGCGGCGCAGCTTGCCAATGGCCTTCTGCACGAGGAGCTTCGAGTGGGCTTCGTGTCCAAAGAGGTGAGGGAGCTGCTGCAATTGAGGGACGAGTTGGCGCAGAGTGAGCAACGCAATGCTGGGGGGAGCAGTAGTGGAATTCCAGGAGTGACCAGTGGCAACAGTATCAGTGCTGCGGTGGCGGCGGGGGCCACGAGTGGGAGCAGTATCACGAGCAATGCTGGAGGGGGAGGACCAGCTACCAGTGGCTCGAGCTTGATGCACCATCATCACCATCGGAAGGACGGGGAGAACGGCTCGTCGACGGTGGAGGTGGACCCGCAGACGTTGATCGACGTGTCGTTGGGCAAGAGCGTGCTGGCGAATGACTTGAAGCGGGTCTTCCATGGACTGGAGGAGTCGGGCGCTGCTCACGTGGTGCTCAATGGCTGGGTCAAGTTGTCCCTGACGCTGACGGATGCGGTCACGGTGAGGATGGCAAGTTTAAGACCGTACCATACGCTGCTGCTGCTCACGGACAAGGAGGATATTCTGAACAAGCTGCCGGCTGATCATGCGCGACAACTTCGAGATCTGGTGGAGGTGGTGAACCCGCTGAAGAGCTTCCAGGACCTGGCGCTGGAGACTGGAGTCCCCATCCACCAGGTCTTCCGACTAGCTGCGCACCTGGTTTACTGGGGATTTGGACGCATCGTGGACGCGATCACGCTGTACAACATTTACCAGGTCAACTCCAAGGCAGATCTACACATCACGTCACCACTGGCACAGGAGTTCCGGCGGAAGTTCGCGCCCTATGAACTGGGCGAGGTGCTGTCTACGTTCTCTGGCTCGAGGCGTATTGGCGAGTACATGAAGACGCTATCGACAGCCAAGAAGACCGAGTACATCCACATGCTGATCTGGCTGCTGCAACAACGCTTCATTGTGCAGCTCCATCGCTACATCTACTTCATGATCCCGTCCGATGGAGACTACGCAGCTGAGCTCGGTAATGGGTCCGGGAACTCTCTGGGCAGTTCGTCACCTGCGCTAATGGCATCAAGTTTTCGTCGACAGCGTGTGAACAGCAGTGCGACCAACACAAGCGCACCTGGCAGCGTGCCTAGAGCACAGACTCCACCGATGAATCCGGCTGCCATGGCACTGCCATCACCTCCGACTGCTCCACTGGGAGACGATAATCCTGCTGCAGATGGACGTGGAGGCAACAACGTGCCGATGGCGCAGGTTATGAGTGTGGCGAGCCAGTTGCTGTTTACAGATCAAGAGCGCGCATACCTGGCCAAGATTGCCAAACCGAACCCGGTGTTCACCTTGTTCAAGCGGCTGTGCGTCTACTTCCACGGAGAGCACCACATCGAGGAGATCATGTGGAGAGAGAACCTCTCGCGCGGCGAGCTGCGCACTGTCATGAGCACGTACCAGGATATCATTGTTTGCTGTCTCCACGAATGATTTGATGATGTAAGAAAGCCCGCGCGTGTCAAGTGAAAGATGAGAGTCCGCTGTGTTACAAGGTTGACACTAGCTCGAGTCGATCGTTAGCTGTAGACCTGGCGTTCAGTCACAGCCAACTCACCCTTGCGCGTGAGCAAATATTAAACTGTCGATTTGGTTGTACTTGGCGCCTTTTGAAGAGCATTTTACACTGCGACGGCAGCAGACTGTGACGAGGACTCGGCTGCTGCGCCTCGCTCCTTTAGCAGGTCCACAACCTCCAAAATCGTCTCGCGGTACGCCTCCTGTTCCAGCAAAATCCCACTGACGTGGCCCGTTTTGATCGTCCGGAAGTGCGCAGGCTTCCACTGCTCACGCATGCGCTGAGACGCAACAACAGGAGGGGACGAGTTAGATTTATGGCAAGCAGAAGCTAATGGTTGAGCTAAACTCACCTCCCACTGAGGCTCCGTGAAGCCAATGTACTCGTCTTCCGTGCCGTAGACGAACACGACAGCATCTGAACGGCGGGGAGGCAGGAAGTTGTCGATGTCCGTGATCGAGAGGAATAGCCTCATGCGTTTCTTCGCTTCCTGGACTGGGTCCAGCTCCGCGTCCAAAGTCTCCGAATCCTCAGCCCCAGTACGTGTATCACCAACAGCGTCGGCCAGCTTTTCGTACGACTCGGCCACAGCCTGACCCGCCAGCATTTTATCCAGCATCTGCAGCTCGTGGTGTTTGTAAAGCGAGCGCCAGTTGCAGGACCCTGAGAGCAAGCCATCAGCAAATACTGGCACAGCTGAGGGCGGCGCCAGCCAAGCTGTGGCACCCACGTCTCCAGGGAAAACTGAAGCGACCATCGCAGCGTGCAGCCCACCCATGCTGCTGCCAGCAATCACCAGTTGGGAGTAGCCGTGGTACTCGCGGAAGTGCTCTAGCAATGACTTGGCCTCCTCGATCGTGGCTTGTCCCAAAATCGGCAGATCGCTCACTCTACAAACACAAGAGAGAAACTCAGTGACTAAACAGCTACATCAAGCCGTAAAGAGGGGCATTCTACCTTCGCAGCTTGGATCCCTTCTGCTGAGGCGGTTTGCGCTTCCCGTAAAAAGGTCCTTCCAGAATCTACAACCACGGTAGAAGCACGAGAAACAATCGTCAAGGACTCAAAAGCACCCCGACGCCATACATACACACATATCTGCCTTCAACCTCCACTTACCAGAGTAGCAACGCCCATTCTGGCGAGTGGGATCGCAACCGATGTCCTCCGGTGCAAGAATCCGTGCTCTCCCGTTCCCGGCAGCAGCACTGCGTCACACCCGAACGGTTGGTTACTCTCTCTCTCTCTCTCTCAAAAGTAAGATCTTCACCTGATCCCGCTCTCACTTACCCACAAGAGGTCTATCCTTGCCCCCGCGGGGCACTCTACCGTCCTCCCGTTCCCAGTCCAGCGGCGTCACGAGCTCACAGAACGCATCCAGACTCTGCTCGGGCAGCAGCTGCTGTGCGTTGCCCAACGTACTGCGAAACCTGCCCTCTCTTAACGCAACTTTAGCCACCAACAGCTCTCTGACCTTGCCCCAATTAGGCTCCCCCTCCTTCAGCGCCACGACGTCGCTCATGCGTCGGCTCTGCAGCAGCTCCCGAATCCGCTTCGGGGTGTTGAGGTCCCCCACCCATCGGAGAAGAAGCCGTTCGGGAACAGCACCGGGTTCTGCGTGACTGCGGCGGCCGCGCGGTCCAAGTAGCGGTGGTGCGAGGCCGTGACGCCGTCCAGCAGGCGACTGGGAGAACGAAGTAGAGCGGCGAGCAGCCCCACGGATGTAGAGCGAGAATCCCCGGCGTCTGGAGCTGCAGCAGCCACCGCCAGCGATTCAGCTGCGACCCGGTGGGCAAACGCATGGACTTTGAGAGCAGGAAGGGGCTTGGGACGGAGCTGGACGGGGGACGAGATATAGACACCAGCACTAGCTATAAGAGTGGCGGCCGTGTGTGGCCGAAGCTGTTCCTCTGGTCGGCCGCCGCGTTTCGCTGTTGAAGGCGACAACGGACGCGTCGGATTGGACGAGAGAGAGAGGTACAGTGTACCGCACTACACTTGGTTTTTGTATGAACGTGGTAATCTTCAACCCTAACTTCTAGAAGATCGAGTTTGACGGGGGATATAGAGGCGTGATGTACTACGATGCGATGCCGTAGGGTGCGTGCCGACGGGCACAAATGTAAAGTTTGCATTCAAGCTTCTCCGTTGCCAGGGTGTGGCACCACCCTGGCGTAGCAAGAGTAATCTAGCGGTATCATGGTTAGTGCAAAGAAGAAGATACCCGCGTGCAAGTCAGCTTCCGACAAGTGAAAAGAACATTAACTCTTTTAGTTCAAGATAAATACTTAAAAAATTCTGACTTTATAATGGAGATTTCCGGGAGGAGAACAAAAATAGCTTTCTAGAGGAGGAAGCACAAGATGAAACCAACGAACGAGGTCGCACGAGGACTCTTCTCGCGGGCACATAACCTTCCACGCGTACATGGATTACATGGACACGACAACGGGTGCCACTTAATTGTGAGTATAATTCACTGACTTCTGAGTAATTCGGCATTAGGGAATATGCCATGTCTGGCATCGCCACCTTGGACCAGACCGGAGGATGATACAGTGTGAATGGATCTGGGGAAGTAACGCGTCAATCCACTTATGCGGGTGTGAGTAAGCGAATAAAAAAATCAAGCGTCATCTTGTAGAAGAAAACACAAGAAAAGTTGATCTAAAGCGTTTGTAGCACGTTATTTGTATTCGTGAATGGCATCCCAACTAGCAACGTCTTTAGAGTTTAGACAATACTTTCAAGTTGACGCAACGCAAGAGTGTAATAAAGTTTATGTGCTCGGAATTTCGAGCACATTACTCATTACATATATGTACGAAAGTTCGCGAAATGTAGCCAAAAGTAAGAATGCCCCTCGACAACGGGTACCGGGTAACAGTAGTCATTAACTTGATCTGCTAGTGAGTGATAGAGCAGCAAACATACAAACGCGTTGGCAAAACAGCACTAACTGTGACTCACAGTTAGTTACGCAGGACAACCACAAAGTGAAGCCCCTGTCTGCTTTGAAGACTCAGGACACGGCTTCTCACAGCTATTAGTCTATCTAACAAGCACACAGGCCTTTGCGTAAAGTTCGCGTGAAGTTTGCGACATTGCTCTCACATTTTGGCAATGAACACGAATGGTACAATATACTTAAATTGTACCAATTATTATTATTGGCTGCCTTCATACATGTATTGCCGTTATTACTACTGCAGCTTTGGCTTCGCAATACAATTTCATACTGTATTGTCCGACCCCTGATTAGCATCCTTTTGGCACCTTTAGAAAGTGTCATTTCCGATCCAAATCGGGCTCGAGGCACGACTTGAGCAGCTTGCATACAATGACTCCATACTACGAGCACTAACTACATGTAGTGCACTAACTAGGAGGGCAAACTGGATGCAAAGCACAATACATGCACGCGATATAATCGAATGAGGGCTGTCTAGCACTGCTAGACAGCTAGACTAGCAGCCATACATATCGCTAAATACTGCTATCCTAGTATAAGACAACTAGGTCGTCTTCGACTTGGCTGGGAACACCTGTGGTATAAAACGCACAGTACCGGTGCCAATTGCCGTGTTAAGGGAGAACTGACCCGCGTGATTCAATGGCGTGGCCCCTGCGGGGCCACACCTATGGATATCGCGCGTGCCGCAGTTCACTTTCTGAAGCTGGTGCACGGGGCTGTTGATGTCGATGTGCATTTTCTGCCTCAGTCTATCTGCTGAAAATTGCGTTAAACCTGCTCGGTCGACATCCTTCTGGCTCGTGTAGCACGAAGGTTGTGCCGTTACGCGTTACGGTCACGCAATTAATCCGTTGGGAGCTGTCCACCTCCTCATTCTTCGGGCGTTCCCAGTATAAAGTTCTCAGATAATTGATAATTGCTAGCCCCTCCCGCCTGAATTTAGGGTACCTTCAAGGGCCCTAACATTTGCATCACCTGGAAAAAATAAACGGAAAATATAGCGCCCATGTTTTCGGCCAGAGAGGGTGAAATTGACTCAAATCTATCAGGAGCGTCTGAGCAAAATCGACGCCAGCAGCATTTAAAAGGCACGAGGGGCCTGTAAACTTCACCCCAGTGCCGTGGCTGGCCATGGTATTCCCTGCTCAACGCGGGGTCGGTCTTCAGAGCCCGCGCAGAGCAACGTTTGGCAGCTTAAGGTCACCTTATCCCATGGGCTTTGCAGTGTTGTTGGCGGCCATGACACCCGTCCCACAAGCCGAACATGTTTAGCCATGTCTCAACATGTTTGTCCATGTTTGAGATTTCTTACTTGTTTTCAATATGCTTACAACCCTAGCCCGTTTAAAAAACATGGGCTGTATCAACGGCCAAAAATAAATGCATCGGAAGGACAAAATGATCCATTTCATTCGGGAGCATCAATAGGAAAACTTAATCCATCACGTCTTGGAAAAAATAAATGCATCAACAGGAAAGAATGAGGAAATCCCTTATCGACAGACTATCTTCTCCTATTGTCGTGGCACCCACGGTACTACAATGCTCGAGGCCTCCTGTGCCGCCTGCTGGAAAGCTGACGCTCCTTTTGCTGGCTGCAAAGGCTGTTAGTGCCAAGAGGACCAGGTCGCGTCGACTTCAGCAAGGTCCTTGATGGCCCCGTGGCACTTCCGTAAATTGTTGAGCTTGTTCCTGCCGTTGCCACCACCGACTCAACTCGGTCGACACTTCAGAGCGGCCCCTAGCGCTGCCAGCGCGAGGGCCTCCAACGAGTGCCGCCGCGCTGCGCGACAGCAATATGGATTTTACCACTGTCAATAAAATTATCCGTTTATGTAGTGCCCAAGACTGGAAATATGTGATCCAAGTTGATGCATTTATTTTTTCCTGGCAAATATTAGGGCCCTTGGCGGTAGCATAAGAAGGAAATGGCGGTGGAAATCGCTCTGCTGTCGACTCGACGCCAGAATTGCCCGCACTATTCTATGTAGGCGTGCTCTTGTAATGTGTGATGCTAACACCCCCGGCTGTTTTTTTACTTCTCGTGTTCGCGGAAGTCGACTGTATCTTTACGGCAGCGCTTAGGCGGGCGGCTCCAATTCGTGAGGAAACTCCAAAACCCGCATATTTGAGTTTCAAATCCACAAAACCCGCATACTTCTACAAAACCCGCATACCGGCATCTGATTCCCACATGTAAGCGGCGCGCTCGAACACTACGTTTGCTCGAGCGCTGCCTTTGCCGGTAGTCGTGAGAATTCGACATGGTTTGTCCTGGGTTTACGACCGCACGCTGCGCGCACGGCTCGTAAACCGCAGGCTGGGTGCATACAGCGCTGCCTTCGGCAGCGAAATCAATTGATAGAGCAATAAACTATCACCCTGCACGCGCTCCGCGCGATCCCAAAACCCTTGCTGGCAAGGCGTGAACCCTACCGCGCTTGCGCGCGGGATTCGGCTCGCTTCGCTTCGCTTAGCGCTAACTTTATTCAGTGTGCAGTGCTCTGGACTTCTGGAATCAGATGCCGGTATGCGGGTTTTGTAGAAGTATGCGGGTTTTGTGGATTTGAAACTCAAATATGCGGGTTTTGGAGTTTCCTCCCAATTCGTGTGAGTGTCGCGCATGGCGATCACGATTGAATCGATACCTACACTATACAAAAAATGATGCTGTGCTTATAATTTGTACAAGTACTTTTAAGTAAAAAGTTTGAAGTACAACCCCCTTTTTTGTTTTATCACTGTCGCGCGGAAACAGGGTACAATTGGAGGTTAGCTGTAAGTACATGTACTTTTCGTATCAGTTGCTTACCGTGTACTTATATTTTCATCCTCGTACAAATGGCGATTCGCACGAAACAATACCGCAATCTGTGATGACCGGCATAAGCAAAACATTATTAGGATCTGAATGTATCGCAACTGGCATGGACAAAGCATTTTTGCGAGCGACCGCAATATTTTTCTATCGTGCGTAGCCCACCATTCCTAGTACTGTAGCCTGCTGCGTGCGTGCGTACGCGATACACGCCCTGCCCGACGTCCAAACTCCGCAAAACAGAAGCTCTCGCACGTTTCATTCCGCAATTTGCTCTGAAACCCCACAAGCAAAACCCAACCACTCCCTCGACCTAGTTTTGCCGCTGCGCCCTCAAGCCCCCGCTGTCAGTATGCGCCCCACTTTCATCTACGCGCTGGTCATTGCGGTCACTCTCCATGTCAATGGTGTGTCGGTATCTTCGGCTAAGGACACCAACGCTGTGATCACGAACGATGCGTCGCCTGCTACCACCGATGTAATCGAGGCGAATGGCGGACGGATGCTTCGCCGTGTCGAGACGGACGAAGACGACATCGGCGAAGAGAGAGGTTTTTCCTTGAAGAAGATTTTCGCGAAGCTCAACCCAGCCAAGCTTAAAAAACATGCCGCAAAAATCGAAAAAACTCTGAAGGAAGCAGGCGACCACGAGGCTTGGCTCAAATGGGAGGCACTGAAGATTCAACACGGCATTAAATAGTTGATTTGCAGCGGCACATGTGGGGTATGACCACTGGCACGTGAATCTTCGCGAATTAGTGTCTCCACTAAATGCTATCACTTGGTGCGAAATAAAAACTGTGAAAAAAAAACTTTTCTGTCGCTTCGAGTTTTGTTACTTGAGTAGTATGTTTCTTGGTGTAAGTGCATGCATGTACTTCAAAGTACATGTAGTGGCAGAAATGGATGGCCCCGACAGTGCATTTCAGATGAGTATTTTTTTTCAAAGACGCACTTTCTTAAAGCCTTCGTACCAGGCCAGCACTGCGCAGATACGCAGCGAAGGCAACGAGCGGTGAATACCAATGCCCCAAATAATACCTACTGCGGGGCACGTTGGCGAAAGGGACGGCTTGAAATTGCCGGAAAGGACGTGATGGTGTACCTAGAGAGGCCCCACGGGTTGTCACCGCATCAACAAACGGAGATCTGCGGTGCGTATCGAGCTCAGTTATTAGAACGCCAAGTGAATATATATCAGCATTCTCCGAGAGCGATCCACCGGCCAGAACTGCTGGAGATGTCCCTCTACTCCACTTGGGCCTGTGCGAGCGCTTGTGCTGTACTGATCGTAAGCCCCAAAGCCTGCCAACTTCGCGTCCACTGTAGCCGAGAGCAGTACCGTCTTGGTTTTGACATCGCCGTAAATAGTACGATGGTGGTGAAGGTAGACCAGACCTCGCGCGATGTCGAACAAAACCTGCATCTTCTCGCGCTTCCAAGACAGAGGGAAGCGCATGAAGTCTTCATACGCTTCCGCTTGATCTCGATTCGGATTCGACTGGCGCAAGTAGTCATGGAGATCTCCCAGCTCCAGATCCTCCGTCAAGCGACAAAAAAATTGTAGCAAACTCCAGGCAACGCCAGAAACTTAGGATACCTGGGTATTGCAGCTGCACTGAGTCGAATGGATCGCGCACAAACGCCTTCACCTCGCTCCAAGTTTTTCTTTGTTCCTTGGACTTTGTCATTACTAGGGCTTGGAGACGCGAGGCTTTCAGCAGTCAAAGCTAACAATAACGACAGAGGAGGCGATTCCGAGGCTGTTGGAATGGAAGACAGCATCTCGATGAAATCGTGCATCGAATGAGGGTTCCCAAACACGTCCTCTCGGTTGATCACCGGTTCATTGCGCGGTTTGGCAGAGCTGTTCATAATATTGTAGCTGCTGGTGCTACTCAAACTGAGTTGGTGTGCCGCTGAATTCTGCAGATCAACTTTCTTCTGCTCTGATCGGCGGCGGAGATAAATTACGACGGCAACTGCCGTCACGAGCAAAGCAGCGGCTCCAACAATCAGCGCGGGAACGGTTTGATGCCAGTCGCCAGGTGTAGTATCATCTCGTTGCAATCTGGTCACGTTGGTATCATCCATTGCGCTGTTAGCACTGTCGTACTGGATGATAGCGTTCTTGTCGGAGCTGGAGCTATCTGATGCAGTCTCTTTGGTTGCGTATTGCTGCTTAGAAAGCCTATCCACATACTCGTCCAACCACTTGGTCATCAATGAAGAGCTCTTCGGTCGACACCACCGATCATCAGACGCACGATACTCGATACACGGAATTATCAGCGACGACATCGCGGCTTCGGATGAACACGTTTGTGCTGAGTACGCCACGTCTTGGAAGTCGCTATCAGTGTGAATAGCAAACAAAATCGCTGAACGACCCGCCGAGCTGTTGCTCCAAGTGTGACGTCGCAGCAATGGCTCAGGTACCTTGGTTTTGTTGAAATCCGACAACTTCACCCCGGTGGTCCACACAGGAGCCGCGTTTGCCTTCGACTTCACCGATGAGCAAGCACACTGCACGATATCATCAATCTGACTGGGTCCACAATCGGCTGAAAAGCTCCAAGCTATCGTTGTACTGTCATTTGTCGAGCAGCTTCCAACGTCGCAACCTGCTGCTTGTACCTGCTGAGTCTCCAGTGCAAGATCATCCATGGTAGCTCCAAAGCTGCTGGGATCACAACGCGTGTAAATTTGTGCGAGAGCTCCACCGTCTCCGAGCACATATCCGCCACTCCAAAGCAGTGCACGCTGGAGAAGACCAGGGAGAGCATCAAATCTCAGTCCGAAAGGCTGTAGCTTCGCAGTGACCTCGTCTGGCACGTCTTGATCGACCAGAATTGGCGTATTCGCGGTATCCAGCGCGCTGATTCCGTCGTGAATATGACGATAGGCACTCACAAAGTCCGTCGAGGCGTTGGTGAGCGCGATACTCGTCAAGTGGAGAGAGCTCAGCGTGAAGATCGCCAACACGCGCTCAAGAAGCGGAGGTGATGACCTTGCCATTGCTGATGATACCTGACTGCCAGGTGTTTGAATAGTGCGCGATTCTTGAGTCAGCGCCGACGAGCGATACGAAGCGCGCTTCACTCTGACTCCATTGGATTCAATTACTAGTACAGTAGTTCGTCAAACAATAAGCGTGGCTGGGACGCAGTCAAGACAACCGTCTTGTTCTTTGTCAAGACATTACACATTCTGGCGACTGCTGGCCGGATAATTCCACACCACTACTGTAGCAAATTTCCATACAACTCGCACTCGGCGTCTTCGCAGAATCAGCGTACCAGCGAAAGCCGCGCAGAACTGAACTGCAACGCATGTCATTATCATTTGTAAGATTCCTTTATCGAAAAACCCAGAACCAGCTGCGAAACCAGAAGAACGCTGCTACTCACCCGTCCACGCTATCGAGCCGCTTCATTTCCGCGCCAGAAACGTGAATCCTTGGAACGGGATCAACCGCGGGTGTCCGTCAGCGAACGGGTCGGCGCTGTCACTCTTATCACTCCCTCCTTCCTGGTAGAAATTCTCCTGCGCGTCCTTCTCCAGCAACTTGGTCAGCGTCTCCTGGAACTCCTCCTGCGTCATCCTCTCGAGGAACTTGGCTGCGAACGGGCTGCTCATCATCCCCTGCAGCATCGTCTTAGGATCCTCAAACACAATCGTGTTGCGTGCTGCGATACACCTGGACGTCCTTGAGCCTGGCCTCCTGCAGCTCCGTCGAGATTCTCACTCGGTCAGTCGCTGCAATCCCGCGACGCCAGTGACCATATACCAAGCTATGTTAACAAAATCACCACCGTCTTAGCTAAGGACAGACGAAAGGCCGCACTTCGTATTGACTGGCTCGCTTTATTAGTGTCTACAAGTATAGCGCTGCTCAGTACAGAAACATGTTGGCAATGGTAAATAATGCATGCATAATACCAATTGATAAGTCTGCCTGCAAAGCCGTTAAAGCCGATACCAATTGTTTTCCAAAACTGTACGTAAGCTTACGATTTCCAATGCATGGCATGCATTGCATGCTTTGGCGAAATTGTATGTGACAAGCGTCCCCTTAATCTATCTCCCAGACTCTACAACGTACCTAGTTGATGTCCTATTAGTCGTTTGTGTATATTTTGGACTTCGCTGTTGAAATGCTGCAATTCGGCAAACTCCACGCGCTGGTGAGCTTGAGCATCGTGCATCGTCCTTGATGCCCATAGTCTGATCCAATACTGGATGAGTAAATGTAGTTACTTGTGGACTTTGGAGCACGTTGTAGAAAAAAAAATGTGAACGATGAACGGCGTATCACCTAGAGCGCGCTGGTGTGACTGATATTAGACGGTTAACGAAGGGTTCGTGGATATGAATAACACTAGCTGAGCAACTCGAGCCGAGGTGCTGGTGGGCCGACCACTTGCATACGGTAAACCGCACATGACGACGTCCTGAAAGCACCAGCTAAAGAAACAGTAGTCAAATCTATTATACTGGGGCTTTTAGTTTGGTTTGTGCATCAAGCTTCTCCGTTGGCGCAAAATTCCAAAAGCTAAGCATTGGACCCGTGTGGTGGGTCCCGGGTCTGAAGGGCTGAAGAGTCAATCAACGCAGGGCGATGCGGGTGGCTAGCCAGCAAAGAACTGATGCCTAGTGTATTGATCGATAGATGGAAGATTCTGGAGTGAGGCCAGAGTCTGATGGTAACCAGCTCCGTTGGACTCTGTCCAGCTAAATGTGCAGTTGGGCATACAAGTTCTAAGATATGCAGGAAGCATACCAGACACTTACAGTCTGTCCGGCCTGTGAGTGGTGTACCCATTCTCGTCAACTGATAGACGGACATTTGGGTCACCTGTTGTAGCCATGGAGTCGGCTGCGGTGAAACCAAGGTGACTGAACCTCGGCATCCACTACAACCCGACCAGAGACTCATGTACAGTAGAACGCACTGTGCCAAGCAACAATGCAAGACTGGATCAAAAGGAACATTATTTTCTGTTTCCACTCGATTTTACTACACGTAGTATTATCGATACCGAACTCGAACCAGAATGTATTTTGGCCGCGTAGCGCAATTCTAGCATGAAGTAGAGACACTGGTTCATGGAGAGGCTTGTGGCAGTGGCCATACCCCACATCCGTCGCTGTTAAGCAACTACTTAATGCCGTATTGAATCTTCAAATTCTGCAGTTTAAGCCAATCCTCGAAGTCGCCTGCTGACTTCACCGATTTCCTTATTTTTTCGGCTTTTGCGGCCTTCCTCGCAGCCTTGGCGGGGTCGATGAGCTTGATCTTCTCCAAAAGCTCACTCAAAGAAAACCCTCTCTCTTCGCCGATGTCGTCTTCATCCTTCTCGACACGACGAAGCATCCGTCCTCCATCCGCTTCGATTAAATCGGTGGTAGCAGGCGACGCATCGTTCTTGACCACAGCGTTGGGATTGTTGGCAGAAGGGAGAGAGGCGCCACTGACATGGAGAGTGGCAGCAATAACCAGCGCGACGATGAAAGGGGGGCGCATATCGGTTGTCGGTCCTTGGGTACTGGTTTTTAGCGGGCGCGTGCTAGTTTGATGTTGCACGCTTGACGGTAAGTTGCGAAGTGAGTTCGTTAGACCTAAATAAAGCTCCTTACCAGTAGGGCGTGCCGGGGGCAGCGCCCTCCAGCTCCGCACCTTGGGCTGTGCTGATGGTGAATAATAATCACCGTACGTGATTATGTTTGATTATTGTGGTTCGCAGCTTTTGTCGGGAGTTGAACCGCGTTCATAAAACCATCACCCCAAATGTCTAATCTACATATTACCAAAATAACTGCAGTTTCGCGGTTTTGGCGTGATTTTTTTTCGTTTGAGGAAATGTTTCCTTAAGTGGCCGGTTACTCCGAAGTTGAGGTCCATTTTTTGCTTCGTTTGGTGCTACAGGCGAGACGATATGTAACCGAGCCTTATGCATTGAAGACATGGAGTTATGTGTTTGATATAAATTTTAGAAATGAAAGTAGCGTTAGGTTTAGAGGCATAAATGTTATTTATATTGAATCATTCGTAGACTACATGTAATCCACAATTCACAGCTGTTTGCTGTCACAGTTACATTTCACAGCTGTTTGCAGTCACAGTTACATGTACCGTCGAGGGCGCATGAATTTGCATATCGCGCCCTAAATAAATGTATCATGCGGCCGAAATGATACATTCCAACAGGGTCGTGAATAAATGCATAGTGGGTGTCCCTGCATGTCGCACCCATTTTAGGCTTTGCCAGACTATGTCGGCTCGCAACCAGCAGCAACACCTCGACTACACCGCAGTCATGCGGCTTGGCTGTTGGCCCAAGCCCAGCCTAAATGACCGGTCATCGTCCTCATGGCATCCTCTTCATTCTTATCAATTTAGGCCTCTCGTTGCTGTACGCCACTGGTACTTGTATGCAGCCTGGAATTCTAGAATCCCGCACCGTTTTTGTAGTAGCGCCCTCAATAATACATCGGCACGGCAAGAATAAATGTATCATTTCGGCCGCATGATACATTTATTTAGGGCGCGATATGCAAATTCATGCGCCCTCGACGGTACCACTTTCGGGTCAACGTCACAACAGCATACTAAATGCACGTGTATTACCGTAGTAAGCTGTTTTGTACTTCCCATTTTCAACAGCTTTTGTAGGTAGGCTCAAAGCAAAGTACTCGAGTGCGAAACTGTTGCAACAACTCATGGCGAGTTAGTATATTTTTTAGTTAGGCGCGGTCTGCAGTACTGGTGGCAGTGTGTCCCCCCCCCCCATTTACTTCTTTTTAGTCTCACCAGGCTTATGCAAGTATTCAAACAAATACATGTATTTATCGAAAGCCAGTGCACAGAATACGTGTGCCTGTTGGTTGATAGTACGTAAATAATAATAACAAATACATACCGCAGTGACTACATGTCTATTTCACATAGTCATCGTCGAGTGTAGATTTTGTCAGAGGCGGTGACACGTTGATGAAAGCAGTACATGTATCATCAAGATAGGCACCTGTGGTGTCGCATAGGTAATTGTCGCCAGATGTCTAGAACTTCCAGTGGAAGAGTGCGGGCTGCTCAGCTCTACTTCCGCGGCAGCCAACACGTCGCAGGATGTTCAGGAATACTAGATGCAGCGCTCACTCCGAGTGCGGCCGGTGTTACCGTAACAGTGAAAAATAAAAAAATAAAAAAGACACGTTGCAGGATGTCGCTGACTCCGGTGTGAACAATCCGAGTCGGGGTTGGAGGAGCCTAAATAATACTATAGTAGTCCGAGAACGAGGAGATGAGCCAGGTTGCCGAGTCTGATGGCAACGAAGTGTTACATGTACGTACCGGCTAACGAACTGGCTCGAATGTAAACCCTTTCCAGATACTAGTGCGTGTACTGTAGAAGCCCGAATGATAAGGCTATTATTATACTACCGTTTTTGAGCACTTGGGCACGTTGCCACGACCTTCGCGCTGAGCTTTTTCCACTTTACGAGTATCCTGCTAGCCACTCAACGACTTTGTATAGCGTAGTGCACTAGTAAATTGCGGAAAGCGCAACTTATAATTACGGGTAGTTTACGAGACGGATTACGGGACGGCATAAAAGGAAATGGATTACGTACGGGACCGTTTACGGAATGCGAGGGCATACTTTGTCACTCAAATACCGCAAAGCTTAGGGCCGTTCTTACACCATTTCAAGGTCAAATTGAGAGAAGTCGTGCTTCAAATTGAGAACCGCCAAAATCAAAATGAGAAAACCTCCAAGCTTAAATATGCATATCATCTAATCACCTTCAAGACCGAATATATGGTACAGAGCAACTGACTTGCCCACTCTATGTCGATCAGAAAATTCCCTCCGGAAAATTTTGGCTGTGACAGTGCCCTTTTTCTTGATCTCTCTTGTTTTGATTTTGGTCGTTTTTGTTTTGATTTTGACTTCTCTCAATTTGACCTTGAAATGGTGTAAGTTTCCGGGAGCTGGGACCGGGACGAACGTAACGTCAAACTTGATTATCGTATGCATTTTTAAGTTCCTGGTTCTCAGGATCTTCCGCGAACCAGGATGAAAGGAAAACTCGACCAGATAGCCCTTACACACGCACAACGTAATGATATATGTTTGGCGCGCGTTTGTGAAGAAATGAAGTAGCTATCCGAAAGTCCCACTTCTCGACCACACGAAATGACGAAAATGACGGGACCGGGACAAAACGACCTCGAAAATAAACCCTACCCATGTTCGGAGAGCCAATCAAATCGATTTATTTCGTCCCGGGATTTGAACGGGCCTTAGGTTAAAAAATCAAGCTTAGATCACACTTATGCGTCTTCTTTCACTTCATTGTATTGCACTTTGCAGGGTTTAAAACCCCACACAGCTCTGTAATGGTCTCTAATGTAAGCTTTACGTTGGCGAAAAAACCCCGAACATTCGTATTAATCTAAGGAATGACAGGCTGCCATTGAGAGTCATTCAAACGTGTTGCTGACCCGACATGAGACTCGCAAAAACTTCCAATGACGCGCAACCACCCTATAGTGCTGTTATCTGTGCATACAGGTTTTGTAGCAGTGACTATGCTGACAATTTCCAGTGATCTACGAGTGTAAATTTCGTCGGGTGGCTGCGCGCAAGTGTTGTATCAGTCTCATTAGAGGTCCGAAAATATTGTATTGAGCACACAATCAGACCGTAATAAAAATTACAATTTAGTGTGAAGCAATAATAAAAATTGCCGCAATATCAATATATTGGGGTCTAATTTTGAGGCAAAAGTATAGAATAAGTACTATGAGCCCCCCTGACAAACTGGTGAACCTGGCAATGGACACCCGAGCCAGTCGACAGATGCGGAGACCGACCAAAACCGACTTGGAGCAGCGATTTACAGGCATTTGTTCACTGCTGCACAACAATATTGCTAAGCGCGAACAAGAGTGGTTTGCATATGTTCAGGTGTCTAGAGTAGTGCTGCTGTTGGGGCAGGTACCCCAACAGCAGCACTACTCGAGACACCTTAAAACACATGCATTTGCCGAGGCTGTCAACTATGTTCTGGCTTGGGTGAATATATTAGAAAAATGTTAATTGTCATTATAGCTTTACCGCAAGTATTCCACTCACACGATCGCCATTGTTGGCCGCGTCATTAGATCTAACCTTCATTTTACCGACGTATATTTGCTAATTTTGGCGTGGGCAACCTTTTTCATATTAATTGTTAATAACTGGTGCAATACTCTATTGTATTGGAGACCAAGATCTCCAATAATAAAATTAATACGGCAAAACCCAATTATTAATTGATTCGCAATTATTATTTCGGACCTCTGGTCCTCATTATCATATATCTCGTGATACAACAACATTACCGGCCATTTGCAACCCGGGTAGTATTTCTGGCGATCCGCAGCCTGTGATTGGCCAGATGCATGGTTTTGACAAGGATTTTGGCTGGTACCGTGGGGTGTCGTTTGCAACTTTCGTAGCGCACCGAGTAGCAAATACTGTTCAGTTTTGCAACCCTACGCCATACAAAAATCAAATGAGGTTGCAAAATGACGTAGTACCATGAGTTGCAAAAAACAAATTGAAGGGCGGGACATTCACGCTGTAGTATACCAGCCTTGCATGCATCATGGCTAACTTTACGGCATCAGCAGCTTCTACACGCGTGCCCTTGTGTACGAACCGGGTGCAATAATCTGGGTTTCTCTGCGCGCTAATAGTAATACTACCGCCGGGACCGTAGCAGGTTCCATTCGCAGCAATGGGGCCCCTGCACCCAGGCCACCAAAACCGCCTGCAGGGTAAAGGACAAAGTGGTGCGTGAGCTCTGTGGCTTGTGGTGCTGACACAAAGCGGCAGCCGCGCGGTAACATCAACGCCGGATCGCCGGGCGACTCGAACACTGGGACGCCTAACACTTTGGTCGCTGCGACGACTTATAAAGGCAACACTGCAGCTAGGAGCGTCTGTACGACGCTCATCGGGTTGACTTGAGGTTTTTGTGGCCATCAGCTCTCCGCTTGCAGATATATTTCACGGCAAGAAAAATGAGAAGACACGTGAAAATAAAATGAAACAGAAGATCTACAAAGAACTTGTAATGTGCCAGGTTTCTTATCAATTGGTCTGATCCACGACACCGCATGCACTCACGGTGTATTGTATCACTTACGGACAGAGCATACACGTAGTAGCAACTTGCTGCTAAGCTCTCGTTGTTGCTGTGCTAAGCACAGTGTGCTTTCCTATTTCTAAGTCAGCTCATTTTAACCAATCAACGATCGGTAGCAAAGCAAGTTGCACGCCCGGCTGGTATTTATACATTACCGGCCATTTGCAACCCGGGTAGTATTTCTGGCGATCCGCAGCCTGTGATTGGCCAGATGCATGGTTTTGACAAGGATTTTGGCTGGTACCGTGGGGTGTCGTTTGCAACTTTCGTAGCGCACCGAGTAGCAAATACTGTTCAGTTTTGCAACCCTACGCCATACAAAAATCAAATGAGGTTGCAAAATGACGTAGTACCATGAGTTGCAAAAAACAAATTGAAGGGCGGGACATTCACGCTGTAGTATACCAGCCTTGCATGCATCATGGCTAACTTTACGGCATCAGCAGCTTCTACACGCGTGCCCTTGTGTACGAACCGGGTGCAATAATCTGGGTTTCTCTGCGCGCTAATAGTAATACTACCGCCGGGACCGTAGCAGGTTCCATTCGCAGCAATGGGGCCCCTGCACCCAGGCCACCAAAACCGCCTGCAGGGTAAAGGACAAAGTGGTGCGTGAGCTCTGTGGCTTGTGGTGCTGACACAAAGCGGCAGCCGCGCGGTAACATCAACGCCGGATCGCCGGGCGACTCGAACACTGGGACGCCTAACACTTTGGTCGCTGCGACGACTTATAAAGGCAACACTGCAGCTAGGAGCGTCTGTACGACGCTCATCGGGTTGACTTGAGGTTTTTGTGGCCATCAGCTCTCCGCTTGCAGATATATTTCACGGCAAGAAAAATGAGAAGACACGTGAAAATAAAATGAAACAGAAGATCTACAAAGAACTTGTAATGTGCCAGGTTTCTTATCAATTGGTCTGATCCACGACACCGCATGCACTCACGGTGTATTGTATCACTTACGGACAGAGCATACACGTAGTAGCAACTTGCTGCTAAGCTCTCGTTGTTGCTGTGCTAAGCACAGTGTGCTTTCCTATTTCTAAGTCAGCTCATTTTAACCAATCAACGATCGGTAGCAAAGCAAGTTGCACGCCCGGCTGGTATTTATACATTACCGGCCATTTGCAACCCGGGTAGTATTTCTGGCGATCCGCAGCCTGTGATTGGCCAGATGCATGGTTTTGACAAGGATTTTGGCTGGTACCGTGGGGTGTCGTTTGCAACTTTCGTAGCGCACCGAGTAGCAAATACTGTTCAGTTTTGCAACCCTACGCCATACAAAAATCAAATGAGGTTGCAAAATGACGTAGTACCATGAGTTGCAAAAAACAAATTGAAGGGCGGGACATTCACGCTGTAGTATACCAGCCTTGCATGCATCATGGCTAACTTTACGGCATCAGCAGCTTCTACACGCGTGCCCTTGTGTACGAACCGGGTGCAATAATCTGGGTTTCTCTGCGCGCTAATAGTAATACTACCGCCGGGACCGTAGCAGGTTCCATTCGCAGCAATGGGGCCCCTGCACCCAGGCCACCAAAACCGCCTGCAGGGTAAAGGACAAAGTGGTGCGTGAGCTCTGTGGCTTGTGGTGCTGACACAAAGCGGCAGCCGCGCGGTAACATCAACGCCGGATCGCCGGGCGACTCGAACACTGGGACGCCTAACACTTTGGTCGCTGCGACGACTTATAAAGGCAACACTGCAGCTAGGAGCGTCTGTACGACGCTCATCGGGTTGACTTGAGGTTTTTGTGGCCATCAGCTCTCCGCTTGCAGATATATTTCACGGCAAGAAAAATGAGAAGACACGTGAAAATAAAATGAAACAGAAGATCTACAAAGAACTTGTAATGTGCCAGGTTTCTTATCAATTGGTCTGATCCACGACACCGCATGCACTCACGGTGTATTGTATCACTTACGGACAGAGCATACACGTAGTAGCAACTTGCTGCTAAGCTCTCGTTGTTGCTGTGCTAAGCACAGTGTGCTTTCCTATTTCTAAGTCAGCTCATTTTAACCAATCAACGATCGGTAGCAAAGCAAGTTGCACGCCCGGCTGGTATTTATACAGTAATACTTAGTAGTGGCGTTGGAAAGCGCTCAGGCAGGTCGTTTGCATTTTATTATTTCGGCCATTACACGTAGCAGAAGCTTAGTAAAAAATCTGTAGTTCATGTGTTTTGCGGTACTGTGGCGGGCATCACGAGAGCTATCGGCGGCGATGAAGACACTTTGTCGTCGCTACCACTCACTTTGAGCATCAGCCGTTTCTCTTCTTCATTATACAGCGCCGCCAGGGGCGTGGGCACATCGTGGACTGCTGGTGCTGAACTCTCTGAAGTCACGGTAGGCTGTGGAATTAATACCGTCACACACGGTCCTTCTTGTGCTGGAGCTTGCACTGGGACTTCTGTTGGAGCTTTGGTAGCGTCTTCGGTAAGAGCAACTGCCGGTGCCTCCGGTCGAGCTTTGACACTCTCTTCGACGTTTGGGGCTGAAGTCGACTCAGTCTTTGGTTCTTGTACAGCAATTGCAGCACTCATTGCAGCAGTGATTCCGTCCGTAGAGTGTTTCCGTTCCTTGTGGTGCTTTGTATCGGTCGGCGTGTCTTCTTGGGGTTGGTTGTGGCAATTTTCTCCGTATAACATCGCTGCCAGCATCGGTGACGGGCCCATGTCAACTGCTGGAGGAGGTTGATACTGCTCCTCCCATAGCGTTTGGATAGGCAGCAGAACCACAAGGCGGAAGACCTTCCAGCGCTCAAATGCCGAGTTCCCCATAAAGAGCTGCGCAGAATGGGCAAACGCACTGGTGAGAGCTTGATCTAGCGAAATAGCGACGTCCAGGAATGCAGGAGGCGGCAAGGTGTTCTTCGTGTTTTGAGTCGCGATGACGTCTTGTTCAGGCACTGTTGTCCATCCAAAAGCTTGCAGCACACAGTCCAGGACGCCGCCCAGAAGCAAATGAATTCGAAGCGGGTCTGTAGGGGAGCGGAAGGCTGGCAGCTCCTTGCCGAACATGTAGGGCGAGTCCTCGAGAGCGACAATGAACAAGCGTGCGATGGCGCAGTGCAAGATCGACGCCTTTGGGAACCGCAAGATCAACTCGAGAAGTGAGTCCATCGTTCGGTTGCGAATCAAAAGCGTGTCCGCCACAGTGCAAGACACGTTGAGCACTGGGAGCATGAGGTACACAAGCTGCACGTGTGTAGGCTTGAAGCGCCGTTGTAGAGAAGCCCCATCGGAAGATGTAGACGAGAAGAACCCCAGTAGCGTCGGAAGCTGCGTGAGAAATTCGTGCCAGATTAGCGGCAGGTCTTCGTGCGGACTCCCCTGAGCGCAAGCAGTCGCCATTGAGTCTCCATTGTCTCCTACTTTTGATTGATCAGCTTGACCACTAGCACCTTTGTCTTGGATTGCTGCAGTTGCTCGACAAAATGCGGCCTTCGTGACGCAGCCGCACTGCGTCTGCTGCAGCAACGAGTTGAGAACTTTCAGTGCGTACGACTCGTTTGCGAACAACGTCGGAAGCTCACGTAAATCCCGCACGGCTGCTTCAACCAGTTGCTTCACACTGGGGCCCGACTCACTGAGGGACAGCATCATCGCAAAGCCCAAGCTGCCTTCGCGCTTCTCGTGGATGAGGTCGGTAAGTAAGTCGCAGGTAAACAACATGCGTGCGAATCGTACAGTCTCGACGTCATTTGCCACTCGTTGGTGAAATCTCTCGTGCACGCGCTCCCGGATACTCTGGACCGGATTCATCGGTGATAATTGCAACAGTGCGAGACCCACAAGCGACTCGACCTCCGGTTCAGCGTCGGCTCCGGGTAGTTCGTTACACAAACGCACCATAACATCGCGCAGCGGCTCGTAAAATACCAACAGCAGCAGCGACTCGAGGAAAGTTTTCCGCTGCCGAATACCGGCGTCGAAGAGCGTCATGAACATCTGCGGGGAGTATTGGTCCATGAATGCCGTGAGGAACCGAGAAAATGCCTCGAGTGTCATGCTGTCACGCGAGCTAAACTCGGCCAGGGTGCGAGCAACCAGAGCCCGGGGCTCGCCTTTCAACGCACTTAGAGCTGCCAAAAGCTGGTGTGAGAAGCCAGAACCGCACAAAACCCAGTGCGCTCGGAATGCCGTCGCATATTCTTCGTACGATGGCGGCTCTCCAGGTTCTCGAGCTGCTGCAGCTGTGGCCTTTGCTGTCGGTGTTGGCTCTTGGAGCATCGAGCTGACCAGACACGTCACTGGGCCAAGTAGTTAGTTTACTACATATAGAGCAACATTATGCAAGTTCTTACGATTGTCTGGAGCCATGAGGAACTCGAGCACGGGTAAATACTCGTCCGAGACAATGGTGATTTCGCCCAGCACCTTGACCATGTCCTCCTGGTGGAGCGCATCCGTCACGCTGCGCAGCGCCAGGATTTCACCCAGGCGCTCTTTCATAGCTGGAGTATCGCCCCGAGAAGCTGGCAGAGCGTGGAGTGGAATGGAGCAGCAACTCGAGGAAGCAAGCAGGAGCGCTTTTCGTCACAGAAGTTCTCCCGTCCGTCCGTCCGTCCTTCCTTCCTGCTGCGGGGGCGTTGACAAGGCAAAGGCGCCGCGCCGGCTAACAATACGAACCCTATAAATATTTTACCACGTCTCAAATTTATTTTCTCGCCCGTCCAAACGCTCTAAGGCCACCTGATTGAATTGTCGCTGGCTAAGTTGCAGCAAGCACTCCTTCACGTGTTTACACCCCAACTTGCTTACGGCAAACATCTCGTACAAGAGCATTTCTCTTGATCCAGCACAAACAACTTATCCAATACAAACTTATAATACTGTACACCTCTACAGCATACCGCCACGAGTCGTGTGCGCATCTTCTCCTCCAGCTCACTTCACAACTTGAACCCAACCAGGCCCAGCACCGACATCACCGATCCCCTCAAGGCCTCCATGGAGAAAACCTTCACGAACGCCAAGTGGTCTGCGCACGCCAAGTCGTACAGCTCCGGCTTCGCCTCGTTGACCGCTCGCTGGGCCGCCGACTCGCTGCAGGTCGCGCACCGCGAGATCCTCCACAAGCTCCAGCAGCACGAAGCCTCGAGCCCCAAGACCGCGTTCCACTTCCTGGACGTCGGCTGCGGGCCCGGCGTCTTGAGCTTCGAGTTCGCTCGTCGGTACCTCAGGCTCCCCACGGACATCCGCATCACGGCGTCGGATCTGTCCGAAGGAATGTTGCAGCAGTTGAAGGAGCAACTGCAAGAAGATTCCACGTTGAAGCCATTCGCGGACAAGTTCACCGCCTTGCAGAGCGACGGAATGGTGCTGGACCAAGTGACCGACGCGTCGGTGGACGTCGTGGGCTCCAACTTCGGGCTGGGCATCTTCCCGTACCGCAGCCGTGGGTGGGTTACCGCCCACCGCGTGCTGAAAGACGACGGGCTGCTGGTCGTCACGGCGTGGGACGAGAAGAGCTCGCAGATGGCGTGGTTCGATGCCGTGACGGACATTTTCAATGCTAAAGGACGAGAGGGGAGCCGCTGGGATACCCCACGCTGATTGCAGCGACCGACCGAGTGAGGATCTCGACGGAGCTGCAGGAGGCCGGGTTCAAGGACGTCCAGGTGTATTGCAGCACGCACACGATTGTGTTTGAGGATCCTAAGACGATGCTGCAGGGGATGATGAGCAACCCGTTCGCAGCCAAGTTTCTCGAGAGGATGACGCAGGAGGAGTTCCAGGAGACGCTGACCAAGTTGCTGGAGAAGGACGCGCAGGAGAATTTCTACCAGGAAGGAGGGAGTGATAAGAGTGACAGCGCCGACCCGTTCGCTGACGGACACCCGCGGTTGATCCCGTTCCAAGGATTCACGTTTCTGGCGCGGAAATGAAGCGGCTCGATAGCGTGGACGGGTGAGTAGCAGCGTTCTTCTGGTTTCGCAGCTGGTTCTGGGTTTTTCGATAAAGGAATCTTACAAATGATAATGACACGCGTTGCAGTTCAGTTCTGCGCGGCTTTCGCTGGTACGCGATTCTGCGAAGACGCCGAGTGCGAGTTGTATGGAAATTTGCTACAGTAGTGGTGTGGAATTATCCGGCCAGCAGTCGCCAGAATGTGTAATGTCTTGACAAAGAACAAGACGGTTGTCTTGACTGCGTCCCAGCCACGCTTATTGTTTGACGAACTACTGTACTAGTAATTGAATCCAATGGAGTCAGAGTGAAGCGCGCTTCGTATCGCTCGTCGGCGCTGACTCAAGAATCGCGCACTATTCAAACACCTGGCAGTCAGGTATCATCAGCAATGGCAAGGTCATCACCTCCGCTTCTTGAGCGCGTGTTGGCGATCTTCACGCTGAGCTCTCTCCACTTGACGAGTATCGCGCTCACCAACGCCTCGACGGACTTTGTGAGTGCCTATCGTCATATTCACGACGGAATCAGCGCGCTGGATACCGCGAATACGCCAATTCTGGTCGATCAAGACGTGCCAGACGAGGTCACTGCGAAGCTACAGCCTTTCGGACTGAGATTTGATGCTCTCCCTGGTCTTCTCCAGCGTGCACTGCTTTGGAGTGGCGGATATGTGCTCGGAGACGGTGGAGCTCTCGCACAAATTTACACGCGTTGTGATCCCAGCAGCTTTGGAGCTACCATGGATGATCTTGCACTGGAGACTCAGCAGGTACAAGCAGCAGGTTGCGACGTTGGAAGCTGCTCGACAAATGACAGTACAACGATAGCTTGGAGCTTTTCAGCCGATTGTGGACCCAGTCAGATTGATGATATCGTGCAGTGTGCTTGCTCATCGGTGAAGTCGAAGGCAAACGCGGCTCCTGTGTGGACCACCGGGGTGAAGTTGTCGGATTTCAACAAAACCAAGGTACCTGAGCCATTGCTGCGACGTCACACTTGGAGCAACAGCTCGGCGGGTCGTTCAGCGATTTTGTTTGCTATTCACACTGATAGCGACTTCCAAGACGTGGCGTACTCAGCACAAACGTGTTCATCCGAAGCCGCGATGTCGTCGCTGATAATTCCGTGTATCGAGTATCGTGCGTCTGATGATCGGTGGTGTCGACCGAAGAGCTCTTCATTGATGACCAAGTGGTTGGACGAGTATGTGGATAGGATTTCTAAGCTACAATACGCAGCCAAAGAGACTGCATCAGATAGCTCCAGCTCCGACAAGAACGCTATCATCCAGTACGACAGTGCTAACAGCGCAATGGATGATACCAACGTGACCAGATTGCAACGAGATGATACTACACCTGGCGACTGGCATCAAACCGTTCCCGTGCTGATTGTTGGAGCCGCTGCTTTGCTCGTGACGGCAGTTGCCGTCGTAATTTATCTCCGCCGCCGATCAGAGCAGAAGAAAGTTGATCTGCAGAATTCAGCGGCACACCAACTCAGCTTGAGTAGCACCAGGAGCTACAATATTATGAACAGCTCTGCCAAACCGCGCAATGAACCGGTGATCGACCGAGAGGACGTGTTTGGGAACACTCATTCGATGCACGACTTTCTCGAGATGTTGTCGTCCTCTCCAACGGCCTGGGAATCGTCTCCTTTGTCGTTGTCGTTAGCTTTGACTGCTGAAAGCCTCGCATCTGGGAGCCCCAGCAACGACAAACTTACGGACAGGAGTGTACTCACAGCTCTGGCAAACGATCCGCAGCTCAAGCACGCACAAATTCCATTCGACAGTCTGCAATTCCACCACTTGATCACCAGGGGTGGACACACTGAAGTGTGGCTGTGTGTACTTCACGATCGCTGTGTTGCTGCCAAGCGTTTATCCAAGGAACAACGGAAGAGTTGGAACGAGGTCAAGGCATTCGTGCGATCAATTCGACTCAGTGCAGCGCTGCAACACCCAAGTATCTTAAGTTTCGTGGGCGTTGCCTGGAGTTCGCTGCAAAATTTGTGTCTCTTGACGGAGTATCTGGAGCTGGGCGATCTGCGAGAGTATTTACGCCAGTCCAATCCAAATCGGGATCAAGCGGAAGCGTATGAAGACTTCATGTGCTTCTCTCTGTCCTGGAAACGCGAGAAGATGCAGATTTTGTTGGACATCGCGCGAGGTCTGGTCTACCTTCACCACCATAGTATTATTCACGGCGATGTCAAAGCCAAGAACGTCCTGCTCTCGGCTACAGTGGACGCGAAGTTGGCAGGTTTTGGAACACCGGATCAGTACAGCGCAGACCCATTGAACACGTCCCAGTGGGGTGGAAGGACATCGCCATTTTGGACAGCTCCAGAAGTTTTGGCCGGCGGGTCACTCTCGGAGAAAGCCGATATATATTCACTTGGTGTTCTAATAACTGAGCTGGACACGCATAGATCTCCGTACGCTGATTCGGTGACAGTCCGCGGGGAACGCATGCCCCCTCTACAGGTACTCCAACACGTCATTTCCGGTCAGTTGAAGCCATCGCTGTCATCAACGTGCCCCGATGAGATCGTTGATTTGGCGGAATGGTGTCTGGATCGTGACCCAAGCTCCCGACCTAGTTCACGAGATGTCGTGCAAGCTCTTCGTAGCGTCCCTGGTTTCAACCTGGACGAGTTCAGCCTATAACATGACTATTTTTTTAAATTACTATTAAAATAGTAAAATACATACTGTATTTTGGCTGTATCCATCGGCGGCAAATAGATTGATCCTAGCAATAGGCAAGGAAATCAGGTAGGTCTGCGGAATGGAGTACAACCGATGTAGTCCCCCCAATATGGTAACGTTTAGAAAATATTTTAGCGGAAATGAAGGGGTGCTGTAGTTAGGTATCAATATCAAGAAACCCGAAGACCCGTTATGCCACCTTTTTTTCTAATGAAGCTTTGATAGCTCCATGATACAGTGCCTGTACGTGCATTGCTCCAATGGACAACTAAAAAAAGCGAGAATACGGAATAGTTCGTCATCGGTGCTCGCGTTATCCACAGCTGTAATCCCCTGCTGTCGTTTTTCACAAATTTTCAAGTGCTTCATTTGCCGTGACTACTTTAACAATACGTACATGTAGAAATTTATGTTTTACTATTAGCGACATTATCCTCTTTTATTTTGCCTAGGAAGGACATGTTTTTCCTATCGTACGGTTCATGCACAGTACATTACGTACAGTAGTCATAAAATGCGAGCACTGCGTCCAATCTGAGATGAAATGTGGGATACTTAGTACTCTGTTCCTGTATCTAAAGCATAGATTCGCAACGGGTCTCGACTTGAAACTCGCAACAATGTGATACGGTACTCATGGGATGTGCATTCATGACGGCTTCTGGCTGTGATCGATCGAATGGTTGTTCAACGGAAGAACACTTCAGAATATACTCTCCATTGGAGAGTTGGAGAGTCTCCAACCCCAAAGTCTCCGCCCCCAACGTTTCCATGCGTCTATCTCAACTCTTGGCAGTGGATCGCGGCAACTTGCCTGCTTACCAGAGCGCCCGCAACATTTACGGGCTCCGACCAGGCCAAGCTCTTGACAGCGACTTTGCCCAGTGGCCCAACCGAGCGATTTCTGAGGTCCCATCGCACCACTGTCGAAGATGAAGACGATTCGGAAGAAAGAGCCCTGAGTTTTGGGCAAATGCACAAGATGATGGAGGCGGGGATGAACGAAGAAACATTCGCCAAAAAGCTCGAGCTAGCGAAAAGATGAAGCTGGTGTCGAGTCAACCTAACTCCGGTTTGGCCACGAAGATTGCAGCGTGCCAAAACCTTTTGATCGGGGCACGGAGGGATTATGCAGTCGTCCAAGAAGGCGAAGTCCAAAAAGTGGTGGAGGTAAGAGGTCATTTTTTCTACGGCTTAGTCTCCGTGATGGAAGATAAAACTTTCGATCGCAACAAAAGTTGGATTACCGAGCCCTCCAATACAAAACAACAGCAACACTTCTGGTGTGTCGGAGACACATCAGAAGTGAGCTGAAGTTGGTTTGATCTTCGGAGTACATATGTACGGGCTGAATGTACTGTAAATTGTTGCTATTGCTGTTTCAAGGGACTCCGACTCTGCATGCGTGTTTTCCTCTCCTTTTGCCGTGAAGTGCTGCGCATCTCACAAGAGCAGCCGTATTCAAATGTAGACACGAGGCACTACACAAGATTCTGAATGAGGCTTCATCGTACGAATGGTGACAGTGTATCAACTTCGCAAGCACACGCATTTTAAAGACTTTCTACTGGCTGAAAACGAATTGAAGTTTCAACCAATCCGAACACCCGTTTGAGGAACGCATGCATCATTCGATTAGCCGACGATGAAGGAGGACAACTCGAGGCCCGGGGAGAAGCGAGGGCGGCTTCTGTGCAGTGGCGCCGTTTGTGTGCACTTCCGAGAGGAGCACGCCTCGGCGTGGAAACAGTTGCAGGAGGGGAAAGCGGCGGAAACTGCCGCAGACGTCGCGCAGCTGCAACATTACCTGGTGGATCAGGTAGGTACTATTGCAGCAGATCCCGTGGTGAAAATACAATTATTGTTTTTACTTAATATTTGCAATTATTACTTTGTAGGAGGCATATGTTGATCTATCGAGCGAGGTCTATCGCTGTCTCATGTGCAAGTTCCGAGGTGCAAGGGAAGCGTCCAGGCAGCAGGTGCAGGAGATAGAGGATGGGGAAGACGACGGCAGCTTCATGGCGCACGCCATCCTCCACAATCATAACATTGGTGCGTCGGAAATGCTGATATTACTCTTGAGGGGTAAATCTAACCTTCGTCGTGCTGCTGCAGCTGTGATGGAGAGGAAGCGGCAGCTCTACTGTGCATGTTGTCGGGATTTTATCTACCCTGATGCAGCCGTAGGAGGCGGCAGTCGACGCCGCAAACGCCAGCTGCGAGGTGTTGCTACTCGTCACAAGCTGCTGCGTCGTGGACTGGTGAACATGGGAACACGTGCTTCATGAGCTCGGTGCTGCAGGCGTTGGCGCACAACCCCATGCTGCAACACTACTTTTTCGTGGCGAGGAGTCATGACACGACGATCTGCCAGCAGCAGAGACAGCGAATGTTGCAGAAGAAACAGCAGCAACTCAAAGCGGAGAAGCAGAAAGAGCAAGGTGAGCACGGAGAGGATGACGAAGATGGCGACAGGCAGAACGACACCAAGCCCGGCCCCGATCCTGCCATCACGGTGTGCCTGGGGTGCGAACTCGCTGCCTTCATGGCTCTGCTGCTGCCTTCTACTGCACATTTGCCGGGTAAAACGCTGGTGGCGTCCCCCATTGCACCACAAGGGATACTGGAGGCAATGTGGAACGCATTCCCGTCTTTCATCGGTACGGCTCAGCATGATGCACATGAGTTGTTGATCGCACTGCTGGGCGGACTACACTCGCACACGCATCCTCGCGTGTTCGTTCACGGCGGCGCCTCGCCGAGATTTACCCCGCGTGGACACAGTGAGTGTGACTGTGCTGTGCATCAGCATTTTTCCGGTGCACTACGATCTGAACTCGCGTGTGGTGGATGCGGGTCAGCTTCACACAAGTTTGATCCGTTTCTGGATGTTTCTTTATCGCTGGACGACGGGAAGAGCAAGAGTGTCAAGGATGGAAAGCAAGAAGGAGGTATCAAAAAGGAGACCGCAGGTTCATCGGCAATAACTCTCGAGACACTATTGCGTCAATTCGCTGCTGAAGAGGAACTGAACGGGGCGAATCAAGTGTACTGTCCGCGCTGTTCAAAGTACCAAACCAACTACAAGAGCCTCAACTTGCACACACTGCCCAATGTGCTAGTGTTCCATATTCGCCGCCTCGACTTCTACCGTCAGCAGAAGCTCATGCAGATCGTGCAGTTCCCCCTGGGAGGACTCAATATGCGACCATTTACGTCCGTGGGCATCGACGAAGTCAGCGAGCGCAAGAAAGGAGGCAGCAAGGGCGCCGTGCCAGGAAAGCCAGAAGGTGATCGAAGTGAAAATGTGTACGATCTCGTGGCAGTGGTGAACCACCACGGAGAATCGGTTAATGGAGGCCACTATACGTCCTACGTGCGGGACGAGAATTTCCAAACCCAAGGTCCCAACTCCAAGCAGCCGCAGTGGATTCTCTTCGACGACGTCGAAGTGAAACCTGTTTCAGTCGAGAAAGTCGAGCGCTCTCAAGCGTACGCCCCCTTTAGTGGAATTGTCCTAAGTGCTCTGACTAACCTGTCTCGTGTTGTGCTCTGCAGATACCTTCTCTACTACGTCCGTCGGAACCCGTTCATCGCTGTTGCCGCATAAAGTTCCTGAATATGCTGGCTAGTGGCGAACAAGTTAAGCAAACCAGTCACAGACCTCTGTCCGCAGTGAGCTTAACCTTGAGCAATGCACAGTACCGTGTATTAAAACTGTAGTAAAACTGCAGGGGACCGGTAAATATAGATACATGTAACGTATTAATGTACGTATTAATGTACTCGCCCGAATATAAACCCCCTCCCGATCCGCTGTATTCGCCATCATTCGGGGAGCAGCCACAAGCCGTAATCTGCCTACACACCGTTGGTAAAAGACCAGCCGTATCGGTGATTTCACAAATCTTGGGCTCAAATGCATTCTCCAACGCAATGAAGGCACCTATGAAAGTTACATTTTCCGTTTTCAAGCTTCCTCGGAACAACATGTTTTCCGAAAGTGCTGCATATATTTGCTTTGATACTGTGAAATGTATACCCAGCCTCCATCTGAGATACAATCCCGACGCTCTCTTTGTCTTGTAAGATTGCGTCCCAGCGCCACAACTGCACAAAAAATGCATGGGATGCGACTTGATGACGCCCTCGTATTATTTGTACTACATTGTAGTAGCGAATGGTTCTCCTCAGCGGATGTAAGCTGCACTTCAGGACTTCCCCACCAGCTCTCCAGTCCACCGCCCCGTTGAACACAAGTTTATCAATGCGGCTCTCCCAGCTCATGGTGGCGATGGCGGCTACCTGCCTGCTTACCAGTGAAGCGCTCATGGCAACAGCGAGCCAGCAAGTAGCGCTTTCGGAAGTGAATGTGGCTAGTGGCCCAGCCCCGCGGCTTCTGAGATCCCACCGCACCTCTGCGGGCGTCTCCGAAGAAAGGGCCTTTGAACCGGCCCTGACTAAAGCCGAAATGCAGAAGTTGATGCTGGAAGGACTGAACGAAGACGCCTACGCTATACGTCTGGGGATTAAAGACACCATGGAGGAAGTCCAAAAGGAGGGTGCGGCGGCTGTGCTCAAGTTTATGCAGACGGACGAGCACAAGAAATACATGACCTATCGAAACCACTTAATTGACGCACGGAAGGCTGCGGACGAGGCGAAGAGGTTGGCGGATCGCGCGATGAGGTTGGAGGCGCTCAAGAAGGCCAAGAAGGCCAAGTCCCGCTGGTCAACTGTGTCGGCTGTGACGAAGTTCTTTCGGAAGGCACACCATTAAATAAATACTGCGCTATACTTTCCTATCACGAAATGAATAGAAGGTCGTTAGTCCGATTGTGCTGAAGAGAGTGTTGGCTACGGGTACTGTAAGTTGATGCTACTACTAGTATTTTAATAGTAAATTTGCCCTTAAATCAGTAGAAGTTGCCACTATTTTACCTCTCTTCAGTGACGAAAAAAGGTGCCGCGTGGCTGAAGCCAAAAGAAAAGCTCACCGAGGACCCGAAGCGTAAAGCAGAGCACCCTTCCAGTCAACACTAGCAGCGAAGATGCAGGTCAAGTACCCGATCATGGGGCTCTCGTACGCCCGCGGGTTCTTCGCAATCTGCGGCGGCGGCGGCTCGCTCAAGTCCGGCATCAAGAACACCGTCGTACGCGTCTCAATCCCCCTTCAATCCTCCAGTCAGTGATACGTTCCCTCTAAGTTACAATATTCGTTTATTTTATCTGTCCTCCCTCGATAGGACATCTACCAGCTCTCGGACGCGGACCCGACGGGCTTCAGCAAGGAGATCACGGCCGACACCGGCCTGGAGCTGGCCTCGGGCGTGGCCTTCTCGCACGACGGCCAGCTCATCGCCGTGTCCGTGAGCGCCGGCTGCTGGGTCTACGCGCTGGACCTCAAGGCCAAGAGCATGACGCTGCTGGTCAAGTTCCGCACGGACTTCCACGAGGACGAGCTCGCAGACGTGCGCGCGCTTTGTGGGCAACTCGACGATCCTCACGGGCGGCGAGGACGGCGTGGTGCGCGTCTGGAGGCTCAGTCGCGACCCGTCCAAGCCCGAGAAGAAGGCGGGCACGGCCAAGGCGCTGGCGGTGCCCGACGAGAGAGACATGCACCAGAAGGTGGTGACGGAGGAGCAGCCCAAGCTCGGGGACTGCGTCATCAACGGTGCCAACGTGGTCACGCTCACGAGGGAGTACAGGGGCCACACCAAGAGGATCCGGGACATCGACGTGGACCTGTCGCACCGCAACTTGGTGGCCACCAGCTCGGAGGACCAGTCGTGCCATCTGTGGAGACTCACGGAGGTGACGCCCATCTGCAAGTTCTCCAAGGACGACGCGCTGGGCATCGCCATCCAGCGCCTGCCCACGAAGCCTGTTGTGGGCCCCAGGAAGCACCTGTTCCGGTGTGTGCGCTTCTCCAACAGCGGCAGGAGACTGTACACGGTGCTGACCCCGGCGCGTGGCGACTCGATTCTGATCAAGTGGAAGCCCGAGACCATCGCACAAGAGAACGAGGATCAGTGGAACTGGGTGGTGGAGGAAATTACAATTGCGGGGGATAAACCCGTGGCGAGCCTCTGTGTGAGCCAAGACGACCGCTTTGTCTGCACGGCGGCTGTGACCGGAGAGATTAAGGTCTACCTGGCGTCCACGCTGCAGCAGTACAAGAAGACGTCGACGGAGCAGCACACGTTCGCTATCACGGGCATGAGCTTCGCGCCCCCGGCGGACAAACAGGCTCCAATGTTCCACCTGGTGAGTGGTGGCGCCGACAAGAGCCTGCTGCGTCATGAAATCTCTCTTGAAGGTGGCATCGTCAAATCAGGATTGGAGATCGTCGCGGGCGGCGTGCAGAGTGTGGTCGGCGCAACGGTCGGGCTCGGGCTGAACCTCTGGATGGCTACAACGCTGCTATTTATTCTTTTGCTATTTATTCATGCAAAGACCGCGATGCTCCTGGACGGCCCGTTGGCAGGCTTCAGCGTAAGTTCTCCTTCCATTGGTATGCAGTTGTTCGCGCAAGGTGGGGCTCACTTAACTCTGTTGTTGCTTTTAACAGGATCTCGCGTCTCTCAGCTTCGACTCGTCTGATGGCCTGGTGACAATTGCTGCGTTGGTGGCGAGCACTGTGGTCACGTGGCTATTTGCAACACACAGCTCCGTGACGAACCGCTTCTTCTGGAACGGCTTGCTTTGCCTTCTGTCGGGTATTGTCGCCTTTTTGGTCGCCATCTCCGCGGAGCTGCAGGTTAACTGGCAGACTGGCAACGCCGGTGTCGACGAGTTGCTGGGTGCGTTCACGACTGCAATGAAATGGTGCTAAAAGGCTGTTGTTCTCACGCATCGTATTGGTCAAATGCTCTGCAGATTACAAGATCGCGATTCTACTCGGCGTTTGCTGTATCGTGTTCTTCTTCTGCCATTCGCTGCTGGTGCTGACGCTGTGAGCTGGTTCCGAGGTAAAAAGGCCTCTTGGCTGAAGGTCGGGCTTTATGAGCCACAGTTCATGCAGCGGTGCATCAAGCGACAAGTCCAGCTCATAAAGCATGAAGGCAGTGCCCAAATCGCTTTTACGGAGCGTTGCTGCCTCCAAACATTAGTAGAAAGACATCAGCACGTACTGCTACAAACGAGCGGTGCCTCTGCTATCATCAAACAAATCAACGACGCGTTCAACTCAAGCCGCCACTTATGTATCCTCTTGCTGTTATATTGTGGTGTGAAACCTGCAGCTGGATTAATGCAAAGGCACCCAGTTAGAGCGACTTCCCACCAGCTGAACCAAGCGCCACGGAGTATTTCGCGAAAAACAACCTGCCAGACTGACCTGTAGCAGTCATTTAGAACCATCAAGCCAGAATATGTGTTCTTAAGATACCCTAAGTATGAAACAATATGAGCACATTCGAGCAACACACCTAATTCTCTAATTATAGAGGTTTTTGAAGTCGCGACCCAACAAAACAGAAGTTGAGTGCTGCGCGGTGGAGTATCTGGCACTGAGCATGGAAATCATCAGCGGCTGCACGGGCAGGTGGTTCGTTCAAATGGGCGAGTCGAGCTCAAGCTCAGTTCATTTCGCGTTCCACCACAAACCAACTCTCGGTCAAAAAATTGTCGGGCATACGCACGATGCTCGCCCGAGTCGCTATCGTCGCTGCTGCTGCGTTCGCTGCTTCACAGGATGTCGTCGAGGCGACTAGTTCGTCATCAGACGGTGGATTCGCAACGGGGGCCTGGGAACAAGTCAGCGCCTCGAGCTACACGATCGAGTCGGCGTGCGAGCACCAGCAGTGGAACATCACGCAGGACTCGGCAAGTGCGTTGTGGCTCCACTTCTCCTCAGTGAATCTGACTGCTGGTGCCCACCTGGCCGTCGCCCCACTAAACGGGTCGAACGCTATTACGGTCAGGTCGCCCTCATCGGATGTCACCACTACGCCTATTACCGGCACGGGTATTGTGATACAATACAGTCCTCCCTCCGAAGGATGCACAGCCAGCAGCACTTCCACGATAAAGCTGGACTCGGTGGGGTACGCGTACGCCGACACCAGGCAGGCGGAGAATGAAGAGCGGGCCATCTGTGGGGCTGTGGACACGATGAAAAACGTGGCGTGTTTCTCGTCGGGTAGTGCCGAGGACAAGGCCATGGTCGCCAAGTCGAGGGCAGTGATGCGGACTCAGCGCACTCGCGATGATAACGCCATCGTGACGTGCACGGCGTGGCTCTGGGGCAACCAAGGCCACATCATCTCGAACAACCACTGCTTCTCGAGCCAGGAGATGGTGGACGCGGCCAAGTTCGAGTTCGACGTGCAGACTGCTGGATGCAATGACGACGCAAACTTCGCGACCTGCCCCATCGGCAAGACTCTGGCTGGTAAGGACAACGTCAAGTTCATCAAGTCGGACAAGGCGCTCGACTACTCCGTCTTGCAGATCACAAACGACGCTGCGCTCTATGTGAGTACCTACGGGTATCTGCAGGTTCGCAGCACTGCTCCTACCAAAGACGAGCACATCTACATCCCGCAACATCCGAAGGGCGGCGCAAAGAAGATCGCAAAGACCGACAATGACGGCGATACGGAAGCTGCGAGCATCCTCAACCTCGACTACTCGATTGCAGTGGAGGGTGTCACGTATGAGCATCTCCTCGCGTACTCTGCTGACACAGAGGAAGGGAGCTCCGGATCGCCCGTGATTTCTCGTGGAGACAATGCCGTTGTGGGGCTGCACCGGATTGGAGAGTGTGACAACGCGGCCACCCCATCGGACCAGCTCGCTAATGCTCTGAAAGCTATTGTTTCTGGGAATGACGGCATCAAGACTACCTGATAGATTAGACTGTTGCACTGTTTGGATACGTGTGGGTGCGTGATAATATGTGGGTCTAGTTCTTCCATGAGTTCCAATGTTCCACACACAACAAGAATCAATCTGCGAGTTTACGGACGTCATTCTCCGGTTCTCCGCGTCCGAGTCAAGTCCTCCGTTTGTTCTCTGCCCAAGATGCGCCACTCAACGGCATTTCAACTTCTATCCGGAAGACCTGCAGCAGTACTGATAGAGCAGCTCGTCACCTTTATTGCTCTCCCATCACCGTCAAGAGTAATTTGTACCGACACAAGATCAACTGGCCAGACTACAACAAGGGGCCCCCGTTCTGCGCTCGAAGGTGTAGCTAGAAGGTTCAAACTGGCTCAAACTCGTTCGCGATCATTTCATCGCGTTCTTGGGACTTTTACTTTGAAGTGTTTTTCGGTTCACCATTGTGTTCTCTGGTTAAACTTCGCAACTTTGTCGGCTAATTGTCGACCTGGAACCGACGGATACCACGAAAGTTCTGCATTGAACGCCGTGACATCTCGAATCGGAGGTTCACGCCGCATTTGCGCGTACAGCTCCGGCGATCTGTAAATTTTCACGACAAACTCGGCGCAGTCTCGACGCTTCTCAAAGCGCCCACAGTCGATGAAGCTGTTGGGCTTGAACAGCTCGGAGACAGTCGTCGAGTTGCCTAGATAGATGGGGATACTGCCTGCAAGGAACGGGTTGACCAGTTTCTCCGTCACACATCCGGGGACGCCCGAGTTCTCAAACGCAATAACGAATTTGTAGCGCTGAAACGTGGTGACAGCGTCGTCGTTGTACCAGTCGGAGTATCGAGAAGCCGCGTACGAGGTATCAGGTAGGCGTGAAGACCCAGCGCAGATCCCCAGAGCATCCACAGGCTCCATCGCGTTCAAGACATCAAACATGTATTCTCGCTGGGGACGATCGCAACGCGCGTACAGATAAGCACAAAACCGTCGATCGTCCACCGCTTCCTGCTCCATATGTGTCATCGATGGCGAGAGTAAAGCTGCGGGTGAGTGGTCCAAGCGCTCGGCAAACGAGTTGCTTGCCACGCTGAAGTAGGCATGGCGCTCGTGGTCCACGACGGATACTGTAGAGAGTAAAATCACGCGTTCATCGAGGCCTTGAGTGCTGATGGGCTCTCCAGCCACCATCATGATCGTCGCAGGCTTTGGTCCTTCCCCATAGTTACGGAAATGCTGTGCGATCCCCGCCTGACACGCTGGTTTCGCCACCGGGTCGCAGTCGCCATCGAGGATGGAGAAGACGAAGACGTCCGGCGCACCTCCGTAATACTGGCGCAAAGTCGACTCGGGCATGACCAGAATGGGGTGCTTCTGGTCCTTCTGAATCGTGACGAACAGACACTCGAGCACAACCGATGAGAACACAGCATTGTCCGAGTACGCAATGATGAATGACGGCAGCTCGGGGTCGGAATCGAAGAGACTGTACCTCCACAACTCCATAAACGCGAGATTTGCCTCTCCCGACTCTTTTAAACGTCGGAACTGTTGCTGAAGTTGCGTTCGTAACTCATCGAGCGAAGGACATATCAACCCTTGCGACTTCACCTCCAGTTTTCGTGCGTGGATCTGAGAGCATACACTTTGTGTATACATGGCGAGAGGTTCAGCCGACGGATAATAGCTGACGCTAATACTTGGTGCAGCAGGCAATGAGAAGATGCTCGTGACTTCAAGAAACTTGGACGTATGGAGATCGCTCACTGCAACCTGTATATCCCAGTCGTAGGTGTCCACAGTTTCGTGAAGGTTCCCTCCCCCTTTCTGCCATGTTATGCGGTCAAACCCGTCGCACAAACCCCGCCTTGCAACTTTATTGGCGTGGATTGACCGGATTCCGAACGGTGACAGGTCCGCAACGGAAATGAGTCCGCGCTTACACACTCCGATCCCAAGACTCGACAACGCCGGCGTGTGCTCAGCATGAACTTGAAGCGTGAGCAACCATAAAGCCACGCTAACATCGTCAACGGGGCCCAAGCCGCGCAATCGCGCGTGGTTCTTGGCGATGAAATCAACACAGTCCTTCGAAAGCACGTAGTGTGGACCGAACGCAAATGGAGGATAAGAGCGCAGCGGGTAGATATCTTCTGGGATGTAATACCGCTCCGTTGACTCGCGCACAGGCTCTTGACTGTGGCCGAGGAGTTGATCCCACACTTGTCCGATGTATAAGTGTCGAGAGCGATCTTCTTTACGTAAATCATCGGCAAGTCGGTCCACTCGGAGGTAAATATCATCATCCGCAATCATCACAAACGGAGTCTTCGGAAACGTTTGAGCGGCAAAGCGTAGAAACTGCTTCACTTTGTCCGCGAGATCGTCGTACGAGTCTTCGCAGGTCAACTCCTCCGTCAGCAGGTCGCCGAACACTCGATTCTCCAGGTCCATCGCCGTTTTTAACTCTTCTCGCTCAGATTCACTTGGAATCTCGTCAAATGTTGGGGTACATCCGATAAACAGCACTCTAACGTCGACTGGCAGCGCGTTTCCACTCGCCCAAGTCTCTCGAATCGCCTGTCGGAGCGCAAAATTCTTCACCACGGCCGTCTTCACTCCAATCAACAGGAAATCATTACTACCATTGCCCATCGCACTATTCAAAAGATGACTCCGTGCAGGCTCTTGACTCCCCCCTTCAGTTTCTACGGCGCGTTCCGTCCAAAGCCGTTGCTGTTGTCTTGCCCACTCCAATAAACTCGGCAGCTTCGCATCCCTCCCCGCTATTTCCTGCGTCGCGGCCTTGTGCGCTGCTAATTCCTTCTTGTTCACGACTGAAAACCTTGTCGCTGACGTCTGATGGTACCGATGGACGCCATCCTCGTCGTCCGCGATGAATGCTCGCGCCGTGTAGTTCCCAACGTCCAGCCCGTCAAAGACGATACTGGGACTCAGCATCGGATCCACTTGGACTCCTTCTTAGTGAGCTCAACACACATCACTCGATCTCTATAGTGGTGTGGTGGGTTTCGCACTAGAACACCAACTGGGGGAGCTGGCACTCCCTAAAGCTTTTATGCCTGGTGTATTTGTCGGCAAAACTTAAACCCTGTCTTACTATGCTATGTATCCTACTGCCAGCTCGGGCTACAAGCCTACGATCGACCTCGATGGTTGGCAGTGGCAACCCGCCACTGCCAATCTGAAGATTCGCCTGTCGCCCACTGCACGGGCTGAATTGGGGCTACAGACGATCCCCTCGGTAGTAATCCCTAGGATAGGAATACCCGCTCATCAGGAATATAAAGGTGGGTCCCAACGATTTCTGAATGACCGTCCCATACAAAGCCAAGTAAATATCCCCCTCACCCCTCAATCGTCATAAAGAATAGAAAATCACGGATTATGAATGTGTTGGGGTGCTTAACTATGGGAAAAGTCCATTCTGCACAGAAGGTCTGCAGTAGTCTAACCAGGATAGCAGCTCCTATTGTCCATTTTTTCGTGCCGCATTTCATATTTAATGCTTGCATTAGCATTCGGAGCTGGCTTTCAGACCTGCTAGTACCGTTCCTTTGAATAGAATGGAGCTTGGGTGCTTGGGAACATTAGTGAAATGGGGCTCAATACTATTGTGGCAACTTATTTTGCACATCAGTATCATTACCTACATCATGCCCCACACGTCTTACGGTATTATATTAAATATACTTTTATCCTTTTCGGTGTTACCGAGGTATATATCGTTATCTACACGAATTCCATTCATGTCCGCTCATATTTGAGCAGCCTTTTTAGGTCTATGTAACCAAAAGACTGCACAATGGTGTACAATGTGTACCATATATATGGTACAGTCTAATGTACCACCCCATGGTACACCCTACGACAGGAATACCCTTATCTAGGAATAAAAAGTGGGTTCCCGACGCCATGACTAGCGAGGGGATTGTCTGTATCCACTTCAACCCACTACAGTCCCCTCTCTCAAAGCCTCATTCAGCCCCGTGAAGTAGCTTCATCTCACGCAACATTGCTACCCGCCAACGCTGCCTTACTGGACTGTGGCACCTCGTCCTCAGTCACGCAACATTGATAATCGCCAACGCTGCCAAGCGAACTTGACCGTGTCACCTCGTCCACGGCAGTAGCAAAAAATTGCAGTAGACGCCTACCCGAAAATTTCGCTTGTCAAATTTCGCTAGTCAAATTGTCCCGTCGCATGGCACTTCAACTTGACCTCGTTGAAGTGGTGCAAATCACATCCGAACGACTCATGGTCACCCAGCGACGGCACAAAATAGAACTAGCCCATGCAACAATACATTCAGCAAATTACGTACCGCCACGCTGGGGCCGGCTCTGTAATTGGGTCCAATGCTCGGATAGCTGCGTGTCCTCCGCAGCCAACACATATTTCTCCACTAGCACGCGCACATCACGCGCCATTGACGCAAAGGGCTCCCAGGAGTCCTCGATCACTTCGAGACCGCGCCAACTAATGAAAAGTTCGTAATCGTTTCTCGCAGAGCTCCAACGATGCTGCTTGATCTCCTTAACATCCAATAGAATTCCTTGGCTTGCAACATGTTCGAGCAATTCTTCAGTCACTTGTAGATCACTATCGGCAAAAACTTCAGCCTGGATGCGTGCACGTCGCTCGACTTGCCCGTCACTAAATTTCTTACCACAAAGTGACGAGGATGAGCCTCCGTCACCACGTACGGGCCCACCCAAGTGACTAAGAGTTTGTTAACGTGCTTTTCATCCACTCGAGAACGTAAAACAAAATCGCCAACAGAGAAATTTACCACATTTTCCCCATGTTCCTTCTTTTTGTTCAGCAAAGTTTGTTTCTCCCTTGCGCTACTGACCGCACGATGCATGTTGTGAACACTGGCACGTAATTGAGCAAGCGAACGCTCAATCTTGGCCGAGCTGCCCGCTTCAATCAACTCACCTTGCCCACGTTGCCGCACAAAAGCGTGGGCAAATGGTGATGGTGGCGACAGTCCCGTAAATAATTCCAAAGGAGACTTGTAGGCTAGAGAGGGAACGGGTGTATGGTTCAGGCTAGACTGAACAACTGAGACCAGCGACACCCAGTCGCGAAAATCTAGTTTATACTCCAGAATCATAGCTCGGAAAACTTGTAGAATATCTCTGTTTATCCGTTCGATAGACCCGTTGATCCACGGACAATATGCCACCGAAAAGTCGTGATCACACTTCAACTTGCTTCGCAAAGTATCAACAACTTCGCTCGTAAAATGACTACCCTGGTCACTAATCCATAGCTTAGGTACACCGAAACGCGAATGCCACTGCAGAATGGCCTCAGCGACCACAACACTTGTTGGCGCCTCGCAAACGACAAGTTCACAAAAATGACTTGCGTCATCTTTTAGGGCTAGAAGATATTGGTTGTCTCCAAAAGATTCACCCAGGTACAAAAAATCAAAATGGAGAGCTTCATTCCGCGTTTGGCTTCTATACGTCTCGCCCCATGGCCTTGGAATAATTTTCCCTCCTTTTACGTGCATACATAAGAGGCACTTAGCCAGAACACGGTCCACGTGGACACGTAACTGCTCAATCGAGAACACGTTAGCCAGCTGAGTCATCATCGCGTGCCGGCCGCGATGTCCCTGAGGTCCACAATGCGAGATAATCATCAGTCTGTGCAGTAACGACTGTTCCTCTGTAGGAATCCACAACCGTTCGCCCTTGAATAGCATGCCATCATCTCGTTCGGCCAGCCAAGGCGGCAATCGCCGCGGCATATGCCGCTTCTGGACCTTTGATACTTCCTCCAGTGTAGGCCACACGAAATTATCGTCGTCCAGCGGGCGTAGCACAGCTTGCTGTTGCTGTTGGGCACGGCGTGTAACAACACGTCGGATGTGAACCGGTCGCGCGGGCTGACAGGCCCACCGGCTCAGCATATCAGCCTAAACATTGGCTGTCCCCGCAATGTGATTGATAGTGTACCGAAACTCACTCAGCTTCAATGCCCACCGAAGCAATTTCCCTCTAATATGCTTCTTCACACTTTCCGCAGGTGCAAATACATGAATTAGATTCCGATGATCGCAGAACATCCGAAAACCTCTTGGCCGCATGAGCAGATACGAAAGCTTCTCACAGGCCGTGACTAGAGGAAAGGCTTCCTTTTCTATCACGCTCCAATTCAACTGCGCGCCCGTGAACGTTCCACTTAAGCAGGTCAAAAGTCGGTGAGACTGTTCTCCAACCGACTTTCTAGGATCCCAGTTCTCAACTTCAGTAACTAAAATGCTCCAACCCTTGTCAGAGGCATCCGTCACTAACACCATGTCTCCACCTGGACTGGGATGGTGCAGGGTGGCTGACGTTGCCAGCAGATCGCGCACGCGGTCGAAATTGTTCTGCAACTCTGAGGTAAATGCAATTGGAACAGCAGCCGCGGCTCGCTTCGACTTCCTCTTGTTCCGCAGTGCGTTATCTAGACACTCCTGCAATAGCTGCACTGCCACTGCATAGCCCACTATACGCTCGCGTAGCCAATTTGCCGCACAAAGGAATTGCTGAAGGTCCGCCGCTGTCTTCGGGCACGGCATCTCGCGCAAGGACTTGATGCGCTCGGGATCATGCGTTACTCCATCACCATCGATAATCTTTCCGCACCACTTCACACTCTTCTGATACAAACTCGACTTCTTCACACTGAGCTTCAAGCCGAATTCATTCATCAAACAGAAACATCATCAACAGAAAAGTCTTTGCAGCTTCTTAAGGTACTCGTCAATATTGCTGGCGTAGAGTAGGAGATCATCCACCCACACTAGCAAATGCTTGTACAACAGCTCCTTAAAACAGGTCTCCATTGTACGTTGGAAATGTATAGCTGCGTCGCTGCATCCTTGGGGCACGCGAGTGGGTGTGTACACTTTGCTATCCGTCATGTAGGACAAGAATTCTTGGCACTCCTTCGCCAGTGGGAGCTGCCAGAACCCCTTTAGAAAATCAAACAGTCTGAAATGCGCCATGCCACGCACATGCTCAGTGACGACGCGTAGGATCGGCATTGCACCAGCCACGGCCTCAGTCTCCGCGTTCACGGCGCGATAGTCGCTTGTCTGGCGGTATTCATCTGAGCCCGGCTTGCGTACAGGTAATGCAGGGCTGGCCCATCGACTCTGTGGGTTTTCAAAAACCCAACCCATGCGCTCCAGCTCGGCATTGAAATCCCGCAAGAACTCTCTCAGGTGCGGTGGATACTGCCGCGCTTTGCACTTCTGGGGTTTAGCACCATCCCTCAGCTTAACCCCTTGAAACCGAGGTAGTACCGTACCCCAAATGCGCGTAAGGCCTAACCTTCTAACATGTATGTGCGGGAAAGGGTTACTATACAAAGCTCTATATGATTTCATATCTTGTATAGTGGATAGTCGCTGGCTAAACCTAATTCCCATGGATGACGTCTCTCACTAACGTGTATGGTCCATCATTTTACAGAGCGAAATACACGTTATCGCCCATAACATGTATGTGGTACCACAAAGCCAGTACATGGATGTGATATAGGCATTGTGTCGGCGAACACAGCCGTGAACAACACGTACATAACTACGCCCCCACAAACATTTGCTGCCGATCAGAAGGACCGAATATTTTGCTATACTGAAAATCAATCAAACGATAAGCTCACTATCAGCTGTTCAATCAGTCGTCGCCGCGCCGTGTGCACGCCGGGCCTTCTTGGATGGACGCGAGCCACCCGCCGTGGACACATCACTTGCGCTTCCGCCTCTTTCGTCTGCTGCTTCACCACCGACTTCATCTTGGCGCCGTGCCGGAGCCCGAGCTCTGATCGATCGCTTCCCTCGCTGCTGTGGCGCAGGCGCCAGTGCCCCATTGCCCCAGCACTTGTGCCAGACATCAAAGCAAGAGCGCAGCTCTCCCTTCACAGTGTGACGCTTCTTCTCACACAGGGAGACGCGCTGCGCCATAGGTTTCTTCGACGATGTATGTAGGGTGCACGTACTGCAGTACGTCGATGAATCACCACCACGGACGCTGCTAGTGCCCTTGAGCAGAGAGCACACCTTGCATGCTCTTGTTCGGCGCTTCCGGCCCTGGTTGTTGTTCCCAGGTCGCCATTCATCGTTCAGGAGCGGCTGGTGGGTAGTGCGACGGGCTCTGTGCGCATTTGGCTCCTTGGACGGCGTTGCTTGAAAGCTCTCATTAGTGCTGAGGGTCTCCCAGTCTTCATCTCGGAGCTGACACAGCTCGAGGTGAAGCTGTTTCAGAAATTTCACGTGAGTCATCTTGGGGAGACCCGAAGCGGCACGAGCTGCATTGAAGACGACGAAGGCGTTGATAATCGCCAGGTCCACGAGGCCTAGGAAAAGTCCCTTGTAATATTTCTTGTACTTGATGCAAAGCTGGAGCGAGTACCTGTATAATTTAACATACACGATTAGAAGTCTTCTAACTTGTACATACAAGATATGATTACTTACCGTTGCAGCCTTAGCTGGTCGTGCACGTCGACGCCCCCCATGTACGCCTGGTAATCCTTGACGATACGGGGGCAAGCCACTTCCTGTTGCTCTCCTGACATCGCGTCGCGTCGAACGATGCGGTCCATCTGCACGCTTCCTCCGGTACTCAGTACATGCACGGCTCTGGTATCCCACCAGCGCAAAACTCGCATCGCCGGAACATGCAGGGAGTCAGCCACGATGAATGTGCCCCGTTCGATTTTTGCGGGCCTGTTCTTGGGGATCTTCGGCGGCTTCTTCTTGTCTCCCTTTCGCTTCTTTGGGATAAGCTTCGTGCTGAGTCCTTGGCGATCCGTCCGCACCGTACCAATAGAGTACAAACCCATTGTCAGCAGCTGCATCGACAGCGGTACGGACGAATAGAACCGATCCATAACGACGAGTCTCATCTCTCCACTTGGTGGAGCGGTTGGACCGAACACTAGCCGAAGATTGCGCGCTACGGCAGCAGGACCGGACTTGTGATCCGTCGAGCTTGCCTGACCTGCTCTCTCTTTCTTACCGCAGTATACTTCGAACCTGTAACATACAAGATAATAAAGTGTTAGTTTGGACCATACACGATAAAGAAACTTGTGGGCCAAAAAAAGGAAGGCGTGTCCGAAGACACGCCTTGTACGCACCGAATGCAGTAGGCCGTAGTTGAGCAGCACAACATGAACAACTTGGTGCCCCACTTGTGGGGCTTGTCCTTGATGTACACACGCATGCGGTTGAACGTAGAGCGCGACGGCAACATCGCCTCATCGAAAGCCATGATGGCGGGTGGAGTGTAGCCAGCGGCAAATCGCTCCTGTAGAGCGTCAATAACTGGACGCAGCTTCCAAGCTCGATCCGTCGCGGCCTTTGGGTCATCATTCGGGCTGAAATGCAGGTTCCTAGAGATATGCATGAATCGATCACGCGTCATGAAACGCCCAAAACAGCCGCGGGGGATCGCGCCTTCTTCCCTCGTTTTCCAATGGTTCGCTAGTTTCTCCTTGTTTGGCACGATTGAGCGTGCTATCAAAAGGCCGATAAAGACACACAGCTCTCTCGCCTCGATAGGTGGCGCCTTCAACACGTCCTCACGAATGGCTTCTCGCGACTTGGCTTTGTATTCAGGGTGCTTGCGTTCTCGAGCGACTTGTTTTGCGTGTTGGCCTTCGACACGCTCGTCAATACTCGCCGTAAAATAGTCGGTGGACTCAGTAGCGATGTCTTCCCATAGTTGAGGCTGTAGAAAGTAGAAAACGCTCCTGAAGGAGTAGCGGCAGCGGCTAAAGCTCTCGGGGTCGGCCCCGAAGCACCGCTGTACAGATGTGGGTAGTCTTCACGCATTGAAGCAGGTGCCCGGGGCTCATACGGCTCCTGCAGGTAGTCGTACGGCGTGTGAGTTGCCAACTCAGACCAGCCATTTACCTCCATCTCCTTCAGAAGCGTGTCTGGCACTGCGCCCGACGCGATGTTCTCCATCCCACCCAGTGACGACAACAACCGGTCATCGAATCGCATTTCTGGTGGCACTGGCAGATGCAGCGCTTCACCTTCAGCGGCGTCGTCGGGCAGGTCGTCATCGTCTCCATCACCATTCTCAGCGTCCGATTCCAACACTGCGAATTTGCTCGGATCATCATCGGCAGTAAACTGATTCACATCTGCAGGTACAACATAAACAAGAGATACACGTTAGCACTAATCATAACATGTACATACAAGTTTGACCAACCTTCAATTGATTGTTCGATGACTTGCGAGTCTTCCTTTGATTCTTCGTCGACGGCGGAATGCGTCGCGTTGACCTCCGACTGGTTTTCATCTTCTGAGTCGTTTGGCGAATCGCTGCTCTCATGTGCTCCCTCGAAATCAGGATCAAGGTTCCGGGGGCTAATCACCGAGTCTAATACACGATAGAGTGGCAGATACAAGATTAGACATGCATAAGATGGACCATACAAGATAGCATACAAGCTATACCTGCACTGCTGCTGTCGGAGTGGCCGCCGTCGCTTCCTGGTGAGTACGTCGTGTCGTGCGGAGAAATAGCTTGTAGGACAGCTGGAGTCTGTAGCACGTTTGGTCTTGGCGTAGCTTTGGGCCCCAACGTTGATACGGAAGACGAAGGCTGGGCCTGCTGCGCAAGAGCAACGGCAGGTGAGCGAGCCGGCGAACTTTCTGCGGGTGTGCGGACACGAGAAGCTGATGCACACATGCACAGTTAGCACAAAGTAGGCGTGGGTTGCACAACACACAATACACGTACGTTCTGCTATGACGGTATTCACAGCTTTTGGGGTGTTCGCAGCCTTCCGTCGTCGAGCCGTGTTTGCTGATCCATCACGTCTGGCTTGCTTCTTCGCGCGAAGCGCATCTGTGCATATGTTAGGTTCAGTAGACAATCCCATACAACCATCAAGTTCAGCGCGTGGTCTTACCAAGATCGAGCTTGTCCAGATACTTCATTAGGGCTTCCTCGCCCACAAACACATCCTCTCCTTTGACGTCCTTGATCGTCTTGCCAGGCTTGAGGTAGGTAAAGTCGACAGAAAGCCCAGTGGGTCGCTTGGAGGTCCAGCCAGCCTTCTTTAGCTCGCGCCATCGAGCTTGGAATGCCATTTTCGGAAGCAGCGTGGGGTTCTGCGGTCGAGGGAGGAAATCTTCGAGTGAGACACGGATTTTAAGTGGCGGGAGGCGGTCGTCTACCAAACAGCATATTCCAATTGCCAGTTTGATCTGCAGTTGTACTTTCTAAAAGGCTGTCTATGTTGAGCTTCGGGAAAGCAAGGATACATCACCTACCCCTCCTTGACTTGAAATTTGTAAGAGTCAATACAAAAAGCAAGATTATAATTTGTTAACTTGTATGGTCCACGTTAAGGGGTCGTCCTTATCGTGTAAGGTCCAGGCGCTCGGGTTCAAGGGGTTAATAAGCAGCGGCGGCACCTTGGCAGGTGGGTCACCCCCAAGCCGCAGCCTCCAAATGTCGTACATCAGCGCAATCGCCAGTAATTCACCGCGTCGCTCACGCGGAAAACCATTCTCGATCGCCTTATCCAATAACTCTTCTACTGCTGCTCTCACATCGGCATCACACTCCACACCAATCTCGACATCATCGTCGCAATCAATAGGGTCTTCGTCATCAATGAACCCATGCATCACAAGCTGCTCGAGTTGACGATCCACGTCAATTCCGAGCGTAGCTAATACATCCTTGCCAATGATGAACTCATCTTCTTCTTCGTCAATAATCAAACACTTCACTGGCGTCGTGAGGGAAACAGGTCCTGCCGCTGTATTAATCTGCAACTTCACTTCAACGTAAGCTTTAGCGCGGAGCAAATGTCCACCTGCAGTCTTCACGTCCACCTCCTCATTCAATTCCACCGGTCTCACTACCGAATCTTTCGCCATCAGCTCAGCGAGCTTCGCCTTACTGATGACGCTAATATCAGCCCCCGAATCAGCGCAATAGGGCATTGAGTGCACTCCGTTTAGCTCGACTCGCTTCACAGGTTCAGGTAAGCACTCTTTGATGCGCTTCAGCCTTCATGCTTGCACGGTCTTCTTCCGTTCATCCTTCTCACGATTGCGGCGCTCGTGCTGCTGTCGGAGCAGGTTCGCCTTCTCCTCGTGTGTTGCAACTGGGCATCTCACAAGCCAGTGGTCGCCCTTGCATTTCAGGCATCCACCCTCCGGCTTACCCGACACCAGCCGTTGTTTCTCTGGTTGAGACGGCTTGCTAGGTTTTCCTCCGGTCGCGGAATTGGGGGCTGACCCGGTCTTCGAAACGTGAGCTTCTTTCACTCTCAACTTCTTCTTCGGTCGGTCAGACTCTCGCGCATTTTCACCTTTTCCTCCAGCACGAGTCGAGTCTCGCTGTCGCTTTCGTCTCTGAAAATCCCTCTCATGCTCGAGGGCCTTCTCCAATATGATCTTGAAGAGCACCTTCTCATCAGAGCGCGCAGCGCGGTTTTGGTACGCTAGAATGGCCTCGATCTCTTCACGCAGCGCCTGCGGCTCGATGGAAGCTACGAACAACTTGCACTTCAACTTCAAGCCTTCTTGATCTAAAAAGAACTCAGACCAACCGTGTTCCTCTATCACCTGCCTGTCTGACCTGAAGAACTGTATCACTCGTTCACGTACGTCGCTCTCCTGCAAGTTCATCCGGACGGCCGCCTTGAACTCCACCGCCACGTTGGGATCCGTGTTATTCTTCACCGTCGCGAGAATCGCGTCAATCTTGCCCAACAGTAGGTCGTTGGTCAGCTCCGCCTTGTCGATTCCCCACTCCAGGTCACACAGAACCTCGAGCAGGCTCGGCTCGAACGAGCTGCGGATATCCGTCGTCATCGTCGCAATCTTCTCTGGATCGTGGCAGCAACGCACCGCCACCTCCTGCTCGTACTCCTTACGTCGCCGCTTCCATTCCACCAGCGCAGCATGCGAGGTGCTCTCAATCACCGGCGCGACGAGCGGGACGAACAGCGACACTGCTATCGACGATCTTGCCTTGTCCTTGGTATCCATGCTTGTCCAGATACTAAAGTTAACTTTGTGGTGGGTTTCGCACTAGAACACCAACTGGGGGAGCTGGCACTCCCTAAAGCTTTTATGCCTGGTCTATTTGTCGGCAAAACTTAAACCCTGTCTTACTATGCTATGTATCCTACTGCCAGCTCGGGCTACAAGCCTACGATCGACTTCGATGGTTGGCAGTGGCAACCCGCCACTGCCAATCTGAAGATTCGCCTGTCGCCCACTGCACGGGCTGAATTGGGGCTATCCACTTCAACCCACTACAAGTGGGTCTTGTATTCCTCGATGGACTTGATACCGATCTCCGCTCGGAGCTCGACGGGGTGCGTCGCCACTGCTCCGGCTGATGGATGCGTGAGGCGCAAACTGGTGATCGGATCGTCCTGAAGCTCCGTACTGATAGAGTCCGCTTGGCTGGCCTCATCGGGTCGGTGCACTACTCACCGCCCCGGATTGACATACAGGGGCAGGTCTGCGATTCCATTCATGACACAACAGCACTAAACAACACAAGAAGCTGGAAAACAAAATCTTGCTTGTTCTTTCCCCACTCAATTATGAGCACTAAACTCGTACTTATTTGGTCGCATAGCGTGACCCCGATTCGTGCAGATGCACGTGCCAGTGTCCATGCCCCACATGTACCGTTGCAAAGCTACTAATTAGCGCCGTATTTAGCCTTCAGTGCCTCGTATTTAAGCCAAGCCTGGTGGTCGGTTGTTTCCTCCAGAGCTTTTTTGATTTTTTCGAGATGCTTCTTAGCCTTGGCTGGTTTGAACTTATCGAACAATTGGCTCAAAGAAAACCCTCTCTCTTCATCGATGTTGTCGTGGTCCGTCTCAACTCAACGAAGCATCCGCCCGCCATTCGCGTCGATTAAATCGATGGCAGCAGTCAACACGTCGTTCTTGGCCGCAGTGTCGACATTCTTGGCCGTAGGGAGTGACGCACCACTGACATGGAGAGTGGCCGCAATGATCAGCGCGACGATGATCGTGGGGCGCATACTGGCAGTTGGGTCGTGCGGACGCAGCGGAGAAGCTAGCTCGAGCGAGTGTTTGGTTTGCTTTCAGCTTCCAGAGCAAGTTGCGGAATGAAGTGAGCGGGGTGAACTCTCACCGTTTTAAACAGCGGGCACACATCGCACTTGTGCGACGTGCACGCACACATGCTCACGCGAACAGTGTGCACATATTGCGACGCACACGTGTGCAAGCACGCACAGCGAAGTGGAAATTCCAGTCCGGACGAGTACTCAGTGTGAAGACAGAATAAATCCGTATATTATGCAATGCGCTTTGCAAACATTTGTAGTCTTGACCAAGAGCACTCATCATTTTATAATTTGAGGCCATTTACCGATATACGGCAAAACAATTCTATCAAAGTCGATCACCCTAGATACACAGTCACCGACATAAGTAGTGGAATGTGATCACATACGGCATATGCATGTCCATTTGTATGACAAATGCCACGAAATAGCCAATGTTTGGGCCAAACATATACTGAGGCTTCCCGGGGGCTGAGATAGCAAAAATAAACAAAATAGATAAACGCACACGACTAAGGCGCGCCGCACTTGCGGCGCACTAGTCGCCCGCGCTATGCTTTTGTATTATGAGCATCCACAACTACCAGATGATCAGACCTTAAGTGCAATAACACACTCACACGATAATATCAATTTGTTTTCTCGCCTCGGCGCTGTTAATAACGATATACAAGCAAGTTTTAAGTTGCAGCAGCGCCCTCCCAAATAGACGATTATTCGTACCTTCGTGCTGTAAATTCAGCATGGTGTTGCTGCTTCTTTGCTGCTTCTTTGCTGCGTCTTTGGGCGTGAGAACTGGAAATGATTCGAATGAAACGAAACTTGATCGATTGATATTTGATAGAGACCGACTAGTTGAGAAAGATTGACGCCCGGAGACGCCATTTACGTTTTCATTGCGAATACAGAGTACTTATGCGGGTAAAGATATATAACCAAGATTCTCAGTTAAGTGTATTCAATACAAATATCATAATGAAGCAACACTTTTGCAAGCTACGCGTAACACGCACGGCTTCATGCGACACTAAATTAATCCGGCTGCGCCAGCAGCATACCTTACGGTACACTTGCTATCTCAGTAATATGCGACCTTTAATACATCTATCACGCATTATGTGATTGCAAGCAGCAGTTTTTTAAGAACTCTAAGAAATGGACCCTTCGTATCACGCACGGTGTGATTGTATGCAGTGTCAGTCTGAATAATGCGTCAAACCAAGCCAACTAGAATGAATGCAGGTGATAAGAAGGTAAGAAGTCGGCTATATACATGATGGCACTTGGTGCTGTTATAACCTGAAAAAATGAGATGATCCTGGAGTTGCCGACAGCATCCAGAACGGCATCCAGAACATCCTTCGGTTCCCAGAACAGCACCCAGATCATCGTTCTGGATCCCGAAAGACAAACTGGTATACGTTCCGGTTAGTTGTGTGGGAGAGGATGAAACAAGCTTGTAAAATGAGCTCCGTCAATACTCCACACTTCAGACCATGGTGCATCTGATCATCTCCTAGGTACTACGTAGTGAGTGATACAACCAGGTATTGCCAGTAAGAGGATTTTCAATAAACACCAGTACGATACGAAATATACTAACACTCGTGCATTCGCTCTTAAGCCCACATCAACGGTAGTAGTAGTATGTATAGTACTATTGTACTGCATGTTTCCAATGCAAAAATAGTACACGAGTCACATTTACCTAAAATTAGCTAAAATAGTAGGATGAATATAACTATAAATGCTGAGGACTGCAACATACAAATATAAGCGACTGTAAAGTAACCTTGTGATACAAATGAACCATGAAATTAGATATTTGTCTTGGTTTTTGTACAGTATCAGCTTTAGTTACGGTGTGGAATTGGGCAGTACAAAATAGTACCGGAAGAGGCTCTGTATCACCTACTGTAGATAACATTATCGGAAGTTTCAGAGTGACTCCGTCCCAGCCTCGTTCCCACCCCGTCCCTCGCCTGTCAGTCTGATATGTGGAATATCTGAAGTGGCTCCTTTTAAATAAGGTCACGTATCGTTATACACAAAATCACAAATTCAAATTTGACTGCTGATGACAAGCAGTGATGTAGTGACCGCTGTTAATGGGCATAGAAAAATAAGCAAGGTTGAATAAGTCGTCATATTCATCCATATCGCACATTGACAGCAAGTTTAGCGAGGTTGGGGCATCAGCTAAACACTTGACTGGATCGTTCACACAACTCACTTCGGGTGCCGCCGCGGTGCGGCTGAGCGTGAACTGACCTGGATCCACTGATACTTCCTCCACAACCAACACCACCTCGTCAACATCCTCTGTGCCGATGACATACAAGCTGGCGAGGTCTCTGAAGACCGTACATCAAGTCTGGCAGGAATGGTCTGCCGGGATTCATGGTGGTCCCGCTGTGCGTAACCTCGAAGAATGGCATGGATCGGCTGGTGCAGCTCACCAGCAGACAAACGGTTTTGCTTTCGGCGAAAGAGAATCATTGACCATATCCTAACAACAGCTCGAGCGCAATGTATTACTCACGAGCAAGCTGTGTGTGTGTGTGCGCTCGAGGCACACCGAACACAGCACACACTCACACTTAATGCACTGAGCGACAGTCTAAAAGGAAAGCCATAGACCACAAAAAACTTTCACAACTGCAATTACAGCTTCTGTATATATAGGCGACCCGGAGCTAACGCTCCGGGGGAGTACACAGGTCGAAAGATCAAAATGAAGGGGGGGGGGGTAGAAGAGTGTGTAGATGGTGACGCCGCCGAGCTCGTCCCGCAGTTACGAAAATACAGCTGCAGCACGCAAGTCTGGCTTGTGGCGGGCGCCAGGCTTGGTTAAAATACAATACTCATATTAATACTGTAAAGCAAAAGAAAAGAATCCGTTATTCCGTGTATTGAGGAATTACTGCTCGCGACCTCGAATCATTTCTACGGTGTATACATCCCACATCGTTCTGTTGAATGACAGCAACATCACCTTCTCGATCGTCTCCGCGTCCATCTTCTTGCGTAGATCTGTGAGCTGCAACTTTGCGGCGGAGAAGAACCGCTCGCATTCGTTCGACGTCGGCGGAACAAAGCTCACGTCGGCGTACTTGGTCCTTTTGGCGACCTTCCGGCGTTTAAATGCCTCGCTTACGATAGAATCGTGGTCGTCTGCAACGCCTTCGTCGTCTTCGAGTTCGCCAGTGAGCTTGAAGGGGGCGCATGCAGCGCGCTCTGCCGCAGTCAAACTTTCGCCTCGCTGAATCTTCACCAACCCCGTCTCGAGAGCCGGGTAGTTCACGATGGCGGCAGTGGCACTCAGACGCGACTTCATGGCCGGGTAGTTCTGCACTACCTGGTCAAACAAACGGCGTGTTGCAGACATGGTGAGCGTCGAACGCTGCAGCATCTTCGTGACGCCCTCCAAGCGCGCAAGATCGTCGAGCAGTGTCTTGGCCTTCTCGTGCTCGCGGCGAGATAGGAACACCGGTCCCAGGTTGTGCTCGGACACAGTCCCGTGGTCGAGCCCACGAAAGCACTTTTCCAGTGCAACATAGCGCTCGACCATAGCGTAGGTGCTTGACCAACGCGTTGCATTGCGCAGAACAGGAGCTAGCGGTGTCACTTGACGCAAGACAGCACGGCCCTTCAACGTCGAAAATCGCTTCATCAGCGCGTGAATCTTGTCCAGCAACTCCGTCTCCTTGGCTAAGTGGTCCTTCATAGCAAGGTTGAAGCGGTGGCTCGCGCAGCCGATAAGCGGCACCGCCCCAACCTTGCGGCAGATGCTTTGATTCACGGAGCAGTTGTCTCCGACCATTAAGGTTACAGACTCCCACGGGCGGTCGTACCGTGAGAGGGTGTCGGCCAATAGGTCGAAGACGCTCTGCGCGCCCAGGTCCGTCTCGTCCTCGAGAGGGCAGAACGCGAGCAGCACGAACTTCCTGGTCGTGCAGTGGATGTCATCAAAGACATCATCACGTGCAGGCACAGCGACACCCGACGCCTCTTGCTTACCGTTGAAGACGGCAAAAATGGCCAAGTAGTGTCGCCCTCCGTGCGTCCAGCCGTCCAGCACTACACCAAACTGTCTCGGCAGGTCACGCTTGATGCGATCCTCCACAAATGTCGCGATGGCCACCACGTAGACCTTCACCGTCTGACGGTTGATCCGGGACAGCTTGGTGTTCGCACGGACGTTTGGACGCTCGCAGAACGAGAAGGGCAACTTGTCCACCACGATCCACACCACCCAGTGGTAGATGTCAACGGTGCGCTGGGCGACAACATGGAGCTGGAGAGCGTTGCCTTCGCGGAGGGCAGAGCGGGCGAGGTCTTCGTACGCAGGATGCTGCCGGCGAAGGTGGTTCAGCAGGTTGCTGTAGCCGTTGCTGCTGCGGTAGGAGTTGTTGCACGTGTTGCACACGAACACATCGTTGCCTTGGGAAGTGAAGAGAGCGTTGCAGATGGTGCGACTCGAGAGCGACATGATGCTTGGCAGTCTTAGGGCTGGGAGAGGGGGAGATGTAACTCGTCTAAAGAACTTTGAAGAGTGAGGTAGTGCATTCGGCAGCGGCGGCAAGTGGCATACTCCTTTGTCGAACGCCTCGCTGCCAACCGTTACCCACCTCGGCCACCGCCCATTGTATCAATTCAAAAATGAATTGTGGTACGAGAGTTAATAATTCCGTTAAAGTATTGCCATACATTTTTCAAGTTATTATTTTTTTGCCAAGCCTGGCGGGCGCATAACCGCGAAATTTAAAACTCATTGATACCCATGTTAAGTAATTTGATTGGTGTATAACCGACTAGAACGTCTTACTGGATTGCAAAACCCCGCCGCTGTTGTGGCGTATTAAGATTGATGACCTCCGATTTGATAAATCCAACCTCACAATTAGACTGGAGCTCCTGGATTTAGCCTCAAGATTATCAGCATGGGCGACTTACACCGAATGAATCGAACTACATCAACCCATTTTACCAAACCCTGCCACTTTTCTTGCTATTCATACAGCCGCTTTACTTGCTATTCATACGGAATGTCCGATGTCCGCTCCTTGTAGTCTAAAGCAGCCGCGTAGACAACAATCATTGCGGTCGCTAGTCAAGGCTGCAACAGTAACAGCACAACTAAGCAGGAAAAACCACATGCTATAATACATGTAATTAAGATTTGCAGGCGACGGTTTAAGCGCGGTGTCGCCGCTACACTTGCCGAGGCTCAGTCCGAGGTGGGGTATGTTGATCAAAATTGCTAGGCTGCACATAATTACGAGGCCGATGAACGATTTATGCTCTGATTATAGTTGACACATCCCCGATTTAACAGTCTCTAAATCCTCTTAGAGCGATGCTTTGGAGGAATATATGCTACGGTGCAAAAGGAAACTGTCCATTACAAGTCCTGGGCGAGGGGGGGGGGGGCTAGGACATACCTACACATTCTCGAGTGCTGTGGCTAGTGAGAGAAGTCGCAACACTTCAGATTAGCCATTAAGATGTTCTCACCAGGTTGGGTTTGACGCTACTGCGTGCAACGTCATGGGGATCATGCACAATTCGTCCACCCGACTCTCTCACGAGCGCATAGGAAATACAGTCAGCTACCGTGTACTGCTAGTTCTACACATTTGCCCAGACTTAGTTGTCTAATCCGCATCCAAAGTTGTCAGCCTTTATTTTGGGTGGGAGCGAGGTACCCTAATTAAGGGGTATCACTCTCCTTAGTGTAAGCAAAGTCGTCTAACCCCCCTTAATTAGGGTACCTCGCTCCCACCAAAAATAAAGGCTGACAACTTTGGATGCGGATTAGACAACTAAGTCTGGGCAAAGGTGTTATATTCTTGGAACGCCAACCGATAAAAACTTCTTAGTCACTAATCTGCAGTAATTGGTAGTTTACAGTTAGCAGCTGCGCTCGTGAGGTAATATAGTTCTACAGCAAGCAAAATAGTAAGCATTACTCCAAAAAGTAGATTATGGTTCGATGCTGAGCCAAAGGGAATGATAAATATATGTGATGATGTATTAATACTAGTTCTAGTATATCGAAATTATTGACAAGCGTTGCGTAGCAGATGCGTAGCGTAGTTTAGTCACGACATCGTTAGGAACCTTACACGAAAGTAGTAATAACTCGTAATTTTTAGTCTTATCCTAGACTTGTGTTGTTCTTAGTGCTAAATTTAGCAAACAACCCCTGATCTACAGAGTATTACATGTAGCCATTTGTAGCTTCCAGTGTAATTGGTTAGGTTATCCAGTACTCTTTTTCGGTTAGAAAGGTACCCGGTTTTGGTAAGTCACAAAATTTTTCTGCCGGACAAGCACAGCTCTTCGACCTGTGAATACAAGTATGGCCCAACCATAGTGCGGTATTTCGTCCAATAAACTAGGCTAGGGTTAAGGAGGTCCGATATCCGACTCTATCGGACGTATCGGGTCGGAGGGACTCGCAAAATATGTGTGTGGCAATATTGTGCTTTGCAATGATTTTGCCGACCATTTCAAACGCTAATTATGGCAAAGCCTGCTCCTAAATATGTGTGAAAAAAGAGACACAAACTGCTAAAATTATGCATAAACCCACTCCCTCATATATATATCGACTTGGGAGAGCCTGTCAGCGGCCATGCATTGGCCCAGTACACCACCGTCCATGACCCCTACAGTAGCACATCCACCCTCTTACCTATGCATAATTGACGCGCGTCTAGGTGCTCGTGGAAAAAGCCGACAGAATTGCAGTAGCACAGCCACAATTGCACTTTCAAAAGTGCAATTATGCCTCTTTTAGCGTTATTTTAGGCCTCCACCCATTTATGCACCTCGATTTATCGTAAATATAGCAGGTGGTCGCTATAAATACAGCAAATATTGCCTCCTATTGCCAAAATCATTGCAAAGCACAATACAGACAACGACTTACAAAGCCGGCATGCTTAATGTCATCCTCCTATATAAAAACAGCGATAAAGTACCTCCCGTCAAAACTGTAAAACTGTCATAAAACACACGAGACGTTGCATAAATTATACAACAAAGTATATAAAGTACACAAAACCAGACGGTATACAAAGATGAAGTCATGTGATTGAATCTGATTGGCTGGTTTGCTCATGTTAAGCTTTGCTTGACTTTGTCTGCCAGCTTTTTGTGTCTGCCGGCTTTGTATGTCGTTGTCTGTACAAGCTCCAATATTGGACCTGTACCATAATTCCGGTACATATGCTATCTGTGGAGTGATGACCACCTCAACGCACCGATGAGCCGATGTATGAGCGCACATGGGATAACTATGAGCGTGGAAGGCGAGCAGCTAGACGTGTACATTAATGGTTAAGAAAATGAATTAATATATGTATAATATATCAAAGAAATTCATAACAATGCTACGAGGTGGCCATCGTGCAGCCCACACGACGCCAGTTGTGCTGGGTGCTCTCGCGGCGAGCAGCATACCGCCAGCCCTGCCGGGTAGGGCACCAGCACTCGCGGGGCTTGACGGCGGTGATGGCGGCGGATGCTGCTTCTGCGGGCCGCGGAGGGCGCGCCGCAGCTCACCCAACGGGCAGCCTGCCGCCTGCCCTGCTGGGCATATCAGCTAACTTCTCGGGGTCACAGAGAGAGCCTGGGTTCTGTCCGCCCCCTGCATCTGTCCGCTGTCCATCCTGCGCCGCCCGCTGTCCGTCGTGCTTCCGTGCTCCGCCACTTTCCAGGCCCGTCGTCCTGTCGCCGCGCTGTCCACCTCGCCGTCCTTGCCATCGTCTTGCCTTCTCGCCGTCGTTGTGCCACCTCTCCGCAACCGTCTTGCCCACACGCCTTCGCCGTCCTGTGGCGATAGTGGCTGCTAGTACAAAATGGAGAGGATGGCTATGTCACAAAAACCCATCCGAGGATGACTTGCATATCCCATCTGTCTATCATTTTCGAGGCCGAGTGGCTCGAGTTGCTCATTTCCGAAAACGCCGCCTACCACTCAATGCTCCGCGGCGGAGCCTCACCGCTCGCCGCGACCAATGCCTCGCTTCCCTGGCGCGCCACGCAGCACCACGCCTGCGGTAACTTAAAGGTAGAGCATATATAGCTTGTAGATGGATCAACAAGTGTTGGTTTGTACTATTTGAGCAATTATGGAGGCAAGAGGGCGTAAGCACAAGCGTTGCGTCCTTACAGAACCGTTTAGATAATGTTCTTGCATGAATAAACGGCATGAGCTGAATACAGACGAGGGTGAGCGAACGCGAGCGCGAGTCTCACTCAGTGCATTCACTGACCACCAACACCCGCCGATTAGGCGGGGGCGTGTCTGTGCGAGCGAGCGAACGCGAGCGCTGCAACCCGATATTTTTTCTACATGTAGACACCGCGCCTGGCCGAGCCGAGGACTTAGCGTAAGGCACGAGGGGTGGGGCAGGCCGCGAAGCGGCGCTCCCCGAGCGAAGCGAGAGAGGGGCGGGCCCCCGAAGTGCCGTCGCTAAGTCCGCAGGCGAGAGCCAACGGGCGAGTGTCCGCCCCCTAAGTGAAGATGCCCATGTTGTGTGTGCACCATGTTGGTGCTCGCCACTAAGACATTGGCGATGTTGTGTATGGTGTATCCGCGCTTTGCATCTGTTTTCTTGTGATGGGTATTCGTCTACACCATTTCTCAGCCAAAATGGTTGTCTTCCCAACCAAAGTGGTGCGGGAAGATCTCGCGCAACATAATACTGCGACGAAAAGGGGCATTTTTCAACCAAAAAGGTTTACAGCTGTTTGTTTCCCAAGCAAAATGGTTTTCCCAACCATATGGTGCTAAAACGGACCACTCCACGACTTGAGCTTGGTCTATAAGCATCAAAAGTTGCTAATTTTCGACGCAAAAAAACTTCGTTAGAATGCCCACGTCACGTAGATTACGATAGACCCCTCAAATACATTCACAAGGCTGTTCTAAGCTATGTTTTGACCTCTTCAAAATGGCTCTAAATCCTCGATGATTGTGAAACCGCTTTGCTTGGGAACGATTTACGACAGAACCACTTTGCTTGGAAATACCTGGGAAAAGCGATATGAGGTTTTTCCCGAATAATGATTTGAACCACTTTGGTTGGGAAACCAACCAGTCTGCCTGGGAAATGGTGTAGTCTGCTACCATGCACAGAGCCATTCTGTTCATGAGCATACACAAAACTGCTCGTTCTCTTGCCTATCCTGTACTAGCAGGCTCTGTCGTCCTGTGGCACGAAGCCCGCAGTCCTCCGAGGACTGCGGGCTTCGTACCAGAGGACTCCTCGGCGCCACCTCCGCCGCCAACCACGCAACGCTAAGGGCCTGGCTGTTTCCATCGTGTTTGGTGTCGAGTGTTTGCTTCGACATACCCTTAATCCTACTCCGTAGGTCTGGTCGTTCGTGTCGGTGTTCGTTGGTGTTCGAGAACACTGGCGCGAAGTCTGCGGGGGACTTCTCTTCTCTGCTAGATCTTTTAAGCGATGGCCCCTTCGAACTCGACGACGGCGCAGGACCCTCGCCGCCACTGCGCTGTGGCAGGAGCCTATGTCGATTTTCGTATCCATGCACCAGCAGCCGCGGTGTCTGACGCCGCCGTTGAGAGTGACGTTCTATCACCGCAGATTGACCCGAGCCTTCTCTCTGAAAGCCCCAGTTGGCTACCCAGTTCGGCAACTACACCGAACATTCCTCTCACGCAGTTGACGCCTTCGCCGGCAGCGAACCCCCACGACTGTGCAGCCGATCCCGCTGGATGTTGTTTCTGTAGCGACCGCCCGAGCAGTGGCCACGACTACGCCGAGTCCGGTCCAAGAGGTCACATCAACACCGCGAGTTGCTACGGCATCTACAGCGTCAGCTGCAACACGCCCCCCAAAGGGCGCACAGGCCATGCAGCGCAAGGAGGAGCTCACGCCACTGTGCTGGACGACGGAACTGGTTGAGAAGCTGTTCTACCTCAGGTAAGCATACACTTTGGCTTTCAACTACCTGGTGATGAGGTGTTTAACATCTATTGCTGTATTTACATAGATACAAGGGGATGACCAAGCGTTTTAAAAATGTGCGCAACAAGCATGCCCTGCACCGCGGGTGGATTGCCGGGGGGGTTTGACCGCTATTCTCGGGATTGTCCCGCGACCAATCGTCACCAAATGCCAGCATCGGCGACCATCTACCAGCTGTCCTTCATAATGTCCCGTGGGTCCCGACTTGTCCTAAAGTGACACACCCTCTATTAATAGTTTAACTAAATGTACCCACACAGTTAGGTGCATGACATCTATCCGCATATCTGAAGTGGCGTACACGTCGGCATGCCCCACAATACGAGAGGCGGCGCTCTACTAAGCCACAGAACCCGTGCGTACGCATGCAAGCTAAGGAGAAGACGATTGCCGTGACGAGGAAGAAGGCGGGCCGAGGGTAGCAAGTCTTCGAAGGTGAGAAGCTCACTGTTGTATCGCTGTATTCTGCGGCCTCACGACGTGTGTTACTGTACTATTGTATGATGTAGGCGCATGGCCAAGATAACGATGGATAGCAAGACCTGGTTGGAAGTATCGCTACAGGGCGCCTCCAGCCTAACGACGGCGACCGTGAGTGCCGTCGCTAGCTGCGGGTAATGCTGATTCGAGAGCACTGCCCCGTGTAGTACCTCGACTCGGCCGAGGACTTTAACACGTACATCAAGCAGCCGCAGACGTCCGCGCCCGGCCCCTGACGCCATGACGTCAAGATTTGTTCGCTGCACTTAATGTACTGTGATATTTACTACCTTAGTCTTATAGTTCTAAGCGGACTAATTGATGAGTTGTATTCATTTGTTCTGTGTTGTTGGTCATGTAGATTCTTCCTAAGCTGACGTAAAATATGCAGTGATTGAGATTCCACTCTGAGCTTTGTACTTGCAGTACTTGTTGTTGCCTGATGGACCGCATCTTCGTCTCAACTCGTAGCAGCTCTTACACGCTGGCTGTTTTGGGTGCTTCGCAGGAACGTCGATCCTGTTCTGATCACTGCTGCGGGAGTCCTTTGGCGCGTTTGGCTGTGTCTGAATGGCCATCTTCTTGCGCGGAGAGGGTTCCTCAGAGTCATTAGGAGCAGCTGCATCGGACTGGGCTGCCTGTGACACCTTCCGCTTTTTGGGCCGATTTTCTAGGCGACAGCGGAGAGCATTGACGGACAGTGTGGGCCCAGGTTTGATACGCTGAAATTCCTCGAAGATCATCCTCCATTTTCCAGGTGTATTTTTTTCAAATAAATCCGCATAACTTCGCAGGTGCTGCTTGGTCCCAGCATCCATGACTTCCGGCAGCACACGTTGGGGCCCTGGTACTGCATCGACTACAGACGCAATCGTTTCACCATTGGCGACAGCGTTTTTACAAGTAGTCTCTGGAGCCAATTGCGCGTTGGCAGCGAGAATTACATGCTCGCGCGACTCGTTACCACTCGCCTCGCTGTTCGACAACTTCAGGCCTACTTGTAGACTTGGTGAAGGTGCATTCGCCACATCGGTCGTCTCTTGGCCTTCATTATCACGATTTCGGCGCAACTGTCGTTTACCTAGTGACTCCCAGCGCTTTTTTAACCAGGCCGTCGACTTCGGTCTAATTTCTGGGCAAACACACGACGCCAAATGGTACACATTGTAGTACACTTGCTTCACCTTTTTAATACCAGACGAGTAGCGTAGCATCGTGAATAGCTCCTCCTGCAATACTCGTTCATCTCCCGACGTGGTGCTGTCATCAACAGCTTTCACAGTGATAGGGAGCATGGCTGTACTTGCTTTTGGCGCGGAGCTTCGCGCTATCTGCTCATCAACGGCTGCTAGACGGCGAGAGATTGATCTAAAACTTCGCTTTCGAAGATCGAGCGCGGGATTGTCGATCTGATCAACAGCACAGTTAAATAGTATAGTCGTGACCACCTTGCACGTTTTCCACGGTTGGCTTGACGCCAATTGCTCCCCTCGAATCTCCTTCAGCAAGGAGAACTCGTGCGAGGAGAATTCATGTGTCGATTCGTATTCTGGCTCCAATCGAAGAAATGTTACAAACTCAGCTCGAGAGGTCTGCTTTCGAATCACATGTGAGCGCACGAGAAGCCGCCGGATATCTGTAGTCGGAGCATGCTGATCTAGCATTCTCCCTTCGGCTCTATCAGTTCGAAGGCGAATTAGATCACTCAGTCTTTCCCACGGTCTGGTCTCGTAATTGCTGGATACTCCAGCACGATACGACGGATCACACATACTGGAACCTTGGCGCGTAATTAGCTCGTACATGAACTCAAGCTGAGGAGAAGCAGGAAATTGCTCGCGACCCAAAACAGCAGCGAGGCACATCGTCAAGAAGTCAAACTAAAAAAACTCGGGATTTCTTCCGAACTTGGCCCCTACTTTCAAATTGTGCTAGGCACCACAGTATTAGATACGCATTTAGCAGAATATGATCTGGATGCAATTACCTGCAAGAGAAAGATGTCGAGTATACGAAGGCCTGTTTCGTACGATACAATACGATCTAAGAGCTTGCGGAGCTTGGAATGAACTGCTTCGAGCTGACTAGTCGAAAGTACTCGTACCCTGCCGCCATTCTCGACGTATTCAGCCTCGCCAACAAATAAATCTCCTACTCGAATCTGGTTCAGGTTGCTCGCTATGCATCCTTGCCACTCGGCTTCTTTGACATTGAGGCTTGAAGCAGGAATCTTGCCCAGAGCGGTTGAAAGCAGTGTAGCCATTTCTTCAGGCTGTCGTATCTTGTGGTCGGCCGTGTAAATAGCAGAGGACAGCTCAGTCGCTAGCCATCCCCGCATAACGTGATCCTTTACCTTCTCTGTGAACCTTTGAATGACGTGGAAAGGATCTTGTTTGACAACCAATGCACCGTTGAAGACCTTGTCGATGAGGCTGCGTGTGCCATTGGCGTGGTCGGTTATACAAAAGCGAGATTCAAGTGGTTCTAACGCTAATCGCGCGGCCACAGGTTTTAGAATTGCCGCAGTTTCAGCGTGATTTTCTGAGTACGTCAGCCCACGAGCAACAATTTGACCTATTTCATTTTGGGCAAGTAGTAGCATACGTACCTCGCTTGATTGATCTTTCTTACCTTGAGCACCAAATACTTTGAGTTTGCTGCAAAACTTTTGCGAATGATCTAGACGAATCACCCGTTTGATTTTGCACTGTGACATGTGAGCTTCAAGCAAACGAGAGCATATTTCAGTCTGGGTTAGCCATATCTTTTGAAGAGCCTCATCATCAAGACATGCATTTGCTTCCATGTATTGCTCCAATGACACTAGCATAGGAGGCGAGTAGTTTGCTTCTTTTTGCCTTCGCTTCTCGACCGCGACACCTGCAACAGATAAGAGAGCATAATAGCGTCTGGCGACAACGGGTAACGCTGCTGCTTGCCCCAGATATGCCTCTTGTCGTTAGCATGCTATCATAAACAAGGTTAAACAGATCGCGTGATACACCCGTTTGATAGGTTAGCAGGTAAGGGAATGCTAGCAGGAGTTCTGGTGATGATGCTAGATACTCATCGTCGATAGTTGAAAAGGTGCGTGTTGCATGAGGCCCTGTACAGCGATATCTTGCATAATACAAAACCGTCTTGTGATCGACGTCGTGTACGTACCGCTGCAAATACTCCTTCACTTTTGGCTCACACAGACACCCCTCAACAACGCATTTTGGAACGCGGCTAGTGCGAAGGCACTCCGGGGCCCAAGCGAGTGTAGGGTAGCCGTGCCATGAGGAGAAAAGTGAGTCCTTTTTCTTCTCTGGAAGTTGCAATTCAGGAGGGAACTTCCTCAGGGCGATGGCGTCCCGCACAGCAACGAGTGCTGCAGACGCCTTCTTGCCCATGTGAAAAAAAAAACGACTGTTCCCAATAAAAAAAGCGGCGGCCCGGGAATAGGGGTTAAGCCGATTGCCGTAGCGAAGGGGCTAGGCAAACAGCGTAGTGTAGGAGTGCAAAGTAAGCAGTGCCAGGATAAGGTAACAACATATTGGCCAATATTTTATTTTACCTAGTCACGTTATCTAACAAGTAATTGTCTGTATTGCACTAGCTCAAGGCAATGGAGCAACAGTGGGCTGAATACAAAAAGGATCTCAATCGCACCGGTAATGAAACTGATCGCCCCTGCGTCAACCCGAAGCATCTGGACGTGATGCTTACATATTGGGGGAACTCGCTCGGCATGGACGCCAAGACGTTGTTCGATGATGCTACTGGCCGCCATCAACCGGTAGCGGATGCTGCCGATTCGGAAGAAAGTGTCTCTGACGATGACGCAGACGACACCGAAGAAACTGAAAACAGCCAGACCAGCCAGAAACCAAAGCTGACTACAGCTGCAGCCATGTCGGCAGGTACGCTAGACCAACATGTAATTCGCAATGGTTCCATTAGCGCTAACGACTAATGCCGTGTGAAAAACTATACAGGACTGACTTCGCTGTCAAAAGGAATGAGTCATATCGGAGACTCCTTGGCAGCGCGAAGCACAGCGGCTATGGATATAGCCAAGTTGACTGCGGCCATTGAGGCTCAACAGGAACAGCTAAACAAGCAGACAGAAAGCATTCGAACGCTTATTGAGCTGATGACGCGCCAGCAAGCCGAAAGGTAATTGTATTAAACTAGCAAGTAATCTGCAATGTCGTTGCGAAGTGCAATTCCTCTCTGACGCCGCTCTCGTGCTTCACGTGTCTTAGACTCCGTTCCGTCGATACTGGACATCTGTAGGTCGTCTTCGGACTGTCATCGCTGTCGTCTGAGCCCCCCTGGTTCTCTCGGGACTTCCTCCGCTGCATGTTGAACGAGGATCTCGTCCATAGGGTCCGGCAGCCACGTTTTGTCCCGTACATCTATCGCGATATTATGAAGTACCATGCATGCCACAATGGTAGATGAAATGTTACTTACCGATTTGGCTTCTTGTGGCCGGCGCAGGATGCGGAAGCGATTCTTCATTGTTGCAAACGTGCATTCAACCACGATTCGTGTCCGGCTATGGCTGAAGTTGTAGTTTCGCTCCCGGATTGTCAGGTCCTGGTCGTGGTCGTACGTCTCGAAAGGGATCAGAACTGCATTTGACAGCAGGTAGCCTTTGTCGCCGAGAATAAAGCCGCCTGGCGGAAGAATGCCATCGACATGTTGTACAAAATGAGAAGCAGCCCAAATCTTCTTGTCACTCCAGGACCCAGGTCGCATATCAAAGGACATGATGCGCTGGTGGGGTCTACAACAACTTGCAAGTTGATGGTAGGGAAGCCTTTTCCGCAGTACCAGCCTTCGTAGTTTTCAAACCGTGCTAGCTCGATGAGCGTTCCATCGACAGCAGTACAGAAGAGTGGCACCCCGGCACGCATCTCAAACGCCTCTCGTAGAGCGCTCCAATCCTCTAGAGACGACGGTAAGTAAATGTAGCGGCGGTAGTCGTCTGCGATTGCAGTGAGCGGCTCGTTGATAGCTGTAATAGCCCAACTCTTTGACTCGCCGAACATCTGCGCTGTCTCTCGAAAGCCTTTTCTCCTTCGATCATCACTTCATGGGGCAAGTAGACTTGATTAGCTTGGAGAGTTAGGCTCGCTGGAGTTCCCCCTCGAGCGCATCGTGATTGGTCTCGTTGTGCTCCCATGTCGAGGCCGTGATCATGCTTCTTGCCGCATCTCGGAGCATACCGGGCTGCAGTCGGGTGTACACTGTGAAGCACCAGCTCGACCACCTTCCCATTAGTCGTATGTCCAGGTCACTTTTCCCTGCCGCCAGAAGTGCGCATGCACCGCCTATGCGTAGTGAGTGACAGGAGTAGTCCTTGGGTGATAGGCCCAAGCTTGTTGCCGTTTCTTTAATGAGCTTTACCACGACAGCCTTCTTGATCGCTTCTCGCCGTGAAGTGGAAGTGAGATAGGGGCCCAGGGCCACTCTTGCTGTGATCCATCTCTCTCGTATCAGAAGACACTCTTGCGCCGCTTCCACTGGGCACAGCATCGGATGCTCTGAGCGGTAGTGGCGAACAACCACGCCCTGTGCCATCCGGTCGCCCTTGTGAGATTCGAAGAGGACTTCCACCGAATGGACGTCATTGCCCCTGGGGCTTATTTGGATACCTTGACGGTTTCGCAGGATCACATTGCAGGCCTTGACGCAATGAGTCCTGTTGTTGCCAGTCGAGCTGTCCACGGAGACTGGTCCCCAAAGCTCTGAGCTTCTATCGAGGAAGAAAAACGCTAGCACGATTGACCCCCACAAGAGCCGCTCTTGTTCGTCCAACGGCCCGAGTCGTTTTCGCATCTCGAGCAGCATTGGTGTAGTAACTGGCTGCTTCCGCTCCAGTTGACTGTTCGAGCGCTTGTACCCTTGAGCGATGAGCTCAAATTCCGGATCACGGTAATCGAGTCTGGCGTTCCGGACTGCCTTGTGCGCGAATGCCACCGCTGCCATCTTTCCGTCGAAGGTTTGGTATTTGTTGCCCGTCCTGGACTTGTTGTGCCCCTCTGAGGCGCACAGCCCGGCAAACAATCCGACCATCCTGGCTTGCTGAGCCCTGGGCAACTCATCGATCCACGCAGGAAAGCCGAAGTCGTTGCAGAACGCTTCCCAGAACTTGAAGTTCTTGGTGTATCGTCCGAGGGTCTCTTTGCTGATTGCGGCCTCTTTGAGCTGTGTTGTTTTGTCCTCGATCTTCCGACGGCGTTCGTTATCTGGTCATCATGGTACCACAGGTTAGTACTAGCGTGAACATCACATTTTGGGTTCTGCTCCATGGTTCTGCTGAACGTGAAAGGTGAATCCGGTAATGAGCCTGGCTCAGAGCGCACTGGCGCAAGTGTTCCTGTCCTTCAGGTGAAGAACAGTTCATCTTGTCGATGATTCGCGTGAGCCAGCGTGACTCGCTGTGGATAGTGACATGACGCCAGGTGTCCTTGATGGTTAGACCTGGTCCCCATTGCTCGGTTACTCGGGCAATCGCTCGGGTCACTCCGACGTCATCCATCCTGGTATCAGTTGGGATGACTACGAGGCGTTCTCTGAGAACCATATTTTGAAATCGTTAGACTGTCTTGTTGAATCTGCACCAGCCAGACATCGTCGATGTGTGCTCTGCGCTCGAACAATTCCATGGGAATCCCGGCAAACTCGTTTTGAAAGACTAACTTTCTCCACCACTGAATGTCCTTCTGAAGGACGTCCATCATTGGTACTCCGCCCTTGTGGCGTTTACGGCATCTCGTCTGTATGGCTACCAGACGCTGGATGAATGGCTTTGTGACCGGAATAAAGCTGATGACGTGCCGTAAGACTCCAACCAAACTGTCCAGTCGTTTCATCGTCACGAACTTCTGCCTGGCAACGTCGTCCAGTACTCCCCTCATTTTCTTGATCTTCCTCTGAGGAACCGTGATGCATTCATTGGGTATATCACAATCGATGCCGACGGCGTGAAAGCGACGCGACCAGGTCGTAAACTTTCCATCATACCAGCCTGCTGATCCGAACACGAGTTTGATGCCGTCTCTGAGACGCTGTTCTCTTCTGAAGGCGGTCGTCGATATCAACTTCGATGAGAACGATGTCGTCCACCCACTGGAATATCCAAAAAGGTTCCGAATAGCCGAGAACACTCGATGCGCCAGTGCGTTGGTAGTGTCGGACGGCTTTCCCGAACACCGCGAAGAACCCCAGAGAGGACGTCCACCCGAAAACGGCCATCCCGGATATTATGCCATGATCGGAACGCGGCATTCTCCCCCCAAAAGCTGACGCGTGGTCAGCATGAATGGGGACATGGTGGAACGCATCGGCGATATCCGCGACCATGGCGTAGATAGCGTACCCAGGGTACCGGCGACGAAGATCGCGAACGCGTTGAGCGATAGAGTCAAATGGATCTCACGTAGCGTCAGGAGAAGCATCCGAATTAGTCTGGTCATTCATCGAACCGCCAGGCGGCACCGACAAGTCATGGATAATGCGCCCATCGATGTGGAGAGGAGTGTCCTTCTTGGCCACCAGAGCGAATGAACTTGAGTAGAACCCAGGGATCCGTTGAAGCGTAGCCAGGGTCGCAACCAGACAACGGCCCTTGTAGTAATCGGCGAGAAGCTTGTCAATGACCACCGCTGCTCCGGACTCGGCACCCCCGTCGTTATCTGACAGGGGCCGAACCCCACGTCGTGCGCCGGGATTGGACCAGGGAGGGACGACGCCGTCTGCCGCGATGGCACAGAGAAGCTGCAGCTGGGGGTATGTAGCCAAATGGACTTTGTACAGCCAGGGGCGTAGCGCCTTGTTGGGTCGAGGATCGTCGGAGGTCTGACCTCGAAACACGCGCAGGGTGCCCGAGATGCCCAGGTGGGGAACAGCAATGAGAGCATCCAGAATAGCAGCATCAACGAGAGGAATTGATAGCTGTGGGGAGGTCGCCGCGACAAATGCTGAATCCATGGGAAACGGGATGTCGAACCGCCTGGCGGTGTCGCGCAGCGTGACGAAGACATCCCCAGGAACGCATCTGGACTCCGTTGACAACGCAGGAACGGACGATATCGATATCGAACTCAGACGGTAGGTCCTGGGCGGTGGTATGGATCTGGCTTGGCCCCACACGATCACGCCCTGGGGAATGCACCGGATGATCAGGCCACGGTGGCACAAACCGCCGGCGAATGAGGTGAACCAGTGTCCGAAGCTCGAAGAGAACCAGCGGCCAGGTCGCTCGCGAGTGGGCACGTCGGTCTGCCATGACGGCACTCGCGTCCGGAATGAAGGGACATAAGACAGCTGGGCTCTGGAACAGGCTGGATCGAAGATGGTCAGGCCAGGCATCCCCGTCGATGTGGACGTCTACCCCAAGGGAAACGGTATCCATGATCCAATTGCACATGGCATCTGCGGCTGTATTGAACTCCCGCCGTACGTGCCACAAATAAGTGAGGGGCAACACCGCCCCCAAGGATCGGATAGCAGCAACGTACGGACGGAGGTGTGCAGCCGTGCAGTCAGACTGCATGAGGGCCTGGCCCACGATGAGCGCGGTGTCACCGAACACGTGAACGCTGGTAGTGTGACCGTGGTGACGCATCCAACGGAGGCACGAGAGAAGGCCCTGGGCCTCCATGGTGTTGTTGGTCTGAACGTCGCCGAACGCATGAGCCTCCCAATGGAGAAGCTTGTGGGCGGGTGACCAGACACACCAGGAGTAAGCGCTCCTGCCCGTCAAGTGGCGACAGCCCCGTCGAAGGCCGCAATCAGTTAATCGCCGATGGCCGCCAGAAGCGATGCTGGGGGGGGAGGCGTCGGACGTCGAAGCTGCCGGAGGCAAAACGTCAGGCGCCTCGGTGGCTGAAAGGGACGCGTCAGACGTGTCCGGGTCCATGAGAACTGTGCTAGAATGGAAGACGCCTGACGCCGACGACATCACAGGAAGGGCACCAGATCCCGCTGACATGGGAGCACTCGGCCTGAGCGGCAGCTGGGCCGACAGGGAAGGAACGCCAGGCGCATCCAAGATCGTTGGAAGGGCGTCAGACGCCAGGTCCATGAGAACTGTGCTAGAATGGAAGACGCCTGACGTCGACGACATCACAGGAAGGGCACCAGATGCCGCTGACATGGCAGCACTCGGCCTGAGCGGCAGCTGGGCCGACAGGGAAGGAACGCCAGGCGTATCCGAGGGCGGTGGTTGGGCGTCCGACGCAACCAGGTGCATGGGCCCTGTGCTAGAATGGAAGACGCCTGACGTCGACGACATCACAGGAAGGGCACCAGATGCCGCTGACATGGCAGCACTCGGCCGGAACGGCAGCTGGGCCGACAGGGAAGGAACGCCAGGCGTATCCGAGAGCGGTGGTTGGGCGTCAGACGCATCCTGGTTCATGGGAACTGTGCCAGAACAGAAGACGTCTGACGCCGACGGCATCACGCGAAGAGCACCAGGTGCCGCTGGCATGGCGGTGCTCGGTCCGACCGGCATCATATCCAAAGTGGTAGAAACGCCAGGCGTATGTGATGGCGCTGCAGGCGTGTCCGACACGCACTCCGCGAGATGTGGAAGAGAGGCGGGAGAAACGCCGGAAGCAGTCCGAGTCGGAGGGAGGAAGACGGTTGACGCCGGAGAGGGCATAGCGCCAGGCGCGCCCACCGCAGATGATCGTGGAAGACGAAGCCGCGCGTCTGACGCGTCAGTAACCAAGGGCGGAAACGAAAGGTCAAGGCTCATTTTATCACTGGATAAGCTAAGCCCGAAATGGTAACCGCCCCGCGCCATCACGAGTGCTGGGGGTGGCCGGACTTGAGTCCGCCGTGATGCGTCGTAACCCACTGGAGGACGTCCGGTGGCAGCGTCCGAAGCTGGTGAACATGGGGCAACGAGGGAAGGTGCAGTCCTTCTCGACTTGGAAGCGCATGCAGACTTAGGGTTCGTTCTCCAGGGGAATCTGATTCCTAGTCTCCGTAGGTATCACCGGCGTCTGCGCTCGTTGGCTCCCAGGGGTCCGAGTCGTGGAAGAGCGGCCGTGGGGTGGCGCCTGGCGCTGGGCCCGCTCGTTGGTTGTGCCCTGCCCCGGCTGGCGGAGGAGGGCACGGTGGACGAATGAAGGTGAGTCGCCCGGCGGATCTGGAAGCGGGGGCAGGCTCAGGCCCGCCCCACTGGCCGTCGTCATGCAGGACGGTGCGGTCTTGATGGTAGGACGACGGGTCCTCAGAGGACAGGAAATGGTCGAATGGACGGCTGGCAAAGTCCATGGCATACAACATCTTGATGGCCACTTTGGTCGCCCGGTACCGGCCCCGAAAACGCTCATGCTGAAGCATGAAGCAGACCTTGTCGTGTGGACTCATGGCGTCAAACCGATCAAAGGAGTCGTCATTACCTGGGTGGGGACCACTGGGTCGCGGGCCGAGTCGAGCAATCGCGTGAGCTTGGGCGCCGCGGTCCGTCGGCCGGAACAAGGTGTTGCCCGTCGGGCGAGAGGTTCGTGGGGACCGATCGCGTGACCGTGAGCGGCGACGTGGGTGCGTGAGCGAGCCCGACATGACGGGCTACGTGATCGGTGGTGGCGACGTGGGCTCCGAGAACGAGACCGGTGACGCCGTCCACGGGACCGGGAGCGAGAACGAGAATGCCGCCGCGCCTGGCGTGGCGAGGAGAACGCAGAAGGACTCGGAGAACGTGCTCAGCGCCGAGCGGGGATCCATACTGGTGCGACCTGTGCGCCTGGCGCAATGAACGAGATCGGCCCGTGATCGACGGGCTCGGCCGCGCACAGGAGGGCTGGGACGGGCTGGATAGTCGGATCGGGCGTCGGAGGACAACTCAGCACCTCGGGAAGCCGGCGGAGGAGGTCCAAGGCTCAGCCTGGCTGGAGCGATGGAGGATGGAGGCCGAAAGCAAGGACACTTGCTGCAACAGCTGTGCCTGCTGCTCGAACAGTCGCTGGATCACTGGATCGTCGGCCTGAACACCCGGCGAAGTCGTGGATACTGGTGACGGCCCAGGGCCAGCAGCCGGTGGCGCCAGGCGTGCAGCACCAGAGGTAGCGAGTACAGGTGCAGGCTGGGGCGACCTGGTCGAAACCGCAAACACATCGGACGGGGTGAGCATGGCGTCGTCACGACTGAGCAGCAGAAGAATCGGAGAGGGCGAGTCAAGCGCGTCGGTATCGTCGTCGGGCGCCGACCAGTGCGGCGGAAGCTTGGTGGCGTGGACATACGCTTCAATTGTCGATGCAGTTTTCTCCCCCCGGGGGGTGATGTACGCGACTGGACGGGAACTCGTGTCCACGGTGGACACGGGAGGCGTGCCTGGCACGGCTAAATCGGAGGTGAGACGCCGGACAACCTCGGAAGCGGCTTGGCCATGGGGCTCGGCGATGGCCGTCCACGCAGCATTGAAGTCCGAAGGAACCATGGAGGCGGGAAGCTGGTGGTGGTAGCCCAGTATGTATTCAGCCTGGCTGATATGACGTACGCGCACGTCCTCAAGAGGGATGGCTACCACGCGGCGGAGCTCGTCAGCATAGTGGCGAAGAGCCACATGGCAGACGAACCCAGAGCTAGGCTCCAACAGGAGGTCCACATCGTCCACGAGATTCATGCGCGAGGCAGCAGCGTAGGCAATAACTTGACCACAGAGTTGGACGTCAGACGTCCTGCGCACAAACTTGGTGTCGCAGCGCGGAGACGCGACGAAGTACGTGGAGAAGAGGACGAACCGAAATACGGAAAGTAGAGGGCGCTCCAGGAGCTCAGCCTTGAGGTCGCGCTGGGGCTCGGTCAGCCGCCAGTGCGGGATGAACGGCAAATCTTCGAGACGCTGGTCATGCCGAAGGATCGTCAACGTGGCCTCCCAGACCAGCCGCTGGGCACCGTCGTCCGAGTCGAGGAACGGCGTGTCGGCAGTGGGGCGCTAGCTGAGAGGGTCGCGTCCCAACGTAGCGTACACGGGGTCTTCCCAGGTGCCGGGGAGCTCATCAGGGCACTCGAGCCGCACCGTGCGGCTGTGGCAGCGCTTAACCGAAGCCGCGGAGGTTGAACCGCCCAGGCGGTGTCGGGCGAGAGGCAATGACAGCCATGAAAAATTTCTTCACGGGCGGCCTGGCTGCGTCTTCGTGGAGCTCTGAGCTTGGTCGGTGTTCTTGGCTTCTTGTGTTGGTCGTTGGAGCTCTGACCTCTGGCGGGTCAATCGTCGAATGATCGAGATTGCGTGCTGGCTCGGTTCGGAAACCCACGGTTCAGCCACTCGTCCACTCGTACTTAACCGACCACACTCATTGAGACCAAGTAGTACAGCATTTTAGCTACTCGCGTCTCAAAAGAGTGCTTAGTGTTGGCAGCTGGTTGCGCCTTCCGCAGAGGACGTAGCAGAGCACACAACTTGTGAAATATCGCTTGTGTGAAGCGCAGATTGTCTTGAAACCACTGATCGTACGCGGGATCGTTCATCATGACGTTGTTTGTGCGAGCAGGCAGCGTGATAATGTTGCTCTTCTCCTTCTTGGCGACTACAGATAGCGTTGCTGCGACCGCTGACGCACACGCCCCAAGCGCAGCAACGACAGCGGATTCTTCGGTCGTATCGGCTTCCATGGTAGAGCTTTTGAATCTAAGTGAAAATCCCCCTCCCTTGGTGTTGGCTCCAACACGACTCCGGGAGTCGAGTTGCGGTCGACACCAATGAGTATAATTTTAATCAATCAGAACAAGAGAGATTGCATGTTTACGGCACACCTTCAAAACACCGACACCAGACATGAAGCAAACAACCAGGCCCTAAAACGAAATTCTGAATGAAGTGTAATCGGTGCGTGGCCCACACATAAGTAGTATAGGGTAACACATTTGGAGGTCGTTTTTTTCTCACCCTACCCCCGAGCCTTCTAGACACAGGCAAAATAGGGGTAAAATACCTCTGATGTGTATTTTAATACTTTCAGAAACAATAGAGGACAATATTTTAGGTATCATTTAGTATTAGCATCAAAAACCGCACCCAATCGCCCCATCTCTTGTGTTACATCAAACCCAATTCCTTAGCACCAATCATCACCAATCGTCCCATCTCTTGCGCTACACTGGTTCAAATTTCATAGCATTACACCGCAAGCAATACACCCCTCTGTAGCAAATAGCGCGTCGCGCTAAAACGCGATTTGAACTCCAACAAATCGAAGTTTTTATTCTGATAAATATAAAGTTACTTATATAGAAGCATGGTTTACTCACACGAAAAATACATTGAACGAAAAGAGGCAATTCAAGCCGCACAAAAGCGGTGTTATCTAAAACATCGCGAGAAAAGACTTGAAAAGCAGAAGCAATATGGTCAAGAGCACAAGGGAGAAATTAGTAAACGGCATAAGGAGTACTACAAGCTAAAGCGTAGTCGAGTCAAGTTAGACTCAGGAAACGAGCCACTGGTAACTAACACAGAGTAATTCACTCTATTTTTTTCGAATTTTTTTTTGGCTATTTAGCTGTACAACTGATCAATGGCAGTCATCATCTCAGGGAATTTTTCATTGAGAGAATGATTCTGGCATATCCAATCAATATATCTTTTATCAATCGCAAATACTTGATTGATGGTTTTGTCTCGGTATTTCCCGAAAGTTAGAACGTAAGATCCATCATTATTACCCAACTTACTCTTAAGATAAGACAAAACCTCATCATCAACTAAATTAGGTTGAGTCATTAACCATCTACAGTATCCAATATCAGAGTTAAACACATCCTCAATTGATTTAGACTTATGTTTACCAAACGTTAAAACTTGACTCATTGTTACGGGTATCTATATGTATACACCTATAAATATATATATAATTAATTATATAATGGCTCTCTATAGTATGGTATCAAGTGAAAAGGTCGAGATGGTGACTTATAGCCCTGTTTCAAGAGCATTTATTATCCACTTTACGGAAGGAGAAGTATATACCAAGCGGGTTGATACAGGTACAGCTATTGATTTACTGCAAGTCAAGTACAATGCATCATCCATGAAGCTAAAAAAAGGTGACTTTCTAGTGTCGCGGCATTAGAAATTTAGTTAGTTTGGTATTCTAGTACCTCACCTGTTAGTCTATTGTACGACATCTCATTTTCAAACGCTACAAGTACAATAAAGTTAGTACCTTGCGACGAAGCATTGGTTCCCATAATCTGGATAGACTGAGGGATATCTTTCTCTGTTAGGCGGCTAACATCGGCGATAAGAACGCGGTTTGTCTGCGACCAAGTCTGGTAATCAATTAGACCATTTGCAAGCTCTTGTGTTTGATCACCGTTGATAGAAGCAAGCTTTGAAAACTCATTGCAGAAATCCATGAAATCATAATCGTAATTCAAATCGAATGTGTTCGTTGAACCAATCTTAACATTGAAGTTACGAATTGAAGAACCGGGTTGAACAGTCCATGGAGCAGAGTCAAATGGAGATTGAAACTGCTGAACTTGAGAAGAAACAAAGTTACCTGCCGAAGTTTCTGCAAACGGTAGTAAAGCTACATATTTAGCATTTTTAAGGCTGGCTGACAATTGAAGATCAAATGCTACATTTTGCTGACCAGAGCTCACACCAATTCCTACCTTCTGCCCAAACCATTGAGCATAGTAATCTAGGTAACGAACCGTCTTTACAGGCTTGGAAATAATCGCTTGAGGATTTTCGAGATCAACAAAAGGTACATATAGACGGGCAGTACTGAAAGGAAAGTAGGTATTATCCGTTTCTAGACTGTTATTGACTACACCCCATGCAACCGTAATCTGACCCTGATTAGCAGCCGTAGCGTCGGGAATGACACCATTGTTAGGGGAGTTGGCTGCTGTTGATCCAACCATGATAGGGCATGTAAGACCTGAAATTAGCGTTGTGGAACCAAGAGTCAGTACCTTTGTGGGAGTAGTAGTACCAGAACCGAAATTAATAACACTGCTACCTTGGTTTACACGAAGACGCATACGAATTTGAGGATTAGCCATAAGATCAAGTTCCTTGAAGATAGGGTGAAGATCAACCAAGCGGATCTTAAGCATGTAGTTCCAGCTACCAGCAACGGTACCAGCGGCGGTAGCGCCTGGTACGAAAGCACCGCGACCGAATTGATTAGCAAGTGTATTAGCTACACCAGAAGCAAGCGTAGGCCATCCGTTAGTGTTTTTTCCGCCTGCCGTACTAGGATTAGCTAGAAGACGCTTTACAAAACCTTCATTAGCGGGTAGGACACCAGCACCAGTATCGTTTGTCTTTAAAGCGCCAGTAATATCAGACGCATTGTTCGAGTAACCATCACCGTTGACGCTTGCTGTACTACTAAATACTAGTGAACCAGATGTGTCAGGATATAGGAAGGCTTCAGCACCGTGTTTTTGAACATAATCAACGCTGGCTTCCGTTTGAGCACGGAGATTATTAGCGAATAGTTTGTATTCACTCATTGAAATTACACTCTTACCATTAAGCTCTAGACTAAGGCTATCAATAACGTTCCATACACCGCATTTGAGACCAACTGAGAGACGATTAGCGGGATTGGACAGAGCGATACTGCCATGAGTATTCTTCATTGTCACCTTGTAAGGAATCATGATGTACGCATCGCGGAGGCAACCAAAACCTTCTGCGCCATTTAGCTGCGAGGTTGCATCACAAGAAATAATACCATTAGTGTAAGAACCTTGATTAATATCGATTACAGACGGTACACGCTTACGCGCCGATACGCGCACGGAAGGGTCAACCATAAGAGAAGACTGATATAAGAATTGATCAGCTAGCTGAGTATCAGACATGTTGGTAGCTGTTCGAGTTAGACTATATCTTGCTATTTATAATGATCGAAAAATAAAATAATTATGGATCTAGTTAAGGGCATTACTAGTGACCATGAGCTTATCAAACTTGCAGATATACTTGACGTTCATTTGGACAATATCTACGAGTCTAGCGAGGTTACTAAGCCGCTACCTAAGAAAGGTTCTTTCTTGATTTTATTACGTAAACCTAACATGGATGTAGGACACTGGACAGCAGTTCATAATCATGAATACTTCGATTCGATGGGCGAAGGCCCGCCAACTTCTTACGGGATTGATAAGTATAACGAAATACAAACGCAATCAGCGCACGGTGATTACTGTGGCATATGGTGTCTATTGTGGTTGTATTGCAAACAAAAAAATAGAATGGGTCTATTTAAGCATTTTAATAATTTAAATGTAGTTGTTCTCTAGTTCAGAATTAAATAAAATTCGAAGTTTCTCTTTGTTGAATAATATAATCATGGTGTTCAAGGAGTTAGCTGTTTCGGTAAGTATCCCTGAGTCTAAGCTCAAACGAGCATTCAAGACAGGTAAACTATCGTTGACAAAGGATGAGTTAGCGGGTACGGGTGCTACATTACATTTGCATCCCGAATCTTACACTAAATCGTTAAAGGCGCGTAAATCCGGAAAAGGTACCCGTCTATCAATAACCAAAAAAGAAATTGGATATCCATTTAAACATCTGAATGGTGGTGGTATGCATGGTGCATCTATCTTCAGTAAGATCTGGGGCGGTATTAAATCAGCTTATAAGTTCGCTAAAGACAGTGGTTTACTGTCGAAAGCTGTAGATGCGGCTGTACCTGCTCTAGCTACATATGCTGGTCAACCAACAGCTGCTATCCCCGCAAGAGCTGCGATCAAGTCACTCACCGGTATTGGCGTTAATGCTTACGATAGTGATTCCGATCATGAAGGCGGACGAATTAGTATGGATGATATCAAACAAGGAGCTAAGAGAGCGTTAGGATATGCTAAGAAGAAGGGTATCATCACTGATTTAGTTGATCTAGGAGAGCGTAAGCTTATTGACAAGTCAACGAAACCGGAACATGTTGATATGATTAAATACGTTCGCAGAGGTATTAAAAATAGATACGGAGTTGGCATTAAATCGAGCAAATCTACTCGCTTCGTTAAGGGCTCGCAAGAAGCTAAAGATCACATGGCGAAAATACGAGCTATGCGTAAGTCTGGGGGTAGTTTTAAACTTTGAATCCTTCCTAACTTAAGTGGTAAGCTTCATAAAAAATAATATTTTTTTCGCTTATTTGTTATTAGCAAACTCACGAGGCTTGATGAGAAGCATGATTGACACGCTTGTATCGCGAAAGTGTACCGGCTGGTCATTTTGATTATAAATCGATACGGTAATGGAAGCACGAGGACCATCGTTAATTTTCATCCATGCATAATTGGAGGGGGCATAATGGACAAGGTCACCGATTTTAGCAGCACCTCTATCAAATGCGGCAAGCAAGTCACCGCCAATAACATAATCATTCTTGATAATGTCACAACGAACGATGTAGCTAGATGTTGGATGAACCTGAGGTACAATATTGCTAAGAATACTTGCTGCTGTTGTTTGACTCGCCGAGGGATACGTTCCTGTTGAAAAGCCTAGAACCTTACCAAACGCTGCGTTGTTAATGATCAAACGTGGTACGCGACTTGTAGTAGGTAGACCAGATCCGCCAGCACTATACAAACCAGAAGCAGGTCTAGTATATGTACCGATCGCAGTAGGCGTAGGAGAGCAATCAAGTTGACAGGCGTAATAGGTGGAATTCGCACTGATTTGAATAAAGAACACATTGTTTCCCTGAGCATCAATAAGATAAGCGCCAGCCGCAACAAGTGCTTTTTGAATATTTTGGTTTATGTTACTGTAGTCGTACCAACCGTCCGCTAGGGTTACTGTAATCGTAGAAGTGGTAGCTGCTGTCGGAACCTCTATCTGAAAACTATTATTGGAAAAAGCTAAACTGTCTATGTTAAAATCGGAACAGTAGAGACTAATTGACTGGATTGCAATGTCATTGTTTTTAAAATTCACGCTTGATCCAGCGAATTCATAGCGCCAGCTATTGTTTAAATTGTTCTTAACAAGATTAGTTGAATCGAGCTTAACAAATGACGCACACATAGTTCAGAGTATATTTATGAACTAAAATTAATTCTGATCTTCAATTTTTATTGTCTTCACCTTCGGGCTTGATTACAGCGTCAAAGTTGTAGCGTAGCTCACCTTTAACTGAGTCAATGAATAGGAACTACCCGCGCCCTCTAGCGATAGCTCTATTATAATATCTAACGATACCATCTTCATTTACCCTGGGAATGTTAAAATCGCTTACTAGAAGCTTTAAGTCCCGCTTACTGTTTGCTCTGAGAATCGCTACGTATTCTGTATTCAAACGAATCATCTTCTCGGTACCAAACCATGAGTGACTCAAGAATATGGTTGATAAGAAATGATGTCTTCCTCTAGTCATGTAGTGAGAAAACACGTTTTTCTGTAGTAGCTTGTCATTACTGTAGTCATCTATTATCACTAATTCTGGTTTCTTGCCCGGTGTACGCCTAATTTGGTCTACATTGGGAGCCTGGTCGTAGAATGTAACGAAACCTTCTAGTTTATCCTTCAGATAATCATATAGTTCCTGATCTTTGTTACGAGCGATAATATGAACGTGGGTGAATACATGAGGAGAGTATTTGGGGATATGAAATACAAGGTTGTTTTTACCTGAGTAGCTAGGACCAAGTATAACCATTCTGAAAAGTTTCGTTATACCTAGATCGGGTATATCACCAACCGCCGCGCTTCTATATTGCTTTGGTAAAGCAACGCCATAGTTAGGAATCAAAGACATTTTCACGTACTCTATATATAATCTGTGAAAAAAAATGTCTGGATTTGCTTATCCTCAGCCTCTATTTGATTCTTCAACATACAATCCAGCGTTTTATTTGTCTCTGGATCAGAGCGGTTCCCTAACGTATGCCTACGCTCAAACGCTCTATCTTAGTCGGAATGACTATCGCTTAACCTTTACTACCCAGGTGGCCGAGCCCACGCGTGGGCTCGGATTTTTGGTTTGGTATGAAGGACTGCTCGGTTCACGCTGAAAATTACGCGCACAGCACAGCGTTCCTTCCTCTACATGCAGGTGTATTTTTAGGGGTTAACGTTTTCTGGGAACTGCGTAGCACTATCTTGAAAGTGGGCCCACGCGTGGGCGCTAGAGCCCACGCGTGGGCTCTGTGGGGAGTAAAGGTTAAGTTACATTACAGGTATTACACAAGGTACAGCAACACCTGGTATAGCTCTTGTACCTGGAGTAGGAGGTGATATCAGTGGATTAGGAGCTCTTAGTTGCACAAGTTTGACAGTCAATGGATCACCTGTATCAACCGCACCTTCATATGTAGTCGGCATTAGTCCAGGCACTGCCGCTATCAACAAAGCGCTTGTTTTGGATGGGTCTGGTAACATCGGTACTATCAATAACTTGACAGCTACAACGATCAGTGGTACAATAGCAACAGCTGCTCAACCAAATATTACCTCTCTAGGCATGCTATTGTCGCTTACTGTGAGCGGGAATATAACAGGTACAATAGCTACGGCTGCACAGCCTAACATTACATCCATAGGCACACTATCGGCGCTCACTGTGAGTGGAAACATAAATGGAACGCTAGCAACAGCTGCTCAGCCTAATATAACCTCAATTGGAACACTGACTGGATTAACTATTGCAGGTAATCTAACCTTTTCAGGAGCATCGCGCACGCTTACTGGGCTCACTTCGCTGACAGTATCGAATCTTACTGGTACGCTACAGACCGCAGATCAGCCTAATATTACTAGTCTAGGGACTCTAACCGCTGTAAATTGCTCAGGCAATGTATCTGGTACTCTCACAACTGCTGCTCAGCCCAACATTACCAGCCTAGGAACGCTAATGAGTCTTAACGTAGGAGGAAGTATCAGCGTTGGTAGTACTGTTATCGTCGATAGCTCTCGCAATGCAACATTCGCGAGCATTACAGGGACGCTACAAAGCGCTGCTCAGGGAAACATCACCGGTTTAGGAACGCTCACATCTCTATCACTCAGTGGCAAAGCTGTTATTACTGCCCCTGCTGCATCAACGCTATCCTCAACTAGTCCAGCAAGCGCGTATCCTCTTCAATTCCGAAATGCTTCGAACGTATCGGGCGCTGCATGTGGCATCTCATTTGCAATTCACGAGGAAGCAACCCTGAGCAATTATACGCCCAATGCGTCAATAATCCTTTATACCGAAGATACAGGTGCTAGCAATATACATGCCGCAGGCGTTTTCAGCATCCGAACGAGGGGGATGCAGATCCAAACCGATGGTTCAATGACCGAACGTATGCGAATTGACTCATCTGGACGATTCAGCTTCTCATCTAATATTGGAGACGGAAATTGGAACTTCTTATCAGGCGGCGATGCAACGATCCGATATGGTAGTTCTCTCACAGCGAAGAATTGCATATCTCTCTATTGGGATTACCAATCGAGTGGTAGCAGCTTGAACTACCTTGCTTTCAACGTCTACGGAAGCTCTAATGCTCTAACGATCCAAGCAAGCGATCGCGTGGGAGTGCGAACCAATCTTAATACAACCTGTTTCGACGTTGTTGGAGACGCTACGTTGCTTGATGGAACGTATCAACGCATCGCCCAGTTCAGAAACAACAACGCAAGTCCAATCGCATTCGAAATACAAGTATCGAACGCTGCTGCTGGTTCCGGAGCGGTATGGGTCGGCACGCAATCTACTGATGCTCTCAGGCTCGGAGTCAACAACAACACTGTTATGTATCTAAACAGTTCTACAAGAGTTGGCATCAATAATACATCACCGGAAGCTACTCTACACGTTGGAGGCATGTCATGGAGTACTGGATTCCATTCCAAGCAGGACGGAGCTGCAGGGCCTGCCCTGAGTTGGCGTTCAATCCAGCTGACATCATACATCGGCATTGGGCTGTATCAAACTAACACAGCTTCTATCAGACTAGGAACATGCGATGCAACCTTTGCTTGGAATGGTTATGCAACGGTTTATGGTTGTTCATATACCAACGCGTCTGATCGTGACTACAAGAAGGACATAGAGGACATCTCGTATGGTCTAGATACCGTGCTTGCTATGCGCCCTAGAGAATTTACCTGGAAGCAGGATGGGCGACGGTCTATCGGGTTTATAGCGCAAGAAATGCTTGGAGTTTGCCCTATTCCGGTTTCCGGAGATCCTGATCGACCTATCAACGAGGAAACAGGTATGCCAAACGATGGAATGGGAGTTGATTTAGGTTCACTTACGGCTGTCTTATGCAAAGCGATTCAAGAACTTAAAGCTGAACTCGACGAGCTGAGAGCAATTATGTCTGAGTAACTATAGAAATGGAAATGGAAGTTCTCGATATCCGAAGAAGCAAACAGAAGCATAAAAATATGCCGCTGATGTTATAATAAGCAAGCTTAGAGCCCTTGGCTCGGGGCTTGTACCCCTTGCCGTCAGGCTAATCAACGGTAGAAGGTTTATGAATGTCAATTTCGGCGATACACGCTTTCAACATTATCGAGATACAACACCGCTAAAGCTTTACTCTCACCTAGACCACAATGATTGGCAGTGAAAGCAACGCTACTTAGCACGTCATCAACACAATAATGGTCCAGCTGGAATTAGTAAGACTAAGAGAACTTGTTCGCGTGTCTTACGCCACTTGAACTTCGTTCAAATGCTTGCAAGAGAGTTCCTATGGTAGCTAAAGCGCGAAAGTCTTCACAGTAGGTGTCTTCTTTTTACGCGGTCCGTACGCCCAGACGCGTCCACCAGTTGTTTCATTAGGTGCGGGGAACGTATATTTCTTAGGATCCTTAGGATTAATCGTCATATCCGTCTGTGCTGATGCATTTTTTTTCGAGTATTCCGTTCGATCGCTTGCCCATACCGCTGGGGTGTGACTAGACGGTCGTTCCTTCACGATCAGGTCTTTCATGATTGACTTTAGTTCAGCTAAGTTTTGGTCAGCATGTAGGTTATACAACCCACTGCGTTTTGAGATTTGTTTTGTGTCTAAGACTAACATGTTGCTCTATATGAGGCGAACGATTATATCCTTAAATTCTGAATCACTTATTAGCTTGTTAGAGTATATGTCAACAGTGACGATTTTAAGCTGCTTAAGAATATCACGATTGTTGTTTCCAAGCATGACCTCACGTTTAAGCTTGTCGTATTCCATTCTAAGGTTACCGAGAGGGTCAGGAAGCTCATCTCGAAAGACATGCTGGACATGAGTGATGCGCAGGATTTCCTTGAAAAGCTTCTGATCTTCAATAGGTAGCTTGTCGTACGCAGCTTGAGAAATGTTCTGGTTATAGACAAGATCCTTCAGCATTTCAGTGAGTTCTTTACTGATGTCACGTCTCGGTCCCATTTTCTCTCGCGATGGTCTCACTATGTATAAAACCTGATTGTTTAGTTCAGGGATACGAATATACTTACTTCCAATCTGCTTGTATATGAAGGCGCTCGCTAGCGCTGTACCCTGAATATCGTTAAGGTTGTATCGTCCATTGCCTCCGCGTTTGATATTTGCGTACACAGGTTCTCCTTTCGACTTTTTGTTAGGTATACACTGACCGCCTGGAAGCAAACCAGCGCCTCTTAGACCACGCCCTTTAAGACCGCTACCACTGACTCGTTTAAGCATGTCGTTCATAGTTTGTTTGACAGCGCGATCATCTTGTCGGTTACTGAAATCTTCTACATCTTCCATGTCATGAGTTTCATTATCCACTTTAGACTTAATAGCTGATATACCATTTCTGATAGCCACTTCTTCGAATAGAGCAAGTGTATTTCTAATTGTTTTAGCTTGAGCCCAATTGATGCTGTTAACATCACCTAGCTCTTTGCGTAGAACCTCCATAACCTCAATAAGAACGTCCAGCGTGTAAGTCCACTCAATATGACTGAAGAAAAGCTTATTAGCCTTAATGATCGAATCGTTTTTCTTAGATCCATCTCTGATCCGTAACGCATTCGCAGCTGGATACCATGCAAGATAATAATTCCGATGCTCTTTTGCCTCCCCCTTTCTAACAATTACAGGCGGAAGCTGTATTTGAACAATACCATCCCTATCGTGTGCTTCTCTAAGGAAGTCAGTTATGAAGCGCTTTGCGTCACTAGCTGGAATATTCACCTTGTAACGAATATCAGTCTTAGCACTACCAACTGAAACTCCAGGCGCAGCGGTAAATAACTCATTCGCAGGTTTGAATCTATTCTTATTTGCCCTGATTTCCTTGTAGCCAACGCGGTCGAAATTTATATCGATTCGATTCTTCCTAGCTTTAGCGAGTATTGACTTAACCGTCTCGCTCCAGTTTATTAACTTCAGAATAGTTGGATTGTTTTCATTGGTTTTGATCCGGATAGCTTGAATTTCGTCCGGTTTTGATTCATTTAGTTTTAACTGTAGTTTGAAAAGTTTTGGTGCTTTGTCTGATGTTACTGTAGACCCTGAATCATACACAGGATGAATGATGATATTGGCTTCGTTGAATTTTGCTTGGTTTAAGCGTAATAGCCATATTAAACTTGACTGGTCCCATCTTTGGTCATCACCCGTGTCTGTCCCTCTTGTAAACCGAACCGAATCAGACTTTTCCAGCGTTTCACCGCGTCGTTTTAACCAAAACCGGTAGTCAAGCGCGTCGCGATCTTCTAAATCCATAGTATCTAACTCATCAACAATGTCACTTTGCTCATCGTAGAATCTCCATGCTACATTTTCGGCTGTAGCTTCCCAATCAACCTTTGACGGGGATGCTCGTCTGTCGGTATCTCGTCTGTACAAGTTGCCGGATCTACCGATGTAGTATTTTGTCAATTCTTGACCATCTTTTGTTAGAGGCGAAATTTTGAGCACGGCCCATTCGGGGTATGTCTTGTAATGTTTCCGAATAAAACGTATCGCATCCTTATCTTCCTCTGATAGTTCTCTTTTAGTTTGCGTTTCCCACGCTGTTTCAGAATACAACTCACGTTTCGCGTCAGCTTGCTGTACACGCCGCTGAGCTTTTTCAAGAAGCTGAAGTCTCTTGCGCTCACGTTGAGCGATCGATGTAAAATTAGGAAACATTGGTCTAAAGCGTGATATATTAGACAGACTGATAAAAAAATGTAACTATTTTACTCGGTTTGAGTCGATTGAGCTACCTTGTTCGAACCATTAAGATTGATAACCTTTTCTGCATCACTGGCCCACTGAGCATCTGCATACATATCTCGTTTAATATTTGCTTGACTTACCCGTCTGCGCGCTCTTTCAAGAAGCTCAAGCTGCTTTTCCTCTCTTTGAGCAAGCGATTTAAACGAAGGAAACATTTTCTGCTCTATATTAGCATGAATGAAATTATTTAGTCTTATTAAATCGTATGTGATACTTTAGCTTCTTCGGTATGGCTGCTGACTCCCACTGACCCATTGTGTATTTATGAACGATACTGTTGCGCCGATGTAGCATTGACTGATACGCTGGTAAAATCTCATCAAAAGGCAAGTCAAATAGCTCTTCCAACTCATCTTTTAGATTTATATCTGTAACAGTGTAACGATAGGCTCTGACGCTGTCTGTCATTTGCCCTAGCTTATGTTTGATATAGTCACATCGTTGAACATCGTATATCATCTCATAGAGCTTGTTAGTCTTAGCTAGGTACATGCGAACTCGGTTATGCATTTTGCTTAACTCCTTCCGATACATCTCGATTTTATAATCCTTATCATGCTGCTTGCAAAAGCCGCTTTTCAGAGCTGCTCGTGAACACTGACCATTGCGTTGAGTTGTCGCTGTGCAAGATGTCATATCTTGTATTTTGAGCTGACGCTCAGACTGCGGGCTGGCGTCTGCGACTTTACCCCTTGTATTATACTTTCTATATACCAGCATTTATAATTTTCCAAAAATATTATTGCTTCATATACAAGCATGAATGATGACTTAGTCTATATCGATGATGACAAAGATGGTCTAGCTTCGTATGTATACTCCAATAATTCGATCGAAGCTGATGCGGCAAATTTCAAAAAAAGTAACCGGGTCGAAAACAAGGTCTACATACCAACTAAACAGGAAAGCGTCAAAATAGAGAAGAAGAGTATTAGTTCATTGCTTAAGTTGTCTCTTTCGTAGAGCCTCTTTTTTTCTTTAATAACTCGCGGAAGTAGACTTGCTCAGGCTTACTCATACGATTCTTGTTCACTAGGCGAAGGTTATCCTGAGGCTCCCAGGTCGGCTTGTCATAGTCAACCCATTTGATATGATATCTATACTTACCGTCTTTATCGCGCTTATGCTCAAGAATTTTCTCGATCTCGAAGAGGTCTCCTTCCTTATAAGGGGCATCTGTAACCTTCGCGTTAACCGGCTTGAGATCGTTTGGCGATTTGTAAAGCGTATGACGGTTCTTTGAACGTATCTGAACTTTGTAACCGTCAGTTGCAACCACTTCGTAAACAGCTTTGCTCCAGCGAACGTCCTCTTTGTCAAATGTACCCTTATTTAGACGATACAAGACTTTTGTACCTACAGTGATATCGTTTTCTACCTTGGTTAGAACGTCCTTGTTGTGCTCTAGGTCTTTGTCATTTATCTGTCCTCGCGCTTCATTAGGCGTCATACCTATTGAGCGATGCGTAGTGTTGTTGTAATTTGAAATAACCGCTTTCAGTAGCTGAGGTGTCAGGTTCTGTCTATCTGGCATTTGCATCAGGCGTTGCTTGATCGTTCGGTTGAAACGTTCGATCTTGCCCATCGTAGCATGATCACCAGGCTCGTTGTTGTAGTGCTCGATCTTCTTTTCCTTGAAGTATGCTCGAACTGCCTTGTTCATGAATTCTTTGCCATTATCACTCGTGACGATTCTCGGTCTGTTCGCCTTAACGAAGTCTTTTAATGCATCTAGAACAGTATTTGCTTGTTTGTTTTGTAACAGCGCAGCATAACCAAGTCTCGAATTGATGTTTACGCACGTCAAGATCGTTTTCTTAAACCAAAACGCTAAGTCAATTTGCCATGAGTCTGGATTAGGCGATGCTATCTTAAAACTGTTCAAATTTAGGCTTTTGATGTTGGAACCGCTGTATTTCAACTCCAGCTTTAAAGAAATCCTTAACGTCTTTGTGCGTGATGCATCTGTCTATAGCTTTAGCCTTCTCATACAGCTTTTGCATACCAACGAAGCCGTAGCTAGGATCATGGTACAGCTTGTCAAGGAAGGTTTGCTTTGAGTCATTTGGATCGTATTTGAATTGTTCACGCCGCATTTTGGCTCTATACTTAAGAGACAAAAAAAATTAGAGCTTAATGCTTAGCAACCGATTGCCTCAAAGAATGATTCTACATCATCAAACTGATTTAGTTGCTTTTGAATGCGGGAAGGGTGCAACGTTGTCTGGATAAGTTCTTCGAATACGTTTGTTTTAAAGAAGTCTTTAATGAAACGGCGCTTGAATACATCAATCTGGTCAAAGATTTGTCTTTTAAAAACAAAGATTCCATCTCCTGCTTGCTTAAGATACCTGATCGTTCGCCGATTAATTTCTTCATCTGTAGCAATTGGCTGTAACTTACATGGGATAATATCGTCCATGATACGGTCACAGCATGTAGAGCAATTGATAATTTCATGCTCATTTTCAGCCAGGCAAGCATGGTGTCTAGTGCAGTCTACTAAACCCCACCCAATGCTATGACAAGGAGCATGATCACATTCAAATACAGGCTCAGGAATAATATCTGGTTCCATTGTATCATTGTGATAGATGTCAAAATCTTCCATAACAGTACGCAGCGTTTCATCATCATCTTGTAGATTATAGTTAATATTGTATCGTGCGAAGTAATATTCCATCATGCTCATGATTATGTTGTGTGCGATGCGCGTATATGATATGTTATTATACTTTATAGATTTATCCTTCAGGATAAGCTGACGCTTCAAACTTGAGCGAAGTGTCTGCGACCCCACGCCCTGCGTGATCAACTCACTTTTTTATGATTTTTGATTGGCTTATTGAATCTAAAAAAATAAGGCCACACGCCTTCTCCATAAGCGCGAACCTAAATAGTCAGAGGTGCAGTAGTAATACCGTCAGCAAGTACAATTCGCTTATCGTACCAATGCGAAAGGCTTGTTTTACACTGTTCGTACGTAACGATACCATTGGTCACCTTGTCAATTCGGAAGCCTTGATTAGTAGCCTTGAGTGTAACCCGGTCCTTGACGACAGACTCAAACCCCTGTTGGTTCAAGATGTCAGCGTTGCGGTTACCGCCTTGTTGAACACCTTTAGCGGAAGTCTTAACCTTCTGACCTACATCAGGAAGATAGCAATGATAGTTCTTTGAAGACAGACTCACCATAGCGTTACCACGCCATTCTTCCTTGAATAGACCAGGGGTGCGTCGATCATAGGCAGCGTCTTCTTTATTGTAGTCACGCGGAAACCAGTCGTATTTGTGTTGCTTGAAGTGATCAACAAGTTCAGGCTTAATAAGATTCTCGAATGGCTTGTCATCGCTGAATGCGATATAGGCTGAATCCGTGTCCATCTCCTGATACTGGAAGTCGGAGCGATCGAAGTATAGGTCAATGCAATCGTAGTAGAACTGAAGCATGCGTAGCTTGGCAAGCTGGTAGATAGCAATGGATACGTGAATAGGATTATTGAACTTGATACGACGCTTCTTAAGACTGACCTCGTATGAACCTTCGAGCTCAACAACATCATGGAAATTTTGCTTTTCAACGATGGCTCTAACAGACTTAGCTTCACCCAAGTATTTGACTTCCTTGTGCTTGCTTTTGTCCATGCCGGATCGTCCGAATGCGGCGTTACCAATAAGCTTCATCATCTCAGCAATCATAGCCTTAGACTCGTCCTTATCACCTTCACGGCGTGCGTCTGACACTTTATTCGCAAATAGTTCAAACGGTCGGTGTGAGCTCGCCTTGACAAATGAGTATGTCTTCGTAACAACAAGACCGTGAGCTAAGTACCATTTCAAGAGCGGTGCGTAGATAAGAATTTTCTCACCAAAGTACGAACCGATGAGCTTGCGTGATTTGGTTGGTTTACGTCCAATATCTTTTCCATGATTGAACATATACTCACCGATAATATCCTCGCGTGACGTATCAATCTCTACGTTTTTGAAGATAGGTGTCATCTCACTAAAGTACTCCTTGAGGTGTTCTGGTGTCTCAATGTCGCGGTCAAGGAATCCGAAGATCTTGTCTGATTGGATATCATCAATAATACCTTCGTAAGGATCAATAGAGGTTAGACGTCCGCATGTCATTTCATTAGCTAGAGCCCATAGATATAAAGCGTTAGCATCATAACCAATGACCTGCTTACACGTTTTGACCCCACGAATCAGTGTCTCGTTACGCTTGGCGAAGCGGTTGAAGATGATCGATGGTCCGCCGGCAATGTTAGCTTTCATCTTGTGATAAATCTCTTTCTGCTCTTCATCGATAGACCAGATAAGTTTATCAGCATTACGCTCAAGTAGCTTCTGACTTCGGAACGCGTAAGGATTCATATCCTTGCGGGCTACATTACAGGCATAGCATGAAATCATGATGTTTCCATCGATATGACCTTTAGCGTTGTCAATGCGATCAGCTGATACGTTTTCAACTGTTAACTGTCCATTACAGTGTACACATAGATAATGCTCTTGCTTTAACAAGCCATCAAGATGCTTAATCGTTAATCCGAAATCACGTCCGCGTGCCTTATCTTGTCGTTTGTAACCCTCTAATCGATTAAGCGGGAAGCTAAAAGTTGCTTCAACTTTACTCGTATCTAGGTATTCAAACTCAAGGGAGTCAAAGCAAGTTTGGTACATGACCTTTTCGGAAAGACCAGGTAAGCTTACGTCATCCATGAACATGTCAAGGCCGAATGTCTTGTAGAACTCTCGTTGCTTAAGGATAGCTTTAACGAATGGTTGAACATCTAGGTTGTTGTACCAGATTAGAAGATCTTTTACAGTCTTCATGTTGTAGTGTTTCCAAACATACTTTAAACGCTCGTACTCGCTTTCAGTACATTTCGTACCCTTGAGTTCGGAATCGAATGCTGATCTTGGCGGTAGACCTTCATCGAAGATTCTTTCATATGATGTTAAATAGTCATAACAGAACATACCTTTACCAAGACCGCAGTCACACCTGATTTTATCCTCACATTGACACTTACCTAAGTACGTTTCTAGGTATTCAGGATATGATGTTCCAGCCGGAAGATAGTTACTGATATCTAGAATCTTTAGTTTATCCGTCGATATGCACATGTAGTTCGGGTTCTTGATAACCATCTTGATGTTGTCCGTTCCTAGTACAGAGAAGAGAGTGTTCCTAATGAGGTTGATGTCGTAGCGTCCAGAGTTAAATCCAAGTACAGGTGATTGAGAGCACATCTCATATAAACTATCCTTGATTTTGGTCTCCTTATCAACGATCTTACCAAAAATCCTAGCTTTTTCCTCAATGGCTTTGAATCTCTTCTTGAAGCCTTTAGGTCAGCAATGTTTTTAGCAATTTTCGCAAAGAGCTTTCTGAACTTATGAAGATTATACTCCCGAATTTGTTCTGAAACCTCATGGATATATTCGAACATTTCGTCTAGTAAACCCCTTACTGTTTCGTTGACGAAGCATGTAGTGGGCCTACCTTGGCTCACTACAACAGCTTACACGTGTGCGCACGTGTATGAGGAAGCGTAGGTTTCTTTTACTTGAGTTAAGTATACTCGAGGTCCACGAGTATACTTTAAACAAGATAAAGACTCTAAATAGCTGATTTTGGTAAAGATGAGAACTGTTATTTGTGTCTTATGTTTCTGACTTCCTCTAAATGTAATATTCTAAGTTGGGAATCTGCCAACGGCTGGTTGGCAGAATTCCTTTGCTATGCATGTCGCTCATTGGTTAAAAGATGCTGCTTTCAACCAATAGGAATCCTAAATGTCTATGGACCACCCGTCGTGGTGGTCGTAAATGAATGTGGCACTTGATGTAACGTACATCAAGGCCGAGGAAGTGTTTGAACCTTTAACAGACATCGCGTCTGTTAGAGTTGCAAGTGGCTGTAGCCACTTGTGCGTGTAACCCCGTTACACCATCCCCCCGTCAAGGTTAGACGTGCCGGTCTCGGCACGTCAACCACCATTGACTGTTTGGTCAATGCATGACGTTTAGAAGAGAGCGTGCTCGTGATAGAACGAGCACGTTGAAGTTGAAGACCTTTGGCGCAGCAGCGGAGGACCTCTCTGCTGCTGAGTATCATGCGCGGCAGTGTGCGAAGCGCTTCGCTGCCGCGGGGGCAGGCACCACGGCCTGCCCTCGAAGTGTCTTCGGGCGCTGTTGTTAACAACAGCGTTCGCATTACTGTCCAGTGTGTAGTGCATGGTGGGCTTCGTAAGCCTCCACCATGTCCGGAACGTCTTCGAGCAAGACGTTCCGCGGATCCCATGTATCTTGGTTGGGAGGAAATCCTCTCCAACGAATACGAAAACGAACTGGTTCTAAGTTCGTTCTCGGGATACTGTGGTCAACAATCCGCTCAACTATCCATCGAGTTGAGCCGTGTGCGTCACGAATTGGTGGCGGCGGTGGTGGGAACACGCCCCGTGTGTGGTCAACTTGGTGTTGACCCTGATCTCGCTTCTCCCCACGACCGAGTTCCGGTCGTGGAGTAGCTACAGAGCACTGCGCTCGGTGCTCTTGAGTATCCTTACTTTGCGACGGTCTCCTAGACCGCCTCGATCGTCCCGGCCGGGCTGGATCTCCAGCTCGACCTGCTGCTCCAGCGCGACTTCGCGCTGGAGAAGATGATGGCTTCCGCCGAGTCTTCTGCTTCGGTTCAGCCGAGCTAGGTAGCTCGTGCTGCAGGTATGGCTTCAACCGTCCGACGTAGAACGTCAGATGGAGGCGCATGCTAGACGGGATGTCTAGCGTGTAAGCGTTGCCATGCCGTTCCAACACTGTGAACGGCCCGATGAAGCGCGGAGCGAGCTTACTCGCTCCGAAGTCGGAAACCGCATGTTTAGGCAGGTTTTGAGTAGCTAACAAAACCAATGAACCCTTCTTGAATTCATTTGTGTTGCCCCTGCCAACATTGTCTGCGTTCAGCTTCTGTCGATCGACAGAAGCTGCAATAGCGTCCTGGACAAACCGAATGACGGCTTGTCTGCGCTGCACGAAGTTCATTGCGTCCGAGCTGAACTCGTTCAGCTCGCTTCCAGCAGTAGGCCCGGCCTCTGCGTTCGTAGATGTGGTGGCAGTTCCTAGCACAGAAACATTCTTCTTCTGATTTTGTTCGTCTGTGCCCTGCACAGACCCGGTCTTCTTCTTCTTGGTTGCGTCTGTGCCCTGCACAGACGCGGTCTTCGTCTTCTTTCGCGTTGTTGCGGCTGACACCGTGCAGGTGTCAGCGGCATTCTGCGGCTGCTGTGTTGCAGTCGTAGATCCTCCCCCACTTAAGGAAGGAGCCAGCATCCCGAGTAAACTCGGGAGGCGTGGGTGCCTCAAGGCATTCACGTAGAACGGTGTATGCCCGGTCGAGGCATGCACCGAGTTGTTGGTGGCGAACTCCGCCATCGGCAGACACTCGCTCCAGTGTTGGAACGAGTGGGCGTAGCTCTTGAGCACATCCACGAGCACGCGATTCACGCGCTCGGTCTGTCCGTCCGTCTGCGGATGATCCGCAGTCGACATCGAGAGCTGACTGCCAAGAAGTGTGAACACTTCTTGCCACAGGTGCGCGGTCAAGCGCGGGTCTCGATCGGACACGATGTCCATCGGCATGCCATGGTGTCTGAACACCATGTCAACGAACAGACGTGCCGTCTGTTTCGCAGTCACTTCGGCGGGTACTGCAGCAAGATGTACCATCTTGCTGAAGCGGTCAACAAAGACCACAACGCCCGTGTTCCCCTGTCTATCCGGGGGAAGACCAAACACAAAGTCCAAAGACATGGACTGCCAACACTCCGACGGAGTCGGTAGTGACTGCAAAGGAGCCTGCGCGAACGGCGCAGGCTTCATACGTTGACACACCTCGCAAGCACGGACGTACTTGCGCACCCACTTGTACTGGTGGGCCCAGTAGAAGTCCCTCGTGAGAAGAAGATACGTCTTCTCACGGCCCGGATGCCCCGCAGCCGGTGCATCATGATACTCGTACATGATCCTGAGTCGCAGGTCATGATCATTGGGAACGACAACGCGGTCCGCGTTGTCGTTGACTGCGCTGTAGAGTAGCAACCCCTCGTGCACCCGGTAACGGTGTGCACGAGCACGAAGATGTCTTGGCAACTTCTGACGAGCTTCGTCAGAAGGCACTGAGCCATAGGCCAGCAAGAGCTTCGCGTCCGCGGCCTTCACGTCGTCGATCCTCGACGACGTGGGAGTGCTCGATCGCATGGCGTCAATGGCATTGACGTCGACTTCATTCGTAGCGTAGTCAGGTCGACGCGATAACGCGTCGGCCACCACATTGAGTCTTCCGGGTTTGTACTCAACCCGGTAGTTATACTCCGCGAAGAAGGATAGCCATCTCGCCATCCTTTGCGAGATGTGCGGCGACTTGATAGCCGTCCGCAGCGACGCGTGGTCTGTATAGACCACGAACGGTTTACTTCCGAGTAGATACACTCGGAACTTCGCAAGTGCATACTTCATGGCAAGGAGCTCCTTGTCATGCACCGGGTAATTGCGCTCAGCTGGCTTCAGCTGACGCGACTGATAGTAGACGACACGATCACGGCCCTCGTGATCGTGCTGCATCAACGCACATCCGATCGCGAAATCGGATGCGTCACACACAACGTGGAATGGGTGATCTTGGTCGGCCACCGCCAAGATCGGAGCCTCAGTCAAGCCCTGCTTGACTGCATCGAATGCCTGCTGACATTCAGCAGACCAAATCCACTCGGCGTCCTTCTTCAGGAGCTGTGACAGCGGGCGTATCACGCCCGCGTAGTCCTTCACGTACTTGCACAAGTACGTGGCCGCCAAGGAACTGCCGCAGTTCCTTGACGCTCGTCGGCGTCGGCCACTCATTGATCACTCTGACCTTTTCAGGGTCAGGGCGGACACCGTTCTTCCCAACGAGACACCCGAGCACGGGTATCTCGCTCGCCCCGAAGATGCACTTCTTCAGGTTCGCGTAGAGCTTGTGCTTGCGCATGAGCGCAAGCAGTTTCCGGAGATGCACCTTGTGCATCTCAACGTCGCTCATCCCGTCCGCAGCACGGCTGTGGACGAACACGTCATCGAAGTAGCTCGGTGCGAAGTCGCGCACCGAGCGCAACAAGTGCGTCACGCACCTGTTGAAGGTCGCAGGGGCGTTCTTCAGACCCTGCGGCATCACTAGCCACTCCCAGAGCATGCCACTCGGCGTGCTCACAGCCGTGAGAGGGATATCGCTCTCACGCATTAGGATCTGATAGAACCCATCGCGCAGATCAAGAGCACTGTAGACAGTGCTCCTGGCCATCGAATCGATGATAACATCTTTTCGCGGTATCGGTGTCTGCGCCGGTATCGTCGCATCGTTCAGCTTATTGTACGCATGAACGATGCGCCAGCCGCCCTGTGGCTTCTTGACACAGAACGTCGGAGCACTGTGCGGGGACTTCGATTCCCGCACTTGTCCAGCTTTGCGACGACTTTCGAAGAAGTCGTCGATCGCCTTGACCTGCTCTCGCGGCAGTGGCCACTGCCGCGTGACACAGTATTTCGTGCCCGGCACGAGATCAATCTCGTGCTGAATGCCCTTGTCCTGCGGAAGCTCCGCAGGGATCTCTTCCGGAAGTACGTCCGCGTACTCCCGTAGAATCTCATAGTAGGGACTCGCCTTCAGCGAGTCCCAGCTCTGTTCTTCAAAGCGTTCTTTCTTCGTCTTGGCACTGAGAGTGTCTTCACTCTCAGTGGTGCTCTCCATGAAGAACTGCCTCAGTTCCTCATTCTCGCTCTTCGTTCTCTCGGCGTCCGAGAGAATGCATATTTGCTCGATGCGTCCATCGTGCAAGTCACGCGCGAAGCGCTTCCAGCTCATGACTGGAAGCGAAGTCAACTCTGACGCTTGCGTCGGAGGATTAGCGAGGTCATCTCCTGTGCCGGAACCCGGCACAGGTACGCGTCAAGACGTTCAACGTCTCGACGTTCGGCTTTTCAGCCTTCGTCTGCCCGGCAGACATCTCTTGTAGCGTCTCGGCCCCGGCCGAGACTTGCGCAACGACCTTCGCATGCGCCGTCTTCTTGACTTGCGGAGCCCGGCTCCGCATGGTCCTGACCTCGTCCAGGCCCAGCCATGGACGGGTGTTCTTTCTTAATACCGCCGGCGGGTTCATCCCGCGGGCGAGCGACTTCAAGCCCGGCTTGGTCGCCCGGCGCTTCGTCGTGCAGCCCGGCTGCACGACAGCATGCAAGTTTTTCCGGTGCGGAACGTTTGCAACCGTCCGCACCGCCTGCAGCGTCGGTTGCCGGAACCGACACGCCATCTTCACCTCGACGCCTGTTATTGGCGGAGCCCTTCGTTGCAAAGGGTGCGTCGACTCCCGGAGTCGACGCGAAATGTCTTTCGCAGCGTCGGTTCCCGGAACCGACGTGACTTCAATACCTCGACGCCTTCCATTGGCGGAGACCCCATTACGGAGGGTGCGTCGGCTCCCCGAGCCGACGAATCAAATCCATCAAAGTCATCGACTCCCGGAGTCGACGACGTTCCATCACCTTGGCCCTTATTATTGGCCAAGACTGATCCAATCACATTCGCGTCAGCCTCCACGGCTGAGGCGTGTGACATGATGACGTCATCCGCGTCCCTTCGGACCGGAGACACGTCCACAATCAGATTCGCGTCAGCCTCCACGGCTGAGGCGTGTGACACATGTTCGTCAACCGGGCCTATTGAGGCCGGAGACTCATTCTGATTCGCTGAAATGTTTGTGTCGATTTCCTAAATCGACACATTTTCTCCTTCAGCCGTCGGCGGCGACGCCGACGCTACTTGTCCACGCGCGTCCAGGGCGTTCCGGGACAGCGGCATTAGGCGCTGTCTCGACTAGAGATTCGCGCGCACCTGCTGGTGCGTGTGTGGTGGTAACAGGGCCATCGCTCTCTGTTCCACCGTCGCGACCGAAGCGCACTAAAGTGCGCTTCTCCCAATCGATTACCGGATCATGCCGTGCAAGCCACGGCATGCCCAACACAATGTCAAACTTATCGTCCAGGTCTAGGACGATAAAGGTTTCGACAAACTCTTGACCTTTATACATGAAGCGCACGCGTACCATGCGCTTCTCGGTCCTGACGACGACACCCGTCGCCAGTCGTACCTCCAACATACTTCGAGGTATCTTTAAATCCTCGAAGTCAAGCCTTGATAGACTTCGCAGTCGAACAAAGTTTTTCGAAGAGCCCGAATCAACAAAGCACGAAAAGAGTTGCTCTCTCTTTTCGACGACACGTTCAAGATGACAAGACTTGGTTTGTCATCATGCATTTACAGTGAGAAGGGTCCTCACTGGGGGCTGCAGTCCTCAGTGTCGCATGTCCGAGTTGGACACGCGTGACTGCTTCACCAGTAGGGCGCCCCGCGCCTACTGGGTTCCAGCGTTTTTTGTTTCTCCGCGACGATGCCCAGCATCGCCGCGTCGACCACGATGGTGCACGGGTGCCGTGCACTCTCGGGCATAGTGACCGATCCTTCCGCAACGGAAGCATCGTACATTGCTTCCTTGTTGGCGTTGATAGTCAACACCCGTTGCATTCGAGAGGTCCATTGGTTCCGGACCTCCCGCCATCGCGACCGGAGGTGGTTGCAGCCTCGGCGCATTCACATGCAGTTTAGCCTGCCTCAGACTAAACTCCTCCTGCATCGCAAGAGTGATCGCAGCTTCGAGAGTATTCGGATACTCACGGAAGAGATAGGTCTTCACAGGCCCATCTCTCAATCCCTTCATGAACGTGACGAACTTGGTCGCCTCGTCAATCGGGTTGGTCACGATGTTCGAGACCAAGTACCGTGCTCTCTGGGCGTAAGCATGGACATCATGCTTACCTTGCTGCAGGTCGAGGAACTCCGCCCTCGACCGGAACTCATTTTGTGGGGGCTCAAACGCTTGTCTGAGCTCCTCCTTGAACGTTTCGTACGTGCTGAAGCACGTAGGATCTGAGAGTCGGCGTCCGTACGCCCAACTCCTCGCTCGTCCGCCAAGACAGGACATGGCGAACGCGACCTTCGACAACGGGTCGACGATACGTCGAGCCGCAATGGCAGTGTCGAGTTCGACAAGCCAACGGAGAAGAGGCTCGCCCTCTCTTCCTACATAGTTGCTCACGTTGAGTTTCAACGATTGCATGCGTGGTGTCGTCCCCGACGGCACCACGGTAGAGGCAGCAGCGTCGCGCTGCTCCTTCAGGATGAAACCCAGAGCAACACCATGTTGCTCTGTCGGCGATAACGTACGCAGCATCGCAGCAACTGCCGCCTCCCCAATGACTGTTGACAGTCGTTGGAGTGCCTCCCACTCTGGATCCGACAGGTGGAGGCAGTCAGCGCGTGCAACATGAGTTGCAGGCGTAGCGGAGCTTTCCATGAGCACCTCCGTGTTCATGAAAGGTTCTCAGCTCCCCGTCCGTACAGTCCCGTACGAACGTTCAGGTAGTCGGTCGTTGGACGGACTACAAAGTGCTACCAGGTGTAGTGGGCCTACCTTGGCTCACTACAACAGCTTACACGTGTGCGCCCGTGTATGAGGAAGCGTAGGTTTCTTTTACTTGAGTTAAGTATACTCGAGGTCCACGAGTATACTTTAAACAAGATAAAGACTCTAAATAGCTGATTTTGGTAAAGATGAGAACTGTTATTTGTGTCTTATGTTTCTGACTTCCTCTAAATGTAATATTCTAAGTTGGGAATCTGCCAACGGCTGGTTGGCAGAATTCCTTTGCTATGCATGTCGCTCATTGGTTAAAAGATGCTGCTTTCAACCAATAGGAATCCTAAATGTCTATGGACCACCCGTCGTGGTGGTCGTAAATGAATGTGGCACTTGATGTAACGTACATCAAGGCCGAGGAAGTGTTTGAACCTTTAACAGACATCGCGTCTGTTAGAGTTGCAAGTGGCTGTAGCCACTTGTGCGTGTAACCCCGTTACAAAGCATTTCACTTGCTTCGTTAGACTGTCACAAACAGAAACTGAAATCGCATGATGGTATTTGGTGTATTTGGTGTTACGTCCGCTTTGCCTGTTTTTATCTTTAAGGATAGCCTCAAAGTCGTAGACAATGAAATGGTCCATGTAATGGTCAACATCATAGACTTTGTACTTCGAAAGAAGAGACTTGACTCGATTCTCTGATGGTCGATATAGAGTAGGCTTTTTAGCAAAGCTCTCAAGAACATCGAGCTGACACTTAGTCTTCTTATGGTTTCGAAGTTTGTCAGCTGAGTCAAAGATAGCATCCCAAATGTTACACGGATACTTGTTAAGAACGTAGTCTAGCTCTGTGATATACATCGCGTGACCCTTGTACTCAAGAATGTTCATAGCGTTCCCATAGTCCTTTTCAGGTGACCTAATCTTACTGATCTCTAGTGTGTCTTCATTCATTTCCCACACATTGATACTCAGCTTGAAACAGTCTTCAAGTTTGTCAAACTGCATGATATCAACAGCTTGGAACTCTTTGAAAACCTTATAGAATAGAGGATGTTCTCATATGCACAGAATTGTTTTACACGCTCCTTAGCGTGTGATACAACCCTACGTCGATCCGGTTTCTCCCCGGTAGCCAAGTGATAACCAATACAATAGAACACACACTTATTATCTGTTTTAGGGAAGTTGATGATAAACCTGTTCTTAGAGATGCATTCCGGAATTTTAATTTCCGAATCACCTAAACTATGATCCCTTTTATAGATCACAATTACAACAGAATTAATCTCTTTGAGCTGATAAGCGGATGACGGGTAGTTGATGCGCTCAGTAAAATCACTAGCTTTCATGTAGCTCATGACTTTTTTCTCTACATCGGCCTTTGAGTTAATTGCTACAGCAGTACTTGGCCAGATCTCCGTGTTTGTACTCGGATAGTAATCACGCTCTAAGCCATTGGTTCGGTCGATTAGCTTGAAACCTAGACGAATGTTAATCTTAACGGCACGAGTTAGACCTTCCAGGAATGTCTTCACCTTGTCATAGATTTCGTCTTGACTGAAGCCAACAAATTCGTGAGACTCCATAACAGAGTTCTCTTCAAACTTGTATGAACGCGGCTTCCTGTATTCATAGTCTAGTTCGGTGTTGATACGCTTTTCAGAATCTTATAAAACTTGGCCATAAGCTTTCTGTTTCTAGGATTCTTAACATTAGAGATGAACGTAGTCATTCCATACTGGTTGCGGATCTTGATACGGTAATTAGTACCCCATCGAATGATAGGAATCTTTAGACGTTGAAGACCTGAATATTCGTCCGAGTTCATGATGCTATATGAGGTCGATGATAAAATTATTATCTGTCAGCTATACTTTATATTTAGCCGGATATATATCAGGATAGATATAAAAATTATTAAGTAAAAAAATGTTTTTGAGACGGGACCACCGGGTGTGCAAATATTCCCGCCCGGTGAGACGATACTACTTGAGCCGGTACCACTATACATTGAGACGGTGCAAGTATACACTGAGACGGTACCACTATACATTGAGACGGTACCAGTATACAATGAGACGGTGCCAGTATACACTGAGACGGTGCCGGTATACATTGAGACGGGTCCACTATGCATGGCGCTCGTATGGAGGGGTGATTAGCAACTCGGTGAGATGGCGCACATTTAGACAGTACACATTGAGACGGTACAAATATTTTTTGTGTGTAAGCGATTTGTTGGAGTTCAAATCGCGTTTTAGCGCGACGCGCTATTTGCTACAGAGGGGTGTATTGCTTGCGGTGTAATGCTATGAAATTTGAACCAGTGTAGCGCAAGAGATGGGACGATTGGTGATGATTGGTGCTAAGGAATTGGGTTTGATGTAACACAAGAGATGGGGCGATTGGGTGCGGTTTTTGATGCTAATACTAAATGATACCTAAAATATTGTCCTCTATTGTTTCTGAAAGTATTAAAATACACATCAGAGGTATTTTACCCCTATTTTACCTGTGTCTAGAAGGCTCGGGGGTAGGGTGAGAAAAAAAACGACCTCCAAATGTGTTACCCTATACTACTCACATAATACATAAAGTAATATATTTGGTTTTAGAGTCAATCCTTTCTGGGGTACCCAGTTTATGGTATAGGTCCAATACGTCCTATAGTCGGATATCTCATGGTATGGATAAATATTCACTCTGTTCCAACCGCTACTCTTTTTTGTTATCCCAAACCGCTCGTACTCCGCGAGTTTCACCCAATGAATGCCTTAAGTTCGATGAATTTTGGCCAATCGGAAGCCCCTCTAAACTAGGGCATTTTCCAACTGTTCCAACCAGAATTTTGTCAGAATATTTTTAATGTCATACAAATGTATATATAAATACATCTTCCAAAAATATCCTTCAGTTTCCAACCTGAGTGGTCGGTACATAGTTTTTTGTTCAGAGTGGAAAGAGCAGGCAGGCTAGCCTTTCGATGGCATCGCTTGCTCCTGCAAACAGCAAACAGGCCAGGACGACGGCGATCAACTTGTAACGGGGTTACACGAATGTTACCCGAAGGGTTACGAAGTGTGGCACACACAGGCTTGTGTGGTGCACACTGTCTAACCTATTTCAGTAGGAGAATCAGTACATGGCTTCAGAGCCACAGATTATGCATATGACTAGGGTTCACTATGCTAGATAGTGAACCAGATACATTTACACCGAAGGCGGCTCTGCCGCGTTAAGAGAAATACATGCAGTTTGAAGATTCACAGCTAAGAGTTAAGGGTTGACTCTTGGAGTCCGTAGGAAGTACGGACTCGTGCGTTCTGGTATTAGAACGGGCTATCTTTAGCCGCGACTCTGTGAGTCTGTTACGTCTTCCTCTGACGCTAAAGCTACGGCAGCCCCGCTGCACTTGGTAGCACTTGTAGTCAATCCGACACCTGAGTCTGGATAGACTGACCCTCTGTGGAGAATGGAGCAGTTCGCTCACTTGCCCCCGAACCAGCAGGATGCGCTTAAAAAGCTTATGTCCTTGCTGGGCCCGGAGGGCGTGACGCAACTGGCGCAACAAGGCCCCGACGCGGTGAATGCGCGCCTCGAGGCGTTCTCCAGCTACGAGAATGCTCTGTTGGAGCACCTCCAGCAGAGGATGGCGACGGCCGTGGCGCCGCAAGCGCCCGCTACGTCATCCGACGCGGGAACAAGACCCAAGCCGCTCATGTTGAGCGTGAAGACCTTCGAAGGCAAGGAAGGGGAAAGCTTAATGCTTTGGACCCGTAAAGTCGAGATGGCTATGAGCTCAGCTCTACTCCGGACGGAGTCGCAGCGCGTGGCGCTAGCTATCTCGAAGCTTGGTGGGCGAGCGAGAGAGTGGGCACTAACGTCAGGGACGTCGGTCGACACGGCTTTCCCGACGTGGGACCAGCTGAAGCAGCAACTGTCCCGAGTGTTCGCTCCGCCTAACGAGGCGTATCGCGTGCGCTCACGCTTCCTGGCTACCCGGCAAGGCAAGAAGGATTTGGTGGACTATGTCCAGGAGTTGAGAACTCTCATTGCGGGCATGTCTGCCGAGCCTCTGGCTGAGGTAGTCATCGTCACGGTGTTTATGGAAGGACTTCGCACTGGCGTGGCCAGGACGGAAGTCTTCCGCACTCACCCAAGTTCTTTTGAAGAGGCTGTGAGCATCGCGTTGAACGCGGAGCACAACTTTAAGTCGTCAAGACTTGGGTGGAACGCTCCTCACACCAGTTCGTCGAACGGTCCGGAGCCTATGGACCTCAGCTATGCTGAAGACGAAGAAGCCGAGCTTCGGGCTGCTGAGCAGCGGCGCGGCATCCGTCGATGCTTCATCTGCGGTGACACGCGTCACTTGCGCGCCGGATGTCCGCTGCGCTTGCAGCGCCAGGCTTCGTCAAGCCGCTCTTCGGGTTCGAGCCAGGGCTCTGGTTCGTCTCGGGGAAACGAGAAAACCCAGTAGGCGCGGGGCGGCCTACTGGGGAGGAACTAAGTTCTATTAAACCTCGGCGAGGTGGAGGTCGACAGGACTTAGCCCCGAAGAGAGCTGTACTCTATAACACGGAACGTGTGTGCAAGCCGGGCTTGCTAGTTGTCCAGGCTTGGGTGAAGGGCTTCACAAAGCCATGGACGATTTTGATCGATTCGGGAGCGTCGGGTAATTACGCCCGGCGTTCCACGATGGACGGAAGTCAGCTTTATGCTGAGGCGCTGGTAGCGCGTGGGAGTGACATCGTCACTGTTCGTCTCGCGACGGGCACTCGTGTCACGGTGCCTAAAGTCCCTGTGGACTTGGGCGTGAAGTTTTTAGATTTTGATAGCGTGGAACGCTGTCTGGTCTTAGACCTCGATTCGAGATATGATCTCATCCTTGGTATGGCGTGGCTGGAACGCCATGAGCCTTGGATAGATTGGAGGTCGAAGACCCTTGGTGCTACGCACTTCTCTCCTGGCGGAGCATTGGCGAGTCATGAACCCACCTCTGCTAGGAAGCAGAAGCGCTTCTGGCGCGAGCGCTGGACCGAGTCGGTCAATTGCTAGACATCGGAGTTTCCGAGTTGGTGGACACTGCGTGTGTCGAGAACGAGCGTTCCGAGCGTGGCTCGTGGACGACAGGTGGAGCGGCACGAATTCCGCTGAGCGGGTGTGCGCCTGAGGGGAACGCCCCGCTGTACACAAGTGAGGACAAGGTCGGCATGGAGCCGAGGAGCCATGGGCGAGGCCCGGCTGATGAAGGATGTGGAGCGGCACTAATTCCGCTGAGCGGGTGTGCGTCTGAGGGCGACGCCCTGCTGCGTGCCAGTGAAGGCGCGGTCGACACGATGCCGAGGGACAAGGGGCTCTGCCCGGATGAAGATCGTGGAGTGGCACGTAATCCACTGAGTGGAGGCTGCGGGTCGTGCAGTCCTTCGCCGAGTGTCGATCAAGACACTGGTGCTCCTCTGGAGCTGAATGAGGTGGTGACACCTGGCGTCAAGAAGCACGCGAAATCACGGAGCTCTTCTGGGCGGACAGTGTCCATGAAGAGGCGGCAGCGCCGCAAAGCGCTGGCGGCGCGACGCAAGGCGCCTGCGGTCTCACGAGTCGAGAAGGGTGTGCCGAGCGGTGGGGCTCTACACAAGAGCGAGCAGCTCTACACACTCGTGAATGGAATAACGGGCGACGTCGACGGAGACGTCAGTCTCACCGACTTGCCCTCACTATCTGCTCTCCTGGAGCTGGACGAGATGTCCTTGGCCGAGTTGGGCGACGCCTTGAAGGCTGGAGACTTGGCGGAGGTGGTGGTCATACGACCTGAAGAAGAGTTGAACTCGTCCTCGCTTCTGGATGAAGCTGTCCTGGAGGACACTAAGAAGGCGCTGAATGCGCGAAGCGGATCGGCGATCCTGAAGGATCCGTCGGATCCCTTGTATCACGTGGTGAAGGATTATCAAGACGTGGTCTCGAAGGAACCGCCCTCGGGGCTACCTCCGGATCGAGGTGTCCGGCATGAGATTGATCTCGTTCCGGGAACAAAGTACTGCGTGACGAGGCAGTGGCCTCTGCCGAAGGAGCAGTGTGACGTCATTGACGCGTTCTTCCGTGCGAAGCACGAGACGGGCATGGTGCGTGAGAGTAAGTCTCCTCACTCCACGCCGACGTTCTGTGTCAGAAAGCCGAATGGTAAGTGGCGTATTGTGCATGCTTTCAACAAGCTGAATGCCGCCACCATTCCGGCGCAGACGCCGATTCCTCGGAAGGACGTTCTTCAGAACAACATGGCAGGATGTACGATGTACAGTGCGCTCGACTTGGTCGATGGCTACTACCAATTGCTCATGAGAACGAGCGACATCCCTCTCACTGCGGTGAGTACTCCGAGCGGCATGCTCTGGGAGTGGTTGGTGATGCCCCAAGGGCTTTCGAACGCGCCAGCGACGTTCAATCGTCTTGTGACGCAGCTCTTCCGGCCCCATCGGGCGTACGCGCAGACGTACTTCGATGACATCTTTGCCCACAGTCGTGCGGAGCACAGGAAGACTGATATGGAGAACCATGTCGAGCACCTGCGTGCTGTGCTCGAGTGCATGCGTCAAAACAAGTTGTATGCCAACATTGACAAATGCATCTTCGGAGCAGAAGAGATTCCCTTCTTAGGGTGCTTCATCGGGAAGCGTGGCCTGAGGGCCGACCCGGTCAAGGTCAAGGCCATTGTTGACTGGCCGGTTCCCCAGAACCAGAAGGATCTTCGCAAGTGGCTTGGCTTGGCCAATTACTTGCACAAGTACAGCGAGAATTACGCTGAGATGGCTCGGCCACTCTCCAATCTCCTGAAGAAGGACGCGGAGTGGTGTTGGAACACCGAGCATCAAGATGCGTTTGCGGCAATTAAGGATAGTCTCCTTCATGCGCCTATTCTGGCTTTGCCAGACCCCGCTCGTCCGTTTAGTGTCGTCTGTGACGCCTCGGACTTTGCCATCGGCTGTGCCCTGCTACAAGCAGACGCCGAGGGGCGCGAGCGCGTGGTGGCGTTCGAATCTCGTCAGCTGAAGGCTGCTGAGAAGAACTATCCTGTCCATGACAAAGAGCTACTTGCGATGAAGTATGCGCTCGTCAAGTTCAGGGTTCACCTGTTGGGCTCTCAGCCGTTCGTGATTTACACGGATCACGCGTCGTTACGCACTGCGACTCAGTCGCCTCATCTCTCGCAAAGGATGGCCCGTTGGCTGTCCTTCTTCGCGGAGTACAACTTCGAGGTGAAGTACAAGCCTGGCAGGCAGAATGTCCTCGCGGACGCGCTGTCGCGCAGGCCGGATTATGAGCTGGCTCATGTAACGACCGTGACTTCGTCATTACCGGATCTGATCCGAACGGCTTATGCCAAGGATGACACTTGTGTCGCGTTGCTGAAGGCTCTCGGGAGCAAGGAGTTTCAAGACTCGGACATTGAATTGTCGGCGCGAGTGCGCGCGCGTTTGCATCGCTACACCCTCGATGGTGGCCTGCTGTTCTACAGCACTGGCTCCGAGGACACGCCACGCGTGGTCATCCCTCATGATGAGGACCTGAAGTATCGTATCCTCTATGAGGCCCACGACACGCCGGTGGCTGGCCATCTTGGCCGTGAGAAGACCTACAGCTCGGTGAGCACCCACTACTGGTGGCCGAAGATGTACAAGTGGACGAGCACTCATGTGCGCACGTGCGAGACGTGTCAGCGAGTGAAGTCGTCACCCCATGCTGCAGCCCCGTTGGTAAGCTTGCCTGTCCCTTCGGGCTGTTGGCAATCCATGAGTATGGACTTTGTGTTTGGCCTGCCGGCGGATGCGGCGGGCAACACTGGAGTCGTGGTCTTTGTAGACCGACTGAACAAGATGGCTCACATTGCGGCTGTGCCGGATACCATCGATGGTAAGGGTACAGCAACACTGTTCTTGGACCGAGTGTTTCGACAACACGGACTCCCGGAGTCGATTGTCTCGGACCGAGACCCCCGCTTCACGGGCAACTTCTGGAGCGCGGTCTTTGCGGTGCTTGGCACCAAGCTGGACATGTCCACGGCGGATCACCCGCAGACCGATGGTCAGACGGAGCGAGTGAATCGCGTCGTCGAAGACGTGGCCCGCAGCATTTGCGCTGAGACGCCGAAGCGTTGGAGCGCTATGCTGCCACTCGTTGAGTTTGCGTTGAATAACGCCGTGCATGCCTCGACCGGCTACACGCCGTTCTACGTGAACAGCTTGTCTCATCCCCGCGTCCCGCTGACGCCGCCACGTGGTGGCCTCGGGCTTGGTGGGGGAGAGGAAGCCGATTTAGCTGATCGGCTAGCTGATGTCAGCCCGGCTACTGTTCGTAAACAGGTTGACACTTTCTTGTCGACGCGCTTGAGTGTCTTACGACACGTGCGTGACGCAATGGCTGAGAGCCAAGACAAGCAAAAGGAACATGCGGATGCTAAAGGCAGAGGCAATGTTGACAGTTATGAGGTCGGGGACCTGGTATTGCTAAATGCTAAGAACCTACCTAGACATGTAGTGTCCGCTGTCTTCAAGATGAAGTTGCGCCCGCGCTTCATCGGACCTTTCAAGGTCGTGGCCAGGAAGGGCCTTGCGTACACGCTCAATCTTCCGAAGAAGATGCGGACGCACCCCGTCTTCTACGTGGGCTTGCTCAAGCCGTACCATGACCCGACGCAGGTGCAGATGGAGGCACCGAGGGCGACGAGGTCGCGAGCGTCGAGGACGCAGTCGCAGGCGTCACAGACGCGACCATCATCGCAGGCACTGCAGGCACAGGCGGAAGGCTCGGTATCGGCGGTGCCGCGAGCCCTGAGGGCAGAGTCGGAGTCGGAGGTGCCGCAGGCTGGGGCCACCGGCGCAGGAGGCGCAGCGGGCGGGCCCTGCATGCGGGCCAGAAGGTCAATCTGACCCTGCAATGCAGCCTGCTGATGCCGAAGCTCGGAGAGCTCCTGGCTACGACGATCGTCGCGATCGCCATAATACTGCACCCAGCTCTCCAAGTGTCGGAGCCGGTCCCAGACCTCGCGAGGCACTTGGACCCAGCTCAAGTCCCGAACAAGCTCTTCGAGCTCCGTGGCAGTACGCGCGAGACGCGCATCGACATCCTGGACATGGTCCCGAAGGCGAGTCGTCTGTTGCTGAACCTCGAACAGCTCATCAAACGTCGCGAGGCGGCTTGGTGCGTCCTCCACCGGCGCTGCTCGATGAGCAAGGGAACCTTCACTACCATGTGGAGCGCCTGCTGGCGAAGCGGCGGTGCCGGGGTCAAAACCAGTATCTGGTAAAGTGGCGAGGGTACCCACACTCAGAGAACTCATGGGAGTTTGAGGTGCCCCTTCGCCAAGACTGCCCAGACGTCGTGGTCGTTTTTGATCGTATTGATCACCAGCGCCCTGTGGGCTCGTGGCCGGCTTGCCGGCCGTCCCGCGCTTCCCGGCAATAGGCTGGGGAGCTGCTGGGTCAGCCACATTGCTCCGGGGTTGGCCCTGAGCCACAGCGCTCACGCCCTCACGGGTAGGAGCGACTGGAGGGCTCAAAGGAGCGAAGCGCGCAGCGCTAGAATGGGTCTGCGGCTGAGCGTTAGCCGAGAGGTTGCGTTTGGCTCGGATCTTCGCAAAGTCGAAGCGGAGCTTGCGTTCGATACGAACATCCACTTCGCTGAAGCTAGCTCGAAGAGCATCCATGGAGCCAAGCTTCTTCTTCTTCTCAGCCCAGAGCTCGAACTGAGCCTCGTGTTCAATCAGGCTTTCGCCCGTGCTGAGCACCACAGGGTACGTCCGCATTGCGGGCACGGACAACCCCTTGCCTTGCAGGCGCAACCGCTCGCGGTACTCGGAGACAGTCGTAGACTGTGGAGTCAAGAGTCGCTGTCGTAGAGACGTTCGAAGAGCGATCTCCTCCGGAGTACGGGCCGCAGGCCCAATGACATGCTGAGCCAGCGTCGGCTGGAACGCCTGACGGCATGCTTCCGCGGGGTCACGAGGTCGGAAGCCGTACTCGGCGGTGCTGGGGTTCAGCAGGGGCCGCAACTCGGGGCGCTGGGAGCGCATGGAGGCCAGCTGCGCCGCAACCTGCTCGGATTGAGCCTCGTCCAAAGGGTTGGAGATGACGGGGCCCAAGGGCGCTTCCCCGCACGAGGCGGCGAGTACCGTGACTCAGTGAGCTCGCGCAGCTCGCGGAGCCCTGAGGAGCGTTCAGGGAACGGATTTGGAGTGCGCAGCGGTGGCCGCGGCTCCTCCCTCAACGGCGCAGTGCGCTCCGTAGAGAGATGGCTCGACGAGCGCGCAGGAGAAGTTCGCGCGCGGCGCTCGTGGTCGCGGGAGCTCGACGAGCCAACTGTGGCCGACGTGCCACCTTCGCGTTGTGCCGGCGGCGTGGGCGAAGCGTCGCGGCGGTTCCGGGAGCGTTGTGGGGACGCTGCCTCACCCTCATGGCTCGGAGAGCCGGCATCGGACTCGCTGTAGTCCACCTCGCCCTCCTCCTCATCTCCGAAGAGATCTTTGAGGTCCATGGTCTGATGGGCTAGTGCTCGAGGGGAGCCGGGGCGTGCTCGCCGCGAGCGTTGCTTGAGGCGTTGCGCCGCGAAGTACTGGGAGACCGAGAGCCTGGGAGGCGCGGTCGGTGTGCGCACCTGCGCGGGGGCTTGGGAGTTCGCAGGCACGAGGTGCCGAAGTGCGAGAGGAGCGAGGCTCCGAGGCGGACCTCGCGAGAGGGTTTCTGCGGTCGAAAGACCAAAAGGCGTTATGACTTGAGGTCATGTGAGGGCGCGTTGCGCCGAGAAGTTCTCAGAGACGTCCACACGATGTGGATTGACTCGTTCGAGAAGGAGGCTTGACGGAACAAGACCCGGTCGTTGACCGTTAAGCGTGAACACCCGTGTCCACGGTTTGGTGGGGGAGGGTGTAACGGGGTTACACGAATGTTACCCGAAGGGTTACGAAGTGTGGCACACACAGGCTTGTGTGGTGCACACTGTCTAACCTATTTCAGTAGGAGAATCAGTACATGGCTTCAGAGCCACAGATTATGCATATGACTAGGGTTCACTATGCTAGATAGTGAACCAGATACATTTACACCGAAGGCGGCTCTGCCGCGATAAGAGAAATACATGCAGTTTGAAGATTCACAGCTAAGAGTTAAGGGTTGACTCTTGGAGTCCGTAGGGAGTACGGACTCGTGCGTTCTGGTATTAGAACGGGCTATCTTTAGCCGCGACTCTGTGAGTCTGTTACGTCTTCCTCTGACGCTAAAGCTACGGCAGCCCCGCTGCACAACTCCTTCACGTCGTTCCTGGCCGCGGAGAGCATGGCACTCGAAGCCACCCACAGGCTTATCGACGAGGATAAGACAGGCAAGGTATTGCGTATTATACTAGAAAAGTATGCGTATTCGTTAGCTACGTCTGCCGATAAGGTAAGGGCGACCAATAAGTGTCTAGCATACTATGGCAACGTCAAGAATTGGCTAGTAGATAAGTACCCGCAACAAGGAGCTATCGTTAAATCTCAGCTCCAAAAAATTCTATCTGGGCAGGGAAAGTATTGTAGTAACCGAGAGAAGGCCAGCGACGAGAAGAAAGCGCCCCCGTGCTCTAAACAAAACTTAGAAGCTATGGTGTCTCTACTGTACCCAACGGCTGGGACTGAGAGTGAATACCTTGACACGGCACTAGTCGTGATGATGTGGTACCTTTACGGGTTAAAGCTCGGATGCGGAAACAGTCGAGAAGAGCCAGCTATCCATCTTGCCTGGTAAGTAATTAATAATCATGTTCTTTGCAGAATTATATTAACACTTGAGTGTATTTGGGCTAGGCGGAGTTCTTTTTCTTCGATTTTTGCGGGTTAAAACAGCTTTACTACAAGGCATATCCTTTTTCAAGGACCAACGAATTTCTTGACATGTCCTCTGCAAGCTTTGGCTGTGGCGCAGGTCATACAGAAGGCAGCAAGCCAGCGCATGTTCCCTCAGTTCATCGCCAAAAAGCACAGATCAGATGATATTGATGATGTACAGGAGCTTACATTGATCGAGCTACTGGAAGTTGATGATGACCAGACTTCTATGGAGGATTCTGAAGCACCTTCGACAAAGCGGGTAGTTCTGGTGCACAAGCATACGTCAACAGTTTGCTGGTTAGAGTTAAGATGCTCGCCGATTTGCGAAGCATTTGCATGACACCGGAGATTACCTCAAATTCCTTTCGACGTGGTGGAGCCATGCATGCCAACGACGGTACCTTGGTCGGGAACTGAATTATTGAGCGTGGTGGCTGGCAGCTGGCAGCTGGACCGAGTCAATAAGGCCTTCTGGTACATTCTTGGTACAACCCAAGCCGACCAAAAGGTGTCCCGCCTCCTGAGTGGCTGGAAGCCCAAGGATGGCGCACGGCTACCAACGCTAGCCGCTCTCGACATGCCAGTCTTGGTCCGCGCTCGCAAGTTGCAGCAGCTTCTCTTTTCCAGCACGATGGCGTTCGCTGACGCTACCTTGAACCTCGACGATGACATCGCTGATGGCCTTACGGCTAGCCTGTTCATGGATTACCCAGACATATCAGTGCTCTCCCCAAGCAGCCCGCACATCACGAAGATACGTGAGCTCCTAACACAACGAGCCATCGGTGAGTCCGAACTTCTGGCGTGGAGCGTGACAATTAGCCAGGCATTTGCGACGCCTCCTGAGTCGAAGCCGTCTGCTAGTGGTAGTGTGGAGCCGTCGCCTGCGTTGATCGATCTCATCAAGCGCCAGTCCGAGCAGTCCGATGTCTTAATCCTTCAGAGCAAACGACTTTACGAACGAATGTTAGCTATTAAAGCACACCTCAAGACACTTACCGGCACAACAGCAACTCAACCAGCAAACGCGGACACCACGCGCTCATCGCCCAGTTCCACGAACGCATTGACCAAGGTGTCATTGTGGATCCGACGCCACCTTCAGCACTTCCATCCTTCATTCGACTGAAGCCTTCGCACGGTTGATCTGCTACTGTAGCACATAGCAAAATACTTATAAACACAAAGTTTAAGCGACCCATTGCACACCAGACTCGCTGATCAAGGGACAATACCACCGACATAACATGAATACATAAACAAGAACAGCATGATTTGGATAAACCTCTTCGTTTATTTTCTTGCACTTGCTCAATACTACATTATAAACAACACTGCACAATAGTGTCGCTGCTGCCACCCCTAATGATCACGGCCGTCGCCACCCCGCGCGAGGGCAACCAGTCGGCCGTGTCGACGTAGCCGCAGGCGTTCGCCCTGATGATGTTGGCCTCTGGGGCCACCCCACCCGAAGCCTAGCCACATTCCACGTCCTGTTGTTGCCGCTCCTGCTAGCCTCGAGGGTCACCGCCGCGCCCGAGGACAAGCAGCAGCACGGGTCGTCCGCGTCGTCACCCATCTCTTAGTGCAACTGGCCCCAAGGGCCGCCACCCCACCCGAGGCCATGTACGAGTTCTCGCCGCCGCCCTCATCCGCGTCGCCGCACTGCTCCTAATGATGCTGGCCTCAGTGGCCGTCACCCCGCACGAGGCAGAGCAGTCGTCCACACCGACGCCCTTCTCTTGGTGGTGCTGGCCCTGGCGGTCGTCGAGGCCTGAGGCCGAGCACTCGTCCACGTCGCTGCCGTCCGACGCCGCTGTCCGACGCCGCTTTCCGCTGGTGTGTGGCCGCTGTGTGCTTCGAGAATGAATGAATATAGAGTCGGAGATGTCAGTAAATTGGAATACATGTCATTAAAGTTGGTTGTCCGAGTACCGGTACAGGTTGGACTACTTGGTCGGACAGCTGGAATTTTGACGGTATGGATTGTTGATGCTGCTGGTTGATATCGTCCACCAAGTCTGGCGCAATTTCCTCCAGACGCGTTGCTTGTGGTGACGTGTCAGTGAGCATTTTCGCTTAGAGGGCAGACACGAATGCGTCGAACGAATTCGTATTGAACAGAGGAGTCCCCCACAACTTATGGACCGGGTGCACTTCACGCAGCAGCACTGCGTCCTGGAGGACGACCACCCGAAGGAACAGTAGCAACTTCAAAAACCCACCAGTTGAAATATGAGGCGATAACTGTTTGACGTATGCAGCCATGTAGTTTTCGACAAACGGGAACACTTCGCGCTGCAGGCTATCGGTAGGAACCATAGCAGCTCGTTTCAGGAAGAATGAGCACCGGTCCGGGGGAAAATTCAGCCAGTGAGCGCATTCCGTCACGAGGCAAAGCCGTTGTTATCTTTCCTGTTTTGAGAATGTTGATGTCATACCACAGAGCAGGCTCCAGAAAGTTCGAGATAGCTTCCATTTGAGCACTCCAACGAAAAAAAGAGGTACAGTCCAAGGGCACCAATCGGACAAACCTCGACATTGCGGTGTCGAATACATGAGCCAAATTCCCGACGCCCATACTGGTTGATCTTTCCCTGCTCCATTATCACCACGAGAGCACGGCAGTCTGTGAAACCCTCGTGCACGGGCTCCACGCTGAACAAGTCAGGTAGCTCCAAATTGCGCGCAGACTCGCTCGCAATAAATCCGAATGACACAGGAAATGGCTCAGTCAGTTGTACAATAGCCGTCCAGTAAAGACCCAACCCTCGATCCACGAACTCACGCTTATTCTTTTCGTGTTTCTCGCACTTGAGAGTCGACAAAAGCGCTTTTATGAGAGTGTTTCTCGGATGCGGATGTGTATTTGCTGCTCTGCTCTGTTGATCATTATTCATGTCAGAAATCGCGTTTACGTACATCTCTACTGTCGCCACACCGACCTTACGCATTGAGTTCTTCACACGATCTACGACTTGCTCACTTAGAAACAGGTGCATCTTGGCTCAAGTCACTTGGTAGCGCGTAGTCTCGTCAAAGCCCTTTCGATCACACCAAGCCTTAAACTCTTTTTGCTTGGGCGCATACGCGCGGGTCGTGTTGACAGGCCTTGCCTCACGGCAGTGGTCTAATGTTGCATTAGCGCTCTCCTCGAGATCGACTTGTAATCTCGGTCGCTCCATGGCACCCCTCCAGCACAATTTGCCTATGGACTTTTTCTTGCTATCAACGAGGGGATCCGTGCTGGAAGGGACGTCGTCCGCATTCTACAGTGCGCACACGAAGGCGCGCCACCACCCTCAGAAGCGATCCAGTCGATCGCTTGCTTCTTGATACTCCACTCGACGCTTTTTCTTCTCGCTGGCATTTTGGAGAATGACGTCGAACAGCAAGTTTGTGTTTGGCTCCGACTACCAATGGCAGAGAATTGTCAACCTCTATGAATTCACAAACCGAAGTTGTAACGGGGTTACATGGAATAGTGACCCTGTCATATTCAGGGATGGCTACATCAGTCATGTAGCCATTGGTCACTCCCCTGCGTAGTGACCAAGTGGCCTCAGAGCCAACAGATACATTTTGTATGGAACAAACTATAGGCGCTATTACAGGCCGATGACGAAGGCCGCGAACGAGTCATCTCTTTCCAGTCCAGGCAACTCAAGGTAGCCGAACGGAACTACCCAGTCCACGACAAGGAGCTACTTGCCATGAAGTACGCTCTTGCCAAGTTCCGAGTGCACCTCCTGGGCTTGACGCCCTTTGTCGTCTTTACAGACCACGCTTCCTTGTGGACTGCCGTCAACTCGCCGCACCTCTCTCAGCCGATGGCGCTGGGTGTCATTCTGGGTGTCATTCTTCGCGGAATATACCTTCCGCATTGAGTACAAGCCGGGCAAGCTTAACATGCTTGCCGATGCGCTGTCGCGCCGACCCGACTACGAGTTTGCTCACATTAGTCGAGTCACGACGAATCTGTATGATCGCATCCGGTTGGCATACCGAGACGATGCCAACCTTGGGTCTCTCGTGCGGTTCTTAGCCGCTGGCAACGACTCCAAGGCTGAGTGGCTCACGCCCCGCCAACGTGCCCGGCTGCATTGCTATGAGTGGGCTGATGGCTTGCTCCACTATAGGGTGGATCCCGAGGATCCTCCCCGTATTGTCGCGCCAAACGACGAGGATCTCAAGTACGACATCCTGATGGAAGCACACGATGCGCCAAGTGGCCATCTCGGCCGTGAGAAGACGTACGCGTCCGTCTCTCAGGTGTTCTGGTGGCCTCACATGTACAAGTGCGTCACCACCTACGTCCGGACGTGCGAGACGTGCCAGCGTGAAGCCTGCTGGGCACGCTTCGGCTCCTTTGCAGAGCCTGCCCGTCCCAGTGGACTGCTTGAAGTCGATGAGTCTCGACTTTGTCTTCGGGCTTCCGGCCGATGACCGTGGCAACACCGGCGTTGTTGCATTTGTGTGCCGTCTGAGCAAGATGGTACACTTCTCGGCCACGTCTTCCGTGTCGGCCATGACGCCGTCGTCTTCCCCGCCTGCTTGCCGTCGCCGGTGCAGGCGCTTGACTCGACGTCCTTGGCCCCCTTCTCGGACGGAGCCTTCGGGAAGAGCGGAGAGCTGGGCTGCTTGCCACCAGCGCTTCGTCTTTGGCAGCGTTCTCGCTGCCCTCGGGTGAGCTCTCACCGGAATGCACAAGCGTCGTGCCGTTCTCAATGCTGGTTGACCAGTCGAAGGCCGGCTTGGCCCGCCCCGACTGGGGATGGGAGCTCCCCTCATCACTTGGCGCGGCCTCGGGAGTCTTGCTCAGACTCCGAGTCCGGCGCCCACCCTCCGGCGTGCTGCTACGAGAGCGCACCGCCTCCTCGGCCGTCTCCGTGGCCTCCCTCAGCGCGGACGATGCGTCCCTGGCTTTGGCCGACCTGGTCTTCGGCCCTGTGGCCCGTGATTTCGAAGGTGCTTTCGCACCACGCGCACTGCGCTTTGGAGGCATGCTTCCGGTCGACGTGGAGACCTTGCGAATTGCTCGGCGATGCGCCAGTTGCTCTTAGAGGCCCGCGAGCCGAGGCGCCAGAGCTTGCGCCGTGGTCGATGGATTTCGACTTTGCGAGTGAAATGTGAGTTGCCGGCGTAACCTCGCTCTGATTGGTCGATAAGATCGAATCTAAGTGGGGGAGGATGTAACCCCTGTCATATTCAGGGATGGCTATATCACTCATGTAGCCATCGGTCACTCCCCTGGGTAGTGACCAAGTGGCCTCAGAGCCAACAGATACATTTTGTATGGAACAAACTATAGGCAACTTAGGATTTGTATGCAGGCCAAATCTGTACCAACATTCAGTCTTAGATCTACCTCTGTTGCAAGTCAAGTCGTCCCCTTCAGACCAGGGACACGTGAACGGCTGTTTACTTGGAGTTTGTATACTCCATCTTCCTCTGTTAAGAAGTGCTGTGTGCCCCGTCACAGAAGCCAATCCCCCAACTGAACGATAGTGCAGCTGCTGCGGTGGTCATTTTGTCTTGATGGTGTATGTTGTGTATTGAGTTGTCGTTGCCGTCAGTTTTGGAAGTGAGATGGCGTCAAAGCCATCTCCCTCTTGAACATCACCCGGCTTTATGTATCTTGAGCTTTGCTGGCGTCTTTCCTACATGGTTCGCCCTCGTAGCTGCAGTGCTTGGCTTCATAGTAGCCAATAGGATTGCTTCTTTCCTCTTATACTTTACTTCAATATACAGTATACAGATGCCTATATATTGTGGCGCAACACTCCCACTAAAGATGACAGCGATGTGCTCAAGATCTTTCTCGACTTCAAGGACTTCAACTTCATTCTCAGATTCTTTCTTGTCACATGCCGAAATTTATAACCCAGGCAACCTAAAATAGGGTATTCTAGGCAGCCCTGAACCCAACATAACTGAATTCGGCCCAAAATGATGTTCACTTAGTCTTATATTACGAAGCCTCTTCTCACATCCTTCTCCGCCTTTAGCTTTTTGCTTTCACTCCCTCATCTGCTCGCCTTGCTGCTCAAGTGCTGGTTTCGCTGCAAATCCTTCGGGAGGGGGGCCGTAAGCCACCCGACATCCCCTGACGACGGCAAGACCTGGCCTAGGCCACAGAGGGCACACAGCTCCCGGCTTTTTGCGCCGACAGGCTGCTAATCGTCCAACTGGGGACAATGTCGGGGGGAAAGTCAGATCTAACTGCTACTCGCGACCACCCGGCTTATGACCAAAGTACTTTTCAGCGGCACAGATTAGGGAGTCACTTAAAATAAAACTTAGCTTAAATCGAGTGTACAGCACTCGGAGTACGGGGCTTGTAGCCCGAACGGTTCACTGTCCTTAAAATAGGGCTAGGTGAGACAATTAACACGGCTTTTAGGCCTTAATCGTGCCTTTCCGTTCTCACTTTTGCGCTCACTCCGTAACTCTGACTTTAATTTTGTGTCTTTGTTCATAATTTGTGTCTACTTTTGTTATTTGCTCTTAGTAGCCTTTTTTGACTTATTTTTGGGACGAAAATCACTTTTTGACACTGTTGGTTACATTTTGCTTTTGTTCGTGATATTGATATCATTTAGAATCTAATCTTTAATTTGAGACATTCAAATCTTTAACTCCCATCATGTTGCGGAGCTTTTCAAACTGATTCTGACTTAACGGCTTAGTCAGTGCATCTGCTATCATATCATTTGTACTACAGTATGTAACTGTGATACTTCCCTCTTCATGCTTGTCACGAGCATACAAATGCCTAATATCAATATGCTTCGTGGACGAATGACTACAGGGGTCCTTAATAATACTAATGGCGGCAGTATTATCGCACCAGCACTGAGTCGGTAGTACTTGTCCGTATCCTAACTCCTTTAGTAGTAGCCGTAGCCACATTGCTTCTCGTACGCCTTCACTAGCAGCTACTAACTCTGACTCAGCTGTATTGAGGCTTATACAATCTTGCTTTACACTTTTCCATGTGATGCATGCACCAGCGAGTAGTGATACATAACCTGTAATAGATTTCCTTTGCTCATGTGCATTCGCGAAGCTCGCGTCTGTGTATAGCTCGAGCCTAGTAGTACTATTGCCATCATATAGTAAGCCATACTGCGACGTTCCTTTCAAGTACTTTAGTACTCGCTGAGCAGCTCTCCAGTGAGTCTTATTGTAGCAAGACAAGTACTTACTTAGTTCCCTTACAGCATTAGCTATGTCAGGTCTAGTGCCTCTTACTAGGTACATTAGAGACCCTACCAATCCTCTATAATCGAATGGCTGAACTGCGATCTGCTCTGGCGTAAGAGTCTCTTCCTTTTGTAGTACAATACTTTTTGCCTGTGGCGTTGGCTCAGTACTACAATCTCGCATATTATACTTGTGTAGCAAGTCATGGATATACTTATGCTGCGAGATGCGCAAGGTCTTTGCTTCTAAGTCTCTTTTGATTTCCATTTTCAGAAGATAGTGTAGTTCTCCTAAATCTTTCATTGTAAACTTCTCTGATAGTTTGCTCTTTAGTTCTTGTATTGAGCTCAGATGTGAGCCCGCAATTGTCAAGTCATCCACATACACGCACACAATGAGTGTGTGGACGACTCCATCAACCTCCCACTTTTTGTGGTACAAGCAGTACTCCTTCTTGCACCGCAAAAATCCTAAAGACTTAAGAAACTCATTCAGTACGCCATACCAAATTCTAGGCGCCTGTTTTAGACCGTACAGACTTTTACGCAATTTGCACACAAGGGAAGCCGATCCGTGCCGAAATCCATGTGGCTGTCGCATGTAGATGCTCTCATTTAACAGGCCATTTAGAAAGGCCGTTGATACATCCATCTGATGTAAGTGCAGGCCGAGCGTAGTGGCCAGCGCTAGCAGTAGACGCAATGACTCGTAACGAGCAACAGGGGAAAAGACCTCTTTATAATCAATTCCGTACATTTGGGTGTTGCCCTGAACGACCAGGCGTGCCTTAAACCTATCTACGGTACCGTCCGCATTGTATTTAACATCAAATAGCCAGTGGCAGCCTAATGCTCTTCTGCCAGGCGGAAGTGGGACGAGAGTCCATGTTCCATTTTTTAGGAGTGCTTCAAACTCGGCTTTTACTGCTGCCTCCCACTGCTTGGCATATGGTCCAGCAAAAGCCTCCTTTAGAGATTTAGGTATTGGAATATGACACATTTTCGCCGTCACTGATTTAGCGCCAGTCGGCTTTTGCGATCGTAGTCGCTTAGAGCGGCGCGGTCTCTGACTAGCATCCTGATTACCATCTCCCACTTCTTGCAATGTCGGTTCAGACGTGACCGATTCTGAACTTACCACTTCAACTTCAGTTTCACTGTCCCTTCTAGATCTCTTACCTAAATCAGAGATAATCTGAGTCTCACTTTTATTTTCCACGACCTTTTCAGTTGGGAAAGACTGATTTATCATTGCCTCGGTAACTACCGGGCTGAACTTCACGTCTCTGGCAGTGACATACTTGTTTCCTTTGATATCAAGTAGGCGGTATCCTTTATAATTGGGTGATATACCTAATAACTTACACTCTATTGCTCGACCACCTAATTTAGGGTCCTTTCTTTTAGTTCTGGGAATATGTGCAAAGCACGTAGAACCCCAAATCTGTAACGCTAAGCCGTTACACTTCCTCTTATGGAGCATTTCATACGGCGTTTGCATTCCGAGCCTTGCCATTGGCAAGCGATTGGTAACTTCGACCATGTAGAGTAACGCCTCAGGCCACCATTTGGCCGCCATGCTTGAGCCTCTAAGTAGACATCTAACACCACTCATCATGGTTTGGTGCGCTCTTTCTGCACTACCATTCTCTTCTTGTGACTCAACATTTGAGTGTTGAAATAAGAGACCTAATTTAGTACAGAGTTTGCTAACCTCGTTATTTACGAACTCTGTCCCTCCATCTGTTCTAATTTTCTTCACTTTGTATGGAAATTGAACAGAGAGCTGTTTTAGAAGATCTCTGATTTTCCCTGATACTTCTTTTAGGGATTTCAAAGGAAAGTACCATTTGTACCCAGTTGCATCATCTGCTACCGCTAGTGCATACCGGTAGCCGAATGATCCGTACAGACCATTCACTCTAAGACGTCCAGTAGTGTCCATATGGAGCGTGTGTAGCGGCTCCGTCGGCTTATCTCCCACCATGTTTCTATAAGACATGCGCCGGTCCTTCATTTCCGCACATGTTTTACAGTAGAAAGGAACTTCTTTGAGTCTAGAATAACTCAGATCTACACTGTTTCCTGTTTTCAGATTACTAATAATTTTCAGCAGTCTGTCTTTGCCTACATGACCAAGCCTCAAATGCCACTCCTTTATTAGGCGCTCGTATTTTAGTGTCTGGATCGACAGTATCATTTTCTTTCTGGGCTTAGTACTTGGTAAGTAGTAAACCTCACCAATTGCTACTGCTGCAAATAGTAATTTGCCTTCTGTACCAAAGAAGAATAGGAAATCACCTGTCCTTGATTGCAAGTGCCTATACCCTTGTTTGGCTAGATAGTATGCGCTCAGCAGATTACTATCACATTGCTTATCAAAGGCTACATCACTTAAATTTATGACACTCTTATTGTGATCAGAATTTAGAACACTAATTTGTATTGAACCCATTAGTGAACTTTCAGATGTAGCTCCATTGCCGTAGGTGAACTGGTGTCCGTGGCTTGGTCGAAGGCTGCTGAACCACCTCTTGTCTGGTGTTACAGCATGGCCAGCCCCTGTATCCACAACCCATAGGTCATCAGTTAGTGGGAGCCTCTGCAACTTGCTTAGATAAGATGCATATTTTCTCCTTACCTCTCGCTCGATCTTCTCGAGATCAGCCGGCGTTTGCCCTTCTTCGTCACTCATGGGCACGTTACCCTCCTCGTCGCACGCCAGGCTGCGCACGTCCTCCGCATAGTCGATGTCCTTTTCGAGCGGCGTCTGGCCCTGCTCATCCACGCGCTTCTCGCCCTCTTTGACGACCGCCTTCATCGTGTTGATCGCGGACTGCTTGGCCTTGCGAGCCTTCTTGTTGGCTCCGGGGGCCGTCTTTACGTCGGTCCGGAACAGTTGCCCCCCTTCCCTGTTCGGGTCCCTGTCCCAAGCCATCACGGGGCAGTCAGCCTTGAAGTGACCCTTCTCGAAGCAATAAAAGCACTCGTTCTCTGTCTTAGGTGCGTGCTTCCGCTTCTGAGCTTGACTCGCGCGAACATTGTTGAGCGGTATTGATCCCTTGTCCATGTTGCCCGATATCTCCTTCTTCGACTTCTCTCCGAAGATGCGACGGAGCGCACCCTCGACCTTCTCGACCGTAAACTCGCCCTTCTTCATTGAGATTGACGAGGCCCAAAACTCACTTGGAAGTTGGGACAGGACCTCGACACAGAGCCACGACTCACTGACCATGTCCTGTCCCAGAAGGGATTGGGTCTTTCGATTGATCTCATTTCGGGCCTTTTTGAGTTGCCCAAAAAGAGTGCGCAGGTCGCGCCACGGACTTTTGGCCAGTTTCGACCAAGCACGGGTTAGCTCAATTAACCCGGCTGCGTCTCCTTGACCGTAGTCCTTCTCCAACGCCTTGACCACCTCGCATGGCTCCATCTGAGAGACCAGGTCTGGCAGCGTCGAGAGGAAGAAGTTTGGCAACACTTGGTTCAGCAAGTTCTGCATGTCGCCCTTAGCCCTTTCCCAGTCCATCAACGCCCATCGCATTGCCAAAGTCTCCTTCTCAGACAGTTGGCCCTGCTCTGGGATTGCTGGCGGTTGCTCTGGACTTCCCCGCAGGAAGTCCGCCATCAGCACGCGCACTTCTGGCAGCCCTTTCTCAAGCTGCTTGCGCTTGTAGAGCTGGTCCTGGGTGTTGATGTGGGTGAGAAGCTTGTCCTTCCACATCGCGTACCCCTTGCCCTTGAAGGATTCGAGGCCGCTCGCGTTCTTGCCTTCAGATGCCATCGCTGGCTTGTACTTGAAATGTTGTGTATTGAGTTGTCGTTGCCGTCAGTTTTGGAAGTGAGATGGCGTCAAAGCCATCTCCCTCTTGAACATCACCCGGCTTTATGTATCTTGAGCTTTGCTGGCGTCTTTCCTACATGGTTGGCCCTCGTAGCTGCAGTGCTTGGCTTCATAGTAGCCAATAGGATTGCTTCTTTCCTCTTATACTTTACTTCAATATACAGTATACAGATGCCTATATATTGTGGCGCAACAGTGTACGACGGTATTCTATTTGAGGGCGTTCTATATGATGGTGTTTTATTAGCTCTACAACGCCCTACCGCAGGGGGTTAATTCACACTGGCCGGGATGTCTAATTCATACGTATCTAAATGAGCCAGATGTTGTTTGTTTAAACTCCTATTTGCCTGAGCATGGGGCTTAAACCGACACGATTGACAACTCCTAATTACAGACATGATAAGCGTTCGAGTCAGTTTTTATATTCGTTTTTATGAATCTTCAAATCCGTTTAAGATAAAATACTAAGCTACCGGTAACAAGGTACTGATATTACGACCAGTTTTCACAATATGTATATATCAAAGATACTCAAACTACTTGTGTCTGTGTAGTACTCCGTAGTACAATGTTTTCATGTTAAGTTACTTCACTAGATTTTCTAGATGGAGCATCTTTGCCACTTTATTCGCCAAATCCCTGCTTGGAACGGAAGGATGCCACGAGAAGGCTTCATTGAACGCCGTCATATTTCGTATCGATGGTGAATTCCGCATTTTTGCGTACAGCTCTGGGGACTTGTGGACTCGAACGACCAACTCGGCGCAATCTTCCAGTTTTCCAAAGCGCCCACAGTCGATGTAGCTGTCGGCATTAAAAATCTCCGCAACCGTAGTCGAGTTGCCCAGGTAAATGGGAATACTGCCCGCCAGCAAAGGATTCGCGAGCTTTTCTGTCACGTATCCGGGCTCGGCCGAGTTCTCGAACGCGACCACGAACTTGTAGTGCTTGTACGAGGCGACGGCCTCATCGTTGAACCATTTGAAGTAGCGCGATGCTTTATACGCTTTATCCGGCGGTCTGGACGATCCAGCGCATATCCCCAGCGCATCGACCGGTTCCAGAGCGTTCAATAAATCAAACATGCGCTCTCGGTGCGGCCTCTCACAGCGCGCGTACAAGTACGCACAAAACCGACGGTTGCTGGGCTCGGGTGGAGCTGGGGACAGCAGATCCAGGGGAGTATGCTGCAGCCTCTCTGCGAATGAAATGCTCACCACAGGCAAGTAAACGTGCTGGGTTCGGGTAACGCTGGAGACTGACGACAGCAAAGGGACTCGATCATCCAGAGCTTGGGTGTCGATAGCTTCACCCGATATCATCATCAGCTTTGACGAAGAATCCACCGGAAGCAAATACTGATCCATATAGTGCGCGATCATTTCTGGGCATCCAGGGTTCGACATTGGGTCACAGTCGGCATCGAAGATGGAGAAGATGAAGACATCCGGTTTGTTCCCATAGCTTATGTGCAGAGTCCTCTCGGAGACTACAAGAATCGGGCGGCCATGATGCTCGAGTATGGTCTTGAAGATGCACTCGAACACAATCGACGCGTACGAGGATTCTGGCGTGTACCCGATGATGAAGGGGTTGTCTCGATGTGCAACAAACAAATTGTGCTGCCACAATTCGAGAAACGCGGGGTTGACAATCTGCGAGGCCGTAGCAATTTCGAATTGTTTCTGGATTCGGGTTCTGAGTTTCTGGGCGATGGCAGGGCACATCCACGGTTTGATTTCTGCATCTAGTAAGAACCTGCGAATCTCTGCACATACTCGCCGAGAATACGAGGCAAAAGTCTCCGCTGAGGGGTAATACGAAACCTTGATACCAGCGTTACCCCGCGTTGAGATGACGCTTGTGACGTGCAGGTACTCGGACGTGTTCAGGTCGTGAACGAAAGACTCAATTTCCAGCAAATTCGCCCCAATTCGACTCCGTTGGTCTGCGTTGGTGCCAATCAGAAACAAATTTCGGTTGGCCCCGTAACAAAATGGACGCTGCTCGATGACATTTGCGTGAACCTTTCGAATGCCCGATGACGACATGCCAGCAAGCGAAAGAAAGCCATTGTCACAATCTTCGTCTCGGACGTCTGCAAACGCCCTCGTGAGCTCCACGTGAACTTGAATAGTGAGAAGCCACAGTGCGACGCTGACGTCTTCCTTTCCATCTAAACCTTGCAGCCTTGCGCTGTTCTTCGCAATGAAGCGCGTGAGCTCCATCGACAGTACGTAGTGTGAGCTGGACGCGAACGGTGGATACGAGTGGAGAGGGTAGAGCTTCGAGGAAAGGTAGCGGCGCTCCAACGGAGTCCGAAAATCCACCACGTGACCTAGATACAGTCGCTGCGCCCGATCTTCCTTTCTCAAGTCGTCGGCCAGTCGGTCAGCTCGTAGGTAAACAGAGTCGTCTGCTATCATCACGAATGGTGTGTGCGTGAATGTCTGCGTGACGAAGCCCAGAAAGACCTTCACTTTGTTTGCTTGGTCTCCGTCCCAGTCTTCGCACGGAAGTTCCTCCGTAAGTAGATCTCGATACACTTGCTTCTCATAGCGGATAGCACTCTCAACCTGCTCTCGCTCTTCATCACTCGAAATGCCATCAAACCTCGGCACGCAACCGACAAAATACACTTTTACATCACTCGGGAGCGCAGGTTGACTCGCCCACGTCTCGCGAATAGCTTGTCGACGCTCGAAACCCTCCAGAACCGAAGTTTTCACTCCAATGACAAGAAGAATAGCCTTATCACCAACCGATAGCGCAGACTTCGAGCCCACGCCACTGAAGCCCGAGCCAAATTTCTTCTGCCATCGAGCCCATTGCACGAGGCCATTCCAGTCGGGTAGGACTTGACTATGATCCGTTTGTTTCAGCATCGCAGCACTGTACTCCTCAAATGCTTCGTCGGTTACAACCGTCAGTGTCAGCTCTGGCGTCTCATGGTACCAGAGAGTGCCTTCTCCATCGGTAATGAAAGCTCGGGCTCTGTAGTTCCCTTCAGGTAGATCAGCAAACACAGCAACAGGGTCAGCCAATGGACCGCACTCCTTCCACTTGGCGTCCAGCTCCACACACAGGAACTTGTCTCCAAATTGCGAGTGAAATGTACTAGCGCTTGTCACTTCAATCTCAACGCGAAAACTGAGCGGGAGCGTTTCCACAGCGCCGTTGGACGGATAAATGACGCGAAACTTGGTAATTATAGGCTCCGTCCCATGAATTTCGACAACGCCATCGGGATTAACGTCAACTTCACGCTTCTGATCACGGATAGGACCAGACGCCGGTGAGACTGCGGCAACGCGCCAACTCCACACCAGCCAGCAAGCGACGAGGACTCGAGACGCCTTGTGGCATCGGTTCATCCTAGTACTAGCACTGATCTCGAAAGATACCGTTCTCAGATACGGAATCAGATTTGCTCACACTGCAAGATACGTGTAGCCATGTCAAGGCTTGTGATGGCGTTGTTCCTCACGCTGTTCTTGTGTTGCGCCGCACTTGTACGAGGCATCTCCATCGTGGACGGCGATCCTGTATCGGATTTCAAGGTGGAATATTATCGAGATGGCGGCGTCTCGGTGCTGCCGCTCCGATTCAAGTTCAGCATCGACGCTGTGGGTTTTGACGCCCTCAAATCTCGATATGGAGCCATGTTTGTCTGTGTGGAGCTGGAAGGAGTCGCATCGAAATGCTCGCCGATACTGCAGATTAGAATCTCCTTCCAAGAGTTACCGCAAGGCAGATACATCGCACGCGCGTTCATTTTCGATGGAGCGACGAGATACCACGAGACGAACCCTGTTTCGTTCACGCTGCTGGGTGGCGAGGAATTTAATGCGCATATTCAACAACAACGTGAGCAAATCCGGATTGACAACGGGTTTCCTCAAGGCCTGAGCGTCCTGCAGTGGGCGCAACAGCAGCAGCAGGAGTCCGAAATGAGCTACAACACGTCCGAAGATTTGTCCAGATATGGCACTAATGATTCACACTCGGACGAGTTAAAGCTGGTCATTGGCGTCAAGACCGCCGTGTTGACCAATTTTGCGCACCGGCAAGCCATGCGTGATACTTGGGCGATGAAGACCGAATTACCATCTAATGTGAAGGTATTTTTCCTCGGATGCACTCCGGTCGTGGACAGTATTCCGGATAGTCTCGACCGCCAGTGAATCATGGACGCAGTAAACCTCGAACGAGCAGTGTACGGAGACTTGCTGACGGATGAGTTGGAATGCCAGGACAAGTACACGCTACTGACGGAAAAGGTGAGCGCATTCTTTGAGTGGCTGGTGGCTGAGTATCCTCCGAACCCAAGTCGTGATGGTCACGGACGACGACGTCTACGTGAGGGCGGATCGCATCGTTGCTACCATCAGCACGTTCGGGCAGTACAAAGGCCTCTACATTGGCGAACTCTCGGATACACTGCACCCCGCCCCACTAGCACCGATTCGAGACCCGAGTGAGGCGTACTACACGTCAAGACAAAGCTACCCGCTCAAGAGCTTCCCGCCGTACGCTGGCGGTCCGCATTATCTCGTCTCAATGGACTGCGTCCGATTCATTGCCAAGAACCGCTGGTGACTCGTAAGTGTCGGTGGGATGGAGAACACCAGCATCGCCTAGTGGTTGCTGATCATCCAGGTTCATGTCCAGTATTCACCGGCACTCGCCAGTCTGCGGGTTCAACCCTGCCAAAGTGACTTTTTGTCCTATGCAGATTTGTCGCCGCTCGGTATCCGCTCCATCCACGAGAATCTACGTCGTGGGCGTGACTTCTGCCATGACTTCGACCTAGATTATTATGTAGCCAAGTCTATAAGTGAAGCCAATTCTCCAATCTGATTCCGTCTGATAAAAGTATCTTTATTATCGAACAGTCATCATGCGTGTCAATAGCTGGTTGCTGTGCTGCCTCTGCGCTCTTCATGCTGGTTCGGATTCGATTGCGAGCCATGCCCCTCTCTCACCAGGCGACAGCACCGAACTTCAGAGCGATCCGATCACCAGTTTCCGACTCATGTACCCAGCGGACGGAGCAGTGGAGACGCACCCCGTCGAGTTCCGAGCGGAGATCGGTATCAAGTCTATCGAGGAATACAAGACCAACTATGGAGATCGAGTGATGTGTGTTGAGCTCACTAAGGAGTCCAAGTGGAAGAAATGCACTCCGATGCTGAGTCCCAGTATCGTCTTTGATGGGCTGGACGTTGGGAACTACACGGCGCGAGCATTCATCGCGGACGACGAGAATGGCGTCCATCGGTACCATCAGACGTCAGCGACAAGGTTTTCAGTCGTGAACAAGAAGGAATTAGCAGCGCACAAGGCCGCGACGCAGGAAATAGTGGGGAGGGATGCGAAGCTGCCGAGTTTATTGGAGTGGGTGAGACAACAGCAACGGCTTTGGACGGAACGCGCCGTAGAAACTGAAGGGGGGAGTCAAGAGCCTGCACGGAGTCATCTTTTGAATAGTGCGATGGGCAATGGTAGTAATGATTTCCTGTTGATTGGAGTGAAGACGGCCGTGGTGAAGAATTTTGCGCTCCGACAGGCGATTCGAGAGACTTGGGCGAGTGGAAACGCGCTGCCAGTCGACGTTAGAGTGCTGTTTATCGGATGTACCCCAACATTTGACGAGATTCCAAGTGAATCCGAGCGAGAAGAGTTAAAAACGGCGATAGACCTGGAGAAGCGAGTGTTCGGCGACCTGCTGACGGAGGAGTTGCACTGCGAAGACTCGTACGACGATCTCGCTGACAAAGTGAAGCAGTTTCTACGCTTTGCCGCTCAAACGTTTCCGAAGACTCCGTTTGTGATGATTGCGGATGATGATATTTACCTCCGAGCGGACCGACTTGCCAATGATTTACGTAAAGAAGATCGCTCTCGACACTTATACATCGGACAAGTGTGGGATCAACTCCTCGGCCACAGTCAAGAGCCTGTGCGCGAGTCAACGGAGCGGTATTACATCCCAGAAGATATCTACCCGCTGCGCTCTTATCCTCCATTTGCGTTCGGTCCACACTACGTGCTTTCGAAGGACTGTGTTGATTTCATCGCCAAGAACCACGCGCGATTGCGCGGCTTGGGCCCCGTTGACGATGTTAGCGTGGCTTTATGGTTGCTCACGCTTCAAGTTCATGCTGAGCACACGCCGGCGTTTTCAAGTCTTGGGATCGGAGTGTGTAAGCGCGGACTCATTTCCCTTGCGGACCTGTCACCGTTCGGAATCCGGTCAATCCACGCCAATAAAGTTGCAAGGCGGGGTTTGTGCGACGGGTTTGACCGCATAACATGGCAGAAAGGGGGAGGGAACCTTCACGAAACTGTGGACACCTACGACTGGGATATACAGGTTGCAGTGAGCGATCTCCATACGTCCAAGTTTCTTGAAGTCACGAGCATCTTCTCATTGCCTGGTGCACCAAGTATTAGCGTCAGCTATTATCCGTCGGCTGAACCTCTCGCCATGTATACACAAAGTGTATGCTCTCAGATCCACGCACGAAAACTGGAGGTGAAGTCGCAAGGGTTGATATGTCCTTCGCTCGATGAGTTACGAACGCAACTTCAGCAACAGTTCCGACGTTTAAAAGAGTCGGGAGAGGCAAATCTCGCGTTTATGGAGTTGTGGAGGTACAGTCTCTTCGATTCCGACCCCGAGCTGCCGTCATTCATCATTGCGTACTCGGACAATGCTGTGTTCTCATCGGTTGTGCTCGAGTGTCTGTTCGTCACGATTCAGAAGGACCAGAAGCACCCCATTCTGGTCATGCCCGAGTCGACTTTGCGTCAGTATTACGGAGGTGCGCCGGACGTCTTCGTCTTCTCCATCCTCGATGGCGACTGCGACCCGGTGGCGAAACCAGCGTGTCAGGCGGGGATCGCACAGCATTTCCGTAACTATGGGGAAGGACCAAAGCCTGCGACGATCATGATGGTGGCTGGAGAGCCCATCAGCACTCAAGGCCTCGATGAACGCGTGATTTTACTCTCTACAGTTTCCGTCGTGGACCACGAGCGCCATGCCTACTTCAGCGTGGCAAGCAACTCGTTTGCCGAGCGCTTGGGCCACTCACCCGCAGCTTTACTCTCACCATCGATGACACATATGGAGCAGGAAGCGGTGGACGATCGACGGTTTTGTGCTTATCTGTACGCGCGTTGCGATCGTCCCCAGCGAGAATACATGTTTGATGTCTTGAACGCGATGGAGCCTGTGGATGCTCTGGGGATCTGCGCTGGGTCTTCACGCCTACCTGATGCCTCGTACGCGGCTTCTCGATACTCCGACTGGTACAACGACGACGCTGTCACCACGTTTCAGCGCTACAAATTCGTCATTGCGTTTGAGAACTCGGGGGTCCCCGGATATGTGACGGAGAAACTGGTCAACCCGTTCCTTGCGGGCAGTATCCCCATCTATCTAGGCAACTCGACGACTGTCTCCGAGCTGTTCAACCCCAACAGCTTCATCGACTGTGGGCGCTTTGAGAAGCTTCGAGACTGCGCCGAGTTTGTCGTGAAAATTTACAGATCGCCGGAGCTGTACGCGCAAATGCGGCGTGAACCTCCGATTCGAGATGTCACGGCGTTCAACGCAGCATTTTCATGGCATCCGTCGGTTCCGAGTCGAGAATTGGCCGACAAAGTAGCAAGGCTAATGAGGATAACGCAATGATGATACGAGCTCTTCGAAGTAAAAGGCGCATTAACGCGTTGGAATTATCGTGTAAGAACGAGTTTGAGCCAGTTTGAGCTCTCCGCAGCCCCTCTAGCTACAACTTCGAGCGCATAATGGGGGCGGCAATGCTGCACGTCGGCCACTTGACCTCTTGGCGCTTGGTGCAACGCTTAAGGGTGATAGGAGCGCAATGAAGGCGACGAGCGGCTTCAGATATCTTGAGATGGTAGAATTGCTGCATGTCCTCCGGGCGAAAGTCGTACTTCAGGTTTCCCCTTCGGTCCTGCGGGGGAACTTTGAATTGCTCGGCAATGTTGAGTGTCGGGTCGGGTAGCAGCGTATCTTGGAAGAGGGAACGGAGGGCTTGACTTGGAGAGGGAGAATCCGAGAGTGATGAAGTCCTTACTCGCTACAACCAGATCGACCCTTGTTATGTGTAGTATGTTGAAACTCAGGAAGATGGGGATGTTGGAGCAAATTGATGACGCTAGACAAATTACCACCCACGAACACTGCAACAGTCATACTATCAGGTACTGTAGTCATGATGCCGTCGTTCTCAGTGACGATGGCTTTGAGAGCAGCTCAGTGGAAGTGGAATCCACTGCAACTGATTCGGCGCATTGTAGACATCTCTGGCGGAAACTCTGGCCTTCATCCAGTCGTCGAACATACGCTAAGCTACATGCGGTAGGACTTGGACGTCATCTCCAGCGCTGTCATGTCGATGCCCCGTTCTTCTCCTGCCGCATTGTCGGCGTAGGCGTTGTCAATTCGAAGCGATCACTCGTCACGCCTAGCCTCCTGTGGAAGAATTCGCAGTTTGCTTAGCATTGAATCCCTCAGGAAGCGCGTAGGTGGCTGTAATGAAGAAGATCGCAACAGCAGCGAGAGCAGAGATTAACGTCAGATACATGGCTTTCGTGGCATTTGATTCCTAACACGTGAATTGCGGGCCGAGAAGAGGGGGTTCTGGGCTGGGTGGCTCACATTCTTTGAAACCGATCAAGACCCCAACTCGGCGATTTCTCATTCTAAAAGTTGTTCACTTCAGATGAGGTTAAGAATTAATGTTCGCCCCAGGTATCGGTATCATGCTTGTTAGACAGTGCTGTACGCAGGGGTGGATAGAGCCGTAAGAGTGCCGCGGAATTGAAAACGTGGAGGATCTCCAAATTACAACTGTACTACACCTTTTCACTTTCAAAACTGCAAACTGTAATGTGAAAACCGATTAGTTTGTGTTGCTGAATTAGCCGGTTAAACATCGCTCATAGCAGATTTAAAAACTAATAAATCGGGGATGTCTCAATTATAATCGGGGTATAAATCGCTCATCGGTCTCGTAATTATGTGCAGCATAGCAAATTCGATCAACATTCATGTACCCTCGGCCCGAGACTCGCCAAATGCAGCAACAACACCGCGTTTAACGCGTCGCCTGCATATCTCCGTTACACGTATTATAACGTGCAACTTTTCCTTCTTATTAATAGTTATGATGTTAGTGTTGTAGCCTTGACTACAGTATTCTGCGTCAATACCGGACGGGGGTACAAATAATAGCCTATTATAATTAATATTTCTGGTTCAACGACTTCGTGTATAAAATGCAAAAAGGGGATGTGCTGAAAAATCCAGTTGTGGACTGCTAGCGGGGCCAGGCCAGGCAAGAATTTGAATTATGGCGCGCTTTTTAGAAAGGATCCTCTCAAGCTTTACTTCGAGAGCTCAATCATTTCCAGATTCGCAAGCACACAAGCAAGTTACCCAAGTCCCCGGCTCGCTTTGCTACTTCGGGACCGATAAGGGCAATTTTATCGGTGGCCCGCTATCGCTAAGAAATAAGGCATGCTGATTGGTCAGCTAACGGCGGCAACATATGCCACCTTTTTAGCGGGCCGTCGTTCTTATCGAGGCCCTCTATCGCTGAGCGCGCGTCCGCCGCTACGCAAAGCACGGATCGAAGGAGCCTGTCTATTTCTTAGATGCCGCCCCACTTTTTAGCTGGAAGCCAATCAGAATGTTCAAAAACGTTTAGATAGACCAATCAGAATCATCTGCGACGTGTGCGACTCGCTAAAAACGGCTGCTTTAGCGGGCGGCACACGTCGCAGCTTTTTTCCTTAGATAGCGAGACCGATAACTGTCCATTTCTCTATCGCCAACAGTTAAAAAACAAAATCAAAGAGAACTCAATTAAATTAAAGAGAAACCAGCTGTTCATTAGCGATAGCGGGCCACCGATAAAATTGCCCTAAGGGCTGAATGACTACATGGATGTACCAGCAGTGGCTGGTGGCTCTCGACGAAAGGATGATTGTCGAAGGACGGTCAATTATTTTGCTCGTAGATAACGCATCCTCCCATGATGAAACGGGGCTATTCCTTAGCAACGTTCGGGTCGAGAAACTACCACCAAACACTACAGCCAAAGTCCAACCGATGGATCAAGGTATTATACCCTGTATTAAGCGGCAAGTGTTGTCGCAGAAAATGTTGCTAGCGTTAGATAGACTAGGAGCTGGTGTAGATAACCCATATAAGGTCGACCTCCTCACTGCGCTCATGTGGTGCGAGACGGCATGGGCCCCACGACTATTCAGCATTGCTTGAATCATTCTGGACTTGTCAGTAAAACAAACATGAAATTCCTTTTAAATTAATACAATAACAGATTATATCCTATTAGCATTTATATATATCAGGCGTCCGGTATTGACGCAGATTACTGTACATAGCCAAGAGCGACTGCAACGATTGTTGTCTGGCGGCTGATTTAGCCTACAAGAAGCGAATGCCGGTTGCACATCGGACATTCTATCTGAATAGCAAGCAAATCAGCCGGCCCTGGCTTAATCAGCCAATTAGCAAATGTGAATCCGACTCATATGCTCTGACTCTGTAAGTCAGCCTACGTAGTAATCTTGAGTATAAATCGAGGTACCCCAGTCTAATTAGGAGGTCGGATTTATCAAATCGGGGGCCGCCGGTCTTATTAAGCCACTAAATCGGCGGAGTAACAATCCAATAAGACATTCTAATCGGTTTTCACAATAAGTTCAATTCTGCAAAACGTAAGTTCAAAACTGCACGAGCAGAGACCAGGCTAGCTTCGTACTTTTATATACAGCTCATTGGTTGGCGCACCAACGCAGGGGTTGACTTGACACTATTATAGACAGCTTAGATCAGGTTTAGTCGGGCCAAAATTTGTTGATGTTGTGTACGAACAATTGAGCGCTATAGTAAAACCAAGTCACCAGCCTATAGTCCTTGATCGGTAGGACACCCGCCCGCTGGCTCTCGCCTGCGAACTTAGCGGAAGGCACGAGGGGGGTGGGGCAGGCCGCGCAGCGGCGCTCCCTGAGCGAAGCGAGAGAGCCTCCCTCCCCGAAGTGCCGTCGCTAAGTCCGCAGGCGAGAGCCAAGCACTCAAAAAAACACAGCTACAAAAGGCAAATGAGTTAGGGAACATTTCAAATAAAAATGTTCCATTCCTTTGGTACTGTAACACCTTTTTTTTTAAAAAAAAGGAACATGATCATAGCGGTTTGGCCGGTGGGAACATTTCAAGACAAATTGTTCATGTTAAACTCAATGTCCTTCCGCAGCGTATTGAGCCAAAGCACAAGGTCTTCTTCGACCTCCTTGGGGAGCGCTGTTGCATCGCCGAGATTGCGAAGATTGCGGTGACGGCCGCGACCCGATTCACAAGCATCTCGAAATGTTGGAGCCTGTTTCAACCACTTGTTAATCTATTTCTTTCTAGCTTGAAGCCCGCTCCCCTCCACTTTGCCATAGAAGTGTGCAATGGTCGTGTCCAGATCGTGGCCGTCTTCGATGAAGCCTATAACTTCCTGCTTGTGGCAGTATTTCACCGCGGTTCGCTGGTACGTCTTTCGCTTCTTGCCATTGTCATTTACGCGAGGCCGGGCCATGGGTCTGCTTGCTCTGCGCGATTCTAAGAAATGCGGTACGGAGCATTCTTTTATCGTTGGTGAGCCTAAAAATAAATGCTGTTCAGCTCGTAAGTAACATACCATATGATAAACAAAACCATCGATTTGATTGGGTGAATTATAAGTGACCCTTAGAAGTAAGCGACGCCTAGCACTACGACGATACGGTATATATATTATGTACCAATTTTGAAACTATTTTTATGATCAGGACATTTGATCAAAATCTATCGGTTATATAACTAAATAGTTTCTGATCCCTGACCCAGTTCAAATCGGCAACCGATCTGCTGAAAATTCTACCTGTTTATCCTGCACGGTGAGGACAAGGTGTTACTAGTCTACGTACGGTTTGCCCGGAAGACCTGCGCGAGATGGAGCCGTGATCACATTTTTTCGGCAACGGCATTGCAGCTCAGATAATTATTATCGTGTTTGTTGGATTGAGAACCGCTAACTCTTCATGCATTCATTGTAACGGATCTAGCTTCCGTTCCCAACGGACGAGCACGACAAGTTCGCCATTCCTCGGATGCCAGGCTTCGCTGCAGCTTCTACGCGGCAACTGCTAGTAACTACTTCTTACTTTCCCCTGAGCTCGTAGGTAACCACCGCCAGCGTACGGCATTCTTTCCCTTAACCAAATACACCAGTCTTCAATTCGCCTTCAACAACTCAAGTTGCCCAAGACTCAATTTGCGCTTTCAACTACAATTTCGAAATTAGAGTAAGACTCTGATCGACCGAATTCAAGGCTAATATTTTCGGATCGAGTTTAGTTACTTTCGGGTCCGGCTGCTGCAGATAACGATGGAAAGATACGCTCCACCAAAAAAAATACGCCATGCCACAAATGCAGACTTCTGATCCGATACGAATGAGCATATGTATTTTTAACCAATGAGGTTCAGCCTAACACTTCTAAAATCCTTAAAATTTGCAGAAATAATTGTTGGAGGAGTTCTGCAAACCCCCTCGATGTGAGTAAGTACGTCTAAACCTTTATTGAAGTGTATCTAAGGCGCTTAGTTTTCACCAGGCTTGGATTTGGGCGATGTTGCTACATAGTTCACCAACGCCGGCTCTGTTTAAGCTAGATCACCTAGAAAATAATTTGGGGACCCGGGTGGTGAACCCGGGGGTTTCGCAGTTCGAAGCTAGCTTGTACGGATACCCTTACAAGGAAGCCGATGTACTCGGGCATCTCCTGCGGTTGCGAAGCAGCCGCAGTATCTGCCTAATCTACCACTGCATGTACAATCAAGTGTACCAAGCTTGATCGCTTCTTTTCAAAGGTATTGCCAGTTGATATACATATATCGTCACTCCAACAAATTGGTACTTCACGTTTGAGTTTGACAAAACCCACCTTGTGATTCTACCTTCTCCTACACGTTAGATGAGGACTCCACACATTTAGTTTTAACTTTAGTTAGAAGTATTTGTAGTTCGTAGAACAGTAATCAACCCTGAGCTAATCAACGTAATTTCCATCCTTCCTGCTATTAAATGCGCGTTGATGCCCAGGCAGAATCCTGCATTGCTTAGATTGCAGTGTTGTGCTCATAAACCGACACTTGGCGATAAAACAAACGTGCATTCGAATTTGTAGCGCTATCACGATAGCTGTTCAACCGAACTTGCAGGATAACCCGTGAAGTCATGAGTGAAAAACTGAGGTCTAGCAGATTTCGATAGCGTGTAGGAGTAAGATACATCGGGTGTTTGCCCTTCGCTTCATGATGTCCGCTTGGGACTTCCTCTCGCTCAGGAATCCGCGGCGTACAGCGACAGCATAGGAGCATTCAAACTATGTTTGTTAAAACATGGTACAGCCGCACGCATATTTTGTCCGGGTGGCATGTAGTCTCACAGAAGACAAGTCTAAATCAGCCAAGTCTTCGTAGACAAATGAAACGATTGGCGGGGATCCGGGTTCCCGCAAATGATATCAACCAAATCGCGAATTATTTATTTATTTGTTGGGGGTACCGTCGGGGCAAGTAAAGCCATCAAACTCAACTGCTGTCGACAAAAACCTACCCACAAAATCTGTCACCGGTACTGAATAGACCTGAGTAACAAGTCTCCGCTAAATGATTCGTTCGCCACCGTATAGGACGCCACCGCATTGTCGGCGGGTTTGGATTACAAAAATACGTTGAACAAAATAAAATCGAGCTGTACTTCCCTTCTTGGATTGTACAACCTAGGACTTTAAGAAGTTTCTTAATCTGGATGGATAAGTCCAATGAGTGTGGGGATTCACACATTATCAGCCCGCCGACATTTTACGTCACGGCAAACTCAGCTAACCACACGATTTTCAATATCTCTCTCTGAGAATCTATGCATGCTGAAGAAAATCTGTGTCTGAACGAGGAGGACATAGGTTATGACTCAAAACAGATCGAATCGATAATTTTACCGCTAATTGAATGTTTACGTATTATTGGGCTGCATGTATAGTGATGTAATACGATGCAGTGATGGGGCACCAGTTTGCCCAAGGTTAGCATCATTAGCACCAATGCATCATAGTGACCAAAAGAATACAATGCTTGCTAATACACAATACGTTGTTCTTCGTAGTATTCCGCTAATACACAATATGTTGTTCGGCGTAGTAGCCCTGTTTGTGGTGGAGGTCTAATGGCATCTGACATCAATCTACAGTAGAAGGAAAAGAAGCTTCGAGCCGAATAGGCATCCATCAAAACTTGTATGTGTCGATTGCTGTATGATGTTGAGTGCATGTTGTTTGATGTCATCCGCACGGGGGTGAAGCGACGAATGTAGCGTGAATGTCGTTCGATGTCATCCAAAAACCTTCCCAATCGACAGTTCTTCGAACTGCGAGCAACAATCAGCCGAGTATATCTTGGTCGCTATTGTAGAATGATGCAATATGTTTTTCTTTAAGAAAACTGCTTCTCGGAAGCTTTTTAACAGAAATTGATAGCTTTTTAAGCTGTCGAGTTCAATATCCACAAACAATTGTCCTTCTATACACTATCGACCCTTTTCTAGGACGCAAAGCATACTTTCGGTCAATCAGCTCTCGTGGCGTAATTTTTGGTAGCCTCCGGCTTACTATGGAGGATGGTGGTCAGCGCCGGCGTATTTTTCCGTGATCATCTGTACAACTCGCATATGGGCAAGACTCCTCGGCCGTTCGAAGCCAGCTCGCCCAACTTGCGTCCACACCAGCAACCTTGCATCGATGTGGACGACTCGACCTCTACCCAGATGATGGGACAAGCTACATCGCTCGGGAATGTGTCCCCGAACGCTGTCCACGCTGGGGCTGAGATGCCGGCACCCGCTAGATCTCTGCCACACGCTAGTTCGTCTACGGCGCCTCCTCTTCCTGTCTCTGAGCAGAGTGTGCTGATGCAGATGATGGCCGTGCAGCTGCAGGCCATGCAGAACCAGCAGCAGCTGTTTCAGGCCTTGCAGGAGCACCAGGCTCGAGTACAGAACGAACTCTTCGAAAAGCAGACCAAGGCCAACCGAGAAAGGAGCAAGGGCGAGCCACCGTAGTTCAACGGCTCGGCTAAGGAGGACCTGGATCTGTGGCTCTTCCAGATTGAGGAGCACTTTAGCAGCTACGCAGCCGAGCGCGATAGTAATGACTCGCGCTTCGTGGATTTGGTGGTGCCATACTTAGGCATGGACGTAATGTCCTGGTACCCAGAGTTCAAGCGGACGCTTGATGAGCACCCACGCACCTGGTCCCTGTTCAAGTAACAGCTGCGGATTCCATTCAGGGACAGCGACTTCGAGTACAAGCTGCTGTATCGTCTCTATGACCTGCGTGTGACGGGCACCCAGCAGGAGTACACGGCTAAGTTTATGCTGCTCCTCTCTCAATCCTCGCTGGAGTTGCCTGACCTGATGAAGCGCTGGCTCTACCAACAGAATCTACACCCCGACACCAGCACACATATCTCCCAGAATGTGCCAACTACACTGCGAGAGACTACTGTGGATGCCCAGTACTTCAAGGATGCCCGTAAAACCTGCCACGGCAACGAAGAGTGCAACCACTAGCAATCGGGGTCCAAATGTCAAGGCTACGGCAGCATCGACCGAATCTAAGAAGCCGAATTTAGCTCACCGCCACGATCCCGAGTTTATCAAGAATACCATCTGCAACATTTGCGACGAGAAGGGCCACATCGCACCGGACTGTCCTGACAAGGGCAAGCCGCGTGCGCAAAAACCTAGGCGGCTCGGCGGGCTGGCGCCCCGCTGAGCAACTCCCTGTAGGTGGTGGCTATACACCTGCAGGTGAGCCAGCCAATCATGTTGCTAGCGCCGCGGTCAAGTCTTTGCACTCCTTCAACCACGCGACGGGCAACCCTCGACTGCCCCGCAAACGACGTGGTGTTTGTTTTTTTGGAGCAGACAGGCTCGATTGATGACCGAGTCTGCTCTATTTTTCTCGACTGTGAAGCTTCTTTTAATACTATAATCCCGCAGCTTGCTTCCCAGCTTCAACTCGCAGTTTTTATTGCATTGGAGCTTCAGCTGGGCGGCAACCAGTTTATGACAATTCTAAGGCGTGTCGCGACAATAACGGTACAGCTCGCTGACTTCGGACCCTACGAGATCGAGGCTTTCGTCATGGACGTCCCCGAGAAGCGCGACGTGCTGCTCGGCATGCCGTGGCTTAGTACGACTAATCCCGACGTCGACTGGTCCGAACGCACGGTCCGCCCTCGCTCGGCGAATCTCCGTTTGGCTTTTCAACAGTGCGTCCAACCTGCTCGAGCTCGTACGATTGAGGGCTCGCGCCACACAGCTGTACGCCGTGCCCCTCAGCTACGGAGCATGGCTCCCTCAACTACATTCGCCAGCACGGATACTTGTCAGCGCGCGGAATGACTCGGTTGGTGTCGAATCAGAAGCTCAAGAAAGTGCTGCGTGCCTCCGATTACGAGTTCTGCTTCTTCATCACGGCGGGCGAAAATGCGGAGGAAAAGGCTTCGACTCCCGAGAAGCTGACAAGGGAGAATCTCGTCAATAACCCCGTGTTCCCACTTGCAATTCGCTACAATGACTCTATTTTCCGCTCGGAGTTGCCGTCAGTACCGCTGATTCGATTCGCCGGAATGGAGGTCACGATTGAGCTCAATGACGATGTGCCAGTTCACCGCAAGCAGTACCCCCTGTCTGCCGCAATGCGCGAGGCGATACGCGCGTGGACACAGAAGATGGTCGCCGCCAAGATAATACGATCATCAAACGCCCCATACTGCGCCCCGACATTTTGCGTTCGGAAGGCTAATGGTGAGTGGCGAATTGTGCACGACTTCAGAGCAATTAATGCCAAGATACGAGTTCCCGCCAATTCTATCCCGCGCAAGGACGATATTTACCGTGCCAAGGCCCAGGGTCGTGTGTTCTTCGCTATGTACCTACTCTGGGGATTCTACCAAGTCCGGCTGCGCGAGGATTCAATTCCGTTTACAGCCTTTGCTACGCCCGACGGGCTGTACGACGATGGGTGTATCTAGCAGCCCGTCGTGTTTCAACCGTTTGGTGCAGCACATTTTCGCCGACCAAGTGGACTTCTGTAGGACGTATTTTGACGACATTTTTGTCTTCACACTCAGCGATTCTATCGACGACCATCTCGAGGCCTTGGAGCAGGTGTATGAGCGGTGCAAGGAGCAGCAGCTTTTCATCAAGCTGTCCAAGTGCACATTCTACGCTGAAGAGATTCGATCGCATCAGCCGTGACGGCATTCGAATGGACCCGGCCAAGACAGAGCTGATCCGCAATTGACCCGTACCTCAGACCAAGCACTAGCTTCAGTCGTTCTTAGGGACATGTGTCTACGTGCTTCGCTTCTGTCCCGACTTCGCGGAGCTGAGCGTGCCCTTCATCGAACTTACCAAAGGAAAGAGTCGCGAGATTCTGTGACATTCGAGGAGGAACACGTAAGGGCGTTCAACGAGCTGAAGTCAAGGCTGTCATCGCCAACTATTCTCTCGCATCCTGACTTTTCCCAGCCATTTCACGTGATATGGACTCCAGCGATTTTGCCATTGGCGGCTACCTGTTCCAACTAGCGGAAGATGGATCCGAGAAAATTATCGCGTACGGTGGTCGCAAATTGTCTAGGGCCGAAGTTATCTACCCGACTCGTGAGAAGGAGCTGCTGGCGGCATTGCACGCCACGAGCTTGTGGAAGGTGTACCTGCTCGACAGCCCGTTTTACATCAATACTGACCACTAGACGATCGAAAGCCTGCTCACGCAACAAACGTGCTCGCAGAGACTTGCTTGCTGGTTGAACGACCTTTCGTTATTCCAGCTGCGATTTGGCTGGGTCGCTGGTCCACCAACGTCCTCATGGACAAAAAAAATTAGGATCCCGCTCTGGTCGGACGGAACGTCTCGCGCAGTGAGCCTCCAAACAGTACTTCAAGCCTTAACGACGATGGAACCAGATGAGAAGCCCAACGCGTTATTGTGTCAGCGCCTTACGTGATCAAGCTTGCCGACTCGATGTCGCCGTGGTTATCCGAAGAACCCTTACTTGGCTCCGATCCTTCGTGCATTAAGCGAAGACACCCCACACGATTCGCGTCAGCTCGCTAAGTTTCCCCCGGAAGACGGCCTTTTGTACTTTCAGGTCAACCCCAGGGCGCCGCGGCGGCTGTGTATTCCAGCAGACAAGCTCCTCCTCGAAGAACACGACGCAGTGACTCACGGACACCCAGAGCAATACAAGACTCGACTGCTCATGGCAGCGAAATTCTTCTGGCCGCGCGTGTTCCTCGATATTCAAGCCAACATCGCGTCCTGCAAACGGTGTCAGCGGACCAAGCTCCCTCGCGGCAAGCGACCTGGCCATTTGCCCACCCTGACTATTCCTGGCAGCAGGTGGAGCGACATCAGTATGGATTTCCTCGTCCAACTACCAGAGACTCAACACACTCACCTCGACTCTATCCTCGTAATCGTGGACAGACTGACGAGGCGGGGCCATTTTCTATCAACCCGAACGGACGCAACAGTCAAGGACATCACTCAACTGTTTTGCTCGTCCTACCAGAAGATACATGGTCTCCCGCGCACGATTGTCAGCGATCGTGATGTGAAATTTACTTCGAAGCTATGGTCTAGCATCATGTAGCTCAAGGATACCCACCTACGGCTCTGACCGTTGGCCTGCTCCACCCCAGCTCCGAAGTCCTCGACTCGGCCAGGCGCTGTGTCTGAAAAAAATATCGGGTTGCAGCGCTCGCGCTCGAGCTACTCGTCCTCGGCCATGATGTCGCCTACCCTCGGGCGAGCAGGTGGGCAAATCGCGATAGGTGTCTTGAATGCTGTATTGAAAAGGCCGACCGGAACTACCTAGCAGGCCTGCATACGACCCCAAACAGAATCTACCCTCAGATACGCTGCATCCCACCGCACGAACACCGATTCGAAACTCGTACTACACATCAAGAAAAAGCTTTCCGCTTTAGCTATTTCTGCCGTACGCCGGTGTTCCTCACCTCTTCTCTATGGACTGCGTCCGATTCGTCGCCAAGAACCGCAGAAGACTTGCGAGTACTGGGAAGACACCAGCATCACCCTATGGCTGCTCGCCTGCCAAAACGATTTTTATCCTAATCAGGCCTCCTTTTTAACAGAGATTGTCGTCACGAGATGCGACGGTACAGGATGTACTCCCACTTTCGACACCTCCTAGAAAAATATCCTTAACAATTCGTTATCATATTAAACATGGATGCTTAGCCTTTACTACCCAGGTGGCTGAACCCACGCGTGGGCTCGGATTTTTGGTTTGGTATGAAGGACTGCTCAGTTCACGCTGACAATTAAGCGCACAGCTAAGCGTTCCTTCCTCTACGTGCAGGTGTATTTTTAGGGGTTAACTATTTCTGGGAACTGCGTAGCACTATCTTGAAAGTGGGCCGACGCGTCGGCTCTGTGGGGAGTAAAGGTTAGCGTGCGTCCACCACTCGCCACAGACTGGCTTCTGAGCGCTGTGGCCCCTTCCCAGGGAGCAATGGGACGATGGCTGACGATCGAAAACAAGCGCGAGTCGATTGACAAGAGCGCAGCGGACCCTGGCATGATCCATTCAGAGCTAGTGGGGTGGTCTAAGAGAGCATTCCGCTTGGGCAAAGCCCCGGTCTGCAACACAGTATCGGACATACTAAAGAACGCAAGCACTATCAAGAAACCAGAGTACGGTGAGGGCAAACGGCGTAAGCCGCTAAAGGTAAAGGTGCCTGCTTTAGAGAAGAACCTAGAGGAGTGGGTGGGTAGCGTAGAAGCGAGGGGCTGTGTCTTAACCGGAAAGCTATCACTACGAAGGCCGAGCAGGTTCGAGAAGATGTAGGCGGGCCTGCGCTCGATGTCGGGCTCTCCGTTGGCTGGCTGACCGGGTTTCTCAAGCGGCACAAGCTACGCTACAGACCGCGACATGGTGAGGCTGGTTCTGCAGACGCCGACGTAGTGCGAGAAGGACGCCATGCCATCGAGGAGATCACCTACTACTACGACGCCCACGACACCACGAGACCGGGCTGTACTACGCAGCCGCGCCTGGGCGGAGTATTTGTACGGCAACAACAAGAGGCGTCAAGAAAAACAAGACTCTGCTAACGCTAGCGCTGACTACCAATGCAAACGGGAGCGACTCGGTCCCCATTTTGTTTATTGGCAAGGCTCAAAAGCCGCTAGGCTATCTGTATCGCAAGAGTGCCAAGGCCTGGATGAACTCGAAGATCTACCAGAACTGGTTGCTGCAGCTGGACAAGGAGATACGTGCTGCGAAGCGGCATATATTGCTGCTGGTTGACAACGTGTCATCCCATGCTCTCGGCGACATAGTGCTGACAAACATCAAAGTTCAGAAGCTTCCGGCCAATACTACGACCTATCTGCAGCCTCAGGACGCCATCGTTATTGCGTCCTTCATGGCACGCTTTAGGTCGTTCACGGGATCGAGAGGTTTGAGGCTGATGCAACTGTTAATGGGCAATCTGCATACATCTAAAGAGTCAATCAGAACGTCGTGTCCGTCACAAAATCGTCACGTTTATTCACTAAGTACGAATCCCACTAAGTCCGATTTGCTGCCGAGCGCAGCGAAGGCGGCACCCACTTGCAATTTAGCGGGCCCACAGGCCCGCCTAGCTACCTACTAACAAATAACACTGCGAGTAGTGCAGCGAGCCGAAGAGGCGAGCGGAACGGGGGCGACCGTATTACCCTCGCCGCTAGATTAATTATTGTTATCAGCACCCTTTACGATATTAATGAGCGTAGCAGCGATAGCAGGGTGAGTACAGTACGTTTGAGGCAGCGATAGCTGGGCCTACCCTGCTACTAAGTACAATATCAATGCAGCTCTATTATAAACACATAGTAAAGGGATGGCAGTGCATAGTGAGTTATAGCAGCACGTAGTCATCGCTAGGAGCGAATAGTCAAGCGATAGCAGCACGTAGTAAGCGATCTGAACATATAGTTAGCGATAGCAGCACGTAGCAAGCGATCTGATCGTATAATTAGCGATAGCAGCACGTAGAAAGCTATAGGAGCACGTAGTAAGCGATTACAGCGACGTAGCAAGTGGTAGCAGTGCGAGTACATGTTGCCCAAGGTAAGCTGAAGGTGGATAATCTATTTACAGAGAGCCTAGCTTATTTTCACGATATATGTCTGGATATAAACACTTTATAGCAACCGAGGTCACTGCATGTCGGTAGGATAACCTGTTCTGAAGATAGTAGATATTTTACTTAAACTGGGGCTGTTATTATGTACGCAGGTTCACATTGACATGCGAAATTAAAATTGCATTGCAAGGCGAGTCTGAAGGGTATCCTCAGCTTAGGCCTACTATAATGCTTTAGGACTGGACACATTACAGCAGCTGCGGCACTTGGCTATTTTCTAATTCCTACTATCAATTAAAATAGGTCCACTGCGGCAAGGATAGCTACGCTGGACGTACGACTTAAAATAACTACACCAATGCGAAGTTGGCTTAGTTTAACCCTTTCGTGAACGAAGGGTGCATTATGCTCCCATCGAGATATCGCTGAAAACAAGGTGTGATTTTAACCCTTCGAAGGAGGCATAATGCCTCCATTCACCCGAAGGGGCGCCCAACCTCACCCAGTTTTATTTTGACCAATCCAGTGCAAGGAGAATAGGGGAAATGTATGCTCAGCTGGGTATCCACCTCCAGAAGCAGATGAACCCCTGCTTAATGTGATGAAATTTACGCGATAGATTACTGTTTTGGTAGATGAGCAGCTTGAAGGCGGCTGCGCGAAACCGTCGTGGTACTTGCAGTTGATTTAAGGTGGTGGTGAATGGAGGCTGAGGTTCAGTCTCGAACTCGCCGCGTACGCCAGAGATGGATTTCCGTCGTAAAGGCGACTACGTAAAGGTTTCCCGTGTGTATTCAAAATATGTGCGTGTGGATTGGTTGCTAACTACCCATTTACAGTTTGCTGTTCCGATCAAGCTGCACGCATCGGATGGCAGGCGCATCTACGGCGATCCAGCGGGAAATCTCGAAAAGGTACGCGTGACATACCATAAATCCCCACCAAACAGCACCCTTATTGTTTCCCCTTGTACAGGCGCTGTCTTTCTTCAGCTGCAATATAGAAGTAGAGTTTGACGCTCTCAATCCAGTCTACTGGCCTTCGAAAGACCGAGTATGTTTGTTTTATCATTTGTGACGTTGCTCAAATGTGGTTCAGCTAAGTGTACTGTCATGCCAAGCAATACGAGCGTGGGTTCGGGTCCTCGGTGGACGTAGATGATTTCATTGCAGCGCTACCAGTGAAAGAAATGTACGCTGTCTATGCTGCTGCGTGGGAGAGCGGCGGTGAGTTCACCGGTAAGCTCCTACACGACTTTCTCTTTATGATGGGTTGGTTAAAGACTTCGATGGAGATCTCTGAGGTAAGCTTTTGGTCAGAAGTTTATAATGGCTGCTTTGGTCGCTAACTTGCATCTTTTCGACGATGTTGCAGATCACCCGCAAGGATATCAAAGCTCGTCTACAGTATCTGGATGCCTACCTACAGCGGAAACGCCGTGCTTTAGACGTTCATGTGGAAAAATACGTTGCGCAACGAGCCGACGCCCTTGTCGATGACGCCACACTCAACCGCCACCTTGTTGATGGTTTCAAGCGTGAGCGCAGCTACAATTTGATGGCTTTTCTTTCTCGGGCCATGGAAGTTGTAGACATTTTGGCGGAGCAGCTTGAAGACGAGCGACTCAAGCGGAAGATTTGCGACTGCGACAAGTGCTGCTACTACCGTTCTCCGGTGTGGCTAGCGGAACAGCCGTTCGGAATGGCCCCCGACACACTGCCACCAAAACGCTTTCACCGCCATGGCTGTGAAACGTTCTGTCTGACAGATCACTACTACAAACTCTAGCGTAATGCAAGCGCCAGTTTGTACGAGCTATAAGTCTGTCGATTGCTTATTTACCTTGTAGTAAATGCTAAGTTGTCTTTCGCAATGGTTTTGGTTGATGCTGCTCGGCCCTTCATCAGACGCGTCGTGTGGACAAGTAAAATCGAGCTGCACATTGGTCGCTGGTTATAATGTACTAGTGATATTTACAGGTTATCTAGCAGTCGTTCCTGCCAACGCAATAGTGCAATCTTGTCGGTCATGCCATGTGGACAACGCGTCCAGGAAGTGCGTGGAGTCGCCCGGCGTCTTGTCCATCCGGTCTCGGGGTTGACTAGGACACCCAGATTCAGCGTGATGGTGTCAGGTACCTCGTTCGCCATAGCCGTCCGCAGCATGCTGTAAAACAACCTGCACAACAGTCATCGTATACAAGGTGGCAGCCTCTCCCACCATGATGCAGTGATGACTGTGCGCACGCGGCCCAGAATGATGAACTTCAGCGATGTTGAAGTGCAGATGCTGCGCGCTTTCGGTAGCCTTGGGATGCAGTGGGTTCAGTCATGATATCTGCCGAGACGATGCTTGGTATCGAGAAGCTTGGTTACTCCCACGGTCAAACGCAGACGTCCTTGGCGAAGCCCACGCAGTACAGCATCCAACCATGGCAGCCGGAGAACCCACCGTAGCGTGTTAACCAGCAGTGTAGAAGTAGCAATCGTACTGTGGTGGCCAGGAATCTCACCGGCGCAGGTACGCCACGCCCGGCATGGCGGCATGAGCTTGGAGATGTCGCCTCGTATGACGCCAAGCTCGGTGCCCAGCTGCAGCAAAGCGCTCCGCAACTTCGATGTAGATATTGATCATAGGGTTCACAGCATAGACGCCAACCACGATGTCCAGCAACTACGACGTCGCGCATAGCGTCCAACAGCTTAAATGTAGACGTCAAGCATGGTGCCCATCACCATTGACGGCGATCATGGCGCCTGTGGGTTGGTCGCCACGCACGAGACCCTGCAGCAACCCGAGATCCGAGGATGCCAAGCATGGCGTACTGCGGCTTTGACGCCACGAACGAGGCTGAGCATCAACCCGAGATCCAGTGACGACGAGGTCGAGCATGGTGTCCGTCAGCATCGACGACAAGCGTGGCGTCAGCAGCATCGACGACAAGCATGGCGTCAGCAGCATCGACGCCATGGATGAGGCTCAGCAACTCCAATGTTGAGTACGGCGTCCAGTAGCTTCGGTGAAGACCTCGGGTGCATTATTGGCCGGGAAAGGGTGTAAGCTTGGCGGGTCTGGCGTCGGGAGCATGGTGGTCGGTGCGTGCTTCGGCTTGACAGCATCCGTGAGCATGGGGTCCGTGTGTACAGTGCCGAGTAGCTTGATGGCGAGCCGTTGACGCAGTTTGTCGGATCCAGCAAAATCGGAAGTGAGCGATTGATTTGAAGTGGCGCCGCGCGCGCAAGATCGCGTGTTGGCGCCCGAAGCTTTAGTTAGTTCCACCAATTGCCGCCCGCTGCTACATTGACCGGCCAATCGCCACACAGCATTATCACGATCCCTACCCGTGATTGGCGGGATTAGCAAAACCGAAGACACAGGCGAAACTCTCTGAGCGATTATTGGTAGAAATAGAGGATGGGAAACACCGCAAAAGCTTGGACAAGTCGGCCAAAAGGTTGGATACGCTACAGCTAACCACAAAATTTGCATTCGGCTGAATGGGTGAGCTGCCGATCGGTAGCGACGCACGCACCTAAAACAATACGTGTGGTAGGAAGAGGATAAAGAACGAGCGGAGATGATGCTTCGTACAGTTAGAAATAAGCACCATGGTAGTATGCAAAAGCTACCTGACGTACACGCGCAGCAATTCACCCCTGTCCGCCTCTCTCATTCACACCACCGCATTATTGTTACGGTGTCACTGCCGCCACGCCAGCTGTACTTAGCATTTGGACGCCGAAGAAGTCCACTCAAACGCTCACTAACGTAATGATGGTGGTGGTAGAATTGCGCGTTGCCCAACGCCTTTCGCGTAAGGGCACGCGCTTTTAATGACGCCGCGCTATCCAGGCGGCAGCCCCACCCCACTACCGCTATAGGCAGCGTGGACACTTTGGCCACAGCGTGGTCTGCATCCAGCACTACTCAAGCTTGCATCTAGCACTACTCAGGATACCAAACGCGTAAGATTGTTGTTGGGAGAATGCTCGCTGCCCGGCACATTTTGCGTGGGGATATTGTCGTTGATGTCGCCGCGGTGTCCTGGGGATAGAAATACCAAGCTATTACAGTAGTAGTAGACGTTGATCACCAAGCTTATCATGTGACCCACTCCTGCCTACTCACTGATGCGTCACCACTAATTTTATGCTGTCACGGAGAGTATAGATGGTCGTTGCTGCTTTCGTGATACGTCGCCGCCAACTTATGTTGTTGCTGGGAGAATACACGGTGGTGGGTGCATTCGCCGTTAAGGCAGAGATTGTCCCGGGTCAATGATGGCGCGATAAATGTAGGAGGATAACAAAAAGGATTTGGTCGCATCGATGAGCTACTCGCCACTTATCTTGGCATGACGCCAACCGGACACCCACTTTCTAACCCCCTTCACGTGAGAATTGGCTTTGATGTTGTTGCCTCTTTGACTACATGTAACGTGTTTGAAATGATTCACTATATTTCTTCTGAAATCCTTCCTACTGCAAGGCACAATGCTTTTGTGAATAATAAAATATGCAGATGTTCCTTGCATAGTGCATACTTTCTTGCTTGCTCATATACACACAAATATCAAGGTGTGCTAACCCAGAAGCCAACTGGACGCTTACAACTCAGCGCACCGACGCCCCCACGACTATCACCACCACCGACCAGCGTGAATTTTTCCATCTATACTCTCCGTGACAGCATAAAATTAGTGGTGACGCATCAGTGAGTAGGCAGGAGTGGGTCACATGATAAGCTTGGTGATCAACGTCTACTACTACTGTAATAGCTTGGTATTTCTATCCCCAGGACACCGCGGCGACATCAACGACAATATCCCCACGCAAAATGTGCCGGGCAGCGAGCATTCTCCCAACAACAATCTTACGCGTTTGGTATCCTGAGTAGTGCTAGATGCAAGCTTGAGTAGTGCTGGATGCAGACCACGCTGTGGCCAAAGTGTCCACGCTGCCTATAGCGGTAGTGGGGTGGGGCTGCCGCCTGGATAGCGCGGCGTCATTAAAAGCGCGTGCCCTTACGCGAAAGGCGTTGGGCAACGCGCAATTCTACCACCACCATCATTACGTTAGTGAGCGTTTGAGTGGACTTCTTCGGCGTCCAAATGCTAAGTACAGCTGGCGTGGCGGCAGTGACACCGTAACAATAATGCGGTGGTGTGAATGAGAGAGGCGGACAGGGGTGAATTGCTGCGCGTGTACGTCAGGTAGCTTTTGCATACTACCATGGTGCTTATTTCTAACTGTACGAAGCATCATCTCCGCTCGTTCTTTATCCTCTTCCTACCACACGTATTGTTTTAGGTGCGTGCGTCGCTACCGATCGGCAGCTCACCCATTCAGCCGAATGCAAATTTTGTGGTTAGCTGTAGCGTATCCAACCTTTTGGCCGACTTGTCCAAGCTTTTGCGGTGTTTCCCATCCTCTATTTCTACCAATAATCGCTCAGAGAGTTTCGCCTGTGTCTTCGGTTTTGCTAATCCCGCCAATCACGGGTAGGGATCGTGATAATGCTGTGTGGCGATTGGCCGGTCAATGTAGCAGCGGGCGGCAATTGGTGGAACTAACTAAAGCTTCGGGCGCCAACACGCGATCTTGCGCGCGCGGCGCCACTTCAAATCAATCGCTCACTTCCGATTTTGCTGGATCCGACAAACTGCGTCAACGGCTCGCCATCAAGCTACTCGGCACTGTACACACGGACCCCATGCTCACGGATGCTGCCAAGCCGAAGCACGCACCGACCACCATGCTCCCGACGCCAGACCCGCCAAGCTTACACCCTTTCCCGGCCAATAATGCACCCGAGGTCTTCACCGAAGCTACTGGACGCCGTACTCAACATTGGAGTTGCTGAGCCTCATCCATGGCGTCGATGCTGCTGACGCCATGCTTGTCGTCGATGCTGCTGACGCCACGCTTGTCGTCGATGCTGACGGACACCATGCTCGACCTCGTCGTCACTGGATCTCGGGTTGATGCTCAGCCTCGTTCGTGGCGTCAAAGCCGCAGTACGCCATTCTTGGCATCCTCGGATCTCGGGTTGCTGCAGGGTCTCGTGCGTGGCGACCAACCCACAGGCGCCATGATCGCCGTCAATGGTGATGGGCACCATGCTTGACGTCTACATTTTAGCTGTTGGACGCTATGCGCGACGTCGTAGTTGCTGGACATCGTGGTTGGCGTCTATGCTGTGAACCCTATGATCAATATCTACATCGAAGTTGCGGAGCGCTTTGCTGCAGCTGGGCACCGAGCTTGGCGTCATACGAGGCGACATCTCCAAGCTCATGCCGCCATGCCGGGCGTGGCGTACCTGCGCCGGTGAGATTCCTGGCCACCACAGTACGATTGCTACTTCTACACTGCTGGTTAACACGCTACGGTGGGTTCTCCGGCTGCCACGGTTGGATGCTGTACTGCGTGGGCTTCGCCAAGGACGTCTGCGTTTGACCGTGGGAGTAACCAAGCTTCTCGATACCAAGCATCGTCTCGGCAGATATCATGACTGAACCCACTGCATCCCAAGGCTACCGAAAGCGCGCAGCATCTGCACTTCAACATCGCTGAAGTTCATCATTCTGGGCCGCGTGCGCACAGTCATCACTGCATCATGGTGGGAGAGGCTGCCACCTTGTATACGATGACTGTTGTGCAGGTTGTTTTACAGCATGCTGCGGACGGCTATGGCGAACGAGGTACCTGACACCATCACGCTGATTCTGGGTGTCCTAGTCAACCCCGAGACCGGATGGACAAGACGCCGGGCGACTCCACGCACTTCCTGGACGCGTTGTCCACATGGCATGACCGACAAGATTGCACTATTGCGTTGGTAGGAACGACTGCTAGATAACCTGTAAATATCACTAGTACATTATAACCAGCGACCAATGTGCAGCTCGATTTTACTTGTCCACACGACGCGTCTGATGAAGGGCCGAGCAGCATCAACCAAAACCATTGCGAAAGACAACTTAGCATTTACTACAAGGTAAATAAGCAATCGACAGACTTATAGCTCGTACAAACTGGCGCTTGCATTACGCTAGAGTTTGTAGTAGTGATCTGTCAGACAGAACGTTTCACAGCCATGGCGGTGAAAGCGTGTAAGTGGCAGTGTGTCGGGGGCCACTCGGAAGGGCTGTTCCGCTAGCCACTCCGGAGAACGGTAGTAGCAGCACTTACACTTTTGCGTTGGTAGGAACGACTGCTAGATAAACTGAAAGTATCACTAGTACATTATAATCAGCGGCTAATGTACTACGTCACGCACTCATCAGCGCTGTACACACGGAATGACAAGTGGACAGGGTAGCATATGAAGGATTCCTCGTACACTAACATATTCAATCATTGCTAACCTACTCACGCGGAAGAATCATTCAGATCGCTCACGATGGATCGGGCGGCGCGGGGTCGAGGTTGCTCTGTCGGAGCGTTTGAGGGTGCCATGGACGTCTCCTTCAACTTGTACAGCGATGATGATGTTCGGAGATTGCCTTTCTCTGAGAAGAGTTGGTTAGGAAAATAGTAGCGATGAAACTTTTCCCAGCAGGTTAGGTCCGTCTCCGTGCACATGTACGGCTTGATCTCTTGCTGGTAAACGCCGCGGCAAAGACAAACATTATGTCTACCGCAATAGTCGGTCTTTTCCGTCGCGTATCGATCCTCCCAGCGGCAGACCACACACGCTCGCCGCTTTCTACTGCAATCACCGAGCGCTTGTCGCGACGCCACAGCAACACACCGCTTGTGGGGGCTTCCGTCAGGTATGATGGACTGCGGTACAGACGTTGAAAGAACTGGCGAAGGAATTGGCTCGTTGGAGCCCACGGCATCAAACGCAATACGGCCATCACTAGGGGCATCGACCCATTTGCCAGAAATAAGCTCCGATGAAAGTTGAATCATGAAGTCCCTGTGCGAATCGCGGTCTTTAGCCATATCTACCACCTGACGGCGCGTTAGATACGCGTTTGATCTGGCGATGTCGATGAGACCAAGCGCCAGTTTTTTATGCCACGGTTTGAACGAGTGACCGTCAGCAATGGAGAAACGGGCCCGAGTCTGGTCGAGTCTGTCGACGCCTTGCATGTGAGCATTATACTCTTTCACACATGTAGGTGCCGGGTAAGACTGCTTAGTCGCTCCCACTTGGCGATCCACAGTCCCTATCGCCGACGAATCTGCATTCGAAATGACCTGAACTATGCTCCCATCGCACCACGACGCAGCCACGATACTGTGCTCGGAGGACACACCTTGCCGATAATCGCCTCGAGTTGCGGAGTTCTTGTCTAGCACTGTGTGTTTTGGGAAATGCTTGCTTGTTCCCCTCACCGTACCTCGCGCATAGATTCCTTTTAGTCGCAGCGCTTGTAGCAGTTGGACCGAAGTATAGTAGTTATCCATGTTCACGATTCGATTCGATCCATAGAGGGGCCGAACCACTTCAAGAACGAGCTTTCGGACAGCCGACACCTTCGCTGTAGCTAGTTCTTCACTAAGTTCTTTTGCCGAACTTGTAGACACAACGCCCTGCAGCCTGTCCGTCATGCTGCTACTGCAATGAAAGCGGTAATTTACAGCAATCCATGTCGTACCACAGCACAGCACGTAAAGCCGGAAGTGATACTTCCCTGTTGGCTTCACCGGGTTATAGACAATAACATGGCGCCCGAACTTTGAGCGGCACGCGATGCTGCACTCATCGAGGGCAACATCCCGGCCCAGCTCAATATACTTCCCCCCGGTACACTTGAGCAAGTTCAAGAGGGGCCGAATGCGCGCGGCAGGATCAGACGGAGCAGATGGAGGCGCCGCCCGGAAGCAAAACACCTTACGAAGCAGCTTGAAACGCCTCAGCGGCATGACTTTCTCCAGCCCCGACGAGGTTTGGTTGCCCAATATTATATCCTCTGGTTGCGGTCCCCAGTAGTTAGAGTATTCACCTCTGTCCGTGATCGTCATGAAAAATAAAATCCCAATGAACTTCATAAGCTCCGTCAACGTCACCGGATGTACCAAATTGATGCCCTTGATCTTTGCGTACGCATTGGACTCATTGACCACTTGCTGCCAGAAGTACAATGGTATGTACGCCAGAAAACTCGATGACGCAGAATGAGTAAACAGGTGCGTATATTCAGACCGCACGCGAGTTACATTTGCTCCATTTTCCCTGTCGTACAAGTCATGGGGAGCGTTCATCTCAACGCGTGGATCGAACCGCATACTTTTTACAGCCTCAACCTCTTTCAAGGTTGTCGGGAGTGGCTGATCAGGATCAAACTCCACGGGTCCCTCCTCTGTCTCGACAAGGTCTTCTAGAGCAACATCACGTGGGAGGTCTTCATCGTCGTCTGCATGCGCGGTTGTCAATGCTTTCCAGGAAGGCTTCGATGAAGTTTGCGTCAGCAATCTATAGTTCTCGATTCCCTGTTGTAGAACTCCTAGCGGAACCCAGTGCGAGTGCTTTTGAAATATGGAGTCTAACCAACGCACTTCGTACAGAACAGCTTGGTTTTGGACATTCCGTCGGCACACACGACCCACAATGTATGCAGAACCCACAGGACTAAATGTCGACTTCAACTTTTTTGTCAAAAGCCACTTTGATTTTGAAGGTGTGTACGCGATGAGGTTGCCGACGTAGAGCTCCGGGCTTGCTGGTGGTGCAACTGAATTTCTGGAACTTGTAGCAGCTTGCGAGCTTAGTATCCGTGACTCAACTTCGCTCATCCCCAAACCAAAGTAAGACTCAGAGTTGACGCTGTCATCAATACCACCAATTGTCTCATCGGATGAAGCATGAGTTTGCTCTGCGACTCTCGCCACCGTGCCTTCCTCCACCTCCTGGCCGCGCCCTAGTCCCGATCTGTCACCACGACCGCGCCCGCGTCCAGCGCTGCGGCCTTGACCACGTCCACGGCCCAATTGAACTCTAGTAGCACCCTCGACACGTCTAGCATCATCAGTATCCAAAGTAATGCCATTGGCATGCTCATCAGGCAAAACGCTGGGGCTCCGTCCGCGACCGCGTCCAGAGCTTCCACCCCGTCCAGCGCTCCGGCCGCGCCCTGCACTCCGACCACGACCACGTGCACGGCCCGAACGAGCTCTAGCAGCACCCTCGACACGTCCAGTATCATCAGTATCCAAAGTAATGCCATTGTCATGCTCATCAGGCAAAACGCTGGGGCTCCGTCCGCGACCGCGTCCAGCGCTCCGACCACGACCGCGATTCGAACGGGTTATAGCATCTCTCTCCCCGGGAACAGTGGTGCTCACGCCCACAGCCACGGCTTGCATATGCTCCTCAATCAGTACTTCAGGGCTGCGTCCGCTACCGCATTCACCGACCGAATGAGTAATAGCAACACCTCTCGCTGCTCCAGTAGCTTGTGTAGTTTGTCCGTGCTTATCGACCAGTAATCCCCGACTACACCCTTGGTCTTGACCCGGACAGTCACGATCGTCACCACCGACATCATCACAGCCAGCCTCCACATCACCAAGTCCCTCATTTGGCTCCACTTGCCCTTCCCGTCCAACCGCAATACGAACTGTGCTTTGGTCCCGAAAAGCACCTTCGTCGCAAAGTGTGTGGGCGTCATCAGCTGTGCCTGTATGTCTTGCGTCATCGTCGACAACCCGTTCTGCCGACACGGCTACCATATCTTCGCGATCGCATACGGCCACACTCGATAGTCCACAAGTTTGCATCGAAACACATTCACTCGCAGCAACAGGATTGAGATCTAAGATGTTGGTGACGTGCGCGACTACGGCCTCTTCCCCAACAAAAAAGTCTAGACCCTCTTGCCCAGCAACGTTACCACCCGGGGGTATGTAGCGGTGGCGGGTGTCCAAACTGCGCAACGGTGGCCGCTTAGATGTCCATCCATCACGAAGGAGGCCTCGCCATATTCTCGTGAAATCGAAGCCGCCCTCTGTCATAGCACAGTACACGTAATTATAAACCAGCAAGCATGTTGTCCTTAGCAGTTTTCGTCCGTACCTCTCGATATTCCTGCGCTGCTTACATCTTGAGAGCGCGTCAGGCGTCGGTACTTCATAGCACCAGAAGAATCGGTCGGCGCACCTCTCTTTGAGCTTGCCATGTTTTTTCGAAGTGAAGGGGGGGGCAAGACCTGGGGCAGGGAAGGCCATTTATTTTCACAGTACGAACTTATCGGGAACATTACTATCGATGAAACTGATCGAGCATAATTTAAAGGGTATTGAAGCTGAAGACCCCGATGTCAGTGATGTGGGTGGCGTGATGGGGCCGCATGCGCAAGGGTGATGCTCGTTGAAAGATATGGCGAAGATAAAAGCTCCCACAGTGTTTGAAAGCACGTTGCTGTGGCGGCGCTCGGCCAATCGCAAGAAGTCGGCGACTCTTCAGCAACGCAGGTTTCACGAGTCTACCTTTTTGGCCTATCAGGATGTCCTAATTGGCCCTGTCGATGGGGGCATTTTGCATCCTTCTATCGTGGAACACATTGATGGGCACGAATGGCTACATTCCCGATGGAGGCAAAATGCCTCCTTCTATTTCGAACTAGCTTGACATTGTATAGTATACAAGAACGAAGTGTTCGCGAAAGGGTTAATATAGATGCATGCTACGATATTGATATGGCTCACCGCGTAGTTAGCGATAGCAACACATAGTAAGCGGTGGCAGTGTGCAGTAAGGGATAGCAGCGTGTTCAACAACTATGCTATTGAGCGGATATACATGTAGGAAACAGAATTACTATAGCGTGAGCGTCAACTTTGTAGTTACGCGGTGCAATGTTCTTACCTTCACTTTCTTAGCTACTATTAATGCAGGCGGGCGCTAAAATGCTAATGCATACCGCGTAGTAAAATAATCAGCTGAAATAGCGGTAAGAAAAGAGTGTTGAAGCAGGTCACGTAGAAGTTTGTGCACCCCGCAGCTCAAAAGACATTATGGAGTGCTGATACGACGTTGTATACTTACTAACTGCTCGGTATTCTTATAAGAAGATAGGCTATGCTTAGTAGAGGAAAAACGAAGTCCATACTTTGGGGCTCCATACAGAATGTGGAAAAATAGGTTACAAACTAAATAGCAGAGAGCTACGGTAGCATGACAAACTCAATAAAACACGTAGAGAAACTTATGTTGGCACGCCGTACAACTACAAATGTTTTACACTGCAACATGCATCTAATCATAGTAACTCTGACGTGGAAATCGATATTTAAGCTGATACCAATCCCATCACTCTGCAGATAGTAATTCCAACCTGTATCAACAAACACAATGGAAAATATTAACAATGGAACTGGATAAAATCCCACCGGAGCGAAGCGGAGGTGGGCGGCCCTCACTACTGTAACCAACCACAATTCCTCCCGCCGCGTAGCGGCGGCGCTCGGCTAGTAATAGAGCAGCTTCAGGCAATGCAATGGAGCTCGCTGCTGTGGCCGTCTACGGAGGCCAACACAGTTGCGCACTGTTGGCAAAAGACTGGTCTTGCGACTCCCCTTCGTGGAAACGACGAACCGAGCAGTGAGGACGAAGACTGTGAAGGCGAGGGTGTTGGAGAGTGTGACGTTGACAGCGACATTGTCGATCTGATGGCGTCAATTAGACTGTAGTGGCTAAAACCTGCACTAAAATTGCTGTTGGCCTTGCATCGGATTACGGAAGTCCTACGTAAGAGCTCCGTCTTCTATTGTCCGTTTCAGTTGGTTTGTCCTCCTAATTAGACTTCTTAATCTGAGATAAAGACGGTACACATTCTGCTAATCTCAGCTGGAGCTGCCACTAAATTGTAGTTAGCTTGCCTAAGCGGGCATAATGCACGAGCACGACACTTGGGAGCATCCTGCATCGCATTGTAGGAGCCGTCGCGTGAATGCCGAGCGCAGGAACAACTTCAACACCACCAACTGCTAACCATAGCCTCCTACTGTAACCTTCAGTGCAAGTGCAGTGGCCTTAATATAAGTATTGGTCTTAATCTGACCTTTAACCTTAGTCGGACTATTAGCGCCTAATTCGACCACAGTCGCTATGCTAATAACGCGAAGCTCACCGAATGCCCAAGAAAACGGCGGCAAATTGACTTCCGCAGCCTCCTAATAACAGTCAGCTGCTGATTCGCAAATCTGACCTTCTATTTTCTTAATATTAGGTTTAACCTACACCTACTATAATCAAGACCTCTTATCCTGAGAGTAAGACTTCGATTAGGATAATCGCGCTTAAACGGACAATACCTTTTTGGAAATAAGGACCGAATGGCCAGCTTAACATGGCCACTCGGTCTTTCGTAGGACTAGATCAGGCCAGTGCGCCTGAAAGCATATGTGGCAAATGCATAATTTGGCCGCACCCGTACAGGGGGGGACTCAGGCAGCACCGGAACCAGGTCACCGTGCTCAGCCTGTACGTACGTGCATGCGCTACAGGTATAACAGTACCGAGCATGCTTACTTGTTGGCCTACCGCTGCAAGCCATTCGCTCAGTGTACATTCAGTTTTTGTTCATGCATGGTTTTACTGGCCTTGGTACTAATTTTTATGAGGTCTTACGTATACGTAGGAGCAAAAGTCCTACGTAGGACCTCAAATCGGAGGGCGTTTTGCCAGAAAGGCACAATACCTGTACCTCTGAACATCTGAGACCAACTAAATCCGCACTTTACTGAATCGACCCTAAAATGAGCCAAACCGCAGCCAAACACTAGAAAGAGCTGTAGCCGTCCGTAGGACCGATAGACTAGCTTACCTACGGAGATATGAGTACATACACAGGCCGCACTTGTAGCCACTTCAAGACCGCTCATGCAAGTTGTGCAAGGCGTTAATCCATGTCACTAATATTTAACAGCGCCATCGACGATACATCGTCCGTTTTACGGAGGTACCAATCCGGTACATATCGTAAAAGGCCGAGGCTCTTAAATCGAATGGACTACGCATATGACGGCAATTAGCAGCGATTTCTACAACACGAGTTGGAACCTCATCACAATCCTGCAGAGTAGTCTAAGTAAGGTGCGGTGGGCGAAAGCTCCGGTACTCAGCCAGTGGGCTGCGAAAATAAAGCAAGGACCGACTCACGTCTACCAGGAAACAACGACTGAAGGACCCGGCGCATTCCCAACCTTTATGTTCAATCCCAGCAAGTATTCGAGCAGTGACATTGAACGACTCAAGGGCATATGTCTGCGACCGGAATCGGGCATACCGGCGCACAAGCTCCGCGAAGGTCCAGAGGACGAGTGGATGATCATTCAGGGACTAGCCGAAGGAAACATTGTCAGCCGGCGGACGTCTTCATTCATCAAAAGTATCTTGGATTCGCAGGAGCGCCTGCGGTTGTGCAGCACGATCCAAGCGCAGGTGGAGGGTGAACTCATGTTTGTCCTCAATGGTTTTACAAGTGTAAGTGTGAGTAGACAGCACACGCGGGCGCTAAAAGAGGATATCCTCGTTGCAGCCGAACGAGCCAATGTGAACCTTGGAGAACTGCACGGTATGTTGAGCCAAACCAAAACGATCAGCTTCAACAGGGTCAGGAAATCGGTTCACTTCTTTTTCTTCGACCGAGCAATGGCGGCGAAGCATGCGCTCACAGTGGTGCCTTTCAAGGGGAAGGTCTACAGGCTAATGAACGTACATGGTCAAGCTCGCGGGTCAGCATGGGACCGCCAATCCGGGAGCCGTGGTGATCGAATGCACCAGCGAAAGGACTACGAAGTACGGCTGTACAACATCACTCGCTTCATGGACATTGGGCGGTTGACGGCGTACTTCAAAAAGCACAGCTAGACTGATTTCGAACTTGAAGACCTCGACATTTGTACACTGAATTCGCGCACTTCCACAGTATGGCGCGTGACTTTCTAACTGGCCGAATGCCCCGAGTTCTTGCAGGGGGTAGTACGTTTGATATGGTTTGGCGCCAGCATTGTAGTTAAGCACCCTGAGGTGAATCGCCGCTTGCAATGCCTACGCTGCGGTAATCTCGGACACACTATGGCAAGGTGCAGCTACACCGACACCCAATTCCGTGGGCAAGGCAGCCTTGTCGCCAGCGAAAAGGAAGTCGTCAATTTGGATGACCTAGCGAAGCCGTACTCTAGCATGGCGGAGATACGAGCAGCAGCGGAAAAAGGACTCCAACTGCAGCAGCAAGCAGAACGAGCAGCAGAGGCAGCAGTGGAACCAAGTTCGAATAGACAAGGAGAGGAAGTTGCGCGGCCTGACCCAAGCACTGCGGAGGAGAACGAACAGGGCAGGGGCCTTAATGTACGGGATCAGGTTGTCAGGCAGGACTCGAAGACACCGCAACCTAAGCTGAAAACCCCTTGGGTAACGGTTAAGTTGAAAGGAGGCAGAACGTTGTTCGCTCATAAGAAAGCGTTGGATGAACGACGAAGTACCGCAACCTCTCGTTTTGATGTTTTAGCCGATGAGGATGATGACGAAGAGGTCAAGCCGGAACTGCAGTCCACGGATGCAAATCATCCCGAAGTGATTGACGTTTCTTCAGGGTCCTCGCACGAAGTGCCTACAGTGAGGGCCCTCATGGACTTAAAGCTGGACGAAATACGTCAGCTGCACATCATCCGACGAGCGCCGCCGGAGGCACCAACAGTGGTCCAGTTGGTTGCCTTAAAGTAACGGAAACGCACGGCACTCGTGGAAGTGCTTAAGCCCTTACCGGGTGAACACCAACATGCAGTGGCCTGGGCAGCGAAGACTCCGAAGAGTGTGACAGGGTTCGTCGATGTTGAACGACTACTTCACATCAGAGAAGTGACCACACCGGTGACAGGTAACTGTATGGCCATGGCTGTAGTGCAAGCGATGGCGAACGACGAACTCGCCGCTCATGACGAGGTTTTGGTGCCAGCAACGGCTGCACTAAAGAGAGGAATTAAGTATACTGGACAGCTTAACATGGCTGATCAATTCGACCACTACGTGCGGACGCTTACCTTGGTGAACGTGCAGCGAGGGTGGCAAGACATGCCGGCAGGGGAGTCGAAGAAACAATTTAAATGGTACTTAGAGGAGTACGCGGGTAGCGCTTCCGATCGAGACACCATTGTTGAACCATTCAACTGGGGAGGCGGTGACATGCTGACGATGGCAGCCAACTTTCTCAAGAGGAACATCTATGTGCTAGCGCACAATACCGCAGGTGATGAGAAGTGGAACTGCGCAATGTATCGACCCAGTACGGTGTCGATATACAACCGGGTCATCGAAACAGGGCAGCAGATCATGCTAACGGTGCAGGAGTGCGTGGGGCGTATTCGGGAAGAAAAACAACAGGACAATGGTCGCCCGCTTGTTTTGAGGTTTTGGGGGCGTCATTACTCAGCGTTTGTCCATGTTAAGGCGGTGGAGATAGCGGGAAACACGCTCGCAACAAACAGAGAGGAAGACTATGACATGGAGGGTGCGGAGAACGGCGACAAAAAGACAGAGAAACAAGACAGTGCTATGAGTTCGCAAGGCGAAGCTTCGCAGGACCCGTGGGATCCGGTGAGCTGGAGCAGGGCCATTGAACCACTGCAACAGAGGCTTGCAGGCATGACCATTCCGCACGACCTCAAACGTGAAATCCAACTCATTCTGCAGGCGGCGGAACCAGCCAGATACAACGAACTGTTAGGTTTTCTGGTCAACACGGTGACGAGTTTGGCCTTACCAGAACAGGTCTGTCTTCTCAACACCAATCTGGAGGACGAGGTCAATCCCAGAGTCCGAGAGCTCTAGCAGAAGTATTAAATACCACTGGTGGCACTCAAGCAGCGGCAGCAACATATGCAGGAGCGCAAGGATGAAGCCCGGGACCGAGAGCGGGACCGCGTGAGCACCCAAAACGAAGAGGCAGACTCCGGAGTCATCGACCAGAAGGACGAAGATTACATCCCATCGTACGGCAGTAGTAGCAGCGAAGAGGAGGGTCCTGGAATATCTAAGCCGGGGCAAGGACGACGTCGCAACAAGAACAAAGCTGCCTCGAAGAGGGCGTGTCCGGCCGGTGTAGAAGCCAAGGACCAGTCTCGATCCAGCGGGATTACCTCGGCTTTCGTAACTGCACGAAAGAAAGGCAAGAAACAGGCACAGTCGCTACCTCAGCAACAAGCAGTAGCACTAGCGAGACCGAATTGGGAGGAGCATTGGAAAGCATTGGCGGGTGAATGGGCTGAGAGTGCTCAAACCCCGTTTCCGCTAGCTACTAGCAACAATGACAAGTGGCGTCGGGCGGCTAAACTGGAACCAGTCAGACTATTGGGTTTGGCACAACGTTTCCCATTTACCACCGAAGTCATGCAAGCAGTCAGTGATGATGTGTTGATGACATGGACTGCATCATGGCGCCAGGAGTGCATGCTGTCATGTTTAACAGCATATCACAGGCGCTTGACGGAAAAATCGACATCCGTGCGGGTAGAGGACCGGATCAACCGGCTCGCTCAACCTCCTGTTTAGAAAGAGTTAGCTCCACTGATAGACATCAGCGATGACTGGGAGCGTCTACGACGGCGAGCGTATGGTGAGGACTCACTACTACGGCGGTGCGACTTCGGTACAAAGCTCCAACTAGCGCAGCATATACTCTGTGCCATCATTTTTGACCAAGAAATACGCGCACTCACAGGCAACGACGAGGATGAAGACAGTAGCACCCCAGCACAAGTTCGCCGGCACCTTACTGCACTTCGAACAATCCCGGGTTATAAGGCTGCGTACCGCGTAGACAATAAGCAGATCAACTGGGTAGGGGTGGAGCGCTACTTCCACTTCCGATCAGCCTTGGAGCAGGACCAGCTGCAGGTCGCCCTTCATCACTAAGATCAGCTTCAGGAGGTCCACTGGGGGCGCGGCCACACAGGAAAACGCTCCCTCAGATGCCTTCGGCCGGTATTTCAGTTGAATGCAGCATTTGGAGAGGCGCGAGAAGGCGAGAAAGAGGCGAAGAGAAGAACGACTTGTAGAGTTGAGACGCAAAATGTAAGGGGTTTTACTCCTTCTGACAGAGTACACTGGATGGAGGCGTGGCGAAAATCACCGTTGCGAGAGAGAGACCGCAAGTGCGGTTCTTTCAAGAAACTCACGTGGGGACGGGCGATGAAGCAAGTGAGTTGGAAGAGAACTGGAGACGCTTATATGGGGGAAACAACATGGGACCGGCAAACAACTTACGTACTGGAGTACCGGAATTGACGCTAAGGCAGGACGAGTCGCGATTCTTCTGGACCCGTCAGTAGCCGACAGAGCAGAAGCTTGGCACCCGAAAGTCTGGTCTAATAGGGCAGTAGCGGTAAAGTTAGGGGGGATTATCCTAGTTAACATCTACGCACCGAACCACCAGAGGTACAGAGAAGCTTTTTTTGTCACTCAGGAAGTGGCCATGGTCTTGGGAGAAGGTGATTCTTGGTGGAGACTTCAATTGTGTGCAGAGTCCACATTTGGACAGATTGGGGCGTCGGAACTCTGGACGCCCGGAAAGCGCACAGTTGCAGGAGCTCGTGGGTCAATTAGCGCTTGAAGATGCAGGAATCTTAGCTGAACCAGTTGAGGACATTGATCAACTTAACCCGACCGACTGGTTCACGTTCTGGAATAAGCGCTCAGCCAGTCGGATCGACAGATTTTATGTCCCAAGTACGTGGTCGGCCTCGGTACAATGGGTATCTGTGCAAGTGCCGCCACTGTCGTCTGACCATCAAACAGTGAAGCTGCACCTATCGATTCCAAACGGAGGCACTCCACAACGCAGCAATCGACCGGTGACCTACCCCACGCGGACAGCGCAACCTGCACGAGTGCTCGATGAACTAATGATTGAACTTGATGAACGGGAAGTCGGTCGGAACATCACCGCAGCAACATGGGATCAGACAGTGCGAACGTGCGTTGACTGCATTCGACAGGTCCGTACACGGGACAAACAACGTCGGTCTCGGTATGTAGCAAAGCTGCAAAATCAAGCCCGAGCGCAAATCCTGTCCAGACAGGATGCAATTGAGAACATCATTGAGGAACACCGAGACGAGGAGCTCGTACGGGTGGGGCAAAGATTGGAACGTACCGCCGCCAAACTCCGCTGGCAATTTCAGCGAATATCAGACTGGGAGCGAGACCAGACGGTGACTACCATCAAGCAGATTGACGGGGCGAGCTTTACGCGGAACATGTCCACAGCGGACAAAATCGCATCGGAATGGACACCAATTTTGGGGCAAGCCCACTGCACGGTACTGGGTACGGAGTTGCATCAAGAATTCGATAAGTTTGTACGTATCCCAGAAGAGCGACGTCTTACGAACGCAAATTGATGCAGCCGATCACGCTCACGGAGCACGGCCTGAACGAACCGAACCTGAACCATGGTTCGGTCGTTATTTCGCGAACCAAATAAACCCCAGAACCGCGGTTCGCGAGTTTTTTTTGGTTCAGACTAATATTAACTTAATCGAATGAGTCGAACTGAACCTGAACTTAAGCGAGAGGAAGGTTCACTTTGGTTCGTTTCCTAGGAGTTTGATTGGCTAGACGATCTAAGCTTGAAAGGTCGTGGCTTTTGGAAAGAGCCAAGGAAAACGAACGAAATCATGGAATCTAATAACCTTTAGCATAAAGTAGCTGCAAAGATGAAACCCTGATAAGTTACCTCTTCAGGATTAATAGACTAAGAGGTTCTATATTTTAAGAGCGAAACTGTTGATAAGTAGAATGATACTCGACGGTTATGCGGCTCTAACCGAGTAAGTCTAGAGAGCCAATGAAGACTCAAGAAAACGAACCAAGGCTGTAACTGTAAATGGCTTGGTTCGTGTTTAATTGCAAAAATGACCGCGAACCTGGATTATCGATATACTGAGTTCCCAAAATGGTATCTGAAACCTCCGAACTCGGTAGACCGGTTTACCGGGTTCTCATGTCTCAGGTTCGTTCAAGCCGTGTCACGGAGGTCATTCAAGCCATTTCAGCGCTCAGTCGACACAAAGCCAGTGGGACTGACAGTCTCAACAATGTTTTTTTAGACACGCAGGCGACACTGGCTCCTGCAATGGTAGCGATCGGCAATGAGCTACTAAAGGGTGGTCAGCCACCGGCTTCGTTTCTAGAGGCTCTAATTATTCCGCTGAGGAAGAAAGAAGATTCCGACGACGCTATGGACTACCGATCCATTTCGCTACTCCAAACAGGCTATAAGGTGTTCACCAAAGTGATGGCGATACGAGTACAGGCAATTCTGGGCAAAGTCATAGGACACACGCAACAAGGCTTCGTACACGGACGGTAAATGATGAAAACAGTGATGATGATGATGATGATGATGATGATGATGATGATGATGATGATGATGATGATGATGATGATGATGATGATGGCCATGCTGGCATCTCCTAGATTTTAGGAAGGCATACGATACGGTTGCTCGCGAATTTCTCTTTTTGGCACTACTACGGTTTGGATTTTCGAGCGAGTTTGTGGATTTGATAAGACGGCTCCATGACGGAACTACAACAAGCTTTATGGTCAATGGTGAACGTTCTACGCCGACTGAGGTAAAGTCGGGTATTCGTCAAGGATGCCCCCTTGCGCCTTTGTTGTTCTGATCGCCGCAGAGATCCTAGCGATAGCGATTTCATCGGATGCAGAGCTCCAGGGGATTCAGGTGCCCGGGAAACCTGAAAGCAGCCACATTTGTTCTCCTTTATCGATGATTCAACAGTTTTTTTGCAGGAAGCAAGGCAGCTTCCCCGTGTGATGGCTATCATTAAACGATTCGGGGAGTTATCTGGGCTCCATGTACAACCGACCAAGAGCAAGCTCATATTCCTCAACACTACCATAGAGATCGCGGAGCTAAATGGTATACCAGTACTACAGCACGGTCCAACGACGCGATATCTCGGGTATGAAGTGGGAACAGCGGGGCTGATGAACCACAACTGGGCCCGCCGAATTCGCAACATCCAACGCAGACTTGCAACGGCAACGCACATGGCGACGAGCGTCGAGAACAGAGTCACCATCTTGAATTTCATCATGCTTCCGGCGATATTGTTCACAGCAGCAGTATTCGACCTACCAGCATGGGCCGGAAAAGAGTTACGCCACCTCCCGAAACAGTTCCTTTGGCGTCACGCTTTGAGTACAGACGCGAGCCGGCACAAAATTAATCCTGGTCTACTTTACACACCAAGAGGAGCAGGTGGGGTAGGACTTGTATCGATCGAGGTAGCTGTGAAAGCGCAACGGATGAAACACGCCCTTTTGTGGTTAACTCAAAAGGAGGACATATATTTCGAGGCATGGAGAGCCTGAGCTTTTCGGGGAGACGGCCACGAAGTGGATAACATTGTCACCCCGCGTGTACCGGGAAGACGACAGCCAAAGACACCGGGTGAGAGGTTGCAACTGATGATCGGCGACTGGCTGCGACCACCAACAGAACAGGCCATGCGCGACGGCATTTGGAATAGGTTGCCGGAGCTCGCAGAGCAGGTAATCTGTTCGAGAGACGACGATACTGTGGAGATCAGACTACATGAAGCAATGCCGACGTGGAAGAGTGACTGGACGTACGAGGAACAAGCCTTTTGGCCAACCTATCAGTGGAATGACAACCCCTGGATTCGGGACGCGAAAGGAGCAATGTTGACAAGAAAACAGTATGACTGCATAAAGGCCTGCTCCCTGCAGGAGCTGCAGATCCAACAGGTAGGTCTGGCGGCGTATTCGGTCTCCGTCCCCTTATCATCAACAGCAAGCAAGCATCACACAGCACCGAAATTGTGTCGATGGGCACTCACAATTCTCGCCGGGTCACCTCCGTTCGCAATTGCACCAACAATGTGTGTATCGCGGCAGTGATCGCTCCGACACCCACCCGAGCTCCACCATCACTACCAGTGAACTACACGTAGCGATGGTACTGTTCACGGTATCCCAGATGGTGACGGCAATGATACGGCCTACTTCATCTTACAGCAAGAGGCAGATGGACTCTACTGGACAATGTTTCAGGCGTTGACACCAACATCTCAGCTAGTCACGGACTGCGAGGCAATGCAGAAGGAACGCTCAGGCCTCGTCTTCATGGCCCACCCGGCACTCCACAAATTCCCGTGGACGATTCCAGAATCAGTTGCCAATTGTCACGTGCTTCAAGAGATCAAGCGACTACCGTTCAAGACATACAAAAAGAGTCTGGGCCGTGAACTGCAGCCGATCGTCGACCGCCTCGAGAAGGCAGGGGGCGCCGACAAGTGGAGTCATGCAGCTCTACACCAAACACCCCGGTACTTGTGGACGCACAGGAATGCGCTCACAGAATATCAAGTGTGGGTAAGCTACAGGATTGCAACCAAACAGCTCAACCTGTTCTTTGAGGGCAGGCAGCATGACAATTGCTGCCGTAAATTACGGTGTTGTCAGAAGGACAAGGAGACGCTCAGTCACATTTTCTGGACATGCCCATGTGCGCAAGTATGTTGGCAATTCCTCATCAGCCACTGGATCGGACGAAGCTGTCAAGTCTCGCAACTACAGCGTTTTTTGTCAAATTGTGCGTCTCGATCGCCTCCTGCGATCACACCAGAACTCAGTAACCGACTCCGTTGCGCGTTCGAGGACGAAGTCGTGGAGTATGAACGAGAGTGGAAGCGAATTTGGTGGATTCTCAGTACGGTCTGCGTGACGGTACTGTGGTTACAGAGGAATCGAGTTTTGCACCAGGGCAGTCATGTTAGCAGTGTAGCTGCTTTTTAAGCAGCAGGACTCCGCCAACTGCGAGCATTAGCCAAACGCGAACGACGAGCTCCGCGGACCATGGCACAAGGAACGCGTTTATTAATATGCCTGGATCTTTTCCAGCAAACCCCAAAAGAGGCACCTCGACACGAGGCGAGCTACGTACAGCCAGCCGGACCATCCTCGGCTCCGGCGCTGATCACCTGACTTAGGACATTCCAGACAATCTTATAACTCGAAGTTTAATAGACTAGTCTGAACCTCCTCCCCCCAATCCGGTACATATCCGCATTCGTGATTAGCGGTGCGGCTTTTCTTTTCTTCTTGACGATCTTTTAGCTAAGTACTAGAGTACCGCCATCAAAATAGTGGTAAGTGAGGTACATTTTTATCGACGTCGCTGCGCTCTGAATCCTTTGTAGTAGATGGATACATTGCTAACTTATGAACCCGTAGAGAGAGAACTACTACACCTTTCTTGCTCAAACTCCGTCACTACTTCAAGTACCCTGAACTCTAGCTGTGGGCTTTTGCAGCTTCATTAAACGAGGTGCCAATAAAATAGAGCAACTCGTTCAGAGGAAATGGCGTTTTTATCCATCTCATGGTGATAATCTCTGTTTTAACTTTAAAAAGGAAATTCCATTTAAAAAATGGAATTCTACCATAGTACATCTATTTTCCTATATTTCCCATTTTGAACGCCATCAATGATGACCCCGTACACGAACCGTATTCGGATACTCGGACTTGGTCACTTCACAACGTGAATTGAAGTTTCGAGTGCTTATCAACGTGTTAAGGTCGATGAGAAAGCAGTTACACAAGGCGAGAGAGTATAGTAGGAGTTCCAAACACACATTAATTTGTTGCTTAGATGAACAACGAACTTAAGTTACTCTGTTCTTTAGTAAGACATTGATCACTCAAATGCCACACCAACACACCAACAAGGATGCCTTGGGGAGATGATATTCGCTGAAGCCTCGATTTTAGTCGCAGGACCCCCCCCCCCCCTACCTGTACGACCTAAAATACCCAAGTCAAGTACACGTACACTGACAATAAATGCAGGCAATGCGGCTCGCAAAACCTCAGTGCTCGTTATTCCACTCACAGTCGCCTAGGATGCCACCTAAAGCACGAGCGCTGAAGGGATTTGAATAGGACTGAGGCCAGTCGTCTGGCGATACCCAAGCAAGCGTTAGATGCATGTGTATTTCCTACAAAATATTGTGCAATGTATCAACAAAGAAAAAATTCCTTTGTCTCTGTTAGTGTGAGTCCAGGAGCTCTAATTCTGACTGACGATCCTTCTCGCACCAGTGCACGTCTCCGGGAGTAGGTAGCCGACTAAACCACAACAAATTCATATTCAAATACATGTAGCTGTCTTATTGTTACTGTAATCCTAAAGGGGCTGCTACATACTGTCGGCTCAGCTCCATCCACATGAACATGGACTGACAGTCAGTATTGTTAGGTACACACATGGAGCATATGTGACGTAGTTAGTTTGACATTCTCGTGGCTTAGCACTGTAGATCATCTTCATACCATCATGGATCAGCTTCGGGACTACATGGATCTGGTTGGTTATGGTCATGGATCTGGTTGGTTATGGTCCTGGATCGGCTTGGCTATTGTCATGGATCCGGTTGGGTTTGATCATGGATCTAAATGGTAGTGTCATGGATCTGCACTGGAATACTTAAGTATCGTGGATCGGGTTGGGATGCCATGGACCCGCAATGCATTTGCCGCTAAGACTTGCTAAGTATTAACAATTCTTGCTTTAGCGAGCATTGTAGTCGATGAGGCTGACATGGTTGGCGTAAGAAGAACTTCCTGAACTCTAACTACTACTAGCACACTCGCTCGGCGACCTCCTCCAGCAAAAAGGTCGACTACGATTCCACCTTTAGGTACCAGCGCTTGGCAAAATAAGCAAATCGATCCTCAAACACATTTTTGTACGAGCAGCCTGTTTAGCATCTGTATTTGGACCGCATTCCTTATGTCATCGCATACACCCTGATTCCAGGTTCAAAACGAGTCCCGGCTAGCTAAGTTTGTCCAATATTCTGACATAAAAAAGTCTATTCTATACAATTTTCAAGTGTAAAGATGGTCTGTGATATAAATGCCTTGGTGCACACAAGTCTTCCCGAAGCTAAAATGAAGGTATCTGATTGGCTGAATAGAGCTGTATGCGATGACATAGGGAATGCGGCACATGTGATAATAGCGTCAGGGCGCTGTCGGTGTCACCTCCCGTGGAGATGGGAAGGCATATTGTACGCTCATTTGCAGATAGAAACGGGGAAAATGACCAATCAGTATGAATTTGAGGCGTATGCTTTACAGAAGATACCGGGGTGCCAACAAACACCTTTTAGGGCGAAAACAAAACGAGATGGGGCGCCAGCAAAACCAAACGGGCTCCAGCAAACAGAAACCGCGGTTTTGGGGCGCCAGCAAACAGATTTGCGGGCGCCGGCAAAATGGATTTGATTTTGATACAAAGCCAGGGGCCCTGGACATACAGAAAAGGCGGCGTCAATTGTCCCATAATAACCATCTCCAAGCAACAGTGAATTACGGCGATTCCATAATACAGGTAACACCCACGAGTTATGTACAGTAATATGAATCAAAGCATGTACATGTAGTGTTTACGTGTACATGTACATCGGTGCCTCCAGTAACGAAAAGACTCACCACGCTCTTATGGCAGCTTCAGAATCTAGTAGTTCAGGTCGGCATAAATAACTATATCTAGTATAAACATTATTGTTATAACAATACGACCACGCCGACATATAGTGAATCCACCCAAATTCGTATTAAGTCGGCGCGAGTTAAAGTGAAGCCACCCAGATTCGCATTAACTCGCGCCGACTTAATACGAATCTACCCAGCTTCATATTACTCGCGCCGACTTAATGTGAATCTGGGTGGCTTCACATTATGACTTAAAGTGAATCCACCCAGCTTCATATTAACTCGCGCCGACTTAATGTGAATCTGGGTGGCTTCGCATTTCCTCGCGCCGACTCAAGTGATTATGAGTTGGATTAGCTACACAGCAGCTAGGCAACCAAGGTGCGAGAACCACGGTGCACTGGGGCTGAAATGCCCGCAGGTGACTTCTATCAGAAATAGCCATAAAGTGGAAGGCGTGCTTCAATCAACGCCAAGGTCCTTACAGCGTTATTTTCTGCTTGCGACTAGAAACGTACCTGTAAGCAGAAGGAAGTAGAACTACAACTCCGTTCAACATTACAGCTTGGGTGCCGCGGAGTTGGCTTACAGCTCGCCCCGGCAACAGTAGCTATAGCGTGACCTCATCGTTCAAAATCGCGACGAACGCGCCGCGTCCCACAACAGCTTACAAAATTACTTAGGATTCCTGTTCAACTCACTAACAAATGAGTCAACCTGTATAATGATTTACAGTTGATGAAGCCGCTGGCACGATGAACCCACCCACACGAAGCTAATATTACTCGTAGTGTGGAGATATTGGCTTTGGTTATGGAGCTGGAGGGCATATTCTTTGTCTACGAACTAAATCATGTATTTACTCACCTTTCGACTCTGTACGATAATATTTTTTGTAAAGTGTAACTTAAAAGTAACCAACACGCGTTGGTGGATGCGCTTTGACGAACAAGACTGTAGATGCCATGGGTTACCAAGGTATCTATGCGTAGATGTTATCAGTGCTACGTGTCAACCGTTATTAGACGTTGCGATGACAATTGACGGGCTCTCATTCATATATTCATCACTATTTCTAACATCTAACATCGCCACATGATCATGCTTGCCTAGATTAAATCGTATGTGCAGTATTATGTCCCAACGCGGTGAAGTAGTCACATAGGCGTTTGTACGTACGGATAGGGTCAACCAGCTCACGGATATCCTACCTGGACGAGTTTCTGTGTTCTACAAGTACGTGTGGGCATGCAAAACGTGCTAAAGCCTACTTCAGTTCCTGTTAATAAGTTAAGCATTTTGAGGGTCAGGGAACCTCTGGTAATAGCAGGTAGCTCTAGCAACTAGCAACGGTGCGCAGTATCGACCAACTAAATCGCCACTAATTAAAATTCAAAGACAAATCCAGCAACTAGACATTGCTGCTTTATCTTTGTACTCGTAGACTGCAATGCTTGCTTCTAGGGCAACTTGAAGCGATATGCCCGGCAGTTCACCGCCACCATTGGGAAATAGTCGACGCCCAGGTAATTATTCTATGAGCTAAAAGCTCGTCTCCCTCCGTAGACGACGATACTAGGGCTACGCGGAGGCTGGGATAGGAGTGGTTAGCACACCTTTGCCCGCCATTGATAAACTCAATCCGCACGCTCCACGGGCATCTCCTGCGCCTGCTTCGCAGCCGCAGAATCTGCCCGGCAATGTATCACCACTATGGTTACGACTTAGAACCGATTTTAGAGTAAAATCAATAAAACGAATCTTGACTCGACGAATTTGCAAAATGAACTGGACCAGGAATTCTAAACACTCGGTTAATCGACGTCACTTACTGTAAATTGACCTATGACATTTTACTGGTTCACCACCGGTGTCGATTGGGCGGGGGAACAGCGCCCTGTGTGGGCTGGGCTATCAGCACTTCGTCGCTTCCAATCCCAGTATAATGCATTGTAAATTCCCGTAAAAAAACTCTAGCCTTGTCGTATATTCAAGATACCAAACTCGATATCACGCATTTTCGTTGACGCTATCGCGTTTTTCCAACAGCGGTACTTACATGCGAGGGCTTGCATATTTGTATCGCCCCAACTTCACATTTTAATGCGATGTTGTCATGACCACAGATTCACATGAGCTTGCGCCGATTAAATATAAATTCCGTCGCATCCACGCTAGCTCGAACTGAGTACTCAGTTACTCGAATGTGCGCTTTTCGATACTAATTATTTCATTGCAGCAGCGTCATTTGCGTTGATGTCAACCAGACGCCTGTCTACTTGCCTTTTAACTCCGGCGATCGACTTAAAAGTGGTGTGAATCTGTTCGTATGGATTCAAGTTAACTCGAGCGGATTCAGGTTAGTTCGAGTGATCGAGTTATTGTGAATCTGCTCAAGTTTAAATGAATCCACTCGAGCTAAATTGAATCCCGGATGCACTCGACAGTGACTATCAAGCAGTTCTAAATACAAGTTTTCTTTGCTGAACAACTTCGCTGCATTTTGAATGCGCGTAGATAATTCAAACAGGTACGGCACTGATGTACAGTACATGGGCGTCAGTATCAGATGCATTACGGGAGGCTGTTGCTGTAAGAGGGGATGCGCCGTCTACGTATTATGCCAGAATATTAGACAAACTTAGCTAGCCGGGACTCGTTTTGAACCTGGAATCAGGGTGTATGCGATGACATAAGGAATGCGGTACATGTACGTCGATCTCTGTTTGCAGACGTGTTCATGAGAAACGGCTTTGTTGCAAAGTACTTTTTTGTAAGCGGAGGCTGCAAACAAGTCGGCCACAATCGACGGACTTGCAAGAAGCGCAGTATTGCCACGTACATGTAGAAGGATATGTATGCCGTGAGTGTCTCGACCGGTACAGTACATGCATGCATGATTTTATAGTAACGTTAGCACATGTTTTCATGGACGGAGTAGTGATAGGCGACAGTGTCCCAGTGTGGATAAAGCCGCGGCTTTATTTTCGGCTTTACGGCTTTATCGATTTTTTTGCCGATCGGCTTTATTATTTAGCCGCGGCTTTTTCGAAAAAGCCGCGGCTTTATTGGCGACCTACTCTACGGTCCAAAAGTTTTATTATCCGGAATTTTCCGGACAAGGCTATCCGCCCAGTCGGCGACTGGTAGTCGGCGAGTACGCGAGGGTAAAAGACTCCACAAAGCTCATGACCGCGCACAGTGGCTCGATGGCCGCGCCCCCCTAAGGCATCCATGTCGTCGTGTCGTGTCCTGATCTCCGGCAGCAGACCTTCCAGGAAGCGCTCCGCTGTGTTATCGCCGATGACCAAGTCTACAAGCCGCCTCGCCCGCTATGCAGCATGAGGCCGTCGCTGGCGAAGCTCCCATCCGTGTACTATCGTTGGGTAGGCTGAGCTCTTTGGCCTCGATCACGCGGGGCAGGCAGAAGGTGAAGATCTACTGCATCACGTCTTCCTGGTCAACGTCCACCGAGATATTCTTCTGCACGCTGCACTTGCCTGCACTTGCTGCACGTCACGCGGCGAGAAACTCGGCATCCTGAATTCGACTGAGAAGGTTTCCAAGCTTGCTCAGCGCCTGCTGCACACGCCGCTCTCTCTCGAGAACTCGATACCGAACGTGTCGCTGCGTCGCCGCACGCAGCACCATGAGGTAGCTCTGCTTCTTCAGATTGGAGCACTCGACGGTGACCGCACTTGCCAGCACGTTGTTGACCAGCAGGATGACTGCCTAGCCCTCGATCATGTTGCCACGGGCGTCAGCAAAGCCGCCAGCGAACAGCTCCACCGTGTTTGGGTTGATCTGAAGATCAATTTACACCAAGGACAACTGGATGCGGACAAGTCCACGACTCAGCTCGAGCTGCGGAAAGTCGTCCAGCTCGATCGAGTGGATGATGTAGTAGAAAATGCGCTCGCTGTCCGAGTCGAAGGCCATGCCCATGGACTCGACGTACATCAGGTCTCGGTTCGTCGTGAGGGCGCCGTAGTTCCCCACTTGACGGCCGACATCAACTCGGTCGGATCGGATCGTTCTCAGTGCGACAGGCTGTGCAGCTTCTGCACCCTGCCTCACCGCGAGCGGTAAACGCTGACCGGGCTTGACGTGCTTCCACTGGTCGCTGGGAGCTGTTGGCCGTGGGCCATGAAGACTCGTACGATTACAGCATCTCGGTAATGAGGCGGCCGATGATCTCCGTGCCCCGACCTCCGTCGCGGACATTCCCGTTGACGACTTCCATCAAGTTCTCGCCAGTTAACTGCGGCTGGGCACGGTCGTGGCGCCGGCAAGTTACCCACGATTCACGTCCGCCAAGTTCTTGCTCGTGTGCTGCTGCTCGGCGTTCTCGTCTTCCGTGGCCTCCAAGTCTACTTTTCCCCGCCTTCAGTAGCAGGTCGTCGCCGACGCGCCCGTTGGCTCAGTCAAGTTCTCAAGCATGTACAGCGGCTCGACGTCATCGACCTCCCATCCTCGTGCAGTTGTAGAAGATCAGAAGATCAAGACGTCAGTCAAGTGGGCATCGCCGTGGATTTATATTATAGCATTGTAAGTTGATATTGCTCGACTAAACTGTTGCGGATCGATGGCAAGAAATTAACTTTATTCAACAGTAGTTACGTAAGGTGTCAGACCAAACGTTTTCTCGGTAGGAAACAACGTTGACAGACGAAACTTTTGCCCTCTGATACCAGTCAGGTACGAGATTTGGCAAGAGAAGTGAGAGGTTCCCGTCTAAAAGGGCTGGTAACTTTACATGTATTTTGATTTATACTTAATACTGTGTTTGCTGGTGGTGCGGTCGACTTGTGATATTCATTACTGTCCGAGCGAGCGGAGAGGGCCGCAAAACTAACACATTGTTGGGTCATGTAGTGGATAAGACCGTTGGCATTCTAGCCCCTACTCCTGTGTATGCGGAATACAAGTTGTCTTGTTCATTGAAAAACTATTTTCGCCGGCTTCTACGGAATTGTAACTTCCTTCGTAGACAAAATAGTGATCCAGCCAATTGCTTGCAGATACACAAGAATATACTTGGTAACTATACATACCAACTGGTCATCCCCCAGATACGAGTTCAACGCCTCCAGGAGAGAATGGATGAAAATCAACCGATACAGACTGCTATTAAAGCACCTACTTCCAGTACACAACAGCCACATACATAGAGAAGACGATCATACTTTCATCCCCATGTCGTTTGCGCCAGCATAGCACTTCAATCAACACTCTTGGTACGGCAACCCTCAAATTTCTCCCATATTCAGTGATTGCTAGAATATGGGAAACACGGGAAAAAATCGGAAATTCCCGTATTGGTAGAGGTCTGGATTCCAGAGGTCCGGACCCGTCCGTCTAACCAGATCATTAGAATTAACGTTGGGCAAGCCCTGCCGAATGGCCAGGCCGCTCTCTCTCTCTCTCTCTCTCTCTCTCTCTCTCTCTCTCTCTCTCTCTCTCTCTCTCTCTCTCTCTCTCTCTCTCTCTCTCTCTCTCTCTCTCTCTCTCTCTCTCTCAGCTTCGTATGGGGCCAAGGGACATTGGCCACAGTGGAAACCACCAGCACCAACGGATTTACGTTCTCTGCTACTTTCTTGACTGGTCTTGCCATCTTCTGATTGCCCTGACGGACTTTCATGCTCTTCTTGTCGGTCCTAGAGAAGACGTTGCTTGGGCTGTACTTTGGTTGCATCGCTGGACGAAGATGGGTATACATATATACATACAACATGTATAGCTTTATTGTGTATATACCATGTATACCCCATCGCCCGGCGTTATCTTCGGCTTTATCGGTTCGGCTTTATTCGGCTTTTTGATTTTTCACGCGGCTTTATCTAGCAAATCGCGGCAGAGGGCTGGGCGAAATAAAGCCGCTTCTTTGCGGCTTTATCCACACTGGCGACACCTACCGATGCAGCATTAAAAAGGCGATTCCATACCGATTTGGTGACCAAATGTTGGTCATTTTCCCGATCGCCCATCTCGCCCAGAGTTCCCGGAAACTATACGGTGCCAAAGGCTACATGTACAGTACCTATATTTGCTTTGCCAACGGGAGACGTCTCCTGTTCACCATTGGTGCTTACACTGTTGACCAGTGAGTGGGCCAAGCCGCACTCCCTCCGGATCGGTCAGTTTACAACCCGCTGGCTAACCCCAAGACCCCCGCCAAAACTTCCAAAGCATGCGTCTGAGTTCCTTCCTGATGGTGGCAATGGTCACCCTAGCCGCGACCTGCACCACCACTGCGGCCGCCGAGGACTTGGCGATGATCAAGAGTGTGCCTGCCGATTCGAGTCGCATTTTGAGCCGCGTCGACGACGAAGAGCGAGCGTTTTCCCTTTCCGGGCTGAAAAGCCTCAAGTCGGCGCTCGGCAAAAAGTGGACTAAGTGGACCGAGGCTCTCACGAAGAAGATCGCCACGCCCAGCGAGGCGTACAAGAAGAAGGTGGAGAAGAAGATGCTTCGCGACAATAACAACTTCATCCGCCGTTAAGAATCTCAATACAGTAGGCAAATATAAAGCCTCCGCTACGCGAGTCGTGCGCTAAAAAAATATAAAAAGCACAACAAAATAAGGATTTTATTACAGATAACCGATTTCGTGAGTGCTGGTCATTCGTAACCCCGGGGGTTACGGTTACGCGCCAGCTGCAAACTGCCCTGCGATTATGACGTCGGTGCCGGAGGCCCGCGGCGACGACGGCGCCGCCATGATGATCACGTTCGGGGACTTCTCGCTGGAGGAGACGCAGAAGGCGCTGGAGGACGGTGCGTAACCTCTCGCACCTTCACTCTCCACTTGGGGACCGGGTTATGCGTCCAGAGGACTGAGAAATCTCCTACTTCATTTGCTTCAGCGGCTACCGCAGACATGACGAGCGACTCGCAGCCCGAGGCGGCGAAGGCCGTGGAGGCGACGCCCAAATCGTGGGCGGAAGCGCTAGGCGTGCCCAAGTCCCCGCCGAAGCCCGCGTGGGGAGGCACTGCCGCCCCTTGGGCCGCGGCGGCGGGCGTCAACGGAGCGGCTAATGCTGCTAAAGCCGTCAGAGACCCGGCCAAGCCGCTGTCCTTCGAGGAGGCCATGCAGGAGACACTCAAGGGGCTGGAGGTGTCGGCGCCCGCTAAGGAAATGAAGAAGAGGTGAGAGGAGAGAGAGAATGAAGGGGGCAAGAGAGGGGGGGGGGGGCTGATCTTTTGTCTTTGGTGTTGCTGTTGGTTGATGCAGAGGGCTGGTGAACCAGGGCAACACGTGCTTCCAGAATGTGATCATGCAGTCGGTGCTGGCCTGCCCGCCGTTCTTGAAGTGAGTTGTGAGGGGGATTGGAGATGTTGAGGGGGGACTCGGTCGAGGAGGTGCTTACTTGTTTGTGGTGTGTAGTTTGTTGGCGGAGATTTCTGCGGTTACGGCTCCGACGCCGGAGATGATGGCGAGTACGTCGACGTTCAAGGCGTGGCGACACATGGTTGCGTTCGCGCGTGAATTCGAAGAGCCGACGTTGGCGCAACGTACGTGTGGATGGATTGATGGATTGGACGTGTTGGTGTTATGTTTGTTTGTATAGTGACGTTGTTGTGCTCTTGTAGTGCAAATGCAGGCTGCTAATGGAAAGCGGAAAGTCAACGATATGCACGGCAAGGTGCCACAGGCGATTCGAATCAGCGGCTACTTTATGGACGTGCTCAGCGCCTTCCAGAAGATGCGCGGCGAACAGGAGGACGCCCTGGAGTTCCTCGAGTTCTTCTTGGAGTACCTGCACAGCGAGTACGAGAAGAGCGGTTTGGAGCTGCCTGCGTCGTGTGAGAAGCAGACGAAGCGTAGCGCCGCCAAGAAGCAGAACGGAGCTGTTGTGGATGCTGGCTTTGAAAATGCACAAGCGTTTGATGACGGCTGGGCGGAAGTTGGCAAGAAAGGCAAGAGCAGCGTGCTCCGTCAGAACCCTGTCGACACTATTCGGTCGCCGATTAACTGGCTGTTCAAGGGCGCGCTGCGCTCGGAGCTCAAGCAGAACGGCAAGAGGCAGAGCTCCATCACCGTGGAGCCGTTCCACTGCTTGCACTTGAACCTGGATTACGAGGCACAAGACCCATCGTTCGTCACTGGAGCAAACGGACTGGCTAAGCCGCTTAGCACCCCGATCACAATCGAAGAGATGATCCGCAAGTCGTTCGACGTCGAGGTGATCGAAGACGCGAACCAGGTCCCCACGATGAAGAAGTTCACGACCGTGGAGTCTCTCCCTGTTGTGTTGACGCTGAGCGTCAAGCGATTCACGTACCACCCGGAGCAGGGACCGGTGAAGCTTCAGCAGTTCGTGAAGTATCCGCCGTTCCTGGAGTTCCCGACGCAGTTCATGTCGACGACCTGCCGGGCGGAGAACGGGATGGATATCCCCGGTGTTGCGTCTATCAGCGGTGCCGGCTTCTCGACCCCTCCGATGTACGAGCTCTTCGCAGTTGTGTCGCACCTGGGCAAGTTCGTCGTGGGAGGCCACTACACGTGCGTGTGCCGTGACAACAAGGACCAGTGGTTCCGCTACGACGACGAGCACGTGACCTCCATCTCGGAGGCCACGGCGCTCAGCGAAACCGCCTACTTGCTGTTCTACATCCGGACAAACAAGCGGCCTACTACGCGAGCCCTAGCACCTCCGTCTCCAGGATCAGCCTTCGTCAAAGCAAAGAGCTCCATTGGATCCAAGCAGAAGGCTGGTAACAGCAACGGAACGACTAAGGTCCCTCCCGGTGGGAAAGCCTGGAAGCAGCCTGCCGCCGCACCAAGCCCACCTCCAGCTCCTAAAACGATTCCCGGAATGTCGCCCAAGAAGCAGCCCGAGGCAACAAAACCCAAGTCGAAGAAGCAGAACAAGAAGAGAGCAGCATGAAAGAAGAAGGAGGGGTGGAGGAAGAGAAGAGAAGAGAGGTAGATAGCAACCAGGTAACAGCGACTGAGAGATCAGCAAAACGAGAAGTTAGATAAATTCAAAACCTTGCATGGGATGCATCACTCTAAATGTCCCATACATCTACTTGACGTTCAGATGAGCCAAAAGACCGAAAGATCGGTCGGTTGTCATGGATGTTCCGACGTTGCTGCTGCTGATCTCAAGCGCCCTCTGCGTCGCAAGCTTCGCAATAGCCACAGGCTCTTCGCTGTCACTGGATGCTATCGATTGCCCCACTGAAGGTTCATCCAGTGGAGCACAACAGCAGCGACACGATGGCGATCCATTGACAGGATTGCGGATAATGGACCCCAAGGAGGGCGCAGTGAAGGCGGCGCCATTGGAGGTCAAACTCGTTGTCGATGCAACGAATTCAAAGGGGTTCGAAGCCTATTACGCAGACGCGCGCATGTGTGTGGAGCTGAACGGACTGTGGAAGAAGTGCAAGTCGACGGGCGGACCTCCAATCATCTTCCGGTTGCTGCCCGAGGGGAACTACACTGCCGTCGCCTACATCACGGACAAGACGGAGCAAGCCCGATTCCATGAAACTACACCGGTGGGGTTCACAGTAGTGGGGGTAAGCGAGTTCAACCACCGCAACACGCTACTGGCGGAGAGGAGTCGAATCGAGCAGCAGTTCCCCGAGGATATCGATCTGCTACAGTGGGCGGAGCTGGGCAATGGTGCGAGTATTGAAGACAAGACTGATGATGGTGATGTAGTCTTACCACGCGCAGGTGTCACGTCGACGCATAGTCCGATGCTTGTGATTGGAGTGAAGACTGCAGTGGTGACGAGCTTTCCACGACGACAAGCGATTCGAGATGCATGGGGCAATCCAGCGACACTCCCCCACGACGTCAAGGTTCTTTTCCTCGGTTGCGAGCCGAATGTGACTGTTATCGAGCACGAACATGACCGACGGCGGGTTTTATCTGCGTTGGCGAAGGAGAGAGCAGTGTATAGGGATCTCCTCACTGAAGAACTGGAGTGCACGGACTCGTACAGGAATTTATCCAAGAAGGTCAAGTCGTTCATGCACTTAGCAGCAGCCGAGTTCCCCGACGCCAAGTTTGTGATGCTCGTGGACGACGACGTATACGTTAAAGTGGATCAGCTTGCCCAGCACCTGCGCTTGGCTAACGTTCCGCGGCTGTATTTTGGAGAAGTGTGGGCAGACAAGTTCGCGAATAAACAAGTGCCTATCCGTGATCGAGACAGCCCGTATCATTTACCAAAGGACCAGTATCCGATGCGTGGCTTGCTGCCTTACGGATCTGGACCGCACTATGTTGTGTCAATGGACGGAGTACGGTTCATCGCCAAGAACTACTGGAAACTGCGCAGCATGAACGGTCTGGAGGACGTGAGTTCGGGGTTCTGGCTCCGGCTTATGCAGATTCCAGCACAACACACAGCAGAATTCTCGAGTATCCGCGCTTCCATGAGCTGTGAAGACGATTTGGTGTCGTTTGCCGACCTGTCGCCGCTGGGAATCCGATCAATTCACGCGAACGTTGTAAACAAGAGGAGATTCTGCCGCGGCTTCCACTCCGTCACGTGGCATCGACACCTAAATTCCATCCCCAACCTAAAGGAAATGCTGCGACGGTCAACACAACAGGCTGCACAACTGGCACCAGTGCAACTCGAGACGTATGCCGACTCCTCTGATCCGCTGCGATTCGTAGTGATCGTCTCCACCCCGTTCAACGCCGGGATGAAGTTGAAATTTACTCCATCGACCGAATCCACCGACGACTTCATTCAAAGACTCTGTTCCCAACTCCCCCACGATTCCCCACCCTGTGAAGCTGCCACCCTTACTCTCGCCAAGCTACTTGGAAAAGCTCTTCAGTAAAAAAAAAAAAAAGAAACAATCCGGAGGCCATCGTGCTCGAGTTCAACACGTGGGATCATGATCCAGGTCATCAAAAAGATCGTCAAAGATCTCGCTCGACATGGAAGTCTCAAGGTTGCTGCTGTTGGTACTGCTGGCCACAAGCGCTCTGCACGTATCGAGCGCATCGTTGACGACAGACCCTGCATTGTCTCGGCCGTCACTCGACGCCTCGACAAGCATTCGCCATAGCAACGCAGTGGATCGAGACGAAAGCGATCCGCTGATAAGCTTCTGGATCGAGAATCCTGAAAATGGCGCCGTGAACGAGCTTCCACTTGAGATTCGATTCGGAATCAAGGCAACTGAGGCCGAGGAGTTTCAAGAGTTTTACAGGGATGCACGCCTGTGTGTAGAGCTCAACGGACTGCACAAGATGTGCAAGAGGCTAGAAGATCCGCCGATTGTTTACAGATCGCTGCCAGAAGGCAACTACTCCGCGACGGCGTACATCACGGAAGCAGCAGAACTGATCTATTACCATGAGACTGATGGAGTCGAGTTCACTGTATTGAGCTCGGCGGAGTACAAGCTGCACAACGCACGACTTGCTGACAGGAGTCGAGTGGAGCAGCAGTTTCCGACGGACATCGATCTCATACAGTGGGCGGATCAGGAGAAACAAGGGGCCATCAAGGACAACGAAGAAGGAGGAGAGTTGGTGCTGCAACGCAGTCACGTGTCGTCTACCGGTACTACCAGTCTGATGCTTGTGATTGGCGTCAAGACAGCAGTGGCGAAGAACTTCCACCGTCGACAAGAGATACGCGACTCGTGGGCGAGTCCGGCCACGCTTCCTCCCGACGTCAAGGTTTTGTTTCTGGGCTGCGATCCGATGCTGCAGAGTTCCAGAATGATCACGAGTGGAGACGAGTTCTGGAGGCCGTTGGCGAAGGAGAGAGCGATATACAGAGACCTTCTCACGGAGGAGTCGGGGTGCACGGACGGATACAAGAATCTAGCCGACAAGGTGGCGTCGTTCATGCGTCTAGCAGTTGCAGAGTTCCCGAACGCCAAGTTTGTGATGGTCATCGACGATGACGTCTACGTGAAAGTGGATGAGCTGGCCGAGAATCTACGGGAGGCGAACGGCGCGCGGCTGTACTTTGGCGAAGTTTGGGCTGTGATGTTCGGAAACAAGCAGAAGCCCATTCGGGACCAGAGCAGCCAGTACTATCTCCCTGATGACCAGTATCCCATGAGTGGCTTGCTGCCGTACGTAGCTGGACCCCATAGCGTTATCTCGATGGGCGGCGTCCGGTTCATCTCGAGAAACTACTGGCGACTGCGCAGTTTGAACGGCTTGGACGACGTGAGTGTGGGGCTTTGGCTGTGGAGGTTGCAGCTGCGACCGCAGCACACGCGGCAGTTCTCGAGTGTCCGCGCGTCCACGAAAGGCAGCGACGACCTCGTGTCGTTCTCAGATCTGTCGTCGCTGGGGTCCGCTCCATCCGCCGCAACCTGGTGAACGGCCGGAGTTTCTGTCACGGCTTCCACTCCGTCATGTGGCACCAAAACCTGAACTCGGCCCCAAGCTTGGCAGAAATGCTGCAACGCCCAACTCAAGAGGAAATGCAGTCCACACCACTGCAAGGTGACAGTCATTGTCTCCAGCACGTCCGTCCGACGCCGGCCTAAAGATGCAGTTCACTCCATCAGCAGAATCCGTCGACGCCTTCATCCACCGACTCTGCTCCAGGCTTCCCCGCCAATTCCCCACCTCTCCGTCCTGTCAAACTCTCACTGCAGCTCTCGTCGAAAAGCTCAAGATGCAGTCCATAAGTTTCTAGCGGAGGAAAGTGTATGTATTTATTCCCGTTGATTTTATTGCTCCACCGTGAAGTAGGAAGTCAGGATGCCTTTGCTCTATGAAAAGGGTGGGAGGGAGAGATACACTTTCGCCGCGATATATCTAGCCGAAGTTGACAAACGGCTGGCTCAGTCCTCCTACCTGTGGCTGCTGCTGTTGCTGCGGCGGCGGTCGCTGCTGCTGCTGCTGCTGTTGCTGTTGCTGGAAGCCTCCCTGGTTCATCTGCATGCCCATGGGGTTCATCCCCATCGGTTGTCCCTGGAATCCCATCGGCGCAGCGCCACCTACATGAACCAACAAAGCAACAGCGTTAGCATTCCGATCGCTATCGCCACCTTAACCTGCCACGCCACGTCACGTCACGTACCCATCATCATGCCGTTCTGCTGCGCACCGAACATTTGGTTCTGCATGGGGTACCCCATCATCATGTTGGGCTGCTGGGCCATCATGGGGTTCATGAATCCCTGTCCTCCGTTCATGGGCATGCCCATAGGCATCCCCATGCCCATAGGACGCGGGGCCATCATGCCCATGCCGGGGTTCATCCCGTTCATCTGCATGTTCATTATGGGCGCGGGCGCCATTCCTGTCTGAGGCGGGAACGCGTTCTGCTGCTGCTGCTGCTGGGGCGTCTGCTGCGCGGACGGTCCGAAGCTCGCCATGATGTTGGCCATCTTGTTCATGTGCTGGTCCGCCGGGTTGGGCGGCTGCGGGGCGAACGCGTCCTTGAACCCGGACTGCGCGTTGGTCGAGCCCCGAACGACGCCCACTCGTCCTGCTTGGTCGCAGCAGCAGGAGCCGGCGCCGCCTCCACTAAGCTTGCAGTGGCAGGTTTAGCCGCCGGCACCGGTGCACTAAACACGTCGAAAGACAGGATATCGTTCGTCACGGCCGGCTGCGGCGCCGTGGGGGTGGCCTCCCTCGAGGCCGTACGGGATCCGTGCCTGGATCCATGACGCGATCCGGAGCTGCGCTCCTTGTCCTTGCGGCGCTCGCGACGGCGCTCGCGCTCGTCCTGTTCCTCCTCCTCCTCCTCCTCGTCGTCGCTGCTGCTGTGCTTCTTGCGGCGTGGCGCACGCTCGTCATTCTCGCGCGGGGCCTCCCCACGAAGCGCTTGCGCTCGTACTTCTCGCGGATCCACATCTCCTTCTCCCTGACCGACGAGTGCTCGGTCGGGATGCGGTAGTCGCGCGGCACGTTGGCCTCGTAGTAGGCTTTGGCGCGCGCGTTGCCCCAGCGCTGCATCTGCTGCACCTGCTCCGAGGTCCACGAGTCCAGGTTGACGCTGCGCACGAAGGTCAGGTGCACGCCCAGGCTGCGGTGGATGCCCGAGCACGCGATGCAGATGAAGACGCCGAGGTTGATGGACGCCCAGCGGGGCCCGCGGCAGCCGCAGTCGGCGCAGAACTTGTTCTCCTCGAGCTTCATGAGCTCGTTCAGCTGCTTCTTGAGCTTCGTCTGGTCGTCGGGCGCGCGCGCGCCCGGAGCGACTCATGGCGGCAAGTGGCGCAAGAGGGGGCGAGAGAGAGATGGAGAGTGCCTGCCGAGCTGGCCTGGTGCCACGAAGAGGCAAGATTAGAGCTGAAACCCCCGACAGGTGACTTGAAGGGGAGCATACCGGTACAAAGTGTACGCACGGAGCATACCGGTACCAAATGTACTATCAGCTATCGCAGCGGCAAATACGTTCGGTAATACCGGCCAACTCGTCCCGGTAGTGAAGGGCGCTTCAAACAGGCGCGACGCGGTAAAACCGGTAGTACCGGACAGATCGTCCCGTGTACGACCACCGGTCAAGCTGTACGACTGTAAGCTGTATGATGCTGTATGATACAGCACAAAGTCCGTGCTGCTTAGCCTGGCCCGTGCTGCTTAGCCTGGAAGTAGCGTGAGCGTCGGCGGATGCGCGGCCGGCCGCAGGTACTTGGCTTCCAGGAGGAACTGCACCATTCTCTTGCTGGAGATGGCGCCCCCGTCGTCGTCGTCCTGGGTCAACAGGTCGAACAGCTCGTACCGTTCACCTGTCGTGAACTCGAGGCCATTCGTGATCAGGCACCTCGCAAAGCCGTCCAGATCCAGCGTCCCTGCTCCTTCCAGCGTCTTCGTGGCCTCCTCCGTCTGCGCCTCGAACACCAGCTGCCACGCCGCCATCGCGCCCCGGAAGAACTCCTCGAGGTCCACCGTCTTCTGCTCCATGCTGCGCCGATACAGCTTCTCCCGGAACAAGGTGAAGTGGCTACTCCGCTGCATCGCAGGCGGGAACGTCTGCTTGCACGTGTCCAGCGCGAGATTGGCCGGAATCGTGCGAGGGTTCGTCGGCTCGCCGTCGCCAATGCACTCGGTCCACGTGGTGATCAGCGCCGAGTAGGCCAGAGGCTGAAGCTGCTGAGCGGAGGCCGTTGCAGTGATCGAGTTGGATCGCGCGGTCTTCTTGATGGCACACAGGTTAAGGATGCACTTAACCAGTCTCTGGAAGAAGGCGAACGCGTAGTCTTTCGACTGGTGGCGAGCCTTGTCAGCTCCGAAGAACCAGCTGAAGAGCTCGCAGCGCACGTGGTTGTCCTTGGCAGCATAGTGCAGCAGCGACCGCTCGAGCTGCAGCGTGTGCATGACGGCGATGGATTTGATGCCGTATTTGCGTATCAAGTAGTCCTTCGCGAGCGTCTTGAAGGTCCGCGAGGCTGAATCGTGCCTCAGAAATGCCCAGTGGTCGTCGAAAGTGAGAGCCGAGACAGCTCCGCCCCCACCGTTCGAGGGGGCTTCAGCTGCCTCTCGCGAGAACTGGAGGTGCAGGATAGAAGACAAGAGGTGGCACACCTCTGCGAGCGGGAAGACGTGGATGGAAGCGCTGGACTTGCGCGGAGATCCGAAGCGCGTGTTGTAGCTGATTGCGTTCTTCCGCCGGCCTGAAGGAGCAGACAGCGGCCGCTTGAGTGTGGACTTCCGTCGTGGCCTTTGTTTCTTCGCGCCGTCTTCTTCCTGTGGCTCCTTCTCTGCTGCTTGTGCTGGGATAGCCTCCTCCTCTTTCGAGTCTTCTCCGTCGCTGCTGATAGACAGCAGCTGATGTCGACCGCAGACGCACTCGCACTGCGGGTTCTCCTCGTCTTCAGTCTGTCGCGACTGGCGCTGCATGAGTTCATGCTCCTTCTTCAAGCGCTTCATCGGGCACTCGTGCATACGCAGTCTCTGCAGAATGGAATCAGGGAACAGAGCTCGGTGCTTCGGCTCAAAGAACGCGACCTCCGTCGCGACGTCCTCCACCAGCTCAACCAACTCATGCACCCGCTTACCAATCCGAGCCTCCTCCGAGTGGAACAACGCCACGCTGTTCGACGGGCTAGTCTTCAACTCAGAGCCGTCTTCATGCGGCTGTAGCTGCAGCAACTCGTGCAGATCCCCGACTAACGCTTGATACCGTTTATCGTCGTTGACCTCATCGCGTTCGTGCAGTGCGTCCTGGAGCTCACTCGGCGTGACGTAGTCGAAACATTCTCGCAGAAACTCGCGTCGATCCTGTCCCTTCATGTGACCCACAGTGGCTGCCATCATGTTTGGCAGCTTGGGCATATCTCGTTCCACTGCGTTCTCCAGCAGCAACGCCAGGAGATGTCGAGCGTCAGCATCGGGCAAAGCCGTAAAAGCTTTCAGCACTTCGCTACTCAGCGATTCCAGGCCCAAATCGCCCAGCTCCAGAGCCGGCGGGGTGTAATACTCGTCCAGTTTGCCGCGTCGTTGGGGCACTCGAAACGCAGCCGCAGCATTCACTACGGCGCTCGAATTGGCCGCTCGAGCCTCTTGCAGCATTTCTGTAAGCAGTTGAACCTCGTTCTTGGACGCCTCCGCCGAGCTCTGGAAGCTTCTGCACCGCATTTTCTGCATCACAAAGCCCTGGAACCAAGGCTGGCCGTGCTCGAAGAAGATAGCGGACTGGTGTTGGGTTTGTCCGTCCGCCATAGCTTGAGATTTTAGGTCGGTAAAGTTGGAATACAAGGCAGCACCGAGTTCGTCGATGATGTTGCTGAGAAATGGGTACTTCTCGTCAAGAACTGAGCCCATTTGAGAGAGGCAGGAGAACGCCACCGCTGACATGAACGCGTTGGGGCGAGACATCCTGCTCGCCAAAGCTAACACAAAAAATCCGCAAGAGATTAAACAATAATCCAACACTGCCGCAAAAACTTACACACCTTTGGCCTGTCGATACGTGGTCTCGCAGAATAATGCGGACGATCGGAATCCGAGTTGTTCCTCGCCCCACATCTCCAGAAGCGCCTGGAGCTTCATATGCAGCGCGGCCGAGTCGGTTTCCTGTAACACCCCAGCCTCTGGACTGGAAGGAGACGGCGACAAGCACGCTTCACACGTCTCCGAAGCCTCCTCAGCCATTGGACTCTGCATCGGGAACGCGATCGTCTCGAGCTGCATGTACCGCGTCTTGGTCGCGCTGCTCGGTCGAGCGGGTCGTGCCGAATTCGGTCGTGGTGAGGTCACAGCGACTCGACTGACTGGGGCCACTTGCGAGGCCGAAAGGGGTCGTTTCGGTCGACTCGTAGCAGGAGGTGGGTGGTCATGGTCTTGCTGGTCTTGATGGGCGAGTTTGGCAGTGCGCGGACTCGCGCGCACGGGACCCGCGTACGGCGAGTAGATACTACTGGACCACGCTCCATGAGAGCTTGGTTTGTGGGCGCGCGGGCGTGGAGGACGCCCACCCGCGCTCGTCGTGGCCTCCATCCTTTCACGACTGCGATGGTCTCCGCTAAAATTACGGGGACTATCGACACCTTCCCGTTGACGGATGAAACGGTGAGTCCGCTCGCTCGCTTCGAGTGCAAAGACACCAGGGCGTACCCTAGCACGATGGCGGCGGCATTGCTGCAGTACCAAGCATGTCTGGGCATCATGGTCCGCCTCCAGGTGGAGGACCTGACCTTGCTCAAAGAGGACTTCGACCGCGCAGGACGCGGCCTCTCGCTGCGTGAGTTCGTCAACGTTATGCTGGACCGCGTGAGCTGGGAGCCCGAGAGCGTCGTCAACTTCATCGAAGACCTGGTCGAGCTCTTCGCGCAGGTGGACGTCAATGGAGACGGAACGATGGAGTGGGAGGAGTTCACGAGCGCCATCATCGAGGGCGGCATGGGCTCGTCGGGTGGAGGCAACGACGACGTAGCGGGCACTGTGGCTCAGCTACGAGATCTGCAGTACGAAGAGCACCCGCGCTTTGTAGATACCGCAGTGAATCGTCCTCCAAAGCGAATTGAATATCTCCCCGAGTTTCGGAGGGTTTTGCTGCTTGAAAGCTCTCGTCCGGTGGTGGAATTGCTCGATCCTGCGGGTTTATTCCCTCCCGAGAACGATGAGGACGTCAAGGACGGCGGTGGAGCCGCGTCTGGGGAGAAAGATGCAAACGCAGAGGCGAATACCTCTGAAGAGGCCATTGGTTCGACCTTGTCGTTCACGCCCACGCTGCCGGTAGTGAATAAGTTCCACCCGCTGTGCTACATCTCGGGATACCGTCGAGACCAGGACGAAGTACGCTCGGAGCGCTCGCCCGTACAAGCCATAAAGTACCTGGCTGGGCTGGATCTGCTCGCTGTCTCGGCTGGGGATTTAAAGCTCACGTTCTGGTCTTCAACGCTGCTGACGGCGTGTAGTACGAGCGCGCTGGAGACGCCACGCCCACTAGCGATCGTCCACACGCCGCGCCCTCAACGCGTACTGGAGTGGAACCCCAAGACGCAGCAGCTCTTCTCCATCTCGGCCGACTTGATGATCTCCGTGTGGCAGGTCACGCGCTCTCAAACCATCAGCGTGAAGGCTGGGAACCGAGGAGAATCGAGCGACGGCACGTGCGAAGTGCGTCTCGTGACGACGCTGAAGAAACACTCGGACTTGCTACAGGACCTGCTGGTCCTGAATGACGACACGTTGCTGTCCTGCGGGATGGATAACATGATCTACCTCTGGGATACGCACACGCTGCAGACGCGCGCGTCTCGCCAGGGACATCGTCGAGGAGTCCGCTTACTGGTAAAGTTATCCTCTCAAGTATTTATCAGTGCGGGCTTCGAGTGTGAAGTCTTCGGGTGGGAGATCTCCGCGCTAGCCACGACGCCAGTGTTTCGTCTTTCGGGTCACGGTTCTCCTGTGTGTTGCATCCAGCTCATTCCATCCGCGACTTACGCTGCAGCTTCAGCTCTCATGAAGAATTCTAAGGCGGTAGCATCAGGTACGAGGATGCTGGCGGATCAATGCATCACCGCGGACGACGAAGGCTGGTTCCGGTGGTGGACGCTGGCTAATGTTTTATCTGTCGAGAGTACGGACGCTGAGTTGAACAGCAGTCGACGCTGTCTGCAGGTCTTTCGACTGGGCAGCGACTTGAGTCGGTATCCGTGGCGCGCGCACTCCCTCGCTGTGCTGAATAATGGCCAGAGCTTGCTGGTGGCTGGAGTTCACAAGGTTAAGCTGCTTCGACGAGTGCGCGTGAAGCCGCGCGTGCTCGCAGCCAGCGCAGTGCTGTACAACGAGGCTTCGCTTACCATTGCGACTGCCACAGACCGAGAAGTTCGAGTCTGGGACGCTGCATCCGGTGCGATGCTGCGCACGTACCGAGACCTGGTTGGGGCGGATATTACGCAGGTAGATCTCGACTCTCGCCAGCGGAAACTGATCGTTGGAGCGCAGAATGGGGAGCTGGCGGTGGTGAATTACTTGAATGGAGCTGTACTTGCGCGCTGGACGCCTCACGCGCAGCAAGTATCGGCATTGTTGTACTGCAAGGAAGACCACACGGTTCTCACTGCCTCGTGGGACCGCTCACTGCGCCTTTACGACGATGACGCGCCGCGCGGAGGAGGAATCGCAGCTCGAAACGTGCTGCTACGCTGCATCACGGACGCCCACGACAGCGACATCAAGTGTCTCGCGTACTGCCACGCGCTCAGCCTCGTTGCGAGTGGAGGCATCGACGGCTCTATCAAGATCTGGGACTACATTTACTTCCTGCTCGAGGACACGCTCGCAGCGCCGCCTCCAGCTAACGGAGTGTCCTTCAACTCACCGTCGTCTTCACATACAGTCACAAACGCTCACGCTACCAGTGAAGTGAACGTGCTCGAGTTTATCGAGCCGTATCCACTGCTACTATCCGGACACGAAAGCGGCCAGGTGTGTCTGTGGAGCCTCACGCCTTCAAAGCCCACGACGCTGCTCCTGTGCTTCTACCCGTTCCACATGACTCCAGTACGGCCCGTAGCCCCAGTCGAGATACCATCGTCGGATGAAGCATCAGAAGCTGGTGTTGAAGGGTTAAACTTTGTGTCATTTGACCCGGACGCTCAACCGAACGACGCCGAGTCTTGTCCTGTAGACGCAGCTACTGAGTCTACTGATGAGCCTCCGCCTCCTCCGTCTTCACCGTTGACCTTTGCCAAGCTCAACAGCGCCGTCACCTGTTGTCGAACGTTTTACGATGAGACTGGCGGCGAAGTGTTAGCTGAGGGCATTGACCGAGGCAGGTTCCTGCTCTTTGTGTCAAGTTTCTATGGCGAGCTGATGGTCTGCGATATCTCCAAGGTCATAAGCGCAGCGCACGTTCGCGCCTTCCGTGAGGAGAACATGCCGTCGCGGCAGGACCGGTCGTACAACCCGCGCAGGAGGTTCTTGAGGCAGGGGAAGAACGCTAAGCGCCTGCGCAACAAGCATGCGGATCATGGCAGCCACCCGGAAGCGAAGCAGCTCCACGTGAACGAGTCGGACGTCACGTGTACGCATCGCTGGACGGCTCATCGTGGCAATGTGCGCTGTCTGCAGATTGTCGCCGAGCCACGAGGAGTGTTGACGTGCGGGAGCGACAAGGGCGTGTACGTTTGGGACTTCCAAGGACGGAGAATGGGGAGTCTAGCCACGGGTATGACGCCCACCCCGGCACCAAGTGCTGGACAGAATCCCTCCGAGACAGCGGTGACGAGTGGAGTTGATGCTAACAGTGTGTGGCGTTGGGAGGTCGATGTCGCTGGTGCTGCAGCCTTCAAGAGGAAGCAGGCGGAGCAGCTCTGGGACGAGTTGAAGGGCACAAAGCTCAAGACGGCGGCGTTGAGGCAGCAGTCGATAGCGATGGCTAAGCGCGCTCAAAAGCGAAGTACAATGATCGCCAGCGCTAGCGCCCCCTCTCTCGGACTCGGCCACGACAAGGGGAAGGAGACTCAACGCTTGAGTGTCCGAGAGATGGCTGTCAGCGCCTCAACCACTGTGATCGAGCTCAACCAAGCTGTTGAGAATGATACTGAAGAGCTTGTGCATGATGAAGCAGACCAACCGGAGGAGAACGACGCAGATGCAGCTGCGGACCATACCAAGCGTCTATTCGATCAGCTGCAGGGGAAGACGACGTGGAAGAAGAGCGACCTTCAGCTGGCGAGGCAGGCGGCGTGGGAGAAAGAGCGAGTGAAGTTCCAACAGCGAATGAAGAAGGTCATGAGGCAGAAGGCGAAGAAGAAGAAGCAGGACGAGTCAGTCGCCGATGGAAACCAACAGGAGGAGAATACAGCAAACCACCACCCAAATGGCGACGTGAACGACTCGCTCGGCAAGCTCGAAGTGCTCGGCGGGGCTGGAGACGCTGACGACCCTGGGATGCTTCTCCCAACGCTTCAGAACCCGGTGCAGGAGCTACCGTTCGGGGACAAAGACAACTGGGCCGTGGGCAGTTTGAACCGCGAGAAACAAATGTACGAGCACTTCCACGGCGAGAACGTTCGGCGTAATAACAAGCAGATCGCAGGGAGTAGCGGATTGTTGAGGCAGCGGCGACTGGAGAACTCACTGGCGGCCATGGACTTGACGCCGTCGGCATTTCTGCTCGAGAAGCTTGGAGTGAGTTGTATCATCCGTGAGAATGTGGAGCCCAAGGATCTACCAGGCCGGCGCAAGTTAACAAAGAAACCACCACGTCCAAAGCGGGTTGCAGCGCTCGCTCGAGCTCATTCTTTGACTGCGTTGCCGTCTCCACCAAGCGCCCACCTTAGCCCGTCCGAGTCAGCATTAGCATCCAGTGTCAGCACGAGTGTTCTACCCAGACGCAGTCTCCTAGCCACACTGTGTCAGCAGTACGACGAGCTGTTAGGTGAAGACCATGACGATAACAACAGCCCAAGCTCCCAGTTGCCCAGCAACACGTATCTGTCTGCATCGCCAAGCACAGGGGCTGACTCACCGAGCCTTCTCGACGGTGACAGCTTAACACCAGTCGATGCCGCTGGCTCTAGCTCCAAAGATCCACTCTCAACGAGTCCAGCGTCTACCAAGAGCAGCAACAACTCAGACAGCAAGCAGGAAAGTCCCAAGCCAGCTCGTCGTCGGCATCCGAGGTCGGCCATCACGACGAAAGAGCGCGGGCCGAAACTGCGTCAAGGCACTCCGTCCTCCAGCTCGGCGGGCGCTATCCGTACAGCTCTTAGAGCTCATATACCCAAGAAGGAGCTCAAGTCAGCCAAGAAGGTCCGTATCCGCTCGGACGCGGCGCTCATGCGGCAGGAGCGCTTCGGTCCCTACGCTCGAGACGACGTCATCAACGTGTACCGGACGTTCCGCAAGTTGGACCAGGACCAGAGCGGGGCTATCACTCTACGCGAGCTTTTGGAGGGTAGTGGGCTCTTCTCGGGGACGCACATGCAGGATAATATCGGTAGTATCTTCAGCAGCATCGACAAGGACCAGAGCGGCCTCATCGACCTGGCCGAGCTCTGTGGCGTCGTGTTTGGAGAAGCTCCTCCCGAGGTGCTGGAGGATATTCTACGCTTGTGTAGACTACTGGAGACGGTGGAGAAGACGCGACGCGTGCAGAAGAAGACGCTGACGGCGCAGCAGGTGCAGGAGCTGCGGGATCTCTTCAGGGTACGTCTCAAGTTGAAGTTGCCTTTTTCACACGTCGCAGATTTTGTGTGGTCCTAATTCACTGTCCACTTGTGTCCTCCTACAGCTCTATGATGCGGACGATAACGGAGACATTGACGCTGGTGAACTGCTCGAGGCGCTGCGGTACAACGAGCGGTTCTACGACAGCGATCGCCGAGGGTCGACTCAACTTACGAAGGACGATGTGATCCGCATCATCTCTGCCTTCGACGTCAACGCCAACGCGTCCCTCGACCTGGAAGAGTTCATCGAGCTCTTCCGCGAAGACGCCTAGAGATCGATAATCCTAATAAATCCTAGAGATACTGTTCTGGCATAGGCCTGGACCAGGACTAATCCTGCACATCCGCCAGGATTTCGAGCAGCCTATGAGCGTGACGTCTCATGCTCCACCCACACAGGTCATTGGCGAAAGTTGCCTTTTTTGTAGGAATCGTAAGCATCTGCGGCATCCCATCACGAGGCCGCTCCATTGAGCCATTTGCCACCCAAGCACCAGTCCACCATGCTCTCAGTACTCCGCCGTTGCTCGCCCTCTTCCAGGCTCCTCGCGACTCGCTTGTTCAGCGTGACGTCGAGCTCGGCCGAGACGCTGGAGCTGCAAGACGCGTCCTATTCCACTGCCGGCTCCGTCGATCTGTTGGCTTCTGTTGGCAACACGCCGCTGCTCGAGCTCACCACGCTCTCCAAGCTCACGGACTGCAAGATCCTCGCCAAGGCCGAGTACGCCAACCCCAGCGGCAGCATCAAGGACCGCGTCGCCAAGTCGCTTATCCTCGATGCGGAAGAGCGCGGCCTGCTTAAGCCTGGAGGAACCATTATCGAGGCGACAGGAGGCAGCACGGGCGTGTCTCTCGCTCTGCTGGGAGCTTCGCGCGGCTACAAGACGCTGCTCACGATGCCCGACATCACGGCCAAGGAGAAGGTCCAGATGATGAAGACCATGGGCGCCGAGGTCCACATCCTGCCCACAACGTCCATGTCGGACAAGGAGAACCACTTCTTCCACGTCGCTCGGCGGCTAGCAGAGACGACGCCCAACGCGTACTGCCCCAACCAGTTCGACAACGTCGCCAACATGCGCGCGCACTATGAGGGCACGGCGCCGGAGATCTGGGCGCAGGTTGGAGGCGAGATCGACGGGTTCGTGACGTCGGCGGGCACTTCGGGGACGATCGCGGGCATGTCGAGGTTCTTCAAGGAGCAGAACGAGGACGTGAAGGTGTGGCTCATTGACCCGGAGGAGACTGCGGCCATGTCGGTCTTTATCAACAACGAGCGCTCTTCCAGCTCGATCGAAGACGGCTTTGAAGTCGTGCCTATGGCCACAGGATCAACGATTGCCGAAGGAGTGGCGGCGCTCTCGCGCGTGACTGAGAACCTGCGCCAGTCGGTGGTGGACCGGGGCGTCACGGCCACGAACCAGGAGATCGTGGACATGGCCTACTTCTTGCTGAGGAACGACGGCGTGTTCGTGGGTCCTAGCAGTGCGTTGAATGTGCTTGGAGTGGTCAAGATGGCGAGGGAACTCGGTCCCGGGCACACCATTGTGACGATCCTGGCGGACGGAGGCGTGCGGTATGGCAGCAAGCTGTATAACGAGGAGTGGCTGGCGGAGAACGACCTGCTGCCTCGGGAAGGCTTGACGTCGCTGGACTTTGTGGGCGAACTCTCGTTCCCCAAGACGGTGTAACGTTGAGTGTGTGTGAGTGTGTGTGAGTGTGTTTTTTTTTCTTCTTCTTCACAACCGCACCAGCAGAAGCTGAGAACTAGAGTGATGAAGCCTCTGGCTGTTGCAGAGCGCTGGCGTACGAGATCGAGCACACAAGTCGGTAAGGCTTAATAGAAATGGGTCTCCTGCCCCAGGTGAAGGCACAACAGCTCTCGATACGTCGCTGCTGTCATGTTCTGTGAATTATGGAGAAGTCATCGTGGTCTCCCTGACTAAACGTTGCTTGAAGTAATCTCTGCAGATTGACGCATCCTCTTTGATGAGTGACCAACCAGACCCAAGTCTCAGGATCCATCTCGTCACTCGGCTATTTACCGGCCGCTGGAACAAGTCAAGCACCGTTGGCCATGTCTGGCAACGTCTCCCGTCCCATTCTCCACGCTATGAAGAACCACTCCACTGTCGGCTCTGTGGACTTGTACGCTTCTGTTGGCAACACGCCACTGCTAGAGCTTACCACGCTCTCCAAGCTCACGGGCTGCAAGATCCTCGCCAAGGCCGAGTACGCCAACCCCAGCGGCAGCATCAAGGACCGCGTCGCCAAGTCGCTTATCCTCGATGCGGAAGAGCGCGGCCTGCTTAAGCCTGGAGGAACCATTATCGAGGCGACAGGAGGCAGCACGGGCGTGTCTCTCGCTCTGCTGGGAGCTTCGCGCGGCTACAAGACGCTGCTCACGATGCCCGACATCACGGCCAAGGAGAAGGTCCAGATGATGAAGACCATGGGCGCCGAGGTCCACATCCTGCCCACAACGTCCATGTCGGACAAGGAGAACCACTTCTTCCACGTCGCTCGGCGGCTAGCAGAGACGACGCCCAACGCGTACTGCCCCAACCAGTTCGACAACGTCGCCAACATGCGCGCGCACTATGAGGGCACGGCGCCGGAGATCTGGGCGCAGGTTGGAGGCGAGATCGACGGGTTCGTGACGTCGGCGGGCACTTCGGGGACGATCGCGGGCATGTCGAGGTTCTTCAAGGAGCAGAACGAGGACGTGAAGGTGTGGCTCATTGACCCTGCAGAGGTCGCGAACGTCGCCCTGTTCATTAACAACGGTCGATCCACTGGGACGATGGAGGACGGCTACGAGATGATGCCGACTGTCAAAGGCTCGACTATCGCGGAAGGAGTGGCTGCCCTCACGCGCGTCACGCGCAACCTCCGCGAAGCGATCATCGACCGAGGCGTCACCGGAACCAACCGGGAGATCGTGGATATGGCCTACTTTTTACTGCGGAACGACGGGATCTTCGTTGGCCCAAGTAGCGCGTTGAACGTGCTGGGGGCGGTGAAGATGGCGAGGGAACTCGGTCCCGGGCACACGATTGTGACCATCCTGGCGGACGGAGGCGTGCGATATGGCAGCAAACTTTACAATGAAGAGTGGCTCAAGGAGCACGACTTGATGCCACAAGAAGCAGCCACGAACAGGAACGCCGCGTCGCTGGACTTTGTGCGAGAGCTTGAGTTCCCCACGACGGTGTAAGAATTGTGTAGGTCCATGTATCAATGAATGGCTTTATCTAGCAAGGTGTCCGTGTCGATTTGGTATCCAAGATAACACTCCTCGAAGCGTCAGAGAGTCGCGATGGTGCGTCTGAGCAGACACGAGCAGGAACGCTGTCGGCAGCGAAGACAGCAATGGCTGGAGAAGCTTCTACCACGAGTGCACGCAGCGAAGCGCCCCAACTCGTCGTACTTGGAGGATCCCGACGTGTTGGAGCTGCTTCAGCACCTTTCGGACGCCGTGAATGAACTACTGATGGCGAGGCCTCTATCCCCATTACCGTGGTTAGCAGACCACCTGCGTCGAGCTGTACGTCGCGACTTTGATCAAGTTCATCGTGTCGCATCTCTAAGGTTTTGTGCTGTTTACAGTGCAAATTGGCGTATGTGGTCCAGCCGACCGTGTCCGAGGCTCTGATGCTCGAGATGCACAGGAAGAGACGCGTGATGCAAAGCGCGCTCCGTGATACAAAACAAGACGAACTGGAGAGCAAGCGCTTGATCCGCAAGATAATTGCGCTCGAGCAAGAATTGAAGCTCGTGGGCCGAGAGCGCCGACTCAAGAAGGCAGACCACGCGTTCTTGGCCTGGGAGGAGCTCTCCTTACAATCCAACTGGAGCATCGACACGAGCAAAGTGCCTCTGTTCTCCAAAGTCAATGAACAATCCAAGGCGGAACCTGCAGAGCTAAATCCATCGATGGATAAATCCGAACCAAACGGTACAGTGGAGACCGAGATTGCGTGGCTTTCGGAACAACTTCGCCTTGGCCTCCAGGCTCAGCGCAACCTGGACGCGTACTTCGACATGGTGATCGACGAAATCGTCCGCGCGCTGGTAAATCTGCTGCTGACCGCGCCTGAGAAGCCCGCGCTATGGTTCGTCATGTATCTGCGGGATCCTGTCCACAGCACAAACCCTGTATCACCTGAGTCATCTACCGTTGAGCGACGCAAGTCTTCCGTAGCGCTGCTTGCAGCGTCACCGGTGCTCTTCAAGACCAACTTCGAGCTCACGCGCAAGCTGGACGAGATCAAACAGGCCCAGAGCAAGATGCACTCGCGACTCCAAGCCATGCAGCGAATGTTCACAGACCTTGAGCTGGAGCTGGCCACGCGCAACCGCTTCATCGTCAAGCTCTCCGAGTCGCACGTGACCACGAGGACGCAGGCGATCATGGACGGCACGCCCGTGTTTCTCAACTCTCAGAAGCACTGGGTCCTTCCCGGGTTCCTCCTCAACCCTCGCGCGCTCTCGAGTGCTGAGCTGCAAGGCTTGCGACGTGCCGAGTGCTTCCTCATGGAGAAGGACGAGATCCGATGGAAGTTCCTGCTACGCGCTCAGCTGGAATACGACTCGGTCACTTTGATTGCGAGTATGTGGCGGGGTCGACGAGCGTATCACGCCTTCCAGGACCTTCTGAGGCGACGAAGACGCGCCGCCACGTTGATTCAGCGCAACTACTTCCACTACCTCTTCACGCGCGCCATCAGTCTGCCGCGGTGGTGTCGTCCGGGTCGCGAGGTGGTCGTGGCGCCGAGTATCGCTCAGAAGTGCGCGATATCCTTCCAGTTCTACCCGAAGAGAGACTTCCCCGCCGGCAATTATCGTCGTGAACCGAAGGGAACGAGCGTCACGGAGCTCATGGAGATCGCTCGACAGGATGAAACCTGCGCGGGCTTCACGACGGACGGTGCGTTCAAGCGGTTCCTCCCTCGAATGCTCTCTCAGCTCAAGGCCATGGTACCCCCTCCAAAGAATAAAGTTGATGGTGAATCGGACGAAGAAGAAGGAGACGTGCTAACGGCAGAGGACGGGCTGTACGTGAAGGTATTCCCTAAAAAGGATGAGAAGCTCGTCAACTCGGCCATTATCGTGGAGGTGCCGGAAGATCGCTTCGGGTTGGTTCGCGTCGTTCTCGACGGCCTCGCCATCACGGAGCTCGTCCCCGTCACGAAGCTCACGGACCGCTGGAAGCGGATCCGAGTCAAGCGCGTGAAGCCCAAGCAGAGGAGAAAGACGCGCGCGATTGTCTTCGCCAAGGGAACTCCGAGCATTTATTCCGACGACAACGAGAACGATTCTCCAATTGTCGAACCGGGGACGCCTGACACGACCTACGAACGCATCGAAAGCGACGAAGAAGAAGTGGAAGAGAGCATCGAGAAGGAGTGGCGGCGTCAACGACGTTTACTGCGAAGACGCCAACAAGGTCAAGAAACAAGAGAACGTGGAGGAGAAGAAGAAAATGATGACGCACCCGACTATGTCTTCGAGGACTTGGTCACAGGCCGCATCATGCGTCGAGGACACCCGAACAACACGCACTCTGACCCTGACGTCCGTGCGCGCGTCATCGCTACTCGTAAGAAAGAGTACGAGGACGAGAAGGATCGACAATTCGAGGCCAAGAAGGTGGCCTGCGCCGTCAAAATCCAATGCGCGTGGCGCTGCAAACGTGCGCGCGAACATTTCCACCAGATGCTGGTCTTGAGAGCGAAGGAGCGAGAACGCGAGCGGCTCGTGGACCAAGTGAGCGCGGCCAACGCGCACAAGCGGAAGTCGAAGCCTGGGAAGAAAGGAGGAAAGCCGTCCTTCTTCTCGAGATGGAGAAAGTAGTCAAGAGAAAAGCTGAACAAGAACATTCAGGATATATATTACTTTGAAGCGACTACTGTATGCGGAGCTGCGTGCACTATACACACGACACGCAGCGTCCGAGGCACTCGATTCTGCTTTGTGAGACTGCTGGCTGGGCTGTTAGGGCTACCTCCTTTTTGTCCGGAGGATAGTCATGGGGTATAACTCAACTGAAGCAGTTGGTAGAAGAAGAAGAAGATCATCCATGCGTCTATTCCGAGTCGCTCGTCTCCTTGGACTTTTTCTTCTTCTTCTTCGACTTCTTCTTCTCGGGGGACTCGCCCTCCTCGGCGACCTCGGCCTCGTCGGCGTCGCGCTTGTGCTTCTTCTTCTTGTCCTTCTTCTCCTTCTTTTCCTTCTTCTCCTTCTTGGCCTTCTTCTTGGGGGCCTCGTCCTCCTCCTCCGAGGCCGACTCCATTTTCTCCTCCTTCACCTCCTCCACCAGAGGCTTTTTCTCGTCGTTCTTGCCGTACAGCTCCGACACGTCGGCGGGCGTGTTCTCGTTCACCTTGCCGTACTTGCCGATCTTGCCCTCCTTGACCAGGCCCTTGACCTTCTGGGCCATGGGGCCCAAGCCCCAGCGACGCGGGTACGTGTCACGCTCCATGATGACGCGCTTGATCTTGGCCACGACGCCGTGGTCGCACGTGGCCATGACGGCGGTGGTCATCTGGGCGATGGCCACGGCGATGGCCTCACCCTTGGTGGTCATGAGCACCACTTCCTCGCCAATGTCAATGTCGTCGGCGAAGCGCAGCAGGCCGGGGATCATGAACTTGGCGCCATAGCAGATGGCGTTCACCGAGCTGTCCTTGACCACGATGCGCTTGTACGTGGTGAGCAGCACCTCGAGCGGGCGCACGATGCGGCGCAGGTACGACTCGTCCTTGTACGTGTCGTACTGGAACTGCGCGTCCAGCACGTCGTGCATGGTGACCATCGAGTCGTTCTCGCCCAGCACGCCGGAGCGCACACGACGCAGCTCCTGCATGTGGCCGCCCACGCCCAGCACCAGACCCAGGTGCACACACAGCGTACGGATGTAGGTGCCGGCCTCGCAGCTCACGTGGAAGATGCCGAGGTGGCGGTCCTCATCGTACTCAATCAGCTTGGAGCTGTAGATCGTGCGGATACGCAGCTGGCGCTTGACGGCCGAGATAAGCGGCGGACGCTGGAACAGCGCGCCGGTCAGCGTCTCAATGGCGCGGGCCAGCTTGGCCTGGCCCTCGATGGCGCTGTGGAGGCGCACGACGGCCACGTACTCCTTACCGGCGCCCTGCTGGGCCTTAACCAGGCGCGTGGCGCGGTCCACGCAGACAATGAGGCAGCCCGTGACCTTGGGGTCGAGCGTTCCGGAGTGGCCCGTCTTCTCGACGCGCAGGATGCGGCGGATCCAGGCCACCACCTCGTGCGACGACGGGTTGGCCGGCTTGTCCAGGTTGATGACACCGTAGCGCACGTAGTCGTTCAGGTTGCGCTTGAGCGGGCTCGAGCTGCAGGCGATCGGCGTGTAGTGGCCCGTGCGCACATTGAGCTGGTTGTAGTTCTTGAGCAGCAGCGGCCACTTGCTCGTGTCCAGCGCGGGCGTGTGACTCTCGGGCGCGATGAGGTCCTTGCCCTCGGCGTCCGCGGCCTTGAGCTTCTTCTTCTTGCTCTTCTTGTCCACGTCGGCGACCGTCATGACTTCGTAGGGGGTTACGGAACGCTGCCAATTGGAAATGACCGGACATGGGGATGCCATGAGCGAGGAGCTACGTTACGGATCCGTTGGCTCTGGGAGCGTCATGTGGACCACGCCAACTAAATGTGGATAACCAGGGGTACACGTCGTTTCACTTGGTTTTTGTATGTGCGTAACCCTTTTGATTCATTTTTGACAGCCAAGACCATTTTCGACAGCGCTGTGAAAAGCTCCATTAGCGTTGGTAGAGTGTAGCAGAGTAACCATGGGCCGCCAACTCAAGTTCCACGAGCAGAAGCTGCTCAAGAAGGTGGACCTGCTCGAGTGGAAGAAGGAGAACAACTTGCATGAGATCAAGGTCATCCGCCGCTACCGCATCCCGGACCGCGAGCAGTACCACAAGTACAACCGGTTGGTGGGGCACATCTCGCGGCTCGTGGCGCGGCTCAAGAAGCGCCCGGCCAACGACCCGTACCGCGTCAAGACGACGACGGCGCTGCTGGACAAGCTCTTCCACATGGGGCTCATCCAGACCAAGAAGAGCCTGCTCAAGGCCGAGGAGGTGAACGTATCGTCCTTCTGCCGCCGCCGCCTGCCCGTCGTCATGGTGCGCGTCAAGATGGCCGAGAGCATCAAGGAGGCCACCACCTTCGTGGAGCAGGGCCACGTGCGCGTGGGCCCCACGGTTGTCTCGGACCCGGCCTTCCTGGTCACGCGCCCCATGGAGGACTTTGTCACGTGGGTCGACAGCTCCAAGATCAAGAGAACCATCATGAAGTACAACGACAAGCTCGACGACTACGACCTGCTGGGCAACTAGGCCGCAGAACAGAACAGGAGTGGACAGGAGCTGGACTCACTATGGGATGCAGCTGCAGGAGCTGGCTGGTTGGGACTGTGGAGGAGCGAACAGGTTTATAGACTTTTTTACTTGAGAATGCACGTGCTTTTGACTTTTTTTATAGATTCGTGATGTCCCGTGTAGGTTTCTGTGGTCGAAGACTGGGATGCTATGGAGGATAGGATTCTTTGTGGCCGTTTTGATGGGACTAAGTGGCTTGTTGTGGCTGTTCAGGTTTCGTTGGAACCATCGTCGCGTGTGGTGCGAGAGGCTACGAGGCTGATCTCCTCACTCGGTCATTTGGACTCCTGCCGAGTGCCTGAACATCATACCGGACAATATGCGTGGCGTTTTCAGTTCGATGAGTGCTGCGGCGGTTCTGCTTCAAGCTGCGTCGTGGTGTATCGGCTCGACTGACGCTGCTCTTCCGGTCGTAACTGAGGTCGTGAGTGGCACGATCTTCCGCAAGTCGACCTACGTGACGGTGGACCAGTACACGTTGACTATCAAGCCGACTTCGGCTATCGTGGAGATCAACTTGCTGTCCATGGAGACGGCCGACAACGCGACGTTCTCGGACGTCAACTCGGACTGCGACTCGGCCTACATCGACCCGCACATCTTCCTGTTCAAGAAGCTCACCGACGGCTCGCTCTCGCTTGTGGCAAGTAACGACGACGCTGGCGACGACAACGCCGCGTACTACAGCAGAGGAACCACGGACGGCTCCGTGTCGGCTGAAGACTCGTACCTGATCCAGCGACTGAGCTCTGGTACCTACGTGCTCGCTGTTGGTCGGTATCCTCTGACCGCTGCTGCTGCAGCTGCGGGAAGAGCACCGACAACGTCAACGACTTCACCCGTACACGTGCATGGCTCGCAAGGCCAGCTACGGCAACTACAAGATCACCATGCGCACCCAGTCCTCGTCCACTTCCAATGTCATCACCAAGAAGGCAAACTCGTACGTGGGCAACAGCTGCAACGTCGCGGCCTCCGTCACAACCGAGTGCGTCTACGCGCTGCCCGCAGACATCGGCAGCGACATCCTCAAAACCTGCAGCTACGACAAGACCATTTACTAGAAGAGAATTTGTGTACGTGCGAACTAACTATCTTTCCATAACAACGTTGAACCAGCATTTCGTTCCGTGTTAGAAGCGTGTATTCGCGTATTATACTGTCGCCGTGAAGCAATAACTTAGTGCGCCGTGCCGATGGTCCAAGAGCTTACGACGAATGGCCCAAAATCTTTAGACGCCTCCTTCTCGAGGGATCTTGCTTCTGTCTTGGTATCTGCGTCTTCATCGTCGAAACTTCGCAGGAATCGCTTGCCAACACTTGCAGCGCCGTCGGCTTGATTCAACGTCGATGTTGCTGCGTCGGCAGTGGCGATGAAAGCGGTGGCAGTGGCCATTAGCAGGAGGAACGGTAGACGCATCATTCTCCTGCGAAGACTTGGACCTGAGCGCTGTCAGTCCAATTGTGGAATGGCATCCCGATTACGAAGTAAGGTCCGGGTCAACGTCTACCGCCAAACAGACGACATCGATCGGAGATGGTATACAAACGCCGTAAACGAGCTTCCACTCCATGCTTTGCCACCTGCGTAGAATCTCAGAAAGCTCTATACACGCACCGGTAGCGTTACTTTATCTCGAGACGTTCGAGAGCTCTATCCATCAGCTGCGCAGTTAGATCAACAATTTTCACCAAAATTCGACGCAATAATACGAGAAGCAGCACTCGGTGTGTGGTGGCGGGCCGCTGCTACAGTGAGGATGGAGGTGATCAATACACTTACGCCAACGTCATGCAGTGCAACTTGCACTCAGCAGCAGGTGTAGCCATGCCTTTTCCGCCCTCTATTCAAGTCACCTTCTGAACTCGTCTCTCTTGATTAAAGTATGCAACATAATCGAGTCAGACGTTAAAGGCACCACCGGCGGTACAGTACAGTGCTGGTCTCCAAAGCTAATCATCATCACACCCGCCTGGTCTCCCTCCTCTGATCGAAGCCATGGGTACGACCGAAGGCGACGTCGGATACGTGATCTCACCCGAGGAGCAGCTCCAGAATGAGCTCAACAGCCACGACATCTCCCCGCAGGACCGGCGCCAGAACTTCTCCATGCTGGAGACGGCCTCGGCGTCTCACAGTGACGACGGCGCCAAATACGAAGCCGCAGTGCTTCCGTACCGCCCCAGCACCGAGTCCGACAATGCTTCAGTCAACTTCACCGACTCGTTGATGGTCGTGGGCAAGCAGCTCCCGTCGGGGCGAGCAGCAGCAGCTCTGGATCTATTCGCAAGGGAAAATATCGGACTGTTTGTCAACTACGTCGCGGTTGGTGCAGTGCACGGACTCTTCCAGGCTCTCATGTACCCATACTTGAACGTGTACCTGAATATGGGCGACTACCTGGCGTACTCAGCAGAGCGATGGCTTGCTCTCCCCTGGCTGCTCAAGGTCTTCTTGGCGATGCTGTCGGACGGTGTTCCCATTAAAGGGTCGAGGAGGCGAGCGTACATGTTGATCGGATGGGGAGTATGCTTCTTCTTTTCGTTCATATTGGCTGTGCTTCCTGCGGAGACGCCCTTCTTGACGGACGGAGCTGTGACGAATAGCAATGCGGCGGAGGCTGGAAACAAGTACGTGGCCATGTTCGTGATTGCCACGTTTGGGTATGTACTGGCGGACACTGCGAGCGATGGGATGCTCGTCGAGTTTGCACAGCTGCACCAAGCTAGTGAGCAGCAGCAGATGCAGTTCCACCACCAACAGCGCGAGCTGGATGGAGATACCAGCCCGTTGCCGATGCCGCCTCCGCGAGCTTCCGGGCCGACTTACGTCGTCACTACGCTGTTCGCCGCGCGGTATGCTGCGCAGTTCGTTGCGACGTTCTTCGTGGCCTTCATGTGCAATAGCGATTCGTATGGAGGTAGCTTTGCGTGGGGGGCGTCAGTCAACGGTATGGTAGTTATTGCTGTACTGGTGTCGGCCGGGACAATGGCAGCGACGTGGTTCTGCCTACTCGAAGACGAGAATCCTGCAGGATACAACGTCCACATCCTGACGCCGCGCGAGTGGAAAGTCACCGCCTGCAAGTTGTTCCACCAGCGAGCAATTCTCCAGTTGATGGCCTACATTTTCCTCTCGCGCGTGTGCTTCACGTATTACGCAACATCGGCCAAGGCGATTTACGAGTACTGGGCTCCAGCGGGGGCGTTGACGACCAACGTTTTCTCCAGTTTGAACGCGGCAGTGTATGCAGGAGCAGCGCTAGCAATCGGCCACGGGCCCACGATGCACATCTTGAGGAAGCTTGGATGGCGTCAGACTGTGGCGAGCTCTGTGGTGGTCTCGGCCGCTCTCACTCTCGTTGTGGCTCTGTTTACGGTGTACAACATGGTGCGTGTTGCTGCCCTCACGCTGCTGGTGGAGCAGGTTACCGTCATTTTCGAGGCGCTGGCGTATTTTGTGGCTTTACTCGCAGCTGTAGCAGTCGCTGAGCCAGGGCTGGAGTGTACGTCGTTCAGCTTGCTGGTCACAATGGGGAACCTGGCCGTTCCGTTCACCATTTCGCTGTCGCAAGCCATTGGAGAACACTTTGACGTGTTCGACTCGGAGTACCAGTCGGATTCGAGTCACGCTCGCGCTCAGGCCATGTACAGCTTCCTCGTTGCGGTGGTTGTTCGAGTTTTGCATCTTGCGCTGCTGCCATTGCTCCCGGACCAAGCTGAAGCTGCTCGGGTGTTGAAGCTTTCACGCTTCACGGGCAGGAAAGGCTCGATTGTTGCCATTTGTGCGGCCGTGTGTGCATCGTTCATGGTTTTCTGGGCGCTGCTCACGACGACTCTCTCGTCTTTCGAGCGCACTTCGTGTCTCAATGTTGCGGGAGGTGAAGGCTGTTAGCGAGCCTGAACTACAGATAGTCACAGTTCATTCATGACTGTATTTTTCGTCCTCATTTCACATTTTCATCGTATAAGAGGAACTTGAGCTTATCCCTTCTACTTCCTGCGTTTACGTATTTTATAGTGTCGTCTCCTTCGTTGTGGTGGTTAGTGGTTCGCTCGCAATGAAAGAGGGACGAACCGGAGATCCGGACATGCCGGGTGATGGCTTGCCTGGTGTACCGGGTGGGGGCTTGCTACCAATGTGGATCACTTCGACTGAAAGGATGTCATCACCATCGCCATCATCATCGTTGCTGTCCTCTTGGGCGTCTTTGCTAGGGGCATTGTTCGCCTTCTTGCTCTTGCGGCTCTTGATATACGCTCGCACAGAGATCAAGATCGATATCTGCAGTCCACATGATCCGCTCAGCAATTTACTCCGATGTTTCAGTCCCAAACATCGTACTTACCACCGTCGCCACTGCTCCAAGAATGGTGATGATCACTTTGACGCTGGAAAACTCGTCGCAAGTCGGCGGGTTGCGCCAGTCCCCGGTACACTTGCAGACCTTGGATCCATCCGCCTGCGTCACCACCGTGCCTCGCGTAGGATTGCAGTTTGTAAAGTCGTTGTGGTCCGAGTACAACGAACTCGTGGTATCTCGACCGGTAGCATCCACCGGTTCATTGTGCGCGGATGAAGCGGATCCTACCAGGATGATGGACCCGCTGGAGTCGCACGTTCCGGTGTTGTTGTCTTCAACTACGGTAAACTTGTACTCCTCCGTCACTTGAGTGCATGAGTCTGTGCCCCAGCCGCGTAACACGACCGTACCCGGGTCATCAACGCAAATAGTGAAGACATTCCCATCGGAGCTCGCCTCAGTGCTTGTGTTCGTAACGAAGCTCGTTTGAGCCTGGTTGGTCTTCAAGAAGTCATAAGTCACGCGAGACACACCGTTGAAGCCGAAGCTGAAGGCCTGACCAGCCGAGACCTGAGCCGACCCATTGCTGTCGAAGGTTACTCCGTCTTGGTACTCCAGAGTGCCGTGAGTGAAGGAGCAGCCGTAGCAGCAAATGCCTGTGGCTGCGCTGCATTGGTCGAACACGAGCGGGTCGTACGTGATGACGGTGTGAAGTGGGTCGGTCTGCTCCAGGCAATCAGCACAACACGCTTCTCCCACCACAAGCGCAGAGCTCGATGCAGCAGCCACGATAAGCAGCAGAAGCTGTGGAGGACGACGACGTGGCCCCATCGCTTTGAGTCCCCTCCGACGAAATCTTGGTGTCCGAGTCGACGCCTGTCAGGGGTCAGGCAGGGCCCAAAAGATACTTTGTGGTCATTGACAACTTCAACATGCCAAACAGCTTCATTTGCTCACCACATGATCTCATAAAAGTCTGAAAGTCTCGCCACGTACAATCCCCTACTCATTGCCGCTATCAGCTCGAGTTCACCGCGTCCGCGACGGCCTGGATCCAGAATGCAGCGGCCTTGGCACCAGGGTCAGGGATACCCACGCCGAACTCCTCGCCGACGTATCCGGCACGGCCAAATGCTTGCTTAGTGGAGATTTGAGCCGTGGCGTCGGCACCGTCCTGAGCCGCCTTGGCAGCAGCCGAGGCCAATTCAGCGCCGGTCTTTGAGGTCGGGCTGTCAAGGGCACGAAGCGACGGCACGAGTGCATCCACCATGGTGCGTGAGCCCTCCTTAGCTCCTCCGTACTTCTGAACTGCAGCGATACCCGCTCGGAACGCACCAACCCACGCAGCAGTGTCGACATCCTTGCAGCTCTCCAGGTGGAGCGAGCCGGCCGTCAAGAAGATGACGTACAGCACTCCAGAGGTGCCTCCAGCACTGCGACCGACCGAGTCCGCAAGTGCACGCAGGGTCTGCGTAGCGTCGTTGAGCGGGTAGTGAGCCTTCAGGTCGGCAAGGATCGCCTCCGCGGCGTCCTTGAACGTAGTGCCGCAGTCGCCGTCGCCCACCTTGGTGTCCCAGTTGGTCAGTTGGGGCTCGTTCTTGATCAGAGTATCACAAACGGCCAGAATGCACTTCTCAAGCAGACGTCCGCTGTTGGAGAGCTCGGCCGGGCGCTCAAAAGCCTTCGTAGCCTGGACGGGGGCTTCGGCCTTGATGAACGGCCCAAAGATCGACGACTGTGCCAGGTCAAAGGGCGAGTACGTCCAGGCAGGAGCCGAAGTGGGGGCGTCGAAGAGCGCGAGCATGTCCGGGTCACCATTGGAGTTCCACAGTGACAGCGAGAAACCCGCCATGTCCAGCGCCGTCATGAACGAGCCCACCAGCACGCGCTCGGGCTCAACGCCCTTGGTGCGTAGCGCCTGCACCGCGTACTTAGCCACCACGTAGAGCTCCATGCCCGTCGTGGCTCCCAGGTTGTTAACCATGAGCACGCACTTGCTTCCCTCCATCAGCGCGAGCCCGACACTCGTCGAGTTCGTCGTGATCTTCTCCACCAGCATATTGCACAGCGCAGGCACGTCCTGCTGCTCGCACTTGCTCACTCCGGGCTCGCCGTGGATGCCCAGCCCCACCTCCATCTCGTTGTCCCCCACTCCCTGGAACTGTCCTCCTGGCCCGGCAGGGTGCAGGGCTTAATGGCCACGCCCATAGTGCCGAGCTTGCTCTCCCCGGTCAGGCCGTTCACCATCTTGACCAGAGCTGCGAGATCCTTGCCGGCCTTGGCCGCTGCGCCCGCCAGTTTGTGCACGAAGACCGTGCCGCTAAGGCCGCGCCGCCCCGCGTTGGCGTTCACCACGGCCACGTCCTCGCCCACCACGACCATGTCGCACTTGAGCCCCTCGGCCTTGGCCTGCTCCACGGCCAGGCCAAAGTTGATGCGGTCGCCCGTGTAGTTCTTGACCACGACAAGGCAGCCGTGCGGCCCCGCGGCCAGGCGGATGGCCGTCAGCACCTGCTGCGTGGACGGCGAGGCAAACACGCCGCCGCAGACGACGCCCGTGAGCATGCCCTCGCCGATGTAGCCGGCGTGCGCGGGCTCGTGGCCGCTGCCGCCGCCCGAGATGAGCGTCACCTGGCGCTCGCGGATGGCCGCGTAGTCGCGGTGCAGCAGCACGCGCTCGCTGCGCTCCAGCACCAGGTGCGGGTGGGCGAGGGCCATGCCCTCCACCATGTCGGTCACCACACTGTGGCCGTCCTTGACGAGCTGCTTGGCCTTGGGCATCGTCTGTGGCTTGGCTTGGCTTGAGTCCTTGGGCGCAAAATCTGAAATGAGCGAGCTGGTATTGATGAAAGTGTACCGTGACCAGCTTCAAGTTGGTACCCATACAAACCTCAAGTCAACCTGGGGGCCATGACGACGAAGTGATGGGCTTCTGGCTGTGGCGATGGAGGCGTTGCAGCGGGCTAAGATACTATAGTTCTTGCTCAGCTTGTTAGAGGAATGCCCGGTTAGTGCCGTCACTAGGTTATTGGATCCGTATTCATATTCCAATCCAGTAGCCAGCCAATCAGTCGAAGAGGCAGCATGGGGGGCGGCGGGCTGCGCATCCTGCCCCATAAGAAGTGGCATGTGTGGCGCCGCGACAACATCGAGCGCGTGCTGCGGGACGAGCGCGAGCACGAGGAGCAGCAGCGAGATCGGGGCGCGAAGGAGCGGCGGCTGGAGCAGGAGCGACGCGCGGAGCAGCTCATCTCAGCGGGCGGCGGACGAGAAGAGCAGCAGCAACAGCACGTCAACTTCTTCAAGGCGGAGGAGGCGCTGGCAGATAAGGCCAAGAGCGGGGGCAAGAAGGAGAAGAAGAAGACGGATGACACTCTAGGGCGACATGGCAAGCTGCCGTGGTATGCACAGGCTGAAGACGCGGAGAAGAACGAGCCCACTGCGAGGCAGGAGCGCAAGCGAAAGAGGTGCGCAGTGCAGATTGATACAAGAGAAGTATGGGACTGTTGGCTGACTGTTCTTGCTGTGGTTGTAGGGAGCTGGAGGGGGCTGATCCGTTGCAGCACATGCGGCCGAAGGAGAAGCGACCGCTGTTTGATACTTCTCGGCGTTCAGTCGAGAAGAGAGGAAGACGCGGTGTTGATGAAGATGGACCTGCTGGCAGTGACCGCAGGAAGTATTCGGCCAGGTACGATCGCTCGTCGACGTCCCCCCGTCGTGGACGCAGCAGCAACGAAGATGAAGAAGGCGATAAACGCTCAAAGAAACGTCGCAAACACAGCAAGGAGAAGAAGAAGATGCGGAAGACCAGCAAAAAGGAGGCTCTACTGCAAGAATTGCGACGTGAACGAGAAGAACGAGAGGCAAAAGAGCGCCGTCGTGCCGAAAGACTCATGTTTGGGTAGACAAGAAGAAATACGCGTACAAGAGAGAGAACGATGTTTTGGTTGAAAAGCATTTCATTATGGCATTCCCGTTGTGCAGCCAAGAGGCTGCGGATTGAGCTAGAGCGAGACAACTTAGTTGTCCTTCTCCACCTTCTTGATACCGCGAAGACGGCCCGTGCGGCGGGCGGCAATGAGACCGACCTTCTTACCAGCAGGGGCATCGCGACGCACGGTCGACGGGTGACCAATGTGCTGGTGGTTACCACCACCGTGGGGTGCTCCACGGGGTTCATGGCAACACCACGCACCTTGGGCCACTCGTTACGCTTGACGCGGTACTTGTGGAAGGCACGGCCGGCCTTGAGGATGGGCTTGTCGGTACGGCCACCGCCAGCGACCACACCAATCATGGCACGGCATCTGTAGATCAATTCCCATAAGCGAGCACACAAGTCAGTAACCTTGTCAATATCAACCTCCCCCTCCGATATCGACGATCAATGATCAACAGCACCCTTAAAACCAATCATCGCACAGTAGCGCGAGTCATCATCCAAGAGATACTTACTCACCGCACAAGGCGGGAAAGAATGATAAAGACACACACACGCAAAAGGAGACAGAGCTCCCAATGCGGCGCGAGCACTCATCCCGTCACTAGGGGATAGCAACAGAGAAGAGCGCCGCCGTGCCCCGGGGACCTTCATCAGAGCCCCCGAATCATTGCGTCGATGGAAAAAATCCAGAAATGAAGCAGCAACTTACGCCGAAGGGACGGTCTTCTTGGAGCCCGAAGGCAGACGCAGCTTGGTCTTGCCCTTGTCCTCGTCGTGGGTCACGATGACGGCGTAGTCACCCGAAGCGCGGGCGAACGAGCCGCGGTCGCCGACCTTGGCCTCGACGTTGCACACGATGGTACCCTCGGGCAGGCTCGACAGGGGCAGCGTGTTGCCGACCGTGAGCGAGGCCTTGGGGCCCTGGTACACGAACATGCCCGTGTACATGCCCTCGGCCGCGATCATGAGCTCGTGCTTGAGCTGGAAGCGGTACGGGTCACGGAACGTGACCTTGGCGAGCGGGGCGCCACGGCCCGAGTCGTGCACGATCTCCTTGACGACACCCTTGATGTAGCCCGTGCGCTCGACGAAGTCGAGGGCGCGGAAGCCGGCGGCGCCCTTACGCAGGTGCGTGTGCGACTTGAAGATGGAGCCAGCACCCTTACGCTGACCACGGATAACACGACCCATACTTGCTCTTCTTTTTCAACCGGGAAATGTCAAAATGCTCGGCGCTACTGTATGGGGGCTGCGGGAGCCGCCAGACGAACGCATGGCCAACCAAAGTATCTCCCTGGCAGAACGGGTATGTCGTTTCGGAGGATTGGAGACGACATACAAACACCAAGTCAAGACGAGAAGCCAGTGATTCATTGGCGGAGGTTCGGATGGTACACTGTACCGCTGCTGTCTGGACGACGGAACTATGCTGCTCCATTTCAGCTTTTGACCCAAAAGAGAAGGATAGAATTTTTACATATCGATGTCTGATAGCATTTGGTATCTCCACCTCGTGAAGCGTCTTTGACGCGTTGTGTGCGGGGTGGTCATTTAAATAATGCGATAGAAAACTCCAGTGAGACGTTATAGTTGGGCTTTATGCAGCGCTTCTCCATCTGCTTCTTGCCCTGGTTTGTCTCCATACATTCCACTCAAAACATGCATACCACTGTAGAGAAGATCTTGTAGCAAATGTAGTAGGAAAAGCTTCGCCTTGAAGGCTAGTTTTGCTGTCAAAAAGCGTGCATTCATTGAGAATACACACGATCTTTTTTCTTCTTCTCGTCTAGCGAACTGGTTTTCTATCGTCTTTCACTCGTTGGTACTTTTACACACAGCTCGAAGCTGTGCCGCTGAAGGTTCATCCGTCGCAGCAGCGAAGCAACTTCGTTGCGTTCCCCGCTTTAAATACGTAGTTGTAGTTTTCCATAGTACACGGGCGCACAGTTGAGGGAACACTCCTTTAGGCGGGGCTCATGGGGATCGGCTGGCCCGCCATCAGCGGTGACGGTGCGCGCAGGCTGCCAGCGGCCGCAGAGGCTTCCGCGCTAGCGATCATCCACGGGTGCTGCAGCATCTGGTCCGCCGTAAGACGCAGTGCTGGGTCTTTGACCAGCAGCTTGGAGATGAGGTCCTTGGCGTCGGGCGACACGTTGTCCCAGGCGCTGAAGGCGAAGGTGATCGGCTCGGCCTTGATGCGGTGCTCCACCACGTGGTCAGGCGACATGCCGTCCAGGTCGAACGGGTGCGAGCCGCTCAGCATGATGTACAGCACGCAGCCCAGCGCCCACATATCGCACGCGCTAGTGCAGACTCCGGTCGTCAGCAGCTCGGGCGGCAGGTAAGCGGCCGTGCCGATGTCCTCCAGGTTGGTGGCCGTGCTCGCAGGTCCAGCACTGCCAAAGTCCGCGAGCTTGACCAGACTGGTACTCTCGTGGCGGTTGCCCTTGCGGTACACACCGCTGGTGTTGTGTTCCACAACCCGCGCGCTCAAGAGGATGTTCTCCGGCTTGATGTCCTTGTGCACGAGTCCATGTCGGTGCAGGAACGAGAGCGCGCTCGCCATTTCACGCGCGACATCACGCGCCTTGGCCTCCGGGAACGACCCATAGGCCACGATCTGCTCGAAGAGCTCACCTCCTCGAGCCAACTCCGTGACCAGGAAGAGCTTTCGACCTTCCACGTAGACGTCCTTTAGATCGATGATGCTGCTGTGGCCTCCGAGCGCTTTCACGAGCTTCAAGGCCGAGATCTCGCGCTCCAGCGACGGGTAGGAGCGTCGGTCATTCGGGTTCTCCATGGGCACGATCTTGACGGCGGCCACCTCGCCCGAGTCCTCGTGCATGCCGAGCCGCACGATACCAAACGCGCCGGCGCCGATCTGGTCAAACAACTGCCACTTGTGCCTCGGCTGAGGTACAGCCGGCTCGATAGCAGCGCGCGCGTGAGCGACGCCCTCCATCTGCAGCTCAAGGCCGACGCTGAGCGCCGCGGCGCCCACGACGGCCAGACTGAGCGGATTCCTGCCGCGCTTTGCTCCGGGCTCCTGGTTGCGACGCGACTGCGTCTGGTACGCGCATTGCAGCGCTCGAACGCTGCGCTGCTCTGGCTGCAGCTGCAGACTGCTGCGGATGGCGGAGACCACCATGCCGCTGCAATTGGAGGCTTCCGAGGCTGCTGATCGTCCGAGGCGAAGCATGGTGACAAGGTGTGGAGAGCTATGGTTGGCGACTGAGGAGAAATGCCGAGTGATGAAGAATGGGCAGTGCCGCCCACTGCAGAGGAATGAACTAGCGCGCGGTGTGCTGGTGCGTGCTGGAATGCGGAGTGTCGGACTCAGAGTTCGAGGAAGGGGAGGAGGTTGCATGCTCGTCTCCAAACTGGTGTCTGCTAAACCGAAACAGCCGTTACTTAGTATGGAAATTTGTATGCCTTGCGACACAGCGAAAAACCAAACCTCCTCGACTGACGTACGGCAACGAAGCCATGCATGTACAGGCGACCGCGCTGGGCTGGGCTCAGCAACTCCTCATGATCGCGGTGCCACCACATGGGCTGGGAAATCTGCTTCGTGCGGATTCAACGAGATTCTCTTGCAGGTCTTTTTCAAAGGCAATTGATGTCGTTCCTCGCACACTGAGCTCCCTGCGTTCACAGGTGAGAGGGAGGACACTTGCATTGCCATTTGAATCCAGCACGTACGGCCCCAGCACGATACAGAAAAGTGCACACTCGTGCGCAAGTATTTTCGGCGCGCGATTTTTAGAGGAGTTTCCGAGTTTCTCAGAAATCGGTGAAGTAGGCAAGCGGTCGTTCGGTTGAGGGAGCTTGCTAACTGTAAGCTGCACGCACGCGGCAACGGGATCTGCACGTCTTGTCCAAGGCGGTGTAGGTCAAGTAGGTCAAATTCATGGCGGAAGGAAACTTGCTTGCTGGAAAATCGTAATGGGTTCGACTTGCTTCAACATACAAAATATGTCGAGCAGCGCTCGGATCTTATCTTACCACGGGCGATGGACGAACTTCTGCTTGGATGCGACCATGACCATGGGGCACTTCATCTGCTTTTCACTCCATCCGGTCTGTAAGTTTTAGGACCTTCTCAGTTGAGCGAACAGATAGCGAGGGCGTTTACCAGAAGGCAGACGTAGTTGGATATTGTACGTGTAGGTATGCTAGCAATAATGGTTACAGCTTGAGTTCCTGGTAAACTTTTCACGGCGAAACCCAAAAAGGTAATCAATGTGTTCAAAACTCTCTCATTGCGAGGTGAATTGTAATAGATACTACGAACTGCCTGGCGCTGACAGTGGGGGGGAGACGTCTATCTGTTAGCGCCGCTGCAGCCTTCAACTACTGTGGTCCCATCGACCGGGTACTTACTCAATAGGCTCAATCGGGGTGGTGACAGACTCGGTCTTCTTCTTGCGGGCCAGCGTGACCCACTTCTTGGCCTTCGTGACTGTGTTGGCGTTGTTCTGCATGGTCTTAGTGTTCGCCGCCTGCTCCTTGCGCTGGGCTGCCTGCTCCTTGCGGTGCTGCATCGCGGCGGCGGCTTGCTGCTTGCGCTGGGCCACAGCCTGGCTCGCCTTCTGACGACGCTGCTGCATGGCGTTCGCCAGTCGAGACGTGCGCGACGTGCTTCCGAGCAGCTTGGCAATGTCGTGGGACGGTCGGTCACCCTCGAAGTAGGATGCAGTCGTCGAGTCAATGGTAGGACGGTCCTCCTTCCAGTGCTCGTTCTCGTTCTCGTCGTCGTCGCCGGACGTGGACGAGCTGTCGGACGAGTTGAGCTCCTCCGGCTCCGTGGAGCGCGAGCTGCCCGTCTTCTCAAGAAATCGCACAGCGTCGAGTACTCGCCGCGCGCCGTCTCCAGCTCCTTGCGCTGCGTGGTCAGCTTCTGCGTGAGCTCGACCTCCTTGAGGTTGTTGGAGGCCTTGATCACGTCGCGGTCGCATCGGTGCTCGGCCACCGCGGCCTCAAGCTCCTGGTTGGTCCTCAGCAGCTCCGCCAGCTGCTTCTTCAGCTTGGCGTTCTCCTCCCGCACGCGCGCCAGCTCGTCGTCTTGCTGGGCCTTCTCCATCTTGAACTTGGAGAACTCCTCGCGCACGCGGTTGATCTCTCCGTCCCTCTCGTCCTTCTCAACCTTCTCGATGCGCAGCTTGGAGAAGTTCTGGCGAGCCAAGCGGCCCCGCTGGATGCTCTGCAGACGGATAGCTGCCGCCTCCGCCTCCTGTCGGGCCTCTTCCTTCATCACGGCGAACTGCTTCCGCGCCAAGTGTCCGCGCACCACGCGCTGGATGAACAACACAGCCTTCATGGCCGCGAATTCCTTCCTAGCTAGGCGACCACGGACCACGCGCTGGATGAGCACCGCGCCCTTCAGCGTCGCGACTTGCCTCCGGGCAAGGTGACCGCGGACCACACGTTGGATGAGCAAGACAGCCTTCTGCGATGCAAATTCCTTACGGGCAAGGTGGCCGCGAACCACGCGCTGGATGAGGGTGGCCGCGTTCTCGCGGCGCTGACGCATCAGCAGCGCCTTCTTCTTCCGCTCCTCCGCCAGCCTCTGCTTCTCGCGCGCCGCCTCCTCCTCTGCACGACGCCGAGCCTCGCGCTCATCGTGCTCGCGCTGCAGACGGATGCGCTCTCGCTCCTCCTCCTCTTCACGACGACGACGCTCCTCTTCCTCGGCCTCCTGAACCATCTCGGCATACACGCAGCGAGCGAAGTACCCGCGCACCTGGCGCTGGATCATCAGCGCGCTCTCCTGTCGGAGGATCTCAAGCTGACGCGCTTCCTCCTGTCGACGCTCCTCTTCCAGTCTGGCCAGCTCTTCCTGCAGCTTGCGCTGGCGCTCACGCTCCTCCTCCAGCTTGCGCTGTCTGGCCGCCTCCAGCTCGCGCTCGACGCGTTCACGCTCCTCCCTCTCAAGCTTAGCGAGGTACGCAGCGCGACGCCGGTAAAGCTCCTGACGCGCGAGATACTGGCGGGCGAAGCACTGCAGGCGCACCGCGCGAGTCTGGCATAACACGGCGAAGTAGATCTGTCGCCCCTTGTGGCCGCGCCACGTGCGCTGAATCTGCGTGGCGCGTCGTTCACACAGCGCTGCAAAGTGGATCTTGCGTCCCTCGTGTCCGCGCCACACGCGCTGGATCTGGAGTGCGCAGTGCTCGCTCAACACGGCGTGGAACTCGCAGCGACCGACGTATCCTCGGTACACGCGCTGGATCAGAGCGATGGCGAGCTGCGCGCGCAGGAAGCGGCACCTCGACACGAACACCTTGGCGCGGCGCTGGATCGTGATCAACGCGTCGCGCATCTCGTAGTACTCGCAGCGAGTGCGCATGCCGCGCCAGTGGGCCTGGATGAGCGCCACGTACGCGAAGAGCTTCTGCGCCTTGATGTGCTCGCACTTTTCGATCACACCCTTCTGCAGGTAGATCTTGGTCACGCCCATTTGGTACTCCTCGGGCATCTCGAGCTTGAACTTCTTGACCAGCATGCGGCAGTGAGCCTCGCCGTACTGCTCCGGGTTCTCCTTCTGACGGTTCTGCTCCTGTTCAGTCAGGAAGATGTCGAACTGCTCCGCAAACTCGGCGTGCAGCAGTCGGTTCGGGTATCCGGCGCGGGCAATGCAGATGGCTTCGATCACACCGGCGCAGCGGAGCTGGTTGGCCACCATCTTGTCCTCGAGCAGCGTCGCGCTCTTGGCACTGTTCGGCTTGATGCACCGGACGTAGTTGACGTTGGTCTCGTTGATGTTGGTCATGAGCGAGTTGAGCGACTGCTTGAACTGCATGCCGACAGTCTTGTCGCCTCCAGCGCCGCCTGAGCCTCCGCGAGCTCCTCGACCTCCAGAGGTGGAGCGCTTCAGGCTGGCGGCGGACGCTGCAGCCGCCGCCTCCATCTCGGCTCTGACCTTGAAGAGCATCTGCGGGAACGGCTCGTGACTGCCGCACAAGAGGTCCGACAGGTCCGAGAGCAGAGCGTCCTTGTGCTTCTCCAAGAAGCCCGTGGCCTCGTACTTGACTGTTCCAGCGTAGTGGTGAATGGCAAACTGTGTCTTGGAGATCCGCGGGAACTCGATGAGGTTCTTCTGCTTGAGGTACGCGCCCGACAGCTTTCTCACGAAGCCCTCTTCGTTACCGCGGGGGCGCACGATCTCCTCGTTCAGCAGTGCCAGCACACCCATGCGGCCTTCGATGAGCGCGAGAGTCTCGCTGTTGTCCGCGTACGAAATATGCGCCCACGTGATCTTCTCGCGCTCGTACTCCTCCTGCACGGCCTTGAACACGTCCTGAGTGAACTTCTGCTGTAGCTTCTCGTTCGCGTAGTTGATGCAGAGCTGCTCGAACGAGTTGTACTCAAAGCTCTCGAAGCCGAAGATATCGAGCACGCCGATGGTGTTCGCAGTCATTCGTGGTGCGGCGCCAAGACTGGCGTTGATGCCAGCCACCAGCCAGTCGAAGATGCTGGCGTAGATGGCCTTGGCAAGGGCGTCACGTCCGGACTGAGCCTGCTCCACGGTCAGCGGAACCAGATACACTTCTCCTGCAGCCTTCATAGTACGATGAGTCAGGGCTTTGCCCATGGTGGTCGGGTCCAAGCCCAGCAGCACACACGAATAAATCACGGAATCCTGGTCCAGGTCACAAGCTTCGTCATTGCCCGGCTGCGGGACGAAATGGGCCTCACCCAGGTGCAGAATGCCCGATAGCACCTGGAACAACGCGTTCTGCTGGTCCGCACTGAGTCCGAGCAGGGAGAGCGCCTGTTTGGTCTTCGCAAAGAGTGCGCGGTCTTTGGCGTTCTCCGCCTCGATCACTGACGCCGACTTGGGAGGGGCGGAGCACTCGGTCTCGATTTCCGTCCTGGCCGTACCTCTAGCCGAGGCTCCTTCTCTTCAAGGTACGAGAACTTCGGACACTCGTCGCCAAGACCCAATGCGTCACGTTCCTCGTCCGTCGTGCCGTGCAGAAGCTGATAGAAAATGTGGTAGTTGCGCTCACCGCGTTCGTGGGAGATGACGCGGGTCTTCTCGAGCAGATACGTCTCGCACTGAGCTCCGCACAGGGCGTGGTTCTTGTCAAACTGGAGCTGTGTGAACTTGCCGAAGCGACTCGAGTTGTCATTGCGCGTGGTCTTCGCATTACCGAAACTCTCGAGCAGCGGGTTCACTTCGATAATGCGCGTGGTAATGCTGTGTTCCTGGTCACTGGCAGTCGTAGTTGGTGCCGGTGCAATGGTGGCCAGGTTGTCCATCAGGATCTTGGTCGTCTCGGTCTTTCCAGCGCCGGACTCGCCGCTCACGAGGATACTTTGGTTGCTGCCGTTATCGCACATATGCCTGAACGCAGCCACAGATACTGCGTACACGTGAGGAGGCAGGTCTTGCCGCTTTCGAGCCTGCAGGTATTGCTTGTGAAGTCCAGGAGAGTACAATTCGTCCAGCCATTGGTAAGGGTTCACCGCCAGACAGATATCCCCCGTATACGTGTACGGCTTCCGCGCACGGAAGCGCTTCTTGAGGTTGCGCAGGATGGCAGCCTCGTGCAGGTGGTTGAGGTCGATCATGTTGTCCAGCCCCTCGTCGTAGCGCGAAAGCTGCGCGTTCTGCAGAGGGAAGCCGACATCCATGGCCACGACGCGACTCTCCCCGGATCTGTCGGCGTCATCGTGGTCTACGGTGTCTTCGTCTTGCTGATCCTTTCGCGGCCGCTGGATCCTCACGGTCACGAGTCCCTTTGCTCGTTCACCTCCTCGACGTACACCGGCAGCCACGCGGCGTCTTCGTCCGGGATGTAGCAACGAGCCCCCACGGCGACGCTCGGGGTCACGCCCTTGGACATGGTTGACCTGCCGACGCTCTCGCTATTGGAAGGAGGCATCTCGGGGACTGGACTGGAACACCCACGACGTCGACGTCTCCGTTACGACGGGAAAGGCGCGAAAGAGCTACGGAAGCTAGAGATCCCCCGCCACCAGGCCAACGAGAACACGCGGAGGCAATTGCGCGCAGCAGAGGTATTGCTGAAAGTGCCGTGTCCTCCCGGCCTTTCCTCTCCTGCTGGTCAATGCCCAAAGCAAGAGGGGGAATGCGCTGCAAACAGCTGAGCTCCATGTCGGGCGTGACATCGTCTCCGGCAGTTGAAAGGGCGAAAAAGTAGCCAGTCGCTAACTCGTTTTTAGTTGCGATAAGGACGATGACGCTCTTTATAACGGATTCTCGACTCTTATATAGGGGTGCAACGTCCTTTTTCCCCACCCCTAAAGTCAGATGAACACGTACGGTACACCAAGCGGATTCTGTGCGCGGTTGCCCTGTTGAGACTAACGCGAGCTTATTATTCGCGACGCCGTCTGGTGGGAGGACGAGGAGCAGGCAACGCAGCGCATTACTGTGGGTGTTGCAGTTTCTCGTATTGTCTCGAGGGCGCTGGAAGTGAGAGTTGGTAACTTACCGCTCCGTCCAGCCAGGGTCCGAACACTTGAGCTCCGTCGAAGATGAGGCCCCGGCTCGCATCGCGCGGGTCGAAGCAAACTCTCTTGCCGGCCGTCTGGGCCGTGAGCACGTCGTTTCGTGGCACCAACGTTTCTGTGCCAGCGTGCTTTGCTATGGAGTCCATAGAGCTGCGGGGCTCCGTTCCCCTCGTGGCGTCGTGCCGCAGCTTGTGGATCATGGCAAAGCTGGATACGAGAGGGTTAGATATGTTTGAAGGGCGGAAGTGCAGTGCTCTGCTTTAAGGACATTTGCCGAGGGAGGGCACGGGGTGGCCAGCACACGAACGCAACCTAGCATTTTCGCCTTCAGCTGCTGTTGCTGCTGTGCCAACTGTGCAGCGACCACCGCGAAGTACATGTACGTGTAGCCATCTTCTCGGTATCCGTTTGCGGTGGTTTGTAACTATCCGCCGAAAGCGAAAGCCTATGGCGCCACGCGCTCTGCGGGTTCTTGTCCACGGCCGAGCCCGTTAGGCGTCAGACGCGGCTTGGACATCACGTGGACGGACTTGCCGCTAGATCGCAGAGCTCCTCGCTGACCGCAACGTCGTCGCGGAAATCAGCTCCACCGAGTTTGGTTGGGGAGTGAGATCAAGTGGACGGAAGGAGACAGCAGTGTAATGTGGAGTGTCGAGACCGCTCCTCTTGTAAGTAGAAGCTCGGATCTGACGGTAACTTGCAACGTGCCCGCATGACTGACTCATTTTGGTAGCCGATGCTCCCGGGAAGCAACTAGCGAGAAGATAACTAGCCACGATCGAGTTTCCGCTGGCTCTCGCTGCAACTAAATCTCGCGTTGATCTCGGCATGATGCCTTTGACCGTGGTGGTCGCGGAGGTTCCTGCCAATACTAAATGGTGTTCATGGCTCCAAAGGTGCACCACTCACTTCCGTCACCTCCTTTATCAATAAGATTAGCGAAACTTGTATCATGTCCTCCACTCCGAAGATACTAGAACATACATATATGTGTACTAAGTTACCGCTTACTCACATTCTGAGGTGGAGAAGAGCGTGTTTGAACCTTGGCGCTGCCTTGTTGGTATTTTTTGTGTGAAGCTACAACCGGCGCCGCCCAGAGGATGTTACGTGAGTGTAGGAGAAACGACCACAGCGACTGCTCGAATACATCGATACTACCGAAGACACGACTGCAGACGCACTCTATAGCTGTAGTTGCCGTGGTCGGCCCTGTGTGATGCAGTCAGCAAACCTCGAATACAACTTCAAACAGTGAACAAATGGTAACAGTGTGAACCTCTCATTACAGCCGAAATAGAGACTACGGTACGTGTTGTATATCAAATGAACACCACAAACATTAGGCGTATCCATCGACGCGCGTAGGATACTCTGAGTGTACTTCATGAACGCAACTCTCTCCATTACTCAATGAAACACCACCTACTCAAGATTCATCGAAAGTACTCAGGAAACGAATGACATCTGGCGCTAGGTCCGCTCAAAATGCTCCCCGAAGTGACTGTAGTTGAAGACCTCAATCGCTCTGCCTTCCGCTGGCCGAGTGCAGGACACCAGATCTACGTTGATCCCCGACTGAGGTCCTCGTAAGCCGGGATACTTCAATGAGCCACAACGCCGCTTGGGGGGCAGTTCTCCACCACGAGCAAGGTGGTGAACGTCATGCAAGGTTAGCGCGCCACTCCAGAAGCGGAAGTCATCCAGCAGTCCGTGGAAACCATACCAGCCGACGAAGTTCGGATGTGGAAAGTCACCACTTCCGGCTGTCACGTAACCAGTCCCGACCTGCTCGTGGAGGAGGTGATGCCACTCGCGGTGGAGGGCTCCAGTTGTTGACCACGTCTTGACACCGTTCACATACACGTCCTGGTGTTGTCGATTTCGATCGTAGGTGAGCGTGATATGGTACCAGCGATGGTACTCCAGGTCCTTAGCCACCGGTTCCTTGGTGTCCAGCACGGAGCAGTACAAGTTGCTCTTGGAGTCCACGACTATGAACTGTTGGTGGTACTTAGGCCAATTGCTGCTATCTCGTTCCTCCGACTGCAGTCCAAAGATGACACCACCCGTATAGACTGCGTCCTTCTCTGATGGCAGGAGGCAGAGCCACAGGTCGAAGCTGAAGCTCTCCGCGTGAAGAGCTCGCAGCGCGAAGTGTCGCCACCGGAACTGCCCCCACTCTGTTGGAGGGGGATACTCCACACAGGCGTAGGAAGCCAGCGCGAGATCGTCGATGTCGTCGGCGCCCAAGCCATGGAAAAGCATCGACTTGGCCAGGATGTATCGTCGCTTCCACGAGTGAAGCAAATGATGCTGGTTGGCCGGGACTAGGCCGTGACCACTCGCTCGTGCCACCGCAAACCGTCCGACAGCAAGCACATCCACCACGCGCTCGTGTGCGAGAGCTGGAAGGCGTCGAAGCCCGACAGGAAACTGCACACAGCCTCCACAATCTCCGCCGGCAGCAACTGCAACGGCATCGACACAACTGCCTCGGAAGCGGCCATTTGAAGAATGGACAGGAGGCTGCAGCAGTCCAATCCCAGGTCTAACGTGCCCGCAGTCACATTCGCTCTCAAAGCGTAAAGCTCCGTGTCATCCTGCCTACAAGCCGGGGCAACGAGGCAAGGCAATATGTCGCCTACCCTGAACGAATTTAGGAAGTCACGTTGAAGTTGCTGCCCCGCGATCCGAGCGCTGATTGGTCATGGCGGTAGGTCTACCGACCGACAAAAGTAAACATCGGCATCAACGTGAAACAAAATTGCACTCACGCCGAAAGCAGCTTAGCGCTCTTCAGCGCGTAAGAATGAATGATCTCCTCGCCCGGACCGCGCCCGGCCTGCGGAACGCTCAATATTGTTGCCCTCTTTGATGTACGGGCCAATCCTGCCCCAGAGCGCATTCAAAATGGCGCGATTTGATCGGTCCGAATTTCGGATGACTCACTTGCGGGACGTTGAAGTGCAAGCCGCATTTTTAACTAATCACAGTACACCCGTCATCCCGCGAGCCAATCAAAAGCGTTCATCGACTAACTTCAACGTTCATGCACCCGTTGGTCTGTACCAGTCACTTCACCGCTTGCCTCAATCTGCGAGCCCCGTCGCCCACCTTCACTTTGCAATTCGCGGCGCCAAGGACAACGGCCTCCCCACCGCCACGATGCCGAAGGAAGACGCCAAGACCAAGCTGCTGCAGCCCGAGGCTGCCGCCGTCGTGCCCGACGTCTACCGCTCGCTCAACTTCCGCAGTCTGCAAGACCCGTACTCGCATGGGGGCGACACCATGGCCAGTCGCTACAGCACGCTGCGTGCCGACGACCTGGAGACCATGCTCAACGGCGGCCTCGAGCGCTTCTACAAGAAGTACGCCCATCTCTCTCGCAAGGTAAACATCCAGCTGCCCACGCCCGAGGTGCGCTTCGAGGGCCTGTCCTTCACGGTGCAGGTGCCCGCATCCGCGGAGGACCACGGCACTGTGGGCTCCCACCTGCGCGGCGTCTTCACGCCCTGGAAGAGACCGGCCATGGTCACCAAGCACGCGCTGCACCCCATGAGTGGCATCATCAAGCCCGGCTCGTTGACGCTGATCCTGGCCAACCCGGGCTCGGGCAAGTCGACGTTCCTGAAGGCGCTGGCCGGCAAGCTCAAGACTTTACCGTCTCGTCCGAAGATTTCAACAATTTGTTCTGTCAGTCGGCTATTTACCGCAAGACGCACGAGGCGATCAGCAAGGGCTTCAACGAGCACCAGTTCGAGAGCCCGGAGGACTTCAAGAAGGCCAAGAGCGTGGCGAATCTGCTGCGCTCCAAGCAGAAGTCCGAGTTCGGACTAGCCTTCATCCCGAGCACTCTGTTGCTCGGGATGAAGGCTAGTCCGAACTCGGACTACCTTCGCATGATCTTCTTCAGCATCGCGTTGTTCCAGCGCCAAGCGTGGCAGCAGATCACAATCTCTTTTGAGATGCGCAAGGTGTTCTACAAGCAGCGGCCCCGGAACTTCTTCCGTACTTCGTCGTACGCAATCGCTGAGAGCATCGTCCAGATCCCAGTGAACATGGCGGTGTCGTTCGTCTTGGGAACGTTCTTCTATTTCATGAGTGGCTTGACCCGCACGTTTGAGAAGTACATCGTGTTTTACCTACTGCTGCTTGCGTTCCAGCACGCCATCAGCGCGTACATGACGATGTTGAGTGCTCTCTCACCCAGTATCACTATCGGCCAGGCGCTGGCTGCCATCTCTGTGAGCTTCTTCTTGCTGTTCTCGGGCAACATCATCCTGGCCGACCTGATCCCGGACTACTGGATCTGGATGTACTGGTTCTCTCCAATTTCGTGGGCGCTGCGTTCCAACATGTTATCGGAGTTCTCGAGCGACCGCTACACGCCTGCCCAGAGCAAGGCTCAGCTGGAAAGCTTCTCCATCAAGCAAGGCACGGGCTACATTGGGTTTGGCATCGCGGTGCTGGTCGTGTACTACTTTGCGTTCACGAGTTTCAACGCTTTAGCGCTGCATTTCATTCGGTACGAAAAGTTCAAGGGGGTCAGCGCCAAGGCGATGGAGCAGGAAGAGGGCGCCCACAATATGTACGTCGAAGTCAGCACTCCAACCGCAGCTCAGCAAGGTGTCGGGACGACCAACGCCAAGGGTGGCGGCCTGCCGTTCACTCCGTCGAACCTGTGTATTAAAGACCTGGACTATTACGTGACGTTGCCGTCAGGTGAAGAGCGGCAGTTGCTGCGGAAGATCACGGCACACTTCGAGCCTGGCCGCATGGTCGCCCTCATGGGGGCCACAGGTGCTGGCAAGACGACGCTCATGGATGTGATTGCAGGTCGAAAAACTGGTGGGCGCATCATCGGTGAGATTTACGTGAATGGTGAGCTGAAGGACCCTGCCAATTTCAGTCGCATCACCGCCTACTGCGAGCAGATGGACATCCACTCGGAGGCTGCGTCGATCTACGAGGCGCTGGTGTTCTCGTCAAAACTACGTCTTCCTCCCAACTTCACTGAGGAAGAGCGCATGAACCTGGTGCTCGAGACGCTGGAGCTGCTTGAGTTAACGCCAATCGCTGGTGAAATGGTGGGGACGCTGTCAGTGGAGCAGAAGAAGCGCGTGACGACCGGGGTGGAGGTGGTGTCGAACCCAAGCATTCTGTTTCTGGATGAGCCCACGAGTGGCCTGGACGCGCATTCGGCTCTGATCGTCATGCGTGGCGTGCAGTCGATCGCTCGCACGGGTCGCACCGTACTGTGTACGATCCACCAGCCCAGCATCTCGATCTTCGAGCTGTTTGACGGCCTTCTGCTGCTTCAAAAGGGTGGCTACACGGCGTACTTCGGCGAACTGGGTGAAGACTCGGTCAAAATGCTCGAGTACTTTGCTTCAATCCCTGGCACAGAGGCGATTATTCGACCGCAGTACAACCCCGCCACGTACATGCTGGAGGTCATCGGCGCTGGCATTGGCCGCGACGTGAAGGACTACTCGACTGAGTACAAGAACAGCGAGCTGTGCAAGATGAACCGCGAGCGAACGCTGGAACTCTGCGAGGTGTCGGACGTGTCGGACGACTTCGTGCGTCACTCGACACTGAACTACCGACCGATCGCTACGGGGTTCTGGAACCAGTTGCGTGAGCTGACGAAGAAGCAGCGACTGACGTACTGGCGTAACCCGCAGTACAACTTCATGCGCGTGTTCCTGTTCCCGATCTTCGCCGTCATCTTCGGCACGACGTTCTACCAGTTGTCGGCGGGGAGCGTGAAGAAGATCAACTCGCACATCGGCCTCATCTACAACAGCATGGACTTCATCGGCGTGACGAACCTCATGACGGTTATCGAGGTGACGTGTGCGGAGCGAGCCGTGTTCTACCGGGAGCGCATGTCCAACTACTACAGCCCGCTGCCGTACAGTTTGTCGCTATGGTTTGCTGAGATCCCGTACCTGATCGTGGTGATCATCCTGTTCGTGACCATCGAGTACTGGCTGGTGGGCTGGAGCAACGACGCCGGCGACTTCTTCTTCTTCCTGCTGGTCTTCTACCTCTACACGTCGGCATGCACGTACATCGGCCAGTGGATGTCAGCTTTGATGCCGAACGAGAAGGTGGCGAATGTGGCTGTGGGTGCGATTTCGTGCCTGCTCAACCTCTTCTCGGGCTACCTTCTGCCGCATACGGCAATGAAGGCAGGGTACAGGTGGTTCACGTATTTAATGCCGTCGAGCTACTCGCTCGCCGCGCTGGTGGGAGCGCAGTTCGGCGACAACCAGGACATTATTGCGGTGACTTTCGGCAACACGACGACGAAAATGACTGTGGCGCACTACATTGAAAGCATATACGACTTCCGGCCGGAGCGCAAGCTCAATTTCATGGCGGGACTGATCGTCATTTGGCTGGTCGTGCATCTACCTCACGTTCAAGTATGTGAGCCATCTCAAAAGATAACTACGTGGGCCGGAGGAGCCGAATGGCACTCGGTGTGTTAGGTGTTTGCTTGTGATAAGCTTAATGCAGGTACTCCAGTTTGCAAAGGCTTTTGATTTGACTGCAGGGATGCTTGCTTGTCCCACTTGAACACAAGTTGCTCTCTACGGCAGCATCGTGTGCAATAGTGGGTCTCAGTTCTGGCAGCAGCAAGATAGCGCTCTTCGAAAACCCTTCAAATTTCCCCCAATCAGAGACGGAAAGAACTGAGACCCCCTTTGTAGTTCGGCAGCAGCAACATGCCCCATGCGTGGCCTTCTCGCTCATTTAGCCTATTGCTCAACTACTTAGTGCGCTCATTCATGTGTAAAGGTTATAGGTGTTGCGCCATATAATCTTCTCCGTTGTATACCATAGTGAAGATAAGTTAAAGCCAAAGGATCTGTTTTCTAGATGCTGATTGGATAATACAAAGGGCGACTTAGGGCCATTCATAGGAAAGAAGCCAGCGCTTGCTGGCAGCAATATGATAAGCCGAAGGATGTGAAGGAAGCAGGCTTTCATTGCCATCACTTCCGAAACTGACGGCAACTACACAACTACCTACAACTGCTTGTACGCAACATTTCAAGTACGATGACGGCTACCGACGCGAAGATTGGCGGCGGCCTCGAGAAGTTCAACGGCAAGTCGTACACCATGTGGAAGGACAAGCTCCTGACACACGTCAACTCGTTGGACCATGAGTACCAGACGAAGCTGCTTGAGAAGAGGCAGCCTGAAGCGAAGGTGCTCATGGCCGACTTCCTGCGGAGTAATCCGGAGAAGCCAGCAGCGCCGACCACCGAAACCTCCGAGCAAAAGGCGCTTGAGATGAGGTGGGACGTGGCGCACTGGAAGAGAGGAAGGGGTGACCTGCAGAATCTGCTCAATCAGGTTCTGCCGAATTTCTTTCTGTCGACGCTGCCGGACGTGGTGTCCTCCATGGACCCATGTGAGGTGATCCGGCTCCTCGAAAAAGATTTCGGCCAAGGTGACGCGGCTGGTCTGATTGAGTTGACAAGGTCTCTGACTAAGTTGACACGCACCCCCTGGCGCGACTTAAGAACCCTGTTCGCGCAACTTAAGAAGGCAAGGAATGAGATCAACAGGAAGGCACGGAAGCTATTTAACCAAGACATGGTGTCCGAGTCCTGGCTTTGCGTCGAAGTCCTGTCGCAACTGCCAAGTGAGTACTGGGCGTCCTCCATCTCGATGACCGAGGAGGACTTCACGGTGGACAAGGTAGAAAGGGCGTTGCGCCGCATCTTTGGCGACAAGTCAAAGAAGAACGTGGGCCTTATGGACAAGACTCAGGTGACCCACATCAACAACGTCCGAGCCAAGGTGGTTGGACAGAAAAGGAAGCCCGCCAGTACCGAGGGCGACAGAAGTTGCTTCTACTGCTTCGAAGCGGGACACTTCAAGTCGGACTGCCCCACGAAGGCGGCCGACCGGGACCCGAACCGCCAAGGGGGACCTCTTTTCCGGACGGACATAAAGACGGCCCCGGGCGCTAAGAAGGCGAAGAAGGCAGCGATCAACACTCTCAAGGCAGTGGTGGCTGAAGGACAAAGGAAGCTCGGCAAGGACGCCAAGACGACGCTTGAGAAGAGCCAGGAGGACCAATTGATGGACGACATCAACAGCCTGGACCCCGAAAAGCAGGACGAAGGCAAGTCGGCTGAGACGCCGCCACCAAAGGACATGGACGAATTCGAGGCCATGGTACGTAAATTTCATTCGCCATATTTAAGTTATTTGCGGAACCTAAAATTGACGGATGATATGTGGGTCGTTGACACTGGTGCAGGCCGAGGAATAACTTCCGACCGAAGCTGGTTCACGGGGAGCCTGGAGCCCGACCAAAGTCACATCTTCACGTACGGTAATGGCACCGTTTCGCATAGTGCACTTAAGGGATCAATAAAGCTAATGTTTTGAATCCTGAAGGATATTTAAGTGCGTTAAAGTTAACGGAAATTTCATATGACCGGAAATGTGACAGTAATTTACTAAGCGCATACTATTTGGCTAAGCAAGGTTACCGGCACTTTCAGTCAAAGTCTGGAGATTTCCTCTTTTTCTTGGGAAAAGATTTCAAGCTACTGTTTGCAGCAGTGGCAATAGGCGAAGTTTATTACTTACCACATGTAAAACCAGTCCGGACGAGCATTTTTAGTGTCCAAAGCAGTAAGTTTGGTAATATTTTGAAAGAATGGCACTTGAGGTTAGGCCATGTTGGTAAGGAACGGTTAATCCGAACGATAAGTAACGAGAAAATTGAAGGGCTGCCGAAAATATCTTACGCTGAGCTGAAAAAGGTTCACTTCTTTTGTGAGACGTGTGCAAAAATGAAAGACAGAAGGATGTCCTATAGGAGCATGGTGGGAGCCAAGGCCACTGAGCCACTCCATACACTCCATATGAACTCAACTGGAAAGCTACGGGTGAATGGCTTATATGGCTCATTCGGCTATCACTATGCCCTGTCCGTTGTAGATGACGCTACCGCTTATAAGTGGTACTTCATGGTAAAATCCCTAAAGGAAGTTCCCGGTAAAATTCGGGACTTGTTGAAGAATTTGTCAGTACAATTTCCTTTTAAAGTTAAGCGAATCAGAACAGACGGATGATCTGAATTTCTCAATACAGAGGTATCGAAACTTTGTCTAAAACTTGGGTTAGACTTTCAAAGTTCAAATGTAGAGTCCCAAGAAGAAAATGGAAGTGCAGAGCGAGCGCATCAGACGATGATGGCTGGAGTTCGCTGTGCGCTAAGAGGGGCCAATATGCCGGCTAAATGGTGGCCAGAAGCACTAAACTATATGGTAGACATCACTAACCGCCTACCAATGGCCAGGCTGGGGATGAAGACCCCATATGAGTTACTGCACCGTAAGAAGCCGCATGGCTTAGCACTTAGAATTTGGGGGACAGCATGCTTTGCACATGTTCCAAAATCGAAACGTACAGATCCAAAACTCGGTGATCGAGCCATCGAGTGTAAGTTTCTGGGTCTGACACCCAAATATAAGGGGTATCGGCTGCTAGACGTGAAGGCTAATAACTATCTAATCTGTCGCGACGTCAAATTTAGCTCCATAAGTACAGAGGCGATGATACAAAGATCCTTCCCTACTGTAGAGAGTAGTGTTGATCAGGAAGAAGAAAAGGTCATACAGAATTTAGGAAAGCGTTCTAGAATGGACAGTGAAGTTGAAGCGACCACTGAAGTTGCAGCGACCACCGAAGTTCAAGCAGCAGCTTCTGCGTCTGTGACGCGACCACCGACCACCCGAATAGTGGGAGTAGAAAATGGGGTCGGTGGTGACAAACGGAGGTCTAAACGGAAAAGAAAGCGTAACGTCAGGCTGACAGATTACGTTACACAGCTAAATAATGTTACCACTGGTAAGAAACGCATTCCCATTCCTCGATCTATTAAGGAGGCGAGGGCTAGTGAATATGCTAAGCAGTGGGAGTGTGCAATAAAGGCAGAATTTGAGGCCCTACTAAAGAACGGCACATGGAAGTTAGTGCCTTTGCCGGAAGGGCGACGAGCACTCGGTTGTCACTGGGTGTTCGACGTCAAGTACCATTCAGATGGTACAGTTGACAGATTTAAGGCACGGTTGGTAGTCCAAGGGAACACCCAGCTCTACGGTATTGACTACCAGGAAGTCTTTGCCCCTGTAGCTCGGTATGAGTCCCTGCGGCTTTTGCTCGCACTATCTACAGTCCTAGATCTGCACCTACACCAAATCGATGTTTCGACTGCCTTCTAAATGGCATACTAAGTGAAAGTATCTACATGAGACAGCCAATGGGATTCCATGATGGATCTGGGCTTGTTTGTAAGCTTCAAAAAAGTTTGTACGGCCTAAAACAGGCCCCCAGAATTTGGTATGAAGTCATAAATGCCTTTCTAAAAGATTTAGGCTTTTCTAGATGCAAGAAAGAACATTGCTTGTATCTGAAAAGGTGGGAGGTACAAGGAGACACACACACACACTAATTGTATGCGTCTATGTGGACGATCTTACGATCGCTGGCTCACATTTGAGCTCGATCAACGATCTTAAAGCAAAATTGTCAGCAAAGTTCACTATGAAAGACTTAGGCGAATTGCATTATTTGCTGAAAATGGAAATTCAAAGAGATTTAGACGGAAAAACACTGCGTCTATCACAACAAAAGTATATTCAGGACCTTTTGGAGAAGTTTCAGATGAGGGACTGTACTACAGAGCCTACACCACAAGCTAAGAGCGTGGTTCTTACAAAGGAGACCAACCTATCGCCCGATCAGATAGCGGCTCAGCCGTTTGATTACAGAGGATTGGTTGGTTCTCTAATGTACTTAGTAAGAGGCACTAGACCTGATATAGCAAACGCTGTAAGAGAGTTGAGCAAGTACTTATCCTGCTATAATAAGACTCATTGGAGAGCAGCTCAGCGAGTACTAAAGTACTTGAAAGGAACGTCGAAGTATGGCTTAGAGTATAATGGAAATAGTACTATTAAGGTAGAGCTATACACAGACGCGATTCGCGAATGCAAATGAACAAAGGAAATCAATTACAGGATATGTATCAATACTCGCTGGTGCATGTATTACTTGGAAGAGTGTTAAGCAAGACTGTATTAGTCTCAACACAGCGGAATCGGAATTAATAGCCGCAAGTGAAGGGGTAAGAGAGGCAATGTGGTTACGACTACTACTGAATGAGTTGGGTTACGGCCAAGCGCTGCCGACACAGTGTTGGTGCGATAACACAGCCGCAATTAGTATCATAAAGGACCCATGCAGTCATTCGTCAACAAAACACATTGACATCAGGCATCTGTACGCCCGCGATAAGCATGAAGATAAAAGTATTAGTATTACTTACTGTAATACCAACGATATGATAGCAGATGCACTCACAAAGCCACTGACTCAAGGTCAATTTGAAAAACTTCGCAAGATGATGGGTGTAAAGAATTTTGAGGCGTAAGCTTTCGATAAACTACGCTGCGAGAAATAAAATTACTTTTCACCACAAATAATTGTTTTCGGACACAAATAAGAATGAACTTTGTGCCAAAGGCAATTTATGATAAGCCACAAATAATAAACCACTTTTTCAGGAAGTTTTTCAGTATAAGAACAGTATAAAATACAAAGCGATGATTAAAGTTAACAACAATGGCAAAGATTTACAGCAAAGTTAAGGTTTAAGGTCAGTTTAAGGGCTAAAACATCACTTTTAGGTGCAACCTAACCCTAATTCTGGGCTTCTTGCCGGTCTGGGCTGCAAGCCCCGCACTCTTGAGTACATTTGACTCAACTTTAAGTTAATTTTGACATTCCGACTCTCTCATCTGTCGCCGGTCGAAAAGTACAATGATCATAGACTGGATGACCGCGAGTAGCTCAAAAGAATGAGACTTTCCGTCTACAGGGTCCCCAGTTGGGCTGTTGGCTGCATGTTAACCCGCAGGGCTCTGTGGCCTAGGTTACACAGCTGTAGCCAGGAGAATGTGAACGGCTTACGGCACACCCCCTTTCGGAGTTTTCGTCGGACCAGCACTTGTGCGCCACCGAGACAGAAGAGAGAGTGAGAAGCAAAAGCAAAAGGCGGAGGGAGCTTTATGGGAAAGGTGCTCTCTCCAATATATAATATAAGTATGAAGCTTAATTTGGGCAGATCTGATTTATATTGGGTATCTGCACTGCTTATGATAAAAGTATCTTGGGCAACCTGATAATTTAATTTTGGGTATGCGACACGAAATAATCTGAGAACGGCGTTGAAGTCGAATGGTCGAGAACGATCTTTCGAGAGGCGCGCTGGCATCTTTAGTGGGAGTGTTGCGCCATATAATCTTCTCCGTTGTATACCATAGTGAAGATAAGTTAAAGCCAAAGGATCTGTTTTCTAGATGCTGATTGGATAATACAAAGGGCGACTTAGGGCCATTCATAGGAAAGAAGCCAGCGCTTGCTGGCAGCAATATGATAAGCCGAAGGATGTGAAGGAAGCAGGCTTTCATTGCCATCACTTCCGAAACTGACGGCAACTACACAACTACCTACAACTGCTTGTACGCAAAAATAGGTGCCCTGCAGCGTGCTGTGGCAAGTTGTCACATGCTTGCGATGCAAGGACTCACTGCTAGGTGGTCGTCGAAGGTCAGATTGACCCCGCGACGGTCGATCCGCTCGACCCCAGCAGCCCCATGCTATCTGATTCACCGAAAGCACCTGGGGAGGGCTCATATACGTCGGGGGACGTCAGATCGCGCTGCCGTCACTCCTGGGGTGGTCCGGAAATCTAGGTGGTAGGCATCTTGCTGCTGCCGGCGCTATACTGCACCAAAATCGTGGCAGTATGGAAAGGGGCCAGCAGCAAGATAGTAGCCGTGTTTTAACCAATCACAGCCTATATCCTTCAAGATTTGTAAAAGTGCTATCTTGCTGCTGCCAGAACTGAGACCCACTAAGAGCAGTTCCACCGGTGGAGTCAAAAGTAAGGCAAAAACTGCTGCTTTTCCAGTGTGACAATGTGTGATAGGAAATATTATCCACCAGATTTCGCACCGGACGAAAGTAAAACGAGGCCAAGCAGCATCGTGAGAATCGAGTTCTACACAGTCAGTATGCCCAATCTGAACTATTGGATGCACCCATATGAGACCGCGTCAAACGAAAAGATGCTTACGAACAGAAGTACGAATCGCGATTTAAGCACATCATTGAAAAGAGGGACGTCTCGTCTTTCGAATGGTGTCTTCAGATCAAGAAAAGGTTGAGAAGGAGCTGAGCAATGACAGCTTAGAAAATGTGCCTCCGAAAAAAAAATTTGGAATTTTTTTAAAATGTGTTCTAGATCCTTGATCCATTCTGAATCGAATGGGCATACTCCGAGGTGCTGATTCGGTCTCCTTCATATTCTATTCCATGCTTTTGTGCTGCTGTTCCCCAATCTCAGGGGTATATTTTGACTTTTTTTCGATTTTTGTGAAAATCACGGAAGCATCATTTTGTTTTACCGCTAACATTCTGACAATGTCTCTCCTCTTACTTCTCCTTTCGCGCTCGTTTCCGACGTTGCTTGCCTGACTTGGGCGATGCTTCTCCACATTCCTGTGCGCTCGTGGTAGCATTCGATCCTTCTGAAATTCCGTCTGCTGACGCTGCTGCTGTGCTTTTGGCTTCCACCGCAGCAACAACGTTTTATTTCTTCTGAGCTGCATTCTTTCGGCGTGCCTGTTTAGCTTCGTTTGCTAGCTTCTCTTCCTCAGCACTTGAAGCGTCGTAAATTGGGTCATCGGCGTACTCCTCGGGGACGTAGGGGCGCACTTTCGTGAACATGTGATGTTTCTTCTCGAAGTTGGGCACCGATGACTGTAGCCTGTCGAGATAGCTCTCGAAAAGAGCTCGCAACTTTGTTTCATCAGTAGGAATTCCGTCGTACGAGCGGCGCAAGTCTTGCACGACGCTCGAGCTATCCGGTCCCGTCCGACAGGAAATCTCACCAGGTCTTGCTCGGGCCATGCCGAATAGCTGGTAACTTTGTAGGTTGTTCAGATCTTTGTAGGCTTCAGCGACCACCGTCATAAATTTTCTCATCACCGAGTTGTCCTTGGGGACGTGCACTAACGCAGAGTTGGATGCTGAGTTGATCACCTCAAGCAGTTGGTCCATAGTCCATACGTCCTCTCTCGCGAACTTCTTTCTGATGTGGCCAAAACCACGGTCTACAGCGTTTTTTGTATGCCCTTTCACGAAGAATTTGAGGTCGACGGACTCCAGGTCTCCAATTTGAGTCAGACTCAGCAGCATTTTTAGAACAAAGTTGTTCTTGTTTTGCCCGCCACAGTTGTCCGCGTAGATGATGAGCTTGCCGTGGCCGTTAGGGATAACCACCTTTTGAACAAAATGGTACAGCAAACTGTTCACTTCATCTGTCCCCTTGCCGGCCACAGATTCCTCGTACACGTAGTTGTACTGAATGCCCTTGTTCGCGTAGTAGATGCCAAACAGGTAAACGTTCAGGAGCGACAGGAAGTACCACTGCGAAGGCGTCGACGTCACACTGGGTAGCGTCAGGTTTTGACTGTAGTCCATTACAATCACTACGAGATCATCAGACGCACCCTCCAGATCGTGCTTGTACTCCTTCCTGTGTTAAAATGTTCACAATAAAACGAAATGATCTTAGTATCCATTAGGAAGATACCAACCAAATCAAAATGATCCTTGCATCCATGCGCTCTCGAAGATCGCCGTCAGACGAAATGATGCTTTCATCCCCACTTGACTCAAAACTCGACGCGTTGAGATCGTCTTCAGCTGCGCACGCTTCCTCGACGGAAGCTTCGCTCTGTCCATCGGATGAAGGCTCCCAGGAGCTGTCATCAGATGCATCAACCGTTGTCGTCCGGGGTGAGCTCCGCAAAGAGCCGAGGAGTCGCCTGCCGCGTAGTGCTGGACTAAGCTCTGAACGATCTGAGCCGATCGCGCCTGCGGGCAGCGCCTGGTCACGGGTCTGCGCTCCATAGACGGGCAAGGTGCCGTCGTCCGGCACGCTGCCAGGCGCACGGGGGCGCTGTCGGCTGGGGTGTCTTCGCGGCGGGTTCGCTGCTGGCGGCGGCGCTCATTGCTGCTGGATACGGTTGATACACTTGCTCGAAATTTAGACTTTGAGGAAAAGGCCCCTCCTGACAAATTCACTTAGGTTCGATTTTCGTTGGCCAATCTTTAAACGCGTTTTTCTCGAAAAAACCAAATGGTGCCTAAGCGTCTTTTTGTTTGACGCGGTCTCATATGGCACAGAAGGTGTAGTGCTAAGCGTGTCGATTGTGTTCTTCTTTGTTTTATCGTTGAGAGAGGACCAAAGGCTTCATTCAAACTTTGGTACTGCGGAGCCCTCGACTGTTCCAACTCGATGTCTCCAGGGCTCTCATTGGCTATCCTTTTACCATTGTCCAACGCGGCAGGGGGATCCTGTTGCCATATTTGACTTTCAGATCCCCGAATTTTACCTCGTTGTCATATATACTCCACGTTTTCTCAGACCGGTGCAAGGTCCTAGTAGCATTCTGCGGGGAAATATAGCTTTTTGTCTTCTACCGGTGGAACTGCTCTAATGCAATGTAAATACATTCTTTTTATTGGTTCGTTTGCCGCCGTACTTTAGCGAGCGAACCTGTGTGAAACGGCAGATCAAGTTCGTTTGGAGTTGCTCTGGTTGGCCAACACTTTTCAACAACGAAACTACTTGGCTTGACCGGGATTCCCGGGCTGACAATGCGGCCGGTTCCCGCCACCCGCAGGGTGGCGGGGCCGGCCGCCCGCTAGCCAACCAAAAAATATTGTTTGCATGTAACTCACATGTACTCCAGCTGAAAGCTGTACAAGGCGCACGGTATTAAGCACACAACGACGTAGTATTGGGCTTGTTATGCATGCAGCGGCATGGCTAAAGGTCGGATACTCTCTAACATTGATAATGAGGATAATGAGAACATATCCGCTGAGGTTTCCCTATGTTATCATTGGACTTAGCTGTATCAGTTCATCAAAGAGGTCGAAAATCCTACCGTACGCTAATGTCGTGACACCTTGGCCACATCGACCATCTCGACTCGTGGACGCGCACAATGTCGGCCCCTTGCTCGATGGTAGCGCTGCACGTGGCGGCGGTGCCCCAAGCACGGTCCTTCGGGTCTGGACGCCCACAGTCTGTGGGCCACAGATCTCGCCGATGAAGCCCTTGCGAGAGGACCCCACCAACATCGGCAGGGCGCTTCACCGTCGATAGTTTCCGCAGCAGCTTCAGGTTCAGGACGCGCGCTTTGGCAAAGCCAATGCCCGGGTCCACAATGATATTCCAGCGGAAGATCCCCGCTGCCTCCGCGGCGGCCACCCGCTCCTTCAACACTTCCCACTTCAGCGACCACGTCGTCGAACTCGTTGAGCCAAGCAGTCGTCTGCGGCGTGCCGCGCATGTGCATTAGCACAACTGGAACACGCAGCTTGGCGCCAATAGCAAACATGTTTTGGTCGTTCAATCCAGCCGAGATGCTGTAGGCAAAGGTTCCCCGGTTCGACAGCTTCTCGGGCCCCTGCCGCTTTGGTCGCGTCAAAATGGGGATGGTCTCTTCGCTCTGCTCGCGGAGCACGGACAGCACACGTAGCATCTCCTCCTCCAGCGTCGCGGGGCCGTCCCTGCGGCGACTGGACTCCCCACCGATGTCGATGATGCCCACCCCCACGCGCTTCATCTCCAAAGTCTTTGTACCGCAGCGGTGGCTGTTCCCAGCTCGGCGCCGTCGCTGAAGCTGCCGGACTTGACGTTGACGACGAGGGTCTTGCTGCGCGTTGTGCGCCGGCAGCACAGGCACCAAGGCAAGGTAGCACTGCTGGCTGGCCTGCATCCGGTCGTACCGCGTCCACATGGATCATTCACGAAGCCGAACAATAAGCCTACTACAATAGCAGCATAAACATTGAAGACCACGCCGCAAAACGTCAGCTCTTAATCAGCATTACTGTAGTAGACACATATCACACACGTACCTCTCTCGTCACGGCCACAGCGTGGCATCGGAATCTAATAGCGCAAGATCGGTGAGAACGTTGCCCTCGCGAAGCACTTCGTTCTTGCAGCTTGGATCCAAACACGGATGTTCAGGATGTGAGGAGTCGGCTATTGCTATTGGTCAGTTATTCTCGGGGCTAACAGTACATCTGTCAGTACAGCAAAACGGTGGTCAACGGTGCCCGCCGGTCGCAGTACAATCCCACGAATTCCGGTCAAGCCCCCATATGATCGGACCAGGTGAGAGTGCCGCCTACAGTGTTTTCTACGAAGTAGTGAAGATCCCAGGTTCGTGCAAGTCGCCAGGATAAAAGTGAAATGCTCCTGGCAATTGTCGACGACTGTGGGCCCTGTGCGCAACACGTCCCTGTCCATTATCCTTATGAAAACAAACCCAACCACCAAGACCGGTAGGCTGCTGCAATTTATATCACATCGTCAACATCCACTTTCAGCGTCATCCAAAGAAGTCAACTGAGAAGAGGTGATCACGTTTGTGACACGAATCGAGCGTCCGTAATTTTCCTTGACCACTAGTGTACTCCGCAAACGTGTTCGTGATTTTCACAGCACACATACTGATGTTTGCAAACCCGTTTGTATGTTTGCTGGTCTACCACTAGTTGTGGACACTAGCATATCAAATTAATGGCTACAGTTACTCGTTGTCGAGGGGTCATCCTAACTTTTGAGTGCATTTCGTGAACTTTCGAGGTTGAGTAATGTGTTTGGAATTCCGAGGACGCAAGTAAACTCGTGCGCTGCGTCAGCTTGAGACTTAACTCTAAAAGACGTTGCTAGTTGGGTTGCCATTCACGACACAAATAACGCGACGCTTGTATTTTTATTAGCTTACTCACACCCGCATAAGTCGATCAATGCGTTACTTCACTGGTCGAAGGCATCTTTCCTAAGCCACATTATGTGGAATTACTCAAGAGTCAGTGAACTATACTCACAATTAAGTAACACCTGTTGTCGAGTCCGCAATCCATGTACGCACCACGGCGTAGCAAGAGTAATCTACATGTAGTGCTGTTTAGTTTGAAGATATCACGGTTGGTGTAAGGAAGAAAACCTTTGCGGGCAAGTCAGCTTCCGACAAGTGAATAGAGCTTCAACTCTTTTTATTTCAAGATAAATAGTTATTAAAAAATGTTTAACTCCGCAAACATGTATTAATAAGCCAACAGTTTGCAAACACTAGTGTTAGCTATACAGTTATTAGTATTTGTGCGAACACTATTGACCAAGCATGTGAACACTCGTAAGCTCTCTCTACTAGCATGCTCACCCAGTGTGTTACAGTAACTTTGCTACCCAGAGAGCCTGCAGTCTGAAGCGTTCCCAGTTCCAAATACCCGCGATGCCAACCCCCCAGAACCACGTCAATTACGAAGAAGCCCGCGTGTGTGATGCTGAGGGGAAAGAAGACCCTGTTAAGCTTGACTAGTCTGACCATTATTTTTTAACCATTATTTTTTAACCCTTGAGTACATGACGTCCGTCCGCAGCAGATACTTGGCTCCTCTCGTCACGAGCGCCCCTTCGTGCAGCAGACAGCGATCTCCATGCCCGTGCACCAATGCCGCCCCCGTCTCGGGCGCCACACTGAGCACCACAGCTTCCTCCTTGGCTCCAGCCTCGTTGCCGTAGAAAATGGTGTTGCCGCCCAGCAAGTCCGAGTCCTTCGAGTCGTTGAGGTATACAAGCACCGTGAAGCGGCTGTGGTAGCCCGTGACCCGATCCACGTCGCTCTGGTCCACGAGACAGCCGAATCTCTGCCCCACCACCTAGCGGTAGAAGCGGATGGCCGGGTTGAGCCCCACAGCGTGCATGCCTTCGTACTCGGCGGGCACGTGCGGCTGCAAGCGCTGCCACAGCAACTCCGCGAACGCGGGAAGTCGCAGCAGCAGCCGGTCGTTGTCCCGGAACGCGAAGTCCCTCGTCGCGCGCTGCGTGACGCGCTCGAATCCCTCCTGGTCGGCGAAAGAGCGCACGCGCTGGCACTCGGCGCGCGACAGGAAGGACGGCACGGCGTAGATGAGCTGGTCGTGCAGGTGCCGCACGCGCAGCGACTGGCGCTGCGGCTCGAAGCGCAGCGCCGGCGGCACCACGTCGGCCTCCCAGGCTGCGATCTCGCGGCGTGCGTAGGAATTGCCCGTCGGCTTGCCCTTGCCTTTGGCGGGCTTGCGCGCAGAGGAGGAGGCAGCGGCGACCTTCTTCTTGCCCATTTGTGGCTGAGTGGCGGTGAAAGTGGTGCTCGCTGACGTTTTATTTATTTTGGTTGGGGGTAATGAAGTACCGTTGGAGAGGTACATGGGTTCGTAAGGACGACGGATGTAGATATGTGTATAGTTAATAACCGATAAGTTAGAATATTTAGCCGACCAATCATATCGGTCCAGCGCGCCCGACGTGGCGTAGCCATTCCGATTCGTGGTACAGTAGGCTGCCATCACAGGGATGGTAGGCCGCAATAGGCTGCTACGACGGATGTAGATATGTGTATAGTTAATAACCGATAAGTTAGAATATTTAGCCGACCAATCATATCGGTCCAGCGCGCCCGACGTGGCGTAGCCATTCCGATTCGTGGTACAGTAGGCTGCCATCACAGGGATGGTAGGCCGCAATAGGCTGCTACAGAACTCCCCGCCTTAGCCACAAAGGTGGGACCAATAAATCTTGCAAGGTTAAGAGAATTGCGAAGAAGGCTAAGTGTACTGGTTTATTACAACTTTACCGCCTAATTGCAAAAGAATGCGGCGGATAGCCCTTCCCGCGTCCTACACTTTCCCTCCCACGTTCAGTTAAATCAGTACGTGGTGAGTTTATGCACGGATGGGCATGGATGCTGACTTCAGTGATTTGCACTACCTGCGCGAGGTACCAAACTTTATACAGGCGAGGGTAAGCAGGGGAGTTCTGTAGTGAGTGATAACCTGGGCTCGATCATGGTAGCACCTCTTGTTGTCACAGTGCCACCATTATATGGCAAATGCTTGTTTGAGTGGTAGCGGGAATGCGAGTCGAGCTAAGCTTAGCTGACTCAGCGCCTCAGCTTTACTGAGGAAACCCCTCGTTGTTCCGTTTTTTTGCCACACGTGCTTCAGACTGTATAACGTGATATCCACCCTTTCACCCCCTTCAGCACCAGAACCGCTTCCGCGAGCGTTCTTCTATCGTCCCTAGTCCACATTTCCATCTCCATATCCAAAATACCTGCCGTATTCACTTCAATCATTTCAGCAGGGTCTTCATCTATCACAGGGTTTTTTGCCCGAAAAAAGGAACTGAACCAGACGAGGCGAGACACGGCAAAAGGAGGAGGAGAGGAAGAGCTCTACCTACTGGAAGGAAGCCCCGCCCGCCGGCCAACGGATGCCTCGCTTGCCGCCGCTGGGCTCAGATCTCGATCTTCTCTAGCCCGCGCACCACTCGCGCACCGTAGCGCGCCATGATGGACGACGTGGCCGGCTTCGAGCAGGCCGCCAAGAAGTCGTGGCAGTCCTTCAGCACCATGCGGCGCTTCGTGGACGAGGCCACGCGCCTGGAGAACGCCAGCTGGCGTCTCTGGTTCATGCAGCGCAGTCGCGCGCCCCACGGCGCCGACGAACCCGACGCCGAGGACGCCGGCAGTGGCGCCGCCGGTGTCGCCGCCGAGGGCCCGCGCGCGCTCTGCGTCTACTGCGAGCTGCACAGCGCCAGCCTCAGCTGCAACGGCTGCTGCCACGACAACTACTGCGTCAGCTGCTTCAAGCTCATCCACAAGAAGGGCAACCTGGCCCTGCACACGGCCGTCAAGATCCACGTCGTGAGTGCAATAGCGGCAGCAATGGCAGTACAGTCTTCATTGATACTAGCTAACTTGTTACTTGTCATTGCAGCACCACCACAGACACTCGGAGAGGGAGGTGGCCAGCAGCAGCGGAGCGTCCACGACGTGCGAGGACGCAGATCTGTCCACGACGTCCAAGTCGTCGTTCAAGAAGAGCTCGGACGGAGACAACGAGGCCTCGAGCGGAGGCCCGAGCTCTCCGCAGCAGAAGCCTGGAGAATCCATCTTCAACAAGCCCTGGGAGCTGCAGATGGACATGCTGCTGCAGCGGCTCATGATGAACAGCATCCACAGCGAGCTGGACATCAGGTAAGTGCGCAAACGTGGTTGAATCTGGGGCTGGCGGGATGGCCTCCGCATCATTACGCGCCACTGTAACTGTCGGATCGATTGCGCAAAATGACTAATTTGTTGCTGGTTGCAGTGTGCACAACATCGATGGACGCGACTCGCTGGACGCCTCGGACTCGATTGCGACGTACCTCTCGGACGCTGAAGACGCCGTGCCGCCGCTTTCGTTGGGCGATACAAGCGATTCGGACGAAGACTCGCGCGAGAAATCCAACCAGGCCGTTGTGGCCGCTGCGGTGGCTGCTGCAGGCCGACACCGGGCTCACTCCTTGTCGTTCGAGGAGAACGTAAAGCTGCGGTCGCCGGTGATGTCTCCAGTTGTAATCCACCCGTCGCCTCCTGGTATGGCAGGCAGCATGGAAGACATGAAGCTACCGGCGAACCTGTTCCCTGCCGGACTACCGCGGACTAACAGTCGTCGGAGGAACTCGCAGAACTGCGCGAACTGCAATGGAAACCACATTACGATCGCTTGTCCGCTGCTGGAGAGCGCGCTGATGCCACCAGCGGTGTCGCCTACGCCAGGCGGATCGGGCGTGGACACCGTGCTGCGGAAATGCTTCACGACGATCCACAACAACAACATGGCCAACAGCACGCACGCGTTCCTTGGCGACGAAGTTAGCGTGCGAGGAGGCAGCAGCTTCGCCAACATGAAGCAGTGGCCGTCCAGTAGCGCATTGCAGCAGATGGACCGACCGTCGCCCTTTGGCATGAACGTAATTGCAGAGGACAACCTGATGGCGAACGAAGATCTGGCGCCGATGCTTGGGGAGCTGGCTGTGCCGAACGCAGGAGGCAGTCTTCACTCTTGGAACGCGGACTCGTGGTTGCTGTCATGCCTGGCGACTGAGCTTCCTTCCGACGTGTTTGAAGAGCTGCGTGGCTTGGAGCGGGGCGATAAAAACTGGTCTTTTTCATCAGGACCCGATTCGTCTGGAATGGCACTGACAGGTTGGGTCCACGTGAAGGTACCGGGGCGGAAATGGTGCAAGCGCTTTTTGTCCTTATATCGCAATAACTTGTGGGAGTATCTGGATGCGAATGAATCAAGTCGACCTGTCGGCCACGCTAATTTGTTCGAGGGATCTGTCCACCCGCAACAACGGAGTACGGTGGAGTTTGTACTCAAGTACAACAGTCTGTCATCGGCCAGCTCGGCGCGCAATGAGCTGTGGCTGCAGTTCGACTCGGAAAAGGATGCGATGCAGTGGCGGGAAATGATGACACGCGCTGTGAAGCTGCAGATTGATGACTTGTTTGATCTCACTCCGGATTCGCCGACTGGGACGTCTCCAAAGAACTTCGAGCTGGGCAAAGGACGGTTTTCAATCGTTCGCCGTGCGCGCCGGAAAGAAGGGTTGGATGACCCGTCCAGCACTCGAGATTGTGCTCTGAAGATCATCGAGAAGAATATTTTCTGGGACTTGGTCGCCCGTGAAACAGAACGAGAAGACACAGTGGTGCGCGAGATTTTGACGCAGAGTGTGCTGACGATACGCTCGGGTTCCTCATACTGCCCAGTGATTCGGCTTCAGTCGCTATTCGAAACACGCAACCACCTAGTCATGGAGCTGGAACTAATGCGAGATGGAGACCTCCACGAAGAGATCGCCACAAAGAGTGCGGTGGACGAATCGCGCGCATCATTTTTGGTTGCCAGCTTAGTCCGCGCCATTGATTATTGCCAACGCAATGGTGTTGCTCACCGAGATGTGAAACTATCAAATCTGGCGCTGGACTATGAGCGCAGCGCAAATGGGAAAGAGTACGAAGCAGCGTTATTGTTTACGAGCAAACGCCCTCATTTTCTAACGTTGATTTTTTTCATTGATGAACAGGTATGCGGTCATCAAGGTTGCTGACTTCGGCATGGCAGCATTCATCCAGAAGGATGGTATGCTGAAGGGCAGGTATGTTTGTTGCAGCTTGTCTGGATATCACTCCGTTACAACACACTCATTAACCTTTCAATCGCTTTCGTAGATGCGGAACTCCTGGGTTCGTCGCTCCGGAAATTCTATCGGCTGGCAAGGGTGAAGCATACCCCATGGGAGTGGATATGTTCTCCGCGGGCGTTGTGGCATATACAATGCTTTGCGGCTATGAACCATTCTTCGGTGTGAACGATGAGGAGCTTATTCAAATGAACAAGCGCGTTGATTATGAGTTCGAAGAACCGGAGTGGGCGAGTATCTCTGATGAGGCCAAGGATATGGTGCGTGCCGATAGTTTGTGGACGATGGCGCGATTTTGTGGAGGCTGACTGTGCGCTTATCTGGTGTTTGTCTGCACAGATTTCTCTCATGATGGAGAAAGATCCGTACGCGCGAGTAACACCGAAGGAGGCACTGGAACACCCGTTCCTGCGGGAAGCCAACGCGGTATTGGAGGACCTCTTCCGAGAACAACAGCCTATTAACCCCACGCGATTGCTATGACGGAGCTGCATTATCAATGCTCTGGATAATGCACGGGCGAGAAAAGAAAGCTTGGGGGCGTCTTCTGTTTACTTTTTGTGGACTTCTTTCTGCATGCATACGATACGGCGTTTGTGCAACAGAAGACGAGAGCTTACGTATAATATACTACTTTGAAAATTGCAAGCGTTATGTGGCTCTGTTGAGGTACGCGTCCAAAGGAAACGACAGGTAGCGCGCTGTCTCCTGGACGAAGCGCGCGTCAGCAAGGCAGCGGAACTTGATGTTGTCCAGCACATGCGGCGGTGTCGTACGCTGGAAGAGCTGCATCCGTACGAGTGTCGCGAGCTGTAAACAATACATCACGAATGGTTAGTACTGCAGAGGTGCAAGCTTTACAGCAGACCACAGCCAACTCACATGAGCGAAGACATCTTCGCGTGTTTCAGAGGAGCGCGACTCGTCGTCAGCCTCAGCTTCGACCCGGAGGTTGAGGTAGATGGCTAGGAGCCGCTGCAGTGTAAAAATCCGAGGCCCGATGAGCAGTTGGCTGATCTGCTGCTTCTTGTTGCCGCTTGTGGTCGTACTTGAAGGCGTACTCGCTTCGCTAGCAGTGTCCTTCTTGACGCGCTTCTTACGCCTCTGTCCGCCAGAGGAGGAAAGGAAGCGCACGTCCGTTTCTTGAGGGTTGAACGAAGCCAGATAACCTGCAAGCACGAGTAGCAAGCAGTTCCGGCTCAAGTTGCTGCAGGAGATGAGCTCGGACGGATCGCCAACGCTGCTCCCGAGCTTGTGGTAGCCGAACAGGTGCCTCCGTCGGGTCTGCAAGAACGCCTGGACCAGAGATTTCGTGTCGCGCTCAATCTTGCTCTTCATCCTGGACGCTTGAGCGCCTTCCACAGGCTGCAGGAGGATGTCCCGGAACTCCGGCAGCAGGTGCACGACCGCCGCACGAAACTCGAGCCAATCCCCATCCGGCGCTGGTGACAACAGCCCATGCAGGTGAACGAGCCACGTGCGGAAGAGTTCGTTCGCCTCTTTCATGCCCAACTGCTCCACCAGAATATCTGCTAGCTGTCCTGCAGCACCAGCATTCCACGTACGGTAAGCACCACATAACTCACTCAACACCAGCAAAGACAGCTTTCCTTACCCGGTTTGTACGGCGGGAAGTGCACGTAGGCAGGGAAGAAGGGCATGACCAGCCGATCAAAGTCCAGCGACATTCCCCTCGTAACCAGCAGCACACAGGCTTCCCACGGCGGAGAATTCTCGAACATCTACAGCAACAGCATGACTCAGCAACTTACCCGTATCGAACACAATTCATCGAAACACTTACATTCAAGTAGGCAATCTGGTCGTTGATAGTGCACACACACGTGAGCAGCGCTCCCAGGCCTCGATCCAGCAATTTATCCACGTGGTCCAAGGCCAGATACAGCACGCGCCTCGTACTGTCATCGCCCATTGCAATGTGGTGCACCATAAAGTTGTCCAGCGCCTTGAAGAAGCCCAAGAAGTTGAGTGAGCTGAACTTGTCCTCGTCTTCAGCGTCCAGACCGCGTTTGTTGCCATCATTTGCAGATCCAACGGAAATCGTCACGCCGTCTGCGGCGTCTTCAGCCTCGCTGCTGGCAACTCCGTCGCGCAGCTGGGCCAGCGCCTCGCGGTAGAACTCCTTGGCCGAGTAGAGCGCCGTGCAGTCCACGAGCGCGTGCGGCGCCGGGTGCGCGCGCAACGCCTGCGACACGCCCACGCTCTTACCGGTGGACGCACCGCCATACACGATCACCAGCGGCGCTGGAGACTCGAAGGCGGCCGCATGCAGCCCAGCCGCCCGACCCAGCTCCGCCAGCGGAACCTCTCGGCCGATCATTACGCTCTGAATGAGCCAAATGGATACAAATTCCGTCTAAGTACGAATACGTTTCGCTGTTTGGAGGCGAAGGTGAAGGCGGCACGTTGAGTGTGTTGACACAGGCGATGAAGGTGGCCTTGAAGACGGCTGCTTGGGCCTTGCTGGTCTCTGCGAATTGCGCGCGTGAGGCGCTGGCCGTGGTCGTCGACAAGTTCAACAACAACAACGGCATCCCATGAGCCTCTATATCATGGTGCCTGTATCAACGAATAGTAAGCAATTTAATGAAATCAATTAACGAAAACAGGAACACAAGTATAGTAGTAGAAAACGTAAGGTCTTACTTTACAAGTTAGAAACCATTATATAGCAAGTATCGTAATATCCGGTTATGCAGAGTTGTCAACCGTCACGCCGGACTCCAACTTCACTTCGCTATCCGCTGTTCCGAGCGCACCACCGCCTCGCCCGCCGTCCACTTGCCGCCAAGCTTAACCACCGCATCGCCATGGCCCCACGCGCCGCCGAGCTGTTCTCCATGATGAGCGGAGCCGTGGACGAGGTGGGTCCGTCGCTCGTGAGCAAGGTGAAAGGCGTCATCAAGTTCGACATCTCGGGCGCCGGCGCGTGGCTCGTGGACCTCAAGAACGGCAAGGGCAGCGTCAAGACCGCCACGGCCGCGGACAAGGCCGACCTGACCATCACTCTGTCGGAGGAGAACTTCCTCAAGATGATGGACAACAAGCTCAACCCGCAGCAGGTCTCTCTTCACTGTCCATTAACTACCTTTAATGGTCAATCTTCACTAATTAACTTCGCTGCAGGCGTTCATGAAGGGGCTCGTGAAGATCAAGGGCAACATGGGCCTCGCCATGAAGCTCAACGTGGTGCTGGCGGCCACGCGCAACTACATGAAGAAGCAGGGCGCTGGGGCCAAGCCCGCCGCTGCTGCAGCCAAGCCCACTGCGACCGCTCCGGCTACTGCTGGGGGCCTCAACTCGAAGGAGATCTTCCGTCTGCTGGGAGAGGTCGTGGCCAAGGACGGCGCGTCGATGGCCAAGAAGGTCAAGGGCGTCATCCAGTTCGACATCACGGGCGCTGGCAAGTGGAACTTGGACCTCAAGAGCGCCACGCCCGCGCTCACCGAGGGGACCAAGAAGGCAGACGTGACCATCACGGTCGCCGACGTCGACTTCGTCGCCATTGCCATGGGCAAGCTCAACGCACAGCAGGCCTTCGCGAAGGGCAAGCTCAAGCTCAAGGGCAACATGACCCTCGCCATGAAGCTGCCGGTCGTCTTCAACGCACTCAAGCCGCAGTCCAAGCTGTAGGGACCCTACACCAAGTCAGCGGGCTCGCTCGCTCAGCTTTGGCTCTCCAGTCTCTCGATAACAATTGATCCCGTAATGAATTCTACTTTCGACCACCTTCACGTTGACAACACGCACAGCACTGAATCAATACTTGGTAATCTCGTATATTTTTTGTGTCAAGGCATGGAGATGGCGACCAAAAGGTGTCAGCTCAGCTCGGCAATTGCGATCGCGGCCTGGACACGTCGTCGTTGCGCCCCCCACGCCTTGTTCTTACTATACCATACTCGCTCGTGAGCGCACGAGAAACAAAGGGAGCAGGCCAGCTCGCGCCAGCGCTCCATCTCTCCCCTCTCCTCTTGAAAAAGGGTGGAGAACAGAGAAAAAAAAAGTCACCTATTATCCGTATGCCGGCGCCGTTCAAGACCGCGTCGTCATGTCGTGTGTTGGAGCGTCTACTGCTGCTTGGGCTTGGTGGTCTTCTTCTTGTTGACGACCGTCTCCCAGCCCTCCTCGGCGTCCTTCTTGGCGGCAGCGGCGGCCGCCTTCTTCTTCTCCTTCTCCTTGTCCGTGTCCACCGCGGGCTTGCCCGAGGAGTTGGCGCTGGCGGCCGCGCGCTGCTTGGCCTTGGCGTTCTTCTTCTTCTGCTTGAGCTTGAGCTTGCGCTTTTCGGCGCGGATGGCCTCCTCCTCCTCCGAGTCCGGACCGTCCTGCAAGAAATAATAGTAATGCAAACAGCGAAAAGATCAGCAACTGACTGATGTCCTCCCATATCGTATCAAAGAGGGGGAGGGAGCAGCCCACGTACGTCCACGAACTCCTCGAGGTTGATCTCGGGCGACGAGTTCTCCTTGTCGGCGGGGGCGGCGCTGGGCGTCTTCTTCTTGCCCTTGCCCTTGCTCTTCTTCTTCTTGGGGGCGGCCGCGGCCTCGGGCGCCGCCTTGTTACCGCCGCTCAGCGCCTTGGCCGCGGTCAGGCCCACGGCGGCGGCCACCAGCGCGCCGCCGACGGCGATGCCCGTGGTCGGGTTCTGCTCCAGCAGCGTCATGATCGAGTCGGCCATTGTGTCAGTCTAAAGCGTCTCTGTAGTCGATAGCGGAGCTCTTGGGTCGGTGCCGAATGCAAAGTGGGCGACGGCGTCGTTGGATCGGCGGGTCGAGTGAGCCAAGTGAACACGTGGCTGTCTGTTAAGAGCCCGTTACGAACCATGTCAGTTCCGAATACACATAAACGATACATATAACGCTACTAATGTTCCTAACGAAATGGTCTAACCGCTGTAATAGCGGATACAAACATCTGCAATTTGTTCAAGGTGGTGTCGAATCATGAGCGCCGGCCTGCGCGTGGATCGCGAGCTGCTGTGGCGCAAGCTATTCGCCTTCGACCACCAGCCAGACGACGGCGCTTTGCCCACCAGCTCTCAAGACGCCTCCGAGCGCCTGTGCGGCGTGATACAGAGCGCCGTGGCGCGTGGTCGCCACGAGCCGCTGCGCCAGATGCTGCTGCAGCGACTCGGCTACTGGCTGCGCTCGGACGTCGTGCCGCCCTTTGGAGTTTCTTCGACGCGCTGCACTCGAGTGCTGGAGACTCCAGACGTGGCCGCCGACAGCTGGCGCTGCTGTGTGCTCAGCAACTGACACTGGCGCTGCAGTTCGCGGAGGACGCGTTCGCCCACTGCGTGCAGATCGCCAGCCTCTTCGACGACCACGCGCAACTCAAGCAGAAGGAGGAGAAAGAGACAACAATGTTGCAGGAGCTGCGCACCAGCTTCCGCTGCCTCGTGTTTGAGGACGCGCGCGCCGTCGAGCGCTTCGAGGAGCTGCTAGTCATCTTCTTCTCCATGAGTTTCCACAAGTTCCGGGGCAAGGAGAAGTCGCAGGCGTTTGACTCGAGACCCATCCGCCAGACGCTGCTGCAGCTGCAGTGGCTGCATGTAGCGGAGCCCGCGTTGCTGCGCGTGCTGCACTCACAAGTGAAGAAGGTGGTGAAAGACACGTGCGGAGAGGTGTATGATGAGCTGTACCTGGCTGAGCTGGAGGAGTGGGCGTGCTCGGAGCTGCTGCCGTGGCTGGAGGAGATCATGCAGACGAAGGACGAGAAGTTGGCCAGGAAGTGGAGAGGAACGTTGTCGAGGCATGTGCTGCAGGAGTTTGGCAGTCTTCGGATTAAGCAGCTCTTCGAGATCATTAAGGAGTTCCCGGACAGGTAAGGAGAGTTTCGTGTGTTTGGGGGTGGGCGTCGTGATGGCACTGACTCTGATGTGTGCAGTATTCCAGCGCTGGAAGATTTGAGGCTGTGTCTTGAGCGCACTCAACAGCATGGAGAGCTGTTACGAGAGTTTCGAGGCGCGTTGCAGTCGCGGCTACTGCAGCCGGGTGCGAACACGTCCGCGATTCTTGATATTTATGTGTCTACCATCAAGGTACAACAGGAAACTATAGCGGGGGGTTGCAGAGTCAATGGACGTAACTGAACTCTACTGTTTGTACACGGCTACCGTAGGCATTCCGGTTATTAGACCCGAAAGGTGTTTTGCTGGAAGCGTTAAGTGGTCCAGTGAAAGAGGTAAGTGATCTCTTCCATTGAAATCCAAAGTATTTGTGTGGTGCAGGTTTAACTCCTACATTTGCTGTTGCACGATTGTTTAACAGTATTTACGAAAACGGAAGGACACTGTGCGCTGTATCGTCCAGAGTCTCACCGACGAGCAAAACGGCGACTTATTTGAAGAGCTTCGACGCGACAACATGCGTATTATCCAGCACGATGACGACAGTGACGATGATGAGGTTTGCATCGGCGAGCGTATTCGCTACAAGGAGAATGAATAGTGGTCTGACGCTGCGATGCTCACTTATTGCTAACAGGACATATCGCCCGACTCATGGGAACCAGACCCCATTGAAGCTGACCCAACGAAGACTTCGCGTAGTCGTAGTAGTGACGATATCCTGAGGATTCTCGTACGACGCATGTCATTTTGCTGAGTTGGAGTCTTCATTCCCCAACTAACGGTGCTCTGGTTGGTTTCCTGTAGGTCAACATCTATGGAAGCCGCGAACTGTTCGTAAACGAATATCGGATGATGCTTGCTGATAAGCTGCTACAGAACCTCGAGTTCGACACAGATCGCGACGTGCAAACGCTAGAGCTGCTCAAGTTGCGCTTCGGTGAAGATAGCTTGCAGCAGTGCGAGATCATGGTGCGCGACATCGAGGATTCTAAACGACTGAATCAAAATGTCCGCTCCACCTTGGCGAACCCCGGTGCGAAAGCTGCCGCCGCTGCTGAAGCGAGGGCGGGAAGAGGCTCGGAAAACCAGTCTGGAGCCCAGTCTTCATGCGTCGATGCCACGATTGTTTCTCAGCAGTTTTGGCCGCCACTGCAAGGTGAAGATTTCACGCTGCACCCGAAAGTGTCAAAGGATGTTGATGCGTTCAAGGACGCATATCACGTGCTGCGAAACCCGCGCTCTCTGGAGTGGAATCCTTCTCTAGGCTCTGTTCAGGTGAGTGGAGCCCATAACGTTGACACGTTGCCGTCGGATACTCCCAACTCACAACCGTGCTCGTCTTTGTTGTACTTGCAGTTGTCGATCGACTTGGAAGGCGAGGAGCGGGAGTTTACCGTCTCGCCAGTCCAAGCCACGATTATCCTCTACTTCGAAGAAAAAGGTACGCAGGCTCCCGCAGCATCAAGATCATTCTGGAGGTGATCTTCTCACGACTTTGCCTTTGTTGTGCAGACCGATGGGGTGTGGAAGAGCTTGCAGCGAAGTTGGAGGTGTCTGACGATGTGCTTCTGAAGCATGTATCGCTGTGGGTCAACCACGGATTGATATCGTTTGCGTCGGGTAGAAAAGAGTTGATCGCTAGCTCATCCTTCCAAGACACGCGGTGCAATGACGATTCGATGGTGGAGGAGCTCGAGACAGCGGTCTCATGCGATGCCCAAGCAGAAGAAGATCTTAAGGTGTTGGAGAACTATATTGTCGGCATGCTCTCCAACTTTGGATCGCTGACGATCCAGCGAATCCACAATATGCTCTCGACTTTCGCGCGAAGTGGAGCTCAACCATGTAAGTCATCACCAGTATCCCTAGCGAAACCTCCCCTGTACTTACTAATTGCTCCCGCTGCTTATTCGTTGGTATTATGCAGACACGAAAACGATCTCTGGGCTCTCTGTGGTTCTCGGCAAACTGGTCGATAAAGGCAAACTGGAGCTCGTCGGAGGTCAGTATCAGCTGGCCAAGTAGCTTCGTGAGAAGCCTCAAAACCCATCGGGGCAGGACTTGTAAGTGTGCCCGACCGTTGCGCACGTCAAGCAGATAGGCTGCGGAGCCGCTTCACCTTTCATCGCTTTCTTCAGGGACAACTGCCCCATGGAGTACGCCCTCGCAAGGCGCTTCTCGTACGTCAGCCCGCTGTACGCCCCAAACTTAGCAGGAATCACCAAATTTGAGTATCAATGCACGATACAGTAGAACTCAGGACCACTAAAAAATGACCTATACCTTGGCATTCCGCTCAAAATCCTTCGGGACGTGGTAGTATTGCTGCAAAAGAAAATCAAGCAACAAACATCAAAAATAATCATATAAAATACCCCACGTTATCTCCTCTTTTACCTTGATGTACAGGATGACGTTGTTGAGCTCCGGGGACACCTCGTGCTTCTGCTGCTTGTGCTTGTACTTGACCGTCTATAAATAATAATCACAACAAAAACACATAATTTGAGCCTTAATTTTATCTTCAGGTCAGCAACTTTATGGGTCACCTCGTAGATGAAGGTGGGGATATGCACGCCCGTTTCGTCCTCGCTGAGCTCCTCCTCCTCCTCCTTCTTAACCACGACGAGGTCCTTCAACGCGTGCTCCTTCTTGACCACAGGCGACACGTCCACCTTCTTCCCATGCGCCTTGGGCTGCTTGGTAACGCGCATAAAACTCGTGATCTTCGCCATCTTCTCTCTATTTGTGTGGGTTTGACGACTTTTGGAATACACCCCAAGTTGAAGTTTCTCCAGCAACTTCAACATTCGTGCAACACTAGCGCAACTGTCAGGCAACATAACCACTTCAAATTGGCACGTTTGACCTTGACGAAGACCGAAGGCGGACTTGATCTTATGACTTGCATCGCCGCAATTGAGGCGAGATTGCTTGCTTGAGAGGGATATGAACGTGAACGGCCTTGAAGATTACCCCGTAGCGTGATTCTATGTCACTGCCGCTGTCGTACGCGGTCCTTCACCCGTCATCAGCCACGCCGGCCTTCACTCCTGATTTCGTAGGATCAAGAGCGCACGATGAAGCTTTCGCCTGTCGAGAGAGAGTACTGTCGAGACATAACGCTGAACGTGCTCGACCGCACACTGCACGACTACGCGGACACGGCGTCTTGGGCCTCGGGTAGCAGCATCAGTCGCTCTGATGTGGAACACGACGGGTGGAAGAGGCTTCGCTCTCAGGACAACGTATCAATGTACGCAGAGGCCGACTTGTCGTGGGTGTCGTCTATGAGGGGAGGTGGGTGGCATCGCCCCGTTGCAGTTGTGGCGGTCGGACGAATGTGCTGCTCGCTTCAGGACGTCCTGAATGGCCTGGTGGTGTCTGATCCTGCGGAGTTCAAGCTTCGAGGTGTGCTGATGAACCAGAAAGTCGAAGACGACGTCGAAGTGGCAGCGATCACGGTCCCTTCCGAGGGGGAACCGTTCCAGTTCATGGGCATAACCCGCTATACAATCAGCCATGGGTGCTTGAATCGACCTCAGGAGTACGTGCTCGTGACTGCCACTGGAGAGGTCTTCACGTCGTGTGGGGAACACCTGGGGTACGAGATCACGCAGTCCGTGTCTATGCCTCGATGGCCAGTGAATGGCTCAGCAATCAGGAAGCAGGTACTTCAAGCTCGCGTTTTGCGGGAACTCCCGGACGGCTCCGTCGGCGTCTACTGCAAAATTGCCGTGGATTCCAGGAATTTCATGCCGGACACCATCGTCCAGGCTTCACTGTGGCATTCTATCCAGGAGTTCTGGAAGATGGCGCCGTGTTGTGCGGAGGCCAAGAAGCTCTGCTATTGCGTCGAGCACAGTCGTGACTTCAATCTTCCAGCACAACAGTCGCCGTGCAATTCGGCAGATTCGTTCGCGTGTTGCGTATGCGGCTCCCCGCTGCTGAAAAACCGAAGACGAAGCCTGGAGGACATCGCCAACGCGGTGATACATCGCGTGTCAGGAGGGTCCACTTCAACACAGAGTTATCGCTGCGCACTGTGCTCGTCGTGGCTGTGCTCGCAAGCTCATTGCTGCGTGGTGCGGCAGTTGGTCCGAATCGACCGGAGGACGCTAGAAATCGACAGGCAGAGCGTCGTGCTCTGCAACACTTGCGCCAACATAGTAAAAGGCACAAACGCAACTGAGATCGCTAGGCGAGAGCTACAAGAACTTAACGCAACAACTCCAGCACCATACGCAGGCTCCTGCAGAAAATCTCAAGCTCCAAAGTAAGTTAGGTAAAGTGAAACAAATAACAATCTGCTTCACCACTAATTTATTGACGTGAACTTCCCATTTTGTAGAGAATTATACAAACACAACTCGTTCTTGTGGGGCTAGAGATCATAGTCGGTGGACGAACACGTGGTCGGTGACGGAGAGTAGACGTCTCGCTCCCAGCTCGGCAGTCCGCCACGCGATTTCCTCTCCGCTAGCTCAAACCGAGCGATGTCGATCGCCGGCACGCTCCGTACGAAGGTGATGCAGCGCGGACACAGCAGCAGCGTCTGCTCGTACACTTTGGTCTCGCTGCAGCTCACCATCTTGAGCTGGCAGTTGGTCTTGCAGTACGACGTGCCGCAGAGCCACGTCTCGCAGAACTCGCACTGGTTCTTGGCCTTCTTCTTGGCGTCTGCAGCGCTCACCGCCTGACTCTTTGGCTTGACGATCCCGCACGCAGCGCAGCCAGCCACGGGCGTCGCGCGCTGCAGCATGGGCGTGACCACCTTCCGGTTCTTGAGACACCAGCGCAGCTTCTTGACCTCGAGCGTGCGCGGCACGAACTTCCAGATGCACATGGCCGCCCGACAGTACATATTCTGCGTCACTGAGTCCGGAATGGGGAGATCCCATCGGCGAACGTCTTGCCGTACATGCCCACCGTGCCATCGGGTTGCTCCCAGAACACGCGCGCTCTGATCATCTGCGTCCGCGGCAGTGCCGGCGATCGAGGGAACGTTTCGTCCAGCGACACCGTCTGCATGACTTCGTAGCCGACGCGCTTGCCGTTCGAGGACGTGACTTCACCCGTTCCGAACGCCACGACCATCTCTCGAGGACCCGCGAGCAGCGTATGCGGCCAGTGCTGCGTGTTGACGTATCGACTAACGGCCAGGACCTGGAACGGAGCTTCGTGACTCGGAAGCACGATGGTCTGATGCTTGCAGTTGTTCTCAGGACGTCGCCCTAATAGCACGCTCCTCAACCTTTGGGTAGCAATGTCCGGCGTCACCAGAGACAGCAGCACGTCGTTTAGAGAGTACTTGAACTCGCCGATGGCGACCAGCGCCACGGGTGCGCCCAGTCCTCGCGGTGCATGACCGGAGACCACGCGCCGTTGGAGCTGCGGTCCGCGTACAGCGTCACGTCCGGATGGGACTGGAGCTTCTTCCATCGTCTGCTGTCCAAGGGCGCGAGATTGGCGTGCGGCGCCGTGTCCAGCCCCAGCTCCTCGCACTCGTACAGCGTCCGGTCCAGCAGCTGCGTGGTAATGTCTTGACAGTACTCCGCTCGCGCGGTGTTAACTGCAGCATCTTGACGAGCCCTGGGGGTCCAAACACGAACGTCCACCTATTGAGAGGTCGAGGTCCACTCGATGGTCCACGGGGGACGCACGCGCACACCCACCCAGTCCCTCGGTCACTCTCCCCTCCCTCCTTGCGCAACGCGCCGGGAAAGAAGAACTGGTCAAAGGTCCAAAACGCAGCAGCTCTCGCTCGATTCGACGGTCTGAGACCGTCGGTCTCACATTCATGAGATTTGCTCCTGAGTAGAGAAGCAGCTCCAGCGTTAAACGTCATGCTTCCCCCGCCATACACGAGCTGCCGAATGTTTCTGGAGTGGCCAGGAGGTTGGCAGAAGCGACAGCGCCGGCGAAATTCAGCGCAAGAACTCCTTGCCAAGGAGAGCTTGGAGCCATTGGCCTCAACGGATCGTTTTGAAAAGAGGAGGAGGAGGAGGGCGGCAGCATGTTGCATCACAAGCTTTGACTTCACATGTCGAGCTTGACGCTATCCATATATCCGATATATGGATATCAAGGGCGTTGCAGCTATTATAATAATACATGTACCTTGGTACATTGGTTTGGCCGCTGAGCTTTGGTGATATTTGGGCCCGCTCGTTTGCCCCGGAAGGCATCGTCCAGGCAACTCCGAGCTTGCATAGACTTAAATTCCAGGTAGTAGATACTGGTGCAAGTGTCATCTACGAGCGCATGAGAAGTATTCCTGGGGAGCTGGTTCGACGTCGCGGCCATCCGGAAGAGCACGATGGGATACGGTATACCGAGCGTCTTCTTCGTCTGGCTGCATTGTATCAATACTTCCTTCGGATGCTTCATCGGTACTCTACCGTACAGTACGCGTGTTTCACGGAAGTGCACTGCTCACCTCTGACTCAAGATCGCCTAAAAGTGGCAGGTCCAAGTTGGACCCAGGAGCCCTGTTGCTGTATTGGACGTCCTGGCAGGACCAGAGGTTAGGATAATTCAAAGTATTGTATTACTGAGTAATACAATTTCGGTATTAATACAGATTGTATTAATACGTATACTCGTTTTTTGGGCGAATGTATAAGGATAACTGAAGTAATACTACTCCTCGGAATTGGTAATACCAGTAATATTTGCGGTTATACTTCCAGAAGCCTTGACTCCAAATTAGCTATTATTCGTAGATAGTAGAAGAGCACATTAGCAATCTTTAAATATTTTATATCCAGTAGTTGAAGTCCCTCTTTCACCATCACAATAGCAAAATATAAAACATCGGCGAAATCAACGAATACACTATTCGACACCCGTCGGACCGCGGGACCTCGTTCTCGTGCGTGGCTGCGAGAATCGTGGATTCTCTCGCTGATCGTGTGTGCAGCTGTGAAGCTCACGCACGGACGTGAACGGTCAAGCTGGCATTCTCTGGTGATTACCTTTCGAGCGACAAACTGGCAGAGAAGACAAGGGTGTGCATGAGGCGACGATCTGATCAAGGAAGTGAAGGACAAGGCGATCTGAAGTCAAGGACAAGGCGCACTGCACCATGGACGAAGCAATTGAGGTCGGCTGCCAAGCCATCTATTTCTAACGCATTTCAGCCAGCGATACCCAGATGGTATTCCTGTCGAGAGACCAATCGAGGTGCTGTGGAGTTGGCTGGCCTGCACCTGCTGAGCAAGGCAGCAATTTCGTTAGCCTCCGAGAAGCTCGAGTCACGGATTTCGCTCGCCGCTCAACTTTATCGCTCAGGCCGCCGCAGTAAAAGCGTTAGCCATCAAGAACGGTGTTTCGAATAAGCAGCTCAAGTCCCAAACCCGCGAGGCTTGATGAAGGTATCGCTCATGCCAACCTGGACCTTGCGCCTGGATACCCTTCGGATCAGAGCGAGTAAGTCGGATAAGACAGCCTGCTGCAATCTCCCTCCTCGCAAAAATCGTGTAAGCTTGCTGACCGTCCGAAGTGATGTAAGCTGCGAGGATATAGGATGGTCGAGGATCCTTCTAAAGAATGCTGACTACGCCAACCTGTTTGGTGGAGTTAGAGGAATTAACTCCGTGTCGCTCACACATACATCGTAGGCCTCTCTCTGTAGCACTTGTTACATGGAGGTGCTGAACAAAATCCTTTCCTCTGGTGTAGACTTTTAAATTAATAGATTGCGAGAGTCCTTGACTAAATGAGCTCTGCGTAACAAGATATCCGAAGGATTGTTTAATAAACTAACCAACCTAAGCTATGTGGGGCAACAGCAGCTCATCGGAATCGCTCCGGGCGAGACTTGAACCCTCAGTGGAACGCTTGATCTTCGTGGGCCTTACCAGGGGCAACAGCAGCTCATGCTAATTGCAATTATTACAAGTTCCCCTTGTCGTTCGCCAATGTATGATGGCAGAACTTGCATATGCAGGTGGAAGGCCAGCCGGAAGAGGTGCGACCAGGCTCCGCCCGCCGTGTGGCTCGGACTCAAGCGCTTGAACTCGTAGCGAAACGCCACGAGGTGCGCGCGCGTCTTGGTCGACAGGCCCGCGAAGCCAAACTAATGTGGGCCACATAGATTTGTACTAGTATAAAGTATTGCCCGAAGTATTAATACAATCTGTATTAATACTGATACCTGTTTTCCATACGAAAGTATTGTATAGCCGATATTTATACTAGACCTCCAGTAGGGCCAGTAATACTAATACCGTGATTTGGTCGATTATCCTAACCTCTGGGCAGGACGTCCAAAACAGCTCCATAGCCCAGAAACAGGTCTCCCCCTCGGCACGCCACCAACTCCAGCGCATTACCGAATTTGAGATTTCCTAGAGCAGAGCTTTCTCCTAAATGACACCCACACATAGCCAATCATATTAAGCCGTTCATCCAGCTCGATACTCGAGATCTCCTAGATGACAGCACCTAATGCACCAAAACAGTACCGAAAAAGCCAGTCATTTTGCAAAGAGCGAGCAGGATGCCGCGATCCCCCGGCCAGCGCCAAGGCAGGGCGCGGACTTCCGGCACGGGGAAGGCCCCAAGAAGTTCCAGCGAGTGGCGGTGTCCTACAGCTTTAAGCTGGAGGTGATCCAGTTCTATGAAGAGCCTAACACCATGTCTGCAACTGTGAAGAAGTTCTTTCCTATGCTTTCTCTAGCTAAGCAAAGAGTGAAAAAGCGCCAAATCTACTCGTGGGTCAAGCAGCGTGACTTCATAGCGAAGCAATGTGAGTCGGGTGCAGCGGCTCACCTCAACGCTCGTTCACTGGGTGCGGGGGTGACGTTGCCCCCGGAGGTAGAGGAACAGCTTGTTCGCTGGATCAACTCTCTCCGCGGCGAAGGCATAATGCTTCGGTTGACCCTGCTCGCGATATTGACACACTGACGGCCGACGAGGCACTGACGGCCGACGAGGCAATGACGGCCGACGAGGGAGAAGCTTAGATAATTGCATGAATACACGTACATCGTTGCATTTGCATTGATCAGATTGTTTTATCCGCGCTTACCCTGTACATCTCGTGTACACCTACAAGAGGACAACTTCAAACTTCCTGGGGTATCATGTAGGAAATCTCAAAGTCGGTACAGATGAGTGAGTCCCTATTGCAGGGGCAAGCTCTCGCTCCACCCACTTGACCACCTCCAAATGTTCGCAATGATAGGCTGGTGGGTTCCTGTATATTATAATAGATATCATTGAGTGAGAACCGCTAGCGGGCCCGTACTGGTTGCCGTCAGGGAGTGAGCAGATGATGGGGTACTCGGCGTGAATACGGGCATTAGAAGCTCGCCGTCGATACCATTTGCTCGGGTGTACAGTACCGACACCCCGAGTCGACGTTGCTTGTTTGTATTGAATCACACTGATGGAGAACGCAAGACAAAACTATTATCAAGATACCAAGAGAGCGTGCCGCACGTCGTGGCGATCACAGACGTTCCCAAAACCCAAACTTCAAGGCCGGCAACGCTCCATGGTCTTCATTTATTTATTTATTCATTAATTCATCTTTTTCAATTCACGACGACGTTTTAGTAGGAGAATAGGACGTCGACGTTGAGGAGTAATAGGCGTCTCCATCCCAATCTGCCGACGTCTTTGTAAAGGACGCGGCGCTGGCATGCGACGGCTGCTGCGCTTCCTGAAGATCAGCTAGAGCAATATCCGCAGCGTTCTGGTTGCCGACAAACGCGATGCAGCGAGGACAAAGCATCAGCTTCTGCTCGTACATGCCCGACTCGCTGCGGACGATGAGCTTTAGCTGGCAATTCGGGCGACAACTGGAGCTGCCGCAGAGCCACCGCTCGCAGAACTCGCACTGGTTCTCCACTGACTGCTTAGTGACACATGCACTCCGGAACTTGAGCGACGGCACTGCACAGCCAGCGCAACTGAACGAATCCTCCGCGTCTTGAGGCTCAGGCTCATCAGACTGGAGCTCTCGAATCAGCGCCTTCTTGTTCCTCACACACCACCGCAGCTTCTTCATCTCGACACAGCGCGGGACGAACTTCCAGAACGCCACCACCGCTCGACACAGCGTCCCCTGCTTGGCGGAGTCGGCCAAGCGGTTCTTTGAGTCCAGGATGAGTTTGTTGTACACCCCAACCGTCCCATCGGGTTGCTCCCAGAAGAGTCGGGCCTGGAGGATCCGCCCTCTCAGCATCGACGCGCGCTGTGGGTCCTTGCACCGCACCGTGACGGACTGCACCATTTCGTAGCCGTAACATCTCCCCGAGTCCGAGACCGCCTTACCCGTGGCCACAGCGAGCACCATCTCCTGAGGCCCCACGAACATAGTGAAGGGCCAGTTGTGAGTATTGACGAACCGCGACACGGCGAGGAACCGGAAGGGCGCGTCTTTCGTGGGCTTCTCGATGGGAACGAACTGGCAGTTCCTCTCTGGTCGGCGGTCCATGATAAAGCTCCGCAGTCGCTGGGTCGCGATGTTCGGGGTCACCAACGCCAGCAGCACGTCATCGAGCGAGCACTTCAACTGCCCCACAGCCGTCACCGCCACGGGGTGCTCCCAGTCCGCGCGCCGCATCATCGGGAGCCACGCCGAGTTGGCGTTGCGGTCGGCATACATGGTGACGTCTGGATGGGACTGGAGCTTCCTCCAGTGCCTCCGGTCCAGCTTCGCATGGTCCGCGCCGTGAGTTAGATCCAGCTCCTCGCAGTCGTGCAGAGCCCGCTCCAGCAGCTTCGAGGTCAGGTCTTGGCAGCGCCTACGGTCGTCTCCAGACAGCTCCATTGCTTTATTCTTTCCTTTTGGTTGGACGACCGACCTCCTTCGAGTGCTGGCTGCGCTGCTTGGGTGTTTGTTGGACGCGGCGGAAAAGGTGAAGTGCGTTCTCGCGCGTTGAGGGGGATCCGTCGCCGAGATTTGTTTCGCTTTGGATCGCTTGGTCGTGAACTTACTGGGGGCTTATCCTCCGCGCCAGTAAATTTGTGTGCAGCCTGCGCGGCGCAGGTGGCCACGAACCTCGTGAACCTCATTGCGCCCTTTCTGCGTGGGGGGGGGTGAAAGGCGCTCGAGATGAACATCTCCATCCATCCAAACGGTTCCTGCTCCGTTTGCTGCTGCGTGTTGTAAGGCAAATCTTGGGAGTTTGAGAGCCGCATTGTCCAGCGGCGAAGCCCAGTGTTCGGCTGCCAGGGTGAGCTGCCTTACCACCGGCTTGGCGTTATAATAGTTTGGAGGTTTCGTCTCAGGTCAAAGCTCCGTCGAGAAAAGCTCTCGCGCTCTCTCTCTTTCTCTCTCATGTTGTTCTGTTGGCAACTCTTGTTGTTCGCTGCGGGTGGCGGTGTCGAAGTTGCCGTGTTGACGATCCGATCTTGGCCGGAAAGTGGTAATCAGACAGACTGCAACTTGGAAACTTCAACTCCTCGGCGGGAAACTACATGTATTGTTTGTCCACTTTGAGGCTTTTGAGTGCAAAATACATATCCCTAAAAATTTCGTGTCGAACGCAATTCATCTTATCAATTCCTTACCATAGCATAACATAAATTAACATCCTCTCCTTATCTCAACAACTCCGAGCGCGCTACATTCGCTGCGCTCTGGTCCCGCACGAGGGCCATACAACGCGGACACACGGCAAGATCCTTCTGGAAAATGCTGGATTCGTTCCGAACCACCGCTGTGATCTGACAAGTCGAGCGACAGGAAGACTTGGAGCAGAGCCACACGTCGCACAGTTCGCATCGGTTCTCGTTCTTCTTCTTGTCTTGAGGCTTCAGTGTGCTGATGGCACACCCGCCGCACTTGACCGGACCCGTGACTTGACCCTGCCGCTGGATGTCACGGACTAGCGCCTTCCTGCGCTTGAGACACCAGCGCAGCTTCTTGGTCTCCACCGAGCGCGGGATGAACTTCCAGAAGCGCATCACGCCTCGACACAGCATCGCGAGCTTCACGGACTCGGGCAGTCGCGCCCGGATGTCCACGATGAGCTTGCTGTACATCCCCACGGAGCCGTCGGGCTGCTCCCAGAACACGCGCGTCTCGACGAATTGAGTGCGCGTCATGAGCGAGTTCTTGAACAGCGGGACGGACAAAATGATCTCGTAGCCGAAGCGTCTCCCGTTCGCGTTCACCACTTCGCCCGTGGCGAGCGCCAATACCATCTCTCGAGGGTCCACGAACATGGTGAGCGGCCAGTGCTGCGTGTTCACGAACTGCGCCACCCCAAGGAACTCGAACGGAGACGTCTGGGTGGGGGTCACGATAGGCATCAGCTGGAGATTCGTCTCGGGCTTGCGACCCATCAACACGCCTCGCAGCTTGATCGTGGCTAGGTTGGGGATACCAAGGCGAGCAGCACATCGTCCAGCGAGCTCTTGATCTCCCCGACTGTCGTCACGGCAACGGGCTGCTCCCAGTCGTCGCGGTTCATCACTGGGAGCCAAGCGGAGCCTGGACTGCGGTCACTGTACAGCGTCACATCAGGATGAGACTGGAGCGTCTTCCAGCGTCGAGAGTTGAGGTCTGAGTGGGCGGTAGAGTCCAAGCCAAACTCGTCGCATTCGTACAGCGTTCGGTCGAGGAGTTGCGTGGTGAGGTCGCGACAGAGCTCCTGGTCGTTGAGCGATAACTCCATCAGCATTGCGTTGCGTTGCGTCGAGCTGGCGGAAGGCAAAGTGGCTCCTCCGAGTCGCTTTCAGGAAGACTCAGTCCCCGTGCATGTACACATGTACAGCTGGATAGTGTCCAGGGGATTGGGGGGCGAGCAGAGAAGAGCTATGATTCGGAGCCTCCGAAGCCACGCGATCGTCAACTTGATGGCCAAAAGATTTCGTGTTGGCCGTGAACCGCCAAGTCAAGGGCGTGTCGAGCTCATCTTTTCTGCTAAGACTCTAAGGAAAGACAAAGGCAATGATGGTTGTAACCGAATGTTGTCAACGCAGCGTGCATGGCTCACAGTTGGTACCTACTGTTCGTTACCGTACAGTGAGCTTCGAGGAGACCTATCCATTCATCCAGCTTGGAACGGCACCGTGGGCAGTCGCGCACGTGCGGTGCCGCATACCAGTTGGCGAAATGCGGATGTTACCACCGGATCTATGTTGATCGACGCCATGACTCACCACTTTGCTTGCACTGTAATAGGGACCTGGCCTCTTCAAGCCAAGCGAAGCAGAAAAACAAAGGCAAACGCCCTCACTTCAGCGGCAGTGAAGTCACTTCACTGCCGCTGAAGTTGTTCCAGCGAGGGAAGGAAGCAGCTTACCTGGTAACTGTAGGAGAAGCAGGATAGGATAAGAACCGCGGTACACGCGAATTGGTATCTGCCTGTACACTTCGCACGGTCCCTCCCTAGTAGGGAGCCCATACCTAACATTGAAAAGTTCTTATCGTTGACCGGACAATGACCAGCCACACTTTGGAAAGGAGAGCGGGGAGGGGGTGGCTAACCTTTAGTATTACCACTACCTATATATATATATATGTAGGTATGCAGTGCATGCAAGTGTGGTGGCCAGTCTGCGAGATGTTTTGCAAACAAAAAGTGTTGACTTCATTTCATCAAGGGGTTTTCATTCATCCAGGCTCCAGAATTTGAGACTCCCGTTTGCTGCGACAAGATAAGAATGCACTGCACTGTACACACTTAGAAAAGAGCGAGGTGAATGGGGCTTGAATAGGTTTGTCAGTTAATGGCGAGGCCCTGGGCTTCGTCTTGGACAAACTCGAAGGCCACAGTGTGAATAATTTGTTTGGGATTCATCCCCCTCCGCACTTACACCGGGATTACTCAAGCGGTCGTGAGCGGGCTGTGACACTCAGTTAGCCTTCATGTGGTGCCTAGGAACGAGTGTACATGTACTGTGCCCGCTCGTTCGATTGCTTTGCTCTCGACCTACAGCGTGAAATGGCGTATCCTGGCGACATCCGCAGCCGTATCACCTGCTGGCCATGTCACTGCGTCAAACGCAGTCGATATATATTACAAGGATCGCGTTCGTGGTGCGACGACGACAATTCGCCGCAGCTTGCAGCAAATGATTACCATCCAGGCTTTGAGCATGGGTTTTTCCAACGAGCCCTTCCATATTAATTTGTAATCCTGCAGTCTTGGTAGCTTCCTCTCCCATGCAGCGACTTCGAGAGCACTGAAGTGGACGCAATAGGCTTTATGAACCACAACACGACGTAACTCCTTGCGCTCGTGTTCTATGGAGACTGAGGAGCATCCACAACCTTTTGGCTACATCGCGTTCATCTCCAACCAGACGGCAAGCCTTATCTCCGAGAGTCAATGCTGTTGTACTGGCACAATGAAATGATACACCAACCTGATATTTCAGACCATAACTTTAAAACTACTTCACGCATCAAGGCAAGAAGACCCGCAATAGAAAGCTTGTGAGTTCAGCATTGTAGACAACCACAACGTGTTGACTCCGCTAAGTTTTTAATTGAGATGAAGAAGCAAACGCCATCGCTGGAAAACGGTGCAAATCGTTATCGCAAAACACGTTTTGATCGCTACACCAAAGACAAAGGCACTTATACCTGTAATTCCACTGCAAATGCGCAGCTTGTACGGCAGCGCGTTATACAAGTAAGTTCTCATGAGCAATAGCTGCGCCGAGTGAACTCCACACGAGGTTCATTGTGCGGTGTTGCCACCACTCCAACGTGCATAAAATAATCATAAAAAGGTCATATTGAATTTAATACTATTCGCTTGAGTTATGTGCTTAGATAGTGCTTACTTAAAAGAGAAAACGCAGAGCTTTCCAGCAAAAAAAACTCATAAAAATCTGACAATTGGGTCATGAGCTATGGTCGTGCAAAAGTTGATGTATCATTTCACAATACGTACGAAACAATTCGTGCCACGTCGAAAGCCAAGTTGATAATACATGTATCTTAAGAATCTCGATACGGGGTGCTTAAAAGACCCTCGATTTCCTTTACGAAAAGTGTCATCGATTCTTAGAAACTGCGGTTTACTGTTTCTGGGAACATCCGCTAAGTATAAAGACAAAAAATCTAGTATTTGCAGATAGAAAAAAAAACATTTATTGGACGTTCACACTCTATCAGTCGAGGTTATACAGTAAAATGTTGTAAGAATGCTAACACGTTGAATAGCACGAGGGCTGCGTACAGATACCGTGTTGTGGTCGCCAACCGAATCGACGAAGCTCCTAGCGAGGATTCCGTCACAATCGACAACGTGTCGACTTTCTCCGCGGTAGAGTTCGTAGGCAGCGGGGATGTTGAATCCACCAGGTAATACTTGACGTATCCGTTCTTGTCGTTGACGCAGACCCCCGAGTTCAAGTTTGTGGTAGAAAGCGGGAGAATACCGTAGTAGAAGCGCAAGTTGTCGCATCCGTCGTACGACATGTACACTCCGATGGACTTGGCCTGTATATCCGCCACCACAGCCACGTATGGCCCTGTAGACCCGCTCATGCCTCCTTGAGCATGACACTCACCGTCCGCTAGAAACGCCCTGGACATCCAGAACTTCTCACAAGAGGAGTCGGCGTAGTAGTCGGCCAGCAAGTACGGAGATGCCCCGAATTCATCTTGGAAGTACCGGACTCGGTCCTCCACGCAGACGCGAATGTGATCAGACGTGTCGTTTGAGGAGCACGTTGTCTGGGTGGTGCACAACTTGTACTGCGGACTCACCATATCTGCAGAGACTAACGTGTCACAACCACCAGCAGCGTAGAATGCCCTCGTATCCAATGGGTAGTCGATGCTGTCGTTTGCGCTGGCAAATTGGGAAACTAGGAGGTAGAAGATTGCAGCAAGGGGCGCGGAAAGAGGACCGATCTTCATAGTTGCGCGCTGCTGGGCTGGGGGTGAAACTCGAGAGTGAAAGGGCGAGCCACACGTCTATATCGGAATACTGGGTGGGTAAGATCAGTGATAGAATTGCCATGTTTGCTGCGATCTCACGTATAATAAAAGCCCCCAGGCCAGAAACAGAATTGGCGATGAAGCTCATACGGGTACCAGTACTGTTGACACACTGGTACAGGAAGGAGATTGACGTTCTTATCGGCTAAGAATGGCCGCGTGCGCTGAACTGGAATGTAATCACATCGAACAGATCAACTAGACACGAGTCGAAGACACTCTGTAGCACAGTTCGTTCCGCCACTGCGAAAATGTTTCACCTTGAATAGCCGCGCGCTTCACCCGCTTACAACACTGCGCCAAGCCTTCGAAAAACTATAGGCGTCATCGCTAGCTAACCGCTGGCGATCTCGTCACGGTAACGATGCAAGTCTATCCGGGGATGATGTTTGTGTACGCCATGCACTCGGAGGAGCTCACGTCGATCTTCAGGTTGCTCTTCAACACTGTCCGCCGTCGTACTCGTTCCCGGCCGGGTACGACAAGATCTCGCCAAATCTGTTCCCTCTCTCCATCATGGAAGCGCTGCTTGTTTGCCGCCCCCGTGTGGAACGAGATCACTCAGCCTCATTCCTGTACGCTTTCTAAGTTTGGAATACATTTTTGCACTAGCGTATACACTTTCACATTAGCGTATACAATTTCGCAGTAGTGGATACAATATTACACTAGTGGGTACACTTTCGCAATAGCACACATTTGTCACTTATTTCTGTACCTGGAGCTTCTCACCCATGGCTCGCAAGAAGCGGCGCGTTGCGCGTGCGGAGGACGAGGAAGCGGCTCGGCAGAAGTTCCTGGAGGCTCTGGAGGCCCAGCGCGCCAACGCGCGCAAGCAGAGCGCCGAGAAACCCGCTGAAACGAAAGCGGCGCCTTCGCTACCAGGTTTTTACTACGACGAGAGCAGGAAGCGCTACTTCCGCTCTTGTCCGGCCTCGGAGCGCCGCCAACGCGAGCAGTTGGAGCTGAAGCAGCAGCAAGAACAAGCTGCCGAGCAAAAACCGCAAGTTAAAGTGAAATTTCGGCGTGGATATGGGGTCAAAAGTCACAACTGGGTGGACTACCTGACCCAACGCCAAAGTGACTTCAGTTGGAGTACACGAAGCCGCGACCGCCGGGAGTTGATGCCACAATTGCTGTCGGGATTCTTGGTAAGTTTTTGTTTTATTATATTAGTTAACAGATTATTTTAGACCGGTGTGGATTAGTTTTATTGAAATTTTTGTGTATGCCGGACAAGTCGTCGCAGGTGGTGGAGCCCCAGGGCGTGTGCTTCGCAGGGAGACTCACGGCGTTGGCTCTCCATCCTCGAGCTAGCAATCTCGGAGCACTGGGAGGTAAGTTGTACGATAACTTGAGCTGTTTTTTGTTAGTCAATTACTAAAGTTCTCTTTAATTGTGTTGCAGCTAGTAGTGGGCAGCTGGATATCCTAGGGTTGAGTAGGATGCCGCCTGAGCCTGGAACTGCGTCTCCGTCGCAAAGGGTCCTGCCCATCGCGAGTTTCGATATCGACGGAGTTATCACAGCGCTACAGTGGCGTCCGGTCCGAGAACTGGATTTGCTGGTGTGCAGCCTCGGGTCAGGTCAGCGGAACAGGCAGCACCCATCCGGTTGTGTGTCTTTCATGCGTGTGGGCGACCAAAGCGCTGGCGGGGGGACAGTGATGTCGAACTCACGTGGAAAGGTGCGAATATTTTTGTTTCGAATTTCACATTTGCGCTACGTGGAATTAAATTGGTTGTGGTTTGCTACTCTTTTTGAAATACCAGAGCTGGCAACTCGTCGACCCTTGGACAGCTAAATGGTTTGTTTCCTGCACCCTGCATTGCGTGAGACTTCCCCACTTTTTAACGTAGTTTTGTTGTGGTAATTTTGCATCAGGAATCCAACTACAAACGGGAGCAACTTCAGCGTCGGCTGTGGCGGGTAAGTACGTGTTTGCTAGTTACTGTCTTAGGTTGCAGTGGCATTGACCTGCCGCCCCCTTTAGAACATCGACTGCAGCGTATGTGGACGCGGTGGGGCAGGCTGGAACCATTCAACGTGCGCCAACAGGAACCATCACCAGCCATGTCCACGCTCAGAGCTTCTACAGCACGGTTAGTTATGATGTTGCATGCAGTTTGAGGTTGCTGTGATTAATCTCGCTCCGATTACAGGGCCATGTCGTGCTAAATGGTACGAAGGACGGCGGGCTGTGGGGATGGGACCTGCGTTCCCCTAGTCGAGCTTATGAATGGGAGGCGGAGGTGGCGGCGGGCCAGCCCGGAGGCTCTGTCCTAGACATCCACGTTCTGGAGGACTGTTGCAAGGCTGTGGTACAGCGATCGAATGGAGAACTGCGACTGCTGGACCTTCGCAACTGCAAGCCGGTGGTGGAGTTCGTGGCGGGGCTGCCCAAGCGCTACCTGCCAAACCTTCGCTGTGCAGTGGACACTCGCGAGACTGTGGTGGTCGCTGGAGGAGACACGCAACGCCCGCAAGCGGTGAACAGCTACGAGCTGCAGCATGGCCGCTGTGTGGCATCAGTGGAAGTGAAGACCGCAAGGAATTCGAGTGTGAGTGAGAAGCGCTCGACGCTGGTGCAGCAGGTTCAGCTCAAGTCCGGCCTCTATGACACTCGCTACGCAGACACCCCCGAGATCTGGGCGCTGTCTCGCAATGAGCTCTACATCTGCAGCGGCCGAACGAACGATCCGATTGAATGAAGAATTAGCGAGCTAGGCAAAGCAAATGAACCGACCTCATGGAGCCCATTTTGGGTATTACTCTTCTTCCGCTGGAGGCGACGGGTCTTCCAGCAAGTCAGGCTGCTCCACAGGAACTTCACAGCGCAAGGTCGGCTTGCCCTCTCCATCAGCGCTGTCTTCACCCAAGCCCACGCCACTGCCAGCCTGCAGCCGCTGAGGTGGAAGCTGGAACGGCTCCGAGAGGAACTTGACGCCGTGGCCCACGTACACGTTCAAAAACTTCTTGCCGACCGCGATGCTGACAGCCCCGGCCACACGAGACTGCGTACGATCGCCACTTCCCCACTGCTGGCATTATTGTCGCTGGCAAACGATCCACACGCCATGACAAGGGTTTGTCCTCGCTCAAGGCGCGGAGAGGTGGTGCGAACTCTTCTCCCTCACGTGGCTCCTCCTCTCCGTCCGCGTTGGTCAGAGGAGGCATTGACGTCATTCGACCGTAGCGAGCGTTGATCTCCTTCGTGAAGTGCGTCCAGCTTCCCAAGTCCACTAAGTCAGCGGCTGCCTTGATCTCTGGTTCTTCAGCTGGGGCAATGTCGCCTTCTTCCGTCACCTGGAAGTACCCAGCGGGGCACAGCACCGTGCCAGCAGAGATGCGAGCAATCTGCGCGCGTAGGTAGTTCTTCTCCAAGCCGGGGAATGGCGGGTGTCCAAGAACAGGAGCATCCAGGTCTCCACGCACATAACGACGCAGTTGTCGTGCTGCCAAAATCTGCTCGCGACGCACTGGAGGCAGTTGGACCCACTGGTATGCTCCATTGTCCTTCATCACCCAGTACGTGAGCTTGTTCGCCCCCGTGGCCCCTTCCTCAGCTTCTTGGTCCTCCGGTTCATATGGGGTAGGCAACTCGCCCTCAGCGACGTAGTAGTCGGCCCCACGCCCAAGTAACTTTCCCCAGAAGCGCATGTTCACGGTGCCATTCGTCTGAGCTAGACGCTGCAGTGCCAGCGACAGTCGGAAGGTTTCACCCTTGGAAAACCCGAGCCCGGCCCACTCGAACATGTTTGCTTCGTCCAGCAGATCGGCCACGCCAGTAGCAGGTTCTGGAGGAGCTTCCTCCTCCGGCTTGAGCTTCAGTAGCTCCAGTGCTACATTGCACCAGTTCTCTTGATGTGCTAGCTGCAAAGATAAAAGGTAGCTTAGATACACTTGAATTGCGCTCCTATTAAACAACATAATTCGACGTACCGCTTGCTTCTTGAAGCTCGACAACTGCGTGCCAGCATCCACGATCGGCGGCTGTTGGGGCGCGAGATAGCGCTGCTGCTTGACCAACGCGGAGATATTTTCGAAGGTCTCATGCAGATTCTCCGGGCGCTCGACGATGATCTTGAGCAGCACGTCTCCCAGGTGGTCGTACAGGTTCGTCCCGTCGGCCGACTCCTTCTTCAAGAAGGCCTTAGCTTCCTCCAGCGTCGTCATAGCTTCCGTCCTGTAGATATGTGCAATAACGCTATTCAAGAGACACAAGCCGCCGCCTTTGAAGCGTCGCGAGACTCCGTGAAGCGACCTCTGACCGAGCCGCCGCACACGGAGTCTCGTATTGAAAGGATTCAACTGCGACCCTGGCCCTTCGACAAAATACCAATGGCTAGCTGGGTCACGCGTTAAATAGCAGATTAGATAGTGAGTTAGTGGTAGCCCGCGGACCCGACGCCCTCCCACGCCATGGTGCTGAAGCCTTCGCCCAAATCTAGGCCCGAGTCGTCGTAGTGGTTAATGCCTGGAGAAGACGTCGTCGCTGAACTGGCCCGCCGCCCTGTTGCTGGAGATTTTCTTGCACGCTTGCTTCTCGGTGCCTTTGCTGCCTTTGTACCAGCTGACGAAGCTGCATAAAGGACGTTAGTTCGGAGGCGTTACTGCATTTACCGCATCATCTTACCTCGTCGTGGGGCACCTGCTGCCTTCCGCTTCTTGCTGCCCCGAGCCGCCTTGCCGCCACGCGACGGGGGTGTCAACGGTTCACCTGCCGCCTTGCGAGCCGCATTTCGCTTGCGCTTCCGTGACTCGGCTGTTCTTGTAGCGAGGCGATCAGCGTAGAACTTACGGGACCTGATGACAATGGTAAGGATACAGAACAGCGTTAATCGGGGTAAGATGGTGCGCCTCCAATACAGAACCACATTCCCGGCATACCGTTGCCCCGCAAACATTTTACTGTAGTTGATGCGGCATCCGTAGTCGCTGCGGAGATCTTCCATACACACAAAGTGTTTAAACTCTTTCAACTCCGCTCGCACAGTCGCTGGGCGTGTGTTGCTCAAAGACATCATGGCCTGAAAGAAGCAACAAAACGAGGTGTTAGCTTCGGGTCGAAAGCAGTAAATAACATGGTGCATACTTTACCTCGTTGTCGGAGATGTCCTCTACGAAGTCAGGGTCCGGGTCGGCAACTTCATCTTGTGCATCGTAAGTGTCGTATTGCGACAAATCTGCGTACGGATTATTGAGATCACTGCATGGCACCACAAGTAAAACCAATCAGTGCATGAGCCCCGCAACAGCGACATAACAAACTCTAGGTTGACGTACCCGTCATCGATCGAGTAGCTGTGGCTGCGAGCTGGTGGACTGGAAGACAGGTCGACGAAATGGTCGTCTGGAGTATCGCCTATTGTTGTCAATATCATCATCAATAACTCATAGGCAAGTACAACATGGCAAGGCACCACTTACCTGGCTGCAGCGTTGTCTCACAAATCATACACTCTTTGCTCCCCGGTGGGTTCAAATTCGTGCACACAGGACACTCGACATCCTTCCCCGCTGGTTTCTTCTGCTCATCTTCACGAGACCGATCACAAACTTCGCATCGAGTGGTGCCAGGGGCGTTGAATGTCGTGCAAACCCTACATTTCCACCTCTCGTCCGACGGCCCATTCAAAGTCGGAGCATTTTTCCTCCTGTCAGTGAAGCAGGCGTCGCATTCCGTACGCTCCGGCGAATTGAGGTTCGTGCAGATATGACACGCCCATTTCAAGTCCGATCCCGTTGCGTTTGTCGACTCCGGTGTACGCGGGACGTCCCTGTATCTACTGCAGCTGCAGCTTGTGCACTGCATCGCGCTCTGAGCATTGAGGCTCGTGCATGTCTGGCAGACCCATTTATCTTCCCACGAATCGTCCTTGCTTCTCCTCAGCTGCTTGGGCCCCTCCTCTTCATCATCTGAATCACTCAGATCCAGCCCTGCACTCGCCAGCTTCTCCTCAATCTGGGGCTCCTCAATGAGCACTTTACTCGCCGGCACGAAGCCAGGATACTTGGGAGGAGACGCAACCGGCACCACATCGTCGTCACCGTCAAGTTCCACGCAATCCTCTCGTCTCTTCGTCTCATCAATTGCACTATCATCCTCCGCCACGTCTTCCACCACTGGAGCGGCAAATATCGAGGCTCCCGACCCCAGGAGATTGAAGCACGGCTCCATAGCCGCGTCCTCCTCCTCTGCCTCATCTTCCTCCTCCTGCTGCTTCTCCTCCTCCACCACCACCTGCATGGCCATTGGCTCCACAGCAGCAGAACTCTTTTGTACTACATCTGCAACCTTCAGTTCTTGCTCCGCGTCTCTCTCCGTAGCGTCAAAGCCTGTAGCCTGTTCTGCAGTCCCTGTCTCAATCCTGCGGCTCTCCTGCTCGCTCTCTCGCTCCACAACTCCAAATCGACGCCAACTTCCGCGTCTTCTGTTCACCATGAGTCTGGGCTCTTGTCTCCACGCAGTAGCGGAGCTGGAATCGCCGTGGGGGCGCACTGAGGAGCTGAAAAAGACGCCTGATGCTGGACGATATACAGGCTGCACGTCGGAGCCTGTAGCGGTGGATGCAGGAGGTTCTGGAGGCTGAGAATTCTTGAGCATATGCGTCGGTGGACGCTCATTGTCGCAAGCTTGGCAGCGGTCGTCGTCCGCGCTGTTGAGCAGCGTGCACAGCGGGCAACTCCAGTCCTCGCGCATCTCCTGCTGCCGGGTCCGCGCCATTTTCAAAACTGGTGCAATTATCACCCGCGGAAAAATACGTCATATTGATTGGCTAAAACTAGATAGATGAATCCATTTGGATTGGATGAAAACAGGTTCACTTTGAAACTTACTGAACCTACTCACTTGACTACTCACTCACTAGAATACTAATAATTATGCTGCATCGTAGGAGGTAGCCATCTCTCATGCGTCTTGAAGCCATTCGTGCTTCAACAGCTCCGTTGCAGTGGCTCGCGACTCCGGCGAGATGTCCAACATGCTTTGCACGAAGCTCTTGGCCGCTGGAGACACTTGGCTCCATTGCGGCTGGTCGTACCACAGAGCACCCAGACTAATGAGCTTGAACAGCTCCGTGTCGTTCTTGGCCTCGTCGAACGGCACCGCGCCGCTGAGCATCATGTAGGCCATGATACCCGTGCTCCAGATGTCGGCCGGGGTGCCATGCAGACGGCCCGACACGAGCTCGGGGCTCAGATACTGCGGGGTTCCGCACATGGTCTGCAGACGGCGATTGGCCAGCTGCAGCTCCTCCGAGAGGCCAAAGTCCGCGAGCTTTGCCGTCAAATTCCCGTCCTCACCCTCGGTGAGCATGACGTTCTCCGCCTTGATGTCACGGTGCACCTGGCCCATGGCGTGGCAGTACTCGAGAGCAGACAGGGTCTGCTTGAGGATCCGCTTGGCGATGTGCTCCGGGACGACTTTGTGCTCGTCCAGCATCTTGCGCACACTGCCGCGGTTGCAGTACTCGAGCACGAGCAGGTACTTGCCGTCCTCGTTGTAGAAGCCGTGGTGCGAGATGATGTTCGGGTGCTTGAGGCGGTTGAGCGCGCCCACCTCGGCGATGAGAGTCTCGCCTCCTTCCTCGGTCAGCGCGTCGTCGTCCTTGATGGATTTGACCGCGACGGTCTCGCCGGTGTCTCGGTGGGTGGCCTTGAAGACCGTGGAGAACTTGCCGGAGCCGAGCTCCGGGCCGAGCTCGTACGTGTCTTTGAAGTCGGCCACGACGTCTTCAGCTTCCTGCTCCTTCTCCATCTCGTGCACTACTCTGGAGGCGGCGACGGCGTGGTCACTCATGGAGTTGACGAACCGGTGGATGAGGCCCTGGCCCTCCTCGTGCGGGAAGGACCAGGACGTCAAGTTCTCGTCCACCTCAACGCAGTTGTCGATCCCGGTGATGCGCAGCACCTTCTCCATGTCCTGGTCGCTCACGTGCGAGCCGCGCACCGTGGCCCACGAGCGCGGCGGCAGCACGCCCTTGGGCAGGCCGGCCTTCTCCAGATAGCTCTGCGGCATCATGCGGATGACTTTGGCGCCGGGGCACAGCAGCTCCTCGACCTGCTGGGCCGGCAGGTCCCCATGAGGCTCACGTAGAGCGTGTGCGCGTTGGTGGCCTGCGTGGCCAGCGCCTGGCGCACGTCGGTGCCCAGGAACACGAGGTCGCAGTCGGCCAGCACGTCCTGGTTGGCCGCCGTGGTGGTGAAGCCCAGGCCGTGGAACACGCGGCGCCGCTCCTCGGACGGGTCCGCGGCCAGCAGAGTGGACACGAGGCGCTGCTTCTTGTAGCTGAACTTGCGCTGCGGCGCCACGTTCTTGACCAGCTCGCGGGCCACGCGCTCGGCCAAGCGGCCGGAGCCGATGAAGCCCACGCTGACGACGGGCATTGATATTAGAGGCAGGAGCTGCAACGGAACGCGGCTTGGGCTCGTGGACGCCGAATGGAAAGTGGAGCAGCAAGGAGGAGGAGGAGGAGGAGGAGGAGGAGCGGACGCGCAGGGTCTGTCGGTTGTTGCAGTGCACCGCTCTTATGCTTGGGTGTGCATGGACGAGCCTGTGGCTGCACTTTTGATGGCCATTATCACTCACTGGAGGGTTGGGAGCCGTTATTACGGTTTCCCGAAGGTGTGGTGTATATAGTTGGCTAGATTCTCGAGAGTGATAATGTTGGGGGTTTTCGGGACTGTCTACCCCGGATAAGGCTTCAAGCGTGAGATTCCGAGTGAGCCAGCCATCCTACGCATGCGAAGGTGAGCCAGCCAGCGCTGCCGAGAAAGATACCCACTGCAGGCGGTCTCTCGCTGGCCGTTGCCAACGCTGCAGGCGCCGTTGCTGCCGGTTTGCTAATGACAGCGACGGCGAGATTCGACCAGCCGCGACAGGCAAATCGCAGGCGGTTGGCGCATTTTAATTTCGATGCTTTTCACGCAGCAAACCAGGCCGCTTGGAGAGCTCGGCGTGGCGTCTAAACTCGCTGCTGCCTGGTGACTGCCAAAGCCTTTGGCCCAAAGGCAAGTCAGGCTGGTGCAAACGTCGCGCGTGCAGTTGCATCGCACCGGTACAGTCTGTACTACAGGGGCCGATTGGAAGCGGGCGGGGATTAGACTCAACTTCCAGTTGCGAGCGTACGGAGCCCCATTTGGCCCGCGATTTGTGCCCGCGATTGGCCAGCCGGACGCTACTCGCCGCGCGTCATGGACTATTCCAAGTCTCAGCAGTACCCTAGAGACCAGATACCGTTTCGGACGAGCATGACGAGCGGGCAATCAAGGGCAATGCTTGGTCGAGATTGCACCTTGTCACATGCGCCCGCGCGAGTGGCAGCGCGCGTCTCTGCGGCCGCCGTGCAAGCGCTTGGCCCGCGCTTCGTCTATGGTCTAGGGCCGGGATCCACGGATATCGCCGGCCAAAATGGGGGTCATGTACCTGTACCTGTATTCCTGCCTCTATTGCTTTACGACGCGTCCGACATGGGACGCTAACGAATCTCCTCCGACTTCTTCTGCTTGGAGCGTGGGCCCCGGATTGTTAAACAACTGTTCGCAAGTTGAAGGCGCAGCAAGTTCAACGAGCGGGTGAGCCGGCCGGTCCGGTCCGTCGCATGGCTACTCAGAGCTCAGGGCTCGGCAGCAGGGGCGTCGTCCTTGGGCTTCATGGCCGGGAACATGATGACCTCCTACAGCAAGTAAGCACGAGAGTAAGCGTAAAGAACGAAAACAGTAGAGGACTCAAGTTGACCAACGTACCCGGATGTGGGGCTTGCCCGACAGCAGCATGACCAGGCGGTCGATGCCGATGCCGAAACCGCCCGTGGGCGGCAGGCCGTACTCGAGCGCCGTGCAGAACTCGTCGTCCTTGCCGTGCGCCTCGCTGTCGCCGCGCTGCTGGTCCGCCTGCTGGGCCGCGAACCGCCGACGCTGGTCGAACGGGTCGTTGAGCTCCGTGTACGCGTTGCACAGCTCCTTGCCCGCCACGAAGAGCTCGAAGCGCTCGGTCACGCCCTGCTGCTCGCGGTGGGCCTTGGCCAGCGGGCTCATGCACGTCGGGTGGTTGTACAGGAACGTCGGGTTCACGCACTTGGGCTCGACGAAGTGGCCGATGAGCTTGTCCACCAGACGCGTGCACGTGTGCGGCTTGGCGCAGTCCACGTTGTGGCGCTCGCACAGCTCCAGCAGTGCCGGGATCGAGTCTGCAGCATGAAACAAAAGGTCATAGTGAGTACACCACAACAACAATGCCTACCTACATACTTGCAGTCGCACCTGGAGAGTTGACGTCGGGCAGCTTCTCTCCAAGGCACTCCTCGAGCGTCTCGAGGATCGGGAGTCGCTTGAAGGGCGGCGTGAAGTCGATCTCCACCATGGCGGGCTCGTCTCCAGCGGCATCTCCTCCTTCTTCTTCCGCTGCCTCCTCCATCGGATACTGGACCTTGTACGACCCCGTCACATCCTTGGCAATCCCCGAGATCATCTCCTCCGCCGTGTCCATCAACGTGTTGTAGTCCGCGTACGCCTGGTAGAACTCGCAAATGGTGAACTCCGGGTTGTGCGTCGCGTCGATGCCTTCGTTGCGGAAGACCTTGCCGATCTCGAACACGCGGTCGAAGCCGCCGATGACCAACTGCTTCAGGAACAGCTCGGGCGCAATACGCAGGTACAGGTCCTTCCCCAGCGCCCGTGAGTTGGTCACGAACGGCTGTGCAGCCGCACCACCCGCCGCGGAGAACAGCATCGGTGTCTCCACCTCCATGAAGTTACGGTCCTCCAGGTATCTCCTAATCCCTCGCACCACCTTCGCACGCGTCTCGAAAATCGGACGCACTCCAGGGTTCGTGAGCAGGTCCAGGTACTTCTTGCGGAAGCGGATCTCCTACCAATATCAAATTCAAAGCCAACCACCGGGTCAACCACCAAGTCCAACAAGATGACCTAGATCGAAGTCACTCACCGGCTCCTTGATGCCGTATTTACTGTTCGGGAAGGGCTGGATGCAAGGCGCCAGCACTTCCAACTGCCTCGGGATGATACTCAGCTCTCCCTTGCCCGACTTGCCCGGGAACCCCTTCACACCGATGATGTCGCCACGACGCAGACTCTCGTGCAGCGCCCTGAACTCCATCTTCACTGCCTCATTGTCTCCCGTAGCAGCAGCTTCGTCTCCTCGACCTTCGAAGTGCTTCACCTCGGACAGAACTTGCACCGTGTGGCCGTCGCTCTGCAGATCCAGAAACACGAGGTTCTTGCTAGCGTGACGGATCGCCACAATGCGTCCTGCCACCCATGCAATAAGTAAACATTATGATATTGCATCGCATTTTGGTGCAAGTATTGTACCTGCCAATGCGACGCTCTTCTCCGTGCAACGAGCTTTCGGCTCGAGCGAGTCGAACTTGCTCTGGTATTCCTGCAATGACATGGTCACAGGGAAGAAGTGCGGGTACTGCTGGAACTTGGGCACGCCCTGGAACCGCTCCATGGCCTCGGTCACCGACGCCGAAGGTGCCGCCGTCGATAGCAGCCGCCGCGCCGAGGCGCCATGGCGCAGCCACACATTGCGCAGCATCATTGCAAATTGCAAATTGCAATTGATTCATACGAAAATGGGATAAAATTGGTATGACTTTAGAGAGTGTCATGCACTTAGAGCGTTAGTATGGGTGGGTCACGTAGAATTGTCCTTAAACTGACTGGATACGGTAAAAGACAACTTCAACTTACGCTGTTATGAAGTCCGTGATCCGAAGATCGTTACAAGTAGTCGCAAGCATTTGCACTAGTGCGGGCAGCTGTGCTCGTATCGAGCAAAACGAGTACGACGCCAGTGAATACAGAGGATTATCTTCGAAAGAGCTGGTGGCCAACCTTGGTATCCAAAGCTGCGAGATTAGGCGCTGAAGGAGGTGGGCGCACACCAAAAGTGGCTTTTGTACTTTTTTAAAAGTACAAACTTAGGCTAAGTACCTAGAAATGGACAATCGTTTTATCTATTCAGACATACATGTAATAGACCCATTATACTGTACACGGACGCCCCACACTCGAAACTCACGCTCTGGCAACACCGTACATGTATATGAAAATAGCGAAGCCAGAAAACTAGATCTCCGCCATCTCCAGTACTGAGGGAAGCTGATAGCGGTACTATAATAAGATTGACGATAACTTAGCACTTGGCACAATTATCACTTTTGAGCCAACCTGACGAAAAACTGATGGCAGGTTTCATGCGATTGCGCTGCGTCCGTGGTCTATGAATATACCTTTTTCCTACACTTTGTCGGGCTGATACCAGCTAGCAGATCGACCAGCAGCAGCTGCCGAGTCAGGCGTACACAAGTTCGTGCTCTAACAGCTTCCGGGTGGAACGCAGCAAGATGCCGCATATTCGTTCGATGCGGTCTGCCCGAAGTGTCAGTAGGTTCATTACAGCTCCAAGGAGAAGACAATCCAGCGTCTACTACGTTGATGGCAAGTACGTCGACAAGCGCAAAGCACTGCGTGAAGAGACGACCCCCTTCACAGCGAAGAGAATACTGCTCTCTGTGTGGGTCTGTGTCGGGCTGGTACCATTACTCCTCCAGGTCAGAAGTTACATCAAGTTCATGACACCGCACAAGATCACCGAGGACTTGGTCGTCCCTGATGGTACACCGATCGGGACGACGAACCTCGAAAGCATTTGCCCAGTTGAAGGTCTCGTCATCGCGGGCGCCTGGTGGAACGTCGTGGACACTCATTACTACACTGTTCCGGACGGGCGAGTCTGTCACTTTGTCGTGCCGCAATATAATATCCATGGAGCTTATATTATCGGAACCGATAAAGTTTCTCCATTCCGGACGACTCCAGCAAGCTGCGCCAACGAGAGCTACGCGTTCCACCACTACTTCTACCACGGCAGTATCGGCTTCTATGCGTTTTACGAGGAAGCATCGGGCACGTATTGTGCGAATGACCAAGTGTCGTACGTGGAGGTGGATGGCCTCGGAACTTACGACAGCAATGGGGCAGATCTGGCGAACGATACGGGTGACACACTGTACAGAAGTTCGTACTGGTACGGTTTGTTCGGAGCGGTTTGGATTGCATATCGATCGATGCTGATGAGACGAAGCTACGTCTCGTGCAAACGATTCGGACGAAGAAGCGATATTATGCACCAGAGAATGCCGTTTAAGGAGGCGGTGGTGTACATTCAGGAGAGCTTGCGACTATCAGCACACGGAGCGAGGAATTATCACCGCGCTGCGATACTTTATCTCCTGGTGGAAGGTCTTATGAGCGACTTGTTCATGCTCATCGCACAGGACGGATTCATCGCAAAAGTGCAGTACATTTCGCTGGGCTATAACTTGTCAGGGGTGCTGTCGATGCTCTTCGAAATGGTGGAAAGCATGAACTGGTTCAGCGAAAAGAGGCGCTGCCTGCTGAAGCGCTTGGTCTTCAACTATGAGGCTGCGATGGTTGGCGAGTCCTTCTGCGCGATAGTGATGCAGTACTATCTCACATCCCTGAATCGGTCGAGCCTCAGAGAATCCAAGCCAGCAGCCGAGGCTGTTTCGTATTATGTGTGGAGCTTGGTAGGGCATGGTATTATCGTGCTGGGGATTGTCGCTGCGATCATAACCATTCGAGCTACGGGGGCCCTCATCACAGTTAGATGCATCTATGGGTCATGGAAGCCCTTGACGACACCATGCGGCGTTGATACTGCGCTGGGCGTTCGGTCGAAGATGATTCTCCTGAGTGGCTATGTATGGGAGGACGGCGAGCTGCGTTACAGCGTTGACACTCTGAAGTGCTTCGGGATGATGAGCATGGACGACGATGATGGAGTGCAGTTCCTCGTTCTCCATAAACTGCGTTGGTGGGCGATTCCTCGACAAGATATGATCGTCATCGGTGAAGTGCACGGCCACCGAGTGGAGTTCTGCCCTGAGCGACCCAGCACCGGAATTGTCAGCGTTTTCAGTAAGACGCTGGGAGGTCCGCCGGGGCGAGCGCAAGCACCGCCGCTAATTGTGAAGCACGCATTTTCTATCCAAATCGCTCCCGCCACTCGGTCTGGATAGCGTCTGTGGCTTGCGTCTCCGTCGGACTTGCCTCCTATGTCCGCATTTCACAAATAGCGCCTCTCTGGTGTAGTTTCGACCTTAAATACTACGACCTTGTTGAAGGAGCCAGCCAGTCGAAGTGACTTTCACGCGCGAATACTCTTTCAACACAAAAAGGGGTGAGCTCAAGATTGATGACCTCAAGTTTGCGTGTTATTAATGCAGCTCGGGTGCATCTCTGAGCACGGTGTCGAGACGGGCGGGATCATGAGAACGTAGACCATGCTGTCTTCGACGTGAAACCACAATCCGAGTCAACACGAACCTACGCAGGACAGTCCCGTTGAAAAAAGTGGCCAAGAATATCGGGTGCATATTTTTTAAAATAGTTTAAAAACTAAGCATAGTCACTTTTGAATTTTAACTAGCCACTCTCGACAATGCTGGTAATGTTACCTCTTCATTCTCGACTACTACATGTACTTACTAGTGTCTCACTCGTGTACTCGATGGTAAGCCCGTTTGTAAAGAGACCGCACTGTCATGCAGATTACCATTTCGATGCCGAGCAGTGCTGCTGTCCATGAGTTACGGCATGTAGGGTAATAATACCGATCCACACTGCGTTCGATGGATGAGGTTTGGCTTACCTCTTGCCTCGTCCTCATTCCAAGTGTATTCACCGGGATACAGACAAACCACTCGATGTGCCGGTGACGTATCATAGCACGCGGCAGAGGTCCGAAACTAGAGGCGAAGCTTTGGTCTGGGAGGAGAGTGCATCTTTTCTTTGTGATAAATGCATATCCTAGTACTTAAGTAAGTGCGGCGTAAATAATATAACATGAAATTGTCGGCTTTCAACGACTGACCTCCTCTATGAAAAAAATGGCGAAGTTTGTCGAGCAAATTGCATGAAACTATGAAGGTGCGCCCCGCAGGGGGCGTCGCCCCCTGCGGGGCGCGTTGTGGGTCATGCAATTACAGGGCATGACGAGACGACACACAAGTATAATTTGCACAAGAGATTCACGTGATTCAGTCAATGTAAAGGGGCGTACCAAGCGCACAAAAAGCAAGCTGTTAGCTGTTACAGTATTTCATTGACTTCGAGTAAATGTTTAGCTATGACGAGAAAATACACTGTAGCCAACTTTGAAGTAAAAACATAAGGATTACAATTCTGAACTTCAACATAAAATTTATAGAAAATGTTCACTCCAGCGTGTGGAACACACCGTGTATACCGTCGACATTCTGGAAACAACCAGCCACAAGACGTACAACGTTACTGAGTAATATTCAATCTGTTCCAACCGCTACTCTTTTTTGTTATCCCAAAACCGGTCGTACTCGGCGAGTTTCACCCAATGAATGCCTTATGTTCGATGAATTTTAGCCAATCGGAAGCCCCTCTAAACTAGGGCATTTTTCCAACCGTTCCAACCGTATTTGGTTGGAATGTTGTAAGAATATTTTTAATGTCATAAAAATGTCTATATAAATGCATATCCCATAAATATCCTTCAGTTTCCAACCCGAGTGGCCGGTACATAGTTTTTTGTTCAGAGTGAAAAGACCAGGCAGGCTAGCATGTCGATCGCATCGCTTGCTCCTGCGAACAGCAAGAAGGCCAGGACGACGGCGATCAACTCGTTCACGACGTTCCTGGCCGCGGAGAGCATGACACTTGAAGCCACCCACAGGCTCATCGATGGGGATAAAACGGGTAAGGTATTGCGTATTATACTAGACAAGTATGCATATTCGTTAGCCACCTCAGCCGAAAAGGTAAGAACAACCAATACTTGTCTAGCATATTATGGCAACGTCAAGAATTGGCTGGTAGATAAGTACCCACTACAGGGAGCGTTAGTTAAATCGCAGCTCGAAAAGATTCTATCCGGTCTGGGTAAGTACTGCACTAACCGAGAGGAGACTCGCGACGAGAAAAAAGCACCACCGTGCTCGAAACAAGACTTAGAAGCCATGGTGCACCTACTCTACTAGACGCCTGCTACAGAGAGCGAGTATCTCGACGCGGCCCTGGTCGTGATGATGTGGTATTGTGCTTTGCAGATAAAATGTCGCCCCGTTTTATGGCCTAGATCGAGGAAGGCCGGTCCACAAATCAGGGCACAAATCAGAGGGGGCAGCATGGACGATCTCGATTTATTATAGATCGGCTCGAATTGCGCTTTTGAAAACGCAAAAGCGATCGATTTGCCGTTGATCGACCTCGTTCTACTCAAATCTGCCAGGAGATCGACCTAGAGCCCTGATTTGGCTTGTCGTAGCTCGATTTGTTGGCCGGCTTAAATAGATCGATCTGTCCCTTTCTTTGACCTCGTTTTATTAAATCGACCTCGACTTATTATAAATCGAGGAGAGCTCCAAGTCAAAACGACAAAACGTTTGCAAAGCACAATACCTTTATGACTAAATCACTACCTCGAGCGGCTTAAAGTAACATGAGGTCGGACGCTGAAACAGTCGAGAAGAATCAACTATCCATCTTACCGGGTAAATTTATTTGAGTATGTATTAGCCGAGCGCCGCCGCTACGCGGCGGGAGGAATTGTGGTTAGTCGAAGTAGTGAGGGCCGCCCACCTCCGCTTCGCTCCGGTGGGATTTTATCCAGTTCCATTGTTAATATTTTCCATTGTGTTTGTTGATACAGGTTGGAATTACTATCAGCAGAGTGATGGGACTGGTATCAGCTTAAATATCGATTTCCACGTCAGATTTACTATGATTAGATGCATGTTGCAGTGTAAAACATTTTTAGTTGTACGGCGTGCCAACATAAGTTTCTCTACGTGTTTTTATTGAGTTTGTTATGCTAACGTAGCTCTCTGTTATTTAGTTTGCAACCTATCTTTCCACATTCTGTATGGAGCCCCAAAGTATGGACTTCGTTTTTCCTCTACTGAGCATAGCCCATCTTCTTAAAAGAATACCGAGCAGTTAGTAAGTATACAACGTCGTATCAGCACTCCATAATGTCTTTTGAGCTGCGGGGTGCACAAACTTCTACGTTACCTGCTTCAACACTCTTTTCTTACCGCTATTTCAGCTGATTATTTTACTACCCGGTATGCATTAGCATTTTAGCGCCCGCCTGCAGTAATAGTAGCTAAGAAAGTGAAGGTAAGAACATTGCACCGCGTAACTACAAAGTTCACGCTCACGCTATAGTAATTCTGTTTCCTACATGTATATCCGTTCAATAACATAGTTGTTGAACACGCTGCTATCGCTTACTGCACACTGCCACCGCTTACTATGTGTTGCTATCGCTAACTACGCGGTGAGCCATATCAATATCCAGGGCTCGGAAAATAAAATATAAAATTGAATTCGTTTTTTAAAAAAAACATAATGTATACATATTAGTACGCGGCGTTATATTATTTTACAACGCTCTATTTTCAAATTAGGGCGTTGTAATCAAGTTTTCAAAATTAGACATTGCAATAATATTAGTTATATATATCGTACCGTTGACTCCCATATATTTTGCAAATATTAATAAAATCATACAAATAATAGTAATAAATAAGATTTTTAGAGCCAAATTCATGGAATTCGCCAAAGACCTTGGTGTATTTGATTCGATTTTTTTCGATTCTGTAAAACACACAGATATGGTTCCGTGGTGCCAGATGAGAACTAAAGCGTAAATGTGCGAAAAAGTTACACACTTGCATAATTAATCAGTACTAGTTCTAGTATTCTAATTTATATTGTATTAAAGTAAAACAAATTGCCTTTTGTGTATGTAGGAAAAACTTGCTGAATATTTTTATTAAGCTTATGTTTATAAAAAGAATAGGGAGAGCGTTCTATTTTTATACAACGCTCTGAGCAAGGGAGTTATATTCGAAGGGCGTTCTATTCGATGAGAGCGTACTAATCAAGAATTTACGTTAATACGTTACGGCAATACCGACGACGACAATAATATATATTTCAATTATTGGATCAATATACTAGGTCTGAACGGTGTAGTGGTTTGGGAACGACCCTACCAATCTGCTACTCACGGCTTCGAGTCCCAAACCTGTTAAGATGCTGGTGCCTGTCACTAGGACTTATGGACCTGGTAAGGGTCCCCCGCCAACCAAATGAGCCGGCGACGGCACTAGACAGTCCACCAGCGGATATGGGTTTTACTCTTTTTAAGAGCAAAACCTCTAATACTCAATATTTTTCCACAAATATGATGTATAAAGATAGAAGGTATCAAACTAAAACACCTACAGCTTGTTGAGACTGGCCTGGATGTAAGAAAGAGGCCTAGATCTCCTTTTCATCGGTGTCTTGGTAGCCCATGAGGGACGTAAAGTCCCACAGGTCGCGGTTAGCGCGCAAGAAGACCAACATCTCAAAGTTCGTTGGCAGAAGGCTGGAACGGGGAGGGTTGAAAACCAGCTTGCACTGGGAGAACAGACGCTCACAGTGGTTGCTCGTGGGCGGGATCAGTCGAAGCAGGTCCATGTACTTGGTGTTGGTAGCGTGGCGCGGGCGCTTTGCGTGGCGGAGAGTTTCGGTCGCCAAATCGACCTTCTTGGGAGCTTCGCTTGGGGCAAAATCCGGGACAACGAAGCTTGAAATAGCTTCCGCTTCCGCGGCAGACAGAGCCCGGTCCGACGACAGCTTCACGACAGCACTTTCAAATACTGGGGAGTGTACAATCCTGGTCGACATACCGAGGTGCTCAGCTGTCGTCGGATACTTCACCATCACCGCATTGAAAAGGACCCGCACGTCCGCCAAGGTGCGCTCCTCAGATTGCAGCAGGACACAGACGCTGTCGAGGTCTTCAAGCTTCTTGACGAGCTGCACGATCTGACGATGCGTGCTAGGAGTAGGTCTTCAACAGCAGCTACCATCTTGATGGTGTCGCGGATCTTCACGTAGCGAGCCAGCATCTGGTAGGTGGAAGACCAGCGAGTCGCGTTGGCCTTCAGGGGCTTGTACTTAGTGTGACGTGCGAGTTCCGCCGCATTGTTGGGGAAGCGCAGATGAATCGAGAGCATCTGAACCTGGTCGATGAGGTCCTTGTAGGCTTCCAGGTACCGGCAAACCGCGAGATTGAAGCGGTGGCTAGCGCAGCCGACGAGAGGAACTCCCAGTCGCGTCGCAATCGCTTGGTTCGTCGCGCAGTTGTCCGCGACAACGAACATGAACATGCCAGTGTCCTTGGTGTAGACTGCAAGAACCGCATCGATCATTTCAATGTGCGCATCGGCAGTTTGGCCGTCCTCGGCTGACGAGATGGCAAGTAGCACGTGCTGGAGCTCCCCGTCTTGCGTGAACACACCGTAGATGGCGAGGAAGTGTAGCGTCCCAGAGGTCCAGCTGTCGAACATGATGCCAAATTGGGAGCCCATGTCGGCTGCAATTCGGTCACCCACCTTGGCAGCCACATGACGCATGTAGCGCAGCATCGTCTTCGACGAGACGGGCTTCAGCACGGCTAACGAGCGTGTCATCGGATCGCCCACCTCACTTAGCGCTTGGTTCCTGGCAATGATCCACTCCATCCACTTGTAGATCTCCATCGTGCGCTGGTCGACGAACCCATGAGCTTCGAGCGTTTGCCCGGACGCGTGCTGGCTCGCTTCGAACGTGTCGGTGTAACCGGGGTGCTTGGTGGCGAGGTGACTGATCACGTTCGTGTAGCCTGTACCAGACGCCTGCTTGCGCATCTTGCCGCACTGCTTGCAGGAGAAGAACCCGTCGCCGCAGTCCGTGTAGAAGAAGCTTGAGAGAGCGCGGGAGTTGGACATCGTAGTTTGCAAATTGAGGAATGATCAAGTTGGGACGGCTTGGAAACGGGAGTTGGTTGTGTCGTGTACCTCCAAGGACCAATCATTCTGCGAGGGTCAACCTCTTTGGCTTCTACTACTTTTTACCGCCTGGTAAAAAGTCAATATACTTATTACGGGGACAATTGTATATTTTACAGAAACCTTGCATTTCCAATAATCCGTTATTCCGTCAATGTAATACGATAATAATTATTATATTGTAATTATTTTTTCCGAGCCCTGTCAATATCGTAGCATGCATCTATATTAAACTAAGCCAACTTCGTATTGGTGTATTTATTTTAAGTCGTACGTCCAGCGTAGCTATCCTTGCCGCAGTGGACCTATTTTAATTGATAGTAGGAATTAGAAAATAGCCAAGTGCCGCAGCTGCTGTAATTTGTCCACTCCTAAAGCATTATAGTAGGCCTAAGCTGAGGATACACTTCAGACTCGCCTTGCAATGCAATTTTAATTTCGCATGTCAATGCGGACCTGCGTACATAATAACAGCCCCAGTTTAAGTAAAATATCTACTATTTTCAGAACAGGCTATCCTACCGACATGCAGTGACCTCGGTTGCTATAAATTGTTTATACCCAGACATTATATCGTGAAAATAAGCTAGGCGCTCTGTAAATAGATTATCCACCTTCAGCATACCTTGGGCAACATGTACTCGCACTGCTACCACTTGCTACGTCGCTGCAATCGCTTACTACGTGCTCCTATAGCTTTCTACGTGCTGCTATCTCTATTTATACGATCAGATCGCTTACTACGTGCTGCTATCGCTTGACTATTCGATCCTAGCGATGACTACGTGCTGCTATAATTCACTATGCACTGCCATCCCTTTACTATGTGTTTATAATAGCTACATTGATATTGTACTTAGTAGCAGGGTAGGCCCAGCTATCGCTGCCTCAAACGTACTGTACTCACCCTGCTATCGCTGCTACGCTCATTAATATCGTAAAGGGTGCTAAGTAATGTCCTTCATTCAATGCACTCGTCATCCGTCTACGATTAGCGTGTTTGGCATAGCATTTTAGCATCAAACATATGCCGATAATATGACTCTCTCATTGGCCAATACATAAATTCGCTTAGGACAAGGACGATGCGGTACTACAAGGCATCTCCTTATTTAAGGACCCAACGACTTTCTTGACCTGCCCTCTTCAAGCTCTAGCTGTGGTGCTGGTTATGCAGAAGGCGCCAAGTCAGCGCATGTTCCCTCAGTTTATCACGAAAAAGCGCAGCACGGATGATATTGAAGATTTGCAGGAGCTTACGATGATAGAACTCCTGGAAGTTGACGACGAGCAGCCCTCTATGGAGGAGCCGCAAGCTCTTTCAGCAAAGCGGGCGGTGCCTGGTGCACCTGAGCTTACCTCGTATTCATTCCGCCGAGGTGGGGCCATGCACGCCAACGACGGTACCTTGGCCGAGAACTGGATCATCGAGCGCGGCGGCTGGCAGCTTGACCGCGTGAACAAGGCGTTCGGGTACATGCTCGGTATGACGCAGGCTGACCAGAAGGTGTCGCGCGTCTTGAGTGGATGGAAGCCAAAAGACGGCGCGCGACTACCCCCGCTAACAGCCTTGGACGCACCGGTGCTTATCCGCGCTCGCAAGATGCAGGTAGTGCTATTCGCTAACACCATGGCTTTCGCTGATTCAGCTCTCAACCTTGACGATGATGTCGTCGATGTTCTTACCGCAACGCTCGTCATGCACTATCCCGATATGCTGCGCCTCTGCGACAGCGGCCCATTCATCACGAAGATGCGCGAAGTGATGGCAACGCTGGGTATCGGCGAGACAGAGCTGCTTGCATGGAGCGTCAAGATAAACCAGGCCTTTGTGGCCCCTCTAGCTGTTGCACCTACCCCTGCTGACGATGAAGAGAAACCTGGACCTGCATTGGTGGACCTCCTTAAACGCCAGTCGGATCAGATAGATGGCTTGATCCTTCAAAACAAACGGCTGGACGAGAGAATGTTAGCAGTAGAAGCACAGCTGCGTGCACTTACCAGCACCACAACGACGCCAGATCCACCCTGCAGTGATGTAACCAGTACCGACACCGAACAACCACCAGCTCTTCAATCCAAGACACCGCGCTCGAAGAAGGGGGGGGGGGGGTCTCAGTCCCTGTCTGCGATCTGTTTTGAATGGTTCACGGCCGAACCCCGCGTCTACGCCTCGCGATCTGTTAAAAAGACAGCATTGTACGAGTACCGACACATCACCGGGTACATGATGCTCTTCTTACCTTCAGGCTTCGCGCTGGATACTTCATCACCAGCATTCAAGAGTGAGGGGTTAGAGCTTGGCGACAAGGCGCAGCAGAATGCACTTGCCTTCTTAAAGGTACATGGCTCCTCGGCGGTCGCGGCTGGTACGGTGTTGAAGGCAGATGCAGAAGCTGGGCAAGCTGGACAGCCATATCTCGCAGTTCCATGAACGCGTTGAGCGTGGCGATGTTATCGATCCTACACCATCAACAGCATTGCCAGCGTTCATCCGACTAAAGCCTGTGTGAGAATGAACTGTACCTGCAGCACACAGCAACATTCAACGACAAACACGGGATTAAAGCATCCTCCCTGCAGAGCATACCTCAGGCCTCATACATGTTCAATCAATACAGACAACAACAGCATAATGGGGTGAACCTCTTCGTATATTTACTTGAACTTGTTGTACTCTATACTACAAACAACACTGCAGAAACATGGCGTTAGAAAGGTATACACACGCGGCGCATAAATATTACCTTACAACAAGCTGCGGTATGCTTCTCGTCCACCACGCACATGCGTCTCGACGCTGTTGCTACTGCTGGTGCTGAACCCGGTGGCCATCTCCCCGCCCGAGGCCGTGCCGCTGTCCACGCACCCGCCGCCCCGCACGGCACCACCACAGAGCTCGTCCTGCTGCTGCCACCGCCGGCCTCGAGCGCCATCACCCCGCCCAAGGCCGTTCAGCTCTTCACGCCCGTGCAATCGTCCGTGTCGCCGCCGTCCGCTGTGTGGTCGTCTTGGAAGCTGAATGAATGATTCAGTTGAGGGGTCATTATAATGAAATAACTGTCACTAAAACGAACTGATGTAGTACTCGTATGGTTGGACACCTTAATCGGACAGTTGGAATTTTGACGGTATGGTAGCCATAATCTGTGGATTATGGACTCAGGCCACATTTGCCAATTAAAGTTGGGGGGGGGGGGGGGGGGGGGGGCGGCCGCTGAAATAAAATGGTTAGGCTGGTCAGCCAGCTAAAGCTGTCCTCCCAGTATTACAGTACTATATTGTATTCAGTACACAATCAGACCGTAATAAAAATTACAATTAAGTATGGAGCAAAATTAAAAATTGCCGCAATTTCAATGTATTGGACTCCAAATCTGAGGCATTACTACAGAGTAAGGCGCGTTCTTAACCGGGGATGTACGGGTGTACGTACAACTTGGGCAAGAGACATACCTGGTGTACGCTACACCTGTACTACCGTTGAGCGAGAAAGAAAGTGATCCGTTCACCTCAAATTCCGTTATCATTTTTTCTCAGCTCAAAAGGAACATTTTGCATAATTCAAGTGTATCATGATTGATAAACACCCGATGCTGAGTATGTAGCACAAGAGGCAGAACTTGGCAAAGATACACGAAAAGGTCCTCGTTTTACATGGAAAGGTGCATATATATAGAGAGAATCAACTCTTAAGATATGATTGGCTGGACTATACTAGGGCTCGTCTCTGGACGATGAAAGTTCTACCAAGTCCCGCCAAGTCCCACCAAATCCCGCCATTCACCCCCGTTCACTCGTTCACTTCGCTCACGGAGGTCTGATGTACCGTACTACCGGTGCGCGTATTTTTGTGGTTCATTATTACGCAATCTGTTGTACGGCGTACAACAATACACCCGTACAACCGCTGTTAAGAACGTGCCTAAGTAAACACCTGTGAGCCTTCCTGACAACCTGACGAACCAAAGAACACCCGAACCAGTCCGACAGATGCAGAGACCAGATCAAGCCGACCTGGAGCGGCGATATACAGACATTTCCTCACTGACGCACAACGATATTGCTAAGTGAATTATTTCTGTTGCGTGCGGTGTGTTTCGCGAAGGAGGTTCACAAGTTCGGTATCAAACGCCACTTTCACCTTCTTGTAGAAGTCCTCGCCAGTCTGGTAGATGCCTTCGATGGGGCCCTTACTAGTCGATTACCACGCAGCACAAAGCACCTTGTCCTCCACAAGCTTGTAGTCGGCGCCGCACACCTTGGGTGGGGTCGTGTTGGCGTGCATGACCGCGATACAGCGTTTTGGCCACGGCTATTCGCGAAGTCAAATATGGCCGGAATTTGGCCTCAAGGCACCTTCTGCTATTTATATCTTCAGGATAGCCCCATGGGTGGAAATGGGGCTATCCTGAAGATATAAATAGCAGAAGGTGCCTTGAGGCCAAATACCACCATGCCTGTAACGAAGCTGGAGCAATCGAACCACGGTACTCGCGTTTTTGTGTTCTCCCTTGCGCAAGCCGACAGGCGCGAACACGGTATATCGCTTTACCGAGTTCATTAGAAAAATCTCGCGATGTCCGAAGCGATTTGGCAAGTTCAGGTTTTTCGTGTTCGTTTCCTCGAAGTGGCGTATGAGCCTGTCAGGGGTTGTTCGGTCAAAGAGTCGCTTGTCGGACTCCCTATTGGTCCAACATATCTATTTACCCCTCTCCAGGTGCCGCATGGGCTCCACACAGCTTGTGTAGTTGAACTCACTTTGCAATTCTGCAGCTACCCCCAAGTCACGCAAGCTCCCGTCTTTACAGTCCCTTCAAGACCTTCGCCTGACACCATGTCGACCTCCGGAAACCACGTTGATGATGATCGATCACATTCTGAGCCCGCAGCTCAAATGTTAGTGTCGGACGGACCCCCTGTTCAACCCCAACGAGGTGTTGGCGCGCCGGACGGATCTCCTGTTCAACACCAACGAGGCGGTGGTCCCTTTTCGTCGTCGCTATCTACTGGGCATTCTGCAACCGTATGTCCGGTGGTGACGCCGGACGGACCCTCCTGCTCAACGCCGACGCATCCACGCTTCCGCTCCTGGGTCGGACTACTGCTCAAGTTTTAATGGACCAATGGCCTTTGATCCACTGAGCCCTAATGCATGGTTTGGACCTCCGCCACCGACTCAGCCTCCCCCCCCCATTGCACCAACAACCTTACCCGCACCCAAGACATCGGAACCACGGTTGTTCTGCCTCAAGTTGGGTGGTTGGGATCGCCGCCGGCTCGCTCACCGCAGATCCAGCCTTCTATTCTCAACCATTCTATGCAAGCTTCAATCGCACCCGCCGCTTCTCAAAGTCAGTTTAATGGCGTTCCTGAGGCCGTTCAGACTGCTATGGAAACCTGCCGGCCAGCCGAAGGGTTTGAACTCGTACCTCAGAAACCGAACGAGAGATCGTTTATCTTCAAATGGGGTGTTCGCGTTCGGTGTGCTATGGAAGGCGTAATGGTTGTAGGCTGAATTTGTCTGGGATGCCACACTTGTCGCGAAGCACCAACCTTCTTGCAGTTATATGATGGACGAACATCTCGAGCAACAAAGCATTTGAAGGAAGTGCATGGAATATCGTCTGAGAAGACTGTCGTGGAAGACAGCCAGAAGAGGTCGCGTGACGAGGAGGTCACACGAATTCCTGCCGCTGCTAATACCCCGGAGGCAGCTCAACGCTTGAGCTTGCTGTTGCACACACTGCTGGTGGTGAACAACAATCTTCTCTTTGTGATGGGCGAGTGGGAGGAGTCAGAGATTCTCAAGGCCGTGATAACTAAAGAGGACTTCAAAGCCACCGTCAACTGCCAGACCACTACGCACGCAGTGGTTGAGCTGTACACGTGTGGTAAGAAGGAAGGCTCGAAGTCTATACTGGAGAATATGGTGGAAGGCGTGTGTTCGCTCACCATGGTCGTGGACTTTTGGGTGGCGAAGCACATTGGGACGAAGTTCATGGGGCTGAGAGTGTATTTTGTCGACAACAACTTCAACTTCTGCTCCGTGTTAACACGCCATTTCCAACCAATGTACGGTGAGCGAGATGCCGGGATCGGTGGGCCGTTTCAGAGGTGGATTCTGCGTGTGTTGGAAGACTTCAATTTGAACCAAGGTGATTTTTTTGGGGTCAACTAGCGACGGCGGGTCAGACGTCAAGCGTATGATGCGCTCTGTTCAAACTCAACTGGGAGTGGTGCATCCCTCACCTGACGAATGCTGCAACAAAGACGGTATTCGGTTTGACTAGTGATCGGTCCAAGTCGGAGAATCCAGACGTTCTTGACTTGCTTCGGCGGGTGACCCAAACCACGTTTCAGGTGAAAACGGTAAGCTCTATGGGCGACCTCTACGAGCAACTCACCCAGCTTCTTCGGCTCGGCAAGGCAAAAAAAAATGTTGACTACAGACCCCATCGGTTTATGGGCCTGACGAGAGTGCTACAGCGTATTGTGAAGCAGTGGAGCGCGCTGGAGGTGTTTTTCGAAGAACGCAAGAATAAGTGTCTACGCGACCGAAACCCTACTCCGGACCCGTTTCCCTTGGCCAACGCAAAGCGGTGATCGAGCAGCTTCTTGCTCTCCTGATTCCGGTGACCATACTGACAAGAAAAGCCAGAGCGAGTCGCCCAACCAGGTGGAGGTACTGCTGACAGCGTTCAAGCTGTTTTCGACGACGCTGAACGTTGAAACGCATCTACCGAAATTTGATTCCACTCGAGAAAACCCAGCTTCGTTTTATCCGTCGGGGCTAAATCCAATCGTACACAAGACGCGTGCACTACTACATGGCGCCTTCCACTGCAACCTCTTCAAACGATACACGGATCCCGATACGATGAACTCGTGCTTGTATAGTTGGGAGATGCAGATGATGCTTCATCCAAATGTCAAGCACCTGGACCAGATTTTATCAATGATGGTGCGTACGTGTGGCCGGCAGCAGCACCTAGGTGCACCTGTGATTGAACGGAACGTCGACCTCGTTAGGAAAGCTGTGTCGAAGAATGTTCGGTCGCTTATGCTTCGTATGGCACCAAGCTCTGAGTGTGGGCGAGGCCAAGCAGTGCAGACGACAATTGAGCCAACCCCGTACGCAGCACCCGCCTTCGACGAAAACCTGATGGATCTCGTAGAAACACCGCCATTCCATCTGATTCCACAGCTCCGCTATCATTCCATGAAGGGCGCGTTGACTTGGAGCTTCAACGCTGGGCTGACGAGGTTATTCCGCTGAAAACACTCGTCGATAGCAACGTCGTGTCTCTCCTGCAATATTGGACGCGTCTGCAAGATGAGCATCAGTATGGGTTCCTCCCCAAAGTCGCAAGAATCATTTTGGCTGTACCTGCATCGTCGGCCCAGAAAGAGCGCGATTTTGGAGTGTCTTGTATGATGGTAACCAGTCAGCGCACTTGCCTTTCAGCGGCGAATATCGACATGTACTCGTTCATAAATCGCAACAGGAGATTCATCGATGCATCTCAGTGCGCGAGACTCACTCAGGCAGAAGCAGCGGCAGCCATCCCGAGCAACATCGCAGTGGATCTTGAGCCTTCTGACGCTATGGCGATGTTCGAGAGTGACTGGGAGTCAGTGCTTACTCAAGGCTTTCAGCCAACATCTCCATGGATCTCTAACACGGTGCTTTTTAAGAAGCCGAAGGAAGTAGAACGACATCGTTTAAATGAATCGATACCTTTAAAACTTGCGTAGTGTCATGGTCTCTGCTGAAGAACTTGCTATTGTGCACAGCATCAATACTAACTTCGACCGCAATCAAAGCGTTTACATTATCGTAGGATTAGCCTACTGAGAACGATGGAGCATTGTTTCTTCATGGTAGTGTCAACGATGCTGCAAAAAAAATGTGTATGAATCTACACTGTGCATAACGAACACTAGCGCAAATTTGTATGAATCTACACTTTGCGCAAATTGCGCGTTCGCTGTTGGATACGCTTTATCATCTGGTTTGTAGCCTGGCGGCGTGCGCTCTCCAGCGTTGTCTCCCCCGGAACCACTGGAATTGATCTTAACACCTTTGCCCGGTGGTCTAGAGCACCAACAACTCAGAAACGTTTAGTACTTGTGCCAAGAAACAAAACATAATCGTCTTCTAACCTCCTTGGCGGCATGTTTTCGTCTTGTCGTTGTTTTTGAGTTGACTTGGAGCGGTGTCCTTGCGCTGGGGAGCGACAGGCCCTCTATTTTGCGGAGGGATTGTCGATCTTTGAGTAGTAGATTGTCTGCCCTTCTCCTCCGCCTTGCTGATGTCGTTTAAAGCACTTCGGGTAGACAGGCTGGTATGGTTAGCAGTGGGGAGCTGAGTGGGGAGCTGAGTTTCCGTAAGTCCTTGTAGTACATGGCGTTATCGAGCATACGGATCATCGTTTGGCTCGCGATCGCTTCAGCACGCTTTTAAGCAATTTCCAATATTGCAGTCATGCTTTTGTTGTGGAGGTCTGTCAACTTCAGCTGCATCTAAGATTCCAAGTTTTGTAGACGACTGTCAAATGCGAGTTCGGCTCGACGAAAGTTGTCTTGTTCGACGCGCAAAACGTGTTTTTCCATCTTCGCCGCAGATTTAGCAACTTGTTCTTTTTGTTTCCGCAGCCTACTGTACTCGCAAGGTGTCAAGCATTGCTTGAACTTTCTTTTCGAGCGACAAATCTTGGACGTCAACATACGCTCTCATATCCTTCCCTAGATTAGCCTTCTTATTCTGTAGCATCTACTCCATCTTGACTGCCGCAACCTTGGAAGCCGTATCCCCTCTCAGTATCGCAGCGTCGAGCATCGCTTGTACTTTCGAATCCAGCGCAGTGGCCGTCGTGTTAACTTCCATACACGCAAGCTGGTTTAGCTGCTGTCAATGCTCCGTCACAGAGGCTGCCGAGCTTGAGGACGCGTTTTCGATCGCGGCTTGTACGCTAGCCTCTACGCCATGAAGTCGATGATCCAGCCCGAGCAATACCCAGTGCCAGAACCACCAATGCCATCGATCCATCATCGCCGCAAGCTGGTCATGCAAGAGATGTCGTTTCGCTCGACAATCAACTTGTAGCAGCCACGGTGTTGCATCTGGCCCGCGTAATGGATGGGAGCCAACAGAGATCGAACGAACACGCGCTTGTCCTCGAGCAACACCTCGAGCGCTTCTGCGGCTTGACTCAAGATCAGCATGGAGCTGACTGTGATCTGGTGCCGCCGGTGTCCGCCACTGCCGCCAAAATGGGCACTTCTGCCAGGTAACAAAAAGGTAGGAATCGCGGTGCATACCGCGCCACCACCACGAGCGCGGCTCGCACCACAGCCTAGAAAAGTTTCATTGCATCCTATACTCGCTGTTGAGCGTGATCCTAAAGCTAGGATGACCGGCGGCTGTGATCTGGTGCCGCCGGTGTCCGCCACTGCCGCCGAAATGGGCACTTCTGCCAGGTAACAAAAAGTAGGAATCGCGGTGCATACCGCGCCACCACCACGAGCGCGGCTCGCACCACAGCCTAGAATAGTTTCATTGCATCCTATACTCGCTGTTGAGCGTGATCCTAAAGCTAGGATGACCGGCGGCTGTGATCTGGTGCCGCCGGTGTCCGCCACTGCCGCCGAAATGGGCACTTCTGCCAGGTAACAAAAGGTAGGAATCGCGGTGCATACCGCGCCACCACCACGAGCGCGGCTCGCACCACAGCCTAGAATAGTTTCATTGCATCCTATACTCGCTGTTGAGCGTGATCCTAAAGCTAGGATGACCGGTGGCTGTGAGCTGGTGCCGCCGGTGCCCGCCGCAAGATCAGCATGGAGCTGATCTTGAGTCAAGCCGCAGAAGCGCTCGAGGTGTTGCTCGAGGACAAGCGCGTGTTCGTTCGATCTCTGTTGGCTCCCATCCATTACGCGGGCCAGATGCAACACCGTGGCTGCTACAAGTTGATTGTCGAGCGAAACGACATCTCTTGCATGACCAGCTTGCGGCGATGATGGATCGATGGCATTGGTGGTTCTGGCACTGGGTATTGCTCGGGCTGCTCGGCTTGATCGCGGCTAGCAATTAATGCTAGAGCATCCATCGGGACTGTGTGCCAGCTCCTCTGTAAAAGCCGCACGCCCTCTCGGCACTTTTGGCGGATACCATCGCTGGGAACCGAACTTGGTTTGCACCGTTTCGAGTGTTCGCTCACATAAGTACGACTTAGCCGAAGGCCGTAACTCCCGCGAACCCGGTTCTCGAGGTTTTACAACTTCGTCTAAAACATCGCGAACACGGGTCCGGGCCAGCTTCGTTCCAGGCGTGAAATAGCCTTGGGGCTTCCACCCGTGGAAGCCCAAAGGCTATTTTTTGCGACCAAATTTGATTTGGCCGTCAGGATAGCCCTATTGGTAAAGATGCTCTTAATAAAGACAAACAAGTCTGGCTGCCCCAACAGCAGCACTACTCCTGACACCTTAACACATGCACTGAAGTGCATTTGATGCTATTGGCCGGACCCCGGGGTCCCCCATCATGTAACGATGGCGACCGGAATAATTTATTTTTATCGGCGGGGTGGTGCTAATATATATAGGTTGTGTAACCGGGTTACACGAGAGTTGCCCGAAGGGTTACGAAGTGTGCACCACACAAGCCTGTGTGGTGCACACTGTCTAATCTATTTCAGTAGAATAATCAGTACATGGCTTCAGGGCCACGGATTATGCATATGACTAGGGTTCACTATGCTAGATAGTGAATAAGATACATTTACACCAATGGCGGCTTTGCCGCGATAAAGAGAAATACATTCAGTTTGAGATACACAGCTAAGAGTTAAGGGTTGACTTTTGGAGTCCGTAGGGAGTACAGACTCGTGTGTTCTGGTATTAGAACGGGCTATCTTTAGCCGCTACTCTGTGAGTATGTTACGTACTCCTCTGACGCTAAAGCTACGGTAGCCCCGCTGCAATGATGCTGGGCGGGACAGCGAAGGGCGACGAGTGCGAGAGGAGTTCGAAGAAGCAGCACGCGGTGAAGGACAGTAGCGTGAACGTAGCGAAGAGTATGCTGGGCGACAGTCAGGCGGGCCTACGCTGCAACTGACGGACGACGAAATAGTGGAGGTGCAGAAGCAGAGCCGGCTTGTACAATACCTGCTCAAGACGGGCGAGCATCAGGGCAAAAAGGTGTCCATGTCGTTTGGACTGGTGGTGGTCAAGACACCGGCGGGGCGACGAGTGATTTTTCCGCCTGCATTATGGTCAAGAGTGATGAAAGAGTACCATGAGTCAGTGTGGGCTGGGCACTTACGAGCCGCGCACACCTACGCGCGTATCGCTAATGTCTACTGGTGGCCAAGTTTGCGGAGGGAGGTGAATCGTTGGGTGGCTGGATGCCAAGAGTGCGGCAGTCGCAAGACAAGGCCGCGCGAGGTGATTCCACCACTACGCAGCATCAGGGGCGGAGACGTGGGCGACCGATAGGCACTCGATGTGGCTGGGCCTTTGCCAACAGCGGACGGCGGTGAACGGTACGTCATCGCAACCGTCAAATATGTAACGAGGTACGCTGTCGCGATCACCGTCAAGCAGCACGCTGTGGAGAATGTGGCGAGTTTTCAGATGAAGAACGTGCTTCGCTTCGGGGTGTTCAGGGAGTTGTTGACCGATGGGGCGCCAGAGCTGACAGGGAAAGTCATCGAGCAGCTTGTGGTGATGCTCCAGACTCACCAAATGAATCCCGTGCCGTACAGACCACAAATGATCGGCTTAGCTGAAAGATTTCATCGGACGTGGAAAGACATGGTGGCCACGTACATGAACAACGAAAAGCAACGGGATTGGGACCTCTGGGTCGACTTCGCTGTATATACCTACAATCTGGACTGTAATAGAGGTTTTTAGAGGAACTCACACACTTATCCTGGTGGTTTCACCCAGATGGTGAACTGTGTGGGTTGCACAGCTATTTTAGATGAACCGTGCATTTGTCTGTCCGTTTTCCTACTCGGCAACTCGAGAATTATCATCGGCGTGTGTTTCGCTTCAATGACGACAGCGATAAGAAGCCAATGCGAGAGGTCATAGCACTGAAGCCGTTTAGCGCCCAATACGACCATGTAGGACAGACATGGGAGAATGCTGCTGCAGCTGTGTCAAGAGCTGCAGGTGCTCAGCTGAACTTGAAGCAATTCAAGACTATGGCTGCTAAAGAAAAATTGGAGAGCAGGCGAGCTGCGTTCACTGTAGGGAGCGGCATCGAAGAGGCCTTGGAAAGCGGTCAATGAGCAGAGCCACTACGTCACGTTACCCGGGCTTGCTCATCAGTATGTGCGGCATCGCCAGTAGTCGTGGGAGTAGCTGTCGCTAGTGGGCTAGGTTCGTTGAAGAACCGAAAGACGGCAAATGAAGAATTTGATTCCTCTGCCACTACAAATTAGCAAGCCTCAAGGTAGGTTTACGAGACCGTAAAATGTAATCCACACACCGTAAAAAGTGGTCAGCTTGGTAGAGATTCGCAGACTGACACGGTGGGTTTTGCCATATGTTTAGGATATCTAAACCGAAAAATTGGGGTTTGTGGATTCATCTAAAGACCTCTAATGGGCCTACTTTGGCTCACTACAACAGCTTACACGTGTGCGCTCGTGTAGGAGGAAGCGTAGCTTAGTTTAAACTAAGGAGTACGACCAATTTCGTGTTTTCAGCCAGTTTTGTATTGTTGTATTTCATCCAATTAACTTGCTCTGTCTGTCATTTTTACGCATTCCTATTCACTAAAAGTACAAATATAATCCCCTAACCTTACTAATCTCATGCAAGGAGAGCGGCACTACATACTGTAAGCAAGTCAAAAAGGTGACACGAAACTGGTTGGAAAGCGATTTTAAGAACTGCAGTGATTCAAGTCTAGTACTGTAGTATGAGTGGGTGTAATGCTGGCAAGTTGTCCAAATTATAGCCCAAATAATTGGCATTCAGGAGCAGTGCCTAATTCCTTCCAATGTATTCTAGTTGTCGAGATAGAGGTACAATTTGAAATGGGTTCAGAAAAACACGAAATTGGTCGTACTCCTTAGAGTTAATTATACTCGGGCCTCCGAGTATAGATTAATCTAAATAAACGATCCAAATAATATTTTCACACCGACTACACTATCGAGGACGGCGGCCAAGGACATCGAGGTGCAGCTCGAGCATGAGAGCGCGATCGAATGGCAGGGCGATGACTCGACGCCAGGAGCGACTCTGGAAGCAGCGACGGCACCAGTACACACAGCAGCGGCGCCGCGAACTACGAGACTGAGAGGACGAGCAGCGACGCGTGCGGCTGCAGCACCAAGACCATGTGAGCTCATGGTGGAGCCTCGGCGACGGCAACGCCGAAACGCAGCAGGACAGTACGTGTTGGAATACGAGCTCTGTCCACTACAGCAGCCGAAGCGACGAAGACGAGGACGACCCGCAGGAGACGACGGGTGGCGGTGGGTCGGCATTAAGGTGTACGACGAGCCCTTGCAGAGCGACAGGGTCGTGGATGACCCTGTGTTTGGCCATGTGGCAGACGACGGCGACGGTAGGCGCCTACGAGACGGTGAAGTTGATGACGGACGGCGACACGAAGTCGCCGGCCAAGGCGCACGACGGCAGGTCTACGGTGGACAGTACGGGAGCTGGCCCCGAGGTCGTTACGGTGACGGAGGACGGCTTCTGTGTGGCCCATGTGGCCAAGAGTGGCACGATTAGCAGCACGAGCGAGCTGACGTTGGCGACTCCTGTTGAGTCGACATTGAGGGACCGAGCAGCGGGCTCCGGCAGCGAGAGAAAGCCGGATACAACGGATTTTGCTGCCGAAGCTGCAGCAGATAACAGCCTCAAACCCACACGCGGACGAGGGCGAGACGAGTGAGTCCACGGACGCGCACGCGACGGAGCGCAAGCTCTACAAGGACGAATCCGAGGAGTACTTGACGGAAGCGCTGACGAAGTGACTGGCCGGAGCCAGGAACCCTGTGTGGAACACGAGACGAGATCGTAGGTTAGTGCTGACAAGAGGTTTGCGTTAGCTTGCTTGGTAGAAGAGGTTTGCATAGCCCCCCTAATAAAATCGTTCGGACGCACTGTGGCGGACGATCGGGCGCAGCTGTTGAAGTATCGCTGTCGGCCAGGAGGTGTTAGATTTGCAGTATCGAGATCCTTACTGCAACAGACCCTGACCCAGACGCAGCAAACGCACTACAATCTACGACCCGCTGGCGAGCTGGCGTTAGCAGACTCGTTTCAAGAAGTTCCCGGAGCGCTTGTTTCGACTTCGGCTTCAAGCGCATTCGCTTCACCACGATGCCCCACTGTATGGGCAGCTGCTGTTGCAGATACGGGCGCACCAGGTGAACGAGTACAACGTCTTGGTTGTCGCTGAAGTCTGCCATGCCGAGTTTGGTTGTGTATGGGAGTGCTTAATTGGGCCGGGGCAAATATATACCGTTTTGTATCCGTAAAAGCTATCCCTAGGGCACAGCATCCACCCTTTCACTCATCGTATTTTATTTGTAGGACCGTAAATTACACCAATATGTCAATAAGCTGCGCAGCTATTGTGCTTTGCATCAGCTTTGTCGCACTAATTAGTTCACCACTGCGCTTTGCCTATTTCACTCATTCGTGTACGACTTGAGAAAATCCAGAGGCGAAACCCGCACAAGACGAGGTAGTCCAGTCGCTGCAAGCAGACCATCGCACGAATCTATTGTCTCGCGAGGCTTGAGCGGTCCGATGGCGTGCCGCCCAGTCACCCCAAGCTGCCGGCCACGCTGCGCTTTGAGTCGCCGACGAGGGAGCTTCTGAGACCTTCGATACCCAAGTTGCCTTGGATTGGCAAAACGCACAACGCAGAAGGGAAGCGCTAACAGACTTTCGTCTCATGGTGTTCGTATACACTGTGAAGGTATGTATAAGCCATCATTCGAATGTGCTCTACGGTTCTAACACTGGCTGAGTTCCGGACCTGCTACGTGAAGAACGGCATGCTGGAGAAGGACCCCACGCGCGCTGGGCGAGCGCTCTGCCAGGCGTGGTCGACGCCTCGGGCATCCTCACACCGCCCTCGTGCAAGCTGGCCTTCACGGACGAGCTGTAGAAGGCGCACCTGCAGGCGCTCGATGTTAGAAGTAGATGAAGCATGCGTGTACGACCTCTCTATTGAACGCGTGCCAGACGCGTTTCGGCCCCCCGCCGGGGGCCTCGTCAGTGGCTTTACCAATCGAGAAGTGAGCTCTCTCTCTCTCTACGTGCCCTCCTGGGCGGTCGCCCCTACGAACCTTTTAGATTCCTCCTAAAGATCTTCGTGGGTACGACTCTGGTGTCGTAACCATGTACCCCCACCATGGGGTTACACCTACGTGCCTGCAGCACTTCCAACACTCGAGGTCAACGGCGCCAAGCGCGTGGCCCAGTAGCACGAGAAGGACAAGCTCATAGCCTGCAAGCGCATCGAGCTATCGCCGGGTCTCTGCTCGCTCGACATGCTCCTCTCGTACCGCTGCTCGAACTGTGGTCATCCGGGCAACGACTTCACCCCACCCATGGACCTGGCGGACCGCCTCGACATCAACTTGTCGATGAAGTGAGCGCGCTTCGTGAGCTTCTGCGACTTGCTCGCCCCCCCCCCCCATTGCGACACTGGCGGAGGTACCTGGACTGATGCCAGACATGGACATGGAGTACGGAGGCATCATTGAATGCGTACGAAGCGACGGTGTCCAAGATCACGATCGTCACGCGCCAGGAGTACAGCTGTACATACGAGGTTATGAGCTCCAAGAACCTCCGCGGCGACATCAACTACGCGTAAGTTACTGCCAATATGTACATGACTGCTGGATTGTTGACTAATTTCTTCTCTTTGTGCCCATGTAGCGCCTGTGAAATTGATGGTGGTTGGAATCTCTGCTTTGCTCGTGTTGAGCGTGATATCTGTGAGGATCGTCAAGACCACGACGCAGGACGAGGTGTCGGTGCGGGCATGCCTGTACCGGTGCGGGGAAACTGATGCTGCCGAGCTCTGTCTGGCGGATCACTAAGCGGACGGGCGTGACTCGGGTGCGTTTGTATGATCCGAGCTGTGGTACCAGGCTGCGATGCACCACAGCAAATGAAACGCGGTAAGAAATGAGCTCGCTACGCGCAAATAGAACAATATCGCGCTAATTATGGTTTGCATCTTCCTTGTATTATGCAAAAATCAAGTTGAGTGCCGACTCAAGGATACTGCTGCGATATAGATTCAAAACACTGTTCGACGTGCAACCGCGGCGCGCATCAGCGAGCCTTCTGCACGGATTGTAGAGCATCTAGAGGCGACAGACCAGCCTGCGTTGGACCCAAACAGTTTGGCATTACGCTATTTTGCTACGCAGCATGCACGCGAGCCTGGCGGAACTCAGCCCACGGTTCCTAAGCACGCAACCTACCGTCAACTTCGTCGTGTTGATGAAGCCCGCCGTGATATGCCGCAGGAGCAGCATGCTGAGCAACGACGGCTTGACCGTCGCTTCAGAAATGTGCGCATCATGATCAATGAAAGCGAGGTCAATATCGCCGTATCACTCGACGATCTTCGTGATATCCTTGGTCTCCCCGACTGCGATCTCAGGCGTCCCCATAACAGCGACACACCTATTACTCTACCAGCACACAATATGGTGAACGAAGACCATCAGCAAGTGTAGAATCAATTAGATAACGAAACCGTTTCGACACTAGCTGCTACACTAATATCAATCGCTTCTGACTCTGACGCATATCCGCAGTGCTTGTAGATTCCTCGTGTTCCATCCGTCGTGCGGGTGCAAGAGTACATGGCCAAATCGAGCACTTCTTCGGGCGCGTAGGCAAACGCCATGTTGGCATTCTCCTGTATCCAGCGTTTCAGCAACGAAAACCCCACTTCGATTGGGTTGAGTTGCGGGCAATACGGCGGCAGGCAAAAATTAGAGCGCCAACACTGTGGACCGCTTCCTCCAGCTCCTTGTACATGTGAGTCTTGGCATTGTCCAAAATGAGGATAGAGCGAGGAAGCGGCCATGGATTCAAAAATGGCAGAATTTTCTCGTGAAAAGTATTGTGAAATATGTGCCGCGTAAACGTCCCCGTCGTGAAGCCCCACCCTAAGAATCCCTCCGTCGACATCGCAGCCAATACTGAGACCCGTTCTCCACGCACAAAAGGCAATGTCACCGCTTCTGGCGTATTGCGCTTAGACCAAGCGTTCCGCCGACCTCCATCTCGACTGTCCTTCGCAGTTTCGTCTAGGAAAACAAGCTGCTCCGGCGCGGAGTAGAACGGCTTCAGCTTGTCGATGCAGTCTTGAACTTGATCAGCCTTGGCTTCCCGTGCTTGTCGCGCCAACACTTTTCGAGTTAACCCCAAATCATACCTAAGGGCCCTGCATATTGTAGCCATAGAGAGTTTGATGCTTCCAACCCTGTAGCGAAGCGTGTCTTGCAGCTCTTCTAGGTAGAAACATGGATGATCCTTCACGTGCTTGAGTACAAACTCGCACACCCGATGCTGGCCAACGCGACGCTCGCTTGGTTCGCTTCGTGCCGGTTACCATACCGTGCTTCTTAAAGAGATGATTCCATCGCAGAACAGACCGGGCTGATGTTCCCAATAGGTGGCCGATTGGGGCCACTTCGAGATTATAGATGAAGAAAAGGACGACTGTACGCCAGCGAAGGTCTTTTGAGTACGCGATGCCGCAAGAGTTAGTTGGGAAATTGCATTTTTCAAAGTTGCCAAACCCATCGCTTTTCGGTTTGGTTGGGCTGGCTTTACCTAGGGTTTCTATAACAGTATGAAGAGCTAAGTCGCGCATGAATTACTATAAATCGTGTTTGAGTACGATTTGTATTTTCCGTAGCACTTATAAATCGTACGAGTAACACCAAAAAATCTGCAAAGCACAATACAACATTGTATTCACAAAATTTTATACTGGGATAGGAAGCAACGTTAGTGCTGCTATCGCAGACCAAATAGGATTATATCCGTGGTACGTCAAGTCAAAAGATGACCCCTCTTGACATCTAACTGGTACATCACTATGAAACCGGTACGACTCCGGTGGCGCACGGGGCCTCCAAAAGGTTTATATGCGTGGGCAGCCTGAACCAGTGTGCTACCGATGACACTGGTATGAATCAGTAAATAAATTGAACTGTAGCCAAGTAAAGTAACGATGGAGGTGTTGTGAATTTTCTTCAAGCTGCAATCAGACGTCAGCCAAAGCTTTCCTTTTTAAGCATTGTCGGTTGATATACCGCATCTACTAAGGGCCTGTTTCATTTGAGAATAACTGGAATAAGAATAGCGGGAGATATTCCTCCCGCTTAAATACGACAAAATACGACGATCCTATTGGCTCAGAAGTTATTCCCAGGAATAAGTTATTCTGACTTTGAAAGTCAGAATAACTTATTCCTGGGGAATAGCTACATGGCCGGGGCTTCTCTCTTCCGTCGAGAACCACCTAACTCCGCAAGCCAGCCGTGCTGACGCTGCTGGGAGTGCGCCTAGCCTTCGTGGCGAGATGAGAAACCTCCGGTCTATACGAGGGATCATTGCGGCAGGGTAGAGCATCTTCAGTGCTCCTCTAGAGCCCGCTAGGGCCCTCAGCATGGCGCGCTCGACTGCCGAGCACGCGACCAGTGCTGGTGGCATTGTTGGTGAGAGGGACTTTTGTGAATGGCGGCCGGCCAATCATGTGCTTCCCTCCATAACGCATATTCTTTTCCTCAGTTATTTTGGGGGCTTTATTCTCCACCTGTTTCGTTTGAATAGCGTAGAATAGCTATTCCGGCCCGGCGCTATTCTCAAATGAAACAGCCCCTAAGTACAGGGGCAGATGCTGCGGGGCGCAGGAGATGACCGTACTAATACGAAAAAAACAGTAAAAAAAAAAGAGAAAGGGTTTATTGAAAAAAAACCTATCCCAGCCTTCGCGAAGCCCTAGTTTCGATATTGATTTCGATTGGTTGAAAACCGTTAGACGTTAAATTTGGAGGGTCTTTTTTCTGTTTCTAAACAGGGTTGATTGGTTCAAGCCCCTGTATTAATCCTGGTAGTAAACTGCGTGTCCCACCGTATTCTGTTAAACCCGGCAAAATGGTTGGTTTTGTGGTAGACCCATCACAATAGGGTTAAATACCATCATTTCTAATATTTCATATATGTATTCTATTTTATATATGCATTTTACAGTGTAATTAATATTCAATTCAACTTTCACATGTGATTATTATAATAAAACAATAAAACAAAAGGAATTCTTACGAACTACGTCCCCCCCCCCGGGTGCGCCCGCCCGGGCGTGCTAATTGAAAGATACTCCATGGACTGCTTGTCGTTAATCAGGTTATGCTAATGGGGTATAACGAACTGGATCACATTTGATAAGTCTGCCTGTAAAGCCGTTGAAGCTGATGCCTCACGAATGTGTGACGAGCGTCCCCTCCCAGCACCTAAGCGTGTGATTTTGGGAACCGCATCTGATTCGCTTAAATTAATTCCCCAAATTTCACATTATCACATACGGCAGTTTTCACTTGGCAGACAATGCGGCAGGTGGTCTCCGGTGCACGTCGCTTCCTGAGCTCCAGACGCCGCTCCGAGCGCTTCTCGTCGCTAGCGGCTGCTCTGCGGGTCTTCCACGAGCAGAACGGCCATTTTCTCGTGCCCTACACCTTCCAGGTGCCCGAGAATGAGCTCCAGAACACAGCCACTTCTGTGTGGCCGGACGAAACGCGCGGCCTTAATTTGGGGCGCGAGGTCCGCAAGTTCGTGGACATTCCAAGCGGCAAAACCTCTGCAAAGCTCGAGGAAACGCGTCGCCAATTGGATGACGTTGGGTTCCCCGATATTCACGACTGGAAGCGCTTCCAGTGGGAACAAGTCTCACTTTCCGCACTGACAATTTACAAGAAGACTGAGGGCGATCTACTAGTGAAACGGAACTTTGTGGTGCCCGAGGGGGATCCACAGTGGCCGAAGCCCACGTGGGGCTTCAAATTGGGCTCACATGTCAATTTCTTACGTCAGAAGAAGGAAACGTTGGAGAAGTACCAGATTCAGGACCTCGACGACATTGACTTCGTCTGGGTGGTGGCGGACTACAATTGGGACGTCATGTTCATGCCAGCACTGAGAAGATATCAAGAGCTCTATGGTCACTGTGACGTTCCCCAGAATTTCGTGGTTGGTGAAGGCGAAGACGAGGAGAATGAGTGCCCGGAAGGTCTGCGAGGGTTCCGCCTTGGAGCAATGGTGAACCGCATTCGAGCCATCTCGGCGTTCTCCGACTACGTGGACCGTGACAGGAAGGAGCTGGAGGAGTTGGGCTTCTACCTCAACAGCAACGACCAGAAGTGGCAGGAGACCATCCTGCCAGCTTTCGAGACGTACCAGCGCGTCTTCGGAGACTGCAACATCGCCGCGGTCTTTACCGTGCCGGAAGAGGACCCATGGCCGCCGTCGACGTGGGGCATTCGCCTTGGCTACATCGCGCAGAATATCCGCAACCGAGGCGACTTCTTCCGACAAGTTGCGCGGGACTTTGACAAGCTGGAGCAGATCGGGTTTGTGTGGAACGTGTCCGCGGCCAAGTGGGAGTACAGCGTGATGCCTGCGTTGACGACGTACGTGCTCGCGTTTGGGAATGCCGACGTCCCTGCTGACTTCGTTGTGCCGTCGGACGACCCGTGGCCAGAGGCATCGCGCGGATTGAAGCTCGGGGAGTTGGCTACAAACCCCGTGAGAAGGAAGCGATTCGCAGACTTCATTGAGATCGACCGCTTGCAGCTCGAAGCGCTCGGGTTCTTCTGGTCTGCGGTACCTGGCGATGAGATCAGCGAAATGGCTGAGGATGACGACCTTGAGGGGTAATGATAAGATGTCTCAATGGAATTCCGACAGCACGGACAAAACCTGTATCAATCGTCAAGCACACATAGGCGTTAGCTAATTTGTTTCACCAGTTCGTTTCTGGAACTACACGCAGCGGATGAGTCGCCGGAGAGCACTGCAAAAGCTCGGTTCGATGGTGTGTGTGTGTTACTGGTTGTGAGAGTGTGCGTGTGTCAGGAATGCTGCCGACGATTAATTGTGTATCTCGAGCGTTGCTGTGATTGCCGTCCTCGGTGGCTCCCGTCTGGTCATGAGTTGATCGGTATTTGCTTGGATACTTTTTTAATGCTAAAGACCCGCGCCGGATTAACCCGGGCTTGGTGTCGCACTTCAAGTTGGAGTCGTCCCTAGACGAAAAGGGCCGTAGTTGCCTCGCCGACGTCCGCCCTGACACTACTGTAGTAACGTAACTTAGTTCTCAAGGAAACCTCGTGCGTTGAAAAAATACCGCTGAATTGCTAGTGCAACCGCTCGGTGCTAATAACTGTCACCCCGACAGTCACTCGACCGATTTTGGAGGCTCCGAGGCAGCATTATGCTGTCCAAGCGCAACAGCTTGAGCGATGATCTCATCATTTGGCGCGGCATGAGCGCGCATAACGTATCCATCCAAGTGCGACAAGGCCTGTCGTTCGCTATGCGGCGGCGCAAGATTTGGCTAGAGATCGTGGACGTTGAAGTGCACAAAAAGTCGAAGTCCATTATCGGCCAGGTAAGTGAGCCCTTAGACTGAAGACCTGGTGTGTTATCTTCTCTGACAATGCAATGCTACGGGAGCTCAGAACTTCGAGTTCTCCACGAGACGCATGACAATGTCGTCCCATGGCAGTGGAGCTTCGAGCAAAATTCCGGAGGGTGAAGCAGGTGAAGATGATGCGTCCTTCCCACAGGTTTCCCAGAGCAGTCGAGTGCCCGAGATCATCGAGGCGATGGTGGCTGGACTCCCGATCCAAGTTAACACATACAACAGAACTATCGTACGCTGCCCTTTTCCAGGCCTTGAAATGAGTAGTTCAACCTGCATGACACTCAAACCCTGCTGTTGCATCTTTTGCAGATCAAACAGCTATGTCTGGTTATAGCTTCCGAGCTCCGATTGAACGCAGAGGCTGGCAAAGTGCTGTCCTTCATCCTTTATCGCGACCAGGTCCCGTCCAACCGCCGTCCATGTATCCCTACTGGGGCCGAGTCGTACGCCATCTACACCGACGTCTTGGAGTCGTGCATCCAATTGCGTGATCCGAGCGTCTACAAGCACATGATCTCGATCGGCGTGGACCGATACGTCGTCTGGATGCTGTTGCAGGTCTTCATTTCCGACACGCTGCCACTCGTGCTGCGTGTACGTTTCCTCGACCTCGTGCTTGTTCAAAGCTGTGTCGCACTCGTGTCAGCAATGCTGGTAAGAAACTGATAGCAATACAGCAACAGTTCGTACTAGCACTGACCGTGTTGTGGCGCGTGGAATAGGCCTACCTGGCGTGGCGAAGGGAAGCATTGCTGCAGACCAAAACGAGTGCCGAGTTCGTCGCGTGCATCAAGCAGCCGCACACCGACTGGCTGACGAACGACAAGCTCGAAGCCTTCTGGGCCAAGTGCGTGAGTATGCACACGCAGGCGTTCTTGGACTTGTACGTGGAGAACATCTCACGCATGCGGCTCAAAGCGGTCACGATAGCTCGCCAGCGAGACGTCTACGAGCCACTGCTGAGCCAACACCAACGCGATATCTTCCACCACTCGCGCTACTCGTGGATCGGGTTCGACGTGGACCACACGCTCGTGGAGTATCGCCTCCCGTACCTGCTGCGGACGAGCTTCACCCAAGCTACCAAGGAGCTGCAGAAGAACTTCCCAGGCCTTCGCACTGTTCCTCCGGCGGAATGGTTGCCAATAATCGCTCAGCGCGGAATTGTCATCGATACAGCTCGTGGTAACTTCTTGCACGTAGGGGAGGACGGCTCTATCCAGCGCGCCTACCATGGTTCCCACGAGATCTCGTGCTACAGCGTCAGCGTGCTGTACGGCGACACCATCACCCAAGACGATAACATTAGCGGATTGCTGGGTGGTTCATCAAAGCTGATACATCTCCACACAGCTGCAGACATCATTTACGCCCCTCTGTACGCCTGGATCGTCGATGCCTTCGACTCGGGAGTGGTGAGTGCTATAACTTTGACAGTCTTCAGTCTTGGGACTCGAGTTTAATCGTGTTTGCCTGTAGATTGTCATGGAGGAGCTCGGAGCAACGCTGTATCTCGTCCCGGATATAGTCGACCAGCCTCAGGGCAACCCGAACGACCCCTTCCTCGCGAACAAGGCAGTGTATGTGTCCCTTAGCGGCTTGGCGCTCAAGGCTGCGCGATCGTTCTACGCTGGAGCTTTCTGGAAGACGATCACCACTTCTCCGGATCTGCTGATCCAGCCGAACGCAGACATCGTGACGCTGCTTGAGATCCTCAAGACCAATCTCGGCAAGCAGCTCTTCATCCTGACTAACGGGTCGTGGACGCATTGCAACACGGTGATGCAGTTCGCGGTGGGGCGCAACTGGCTCAACTACTTCGATCTCGTGGTCACGGAGGCCAACAAGGAGGTCTTCTTCGACCAGTTCAACGACACATTCTTCTCGGTACGTCGCGATCACGCGCGTATTAGCGGTTATTGCTAACGTGCTGGTTTGCTGCAGGAACTGAACGTCGAAGGCGCAGCAAACGGCGAGGCAGTTGGAGGCCGTACCCCGAAAAAGTGGTCAAGACGCTGCACCGCCGCAAGATTTACGCGCACGGCAACGTCAAGACGCTCATGGCCTTCTTCAGCGAGAACGCGCGCAGACCGACCTCGACTCACCTGACCACCGAGAAAGACCAGGTACGCTTCAATCTCACTATCAACTCCCCAGCACACGCTGAACCCCACACAATACAGCGCATCTGCTACTTTGGAGACCACGTGATGCAGGACATCCTCCTCCCCGCGCGCTTCACGACCATGTGGGACCTCGTTGCGGTCGTCAAGGAGATCCAGAACATCGGCCAGCCCGCCGAAGCCGTAAGCTGCAACCTCTTCCACCTGCATAACCCCCACCAAGTTCACTGCTAACACCACTTCGTCATCGCAGGAGGAGGCCTTACCGGGCTGGTTCAAGCGCTGGGTGTACCGTGGATCTGGGACTGCAAGTCCGGACCTGCGCTCGTCCTTCTTCTTCCTCGGGCCCAGCGGCTCGGCCTCCTATTTCGGCAAGAAAGTGTGCGCCGCAGCCACGCTCTGCCTCCCGTCCGTCGGCAAGCTCGCGCACTGCGACAGCGTGCTCAAAGTGGGCACCGTAAGTGGCTTCATTTCCATCCCAATCTGCTCCTCGACTATATTAACACCCCTTCCTTTGTCGCGTGCTTAGATCCTGCAGGGCGGCCGCTACGTGCCCAACAGCGAACTGGGCGCCATCCCCAAGCGCGTGATCGCCAAAGTGCGCTCCATCGACGCCAACAGCAGCCGCGTGTGACCGAATTGATGGGTTTATGGGTCTTCTCTCTCTGTCTATCGCCTCTCTACTCGCCACGCCGCTTCTTGTCCATGTTCTTCCACATGGAGGACGACGGCTTCTCCGGCTCGGGCGCCGCCTCGCCCTTCTGCACGGCCTCGCGGCGTCTCGACGTGCGCTCCCGGCCCTGCTGCGCCATCGAGCTGTACCGCGGCAGGTAGATGCCCAGCGCGCCTGTTCAGCCCGCAGTCGATAGACAGAGATATTATTTAGTGTTACGACAGGCCTAGTGTGTCCATGCCATGAACGATGGAGCGCACCTGCGACGCCCACTAGCGTGACGCCGAAGCCCAGGATCACCGCCTTGCCCTTGTTCATTGTCGTCTAGCAACTCAAACTCTGCTCCGCCTCAAAACCAAAATGGTCCGTCGCAAAAACATTCACTCGGATTTACGTACTCCACCCCATTTGGACTCAAAATGACGGTGCCGTGCCCTGCGTCGAGATCCTGCGCTGGGCTGGCGCGATGCACAACCTGGTCTTGTACAGTGTGTTGTTGGCTGCTGGGCTGCGCGTCGGGGGCCAGCGCTGTGCTCGCTATCGGACGAGAGTGAGAGTGTTGGTCATCTTGCCTCGCAGAATGCTGCTGCTGCTGCTGCTGCTGAATCACCCTTTCATTAAAGAGGGATTAAACCTACAGCGGGTGGCTCGAGCAGTCGAAGTTTATTGTGGATCGACGGGGTCGTTAAGTTTCCGTGTGGATCAGTAGTAGAGCCTCCATGGCAGTGATTCCTTGCTATTTGAAGTTCCCTCGAACGAGTGCAGGTCCCGTCGGGTTCTGCGGCAAGGGCGGCAACGTTGTCTCCGGCGATTCCTTCACTTCAGTTGGTGCGGTAGTATCCTCCCTTTCCTGGAATTTGACGTGGCTGTGGCTCGACTCTCCTGCAACCCGATCGGACTCGTGTTGCTGTCGTGGTCGCTTTGTAGACTTGAGGGCGTCTGGGTGAGCCAGGACGAACACCAAGTCGTCTTCGGCCAGGACGGTGTCGCTGTCGGGGCCTGTGGCTACATACGGCAACTGACACGGGGTTCCAGTGCCGCGGTACAAGCCGATGGCGACGATTTCCTTGGTGGACAGCAGATGCAGGAAGAGCTCGCCGAAGGTTCTCTGGACGAACTTGGACGGCACTGGGATCTGCACTATCGAGCTCGCGGTACACGAGGAAAAGTGTTTGTCGTCTCCGGATAGAGCCGCAGGACGGCCGTTCTCGGAGAACAGGAGCTCGTAGATCAAGCGGATCAGCCCCGGCGTGAAGAAGCTCTGGCACAGCATGTTGTCGAAGATGTCGTCCGAGAAGCCGTAGCCTGCCGCGAAGAACGGCAGCAGGGCCGATCTGCGCACGTCGAAGTAGTGGCGTCGCGTGGACTCCAGCTCCCGCCGGATGAGCGTGCGTTTGGTGTTGATGCGCTTGCTCAACTTGACTTGCTGGTCGAGACTGATGATGTTGTCGGCTCCACGCATGTAGATGTTCTTGACGACGTTTGCCTTGCCGAGTTTGCGCTTGAGGTCACTAACATCGTCGGTGACGCGTTGCTCTGACAGGTTGAAGGATAAGTTTGACGGCACAACACCCACAGTGCAGATCGGAGCAGTGGCCATCACAAGGGAGTCGAGCTCCTGGCGGTGCTGGTAAGACGTGGCTGTCCGCTTCTTCAGTGTCGAGTCGAGGATTTGCATCGTCCGAGGCATGTTGAGCTCGACCATAGGCATAAGACCCGAGGTGGTGTCCATGCCATACTCTGCCTGGATCGATAGCACTGCCAGGTAATGGAAAATCGTCTGGCTGTCAACAGCTTCACCGTCGACGTCCTGAATATTGGACTTGTCGGCGAGTACAACGCAGCGGCTGGCGTCGAGGATGTTCGCGCGAAGCAACTCCCGCTTGGAGTCTCCAGTCGCTAGCATGACGAAGATGTCGCCGAATTCGCGGAGCTCACGACAAGTGGCGGCCGCGCTCTTGGATGAAGACCACGACAGGAAAATGATCGGGTGGTAGTCGCTACTACCCGGCACGTGGCGCTCGAGACGCAGCATCTGCGCGAACGCTACCGTGGAGGTTATGTCGAGGTCCGAGACGACGATGATGTGGTTGCGGATACTTTCGCCCGAGGACGGGTACCTGGCTTCTTGGATGAACATTTCCTCCACCACCCTGAGCTCTCCTGATTCTGCGACGCTGTATTGTCTCGTCAGCCGCGAGATGCCCTGTTTCGGAGGGGAATGCTTCAGCATCGCGTTATATTTCACCCCTCGCGTTGGCAGCACGTTCCCCTTGGCTAGCCACGCCTTCAGTTCGTTGGAGATGGAGCTCGTAAGTGTGAGTCTTTTGCTTTCGCTCATCACGTAGACCAGTTGACCTGGACGCATGATGACTGAGCTGCCTGGGTTGCTGAGCATCTGCGCAGGGTGCTCCACTTGGTGCGTCCACGAACATCTTCGGAGCTGTGGCGTCGCTTTTGGGTTGGTGGGAGATTTCCTAGCGCTGGATGCCGAAGATGGCGCGTTGCTTGGTTGCTCGTACACTGCTAGCAGGATGACCTCTCCATACGAGATTTTGTAGAGAAGCTCGCACGCCTGGCTGAAGGTGAGACCGTGAAACACCGACGGCAGCGTGGTGGCGTAGATTTCCAGAGCCATTCCTTCAGCGTACTCCTGTTCCCAGCTCGTGAGCGTCTGCCGGTTGACCAGCGTCGTGGACCGGAACAAGTTGCTGATGAGAGTCACGAGTCCTGGGCAGAGGCAGCTCTTGGCTAGCAGACTGATCTTGATCTGGTCCAGGCACAGCAATTGATCCGCGTCCACGCCGTTGATGTAGTCCAAGAAGACAGGACTAACTATCTGCGTGTACACTGGTAGGTCCGGGTTGTAGTTGCGAATGGCGAGCAAGCGCATGACCGTCTCGGCGTCCGTCTGCTTGGTGTTTGGCGCTGCTTTGGAGGCGAGGACGAAGCACGCCCGCGCAGCATCGGCACCAACTCGACACATGTCTTCTTCACTCATGACTGATCCTTTGATGTAGGTCACTCGGTTCTGGAGCACAGGATGATCCAGCAAGGTGATGATCTCCTCTGTGGGCTCCTTCGGACCGACAATCACGCAAGGGAGCTCTACTATCGACGGGTCAATCTCGTGTTGAGTTCCTGCTGGGCCGGCGAACGAGTTCATCGATCCCAGGGCGCGATCTGGATGGTAAAACTCTCGGAAGAAATTCAGCAGACAACGGGGCTCCATAACGTGACCCACGACCAAGATGTGCGGCTTTCCCACCGACGGATGGTACGTCGTTCGGAAGTGCGATTGCAGCGCCATGAGGTGCGTAAGGCGGGAGATCTCGGTCGGAATCATGGTGAACGACACGATGATGACTCCCAGGGCCACTGCGCGACCGCCGGATGTGACGGGGACGATGTCTCCGTAGCCGACGGTGGCGATGGTGACCACGATGAAGTACAGAGCCTCACCGAACGTCAGATCCGGCTGGGCGCCTTCGTTCCCTTCAACAGCGTGGAAGATACCGGCAGCTACGAAGATCAAGCACGTCGTCAGGAGGATGATCGTGTACACTTGCTTCTGTACGGCCGAGACGGTCTGCGACCCAGCCACACGCACGACGCGGATGAGTCGGAGCATGCGCATGACTCGGACGAAGCGGATGAAGGGCAAGGACTTGCCGTAGCCCGTACCGAACTGATCCACGAGCGCCGGGAAGATCGTGAGCGCGTCCATGACTCCGTTCACGCTGAAGACGAACTGCCACCGATTCTCGCAGCAGTAGAGGTTGAGGAAATAGTCGGAAGCGAAGACGATCATGGAGGTCGTGTCGAATGTGGGCACCTGGCCTTCATCGTGCGGCTCGTATGTCTGAACTACGTAGGTGGCCGACACCAGCAGAGCAAAGGCCGTCTGGAAAATCTCCCACGCCGTCCCGAGTTTGGAGAACTTGAGTTTCATGCGCACCCGAGTCCGCAGCGGGTAGTGGCTCGGAATTCCCTGAAAGAGCCGAAATCGTGACAAGAACCCCGTTGCGGGGTATCCGCGCTCCCTCAAGCTTCGTCGAGACATCTCGGAGGTCAGCGGAGCAGGCATTGTTGAGTGAGTGGCTTGACTCTGGCTGAGCGTTCAAGGGGAGGAAGCAAGGCAACTGAGCCATGACAGTCGTTTCAGTGCAAAGGTGCTATTTTGGCCACGTACTTGGTAAGTTTTGTGCCCACAGTACGTGCTGTTCAGATGTCATTCATGGAATCTTTGTGTTATGTTCTGTATGCACTTAATTATTTGTCATTTGATTCATTAGCCTCGTCGACGGGCACGGGGGTCTGCAGGTATGGCATTTGGCGCCCAAAAACCTGTTTCGTCACTATTGCTTGGGTTCCGTTGAGTGCTGCCTCCATCGGGCCTCCCAGCGCCGTTCCGAACATGCTCACGATGCCAGCACAGGGCCGTTCACTGCAAGGCTGGACTCGGCTGTATCCGTGGACTTCCCCGATGACGATCATATCCTGCCGCGGAATCGCCAGCCAGCGGAGTTTGTGGAGAACAAGAAACTGTCGGTCGTCTTCCTCCTCCATTCTCATGATCCCAAAGGACTTGAGAGTCTCCACTTTGTAGCAGAGCGTGTCGTTCTCCCAGACGTACCCACCGAGGAGAATCATCTTGGAGCGAGCCCCCAGTGCAGTGTCGACACTGCATGGTGATGTGAAGAGCTTCAGTGACCCGAAGGTGTATTTGACGGCAATGATGGCCCCCGCAGCCCGGATGGATAGAATGGCGGCGACAATACCGAAGACGATGACGCCGTGACCCACCAAGCTCCACACGTAGTACGACACAGCTTCTGCTGCTGGGTGAGTGTGTTTCAGACTGGAGCGGTTCAACAACGTGAGGTAGAACTGCATCGCTGCCGCACAGCAGAATTCCCCGACCAAGGCCGTCTCGTAGTTGAAGAGCAAGCGCTTGACGAAGCAGCGCCGCTTCTCACTCAGCCAGTTCAAGCTCTCCACAATCTCAAACAGCATCGAGAGAATCCCAGACAGGTTGTATCCCAGCGAAATGTACTGGATCTTGGCGATGAAGCCGTCCTGCGCGATGAGCATGAACAAGTCGCTCATGAGCCCCTCCACCAGAAGGTAAAGGATCGCAGCACGGTGATAGTTCCTCGCTCCATGTGCCGACAGTCGCAGACTCTCCTGGACGTACACCACGGCGTCTTTGAAGCGCATTTTCTGCTGCATGATGTCGCTGCGTCGTCCGAATCGCTTGCAAGAAACCAAGCCGTACCAGTACGAGCGTCTGTACGTCGTATCCCCGGTATCTTTCGCCAAATGTGGGCCATTGCTGTCGTACGTCCCAAGCCCGTTCACGTCCACATACGTCGTCTGATCGATCAAGCAGTACGTACCCGATGCTTCCTCGTAAAACGCATAGTAGCCGATACTCCCGTGATAGAAGTAGTGGTGGAACTCCAAGGTCTCGTCGACGCAGCTCGCCGGTGTGGTGGGGGATGGAGATACTCGCATGGATCCAAGGAGATAAGCTCCGTGGATGTTGTACTGCGGTACCACAAAGTGGCAGACTCTTCCGTCCTGAGTGGTGGAGTAGTGTGTGGGCACGACGTTCCACCACGCGCCAGCGATGACGAGGCCTTCTACTGGGCAGAGATCGTTGAGCTGTGTAGTGTTGACTGCTGCGCCATTGGGGACGACCAGGTCCTGCGTGATCTTGTGCGGTGCCATGAACTTCGCGTAGCTTCGAGCCTGCAGAATCAACGGCACTACTCCGATACCCATCCAGATACAGAGCAGTAGTCTTTTGGCCGTGAAGACTGCTGTCTCGTCGCTCAGTGCTTTGATTTTGTCGACGTATCTCCCATTCACGTGGTACACGCTGGACCTTCTCCGCGAGACGAAGCTACTGAAGCTTCGGATCGACTCCATCGAGCGAGATGGTATTAGCCTTCAACTACACAAATGAACGTGTACGGGGGGATTTATGAAGATGATTGATCCCCTTGTTGCTATACATGGTATTGCCTACTTCGAAGTAGGAAGCCCATGCAATATTAATAGGGGTGAAACCTACGCCAGCTTATAATACCATCTTGACTAATAAAGGGTCTACAGACTGCATGCAAGACAAGACCTAACGCCAAAGTTAGTATTGTCTTCTTGAAGATTACCCTGTCGTCCGACTCGCAGGAAATCAGATTCCATACTTTTGTGAGCCATATTGCTGTACGACGTCCGACTAACTGAAAGTCGCCAAAAGAGTAGACCATTTAGACCAAGCCGCAGCGCTAATATTTCTTTTGTTGCAACAGGTGAACTCGCTACAAAACGAAAAACTTTTTTTTAGTCTGGAGCAGGTTTGCCAGTTTTAGTCCTTCTTCTGTTGCCCGACATAGACATCCCAGCGTCAGGAACGAGTTTCTTACTCTAAACTAAAGTCGCATGTCGTGTGTACTTCTCTATATAAATGGGTCGTGCTCATGTCAGGTAGAATTGCGCACTTTAGTACTTGAAATACTCGGTAGTAGTACGTAGTATTCTTACGCTTCTGTGTCTTCGTGAGCAGAAGTTTGTTTACTTTCTATCGGCGCAGCGTCGCACGCTCCTGTCCGGCTGCCTAACGCCTTGCCAAACATGCTCACAACACCAGAACATGGTCGCTCGATGCAAGGCCGCACTTGAAGCCCCTGGACTTCACCGATGATGATCATATCTTGCCGAGGGTTTGCCAGCCAATGCAGCTTATGAAGAGCTACAAGTTGCGTTCCGTCTTCCTCCTTCGCGCTCATAATCCCAAAAGCCTTCAGCGCTTCAACTCGGTAGCAAAGCACGTCGTCCTCCCAAACATACCCGCTTAGGAGGACCATCTTCGACCTCACCCCCAGCACCGTATCAACGCTGCATGGTGAATCAAGAAGTTTTAGCGACCCAAAATTCCAGCGAGTGGTGATAATGGCCCCCGTAGCTCGGATAGATACGATTGTAGCTGCGATACCCAGCATGATGACGCCGTGACCCGTCAAGCTCCACACGTAGTAAGACACAGCCTCGGCCGTTGGCGTGGAGTGCTTCAGACTGGACCGGTTCAGCGATGTAAGGTAGTACTGCATCGCTGCAGCGCAACAGAACTCGCCTACCAAGGCACTCTCATAGTTGAAGAGCAGTCTCTTGATCAAACAGCGCCACTTCTCATTCAGCCAGTTCATACTCTCCACCATTTCAAAGAGCATCGAGATGACCCCCGACAAGTTGTAGCCCAGCGAAATGTACTGGAGCTTCGTAATGATGCCATCCTGCGCGATGAGCATGAACATGTCGCTCATAAGACCTTCCACCAGGAGGTAAAGCATCGCTGCGCGGTGGTAATTCCTCGCTCCGTGCGCCGATAGTCGAAGACTCTCTTGGACATACACAACGGCCTCGGTAAATCGAAGTGTCTCCTGCAAACACTCACATTTGCGGCCGAAGCGCTTGCACGAGATGTAGCTCCGGCGAATCAGCAGCAATCGATATACAATCCAAACAGCGCCCAACAGACCGTACCAGTACGAGCGTCTGTACGTCGTGTTGCCCGTATCCCTCGCCAAATTGCCACCATTGCTGTCGTACGTTCCGAGGCCATTCACCTCCACGTACGCTGTCTGGTCGATTGAGCAGTACGTGCCCGATGCCTCCTCGTAGAACGCGTAGAAGCCGATACTGCCGTGGTAGAAGTAGTGGTGGAACGGATAGCTGTCGTTGACGCAGCTTGCCGGAGTCGAGGGAGATGGAGAAACTTTGTCGGTTCCGAGGAGATACGATCCGTGAATATTGTACTGTGGCACGACGAACTGGCAAACCCTCCCAGCTGGAACAGTGTGGTAGTGTGAGGACACAACATTCCACCACGCTTGAGCTACAAACAGTCCTTCGACTGGACAGATTTGGTTGAGATTTGTCTCGACGGCTGCTGCGTCTTCGGGGACCACCAGGTCTTGGGTGATCTTGTGCGGCGTCACGAACTTGGCGTAACTCCGAGTTTGTAGGAGCAACGGCACCACCCCGACGCATGCCCACACGCACAGCAAAAGTTCCTTGACTCCAAAGAAGTTGGCCTTTCCCTCTTCTGACGCGACCTTCTCCACATCCTCGTCGTCGGCGCAGCAGATCGTTGACGACTTGCTCTTGGATGAAAACATGTACGTGCAGCTCCGCTTTGGCTCCGATCTCGAGCTGTCTTGGAATGGAGCTGAGACGGCTTCGCCAGCGTGTCCGTTAGCTCGCCGTAGCTTCGTTCCGTCGCGTGCGTTAGTAAAGACGAAAGAAGTTGTCAAACTATACCCTACTTGCAGGCCAGCGTACGTGTAATTTGGTGCGCTTCCCGCTGGGCCCCCATCGCAATGCGATTCGCATCGCAATGCCACTACAACAGTCACGTTTTCCCAGGATCTCACAGCAATGGCCGCACCGAACAGTCCCGGAATCGAGCAGGGTTCTGCCGCTTTGCCTTTTCCTGCCGGTGGTGATTGAACGGTTCAATTTGAACCGTTGAATGAGTTCGCCCTTCCGCTCGATCATCTTTTCCTGAGCTAGCGTCTGCTTCCTGTACAGTAGTAATGCAACCACCGCCACCACCAAAATCTACGTTAGAACAAATGATAGCTGAGCCAAACTGACGCAAGACAAACAAACCTGAGACGTTGCACACTCGACGCGATGTAAGCTGCGAGGTCCGTCACGAACGTCTGGACGAACGAACAGAGCTGCACGATCCGCTCGGACGTTGTCGCGATACTGAGATCCTGCAGGGCCGTTTCCGCGTGCTCGCGACTGCAGTTAATGGTTTGCTCCAGGTCAGCGAATTTTGTCAGTAGTGGGGAATGGGAATCGGCCTTCAGCGCCGAAAGATGCGAAGGTTCGGAGAGTACTGGAGTGGACGTTGAAGTCTTGAGCCCCGTTGCCGGTGTTTCCTGCAGAAACGGCAGGAACCTGGCCTTGGCATTGACCGGCGACGTGAGGCTTGCTGTGCTGGAGTGCGGCCGTTGGTGTTGAAAGATACTCGACATGATGGCAGGAGTACGGGAGGGCGACACGGGATGGTGCTCGATAGCAGCCGAACCAAGCGTGGCCAGCGCCTGTTGGCAGCTCTGAAGCGATTTCCACGTTGAAAGAGCCGCCTCCAGCATAGATTTGAGACTGTCCGCGGTCTCCTGCTTGAGTTTGGACTCCATCTGAGCTCGCCACGCCTTATACTCCAGCCGCCGCTCTTCCAGTAGACTCTCCACCTGCTCTCTCAGCTTCGATCCTTGCTCAGTTGAAGTCTGTAGCTCCTGCTGCTGTCGGGTCAACTGCTTCTCAAGCGTTAGGATCGAGAGTTGATTGCGTTCCAGATCCGCGCGCTGTCGAGTGGTGACCACCGTGAGGGTCGCCACCGTCTTCTCGAGCTTGGCGTTCTCACCGCGCAGCAGCTCCGTCTGTCGGTCGATCTCGATCTGAATGTTGCGGCGCTCCAGCTCCGTCTTGGCGATCCGTTTGCGCCACTTCTCCTTGTCGTGGGCGATCTCCGCCTCCCCCGCTAGCAGCCGCTCAACTGCCAGATCCCGCTCACGCTCGACCTCCAGTTGATTCTGCTTGGCGATGCCTTGGTCCAGTTGCGCCTCCTTCGCGAGCTCTCGAGCCACGTCTCGGTCTTGGATCGCTTCGTTGCGTAGGCGAAGAGCCTCCTCCTCTCGCTCTCGACACTCTTCCTGCACCTGCTGCAGCTCGGCGATCACCTTCTCGGCCAGCCTCCAGCTCTGAACCGCGTTGTTCCTCGCTGTCTGCTCACACACGAGCTCGTTCTGCAGTTGAGACGCTTGGATGTGCAGCGTATCGCGCTCTTTCGTGAGGGACTCGACTGCAACCCGGAACTCCTCCACCTGCTTGCTCAACGCCGCGCAGTCTCCCACCACCTGCGCGCGCAGCACCACGAGACGGTCTCGCTCGATCCGTAGCTGCTCTCGCTCCTGCTTGGCCTGCTTGAGCGACTTGACGGCGTGGTCGTACTCGAGCTCGCAGTTCTGGAGCTGCTGCTGGGCCAGATCTCGCTGCGAGATGGCGATGTCGCGCTCCTTCTCGCACGTGTGCTTGCCCCCGTAGTGCTGGAGCTGCTGGCCGAGGTCGAAGTGGCCCCAATGCATGGCCAGGTCCAGCGGCGTGTGGCCGTTCTTGTTCTTCTCGTTCAGCGCCGCGCCGCGTCGAACGAGCTCCTCCATGATCTTGGGGCGATTCCACAGCGACGCCACGTGCAGCAGCGAGTTCCAGCCCTGATCCTTGAGCGAGACGATGCTGGCGCCCGCGGCCTCGAGCTCCTGGAAGAGCTGCACGATGTAGCCGTCCGTGTCGTCCGCGTCCCAGATCGCTTCATTGTCGAACAGGTCGGTGATCTTCTCCTGGGTGGCGGCATCCAGCTCACTCTGCGGCCGCGAAGGCATCCCCCCCCCTGACTCGCAAGAACGATGCACGGATGAACCAAAGACACACAAAGCAACACCTTCCCTCACGGTGGCGGCAGGCAACTCGACTATATTTAACAAGGCGAGCGTGAGTCGAGTTCATCACTGTGAGCCTCCTCCGTCTCGCAGCATTTGTTGGTGCTCCTGCTTCCACTGGATAGTGTAGATTGTTAGCAGTCTGGCGCTTTGGCGACCATGTCACGTCGCAACCGCTCGTGTACCTGCTCCATCGTCGCTGAGGTGATACCAACTTGCGCGCGAACATCCGCACGACGCTGAGCCAACCGCGCGAGCTCACGCTGCGTGTTCTACATCGCTCAAAGTCACCTCTGAGCATGCATCAACACCTACACAAGCCACCATGTGCACCCCTACAGTACCTCTCTTATCTGCGCGCACCGTGCTTGAAATCCCGCTAGACGGTGGTCCTCTGCGAGCCAAAACACGTTTGTACGTGCAGCACTTCACACACTCCCCACCTCTCGGACGCACCTTGCTCTGTGGTCGGTGGGGTCGTCACCTCGGGTTCTTCATCGGCAGCCTCGGGGCGATCTGCATCGTTGTCGTCGTCGCGCGGGAGGTTCTTCATCTACCCGCGCGTCCTCTCAGGATCCAAGGAGACTCTCCAGTCAGTCCGACTGCAAAAAGATCAGGTGAAGGGCAAAAGGATGCATATTAAAGGGTTTACTCGCTCCGACACTATACCGCTGCTTCCCGTTCAACTCCGAGGGGCCTCCACATGGGCGCGGCTATAGCTATAGCAGACTTAAAAGCTTAGTTGGTCTTGCGGCCGTTCACGTCTGCGATGAACTTGGCGTAGAGCAGACTGTCGCGGCCCGTGTCCATGTTGCTCATGGCCAGCACCGCCATCAGCAGCATGGCGCCCAGCAGCACCGACGTCCACAGGATGATCTGGAACTCGGCGATGTCGGGCATGGAGATGGCACCAGCAGCCGTCGCGTTGGCCTTGGACGTCGAGTTGTCGTCGCCCACGTCGTCCCAAACGCTGCCGCTCCGGGCGGACAGATCGACCGTCTCCACGTCTTCGTCCTCGTCTTCATCACTGTCACTCTCGTCACTGTCGCTGTCGCTGGCATCGCTCTCCTCTTCATCTTCGTCGTCCTCCTCGTCCTCCTCATTGGTGAGCCCCGACACCAGCTTCCTGTTGCGCGCGCGACGCGAGAGCGCCGCCACCTGCTGCGTGGCCGCCGGCAGCTTGCCCGTCATCACCTGAGCCGCTGCAATCTCCGACTTCTTCATCAATTGAGCCAGGAACTCAGCGACAGTGGTGGCCACGGCCTGCTGCGCCCTCTTCTGCTTGTCGCCCTGCAGGCCGAGACCCCACGACGTACAGCGTCTTGCCGCTCTGCTCTGTCTGCTGCTTGAGCTGCGCCGACAGCTGCGCCACCTGCGCCAGCTCGCGGGCAAAAGCCACGTCCGCAGGGTCAGCGGCGTCCAGGAAGCTGTTGGCCTTGAGAACGTCCTGCACCAGCTCCGCGGCCACGGACGGCGCGTCAGCCTCCACGCTTGCACAGAGCGCGACGCTGCCGGCGCATTGCACACCCGCGTGGTGTTTGGCTTGGAATTCCTGGGCCACCGCGGCCGGGACCTTGACGCTGGCGGCCTGAGATGGGTACACGGCGTGGAAGGCCGAGGCGCCGTTGAAGGCGGCGCTGACGGCGTCCAACGCGCCCGCCGACGCGTCGTCCAATAGCAGCAGTGCGTACGCTTGGCTGTGCGTGAAGACGTCGGCCTGCAGGGGCTCTGCACGGCACTGGAGCGCGTGGACACGCGGCCCGTGCGCAGGCCGATGGAGTTGAGCGCCAGGTCGGCGAGGCCCGCGGCGGAGAAGGACGGAGGGGACGGAGAGGACGACGCAGACGCGTGGAACTGCGCGGTGGGGGCGTTGCCCAGCACCAGAACTTGGTTGGCCAGCGCGGAGGAGACCGCGGCGGCCGCGGAGAGCACCAGGAGCGGGAGCGACAGCATCGGTTCCCGACGGTTGAGGCTTTGGATCTCTCTCTAAATGGAACGAGGGTAAACGGCCGCATCTTTGACGGCGAGAGCGGATTGGTGGAAAATAAAGAAATTGGTAGGGTTGTTAAGTATGGATGTGTTGAAGTTGTTTACGGGATGGATCTGGACGATATGGATATTACTTGCACCGACCGTAAAAGGGGTAATTCCCAAAATACGGAGTGCTGGGGAAACTTTTGACATTTTCAACCTTTTGCGACCAAACACGGAGTTGTGGGAAAACTTATTCCCAAGACAGGCCTATAGAATCGTAGAGGTAGCCTTCACTGCAGAAAACACCAGACTCAAGAGCCCACGTGCCGATGCATGCCGCTCCGGACGCGCCGCTGAAGAAGACGCAGTGTCTTGGTAGCCAGAGCATCTCGCCCAGGTAGGCCACGGTCGGCGAGTCCATCGAGTCCCTGGTGTCAGTGTCAGGGGCGGGGTTCGAGCGCACCACGCTCTCCTACTGCAGCAGCACGGTCGTGGACAGCAAGGCGTCGGAGGGTGTGCCGTCCCTGACGGCGGCGATTACCAGCGTCTTCTTCAGCGGCGCGTCCGGAGCGGCATGCATCGGCACGTGGGCTCTTGAGTCTGGTGTTTTCTGCAGTGAAGGCTACCTCTACGATTCTATAGGCCTGTCTTGGGAATAAGTTTTCCCACAACTCCGTGTTTGGTCGCAAAAGGTTGAAAATGTCAAAAGTTTCCCCAGCACTCCGTATTTTGGGAATTACCCGACCGTAAAAATGCCTTCGCAAAAAACAGCTTTTTTTACTAGTAATACATTGCACTGCACATACCAATTTGGGACGGAGAGCGTCCCACGGTCTCTGCTGGACTTGTGTTATCGTCACGGTGGCGTAAAGCGGTGCTCAGAGGAAGGGTGCTCTTCCCTGTGTGAAGTGTGGTGTCCGCTCGACAGAGCCGTGGCTGTAGCGTAGCCACGTCGAGAACAGATCCTAGGATAGCAAAACACTCGTTAACCAACCATTCTAAGCTCCACTAATACACTGGTGGAGGGCACTTGCTGTCGCCGTACAGCACTTCGACTTTGTGTGAGCCGTGCCCTCCTGCTAGGCCTTTTGCCCAGCAATTCCTCTGTCTACAATGGTCTCTACCCGCAAGAGCACCTACCACATGACATCACAGGTTATAAGCCCTACGCGGGCGCGGACCTCACCTCAAGTCGAGACGTCGACTGCAGTCCAAGAGCAAGAGCCAGCCCCCTCAGCAGACGAGACGCTGGTGCGCACTATTGCAGCTGCGGTCGCCCACGCGCTTGCTGCCGTGCCGACGGCAGCTCCCAGCCCCGCTCCCAGCGCCCACTCGTCCAGCTCGGCCAATCTTTGGCCTCGGGTCCCTCTCCCAGCAGACCACAAAGAAACTTGGCGTCGGAGCTTGACGCCTCCGTGCTCACCGACGCCTCCGTACCTGTCGACGCCGTCACGCCGTACGGCACCAGCACGCGCTTGCCTGCGGAGACTAGCACACCGCCCCCAAGTGTGTACGAGCACAGCTCCTCGATAATCCCCGAAGTCAGCCGACACGAGCACGATGGGAGGCTGGCAGGCGGGCCAGATCACGCTCGCGTCGACCAAGTTCGACGGACGCGTCGAGAACTGGACCCGCTGGAAGACTGAGATGCAGACGATTCTCCACTGGCAGGGCCTCCTGCAGCTCGTGCAGGGCCGCGAGCAGTTCGATGCAGAGCGCGCGCAGCGTGATGCTGACTGGAAGAACTGCTTCGAGACCCGTGAGCGCAAGGCGCACACCGAGATCGTGCTCTCACTGCACGGCGACCTGCTCGATCGCTTTAAGACGGACATTGAGACTGCCAATCCGGCTCAAGTTTGGGGTGCGCTGCTGAGAACTTATGACGGCACTCAAGGCACCAACGCGGTGTACCTGAAGCAGGACCTCTATGCCCGACGCCTTCGGCAAGGGAGGTGTGATGGACTACGTCGGCGACCTGCAGCGTATGCGTCGCGAGCTCGAGCGCATGGAGATCATCATTTCCGAAGGCGAGATGGCGAGCATCGTGCTCTCCAATTCGGTGGTGGTGTACCCATCAATAGCCAATGATCACACACAGCGTGTGTCGCGTCTGCGTGGTGGCTTTGACAACGAGCAGCGAGTTCAAGACGCAGTGAACTTGTTGCTTGTGGCTGAGCGTACTGCTCGTGATCAGCTCAGTCGTGGGGGCCGTGATGCTGGACAAGGCCTTCAACGTCAGGTCAACTTGGTGACGCGGGGCAGCCCGCCTCGTGGTGCACAGCAGCAGAGTGGCGGCAAGCGTCGCTACAGTGGGAATGGTGGGCGTGGTGCTGGCAAGAAGAAGAAGCGAAATGAAGATGAGGCAAGGAAGAGGCGTGAAGAGATCGCCGAGAAGAAACGTAACAGTGAATGCAATGCGTGTCACAAGCAAGGTCATTGGTGGAAAGAGTGTCCAAGTCGGAAGTCGACGGACGTGAACGAGATTCGAACCATGGCCGGCGTAGTGCTGCGTCACATGGACAGTGAACGTGGCAGTGCAGCGGAAGGAAGCGACCACCAATCAGAGTGCCCTCGAGTTGACATTGTTCAGACTCATCCTGTCCAACTGAGTGTTGCCCGTCAGCGAGAAGATGCCCGTAGCTACTCTAAAGTCTACACGCGACATGAGCTGGCCGCTCTAGATGGTCGAGACTTTGAAGGAAGACGTGAGCACGCTCGGGACTCGCGGCGAAAGGATCGTTCGATCGAATATTCGCCAAAATCACCTCAGGTTATGATGACTCAGATACCGGTGGTGCTGGCTTGCCTGTTGTCCGTCGTGCGATGGCGCTGAAAACTCGGTCCCACAGGACTCAGTGCCTGCTGATGAGATCGAGTGGATCCTTGACTCTGGCGCCCAGATAAATGTGACGGGCGAACTGCACCTGCTGAACGATGTCACGGGGCGACAGCAGCCGGAAGTGGTGGGTACGATCGGCACGTACACGCGCATTGCAGAGATGGGGTCTCCGATCCTACCGGCGATGAATGCACACAATGACAAGATGGAGATGCGCGTACTGAAGCTGTGTGCTACTGCCCTGGATCAAAGGTGAACTTGATCTCGCAAACGTACATGCAGTTTGACTGTGGGTACAAGTTGTGCATGTCGGAAGATCAGCGGACTACGTGGTTTGTGAAGCCTGACATGAAGCTCAAGTTTGAGTTAGTGGATGGACTCTATCGCATGAGGGTGAAGCGCCAGAACAAGCTTGTGCTTGGTGTCCAGAAGCCTGCCACGGACGCAAGCGTGATGGAACTGCTCCACAACCGCTTGAACCACGTCAGCATGAGCACCATTAAGCAGATGGTTGCTGACAAAGTCGACTTTGGCGTTAAGGTGAACATGAACGTGCTGAGCCTTTATGATTGTGTCCCGTGCATTGAATCGAAGATGAAAAGGATGACCTACACCAGAAATCCTCGGCGAGCTACCAAGCCATTGGAGAAGATCTCAGCAGATGTGTGCACTATCAACGAAATTGCAGCTGATAAGTCTACTATGTTCTTGCTGGTGATGGACGAGTACTCAAGGTACAAGTGGGTGTATCTGCTTCAGCACAAGGCCGACGCGTGCCAGCACATTCAGCTGTTGATGCTAAGGCTTGGCAAGCAGTTCAAGAAGTACGAAGTTGTTGTTTTTCATGCTGATGGCGGCGGCGAGTTCGTCAGCAACGAGCTCAAAGCCTTCTGTGCCAAGGAAGGAGTTACGATGAAGTACACACATGCGGACAGTCCCGAAGAAAATGGCATCGTGGAGCGTGCTAATGGTGTGATTGTGAGTCGAGTGCGTTCAATGCTGGATGCGACGCGGCTGCCCAACCTGCTCTGGGGTGAAGCGCTCCTCCACGCAGTAGATACATTAAACGTGTGCCCGTCGAGTGCATTAGATGGGTGCAGCTCCCATGAGCGACTGCATGGCACAAGACCTGACCTGCGCGCACTGCGAACATGGGGATGCATGGCGCATGTTCACATTGCTGACGCCTCACGACAACGGAAGGAGAAGCTCCAGACTCGCGTGCGCACATGTATACTGCTCGGTTATGCCACGGACAAGAAAGGCTACAAATTGCTTGATGTGAAGACAGGAGCTGTCGTCACCGCTCGCGCGGAGAATATTCGGTTTCATGAGGCGTTCACGGTCGAAGGTGGCTACATCGACAAGCTGCTTCAGAACACATTTTCCGAGCTGATCACGAACTACCGTCGCATGTTCCTGTGGTGCGCATTAAGACGGGGATGCACACGTACATGTCCGAGGCGGACGCAGGTCGAGCCCTATTGCTATTGTGGACGATGACTCTGGCACCTGTGTGCGCAGTAATGGAGAGCAGCGACAACCGGCTAAAGCTACTTCTACCCGAGCCAAGCGGAAGCGCACGGCGCGTGATGATGCAGAGCTAATTCGCGAAGCCTGTAAGGACCTCGACTGGACGCCGCCTCTGTCAGCACGTGAGGCGGGTCCTTTCATTCGACGCACGCTGGCAAAGCGCCGGCGCAAACCGTCAACGCGACTGAAGGACTACGTTGTCGGTAGTGTACGTGTTCATGAAGATGTTGTTGTGCCTACAACATACAAACAAGCGCGAGCATCTCCCCAGTGGCTGCAGTGGCTACAGGCAATGGAGGAAGAGCTTGCATCCTTGCGGGCGCATGGCACCTGGAAGCTGGTGCGTCGGACGGACATGAAGGGTCGGAAGGCTATTACCTGTCGCTGGGTGTATGCTGTGAAGAGGAACGAACGCGGAGAGATTATGCGCTTCAAGGCCCGTCTTGTGATTCATGGCTTTAAGCAGCGCGCTGGCCTCGAGTACACCGAGACATATGCACCGGTCATTCGCTTTGAGACCATTCGCTCGGCTATCTACTTCGCTCTGCAGCGTGGGTGGGCAATTCTCCAGTACGATGTGAAGACGGCATTTCTCTATGGCCACCTAGACGAGCTGATTTTCATGGAGCAGCCACAAGGCTTTCAGAGCCAACCGGACGTGTTTGTCTGCCGCCTTCTGCGTAGTTTGTATGGGTTGCGGCAAGCCCCCAACGTGTGGAACCGCACGCTGCACAAGGCGTTGCAGCAGCTTGGGTTCACTCGATTGGATTCCGACTATGGTCTGTACGCAAGAAAAGTGGGAGATCCTGAGGAGATTACGATGCTGTTGACTGTCTACGTTGATGACGTGCTGCTGCTCGGCCCGCCGGCGCTGTGCCGCAGCATTGCGCTACAGCTAGCGAAGCAGTTCGAGCTGACAGAGCTCGGCCCTGTGAAATACTTGCTCGGCGTGGAGATTTTGATTGATCCGACTAAGAAGACAGTGGCGTACAGTCAGAGGCAGCATGTACAGGACATCTTGAAACGGTTCAACATGGCGGCGTGTAATGGTTGTACAACACCGGAAGCTACGGTGGCTTTACAGGTGAAGGCTCCTTCAGACCAGACCTATCTCCCGTACCGAGAGCTAGTGGGAGCTCTGCAGTATTTGGTTTCTGCGTCCAGACCAGACATTGCGCATGCTGTACGTAACCTCGGCAAGTACCTCAGTGATTACTCCTACGAGCACTACTTCATGGCGAAGCGAGTGCTCCGCTACCTGGCACATACCGTTGACTACGGGCTGGTTAATGATGTTGGTCGAGGCTGTCGTGTGGCGCTCACGTGCTTCACGGACGCAGACTACGCCAACGATGCTGATGACCGCAAGAGCGTCAGCGGCTATGTTACGATGCTAGACGGCAATGTGGTGTCCTATGCATCTCGGAAGCAGGCCATTAACGCTCAGAGTACCACGGAAGCAGAATATGTAGCGATGAATGAAGGCACCAAGGACCTGCTGTGGATGTTGGGGCTATGTGTGGAGCTCAACTGGGAAGTCGAGGGCCCCGTGCTGTATGGTGATAATCGTGGAAGCATCTATCTGGCGGCTAAACCTGGCAAGCACTCTAAAACGAAGCACATAGAGAACAAGTATCACCTCGTTCGTCACCTAGTGGAGTCCGGCCGACTGACAACAGAGCACGTGGGAACAAACGACATGGTTGCCGATGTGATGACAAAGGCGCTAGGACGTGTAAAGTTTGAGCGCTGCCGAGACATGCTGAAGGTCTTGCCTCTTTCGAAGTTTCGTGAAGCAGAACCGAGATCGAGTGGGAGCATCTCACAAGACAACAACTAACATTGGCTCAAGTTCGCCTGGACAAGCGCTGTCCTGCTGGCAAGGTGTGTTGGCAAATGCTGCTGATACTGAAACGACCATGGCTGTGTCGCCGTACACATTGCCATGATCGAGTGGGAGTGTGAAGTGTGGTGTCCGCTCGACAGAGCCGTGGCTGTAGCGTAGCCACGTCGAGAACAGATCCTAGGATAGCAAAACACTCGTTAACCAACCATTCTAAGCTCCACTAATACACTGGTGGAGGGCACTTGCTGTCGCCGTACAGCACTTCGACTTTGTGTGAGCCGTGCCCTCCTGCTAGGCCTTTTGCCCAGCAATTCCTCTGTCTACAATGGTCTCTACCCGCAAGAGCACCTACCACATGACATCACACCCTGGTGCGCTCCCGAGGCCTTTGCTCTGCACACGTTGGCTAGTGATCGGGAATATATCCCGACATGATACAGCAGGCGGACCACTGGTAAAAAAAAATATATCGAGCACGATATTTTTTTTACTAGTACAGACAATCCCCTCGCTAGTCATGGCGTCGGGAACCCACTTTTTATTCATAGATGAGGGTATTCCTGTCGTAGGGTGTACCAAGGGATGGTACACTGGACTGTACCACATATATGGTACGTACTGGTGCAGTCTTTTGGTTACATAGACCTAAAAAGGCTGCTCAAATCGTGCACGAATTCCATTCATGTCCGCTCATGATAACGATATATACCTCGGTAACACCGAAAAGGATAAAATCATATTTAATATAATACCGTAAGGCATGTGGGGCATGATGTAGGTAATGATACTGATGTGCAAAATAAGTTGCCACGATAGTATTGAGCCCCATTTCACTAATGTTGGCAAGCACCCAAGCTCCATTCCATTCAAAGGAACGATACTAGCAGGTCTGAAAGCCAGCTCCGAATGCTAATGCAAGCATGAAATATGAAATGCGGCACGAAAAAACGGACAATAGGAGCTGGTATCCTGGTTAGACTACTGCAGACGTCCTGTACAGAATGGGCTTTTCACATAGTTAAGCACCCCAACACATTCATAATCCGTGATTTTCTATTTGTTATGACGATTGAGGGGTGAGGGGAATATTTACTTGGCTTTGTATGGGACGGTCATTCAGAAATCGTTGGGACCCACCTTTATATTCCTGATGAGCGGGTATTCCTATCCTAGGGATTACTACCGAGGGGATCGTCTGAAATACATTGCACTGCACATACCAATTTGGGACGGAGAGCGTCCCACGGTCTCTGCTGGACGTGCGCCACGCACTTGTTAGTGCAGTTGCCTTTTGACACACAACGAGAGTGAGATCGATCGAGATGGCGCACCCGAGCACCGACAAGCTGGAGCTCGTCCCGGGGCCGTCGCAGATGCTGCCCAATGTCTTGGTGGCTCTGGGGTCCGCGTGCGGCTCGTCCGACCTGGACCCGGCCTTCTGGGACGACTACCTCGCGCTGGAGCGCGACCTGCAGCAGTTCTTGCACGCCGAGAGCTGCAGCGTGGCCATCCAGTCGGGCGAAGCCATGCTGTGCCTCTGGGGCGCGCTCAAGAGCACGCTCAAGCCTGGGGACGTGGTGGTGTGCGCCGCCAACGGCCTCTTTGGCGCGGGCTTCGCAGACATGGCCAAGGCGCTGGGCGCCGACGTGCGCGTGGTGGAGTGCGACTGGCGCAAGTCCGTCGACGTGGACGCGCTGTGCGCCGAGATCCGCCGCTCCGACCCCAAACTCGTGACGGCCGTGCACTGCGAGACGCCCAGCGGCATCCTCAACAACCTGGAGGGCGTGGGCGAAGCTGTGGCCAACCACACGACGGACGGACTCTTCCTCGTGGACTTTGTGTCGAGCGCAGGCGGAGCGCCGCTGAACGTGGACGCGTGGAAGATCGACCTGGGTCTGCTGGGCCCCCACAAGGCGCTGTCTGGTCCCCGGCGCTGGCGTTCACGACTGTGAGTGAGAAGGCCTGGAAGCGCATCAACGAGGTCAAGTACGTGGGCTACGACGCGCTGCAGCCGTTCTACCGCGCGGCGCAGCAGGAGCCGCGTCTGCTGCCTTACACGCACAACTGGCAGGCCATCCGCGCCGCTCTCGTGGCGTGTGATAACGTCAAGAAGGAGGGGGCATCGACGCGGTTATTCAACGACACGCGGAGGTGAGCGCGTTCGCGCGTCGTGAGGTGCAGGAGACGCTGGGACTCAAGATTTACGGCGAGGAGAGCGCGGCGTCCCCACGGTGACTGCTATTGAGCTCCCGGAGGGCTGCGACTGGGCTGCGCTGCAGAAAGAGCTCCGCGCGCGGAATCTGCTGGTTGGCGGGTCGTACGGACCGCTGAAGGGCAAGTTGCTGAGTCTGGGCCACATGGGCTCGCAGGCGACCAAGGAAACTGTGGCCAAGGCGATCGAGATCATCGGTGCTGCGCTCGAGAAGATGAAGTAGAGTAGTCTACTGCGGTGGATCGAATTGCGTACTAGATAGAGTGCAGGTTGAGTTATTGCGTTAGTTCTGCTCTGTGGCAAGAAGAAGCGGGTTGTCGTGCTGCTCTGGCTTGAAGTCGTAGTGTATCAAGCAGACCTGCCGATAGAAAATAAAAGCACGATTCGTGAGTCTACCGGTACTTGCACAAACCTCAAGTATTGTTTCTCAGACCTACCGCTTCCGGCTCGCCTTCGGGCGCTCCTTCGATACCAAACTCTGCCAGAGTCATCATGTCGTCTCGTAATTCGTTTGCCTCCGAGAAGTGGCCCTTGCAGATCTTGAGGTCGGTGATCGGCCCGTGCTGCTTTTGAATTTGTTGCTGCAAGCAAAGTGCCCATTTGTTAGGGGCAAATCGGGGCCTATTGTGTCGTAGCACCAGCTCACCTTGATGGCAAACAACCGCGTTGTGGTCTTGGTGCGAAACTTAAAGTTGAGATAACTCCAGTTGAGCAACTACGGAGCGAGCTGGTTAGCAAGAGATTGACTAGAAGTGAAGTTGTCGAGTCAACGTTGCCGTACTCGCATATCGAGCGTCACGTAATGAACCGGGTCCGCCTCGACGATAATCGGAGGAGTGTTGTCTATCAGCTATGTGATCGCAATAGGCAGAACGCAATACGTCAGCGATACATCAACTCATACCTGACCAGGATGCTGAAAAGCTCACCGAAGCTACGTCGGCACCGCCATCACCCGCATCAGCAGCCGAGCTGGCCTTCTTGGACTTATTGGCCTTCTTCTTCGGCGCCATAGCCGATGCAGGCGCGAGGGTGCTACCGGAAGGAAGCGCAACGGATGAATGCCAGCTCCTCCGGTCAAAAATAGTTGCCGCGTCACACTGGTGGTATTAATAATCCCGCTTCAGTAGCCAAAATGGGAATCCTAAGTATATGTATTGTGCCTTGCATGCTTTCTGTCTAAACAACGACGTAATTCGTTGTTTTAGCAAATCTCGGCGATTAGCCCATCATTGAGTTAGGAGGCTAACTCGTTGATTTAAGATAGAATAGCTGCTAAGACAACGAGTTAACCTTGTGTTACGGCTACTTTCGTTGAATGGCTTGAGTAAATCCGACAATACTACGGTCCTGACATTCTAATTCTAACTCGCTCGCTTCGTCTGATTGCTTTCGATCATGATCTCGATTGACATGCGCTGGCTATAGTACTGAACTACGTGTACAATATTGAAGAAAATCCGTGTCTTTATATCGAGGAGCTACAAGCAGCTATAATGTCAGCGCCTCCTCCACTACCAGACATTTCTTTTGCTACTATATGCCGTGCTCTGAAACTCGACCTTGGTTTAACGCGCAAGGCCCCACGTCCCGCCGAAATCGGAGCTCACTATAATTCAAGGAGTTGTCGCCATTCTGTCGGGGCCTCATCAGCTTGTTTTCTTGCAGCGACAACTTATCTATTATTGCAGTGGCAACCGCACCATTCTTGCGCTGCGTTGTGCTTGGGACTAGTGGTTGATTAGCTTAACTTTAACTTAGAGTTAGGCTGGTAGATATGATCATCGGGAAGGATTTGCTCGTTGGTTTAGAGGCCTTAACCGCATGCCAAAGTTCGTGCAAAGCACAATATTCAGCAGCCCGCTAAAGTGTGCCTGTGTACACTCTCGCCGTCGTCACTTACTGCGCAGCGACACCAAGTTTGTCGGCCGACTTGGCGGCCGAGCGCATGTGTCCCAGAGACCAGAAAACGAACTTTTTTTTGTAAACACTCACCATTACATGGGGATGCCCACGTTGCGGGCCGCATCGTTACCGACCGTCATTTGCAACAATGACAGCCTCTTTGTCGTCCGGTCTTATTAAAGCCTGAAAGCACCTTGCCAAAGCTAGGATAACCGAGGAAATCCAACGAATGTGCTGCTCGTTATGACTACCGTACCCTGAAATGTACTGCCATCTTTGAGGAGGACACTTATGCTATCCGTGCCCCGGCTCAATGGTGACGAGCTTGACTTCCTTTGCAGACGGTGCGACAGGCTTTCGCGTAATGTGCGTGTGCGCCGCGGTGGATATTTTTCAAGTCCGCTTGCGTGGAAACAGGTGTGGGCTCAAGACTTGGGCGCCAAGACTCCTACCAGCGCATGTACAGTATGAGCAACAAGCTGAGGCTCACCGAGATGCACGACTTAGCTTTTCAACAAGTGGTCGGGTAAGGGCTTTCCCAGTTTTTTTTAGGACTACATGTGCTCTAGGATGCTGCTGCTCCAAGACTAATACTTAGGCACTTGATTCGGCGGCGGGCGTCGTGAGCAGGTAGATTACGCTTGGTTTGATGGTTTAGCGCAAGTATCTGCTTTTAGGAGACACACTTGATGAGTGATGGTACATCGCGGCGACATATCCAACAAGCGCTTGCGGTGCCTTACGTGTATGTACCGTATAACCTTATTGTACTGGCCATTAAAGTTGAAGCCAGACTTTGTTGTCATTTTTCACCTACTCACAGTGTACTTTCCATATACGATAGTTAGATATATAGGTAATGTCGACGCGTAGATTCCGATTTTGAGGTCAGATTTGACGAATTCGGCGTTGTTTTTGAGATACAGCCGCTGAAAAAAACGCTCTCGATTACTCAAAAGTTTGGGGAAAGGGCTTAATTAGGGCTCGATTAGGGCAAGCCAATGATTCATGCAAATACGACTCGTCGATTGGTCAGATTGCCGTAGCATATGCCAAACATATGGGTTTTTCGTTAAAAATGGGCGCTGTAGCCATCTTGGTGGTGAAGGTTGATGTCAACATGCAATGTCCGGCTCCACGATTTGAAATTATTTACTAGAGGTTACAAGTATTCGTTAACACAGAGCGTAAGCTGTTCCAGTATGATTGTATTAATTCATAGAGGTAGTTGATATGTAACCCAAACTCGAAGTCGAGTCAACCACCTCGGTCGTTTCGGCGGCTTCACGTTAGTTGCGCGTGTTAGTTGGGCGGTAAATATAGTTTTTTGAGAAGCTAAGGCACTGAATAACAATTTGCCATAGGTTGCATCTCACGGGGATCGCTTGTTTCGAAGTTATAAGCGAAATTCGACGGCTTACCTCCTCTATCATTGCTGATCTGTTTTCTTTTGAAGGCGAATTCCCGAGTTCGCAGCAAGCTTCTTGCTGAAAGGATGCTTGTTAAATAATGAGGAAGGTTCGAGCGTTCGAATGAGCGCAGTTTCGTGGCAAACAGGCTAATATTGGCGGAGTTATGGCGAATGTTAGAATTCCTGGCTTCAACTTTAATGGCCAGTACAATAGTTATGCAATACACCTGATCTGCAGTGTAGAAATGCTGTTTTTAGTGTCCTTTCTGGAGCCGTATAATAAAACCAAGTAACTGGTCGGGAAGGTTGTAAAAAGACTTCCCAATCAAGCGTTGTGATTGGTCATATTGGGGTGTACTACTCCGATCCACAACTATAGTCCGGTACCACTCTTTACCAAAAACCATAACTGTTGTCGTTAAAATGACTTGCTTTTATTATGTGGTTACAAAGTCAAGCCAGTCGCGGCTACAGCCGATTCAACAACATCACGTGCACATCCGAGGCGCACAGGAAGTCTTCCCTCCCGAGCAAGCTTGCGTTTGGACATGTGAGCTGGTCTGAAGTTGTTGCCACCGCCATCCTTCATGCACGACTCCATCGCAGCTTGTAGCGACAGAAACGTGCTGTTCAGCGTTGAGCTCGGTAGCTCCCAGTACGCTTCCGTGACCGCCATCACCAGGTCCTCGAGCGTCTTGGTCGTCTTCTTCTTTTGACGCGCCTGAATTGCGTTGAACGCTCCCAAGTCGCAAACGTTCATCTCCGGACTGTTCGGCGGCTGGAAGGACAGCGCGATGTCCATGCCAGTCGCGGCTGCAGCAGCCACAAACGCGGGGTCGGCGGGGTCAATGTGCGGGGACGCGTTGTCTTGCTGCACGACAACGCGCCTTCCATCCCGATCGCGGGGCCATCGTGCCACCAGTGCCGGCAGCAGCTCTGTGATGAGCTTCTCGCGGTACGTCATCTGCGTCACCGAGACGTTCTGCAGCACCAAGGTGCCGGCCGGTCGGTTGCGGCTGCTCCTTGCAGCCGGTGTGTACTCGATGAACGGCCAAATACCCAGCTTGCCATCAAAGTGACGCCCAGCCGCAGCGTCCCAGCGCGGGCGCGCCACAGCAGCCAGGAACATGACCTTGGCTATGTGGCGCTTGCTCTGCAACGTGCTTGAGCAGGTCGGAGATGACACGACGTCTTCCGTCGTTGCTGAGCTCCTTTCGCGGGGCGCGGGAGTTCTTGGGCTTGGTGGTGGCGCTGGCGTTGCTGCGGGACATCGTGGAGGTTGGGTGGGTGCTGGAGGATGGGCGAAATCTAAAGTGAGGAAGAGGTGGCGTGGTGTTTTGACGAAGCTGCTCAACTTCTAGCCATCCATCGACTGCAACGCGCACACCATTCGTTTCGTCCTGTTCTACTGCATTCTTTTAGACCAATAAAATGCCTGCTGTGCAAGTTTTAGCAAATAACGTTTGAGAAAAGGTATTTCCTGACAACTGTTGTGGATCGGAGTAGTATGCCATAACAAGGAGTATTTCATAACTAAGGTTATTCGGTACGATGATGTCGGCCGAAAGCCAAGTCATGAAGGAATCGGATGTCACAGCCTTCTGTCGAGTGAACGAGAAGACCACGCAGTCCGCAGTGCGATGGTCGAACTCTCAGCTCGCAGCTGCGAGTTAAACGACCGAGCTGGCACGTAGAAATGCCTTCTGTAGCGCGATAGCCTCAGCTGCCAGTAAGACCGAGCTCTTTTCGATCAGCCGGCCTCCCTTCACGTCTTACCGCAGCAATGCTGCGGCAGCATATCCAGGCAGCAACCACTCAACAGTTTGAACACCGGGGGGGGGGATCCAGCGGCGGCAAAGTCACCGCCACCCTCCACTTTCCTGCTTCCTGCATGGATCAAATGGATAGTATCTTCCAGGGCACATGTGCTCTGTGCCGCTGTACCTGCGCATCTCGCGCAGGTTTGTGCTACATATGCAGCGGCCCCGTCAGATTCGGCCCAGCGATCAGTAATAAACCTTGCACAGATAGTACTTTTGTGCCTGAGATTTGCTCCTCCAGTCATACAGATATACTGAGATAGATTAGATTTAAAGGGAACACGACGTGACGCCTCAGCAATGGTTGGCTCATGTCCATTCGGCGAATGGCCGCAGGACCCGCCCCGGCCGCTGTATTACTAACCTGACATTGCGAGTAGTGCAGCGAGCCGACGAGGCGAGCGGAACGGGTCCACTACTGCCGTAGCGAAGCGTAGGCAGCTTGCTCCAACAACGAGCTTAGCGAGCGCAGCGTCAACCACCTAAAATTCCCCGCCGCGTAGCGGCGGCGCTCGGCTAGTGCTCCGAAAAAGGCGAGTGAAAGTGCAGGGCTCCCATTGGTCAGCCATATGTCGTAATCGACCATCACTCTCGCCATTGTACCACAGATACGGTACACGCACACACGTCCCACTTCACTTCACGACCCTCCGGGCAGGAGTGCGCACTCCGCATCCGCCTTCAAGCCCGCACTCGATCGACTGGAGGGCGATGGCGGGCAAGCTGCAGGTGACCAAGGCGCAGGCGCTGGCCGACGAGGAGAAGCGGCCGCTGCTCGGGGGCGACGTGCACGTGACGCTGCACCGCCATGACGCGCCAGCATCCTCGGGTCTCGGCGACCGGTACCCGTCTCAGGACGCGACGTGCATGTCGTCCGCGCTCTTCTCGTGGGTCACGCCGCTCATGGAGCTGGGCAACCAGCGGCCGCTGGAGCACGACGACCTGTACCTGCTGGACCCAGCCAACCGCGCGCACGAGGTGGCCACGGAGTTCCAGGCGGCTTGGAGCAAGCAGTGTCTCAAGACCAAGCCCAGTCTGGCCTGGGCGCTGGCCTCGTGCTTCGGCGGCCAGATCGCCAAGGCTGGACTGCTCAAGCTCGTGCACGACTCGCTGCAGTTCGTGGGCCCCATGCTGATCAAGGAGATCATCGCGTACCTGCAGAACCCGGACGCACCGCTGAGCGAGGGGCTCATCTACGCGGGCATCGTGTTCGTCTCGGGCATCGTGCAGTCGTTCTTGCTCAGGAACTACTTCTTTCACTGCTTTGAAGCCGGCATGAGAGTGCGCTCGGCCGTCTGCACGGCAGTGTACAGTAAGAGCTTGGTGCTGTCCGCTGCGGCGAGACAGAAGAAGACGACGGGGGAGATCACCAACTTGATGTCCATCGACGCCCAGAGGCTGCAGGAGCTCTCGACGTTCATCAACAGTGTGTGGTTCTCGCTCTTTCAGATTGTGGTGGCGTGCTACTTGCTGTGGAAGCAGATCGGCCCCGCTACGTTTGCGGGAGTGGCTGTGATTATCCTGATGCTGCCGGTTACGGCAGGTATCTCCAAGCTCATGCGCCGCCTGCAGTTGAAGTTGATGGAGGTGAAGGACGAGCGTATCAAGATTTGCAATGAAGTGCTGGCGGGGATGAAGGTGATCAAGCTCCAGGCGTGGGAGCACTCGTTCACCAAGCGTGTGCTGGAGTACCGCAGCGAGGAGCTCAGCAAGCTGAAAACGTACATTTACGCACGCAGCGGATCGATGACGCTCTTTTCGGCGATCCCATCGCTGGTGACGGTGACATCGTTTTACACCTACGTCAAGCTGGGCAACACGCTGGATGTCGGTACTGCATTGACGTCGCTGGCGCTGTTCAATATCCTCCGCTTCCCTCTGTTTATGCTGCCGCAGGTGCTGAACTCGATTGTTGAGGCGAGTGTGAGTGTCGACCGCTTGAGTTCGTACTTCCAGGAAGAGGAACGTGAGCAGGTTGGCCCCGGAGACCTGGAGGGTGTTGGCGTCCGTGTGAAAAACGCCGACTTCATGTGGGATACTGCATCGGGAGCGTCGTCGTCTTCAGAGGCGTCGTCGGGTTCACAAGAGGAAGACAGCTTGCTCAAGACCGACTCAATTCTGGACAAGGAAGCTGGTGAAAGTCTGCCAGTACTTCAGGGTGTGGCGCTGGAAGCCGGCCCGGGCGACTTGATTGCTGTCGTTGGTCATGTGGGCGCCGGCAAGTCAACACTTCTCAGTGGCATACTCGGTGACGCTCGATGCAGCCGTGGCGAGGTAAACCTGCGCGGCTCGGTTGCCTACGTCTCTCAGCAGCCGTTTATTCAGAACGCTACCGTTCGTGAGAACATTTGCTTCGGCCTCCCCTTTGACGAGGCTAAATATGCTGAGGCTCTACGTGTCAGCTCTATGCAGAAAGATTTGGCTGTGCTGCCTGGTGGGGATCTGACGGAAATTGGCGAGAAGGGTATCAACCTCAGCGGTGGACAGCGCACCCGTGTAGCTATTGCGCGTGCAGTGTACCAGGATGCTGACATTTACTTGCTGGACGACATTCTGTCAGCTGTGGACAGCCACGTTGGTCATGACATCTTCAAAGAGTGCATTAAGAAGTGCCTGAAGGACAAGCTGGTGATCCTCGTCACGCATGGTCTAACTTTCCTGAGCGAGTGTGACAAGATCGTGGTGCTGGAAAACGGTATGATCGTGGAGGATGGATCCTATGAAGACCTCATGGAGAAGGACGGTGGGCTTCTCATGGATCTTGTGGCTAAATACAAAGATCAAGACCAGCAGCAGGAGCCTAACACCATTGAAGATGTCGAGAACGAAATTTCGCTTGAGGAACTGGAGGAGGATGAAGAGGATAACCCGACGCCCGAGCGTCTGGGACGCCGATTGAGTCGGTCTTCTGTTCGCAGCGACCGAACCACGAGTGACGCAGGAGCTGAAGCTCAGCTGATGACTGATGAAGATCGATCTGTGGGTGACGTTGCGTGGCAAGTGTACAAGACATGGATTATTGCATTTGGCGGAATTTCTGCCGGTGTGCTTGTGATCTTCGTGTTCATCGCCACCCAATTTGTGAACTTGCTGTCCACGTGGTGGCTGTCGTTTTGGTCGGAGCACTCTCAGCCAAAGGATGATGAAGAGCAACCTGCAGACCCACAGTCGCAGATGTTCTACGTGTATGTGTACATAGGCCTGAACGCGGCCTACGCTGCGGCGCTGTACATTCGTGCTATTACGACGTACAAGGGAGGTCTCCGCGCGAGTCGATCACTATTCCAGGACCTACTGGCCCGAATCCTGCGCGCCCCGACATCATTTTTTGACACGACACCTACTGGCCGCATTGTGAATCGTCTGTCTAAGGACGTGTACACTGTTGACGAGAGCATCCCTGCAACATGGAGCATGCTACTGAATACCTTCATCAGTGTGTTGGTGACGCTGGCAACTATTTCATACGTGACACCGATTTTTATGATCATCTTGTTGCCCGTGCTGGTGGGCTACTACATCTCGCAGCGGTACTTCATCAAGTCATCGCGCGAGTTGCAGCGACTCGACTCGATCAGCCGCTCTCCTGTATTTGCATTGTTGTCTGAGACGCTCGACGGGTTGCCAACTATTCGTGCATATCGTGCCGAGACCCAGTTTTCCACGAAGAACGAGGAGCTGATTGACCGGAACCAGCGCGCCTATTTTCTTAACTTTGCAGTTAACTGCTGGCTGGCTCTTCGTCTTGAGTTTGCGGGCACGCTGATCGCAGCGTTTGCAGCTCTCACTGCAGTGCTGGCTCACAGCTCGGACCCGGAACGCGGTGCAGCTTTTGCCGGACTTGCAGGTGTATCGCTAACGTACGCGTTCAGCGTGACGCAGTCGCTCAACTGGTCTGTACGCATGCTGAGCCAGCTTCAGACGCAGATGGTGTCGGTGGAGCGTATCAAGAACTACACGGTGATGGATACGGAAGCTGCGCTTACAAGTGTCGGCAAGCTCCCACCTGCTCAAGAATGGCCGTCTGCTGGTGCCATTGAATTCCGTGATGTTAACCTGCGTTACCGTCCAGGCCTGCCCCGCGTGTTGCGCAACCTCTCACTTTCCATTCGCCCCCAAGAGAAGATCGGCATTGTGGGTCGCACTGGCGCCGGCAAGTCGAGCCTCGTGGTGGCACTGATGCGCCTTGTCGAGCTTGACAGTGGTTCGATTGTTATCGATGGACTCGACATCAGTACCATCGGATTGCACGAGCTTCGCAACAAGATCTCAATCATCCCTCAAGACCCCGTTCTCTTCTCGGGCACGGTGCGCAGCAACGTGGACCCGTTCGACCAGTACACGGACGAGCAGATCTGGACGTCCCTCCGCCGAGCTCATCTCGCGCATGTGGTGACCGCGCTGGACAGTACTGTGGACGAAAAGGGCTCCAACTTCAGCGTGGGTGAACGTCAGTTGTTGTGCATTGCTCGCGCTCTGCTCAAACGATCGCGCATTATTCTCATGGATGAGGCGACAGCGTCGATCGACACGGAGACGGACCGCAAGATCCAACGCAGCATCCGCGAGGAGTTCCGTGAGTGCACCTGCCTCACGATCGCGCACCGCATCAACACGATTCTCGATGCGGATCGCATTCTTGTCATGGAACGTGGCACTGTCGGTGAATTCGATACCCCGAAGGCCCTCCAGAAGAAGCCGGACGGCCTGTTCAAGGGACTCGTCGAGCACTGGCAAAATGAAGGAAAGTGAGGGGAATCCTGCGGCATGAAGACAAGGAGTAAGCGAAGAGAGAGTCTCTCAATCAGAAGTGCTTGAAACGTAGATAAACGAGAAAATACATGACGTTTGTCTTATATATCGCTTTCGTCCGAGTATTTTGAGCGGTGCTGAGCTTCGAACGTGCAGTCGAGATGACCTGGCGAGAACAAGTTGACGCTGAAGACGATGGAGGTTGCGGATCTGCCACAGTGTGCACGGGCGTTGAGGAGGCGGTTTATTTGCTAACGAAGCGGGACCCCGTTGTCTACGACCGAGCTGCATTGACTTGGAGGTGCTCGATTCCGGCAAAGGCAACAGTTGGCACGCGATTCGGCAAGGTATTGAACATACGAGGCGTGTTGTGCTCCGATTAATGGCCGGTTGGTGACGGGACTCGCAGGTGTTGTGTCTGGTGGTTCGCAATCATGATGGAACTCTGGTTTGTTCACACCCAAGCGGGACAGCGTATTTATCGGTGAGTGCACGTTGGCAACTTTGATTAGTGCCGTACCGAAGCATGCTAACGTGCTTTCAACTCTAGGGCTGCAACGTGATAGAAACTCGTGAGGTATGGCGTGTCTTATCGTTGATCTCGGGCTCTCAACTGAGGTTGGTACACTCGTTAGGGTCTTTTCATGGACGCAGGCATGCAGCCATCGGATACTGTCGAGGAAGATTTCGCCGGCGTGAGAATTTCTGGTCCAAAACCTACGCCTGGTCGCGGGATCTCAACAAAAGTGCGTTCGCTGGATCTCCGAGGCTGCCACATTGGCCCAGACACTGTTACACAGCTCAGTCGTGGTCTCACAAGCAACGTACGTACCGTTTACAGTTTACAGCGTTGTCGTTGTGCTCAAACTTGATAATTGCGATGTCTTCTAGCGCTTTGTGACGACTTTATCTCTTAGCGGTAACCACTTACAGGATGACGATATGGCGCTACTGGCTAGTGCGCTTGTACACAACGGCTGTCTATTGGAACTAACTCTCAGTTACAATGCTATCGGTGAGCTTGGATCGACCTCGTTGGCCAAGGCGCTAGCGATGAACTCCCACCTGCGTCTACTTGACCTCATGCACAACCGGATCGGTAAGGCCGGCATCACTCCGTGGCTCGGAGATACACTACGAGTCAATTACGCGCTACGTGAGCTCAAGCTGAGCCACAACGCTATCGGAGACAAGAAGACTGTCGATCTACTCCAGTCTCTATCGCCGAAGCAACTAACGGAGGAAGAAAAGCTCAAAGCCCGCATCGCCAACCGTAGAAGGCACACGACAATGGCTGATGGCTCGGAGCCTCACGACGATAGCGAACCGTTCAACTCGACACTGAGGACGCTGCTTCTGAGCAACACTGGAATATCTGACGAAGCCGCTTCGCATCTTGCTCATATGCTGGCACACACGCGATCAATGACCCACTTGGACATTTCCTGCAATGATTTTACAAGTGACGGGAACATTGCGATCGCTCGTGGCCTGCAGCGCAACTCCTCGCTGCGTTATTTGAACTATCGCGAAAACAAACTGGATGAACCGGCAGCATTGGCACTGTTGAAGGCGTTGAATGTGCAATCTTTTGTCGAAATTGGACTTTTCCAGGACTGTTTTGGAAGTGAAACAACAGTGGGCAGCGCGTTGGGCCAGTTCATTAAAACTACTCGATCGCTGACAACGCTCGACATGGTAAAGTGACAACTGAAATGTGTTTGCACATTTGTTTAGTACTGGCCTAACTCATCTTGTTGCTCTAACAGAGCCACTGTCCATTGGAGCCACCTGGCGTGGTAGAATTCTACCATGCTCTAGCAGAACAGAGCAGTTTGCGCAGTATTGACCTGGTAGTGTGTATTGGTTCTGCTGACATGACCACTTGCGTACTAATTATTGGACTGTAGACTTGCTCGGGTCTCAAATCTGACAGTGCTGCGGGAATTCTGGCCAAGTCACTGCAGCAAAACACCACTCTGACCTTCGTCAACCTCTCGTACAACGAGATCACCTTGCGCGGGTGCAAGTTGCTTCGAGACGGTGTTGCAGCACGAAGCGAGACAGCAGCTCGACTCGTGCTGTCCCTGGAGGGCAACTCCGGCGAAAAGTGCCCGACAGGAACTGTTATCACCGGGGGAATGCGACCCGTGAGGCCACCGCTAATTCACGAAAACCTGCCACGTGCCCTAGGATAGCTGCCGCATGAAGCTGGCGACGAAATCGAGTTGCAGATTCGAGAACTGCTGTACTTAATTGAAGTTGTCTGAAAGGCTTTGCTTGTTTGGATTCGTCAGGATTGACGCATTACCACGTACACTACGTGGCAGGTGAAATGGACATGGTCTGAGCTGGTCGGAAGAGCTGCAAATGCTGCAAATGAGCAGCACCGCGACGGACTCATCGAAAGTGAGTGGAGCCATGTTGCTGTTGCATTTCGCAAAGCGCAGGTCCCGGATGCGACAGTCGACGGCTCGTCAAACAACCAACAGGGTGAACTTGCCCGCGCAAGCAGGTGATTGCCACGCCACGAAACTTTGGCGACCAAAGTTTCGCTTCAAAAGGACTGGCTGCGGTGTACGACGCGTACATGTATGTAAACAAACTCTGAAGGGAAGGAAGAGCTGCTGCAAACACGGTGCTTTGATGGTGGGTCGCTTGAAGGGCCCCATCCGCAAGGTACAGTACTCATTCCCCCGCGATGCAAAATGTACCGGATCTCCGCTGTGAAGGTTCAACCTGAGCCTGAATAAGCAGCAGCAGGAAATGCTGGCGTGGAAGCACCGAAGAAAGTATGGGTACATGTATGCACAGTAGGTTGTCAAGAGCGTATTCATATTAGACTTTAGTGTACATTCATGTTGGCAGCCTGGCTACTTGCTAGCATCCTATCACATTACGGTAAGAGTTCAATGACTCAAGCTGGATCGGCATGCGCCGCACTCGCAGCGCGCGAGGTTCCCGCAGGAGAAGTCGTCGAACTCAAGCGCCACCAGGTTCTCCTCGTCCGAGGTGAGGGACGTGGACGACGACGAGCGCTTGAAACTGGTCGGCGACAACGACATCGACGACGACGACGTCGTCGACGCCGTGGCCGAGTGCGCCCTGGACAAGTCCTTGGTCTGGTTGCTGCTGGCCACGAACACTGTGAACACCTTGCTGACGTCGTCGCGCATCGTTGAGCAGCCGAGGTTGCCGTGGTTCACCAGCGACGCCTTGACCGTGTTGAGCATGCGCAGCAGAGCCACGCGGGTGCCCTCCACGCCGCTGGGGCAGCTCCTGCAGAACAGCGAGGCCCGCGGGAAGTGGTGCTTGATCACGTTGCCCAGCCACTTGCACTCGGCGTTGCAGCGGTGACCGAGTCGCAGCGCCTTAACGAGTCTCCGCCTCAAGTCCCGGTACTCGTCGAACGGTCGGGACAGCGTCCACGTCGTGACCTCGTCCTTGGACGTCTGGTAGGTCATGTGCAGCTCGTACAGCACGTTGCGCTTGCCCAGTCCGTGTCGGGTGCTGGTGGAGGTGGTCATTTCGAGGGTCAGGCGCTCCAGCCACGCCACCGACTCGGGCAGAGCCGTCGGTGTCGTGGTGAGCTGACGGTTGGAAGCGAACATTTGAGATGCGTCGGTCGAGCGCTTCGCCTTGCGGGGTCGGGAGCGAATCGAGAAATGAGCGAGCGACCTACCTACACAAGGGCGGGCGACGACATGGACCTGCGTCGTGCCTGATGACGAGTCAAACCCGTCGCGCCAGGGCTCAAGGGCTCATAATCCCCCGCATAGAGCCCCGGTCCACCCACATCGATTGTACCTGCCCGATTGCGCGCCAAGGGAGCTCGGTTGTTGCAAGACGGACGACCCACCGCGGCCGGAAAAACAAAGAAACGCGACGCCTTCCGTAGACCAAGCAGGGAATCGGTTCGTCAGCGATTTGCCTCGGGAGGAGAAGAGGGGCGTTTGTGTCAGTCGCGAGGTTGGGCTTGGCTTGGCTTGGTGCACCTTCACCTTTATCACGAGGGCGTGAGGCACCGCGACACTGTATTACAGGCGGCCCCGCCTGATTCGGCAGAGTGGTACTCATAAAGAGTGCAAGGTTGTAAAATTCGTACAGGCTGCACATAGATGCAGCTGTACTGAGTTACTATCCTATGGTGGGGTCGCCTTCGGCGACGGAGCCGCCTTCGCTGCGCTCGGCAGCTAATCGGACTTAGTTGGATTCGTACTTAGTGAATAAGTGTGATCTACTCTCGGACGGACAACGTCGTTCTGATTGAGTCTTTAGACTAGCCGAGCGCCGCCGCTACGCGGCGGGAGTTTTGTGGTTAGATACAGTAGTTAGGCCGCCCACCTCCGCTTCGCTTCGGTGGGCTTTGTTAAGTTTTAAATGTTAACGATCGATTGGGTGCTTTTAAAAAGAAATTTTATGTTGGAAGTACACTCTGGTAGTGTTACGTGATTGATATAAGTTAATAAACTATTCCCACGTCAGAGTTACTATGAATAGATGCACGTTGTAGGGTTGAAACACTGTCTACTGTACGGTCTTTCGTTCTAAGCCGTGGTCAGTCGTAGTTGCAAAACCCGCCCACCTCCGCTACGCTCCGGTGGGCTTTCATCAAATCAAGTTTAGTTTAGAGTGTGCATGCAGAAAAGTGTTTTTGTGGTGAGAGTGGCGAGAGTACTCTTAGTAGTTGGATACGTGGCCAGTATCAGCTTACTATCAGTAGATACGTGTTGGAGCGTGCTAAAGTAAACCATTTTGTATTATACGGTACTTTATTGTAAACCGCGTCTATTTAGGCGTAATTAGTTAACACGACAACAAAGTCGCCGCTGAGTACATACCTAACATAGTAGTGAATGTCGTAGAAAATAAATCGATATTGTGTTAATGACGTTATAGTCAGATAAATATGTAGACGGCTATTGTATTAAGTCGTCTAACCTCGCACGACTTAGCATAATACATGTATTAGTGCTAATGTTTCTTATAAATACTCTGTATCAATTGTGCTATCGTTTGATACTTTGTATGGTCTACAAAACATTTTCAGCTGCGGGCTGCGTGAATGTTAGCATAATTTCTACGTGGGTCGCGCTCACTTCTACGTAGGCTGTCATAAACCCAGTAGTTTGTTACTAAAAGCAATCATGACTTTTCTTTTCTACTACGTGGCGCGCATTAGCAGTTGCGCACTACCAAGAGTAGCTAAACAGGCTAAATGTAACAAACTTCACATTCTATCACCAAAGTACACACTGCGCAATGATAGTTCCGCCTCCTGTATTTGCCATTCGGGTATGTGCGACTCGATAGAATGCTCGTAAAGCCCGGCAGGGTAACATCCACGTTGTGTGCACTAAATATCGTTTTATTACTAAGCTGAACACAACATACATAAGATATATAAAGCATACATACGATAATGTAGCTAAATGCCCTCGCAAGATAGACGCCAAGCCCGCTGAAGCTATAATGTATCCATCCCTAAACTATCATCGTAAACCTTAGGTGAGCAGAAGTGCTACAAAACAGCATACACTGCGCTAACTGTATTCGCACTGCTATCGCTTACTACGTCGCTGCTGTTACCTATTACGTGCTGGTATCACTAACTATATGTTCACATCACTTACTACGTGCTGCTATCGCTAACTAACGATCACATCGCTTACTACGTGCTGCTATCGCTTGAATGTTCGCTCCTATCGATGACTATGTGCTGCTATAACTCACTATGCACTGTCGTAACTTTACTATGTGTTTATAATAGAGCTACATTGATATTGTACTTAGTAGCAGGGCAGGCCCAGCTATCGCTGCCACTACGCACTACTCGCAGTGAGTTTATATGGTTGGGCGGGCCCTGCTATCGCTGTTACTACGCGGCTGACCAAATAATATCGTAGAGGTTAATATGTTGCAACGCGTCGCGGCGGGAGTGACCCATTAAGCTCGCCTCGTCGGCTCGCTACACTACTCGCAGTGCTATTTGTTACTGTAGAGCTGGGCGGCCCTGCGGCCCGCTAGGTCGCACGCGGGTGCCGCCTTCGCTTCGCTCGGCAGCTTGTGTGGGGCCGCCGGAGCCGCCTTCGCTGCGCTCGGCAGCAAACTGATCAAAATCGGAATTAGTGAATTTCGTACTTAGTCGGATAAGTGTGACGATTTCTGTGACCGACGGACAGCGCCAGGTTCTTGTTGATGCTTTAGACTAGCCGAGCGCCGCGCTACGCGGCGGGGAATTTTAGTTGGTTGACGCTGCGCTCGCTAAGCTCGCTCCGCTGTTGGAGCAAGCTGCCTACGCTTCGCTAGGGCAGTAGTGGACCCGTTCCGCTCGCCTCGTCGGCTCGCTGCACTACTCTCAATGTCAGGTTAGTAATACAGCGGCCGGGGCGGGTCCTGCGGCCCCGCAATATCCTTATGTGGGGTCGCCTTCGGCGACGGAGCCGCCTTCGCTGCGCTCGGCAGCAAAATCGGAATTAGTGCCATTCGTACTTAGTGGGATAAGTGTGACGATTTCTGTGACCGACGGACAGCGTCGTTCTGATTGATACTTTAGACTAGCCGAGCGCCGCCGCAAAGCGGCGGGAATTTCAGTTGGTTGACGCTGCGCTCGCTAAGCTCGCTCCGCTGTTGGAGCAAGCTGCCTACGCTTCGCTAGGGCAGTAGTGGACCCGTTCCGCTCGCCTCGTCGGCTCGCTGCACTACTCTCAATGTCAGGTTAGTAATACAGCGGCCGGGGCGGGTCCTGCGGCCCCGCAATATCCTTATGTGGGGTCGCCTTCGGCGACGGAGCCGCCTTCGCTGCGCTCGGCAGCAAAATCGGAATTAGTGGCATTCGTACTTAGTGGGATAAGTGTGACGATTTCTGTGACCGACGGACAGCGTCGTTCTGATTGATACTTTAGATGGAGCAGTACCTGCTGCAGCTCCCGAAGCGCCTGGCGCAGGAGGTGCGCGCGGGTATCGCGAATGGCGAATCCGCGAACGTCGACATGGTGTCGGGAGGTGCGTGTGCTGCTGTTTTTCGGCGCTGGAGGCGGCGTTTTAGGAGGAGAACTGCGGGCGCAAAGGCGACGAGTGTAGAATGCGGTTTAACTTATGGTATGGCGTTGTATCGGTTATTTCGCAGCGGATAATAAGCACTTTACGTTGCACGTGAACGGCAAGGAGTATCCCGCGAAGATTGGTGCGTGAAGCTGCGTTCTGGTGGTCGAAACGAGCGTGTTGAGGGGTGGAGAGTCTCCAGTGAAGGCACTGACGCTTGTTTGCTGGTGGTTTGGGACTGCAGCGCAGTTGCCGTGCATTCTGGAGACGCACAAGACCTACGACGACAATTTCTTTTACAAGAGCGGTGAGATCGGACAGGTGCAGGCTGCAGCGTCTTGTAATTGGTTGAAGTGCTGCGCTAAAGAGTATGATGTGTTGGTTATTTTGATAGATCTTCGTGGTGACGGATAAAGAAGAGGATAGGAAGCTGCTGGAGACGCAGGAAGAGGTTACGAACGGAATCACACCGCCTAATACCAATGTGATCAAGCGAAAGTATGAGAAGACCAAGAAGACGACGCCCTTCCCGGTACGGCTTGTCTAAGTTTGCAATGGTTTGCACTGTTTGGCTAATGATTTAGTTCTTCCGTACTGCTACACTATTAGAAAGCTGATGTCGCTCGTGTAGAAGAGGACCTCGTGAAGATTATTGCCGGCGGTGCAATTGAAGATGTGCACGAAGAACTGGTGGACTTTTACGAGTGGATGGCGGACGATGAGCACCCGAATGGAATCACTGTCACGGACGAAATGGAATTGATTCGAGAGCATCCGGAATACCTCACTCTATCGGAAGAGCCGTCTACCAAGAAGCAAAAGCTGCTGCCACCGAGCACGGGAAACAGCACGGTTCCGGGTACGGCCAGCGCGTCGATCATGAACACGCCACTTGCCACGGATATCGGCTCGGAGGCTGAGTCACAAACGGACGGACGGGCGTCTGTGCAGCGTTCGCCGGCGTTTGCTCCGACACCAAGTCCCAGGTTGTCACCCATGCAACTCCACTCGTCTGGCCGTGATCAGGATGATGACAAGGATGTCGACCTGTTGGAGGACGATATCCTGGATGGTATGGAAACCAAGCCGGCGGAGCCTCCTCGCCAAAAGGAATACTTGACTGACCCGGCCTATCTCAAGCTGCTGCCCATCCGCGAGCGGCTGCAGAAGTCGGTTCGCGATGCCGAGCGCGACATGAGTGAATTGAGCGCCAAGGTCGACGCCAACTCCAACATCATTGTCAAGGTAAGTCCCTTATTTTCTGCAGCACAAAAGTTGTCGACTTGCTTACGTTATCACTTCTGCATCTGCTCAGAATCGCTTCAAGCAAATGCTCGAGACCGCGACCAAGCAGCGCACCGAGATCGCGGCGGAGCTGGACAAGGTCAACGCGGAGATCGTTGCGTTCGAGTCGAGCTGAGTGTGGCGCGCGTTCAGTATGTAATAGCTCCCCGGTGATTCTCGAATGGCATGTGCAAGCACTCGTCTGGTCAGCTTCAACTTGCAACGGCCTGTCCACGACCTCAAGTACGTCGACGCTGGGTTTGTTTGACAAGCAATTCTTCCCGTCGACATGGCAACTCTGAAACGAACGCTGGGCGACGCCAGGCCGAGTACGCTTCCGACCACCTTGCAATGCACAAGTGCAGCTCCGACAGAGTCGTTAATTAGCTTTTTATTGTTTTGTGTTGGGTGCGTGTGTTTTCGTACGCCTTGCTCACGGCTGCTGCTCCTGCTGTCCTCTTGTCGCTGTATCATCCCCCGTTCAACCTGCTGCCCTCGCTGTTGAGTTGCTAACTCCTTGCAGACACCCTGTGTACGACTGCCAAAGTACGAACGCAACGCGGCGCGAGGCGGAAAAAATTGCTGACGTAGTGTCAAGTCAACGTCGTCGACTCTTGATTGGGGTCATGGTAGTTTCCTGCGACTCGCCCTGTTGCTGCTTCGGGGCTATAGTAGATTCGTAGAGTTGGGCCGAAGCAAGAAAGTGGAGCGACGACGAGAGGAGAGGCGTCTTCTTAGAGCCTTGGCGAGGAGAGATACGGACATGGAAGGGGGCAGCGGCCTAAGCCAGCGACCTACTGCTGGTGCTTCCACTTGAGCAGCGCGTTAACCTGTTCCTCGCTCAAGTTGAGGCCGGGGATCTCCTTCAGGCCCTTCTTGTCGTGCTCCACGTGGTGCTTGTAGCCCTCCTTGTCCACGGCGTCGGTCTGGCCCTTCATCTTCTGCAGCAGCTTGCGCAGCGCCTTCTCGTCCTGCTTGCTGTGGTCGTAAGAAAACAAAAACATTTAGGATCTTATTGGGTGGGTCCAAAGTATATGACAGTTTGTATGGGCGTACTTGAAGAAGACGGCCTCGGCGGCTTTTTCCTTGTCCTGCAGGTTGGATAGGCCCATGGACTGCACGGGCGACGCGAAGGCGCGCTTCGGGACGGCGGCGGCGGCACGGCGGACGGCGAGCATGGTCTTCCTTGGGTCACTTACTTGATGCTGATGTTGTGTACTGGCGGTTTGGTTCCCCCCTCTTCCCTCGGCTCGGCCACACGTGCCAAGGCAAAGACACGACCGCCGCACGCTTCAAGCACGACTTTTTACGTAAAAAGTCGAAAGCGGGCGATTGATCGCGGACACAGCACCAAAAGATCCGACGGGAGTTGACGAGCCGCTGATGCAACGGAAGATTGGAGGCACCGGTCTCTGGTCGGCGAGAAGTGTCTCTGTAAATTGGCTTGACTTTTTACGGGTATAACTTCAACGAGGGCGTAGCTTGAGCTGGAGAGCTCCATTTGTGGACGCGCGCGCTGGAAGACTCAAGCCTGCCTGCGCTTGCTGTTGCTGCTTGCTCCAATACACCAGTACTGTACTTCGCACAGCTTGCGGCAAGATTTTCGCTCAGCAAATGGTGGCAGCCTTCAATGCGATCTGAGCTTTCCTTTTTGCGGCGTAAACCTCGTTGATTTTGCTCACGCACCAATTTGTGCCCAGCGACGCCTCAGTGTGATGTTTAGCTAGACGATGGTGGTGGATGCTGTCTGCTAGAGGTGAATAGCATGTAGCATGACAGCCTCGGGCAAGAAGCAGGCGAGCAAGCCGAAGACGGTAGCATGAGTCTTCGACACGCCGACGTGGTCTGCGGCTTGCCTAGCCCTACTGGTCGGCGTAAAACGAGGCCATACATACTCCAAGTCAAAAGTCGCCCAAATAGTGCGCGACAGAATTGTGCGCGGCTGCAAAAAAAAATAGTCCGATCTTGAAGAGGCACCTAAACCGACCAAAACGCCCGGCGATCTTCCTGAAGTAGGGGCGTCGACTTCCGCTGGTTCATGGCGGTAGTGCCGCTGTTTTCCTCGTGTAGACCAACCTTGTGAAAAATTATCAAGATTCACTACTACATGGATAGTATGCTGCAGCTATCGCTAGCCAATAACGCGCTGCAGTCAGTGCCTCCAGCCAACACAACTAACGCCATTTAGTCCGCATGATGAAAATCTATTGATTTCCGAGTCGGCCATCGGGAGAAACTAAAAACGTGAATGAGCTACAAGATGATGGATCACTGCCAAAATCGGTTGTAGGATGCTGCTACCAAACGTAAAGCATCGTCGTTGCGGGCCGCGTCGCGAGTGGAGCGGAGGTGTAGGGACATGTACGTGCAGCGAGGAGGTCTACGTGGGCCGGGGCCAGGACGGCGGTTGACAGCAGGAGCAGCTCCAGTACGGAAGCTGCCAAGCTGCCTCCTCGTCGGAGATGAACCCAGACGGATGTGGGGCTGGGAGCGGAATGGCTGGTCGTGATCCCGTATTGACGGAATCCGGGTCAGGTCTCCGCTTCTCGCCCGAGTGAAGACCGAAGTGGTTCCTCGTCGCTTTAGTACAGGTGCTTCCAGTTGAGAAGCGCGTCCACCTGCTCCTGGGTCAGGTCCACGCCGGGCACGAGGCCGGGGATCTCCCCGAGCGTCTGCTTGTCGTGCTCGACCTGAGCGCGGAAGCCGGCCTTGTCGCTGTAGCACGCCTGTAGGTGCAGCTTCCGCAGCAGCTTGCGCATTTCCTTCTCGTCGTCCTTACTGTTCAATGTGGGGGCAACAAAACACTGGTTAGCTTTCGGGCTCACATGGCTTGAGGTAGATGGGGCTCACTAACCGGAAGAGCACGGGGCGCCGGTTCTCCTGCGCCTGCGTGGTCAACGTGCGCTGCGTGCTCATGACAGCGACCTGGAGGGCCGGGGCCATGGCCACAACGCGCGGGACGAGCGCGAGCGCGGTTTGCTTGGCAACGAGGGCGAGAGCGGTCTGCATGGCGGAGGTAGTAGGAGGGGTGGGGCGACGTTGGCAGTGAGGCGTCGACGGCGGGACTCGAGTGCGGACTGGGCGGCGAGTTCGCGAATGGCACGGAGCTGCAGCCTTCGCGAAGCAGCGCTGAACCGTGCGCGCATCTACCATAGGATTTCGAGACCGCGTTTCTAGCGGTTTGACGAGACACGCACATGCACGCGGCAACGCGCTGTCATCTGCTCGTCCACATCTGTGACGGAGCAATCGCCCTGATAACGGGGCGGTGCCGGTGTGAGATCTCCCATAGGAGTAGCGACGAGGGACACACTTGCCTGCCTTTGCCTTCGCAATTGGTACCGAACTGGTAAGGAGGGCAAAGCGCTACATGTAGGCGAGGGCGAGGCAGGCAGACTCTGCAGCGACTTGAGACCGCAGTGCACGAAGCGACATAAACGCACGGAAAAGATTTGCCGTTCCGCCCTGAAAGAAGTTGTTTGACACATCGGGTCGGCATGAATGCCTTGATGTTTGCCTCGCATGCTCATGCCGGCATTGATGGACTATCGGCGCTCTGATGGCAAGTCCGCCCGCTCGTGCAGATAAGCCCAAACGCTCTTGTCAAGAGTCTTGATTCCACGACCACTACCTCCAGCATGGTCGTTGGGACCAACAACGACGTCCGAGTATGAGTGACCCCAACAGAAAATGTCTCGAGACATTGCACTCGTGGTGATGATGGATAAAGCTCTCTTCTCGGGGCGAACCGAATGGAGTGCTCGCTCACGGAGATCCGGTAGTGTTGCCCTCGCTGTGCATGGACTCCACTCATCTAAGCTGCTTAGTGGCAGTCTTGCAGTCCAGGCACCAATACGCGGTGCCGCAGATTAATAAGCGGTTAAAAGCATTCCATCGTCAATTCACCAGTACAACCCGCTGTGTTTAACAAAAATATAAGGAACTCCGGCCAACACCACGACTCGTACTGGTAAGCTTGGTTAGACATCAAGGTGAAAGTGCAGCAAGTTGAGCACCTTGCTCGACTACAATCGAGGTGCCTTCATTTACAGCCAATGAAATCACCGTATTCCCTCCACCAGCCAATCAGCGAAACGGCGTATCACTTTTCAATCATGAGCGTCAGCAACTGGAGCAGCAGCAGCAGCAGCAGCAGCGAGGACGAAGACGACGCCCCCGTGTGGTCGCCCGCGCGGCTCGCAGAGGAAGGCGTGGCCTACCGCGTCGTGTACGTACAGCGCACCTCTTTCACCTCATTACCCACCTAAAACCTCACGTTTTACCGCCTCAATTGCTCGCAGAAACGTGCTCGGCAGCGGCTTCGTCAACGACAAAGTCAACATCGAGAAGCTCGCGCTGCTCGTGCGCAATGCGGACTACGCGCCCAGAGTACGCGGTATTTTTATTTTAAATTACTGTGCAAGAGGGGTCTAATTTATGTTGTGGGATTGTTGGTGTGTTGCAGAGCTTTAGCGCGTTGATGATGCGCTTCCAGGAGCCGCGCGCGACTGTGCTGGTCTACAGGAGCGGCAAGGTGCGGCGTGCATGGGTGCATTCGCTTAAACAAAGTGCTGCCTTCTAGTTATATCTAACACTGTGTTGCTCGTAGTTTGTGGTGATTGGAGCGACGAGTGTGGACGACGCCAAGCTGGCAGCAGACAAACTGGTCTCCATTTTCAAGGTTGTGGCTCGGTCGTGCTGGGATACGAGAAGCCGATGATCCTTAATTTCTTGCTAATATGTGTGCGTTTTGTGTGTTATACACTTGCCGTGGTGGTGCTGCAGAAAGTTTCGTTTCCGAGCGACTGCAGCCCGTTCACTGTTCGCAACGTGGTGGGCTCGTCAGACGTCGGCTTTCGAATACGGCTGGAGGGCTTGGCGAGAGACCACCTGCGCTTCAGCACAGTGAGTTGGGATTGTCTTTAGTTGCAATTCAACGAGTGTGAACTATGGACTGATATGTGCGCGATTTTGTGCTGCAGTACGAGCCGGAGATGTTTCCGGGGCTGATTTACCGCATGCTGCGGCCCAAGTGTACTCTCCTAATCTTCATATCGGGCAAGATCGTTATCACGGGATGCGAGGTAATAGGTCAAGTGGCTACAAAGTTTCTCTCGTGGCTTGGTCAGCTCACTTTCTCGATGTGCTTGGTACAGTCCCCCACACAAGGAGAGAAGGCGCTGGGTAAAATATTCCCCGTTTTGCTGCAATATCGTCTGCGTGATGACGTCTCCAGTGATGAAGACGAAGACGAAGCCATGTGATGAAGACTACGCCCTTATTTAGTAGTAGTAACTGCGAGCGAATTGACCCAACTTACAATTATCTGCTACTGCGCACAACGCTTGCTTCCTTCTGCACTCCAACGCCGAGTTCAAGGACTCTCGATGCCATCGCAGACGCTTCCGAGCAAGCTTCGCCTCGGCCGGATCGGGCGCCGCAAGTGAGTGAGTGGTGGGCTCACGCTAAATAGTTGTACATCTGGGCGTTGTTTTGGTCTCGCTCCAGATACTCTCGGTCGATGAGACTTTCGATACGGCGCTTGATGTCGGCGGCCTTTGCGGGGAAACGGACTTGCGTGAAGATCTCCGTCATCAGCAGCGCGTGCGACAGCTTCTTGCGCGCCTTCATGATACGCACAATAGCTGCGTCCACCTGGTACTGGCGGTCCCGGAACACGCGCTCGTGGGTGTCTTCGTTCTCCTTCTTGGTCTCCTTCATCTGGATCGAGTTGATCTTGATTCGGATGAACTGGTTCGTGAAGCTCGTGTTGAATACAAACGAATCGTCGTCGTTCACGTCCTTGCCCTTCGGCACCTTCTGCAGCACGCGCGTTTTACCGCATGCAAGTGACTGCAGCGTCCGTCGAAGCTCGCCATCTTCAATGCGCGTCTGCTCCTTGATCTCCTTGAAACCCAATGAATCGGCTCCGTTGAAGCAAAGCAGGACCACGGTCTGGTACAGCGAAACCACGAGCTCCTTTTTGCCCGAAGGGAAGGTAGCCTTTACCACACACTGGGCGAGCGAGTGCTGCCACTGAAGCTGACGGCCTTGGTACTTGGACGAGTAGAACTTGTCAAAGATATCCTTCAGCGGTACCAGCGCAGCCGGGAGGTTGATCTCGACAGCCGCGTACGGAGGCCAGAATCCGGTCGTCAAGACTTGGACTTGCATGTCAGGGATGCTACGGTTTCCGTGCAGGGCCTCCAACTCGTTTCTAAAAGAATCAAAGCTGCAAGTTAATATGCCGTGACGAGGAAACTGAAATAAGTTGTAGACGTGAATCATACCTGCTAGCAGCGTGTTGCTGGAATTGAGTCATCACGTTTTGAGAGAGATCAATGTCCTTGAACATACCCTCGAGCTGTGACCAAAACGCAAACGTCAGTCAGCACACAGCAGCAGCACACACTCTGGAGACGTTCATCACTCACCTTGTTCGTAAACGAGCTACCGCACTCCGTCTTCAGCTTCGACAGCATCAGCTTCTCCAGGTCAAACGACGCACTCTTGCCCACCAGCAGACGCTTGGCAAGATCTTTCTTGTAAAACGCCTCGAACACGTCCTTGCCTTGAATGTACCTGAAAATCACCATGACGCGATCCAGGAGATTCTCCACCTCCGCCTCGGAGCCGCCCTTGTTGCCAGTTCGCAACTTGGAGTCGACAAACTTTGCCACGAGCTCGGCAGGACGGTTCGCACGCACGTTAATCGCATTCTCCATGGCCGACTTCATCGCAAACGAAAAGTCAGTGTTGGACTGGAACGAGTCGCTCAGCACTGCGTCCAAGTCCGCCTTGAGCTTGAGGATCTTCTCGACAAAAGTCTTCTCTTGCTGATCATCCATCACCAGCTTGGAGACGTTCTTCTGGATGTAGTTGGAGAACGCTGTCTTGAGGTCGTTAATCGCGTCCACCCTAGCGAAAAGCGCGTACATCCGTCTGAGGTCCTCGATCCGGCCTTCCTCCATTAGCGTCTCGAAGCCGCGCTCCAAGAGTGTAGCTACGTGGGGCTTCAGCAGCTTGCTTTCGACCACTGAAATAAGCTGCTTCTTGGTAGACGAGTCCAGATAATTGTTCACGCGCTCATTCTCCTCATGCAGGCGCTTCTCTACGTGCACCAGGAACTGCGGCACGCTCGCTGACTCGACCGCCGTGGCTCCTTCCTGCAGGTAGAACCGCTCCGAGGCCGTCAGGAACGGCGTCTCAAAGTCCGCGTGGTACAAATGCAGCGACAGCAGCATCCGCAGCAAGTTGTACAGGTAGCTTCGGTTGATCGCCTCGCCCTTGCGCTCGTGCTCGACGAGCTCCAGCAATGCGTCGATAAGCTTCGTCTCCAGGCTCCGACGTTCCACCAGGTTGTCGCGCACCAAGTTCAGCCCCATGTCCCAAATGGAGGCAATGTGCGGCGTCTGCATCACGTACGTGCGGTCCAAGTACAAGAAGATCGTGCGGATCACCAGCATATCCTCACAATGGTCCTCCCACAGCTTGTGCACCGCTTCCAGGAAGAAATTCATATCTCCAGCCGTGTACTGCAGCAGATCCTCCACTCGGCCACGCACATGCACCGCACAAGTCTCCTCCAGCCTCGTATACAGCCTAAAAACACACACAAAAATAATAAGTAAAAAAGATCTCTCTCCAAGAAATCATAAACTTGTGGCACCTGGCCGCCATCTTCCACGTGCACATGTCCTCGACCGAGCGGTAGAGCTCCTCCCTGCTGAGCGCCGACATCTGCTTGGCGTGTACGGCCTGCACGGCGGCCTGCAGCTTGGCCCACGTGTCCTCCTCGAAGGCCTCGGGCAGCTTGGGCGTGACCTTGAAGGGCTTGATGGTCATCTTCTTCTTCTTGGCGCCCAGCTTGAGCCCGGAGCCGCTGTTGCTGCGCTCCTGCTTGCGGCTGAAGCCCGTGCGCCCGTTGGCGGAGGGCGCGAAGCCGGTGGAAGCCATGGGATCCGTCCGACGAGTGACTGGCCTGCGGGTTCGGCGGCACAGAGAGCGCGTTAGAGGGCGGGTTTGCACGCGGAAAGCGCGGATTAATGGAGATTGGACGCGTAAGGAGGAGATGCAGCAGCAAAAAGCGACTGCAGCGCCCTGCAGACCCGCACAGGGAGCGCAGGAAGGAGCACGCACCGAGCTACAGGATGACCTTCGGAGGATTGATTCTCCCCCTTGTTCCAAAGAGTGACCGGTCACTGTCTCAGACGATAGATTTTAGGTGTTTCTAAACGAATTGAAGTGCGAACTTAACCATTTAGAAATGACCAGCGAGGTGTACCAGTCGGTGTACCAGTTGAAGGACAGTGACTGATCCCTTCCCGATGGCGAGCACTTCCGGCGATGCTGAGGCGTCGGTTCTTCGCCGTGTGGCGACTACGGGCCCGGGCAAGACCGAGTGGCAATTCCCAGAGCGTGGGCTGCTCTTCTCGTCGCGCTTCGACGGCGGCAACATGGAGAGTGTGGAGCAATTGGCGTCCGGGGCTTTCAGCGTCAAAGTGTCGGAGGACGCGGCGGCGTTCGGCATCTCCACGGGCTACTCTACGTGGTTCTACTTCGAGGTAGAACGAACATTGGTTGACGATAAAAAGGAGGGCAAGCGTACCAAGCAACTGCAAGAGCTGCAACTGGTTCTGGCCAACCTCAATCCACAACGAGGGCTGTTCAAGAATGGCTACACTGTCATGTACAGCTCAGTAGAAGTAGTGGATAGTGGGGATTCTACCCTTGCGTCGTCAACTTGTGTCTTCCAGGACGAGAAACGGTGGGCAAGACTACCCTCCCCGCTAACGTTTGAAAAGCACTCGGTGTCTTTGGGTCAGACGCCGGAACAAGGAGAGCCTTCTACGCTGGACGGGGAGGACTTGGAGGCTCAACAGGGTAACGAGGAGGACGGAGGGGAGAGCGGCCACGAGACTGCCGGTCCCCAGAAGAGTTTGGTAGGGGACACTACAGCGTTGAAGGTGAAGCAGGAGTTGAAGATTCGCGTGTCGTTTACGTACCGATTCAAGTTCGTACGGGAGCGCGTAAGGTTCGCGTTCTGCTACCCGTACACGTACACGCGTGTGCAGGAGGAGCTTGCAGCTATGGATAAACTGTTTACGAGGCCAGAACTACAGCCAGAGGCTTCGCCCGTGACTGCGATCAACGAAAAGGCACCACCTCCGAACGTCTACTACCATCGAGAGCTGTTGACCCGTTCGCTGGAAGGCTTGCGAGTGGATATGATCACTATTTCTTCGATGGACAATATCACATCGAGCCGAGGGCCCCCGAATCGGAGCCCGGGTGTTTCTCAGTGTAATCAGTCGGAGAGCGCGTTCCAATTCGACCCCAAGCAGAAGAAAACCGTGATTGTCTCCGCGCGTGTTCACTCAGGCGAGACGCCCGCGAATTTCATGCTGGACGGTATGCTTCAGTTGCTGCTGCACCCCACAGACGAGAGCGCTGTGTCATTACGCCGGCACTTTGTGTTCAAGATCATCCCCATGCTGAACCCCGACGGTGTGTGCCAAGGATTCTACCGCACGGACACGCGCGGCGTCAATTTGAATCGAGTGTATGAAGACCCGCAGCCTGAGCTCGCCCCGACAGTGTTCGCTCTGAAGGAGTTCCTTCTCAAGACCGTTGGCGACTACGGAGGTGCTGGCTCCCAGTTCGCGAAGGAGAACGTCGTCTACCTCGACCTGCACGCGCACGCGAATCGCCGTGGCTGCTTCATCTTCGGTAACAACCACCTCCCCGACACGCCCATTGACAGCAACAATGAAGCCATGGAGACTGCTATCGCTCGCCAAATCAAGACGCAGCTGTACGCGCGTCTCGTGGGGCTACACACGCCGTTCTTCGACTACATGGCGTGCTTGTTCGACAAGGACAACATGACCAAGCGCGACCTCCGAGACAACAACAACGCCACCACATCGCGGCAGGGATCGAGTCGCGTGGCTCTATATCGCGCCACGGGGCTCACGTACGTGTACACAATCGAGTGCAACTACAACGAAGGCCGCCGCAATCTCCGAGCTTCCAGTCTGGTATCATCCACGTCATCTCCGACTGCAGCGTCAATCTCCAGTGCAGGGGCATCAAGACGCTGTTCAAGCTCGAAAGGGTTGGCGAAACACGTTCAGCCCGAGAGTCTGCGGATGCCAAGACAACCCGCCCCGACGAGCGGCACCCGACTCTACCTCAAGTATTCGCCTGCGGAGTGGAAAGACGTAGGCATTGGGGCTCTCGTCGCGCTGCTGGACTTGTTCGAGCTCCCAGGTGCTGGTCAGCGACTCGAGGAATCTCCGTTTCGGTCGCGAGATGGTATTCGGAAGAACCTCCTGGCCGAAATCAAGTCTGCAGCCTCGACTGAAGGCGGAACTGCTGCCAAGACGAGCAGACTCGGCAAACCGAAAACACGGCAAGGCGTCAAGCCGCAAGTCAAAGTCAAAGCGCAAGTTAGTAATCTGTAGATTGTTACTCAAACTAAAAAAATTAGTTGCTCCGTTAACTAAGCGGGGAGCTTTCGTTTAGTCCCCGTTTTTTAAATGAAGTACATTGCACAGCTTGACAATTTCGTTAGCGCCGACGCCACTACCTATACTTTCCGTCTCGTCTCGTTGGGACCCCTGTCTGCTCGAAGTTGTCCTCCGCGAGTCAATCTTCTTCCAACTTCCGCCCTATTGGAAGCAAGGAGCAGGTCGCTCCAACGCAGAGGACGCGTTGGGAGCTCAACGCGTTAGTACAAGCTATCGCAGCCAGTAACACCACCACGCGCAGTTCTCTTCCTGTGTAACATTTCTTACGGACAGTACTCCGTGTTGTGGCGGATTCTAGCATGTCGGATGTTTCCGTATCATGGCCTCCACTCGAGCATCTCGCGGGCACGCTTCACCTGACTCGTATGTACGGTAGTTCCAGTGCGCCCCGCCAGCTCGCGGGCGCACTTGACCAGGTCTTTTAGCGGTAGAAGCTCGACTAACCGACTTCCGCGCCAATGGAGATCGTCAAGCGCTCTGCGACATCGACGTGGTGCTGGTGCGCAAGCTGCAAATTCGGACCTTCGTGGAGCAGATGTCGGTCGAGGCGCGTGCATATGCTCCAGACTGAAGCGTGGCGCCTTCGCAGTTGGACAACGTGGCAGCATTAGAGCCCTCCGCAAGGTGAGCGGTGCTTGAAAGCTGGCGCAGCGCGCACAACAAACCGCAAGGCGAATCATTTTGCAGGTGGAAAGCCTGCAACACAGAGCTGTGGCACTCGACACAACGTGGACCGCTTTCGACTAAAATCGTGTCACGATACCACGAAGGACGGTCGCGAGGTGACGGCAGTGCCCCGAGCTTTTGATCCGTCTCAACGATCCTATCATATTCACCGCCGTTCCAGTCAGTACACCTCACCACAATACATGTACGTACCAGTAGTATATTGTCCAGCACCTTGGCCCTGGATTCGAGAATGCTCGACGTGAAGCTGACAGGAATCCGATCGTTGTTGGTCGTGTTGGCCAGCTGGGGGCGGGCGTTGGTGGCAGCTTGGCCATCTGCGTGCGAGTAGGGCAGGTCACATGGTGCGACTTCCCTCCACGCACCAGGTGCAAAGAGCGTGGATGAATGGCAGTGGGGACTCCCCACTGGGGAGGGGCTCTCAAGAGTCAGCAGCGCCCGTGTCCTCTTCCGGTGCATTTCTTACGCTGCCGTCCAGCGTCAGAGAGCGGCCGCAGACTCGTGGCTCGATTTGCCCTCAACGCTCCAGCGCTCCACGGCACTTTTGGATTTTGCGAGACGAAGGGAGGCAAGGCACCCGGTTCAATTGACAGACGCAACCATGGCGGACGTCGACAAGCGCCAGCTCAACATCTCCACAAATGAGAAAGAGTGAGCGATTATTGGAGTTCTTTGCGCTATCGACCGTGAATCTCATGATCGTGCTTCATCCATATTTTGTCACAGGATCACTATGGTGCCGTTGAACGACGAGGGCTACGACGAAATGGCGAGTCCTCCTGCGGTTCGCCTCCGCACCGGAACGATCGGCAGCGAAGACTTCAACGACAAAGGCGCCAATCTGCGCATCGACATGGACAACGACCAGAAGAAGTCGATCAAGGCGCAAATGTTTTCCTGTAAGTCTCTAGGAATCACATATCCCAATCGTCGAGCTTTCGAACTAAGCTTGCTGTTGTTCTTGTAGCCGAGTTCCGCTTTAATGCCGAGCTCTCGCTTCGAGTGGCGTGTGGTGTGGTGATCGCTTCGTTCATCCAGATCCGCGACCCGAACTACGACCCGGTCATTGAGCACGACAAGAAGTGGTTCTTCTTCCCGGACTGGTACTACCTGGGCGGTCTAAGCTACTGCGCCGTGGCTGTCATCTTCTCGGCCGGTAAGAACGTCGGCGCGACGCTGACTCAAGTGTGCCAGGCGTTCTACGGCGTGGGCATGGCGCTGGTGTACAACCTGCTGCTCTTCTCGTTCGTGAACGTGCACACGTTCAGTGACTCGTACGACGGCTACGTCCTCATCTCGAAGAAGATGTCCTTCGGCTCGAGCGACTACTACGTCAACTCGCACAACTTCTACGCTGTACTGCCCTGGATGGTCATCTTCACGGTCGTCATCCTCCTCATGCCGCTGGAGACCAACACCAAGAAGTTCGCACTGGCCAACAACCTCTACTTCAGTGAGTATTTTTCCACGATTTCTCATTGTTTTTCAAGAATTTGATGACTAATTTTTTTAATGTTGAAATCTAGCGCTGACGATCATTAATCCAACGGATCCTCTGGACTCGTCCAAGCTAAAGGCTTCGAGCGACAACTACTTCCAGACGAGCAACATTCTCAACAACCTGGCGATGTACTTCATGGTCGGATTCGTGGGGACTCTCATTTCGCTCATTATCATGTTCATCCCGTACCCCATTTTGTAAGTACCCTATCCAGAATTTTGGAATAATTTTCTAAAAACTAACCAACCTCGTTTGTTATGAAAAAGTGCCATTGCGAAGCTCCTTGACGAGACGAAGAACGCCTCGGGCGACGTCTTGGATCTGCTGAACGTCATTGTGGACTCGTACTGCTTCAAGAACAAGAACGTGGATCACATGAATTTCCTAAAGCTCAAGCTTCAACGCAAGTTCGACGCCGCCGCGGCGCGCCACCGTCGCATGATCAAGCTCCTGGACGACGTGTGGTGGGAGCAGCTCTTCGGCTTCCACCTCTTTTTCAAGTTCAACCGCTCCGTCGCCAAAAACTACGTGCGGCTCATTGGCTCGCTCATTGCAGACCTGCGCTCGCTCAACAACGCCATGCAGCTCGAGCAGTACGACCAGCTGCACTTCATGTACATGAAGGTGCTGCAGCGCGAGATCTACGTCATCCAAATGCGGTCGGGCGATCTACTGAACGAGATCTCGAGCGAGATCCATGCCTCCTCCGAGCGTATGTATTCTACCTGTTCTACTGCGATTCTACCTCCGATTCTAACTCTGTTGGTTTGTGATCATCAGAACTCGATCTCCGGTCGATCAAAACGCTGCAGCGCCAGATGGAACATACGTTGATGCACTACCGAGAGGCGCAGATCCGCCTCCTGCAGTCGAGCAAGGTCAAGATCAAGGACGTGGAGGGCAACGTGCCTCTGAATCTGTTCCTCTTCTCGCTCAACTCCTTCTGCAGCACGCTCATCGAGTTCCAAGACAAGCACAACGAGAAGGATTTCCACGGAGGGCGACGCGCGCGCTCGTTCGTGTCCGCCTCGATCAAGAACTTCTTCATGATCAACCGGTACACCCGCGCGCGCATCCTCGAGTCCGCGCGTATGGCCGTGGCCATCGTCATCGGTATCTTCATGGCTGTCTATCTCTACGGCTTCAGCTCCACGACCCCGCCGCCGTGTCGTACGTCATGGGGAACCACATCGGAGGTTCCTTCTCCGTGACGTTGAACCGAGTGGGCGGCGTCGTGGCTGGCAGCGTGGTGCCGTCCGTGTTCCAGTTCTTCATCTCGCAGATCTGCAACCCCAGGCCCTGAACGTCTTCCTGTCCGACGTGGTGCTCTTCGTGTGGTGACGCTGTCCATGTACGTCAAGTTCGTCGAGGGCTACAGCTCGTACGCGGGTCTGGTGTCGGCCTTCATCGCCGCTGGCGTCCTGCTGCGCCAGACCGACGTGTGCTACACCGACAGCTCGGACGGCTCGTCCGCCATCGCCATCAGCTCGTACTCGAGCCTCGCGCAGACGTCCGTGGGTCTCGTGCTCATCATCGTGCTGGAAATGGCCATGTGCCCCGAGAGCGCCACGAGTCTGCTGCGCAAGAACATCCAGCAGACGCTCAAGCTGCAGCAGAAGGCCTGTGAGATCCTGTTCGGCCACCACCTCTCGAGCTCCGGCGAGATGAGCGACGAGACGATGGAGGAGGTGCGCGACATCCTGCAGGTGCAGATCCCCGCGCAGCTCGTGGAGCAGCAGGCGCTGCTGAAAGAGGCCGAGACGGAGCCGCAGATGTGGCGACCCGCGTTCTCCAAGCAGAAGTACGAGGCCGTGTTCGACAGTACCAACCGCCTGCTCAACAACAACAATCTGCTCTTCAAGCTCGTGCGCTGGTACAACTACCGGGTGAAGCAGAACTTGACGCAGACGAACTCTGTGGACATCAGGGACATGGGCACGGAGAGCGCGCGCGTGTTCGACACGAACGGCGGCAGGACGACGCACACCAAGTGGCAGGAGGCCAGCAACCAGTTCCTCTCGGCCGTGGACGACACGTTCAACACGCTGCAGATGCTCTTCGGCGAGTCGTTCCTGTACTCGGACCCGGACCAGACGGCCATCTTCATGCAGATGAAGGAGGCGTTCCGCGTCGCGGACAAGGACTGCAGCGGCGAGATCGACGCGGACGAGGTGGCCGTCATGCTGGAGACGATCTTCGCCCAGTCGGGCGCGGTCAAGCAGGAGGAGATCACCAAGTACGTCGCCGACTTCATGGAGGTCGTGGACAAGGACTGCAGCGGCAAAGTGTCGTTCGAGGAGTTCATGGCGGCGCTGGAGGACGGTCTGAAGCTCGAGGTGGAGGTCTATCACCGCCGCAAGCCCAAGGCCACGACGTCGTTGAAGCAGGCGCTGTCGAGCATCAACGAGGACGGTCACGCTGGTTCGTCTCACGCCGGTTCTCGAGCGTCTCGGGCGAGCTGCAGCGTCACGTCCTCGAACGGCACGGGCATGAACAAGATCACGGCCAGCATGTTCGACTCGAACACCCCGAGGAAGGAGGGGCGGATCCTCAGCGCCGTGTCTTCAGCGCAGAACACGCCCAAGAAGTCGGGCTTCAACATGAGGCGATCCTCGACCATGATGACGTCGCCCATTCGACGCAACCACGACGTGCTGAACGTCGAGGACTTTAGTACGAGCGACATCGCGGCGCAGATGAAGTCTGCGTACGTCGAGTGGCTCATGGAGGGCCAGCGGTTCAAACGCGTGACGATGGAGGAGCTTTTGCTGCTCAACTGCCTGGTCAGCGGCGCTGAGGGTATTGCGAGGAATCTCACGCTCATGGAGGAGATCGTGGTCTCGTCATAGGGAAGTAGAGACTGCGATTCGACGGCGTAGAGTGGGTAAGACAAATACAGTAGTAACGTTATATTTCAATCGCTCTACCCTAGTCGAAGCAGGAGCTGCTGATGATCGGGTCGATCCAGCCGCGAGCACTGGAGACCCGCGAGTACATCCCTGGGTAATAGGGGCCTCGTCCGCAGGCGTTGTCGCTGCGCCAGCTCACGACGCCAATGAGAACGTCTCCATGGCTCGATTCAACAACTAAGGGCCCTCCAGTATCGCCGCCGCAGACGTCCTCACTGATCAATCCGCCAGCACACAGCATCGAACCATCAATGATCGAAACCTGCGCGCAGCTCTTGTCACTGATGAGGGCAAGTCAACCCGTCGCAGCTCCTCGGGCATCGTGCCCTCCTCGGCCGTGAACCCCCATCCAAGAGCTGTAGCTGTAGCCCCGCCTTGAAATCCGAGTCGTCTGATGCTGCGAGCTTCACAGGCTTGAAGGAGCTCGCAGTTTCCAGCTCCAAGATTGCGAAGTCGTCGCTGTACGCGACGTTGACCGAGAAGTTCGGGTTGTTCATGACCGACAAGACCTTGATCTGCTCGCCGTCTTCCGTTCCGTTGAGGAAGTGCGACCCGATCGAGGCCCAGCGGACGTCGTACGAAGCGCACTGCGACACCGTGAGCACGTGCTTTGGGCCGACAAGGGAACCGCCGCAGACGTTCTCGCCGTCAACCGAGAGGCGGAGGCCGACCGTGTACGTCTTGGTCTTGGCTGGGACGATCGAACCTTCCAGGATCAGTTGGCGGTGGGTTGAAGAGTGAATACGTGCAGCGTCGGAAGAGGAAGAAGTGAAGGCGAACGCAACTGCGCAGAGAGAGACAAAGGCGACTTTCATTGCTTGTGAGCTCGTGAAAGCGAAAGTGGGAATGAGAGGCTGCTGGGGAGGATTCCTTGGAAGCGAACCAGGTCGCGTAGCGAATAGAAAATGCATGATGCGCTTGAGATCTGTTCCGACAGGAGGTCTGTAGGTTGAAGTGCACTGGTAGATCCTTTGATCTACTAAGTAGCGGATAATTGGAAGAAGATCCTCTTGCACTTGTGTGCCTTTGGAGCCCCTGGTTCACTCTTCAGACCAGTAAAGATTGGCGATTAGCGCTAAACGAAGCCTGCGAACAGAATTGTTATGCAGTGCAATCTCATTTCATCTTCCTCACTGAGAAGTGAGAAGAATGAAGTTGTTTGGCTTGTCCCGGGTGGTTCCAACGGCTGCATGACGATATGCGAGACGCATACACAGTAACATGTGTGTATGCGTGCATCAAATGGGTAACGGGACTGCAGAAGAAAACTCGAGGAGAAGAAGAAACACACGGAAAAGAAGAGGATGACCAAAGGAGGCGGCGGTGGATCGAAGGGCGGGACCTCGAGCGGGTCTGCGTCCAAGGGCAGTGGCGGAGCCGGACACTCGCAGGCGGCGGTCGACAACCGCGCCAACCAGCTCAACCCCAACAACCCCGCCTACCACTCGTCGCGCGCTCATGGCTAAAGGCTGTGACTGGCTGTGGGTGCCCACGATGAAGTGAGCGGGATCTAGTGCTGTTGGCGCTACCGCTTGGTGATCAAGAGCAAGAACTGAAGACTGCGACCAAGTGAAGTAGTGCCCGCTGTCTAGTAACGTAGGCGTACTAAAGCCTAGCAACAATCTCATTGACTGTGAGTCGCTTTTTGTCATCTGCATTATCTGCATTAGACGGTTGGATCTTGCGGTTCTCGTAGCAAATGGAAACACTTTCCCTGCTTGAACATTGATCGAGCCCTTCTCGGAGCTTTAGTTTCCGACTTGGCTTGCGACCAACCGAGATGACAGGAAATAGCGCGAGCCGGGCCGCCGCTCGGGAATTGCTGCAGGCAGCTCAAGCTCGTTTAACGCGGGCGCGGTCTCTGATAAGTCAAGCGGAGTCTCGGATAACGCAGGTGGAGTCTCGAGTTCTGCAGATGCGACTTCGTATACTGCTGATGCGAGTTCGGGTGCACGAAATTCGGACGCAAGCTCGGGCATTGCAGCGAGAGACGGGCATCGTGGCTCGAGCGCAGGGGGCAACTCAGCAGCTCGGGCGCGTCAAGCAGCTCAACCGCAAGGCCCGACGAAGAGCGAGTCCAAGGAATCCAGCTGAGTCTCACGCGCGTCGATGAGCAACATCAACCTTCCCGGTGCTGCAGCGCCGAATCTCCGTCTGCAAAGGCAGCAAGTTAATCTTTTTCAATGAAGTCTTTGTCGTTCGTTCACCAGCCTCATCAATACTGTACTCTTCCTCCTGCATGTCCTACAGGTGACAGCGGCATGGATGTCCATGGACGCTCAAGTATCCATCGCCGCCTGTTATGCACATCGTCTGGATTTGCGCCGAGAGGCAGCACCACAACACGCAGCCACCTTCCTCTCATTCCTCCTTTGGACACTCAACCGAAACGCGTTAATCGACCTACACTCACCCAAGCGCAAGCATGGACTTCTTCTACAAGGCCAAGCAGGCAGCGGAGAAGTACGCGGGTGGCGACTCCAGCACTAACAGCAGTCACAACAACAACAACAACAGCAAGAAGAGCGACTCGATCTTCTCCAAGGCCAAGGACGCGGCCGACAAGTATCACGCCAAGGAGAAGGCGGTCGAGTTCGCCCAGAAGCGGGTCGCCAAGAGGGAGGGCGACAAGCACCAGCACGGGTACGTCGAGAAGAAGGACAAGTCCACCGTCGACAAGGCCGTGGAGGCGGCCGAGGACTTCCTCGCCAAGCAGGGACAGCCTAAGGCTGCCAAGTCCGACCACAAGAAGGACAATCAGATGGAAGACCTGTTCGGCAAAGCCAAAGACGCACTAGGCAAGTACTCCAAGAAGTACTAGCACAGGACTCTAAAGCAGTCGAATACATTGCGTTGGAATTGCTAACTGTCGACTCGGGCCTGGTAGTATTATAATAATGCTGAGATTACTTGCCGGGCATGTGCGCATGTTCAGCTTGGCGTGAACGGGGGAGGAAGATCCAGCCGAACCGAGATCGGCACGTGGCTGATTTACCTGGTGTCTAAGGGGCTGTTTGGGCGCAGATGGAGGAGAGCTATCGGGAGAGGTGGAGGCGTTCAGGGACGTCGGATACGTTGGCTCACTTTCCATTCTGCCGGATCCCCGACACCCGACCAACAACCTACTGCTACGATGGACTCGATGCTGAACAAGGCCAAGGAGGCGGCGGAGAAGTACACGGGCCACGGCGGCTCCCACAGCTCCCACAGCAGCCACGGCCACAAGGACGAGTCGACGCTGCACCACCTCAAGCACGAGGCGCAGAAGATGGCCATGAAGCACGCGGCCAAGGACTACGCCGAGGACCACGGCTTCTCCAAGAAGAAGCACCACGACAACCAGGACGAGTCGCTGCTGGACAAGGCCAAGGAGGCCGTCGGCAAGTACACGGGCCACAGCGACTCGCGCTCGCACAAGAAGGACAACCAAGACGAGTCGGTGCTGGACAAGGCCAAGGAGATGGTGGGTAAATACACGGGCCACGGCGACTCGCACAAGAAGGACAAGCACGACGACAACTCCATCTTCGACAAGGCCAAGGACGCCGTCGAGAAGTACACCAAGAAACACTGATCGTCGTAGCCAGCTCAATGTGTAGATACCTTCCTTTTGCCGTTTTTTTAATTGAACCACAACTCTTTCGTTTTGGTTGAAGATGTGACTGGGACGAGCTTTGCCTCAGGTGGAATCGTACGCGACAACAACACGGGACCAAGCGTGGGTACCAGCCTCAACAGCGACTGTCGCTCATACCCGAGACATCGGCCGAGCTCCTCACAACCGAATTGGACGAAGCTTTGCAACAAGCACAAGATGGAGGCCATTCGAAGCGCTATCGGCAAAGCCACCGGCAAGGACCGAGGCAACAACGACGACGATTCTCCGGAATCTGGCTCGGCCTACCGCTCGACTGACACTGCGGGGAACCCGACACCGGCACCAAGAGCTACTCGCGTGACACCGATGACGACCCGTACGGTCGCAGCAAAAACGACACGGACACGTCGTCCTACTCGTCTCGCGGGGGCAGCGGCTACTCCGGCGGATCAAGTGGCACCACCACCGGACTGGGGGGCGAGAGAAGCACGACTGGGTGTTCCGGTGACTCTGGCCGTGACGACAACCAGAGCTACTCGGGTATGGGCGGAGACAACGACACCTATGGCTCTGGCTCGTACGGGGACAGCGATGCGTACGGCAGCGGCTCGGGCTCGAAGCACCAAAGCTCGAAGAAGCATTCACGTCGGTCGGGCGACAACGACGACGACGACGACAGTGGGGACTACTCGAGCTACTCGGGTGGAGCCACCGGGGCCAGCGTCGGGGACGACGAGAGCGGGGACATGGGCGGGGGCGTCCATGGCTCGCGTGGAATGCGCGGCAGTGCGAGTCATTCCGGGCGGTCGAGCGGAACGGGCACGTCCGGCGGCAACCAAGGCTTCGGGAGCTACGGCTCGGCGGACAACAACTACGACTAAGTAGCTGGTTGATGGCAGACCGTGGCGGGGCAGGATTTCGAGTGGAAAGCGACGGAGAGATCAGTAGGAGAAACAGTCACGGGTGCTAAGCATCTCTCTCTTCTAATCATTTTGAGTTGTTCGTGTTTACCAGCCCGAGCATTCTGTATCTTCATAATTCTCCACGTTGAAGACGATTGGCGAGCTCTGGTGTCCCAAGGTTTGTGACAAGCAGTCCGACAGCACGATGCAGGTTAAAGCAACTGAGAATGTCTGTGCTGTTCGAGAGCTGGGCCTTTCAGCTCATCAGAAAAGTTTACCCACGCCTCGATCGATGCGCCTCATCTGGCCTTGCCTACGCATGCGCTCAAGCTCATTGCCCTCCCCACGGTCCATTTCAGCTTTTGCCTCGGATCGGATCAAGTACACTGCTAAGAACAATGGGCTTTTTGTTCGAGGCCGCGAAGAAGGTGGAGGACTTTGCCCAGGAGAGGGTCGCGGAGCGGAGATGGAGCGGTGCCAGCCAGGGTACGTCGAGAAGCCCAAGTCGATGGTGGAAAAGGCCGTGGAAGCCGCTGAGGAATTCATCGCCAAGCAAGACGACGACGCCTGTAGCTCGAGCTCGAGCTCCAGCTCTGACTCGGAGTGCGAGACGAAGGAGTTCTCGAGCTACACCAAGACGTCGCGGGACATCCCGGGCACCGGCACTCGCGTGGAGGAGGAGGTCAAGGTCTCCGTTCGCACCACGACGGAGCCCGAATACCCAGGTGTCTCGACCCAGAACTACAGCAGCGCAAGCTACCGTCAAAGCGACAACTACGAGGCCTTTAACGGCAGCAACGACGTGTCCAGCAGCTCCGAGTACCGATCGACTCAAGTCCGCGACGGAGACGGGTACGAGCGCAAGGAGTACTCGTCGTCCTACAGCAAGACGTCGAGGGACGACTCGGGCCGCTGCTATGGTGGCGCTTCTTCGTCCTACTCGACCCGCGTCGACGAAGAAGTGAGCTACTCGGCTCGCCCCGAGTATCCGAGCATCGTGCCGCAAGCTGACAGCTATGGTGCGCCCCCGCTGGAGAGCAACGCTGTCTCCAGCACTTCCGAGTACCGTTCGACTCAAGTCCGCGACGGAGATGGGTACGAGCGCAAGGAGTACTCATACAGCAGGACGTCGAGGGATGACTCGGATGGCTACTACGGCGGCGCCTCGTCGGCCTACTCGACCCGCGTCGACGAAGAAGTGGACTACTCCCGCTCTACAAGCCCCGAGTACATGGGCAACTCCAGTCGGGAGTACAATAGCTCGAGCTACCAGCGAACCGTCCGTGAAGACGACAACTGCGACGCGTTCAACCGGATGACGCTGGAGAGCAACGACACCGAGTACCGTTCGACTCGAGTGCGCGACGAGGCCGACTACGAGAGGACCGAGTACTCGTCCTACAGCAAAAGCACGCGAGACAACTCGGACTACAGCAGCTCGAGCTACCGGAGGGAAGGCGACAGCTACGGCGACGTGTCCAGCAGCTCCGAGTTCCGCTCGACAACTCGCGTTCGTGACGCGGACGGCTGCGAGACGGAGGAATACTCGTCCTACAGCAGGACGTCACGCGATGACTCAAGCGAGTACCGTCGTCCAGCAGTCAACTTTGGAGGTAATGAATACTCGTCTCGAGTCGAAGAGGAAGTGAGCTACTCATCTCGCAGTAAGCTTACTTCACGTGGGTACCCCTCAGACGAGTGCGAGTTCCCGAGTCGTCCTGCCGGTGGCGTGTACGGCAGCCGAGAGCTGCAGATGAGCAGCAACCAAAGCTACGGAGGAGGCTACGGGGCCAACAACTACAACGACTACTACGGCGTGTAGATGGATAGAAGGTCAGGATAAGCTTATCCTGGATAATACCATGTAAGTCCAACACTTTCCAGTGCGGCATGGGATGCATCGCGTGCCACTGAGAGTTCACCCACGTCCTGGCCGCGTGTATGAGACGCTGCGTCCATGTGGATTTGCCGCCAGCGGGTCATTTCAGCTCTCGACGTGTACGTGGCACACAGTTTTTGACTGACAGAAGAGAACAACGTCATGGACTTTTTCAACAAGGCCAAGGAGGCGGCGGAGAAGTACGCGGGCGGCGGTGACTCGAGCAAGAGCACCGCTGCGGATGACAAGAAGAAGAGCGACTCAATCTTCTCCAAGGCCATGGAGGCGGCCGAGAAGTACCACGCCAAGGACAAGTTGGCTGAGTTCGCCCAGAAGCGCGTGGCCAAGAGGGAGGAGGAGAAACTCAAGCCTGGCTACGAGGAGAAGAAGGGCAAGTCGGTGGTGGACAAGGCCCTGGAGGCCGCTGAGGACTTTTTGGCCAAGCAAGGAGACAAGACGGGACAGGTTAAGGAGGAGAAGGCGGTCGAGAAGGTCAAGCATAACGACAACAACGAGCACTCGAGATCCCGAACCAGCTCCAGCGCCAGCTCGGACGACGAGAAGAAGAAGAAAAGGGAGAAGCATCGCAGCGAGAGCCCGAAGAACGAGTCGGACAGTCACCACCCAAACCTCGCGTCTTATCGTGACACCAGCTCGGCGTACCCCGAAGGCGATATGTCTGGGTCGTTCTCGAAGATGAACCTGAACAACAACAATGCTCCACGATACGACGCAGGCCCCGCTTATCCTGTCCGTGAAGAAGGCAACTACAACACCGAGAGATACCCAAGTTACGAGTCGGACTACACTCGTCAAAACGCTCCGAGTGCACCGCCAGCATACCCGCCAGCTAGCAGCGGCTACCCGAGTGGAAACAACGCCGGCTATCCGAGTAATCCTGACAGCTCGAGTTATCCTGACAACTCGAGCCGTGACAGCAACCCGAGCTATCCGACTGGTGGCTCGCGTTACGAGACGTACCAGGAGTACTGGAGTCGACAGGAAAACGGCGATAATCAGAGGAACGAAAGCTATCCAGGCTATCCCAGTGGTGCTGCCAACGCTGGCTATGGATACGGCCAGGCGAGCGGGGGTGCCTATGGGAGTCGCGATGTGTATGACAACAACAACCAGTATGGACGCCCGAACGGAGCGAACGCGTACGGTGGCAACCGAGGCTACGGAGGCTACCCCAACGATAGCATCTAAGGCTGTTTTTGGAGATGTCCAGGGTCGGTAGTGAAGAAAATAAATGGTATTCGTGGTTAGCGATGGTTATCTCGAAACTGTGTGTAGTTCAAAGGGTGTATCCATGGCTGCGGTGACTGGCTATGTTGAACAGGTCCGATCGTAGATAGCGAACTGCATGTGCATCTGAGCGGTAATAGTCTCTATCCTCACGGAACTTTGCATGCAGTTTTAGAGTTGAGCTTTATGATCGGACGGATCGATAAAGTATAACGTTGAGCAAACAACCATCACCGCAGCCAAAAGTATGGCTGGATACACCCTTTGAACTTGGTATCGCACATGTTTGCTTGTTTCGGACTTGACACTCGCGAAGCAGCTACTCGGCTTGGGGAGCAAGTTATCCGTCGTGGTGGTGCTCGTACGTGATCTTTGGAGGTCCGTGGTGCTTTTGGCCGTCAATAATCTTGTTAGCGAGCTGTTTGTCGTACCTCTTGTGACGCAGGAGATAGTCCGGGGTTTTCACGTATTTCGTCCAAGAGAGGTCCATCTCCTCGAGAATCGACGCACCTGAGACTGAGAGAGGGTCCTCTGGCTTGTCGTCGTCATATTTTCATCGGCATTTACGCTGATTTATACCGTTTGTATTCTTGTATTCTTGCCACTGCTGGGTGCCGAGCTTCTTTGTCGGCCAGCAACGTTCGTCTTCAACTCCAATGCTACTGGTACTCTGCTGGACGATCCCGGGTTGCGATTATTTGCGTACCTCGAAATCACTGCTTTTGAAATTCATGGTAGCGATTTACAGTAACGCTGGGCAAGTGAAGAAAGTTATTGGATCGGTGACTTAGAAGTTGCCGGTTCGTTGCCGGTTCGCAGCACAATAGTTCGTTCTTCCTGGCGACGAACAAGTCTGAAGACTGGAGTACTTCAGGTGCAGCCACTACTCGGTAAACCAAGAGGCAATACTCCGAAGTAGTAAGTTGCCAGTTGAAAAAACTAATACCGTCGAGAGCGTATGAATTTGCATACCTACGAATCACGCGGCCGAAATGTTGCGTTCATTCTTGCCGTGCCGACGTGCGCTTTTTAAAGTGCTCAGCTCCTCGCTGAACGCCACCAGCATCTTAGAATTGGTTTCCGAATGACGACGCACAGCAGGCGTCTTGCTCGCTTGCCGCCGGCAAGTTACAGTAATTTTTCAATAAAACAATACGTGAGCTATTATCTCATAAATGAAGGAAGGAATACTTGCGTAGCTGCTGAGTTCAAACAGTTTACGACAGAACACATATTTGCGGCGACTTCCTCGACAGCTTTTGAGGGGAGCGCGGCGCTAGTGGTCGCAGCGAAGACAAACGGTGCGCTTTGCCGAGACCGCAGCAAACGCGAAAATGTTGGTGATCAAGTTGTCATCCAGATGCAGGAACGCGTCATTCACGGGTGCGCTGTGACCGCGAACCACACTCAGAAACGCCAGGCGGCAACGCAGCGGCAGCTTCTCCTTCTCCACGCAGAGCGTTTCCTGGTGGTGAGCTCGGAACGCAGCCGCGTACTTGTCAAACAGCCCCGGCAACACCAATAGATCGAGGTAAATCAGCTTGTGGTTGGTCTTGAGCACGTCCAGGAACGCCTTCACGTTGTCGTCAGTCATGGGGATCTCCTGGTTATCAGCACTTAAGCACAGCTCGCGCATCCCAGCAGCGAGCGCGCTGTTCGGGTCTCTGAGCGTCTGGGCGAAGCGAGTGACGACATCAGCGGGCGCGTTGTAGTACACGAGACCAAGGCAGCGGAGGTTGGCGTTGCCCTTCTCCACCTCGACCATCAACGTATCCAAGTCAAGCTGCACGCTGTCCAAGAAGAACTGGTCCAGCTTCGGACACGCCTTGAGGACTTCCTGGACGTCCAACGCTGTCGACCCAACCGTTTGGATCGACAGCTTCTTGAGCGGCCGCCCAACGAGCTGTAAGAAGCGAAGCAGTGCGGTCATATCTTGCTGTGCGTTGCTGTCGATAGAGAGTGAGAGGGAGGTGATCCCATTACGAGTTCGGCAAGGCTGGGGTAGCTCGTCGTTCGAGAGTCTCCGCACGTCTTCCGATGCAATAACGCCGTTACCGCGTCCAGGCACGAGCACATTCACCCACTCACTCTCGTCGTCGCTCTGCAGTAGGCGGAACGCGAAGTCGTCCGCCGTTTCCAGTGTGGTGCAGTCGTTAGGGCTGGCAATCGACTCCTTCAAGCGCACCGACGTGCCTTTGGGAACCCACACATACTCGACAGCTCGGCCCCTCTCAACGTACACCGACTCTGCTGCGTTGCTGGCTTGACCGGGCTCTGGCACCTTCGCAGAGAGAACTTCAGCGACCGCGTCGACGTCCGCGTGGCTCAGTTGGACGCCCATCAGGTTGCTCTCCTCAATAGACGACCGCGAAGCTTCACTGAAGAGCGCGTACGCTAGCCACTTCCACCTCCACGTGCGTTGGGTCGTTACAAGCGGTCGGAACGCACCGCCAAGCGTTAGCTTCCGCACCACAGACGCGTCAGAAAGCGACGCACACAGCCCAGAAAACGATTGGTCGTCCATGCCGAACACCGGAATGACCACCGACTCGATGGTACTGCGACGAACAGCTTGCGGCGGATCGTTCGGCCTGGTAGCAATCAAGCCACCTCCGAAGATGGTGTTGAACAGCATCCCACAACGATAATACGCCGCCAGAGTGCGCGGATGCACCTCTCCAGGACGGACGAAGCCCGTCGGGACGTCCTGCTGCAGCGACAACTGCAGCTCCGAGAACGCCACGTCGGGCATCCCCAGCGTCGTCAACACGACGTTATCAAGGTCCCTGGACACGGGGATCGTACCAAAGCACATCTGCACCGACTCCAGCTCGTACGCGAAGTAGTGGCCGTCCTTCGTTCCGTCGTCTTCACTGCAGGTCGGCTCGTTCCCCTGTTCATCCAGCAGCAGTGGTCGGTCCTCCGCCTCACGCTTCCTCCCACTCAGCCACTCATTATGCCTGCGAACCTCGTCCAGCGTCACCAACAGCGCGCTCAAATGCGCCGACAGCGCCGGTTGCCCTACGTTCCACAAGTCCGTGAACTGCAGCGCGTAGGGAATGGCTCTCCACCTGCTCACCGCCTCCTGTCGGCCCCCAGCTGCTCGGTGGAAGGCCAGAATGGTGAAAGCGCATCTTGGTATCCCGCGCTCGTGCGCGCCGCCGCGCCGCCGCCTTGTTGACGTGCAGCGGCGGTCGAGGCAGGAAGAACTGGCGGATGGTGGCGGCCGGCAGCAGCGCGCTGTAGCGCAGGTGCTCGGCGTCGAACTGCAGCAGGAACCTCGGCATGAACTCGCCGTCCAGCGATTCGTCGTCGTCGTCCAGCTTGAGGCCGCAGCGTTCCAGCAGCAGCAGCTTCCACGCTTCATTGTCGACCACAGCCACGAGACTCAGCAGCTCCAGCGCCTCGCGCAGCAGCCGGACGTCGGTGGCTTCTCGATTGAGAATGGCCATGAGCGACGGCGGAGGACGCACCGAGACCCACCAGTACTCGCCCAGCGCCGACTGGTCCGAGAAGCGTCCTTCCATGGCCAACCGGCCTCTTACCAGCGAGCACCAAGGCTCCAGGAACGCGTACTTGTCCACCAACGACGACGCCTGCATCGATCGATTGAGTGAGTTCTGCTTGGTGGTGATCGATCGAAATCTTGGAAGGTCTCACAAGGAGCTTCAAAAGATTTGCACGAGTGGGATGGATGAGCATGCAGACAAAGACTCGGTTGGAAATCAAGTGGAACACGGCGCTACTAACGGGCTTTATGGTGCTTGGGGTGTGTCTCGAGGCGCTCACGGCGTCTCGGGGGCATTCACTGGCGCAGGGGGCTCCGACGTCGGGATGTGGGGCAACGGCAGCTCCTCCTCGCCGTCCTGAGACGTGGGGGACGACGGCGGGTACAGAGCGTACGCCGTCAACGGGTCCTGGTCGTTCAGCACTGTGTGAAGGCGCGCGAGGGCGGGGCTGGCACTAGGGGGCATCGACAGCCAGTGCACGTGCTGCGCCGTCGACACCACGTCCGCGAACGTCTGGTGCTCCACCGTGACTTCCACCACGGGGATGGTCAGGTCCGGCGCGTACTGCATTCGCTCGATGTGGTGGCCCGCCGCGTCGTCCTCGACTTTGGTTTCTTCGACGGTCGTCGTCGTGGTTGTCGTCGTCGTCGTCGTCACCGCCTCGGCCTGCTTCACCTGCTCGGTCGTCGTCACCTGCTCGGTGGTCTCCTGCACTACTTCGGACGCCTCGGCGTCCTGCACTACTTCTACTTCTTCCTCTGTCACCCTAACTTCCTTGGTCTCGTTGACCACCTCGGTCGTGGTCACGACCTCGGCCTGCTTCACCTCCTCCGTGATCGTCACCTGCTCGGTCTGCTGCACTACGTCGGCCGCCTCTACTTCAGCCTGCTCGGACTCGATGGTCGCATCTTCTACCTCGGCCTGCTGGACGTCTTCCGTCTGCTGAACTACTTCGACCTCGACTTTGTCGGACGCCTTGATCGGGACGGTCGCCTCAACAGACTCCTCCGCCTCGTTGACTTCGTCGACCAGCGTTGTCACTTTGACCTCCGTCATGGCTTCGCGCTGGGTCGCTTCAGTCTCTGTCACCACTATAGCCTGCTCTGCTTCAGCGATAATCTCGGGTTCTGCCACAGCCTCGGTCGGCTCGACCACGTCGGTCTCCTTCACTTCTTCGGTCTGCTCAGTAGCCACTTTGGCCTGCACGACGACGTCGGCCTCGGTAACCACTTTGGCCTGCTCGGTCTCTTTGGTCTCAGTCACCGATTGGGCTTCCTCGACAATTTCAGACTCCATCGCCACGTCAGCCACCTCGGTCTCAGTCACCACTTTCGCCTGCTCCACAACTACAGCATCGGTCGCGACCTCAGCCTGCTCGGCCACTTTGGTTTCCGTCACCCCTTTGGTCTCCGTCACGGCGGCAATCTGCTCTACGATCTCAGTCTCTGTCGCGACTTTGGACTGGTCGATAACCTCGCTCTCTTCAGCATCCTCGATTACTTCGGATTCCGTCACCACTTTGGTCTGGTCGGTCTCAATCACCGCGCCAGCGTGCTCGGACACCTCGGTGTTAATCTGTTCAGCCTCCTCGGGCTCAGGCACCGTCTGGGTTTGCTCGATAGCATCGTTATCGCTCACCTCCGCCGCTTTGGCCTGCTCAGTCTCCGTCACGACTTTCGGCTGCTCAACCACCTCGGTCTGCGTCGTCACGGCTTCAGCCTGCACGGCAACTTCGGTCTTGGTCTCGATCGCCTCGGTCTCCGTCACAACTTGAGCCTGCTCAGCCACCTCCGCCTCGGCTTCGGACTGCTCAATCGACTCGGTCTCCATCACGACTTTGGTCTGCTCGGCTACCTCGGCCTCGCTAGCCTTCTCCAGCTTCGCCTTCTCAGCGGCAGCCAGCAGCTGCACCCGCTCCAGCTTCTGCTTTTCCATCGCCGCCTGCGCCTCCAGCTCCCTCTGCTTCTGCTTCTCCAGCGCCTCCAGCTTCGCCTTCTCAGCGGCAACGCGGATGCTCACCTCGCTCTCCGGTACGATGAAGGTGTCGATGGTTCGCACAGCGGGGCCCACAGTCTGCTTATCCAGCGACTCAAACTTTTCCTTCTCAGCCGACACGCGCACGCTTGCTTCGTTCTCCGGCACAATGAAGGTGTCGATGGTTCGCACTGCCGCCTTAACCAGCTTCTCCGGCGCCTCAAACTTTTCCTTCTCGGCTGACACACGCACGCTGGCTTCGTTTTCCGGCACGATGAAGGTGTCGATGGTTCGGACGGTCGCCTTAACCAGCTTCTCCGGCGTCTCAAACTTGGCCTTCTCGGCGGAAACACGAACGCTGGCTTCGCTGTCAGCAACAATGAAGGTGTCAATGGTTCGCACAGCGGGCCAGCGCTTTGCTTCTCCTTCGACTCGAACTTTGCCTTCTCAGCAGACACGCGCACGCTAGCTTCGCTCTCGGGCACAATGAACGTGTCGATGGTTCGCACTGCCGCCTTGACTTGCTTCTCCGGCGTCTCAAACTTCGCCTTTTCGGCAGAAACACGGACGCTGGCTTCGCTCTCCGGCACGATGAAAGTATCAATCGTCCGCACAGTCGCCTTGGCTTGCTTCTCTGGCGTCTCAAACTTGGCCTTTTCGGCAGACACGCGCACACTCGCCTCGCTCTCAGGGACAATGAACGTGTCAATCGTTCGCACGGAAGGAGCAGCCGTCAAAACTTGTTTCTCCAAGGCCTCGAACTTTGCCTTCTCCGCGGAGACGCGCACGCTCGCCTCACTGTCAGCGACGATGAAGGTATCGATGGTGCGTTTAGCGGGCGCCGACGTCACAGGCTTCTCAAACTTTGCCTTCTCGGCAGCCACACGAACGCTCGCCTCGCTTTCCGCAACTATGAAGGTATCGATGGTGCGCTTGGTCGGGGCGGACGTCTTGACCTGGTTCTCGAACTTGGCCTTCTCAGCAGCCACGCGCACGCTCGCCTCACTGTCCGCAACGATGAACGTATCGATCGTCCGCTTGGTCGGGGTGGACGTGTTGGCGTGGTTCTCGAACTTGGCCTTCTCAGCAGCCACACGAACGCTCGCCTCGCTGTCCGCAACAATGAAAGAGTCGATAGTCCGGACGGGGGCTGCAACAACAGAGTTCGCGCGCGTTTCGAACCGCTGGGCCATTCCGCGCACATTCGGGCTTTCAGCTTCCGTTGTCGTGTATCGTCGGGCGTGAGTCGTCTTGGTAGGGGTCGTGAACGCATCGGTTGCAGATTCCTTGGCCAGCTTCTCCTCGGCTTCCTTCGCTTGCTTGTCCTTCTCCAGTTGCTCGTACTTCTCCTTCTCGGCGCCAACACGAACGCTCTTCTCGGTCGGGAAGAAGCTGCGCACCGTACGGAACGACAGATTGTCCAGCGACTGCTCCGCCTTCTTCTCGAAACGACTGGCCATGTTGCGAACGCTTGACATGGCGGAGCTCTTCTTGGTCACAGGCTTCACAGGGGTCTTGGCTTCAGTCTCCTCCTTGGCGCGTTGCGCGATCTGCGCGTTGTACTTCTCCCTCTCCTGGCTCACGGAGATGCTGCGCTGCTTCTCGGAGAAAAAGTCGCGCTTGGTTCGGACCTTGAGACTCTCGAGCGGGTTCTCCTCTTCCTCGTGCGTTTCCAGGCGGTTCACCACGTTCTTGACGGGCGACGCACCGCTGAGGTCCAGCTTCGCGGCCGACGGCGTGCGGTGGGTCTTCGGCGAGGCCTCTTCGTGCACTTCCAGCTGCTTCACCATGTTCTTGACCGGCGAGGGGATTGAGCTCCAGCTGCGCCGCCGAGTCGGTGCGGTGCGCGCCCGTCTTGGATACGACGCGGTCAGCGAAGCGCGAGATCATGGACGAGAACTTCTTGGGCGGCGTCTTCTCCGAGTCGGGCTCCTCCGACTCCGCGTCCGCCTCAGCCTCCGTGACTGCAGCCTTGACCTCCGTGGTCGTCGCCTCACTGCTCAGAGCAACAGCTTCAGCTGTGCTGACGGTCGTCTCCTTCTCCTCGGACGCAGCGATGCTGTCGTTCGCATCGTTCGTCTCCGCAGCCTCCGAGTCCGACTCGCGCATGTCTTCAAGGCTGAACACACTGTCGGCGTCCACGGAGCTGCCGATCGTAGCCGCCACCGAGAAGTCCATCTCCGAGCTCGTCTCCACCTCCGCAGCCTCCGTCTTGGCCGCCGTCTCTTCAGAAATGGTAGCAGCCTCCACAGCATCGCTCTCCTGCTCCTCCTGCTGCTTGTCCAAGGCCGCCAGCTCGGCCAGATCCACCTCTGCCGCCTTGCTGCTCTCCTCCTCCTCCTCCTCCACTTCCGCCTCATCACCAGCAAAGTCCTCCGTCCTGACGCTCTCCCCGTCCACGGAGCTGCCAAGCGTCGCGGCCACCGACTCGTCCACCTCAACAGCCGCCACGGCCTCGGCCACGACCTTGAGGGCAATGGCCTCGGCCATCTCCTGCGCCGCCTCGGCCTCCTCCTCTGCCGTCGCCTTCACCTCTTCCACTTGCGCCGTTACGGACTGGGTCTCTATCTCCTGCGCATTGGCCTGCTGCGTCGCGTCCTGCTTGTTGGGCTCGGGGTCGCCATGATCCGCCGCCCGCCGCCTCTCGTAGCTGAGCTGCTCGTCTGATAGTGACCGACTGAGACTCTGGTCGGGTCGCGACCGCCCTCTGCTGCGTCATGATGCGGATGCGTGGGTTTGATTTGCAAACGGCACAGAAACCGAGTTGAAGTGGCCGGATTTGTGCAATTGTGCACGCGCATTGCCACATTGTGGCGCAATGCTCCACGTGGCATGCATGCATGTTGCCCTCTCTGGCATTGACACGGCAACACATGTGCCTAAATACCAGGCACTATTAGTTGCGATTTACTGTATCTATGTATCTAACTTAGTTATGGGTCAGTCGTCGTAGTGGATCGTCACGGCCCGCGTGGCGCATGTGGCAGCGAAGCCCAAAATATGGGTCAATACGCCGTCGTCTAATAGCCCAGTTGCAGTTTGTTGCTGTTGCTGCTGCTGCTGCCCTCGCATTGCGCTGAGGAAGGCCAGTTTGTGGAGAATGGGCAAATTGTCCTTCACGACCGGCAGCGGCTCGCCGTGGTGTCGTCGAAAGGAATCGTCGTGCAAAGTTTGCAACTCGGGGCTCATCCCGAGACTGAGGTACGCGAGCTTGCGGTTGGCTCGCAGCATGGATAGGAAGGCCAGGACGTTGGCTTGGTCGATGCAGCACGACGTCTCCGAGCCGGATACCCCGAGCTCTGATAGGTGTCGAGCGATGTGGCTGCTTGGAGACGCGAGGGCTTGAGCCAGTCGCGTGATCTGGTCGTTGCTGCGGAAGACGTTAACGAGTCCGAGACACTTGAGACGGCACTTACAGCGCTCAACATCGAGACAGAAGTCGCTTGGGTTCAAGAGCTCGACGCCTTCGAGGAAGAGGTCTGTAAGCTGTGGACACGCCTGGCCGATTGACGCCATGCTGATCGGATACGAGCCGATTGCGTACAGAGCGAGGGATTCCAACGGGGTCCCAATGAGCTGCAAGAAGTCGGCGAGCACGTCGCCTTCATCGTGGTCAGCGTGGAGAGCAAGTGCGACCGTCAACGACTTCAATCCACAAGCTGAAGTGTCTTTCGGTGCTCGATGTTGCTCGACTTGAGTCGCACCAAGCCTGTCCATACGAGCGATTCCAAAGCCTGGCAAGACCACGTTGAAGTGGCCACAATCGTCGTTCACAATGTGCAGCCACGAGTCTGCTTCTAGCCGAATAGGTGACGATCTGCGCTCGGTTGCTTGAGCAGGGTTGAGGAGTGTGAGCTCCATGCCTTCGAAGAACTGCCCGTAGGTATCGCGCCTCCACTCACCAAGATGTAGCAGGTTCTCCTCGCGCACGACCTCTGCGGATACTGCGGCTGGCGGGGAGTTCGAGTGGATTGTTACAGCGATAGCCAACACGTCCTCGCGAGTTAGCTGGGCCGCTGTGACGAGAGCTCTCCCCACCGATGAACCAGTCGACGTCCTGAACAGCGCGTAAGCCAGCCACTGCCATTTCCACCTTCTCACCTCAGCGGAGTCGGACATGCCAAACACGCCATACAATCGAAGGTGCTTGGTCACAGACGCGGAGCCGACCGCAGAGCACAAAGCGGCAAACTGCCACTCGTCACAGTCATGGCAGCCAACAGAGAGCGTCTCAACGCCTCCATGCTTCGCTTCTACAACGGAATACACACCACTTCGACCTTGTCCACACACCACCGCCCGCAAGAAGCGACCGACGCACTCTTGCATCTCTTCATAGTTTTCTTCAGCTGGTTTCTTCAGGGAGAACCCAAATAAAGAGAACTGCAGTCCTGAGCTCAGCAAACTCCTCAGTCTCTGGGTCAAAGACCACGACATGTTAATTCCTCCAACATCGAGACGAATCGACTCAAGCTCCAAAGGCAGCAATCCCCCGGTCTTTTGATGAGCCCTCATAATCCCCAGCACTGCATCCAGGTCGCGCAGATGCGCCTCCAGCGTGTCATCGGGCAGCGTCACGAGCTCGAACTGCAGCTCAAACGGGATCGCAGTCTCGACTCCAACATCCTGCCAAGCCTGCATTGCTTCCACCTCTGCCAAAGCTCGTCTCGCCTCCAAGTAGTCGTCACTCTCACGCTGCGCGCTTGCAGTCACGAAAAATCCCTTGCAAACCGCTGCAGGTGACGAAGCTCCAAGCTCCACGAACTTTTCATTGAACACGAAGCGGAATCGGGGGTGCAGCTCACAGTCCAGCGGTTGATCGTCTTCATCCCTTGGAACGCGACACTGCTGCACCAAGAGCGCTCTCCACGCCGCGTTGTCGATCAACGCCACGCGCGCGAGCAAGTCCAGCGCCTCTCGAATCCGTCGGAGCGCTCGCGTATCCGCGTGTTCCGGAGCATGCGGCAGCCTCACCGCCACCCAGCGATATTCCCACCGCGCCGAGCTTTCAGCCGTCCGACCTTCCAGGTGCAACTTGCCACGCAGGACTCGACACCACTGGTACAGGAACGCCCAGCGAGCGGGAGGGGCAGCGTCGACCGCCAAAGCCATGCCTATCAGCGTGTGTACTTGATGACGTCGTCTGATCCCAGTGTATCCTCGCGTTTTGGCAGCGTCATACCCAAAAACTACCGTCAACATCCGACATCACAAATTACACTTGGAGTCGGTATGCAACACAATTTATAGTCTGAAATAGTCCTGTAAGCTCTCGATTTTTAGTCACTTCCCAATTGCTCTCGCTGCCTGAACATGGCTGAGGACGACGGCGCTTCGCGGCCCGCGGGCATGATCCCGGACATCCTGCTGGACGGGGACCGCCTCAACATGCTGCTGGACATCGTGTGCGCCGACTACATCACGGCGTGCTACGCCAGCCGCGAGAACGGCAAGCGCGTGGTGTTCAAGGCGCTGGAGAAGCTCTACATCAGCGTGCACGCGGGCGCCCCCGTCACTGGCGCGGACACTCGGGCGCTGCGGCCCGCGCAGGACCCGCTGTTCCAGGAGCGCGCGCGGCGGTTCTACGACGAGCTGATGGCGGAGTTCCGCGCCCGGAAGCGCGCTGCAGAGGCCGCGCCGGACGCCAACACGCCGTCCGCGTCGTCCTCGACGAGAGGCCTTGACGACAGCGTCGTGCGGGAGGTCATGAAGCCCCGACTGCTGCAGATAGTCGAGGAAATGTGTCGCGAGCGCGACCGCCAGTTCGTCTTCATTGCGGGGGCGGTCTCTTCGTCTGGTTCTTCCTCGACTCGAGGGCTGCAGCTCCAGTCTCAACTGCAGATACAGCAGCAGGAGATGCACATCAAGAGGAGGTGCTGCCCCCACTGCCGGGGAGATCAGGATGGAAGGCTGGCTGCGCAAGAAGGGCCAGCACGTGAATCTGTGGCGAGAGCGGTACTTTATGATCCGCTCGACGCCCAATGGCACGCACTTCTTGTGCTACTTCAGGAAGAAAGGGGACAAGGAGCCGCGTGGCTGGTACGTGCTCGGTCCTGGCACGACTGTGGATGAGGTGAGGAGTCACCTAGTAAGATTGAGACCAAGAAGCTCTTCACGTTCCGCATCCGCCACCTGAACCACGCGACGAATGACGACGTGGAGGAGAGTGGAGCTGGCGTGGAGATGACGCCTGGGGCGACGCCCTCGCGGCTTGGAAGTGAGTTCCAGTCGTCGTCCCCGTTGGACGGGACAGCGCTCGCACACGACACGGAGTTTGACGGAAGACCGAGTGTCAAACGAGCGACGTCGCGCAAGTTCCGGAACCGCGCGGCGGCAGCCGCTGCTGCTGCCACAGCCGCTACCGCCGTGGTGCTGACTGGTGGTCTGGCTGGTGTGGGTATCGGTGTCATGGGTATGAGCATGAGTGCTGCCGCTGCTGCTAGCGCTGGAGCGGCAGGAGCCATGATCGCCCAGAGCCGCAGTAAGGGGCCTATAGCGCTTGCTGCTGAGTCGTTGGAGACTGCTGTCTGGTGGCGCAATAGCATCCTTGAGTGTATCGCGCAAGCTGAGGAGCAGTGGAAGCGCTACCTCAACTGGTACATGGACCACGACCCCGAGATGGAAGAAGCGCTTACTCCGCTGCCTGAAAGCAAGATGCACGCGACAACAGCGTCAGCGAGCACTGCTCCGAGAGGGCGAACGCACTCGCAGCAGTCTTTGGGCAAGTCAAACTCGAGTGGAACTCTTCATCCCGGCAACCGACAGCGTTCAGGTTCATTCGGATCGATGCCACGGTCCATCGCGAAAAGCTTCCGCACGTCGGCGACATTCTCGCAGGAGACGTCCTGGAAACTGTACGAGTTCTCAAACAAACTACGCGTTGATACTGAGCGTGTGAGCCACCAGAGCAGCCTCCGAACGTCTGCACCGCCTCCTGCACTGCGGACGAGTCTCAAGGTGAACGCGTCTCCGCGGAAAGTGTTCGAGATGCTGATGAAGGTGAACAGCCCGTTCTACGTTTCCAACCACGTGATCGACGAGGCGCGCATACTGGAAGAGCACACGGAGGATCACAGCGACGTGGTGTACTGGAAGCTGTACCCGACATTTTTGTGGCCAGTGTCTGTGGGCGCTCGAGAGCTGTGTATGCTACGCTATTGGCGTATGGAGCCCGATGGCTCGTATTTTATTTGCTTCCAGTCCACAACACACTCAGATTGCCCGCGCAACTCTGGAGCTGTGCGTGCGAACATCATGGGCGGCGGGTTTATCATCTCCCCTCGTGTCCAAGAAGACAACGACAATCACTTCGAGGAGTGCTGGGTGACGTTGACCATCCAGATGAACCCCAATGGCTGGATCGACTCGAGACTGGCGCGTTCGTGGTACTACGTCCATGCCTACGGCGTGTTCTTCCTTGAAATGATCACGGCAATCACAGCCGCAGATGGACTGCGAACGTTACGCCCAGTGACTGCGACTTCCAGTCAACGACGAGTAAGTCTCGGTGGCAAGTCGCCTGTCCCGAGCCAGCAGATTGTGACCGAGAAGAAGTTCCCGATGCTCGAGAGGTATCGCACCGATCTTACGGTGCTCCATGGGCTGCCGACCAAGTTCTGGAGTGAGCCGAGCGCTGGAGGGTTCATGGTGCGGGGCCCCCAATATTTAACTTCCAAGACGAAGGTGCCGTCGGCTCGTCAGGCTTGTCGTCTCGTGAACGTGGAGCTGTACAAGTCGAGTGAGCCTGTCGCCCACATCGGCGTATCTTCCTTCGTGGGCGATGGCTTCGATGCCACGGACGTGCCAAGCCCAGCCGTGGAGGACCGACCATTTATCTTCATCATCAACTTCATGTTGCCAGGCCCACCGCACCACTCACTCGTGTTGTACTTCACACCCGAAGACCCGTCGGAGCTCAAGAAGAACTCGGTGTTTGCCGATCTCTGCCACGAAGTGCTACGCGGTCCTAACGACGAGTTCCGTACGCAGCGCATCAAGCTCATCCCGCGCGTGGTGCAAGGCACATGGCCTATTCGCGAGGGCGTCGGCACCACGCCGGCCATCCTCGGCACCAAGATCTACCAGAAATACTACCAGGGCAAGAACTACCTGGAGGTGGACTACGACATCGGCAGCAGTACCGTCGCCACAGGAATCCTGAACCTGCTGCTCGGCTACGCTCGTGACCTCATCATCGACCTGGCGTTCGTGATTGAGGCTCAAAGCGCCATGGAGCTGCCCGAGCGTGTTCTGGGCACGGTGCGTCTGGACTGCATTGACCTCCGCCATGCCGTGCCCTACACCAAGAAAATGGGCATGGACAAGATGAAGTAAGTCGAGGGAGAGCAAAAGAAAAATAAATCGCTGTGCACTTTGACGTTGACAATACGTGGAATGATCAAGTTGACGAGTTGAAGGAGAATGCACGACGTTGGAGAAAAGCAAATTGATTCATTATAGGTGGCTCGATACAGGACTCAAAGCCATCCGCTATCACTAGAGGTTACGATGCTTAGGCGACGCAGACGCCCTTGATGATGGAGTTGATCCAGGGGCGGACGCTGGACACGGAGGCGAAGACGCTCATGCCGCCTTCCTCGCCGCAGCCGTCGTTGCCGCTCACGAGCCCGACCAGCACGTCGCGGTTCTTCTTCTTCACGATCACGGCGCCGCCCTGATCGCCCATGCACGACTTGGTCTCCGTCACGCCGCGGGAGCAGAGCATGGACTCGTCCACCGTCAGCTCGGTCGCGCACTGCTTGCGGCTCACCAGCTGCACCTCGACGCTGTGCAGGTAGCGGGACTGCACGGCCTCCGCCAGCGTGTCGTTCCAGCCGAGACGGCCGCCCTTCATGCCGGCCCGGACGATCGACTTGGCCGGGTCCAGCACCACGGGCTTCAGCGTCGTCGCCGTTTCCAACTCCAGCACCACGAAGTTGTTGCTGTAGCCTGTGTTGTTCGGGTGCGGCATGTAGGCCACAACCTTGATCTGCTCGCCGTCCGCCGCACCCGTGTACGAGTCGGAGGCCAGTGAGACCCAGCGGATGTTGTTGGGGATGCAGTCCGCCGTGGTCAGCACGTGCGACGCGCTGATGAGCGCGCCCGCGCAGAAGTTGGAGCCGTCCTTGGTGGAGCGAATGCCGGCGACGTACGACTTGCCAGCCTGGATCTCCGTGACCGGGGCGTCGGCGAGGTCACTGGTGAGACTGGAAGACGCCGACTGGGCGGTGACGGAGCACGCGGCCAGCGCGGCGAACGCTGCACCGATAATCGCAGACGTGAACTTCATTTTGATGGAGCAGCGCGGCGGCGACGACGGGAACCCTGCAAAAGCCCAAATGGCTGGGGATGGAGCATTGCAGCGTCTGCATCACTGCAATGCCATCCAGATGGAGATCCCTTCACAAGTCTCAGCGACTACCATCACCTTGCTAAGTTCGCATCGGAGCCCATTGTTATATTTGGGATTGCAGTTCCCGCCCACCTTGTAGCAATACGTAGTGTGTTGGTTCTCTGATATACTCGGAAGAGACGTCAATCGCACAGCATATATTGCATCCAGTACAACGAGGTGGGACGCATCGTGCCGCGAATCCAATGTGCCGTTGAGCTCAGCACGGTCCTCTTTTCCGCGGCGGAACCCGATCACGAGTTTTTGTCATGAGAGAGGAACAAACCGGATTGAGTGGATCTCGTACTGACGTTGCCGAGAGGCGTAGCGCAGTGTGTACTACCGGAGTTGACATCCTGCAGGTTGTCCCGGGACAACTTCGTCAATACAACGTCGAACATTTGGCGAAACTTCACGTTTGGCCCTAAGTTCGACTGCTCCGAATACATGTATCCCGTTCATAGCTGTGCGGACACCAAAATGGGATCTGCCAAATCCGCGTTTAGTTTCCCCGGTGTTGAAGGGACCCTGGACTCCAGGCTGGAGGCTCCGACGCGTTAAAGTGGGTGAAGGCTCCAAGAACCAAGCAGCAAACTGGTTGACCCGGGTTGCATGCGTATTTTCTGGTCACCCAGCTGATACTCCGGCTCGTGCGCCTACCGAGACGGTTTCGGTCGAGTCGAGGACTCCTCGGAGGAGGTCTCCGACTCGGAGACCTCTCGTCGGAGTCCGACTGTCCATCGGCGACATCTCTGTCATTTGGTGGTCGCTGGTAGAGCTTGTCGTTTGTCGTTTGTCGTATTTATCTGCGACTAACAAACCGCAGGTGAAGAAGAAGAGGTCCGTGTATTGTCGGTTGAGTGTGCAACATGCAAAGGCACTCGGTTCATTTGCCACACACAAATGAGGCAGAATCCACCGTCACTGCACAAGTCCTTCGAAGCTCGGGACAGAGCTGCTTTGGTGCACGTCACGCGAAATGCCTTTTCCTCAAACAGATTGTTCCTGTTGAAATTTACCTTCGCTGAAAAAGGGCTTCCAAATCGTAGTGCTTAAGTTCGCACATTTTCACCTTACCGTACAGGTTTCACAATTAGGAATTTGAGAACGTTTCTCCTTCTCTGCTCGAGCGGCATCGAGTTGGTCGTCGCGACCGAAAGCAGTACTGTACCTGCAGTGAAAGTTCTCCTTGCGCGTACATCGTATGAACGTCTATGAACCTACAACATTCCGATTAAATTAACAGATTAACTTGAGCACATCCTAATGAACCGCACAGTGGGCTTGTCCCTGGAGCAGCAAAGCGCTCCAGGCGCGGCATCAGATGGCTTGCATTGCAGCGACTGAACATCACTTTGGATTTCGTAGACCGCTGCCCACCGCGCTACCGAACCAGTCGTCGTCGAGAGAGATGAAGTTCACCGCCGCTATCGTTGCTGCGTTCGCCGCGCTGGCCGCCACCGCGACCGCCTCGAATGAGGTGGTCGAGCGCAAGCTCATCCTTGGCGGAACGACCGTGCCCAAGGGCCGGAAGACCTACTACGCCGGTATGCGTCACACGGCTGAGGGCAAGAACTTCTGCGGCGGCACCTCATCATCAGCCCCACCCACGTGCTCACGGCCTCGCACTGCATCGCGTACGACATTCGCTGGGTCTCGATCGGCTCGCACTACAACAACGGCACGGACGACGGCGAGCAGATCAAGGTCGTGGCGGTCATGAACCACCCCAACTTCACCGAGTCGCTCAAGTTCTCCAACGACTTCGCCATCCTCGAGCTCGAGGTCCCGTCGACGATCACGCCTGCGAAGCTGGCCAAGGCAGACGGCTCGGACTTCAAGGCCGGCGCGACGGTGACTACCGTGGGAACCGGCCGCCTGTCGGAGGGCTCCACGGCCCTGGCCGGTCACAAGTTGCAGCGGGTGGACTCGACCCTCATCACCAACGAGGAGTGCGCCACGGACGGGCGGATCTCCGTGGACGACTCGATGATCTGCGTCGGCGGACAGATCAGCAAGGGCTACTGCGACGGCGACTCCGGCGGCCCGGCCTTCATCGAGTACTCTGACGACGATGCCGACGACGTGGTGGTTGGTGTGGTTAGCTGGCGCAACTGGCGCGACGGCGAAGTGTGCGGTCGTGGCAAGAGCCTCCCCATGGTCTACTCCAGCGTGGCGTACGCGCGCTACTGGATCGACCCCATCCGCAAGTCCTCGTGCTTTGACTAGGTTAGATAGCGCTGCCCCAAGTTGACTGAGCACACCAAAGTTTTACGGCCATGCAACTGGTCTGGGCGCGATAATACAGTTTGTTTTTCATTACTCGAAGGGGTTTGCTGGAGCCCCCTTTACCTGCATGCCGCTGCGTGTGTGGTGTATTTCTCGTGGCACTTTGAGTTCATAATATTTGTTTGGGCATGCGAACTACGCAAGAATATCATAGGCTGCAAAAGCTCGCGGCCTGCGATGCCCACCAGACGACCTGACCTCGCTCTTCTAATGTACCTCTCGCCAGTCGCATGCATCAGCATGCGCGATGGCAATTGCAGGTAGACGATCCCCGTGCTGTTTGGCTCATTGCAAGTCCGGAGCGCGGCGTCTATACTTCATCGTCATGGCGCTTCGCAGGCCGCCTGCCGATGCTCATGTGAAATACGAGAGCGAGCTGTCGTAGTTGATCGAAAACTCGTCCAGCAAGTGAAGGTACGACGCGTACATGCGCATCCACTCGCCGGCGATCTTGTCCTGCACCTCCGGGTTGAACAGCGCGAGGAACACGCACACGTCTTTCTCGCTCATGTTGTTGCGCATCCAGCCAAGCAGGTGGGCCACGATCACACCGCACTCCTCGTCGCTAGTCAACTGGTTGAAGAGCGTGCTCAGGGCCACGTACTCCTCCTTCTCCGTCAATGTCTGCGTGATCAGGTGCTTCACAGCGGTGACTTCTCCCCTCAAAATCTTCTCCAGCTCGTCGAACATCTTGAGCACGGCCTTGCTCAAGTCCCGACGCTCATCGTGCACCTTCTCCAGAGCCACCGCCATGGCCTCGTCGTACGCGTCGTACAGCGTGGTGACCTTGTGGCCGACCCCTGCAATGAGCGTGCGCTCCTCCAGCAAATACTCTTTCAGCGTCACCACGTGGCGCACGTGGTTGTCGAAGCGCTGCAGCCACTTAGCCAGCGCGATGATGCCCTGCGGCGAGGCGCTGAGCAGCTCCTCCTTGGCGATGAACGAGCGCACGCGGTTCATGTCTTGCATGATGGGCTGGTCCAGTAGGCGGAAGCCCACCTCAGACCAGTCCGCCTTGAGCACGTCCTGGCCCCAGGGCACCGGCAGCTTGGGCGCTTTGTCTTCCTCGTCGCCGCCTGCCTCGTTGTTGTTGCTATTGCTGCTACTGCTGCTGCCGCTCTGGTCCTTGGGCCCGCTGAGCAGCCGCAGCACGGAGCGCACGAACGTGGACGAGCGCTTGCGGCGCTGGTTGCCGTCCTGGGCCTGCACGAACTGGCGCTGCTTCTCCAGCCACGTGAGCGTCTCCTCGAGGCCGGAGCTCTCGGGCTTGGCGGCCGGCGGCGCCGCGCACGGCTGTTGCGGCTGGTTGCGTTCCGGGATCTCCAGCGCGTACCGCTGTTTGCGCGGGACGGCGGCCTGGCGGGGCAGCGGCATCGTGTCGGCCATTATCGCGCTGAGCTCTTCCCCCCTCTCTCCTCCGCCTAGCACGGATTGATCCTTTTCGCAAATGAGGAAGCGGTTAGGCCCAACCAAATGCGGCCGACGGCCGTTGAAGTGCCGGCGTGTGATCTTTGTCACATTTCCGAATCAGGGGCGAGCACCAAACACCAGCACGTTTCTCTGGGCGAGAATCGCGGCGCGGCGATCTGGATAGTCGAGAACGCCGCGGAAGATGCCATCATCGTTGAATGGTGTACATGCAGCAGGTGACCAAGCAGCCTGCGCTGCTGGTGGAATAGCGTTCGTCAATCCTCGTTTTGTGCTGTCTCGAGTCTCGAATCGAGATGCACTTGCACCGGCATTTGCGACGAGCGATATCGCCAGCTGCTTAACGTCCGTCGCAGCAGCCTGTCAAGCATGTATGTACCGCCAGCACCACGGATTAATGGCGTCGGTCGCCCGCCGCATTCGGCCCCGTTGCATCTGCATCTACAGGTTGCCCGCGTTGCCGTGGTATGATGCGGAATCGCAAGGCAGCCGGCAGGAAAAAATGCATGTACATGCATCCATAACAATGAAAAGCTATAGAGCAGCCCTCCAGCTTCCGCTCCTGCATGTGACGAAGCAAACTGGAGCACAATGTGCCAAGTCGCCATCATGGTCGAAGTTCGCGAAGTTGAAGCTGCATCTCAAATCGTACTTAATCAAGATCATTACGTGGCCCACACCCAAACGAGGTTTTACTCCGCGAGGTTATTTCCGTCTTATCGGCCGCAGAGCCGACACCAAGCAAGACCGAAGGGCGAGCGATCTCCATGGCCGACAAGGACGAGAAGGTGGGCGTGGGCCTCTCCTCCACGGGGCAGTTCGACCAGGACATCTACGGTGCCGCGGGCAGCGACCGCTTCGCCGGCTACAGCGCCACCGTCACGGAGGAGGGCGACGAGGAGCCGCAGGACCAGAAGCCGCAGCAGCAGACGAAACCCAGTGACCATCACTCTCGCTCCGATGGCCTTATCGACGACAGCTACGACCCGTTCGCCGAGGCGCGCGAGGCCAACGGCTCCGGGCTCGTGAACACGCGCATCGTGGACCGCGAGAACTCGTACCGCAAGCGGCGCTTCGAGCGCGTGCTGTCGCCCGAGCGCGGCGACGCCTTCAGCGGTCAGACGCCCGCGCGCAGCTACAAGGAGATCATGCAGACGCAGCAGCTGGAGCAGGAGCGCGCCGAAGTCGTGCGCAAGATCCAGCAGAAGCGCGAGGAGCAGGAGAAGCTGCAGCAGCAGGAGCACAAGACGGAGGAGCCCGACGCCACGCCCAAGAGGAAGCGCAAGCGCATGCGCTGGGACCAGGAGGCGCCCCCGGCCGAGAAGACGGACGGAGAGAGCCAATCCGAGTGGGACACGGCCTCCGACAGCTCCGCGGCGAGCTCCGTGGCTGCGACGCCCACGAGGACGTCGTCCAGGTGGGACGCCACCCCGTGTCGGGCTCAGCGGTGGGCGCTACCCCGGCAGGAAGAACAGGTGGGATGAAACGCCCGTCGCCAGCAGTGGAGCGTCCAAATGGGACGCCACCCCCGTGAATTTGGGCGGCGCGACGCCCGCAGGCACTGGCAAGCGCTCGCGGTGGGATGAGACGCCAGTGTCCGGCCCGAGTGGCATGGCGACGCCCGGTAAGAGCGTGCAGATGACGCCCGATATCATGAGTGGAGCACTTACTCCTGAGCTGGCGCAGCGGATGCGATGGGAGCGCGAAATCGAGGAACGCAATCGCCCCTTGACGGACGAGGAGCTCGACGCGCTGTTCCCCGCTACGGGCTACAAGATTCTGGACCCGCCTGCGTCATATGTGCCTATTCGGACCCCGTCACGGAAGCTGCTCGCTACTCCTACGCCGATGGGCCAAACGCCGGGGTTCGCAATGCAGGCCACACCGGCGCGTGAAGACTACGGCGTGCCTGTTGGCACTCCATCGGGTGGAGATGGAAGCTCCATGCCCTTTATCAAGCCGGAGGACTACCAGTACTTCGGCAAGCTTATGGACGAGGTGAACGAGGAAGACTTGGACCCAGAGGCTGCCAAGGAACGTAAGATTATGCGTTTGTTGCTTAAGATCAAGAACGGCACCCCGCCGCAGCGAAAGAGTGCGCTGCGACAGCTCACAGATAAGGCGCGTGAATTTGGCGCCGGCGCGCTATTTAACCAGATCTTGCCATTACTCATGGCGCCCACGCTTGAGGACCAAGAGAGACACTTGCTGGTGAAGGTGATTGATCGCGTGCTTTACAAGCTGGATGATCTTGTTCGACCGTATGTACACAAAATCCTGGTTGTGATCGAGCCGCTGTTGATTGACGAAGATTATTACGCTCGTGTGGAAGGCCGCGAAATTATTTCGAACCTGGCCAAGGCTGCTGGTCTTGCTACAATGATTTCCACAATGCGCCCCGATATCGATATTGACGACGAGTACGTCCGTAACACTACGGCCCGTGCGTTTGCGGTCGTTGCCTCGGCGCTGGGTATCCCGGCGTTACTGCCGTTCTTGAAGGCCGTTTGCCAGTCGCGAAAGTCCTGGCAAGCACGACACACAGGTATCAAGATCGTGCAGCAAGTCGCTATCCTGATGGGTTGTGCTGTGCTGCCGCACTTGAAGCATCTCGTGGAGATTATTGAGCACGGTCTGGAAGACGAGCAAAAGGTGCGCACTATCACAGCGCTTGCTCTTGCTGCTCTTGCCGAAGCTGCGCATCCGTACGGCATTGAGTCCTTTGACTCCGTACTCCGACCACTTTGGCGCGGTACCCGCAAGCACCATGGCAAGGGCCTGGCAGCGTTTCTGAAGGCTATCGGCTTCATCATTCCTCTTATGGATGCGCAGTATGCGAACTATTACACTGTCGAGGTGATGGAGATCCTGATTCGTGAATTCCAGTCGCCTGATGAAGAAATGAAGAAAATTGTATTGAAGGTGGTGAAGCAATGCGTGTCTACGGACGGTGTTGAGGCGTCTTATGTGAAGGAGAAGATCCTGCCAGAGTTCTTCCGGCATTTCTGGGTTCGCCGCATGGCGTTGGACCGACGCAACTACCGCCAGCTAGTGGATACGACGGTGGAACTTGCAAACAACGTTGGTGCGAGCGAGATTATCTCGCGGGTGGTTGATGATCTGAAGGACGAAAGCGAGCCGTACCGCCGTATGGTCATGGAGGCGATCCAGAAGATTATCTCGAACTTGGGTGCCACAGACATCGGAACCGATCTTGAGGAAAAACTCATTGACGGCATCCTTTATGCTTTCCAGGAGCAGACTTCGGACGACACTTTCGTGATGTTGAATGGGTTTGGCATCGTGGTGAACGCTTTGGGAATTCGTGCAAAGAACTACCTGCCGCAAATTTGCGGTACTATCAAGTGGCGACTAAACAACAAGCCGGCGAAGGTCCGCATGCAGGCAGCTGATTTGATCAACCGGATTGCTGTGGTTATGAAGACGTGTGACCAGGAGCCGCTGATGGGTCACATGGGTGTTGTTCTGTACGAGTATCTCGGTGAAGAGTACCCTGAAGTGCTTGGTAGCATTCTTGGTGCACTGAAGGCCATCGTTAATGTGATTGGCATGAGCAAGATGACCCCGCCGATTAAGGATCTTCTTCCGCGCCTCACTCCAATTCTCAAAAACCGCCACGAGAAGGTCCAAGAAAATTGTATCGACCTCGTTGGACGCATTGCTGATCGTGGTGCGGACCTGGTCTCGGCTCGTGAGTGGATGCGAATTTGTTTTGAGCTGCTGGACATGCTGAAGGCGCACAAGAAGGGTATCCGACGTGCTGCAGTCAACACATTTGGTTACATTGCCAAGGCTATTGGTCCCCAGGATGTGCTGCACACTTTGCTGAACAACCTCAAGGTGCAGGAGCGACAGAACCGCGTGTGTACAACGGTAGCCATCGCTATCGTCGCCGAAACGTGTTCTCCGTTCACTGTCGTCCCAGCACTGATGAACGAATACCGCGTTCCCGAATTGAACGTGCAGAACGGTGTGCTGAAGGCGTTCTCGTTCATGTTCGAGTACATCGGCGAAATGGGCAAGGATTACATCTACGCGGTGGCGCCGCTGCTGCAGGACGCACTCATGGACCGTGATCTGGTGCATCGCCAAACGGCGTGTACTACAGTGAAGCATCTAGCGCTGGGTGTGGTTGGATTGGGTTGCGAGGATGCGCTGCTGCACCTGCTGAATTTCGTGTGGCCCAACATTTTCGAAACATCTCCGCACGTGATCAACGCCGTGTTCGAAGCCGTGGAAGGCTGTCGTGTGGCACTGGGTCCGCACGTGGTGCTGCAGTATGTGCTTCAGGGTCTGTTCCACCCGGCGCGCCGCGTGCGCGAGGTATACTGGAAGATCTACAACTCGCTCTACATGTACGCGCAGGACGGCCTGACGCCCGCGTACCCGATGCTGGAGGACGACGGCGTCAACTCGTACAACCGCACATACCTGGAGCTCTGCATCTAAAATGTCACATCCTTCGCCAGCGATCAAAAAAATCAACACAAGGTCCCGATGATATCACACTTGACTATAGGCAGCCGATCTTCTGGTGGGTACTTCATATGCATGCGCAAGATCCAAATGGGAGGTGTCATCGTGCGGTAAAAGACCAGCAGGCTAATATATTCGCGCAGGTTGTTGTTAGTTTGAAGCTCCCCTCCACTGCTTTTTCATCCTGCTTAGTCGAAGGTGAGTGAAGCCACTTGCTTCTGCATCGAAACGCTTCTCATTTTCTCGACTGCATGTGCCAATGCCACTCAGTCCTCCATTACTCCGGATAATTGGTGCTGGCCACCCGCTCTCCTACCCGCTGGAAGCTGGTCGGTACTTGATACCCGCCGCCTTCAACGTGCGCGGAATCAGTCTGCTCAGCCAGCCAACTGGTTTTCGCGCAAGTTGCCCCCTATACAAAAACTAACATACGGTTAGTCTCTAAATCGCCGCAAGCACGTCGGTCAGTCTGCAACTCGCTGCCCACCCCTCACGTCTCCGAAGACGTCCCATTTCCTCTAATCGGACCAGAGCCCAGTTGCCGCCCCAATGCTGCGCTGCCTGAGCCTCCTCCTGTTGGCGCCGCTGGCTGCGGCCCTGCAGCCGCGCGACTTCCGCGTGCCTCCCGTGGACTTCACGCAGCTCTCGAGCGCCGCCAACAACGCGCACAACTTCGACTTGCTGGCCAGGCTCCAGGAGAATGGGATCATTGCGTTGCAAAACGTACCCAATTTCTCTAACCTGAGAAGCGAGTTCCTCCGCACGGCAGCGGACTGCGCCGTCCAAGCCCAGCGCCAGGGCGCCGAGTTCCTGCTCCACCGCCAGCTGAGAGACGGCACCAACCGCTACACCGTGAGTCTCGAGTCCGGCCGCCGGTTAAGTGAAACCCTGGACCAGAGTGCCCAGTTGCTGTCAGTTTGCCCCGAGTACGTCGAAGTTCACGCCGCATTCAGCGCTGCAGTCTAACTGGCCGTGGTAAATGTGGGCACAGCGCTGGACGCGACCCAAAAGTTCTATGTGGTGGCCGAAAAGGGCGCTGTTGCCATGACGGCGAGGCAACTTTTGGAGGACTCGGTGCATCTGGACCATTTTCACGCCTACGAAGCCGCCCGCAAGCTGGAAAATGGGTACATTTCAGACGCGGAGATCGATGTTGCCGACTTGTCGCTGGAGCTGCACACGGACAACGGCCTCATGATCGCCATGACTGCACCTGCGTACTTCGAGGTGTTGCCGACTGGCGAGCTCCAACTCAAGCAAACTCAAGGCCAAGACGCGGGACTGTTCATCCAGCTTGGAAATGGGGAGATCGTGCGCCCAGTACTTAACCCGGATGAGCTCATTTTGATGCTCGGGTCGGGTATTGACGACTGGATCAAGACCTCGCCACCTCTTCACTCGGTGTTGCACGGCATGCGCTACCCACGCACCGTTAGTGTGGTTAACGAGAACGGACAAGGCAACAAGCTGTTGCGGTCGTGGTTCGGCAAGATGATTCTGCTCGAGGAGCACCAGGTCATGGATAACACTGGCCTAACCTTTGGCCAATACGCGAACCAGACGACTCGGTACCTGATGCAACAAGAAGGTGAAGACCACCAGGCTTTTGGCGCTGTGGCATGTCCCCCGCAACGACGTTTGGCTGCGTCGGACAACAGTTGCTCGCTCAAGATCTGTTCTCTGAAGAGCACGGCCACGGCGTCGGACCTCACGTACTCGTGCCAAGTCACGTGCAACCACGACTCGACCACCGACGCCGCGTTGTGCGAGAAATACTGCGACTGTGAAGACTCGCCGAATGACGGCACGACCTGCTGGATGTTGTGTGTGGAGAATTTCTCGTCGGATGTGTGTCCCGGAGAGCAGGAGTGCAACAACGCGAGTACTGAGGACAAACTGGCGATGACCTGTGTTGGCGGGACAGCTGCCCCCTCGACCTCAACGACTTCGACACCGTCGAGTACTGCGGCTAGCAACACCGGGAATACCGGTTCGGCGACTACAACTCCCAGTACGACAACCCCCAGCACCACTGCGCCGTCGTCAACCACGGGTACGTCGACTGAAGCCCCCGCTACGACTGCGCCGACATCTACCGGGCCGGAAACTGCTGCGCCAGCTACAATTGCCCCGGAGGTGGCAGGGTCTAATTCTGTGTCGTCTGCTGCAAATGCAGGGTCTGCTGCTTCGTCGGTGAACGTTGGCGACGGATCCACGGCGGCTTCGACTGTGGTGGGGACTTCGTCGGGTTCTACGGCTGCATCGGCTGCTAACGGAGTCTCTTCTGCGTCCGCCTCGGCGTCAGCATCCTCAGAGACGTCGGCGTCAAGCTCAGCTGCGAGTGTGGTTCCATTTGCCATTTTCGTGAACGGTGCAGCTCTGCTGGTGGCGATTTTCTTGTGCATCCAGTAAGATTGAACGCTGTAGGGATGGTTGCTTTGACATTAAGGGTCATGGGTATATCGAATTAATTCGCGGATTTCTGCTCGTTGCTTCTTGCGATGCTGACAATTTTTTCGATGTAGATTAACAAAACGAGCGCGAAGACGATAGGATACCGCACTACCTAGTAGTATTTCAAGACTGAACCGGATGAAGCTGAGGTATACTGTTAACGAGACGGAATACAACTCGTAAAACTACAACATCTTCTCTTGAGCAAAACTTGCTGCACCGCTACGCAATAATCATTGAGCTTCTTAGTGCCCTCTCAATCGTGGTGTGACGCTGTGACAGCACTATCGGTAGTTGCTCGACAAACTGAAGCGAATCGAAACTCACCTCGCTTTTAAAAACTGACTAACTTACATGTAGAACGGTTCGAAGACTTCGCACCTATTGTCTCGGACACAAAGTTATCGTCCAACCGTGAAGGAACTGTTTGTACTGTATTGCAATCGGTGTCTCATGCACTACGAGTCGGCGCTGCATTCCTTTTCGCCCCCCCCCCCCCCCCCCCCGACTGCGAGGTAAACGATGCTGAGTGGAAGAGATCATAAACCAGATTATGCCCCCTAAATTATCACCACATTCAAAAATCAAGATTACCTATTCCCTGAGCGTAAGGCGCACTAACGTTCACAATACAATACAAAAACCAAGTCAACGTCCGTTACAGCTGTATCGCGGCTAGGGGATTGCACCGACCAAAGACGCAAAGTTCATTTGGCAATTGACTGCCAAGCCGACAGTCTTTGTGGTTTGCACCCAGCTAGCCAATTGTGATCGCCGGCTTTTACAAGACCACGCCATGGCTTTGCCTAATGAGGAGGAGCCCGGCAAACCGGAGATCGGCTACGGAAGTGGCAAGGCGCTGATGGCTCGCGGTTCTTTGGCGCTGCACGACCACGTCGCCACTCGCCTGGACGCCGCGTTCGGAGACAACCAGCCCCAGATGGAGGTGCGCTTCAAAGACCTCTCAGTATCAGCGGACATCATCGTGAAGGACGTGGCGGAAAGCGCCGCGGAACTGCCGACTCTGCCCAACGAACTCGTGAAAAGCTTTCGGAAGCTTCGCGCCAAGAAGCACTTGGTGAAGAAGCAGATCCTCAAGAACGTCAGCGGTGTCTTCAAGCCTGGGACCATCACGCTTGTGCTGGGACAACCTGGATCGGGCAAGTCGGCGCTGATGAAGGTCCTGAGTGGACGCTTCCCAGTCAAGAAGAACATCACGATCGAAGGAGAAATGACGTACAACGGAGCGCCAAGCGACAAGCGACTGCCTCAGTTCGTGTCGTACGTTTCCCAACAGGATCAGCACATTGCCACGTTAACAGTGAAGGAGACGCTGGAGTTTGCGCACGCGTGTTGCGGCCATGAATTGTCAGACCACGACGCTGAGAAGCTCATGACCGGCAGTCCGGCTGAGAACGCCGCTGCGATGCACGTGGCCCACGCCATGTTCAAGCACCACCCGGAGGTCGTGACGCAGCAGCTCGGGCTGCAAATTTGCCAAAACACGGTGGTAGGCGATGCCATGCTGCGTGGGGTCTCAGGCGGCGAGCGGAAGCGCGTCACGACTGGCGAGATGCAGTTCGGCAGTCAGCAGGTGATGATGATGGACGAGATCAGCACCGGCCTCGACAGCGCCGCAGCGTTCGACATCGTCTCCACGCTGCGAAGCCAAGCCAAGAAGTTCCACAAGACCGTCGTGATCTCGTTATTGCAGCCGTCTCCAGAGATTTTCGAACTTTTCGACAATGTTTTGATCCTCAACGCCGGACGAGTCATGTACGACGGACCGCGGGAGGAAGCGCTGGGATACTTTGAAGCAATGGGGTTTAAACGCCCTCCACACCGCGACGTGGCGGACTTCCTCATGGATCTCGGAACAAACAAGCAGCTCCAGTATGAACGCGATTTACCGCCTGGAACTGTCGTTCCCCGTTCTCCGACAGAGTTTGGGGAAGTTTTCGCTCGTTCCGACATTTTCAAGCGTCTTCAGGCGGATTTGAACGCCCCCGTATCCCCAATGCTCATTGAGAGCAAGAAAATGTTCATGGATAACTCCCCGGAGTTCTGTCAAGGCTTCTGGTCGAGTACTGGAACGCTGATGCAGCGTCAGATCAAGATGGCAGTTCGCAACACGGCCTACTTGAAGGGCAGAGGCTTCATGGTGGTGGTCATGGGGCTACTGAACGGCAGCGTGTACTACCAGTTCGACGCGGCGGACGCGCAGATTGTGCTCGGGGTTATTTTCGCTTCCGTGATGTTCCTGTCCATGAGTCAATCGGCGCAGATCCCGACGTTCATGGCGAGTCGCGAGGTGTTCTACAAACAACGTGGGGCCAATTTCTACCGCACGGCGTCGTATGTCTGGGCCAACTCCGTGAGTCAAATTCCGCTTGCAGTGCTGGAAAGTCTGATCTACGGATCGATGGTCTACTGGATGTGCGGGTTCGTCCCGACCGCGGGGTCGTTTCTGTTGTTCGAGCTGACTGTGATCCTCACGATTATGGCGTTCGCAGCGTTCTTCCTCTTCCTGTCGGCTGCGGCCCCCGACCTTCACGTGGTGGAGCCGATCTCCATGACGACCACGCTGTTCTTCATTCTGTTCGGTGGGTTTGTGATCACTAAGGACCAGATCCCCGACTATCTCCTGTGGTTGTATTGGTTGAACCCGGTCGCGTGGTGCGTTCGGTCGCTGGCTGTGAGTCAGTACAGCGACTCGCGCTTCGACACGTGCGTGTATGGAGACGTGAACTACTGCGAGACGTACGGCATGACGATGGGCAAATACTCGCTCAGTCTGTTCGAAGTTCCGAGCGAGACGTACTGGATCTGGTACGGCTTGGTCTTCATGCTGTGCGCGTACGTGTTCTTCATGTCGCTTTCGGTGTTTTTCCTCGAATACCGGCGGTTCGAAGGCCCTGAGCACGTATTCCTCGACGACGAAGACAATGCCAAAAATGCTGGAACCGCAGATGGCTACACTTTGGCAAAAACTCCGCGAGGTTTAGAGACTCCTTCTCCCGTTGTGCTCGACGTGGTGCCACCGAGAGAGAAGAATTTTACCCCCGTGACGATCGCGTTCAGAGACTTGTGGTACACCGTTCCGGACCCTTCCAAGCCGAAAGAGACCATCGATTTACTCAAAGGAGTGAGTGGATTTGCCTTGCCAGGTACAATTACGGCGTTGATGGGCTCTTCTGGCGCGGGCAAAACGACGCTGATGGATGTCATTGCTGGCCGCAAGACGGAGGGCAAGATCCAAGGACAAATTCTGCTCAATGGCCATCCAGCCACCGACCTCGCTATCCGTCGGTCGACAGGCTACTGCGAGCAAATGGACGTCCACTCGGTGGCTTCGACTTTCCGCGAGGCGTTGACCTTCAGCGCCTTCCTGCGACAAGGAGCCGATGTCCCGGACAGCAAGAAGTTCGACTCGGTGAACGAGTGTCTCGAGCTGCTCGACATGGGGCCTATTGCTGACCAGATCATCCGAGGAGCGTCGACGGAGCAGATGAAGCGACTGACTATCGGCGTGGAGTTGGCGGCTCAGCCGAGTGTGATATTCCTCGATGAACCGACCAGTGGATTGGACGCGAGGTCGGCCAAGCTGATCATGGACGGCGTTCGGAAGGTGGCGGACACTGGACGCACTATTGTGTGTACGATCCACCAACCGTCCGCGGAGGTTTTCCAAGTATTCGACAGTCTTCTGCTGCTCAAACGCGGAGGCGAAAGCGTCTTCTTCGGTGACTTGGGTGAGAATGCGTCGAGTTTGATCAGCTACTTTGAGGCGATTGACGGCGTCGAGAAGCTTCGCAGCAGCTACAACCCGGCCACGTGGATGCTGGAGGTTATTGGAGCTGGTGTGGGTAACAACAATGGCGACAAGACGGACTTTGCGACGATATTCAAGCAGAGCGAGCAGTTCCAGACCTTGCAGATGAATTTCGAGCGTGAGGGGCTGTTCCGACCGTCCGCGACGCTGCCACCGCTGGAATTCGGCGACAAACGCGCGTCCACCAACCTGACGCAGATGAAGTTCTTGACCAAGCGCTTCTTTGACTTGTACTGGCGAACGGCGTCGTACAATTTGACGCGCTTCTTCATCTTCATTGGGCTGGGCATTGTGATCGGTATCACGTACACCGGCAGCGACTACACGTCGTACCAAGGAATCAACTCGGGCATGGGCATGATGTACATGACCATCACTTTCGTGGGCGTCATCTCGTTCCACAGCATTCTACCCATTGCGGACGAAGGTAGGGCGTCGTTCTACCGGGAGCGATCGGCGCAGAGCTACAATGCGCTCTGGTACTTCATGGCGTCGAGTCTGGCGGAGATTCCGTACGCGTTCGTGGCGACGCTGCTGTTCATGGTAGTGTACTACCCGTCCGTGGGCTTCACCGGGGTGGGTTCTTTCTTCCTCTACTGGTTCAACATGTCGCTCCACGTGCTCTTGCAGGCGTACACGGGCGAGTTCATGATGTACATTCTACCGAGCATGGAGGTGGCCGCGGTGCTGAGTATGCTGCTGAACACCATCTTCTTCCTGTTCATGGGGTACAACCCACCCGCGAACTCCATCCCGGCGGGCTACAAGTGGCTCTACCACATCACGCCGCACACGTACACGTTCGCCATCTTGTCGTCCATCGTATATGGAGACTGTCCCAGTGACGGTGACGGCTCGGACCTTGGCTGCAAGGTCATGACGGGGACCCCTCCGGCCATGGCCGATGACACAACGGTGGAGGCCTACCTGGAAGAGGATTTCCTGGTCAAACGCAGCGACTTGTGGATGAACTGCGGCATCGTCATCGCTTTCATTGTGTTCATCCGAGTGTTGACGCTGCTGTCGCTGCGCTACGTCAACCACCAGAAGAAGTAAGGCGAGATGGCTGTAGGCTCTAAAGTAAGGTCTGAACGAATGATAATATTCTGAGTGCACGATGATAATAATTCAACGACCATAAACTACATAGTTAGTGCTCGGTAAAATAATTCGTAGCAGAAGATGAAAATAATAGCTTACCTATGCCCTCGTCGGATGTGCCTTCGCCTTGATACGCTGTAGCCGAGCTAAGAACGCTTCAGGTCCGAGCGCCGTGTACAGTCCGTACATATTCCAGACCTCCATGAACTTTTCTTCAGGGAGATTGGCCAGGCCAGCAGTGCTGAGCTTCTCTTCGACGGTAAGTTTCCCCCACCGCTTGAACATCTTCATCAGGGAGGGGACATCGTCGAAAACATCGACCACCGCGTCGTCGACCTTGCTGAGGGTACCCCCCGCTCTCTCTTCTTCGTCGCGCGGCTTCGTCTTCAGGCTCCTTAGAAGCACGTTACCTTGCTTCCATGCAGCTGGAGGGACTTGAACGACACTGGCGGAAGACGGCGTCGCACCGCTTGCCAGGAGAGCGGCTGCGACTGCCACAACGAAGTACTGGAGACGCATCGGTACTGTACCCCGGAAAAAGCGAACTGAGGTTCGTCCAAGACCGCGCAAAGTATTCAGACCCAAATCCCATCTTAGTCCTCTATCATGCAAACCTTCAGGGAGGTCTGTCTACTGCACACAGCGAAAAAATGACGCTTTGCCGGTGGAGATGCTCTTAACTGGTTGATTACGAGCTTGCATGTACACCAATTTTCCGAGACTACAGTAGTCTTAAGAACGGCTGATGTGGTTTAATTTTAAATGTACACGAATATTTTTTCAGGTGTACTTAGGTGGCTGCGGAGCTTAGAAGTGATACTAGCACTTGAGCAACATCAGATGCTAGCCAGGGTATTTGTAGCTGCTTGCTGGATACGGTAAGTTGAAGCAACAAAATATTTAAAAAAAATTGCATTGAAACGCCACAAAACAACTAGCAACCACACTTATCTCCCTTCAGCTTTACAGCGTCTTGCCCGCAGCTCGGAACGCCTTGATGTTCTCCTTGGCCGCAGCCGACACGCGCTTGTACAGCTCCGGGCGGTATCCGACGGCGAAGAGCGCTTCAAGCAGCACGAACATGGGGGCCGTGACCAGCGCCTGGTCCAGACTGTCGAACAGCGCGGGTTTGCGGCGCTCGAATACTCCGTGGCCGATGAACTGCATGATCCACGCGAAGCAGTGCACGCCCAGCGCGACCTGCCAGCCTGGGTGCTCGAAGTGGCTGGGCGCGTAGTCCTGCACGAAGAAGTTGGCGAAGAGGTAGCTCATGAAGACCAGGACGGCGCCCAGCGAGCCGGCGACGTGGTCCAGCAGGACGTACCAGACCATGTAGACGCCCGCCAGGACGCAGGACGGGTTCAGCAGCAGGTACTGGCCGTAGGGCAGCCACGACGCGAAGCTCGGCGGCTCGGCGAAGGCCTCGAGCGACGCGAACATGCAGAGCGCCGAGATGAAGATCTGCCAGATGCAGACGAAGTGGATGCACTGGTTGATCTTGTTGTCGTGGTAGGACAGGTAGAACGTCACCTGCTTCTCCAGGTCGAAGCGGTCCGCCCAGGCTACCATGGTTGCAAGGAAAACTGCGACGTGTGTACACTTGGACTTTGGCTTGGGAGGCTTGACGCGGATTCAAAAGTGAGGTGATGAGGACTATCTTCTGGCAGTGGGAATCACTTTTGAGCGTGCATATTGTTTGTACATCTCGACCAGACATTGGCTGAAAATGCACGTATGCCGCAATCCATTGGCTGAAACAAAGATACGCACAGATGGACTCACCGGTTCGTTGAGTCCGTCGAGCAACTTCAACTTGCTAGTGTTAATACTGAGCGTGGATGTATTTTGAAGGAATAAACTCCTGTGCTCGTGCGTTGCCATATTTGTATTTGTTTGCCCCCGAAATAGAGAAGACTACGAATTTAACGTAACGGAAGTAACGCGCCGTGCAAAGCTCGACAGCTCGCGGATGCCAGCGCTTCGAATCTCTTTCCGATAATGGAGAGCCAAAAGCAGTCGATTGGCCATGTGTAAGCTAACAGTAGATGAATAGTTTGGCGCTGGATGAGTACTGAGTGTGGGGACGTTTTTCAATTACCAGGGAATCGAGAGCCGAAGCGAAATTTCAGCAGTCGGGACTGCATTCTCTGGCGATGATTGCGCTATGCTGTAGGGAAAGTATCAGCGGTATGAAAGCGGCCAAAACACACAAGAAATGGCGGAAACACCAGCGAATACCGCGTAAGATGATGCTCTTGCTGGTAGTTTGAATGTGTCTTACGTGAATTCGGTGCATCCACAGATCATTTCCGACTGAACGCAGAGATGGCGATTCGAGCGGCATGCGGGGTGATTTTAGCCTCGTTCATCCAGCTACGTGACCAAGCTTACGATCCCGCAAGCGCAAACACCAAGAAATGGCGATTTTTCCCGGACTGGTATTACCTTGGAGGCTTGAGCTACTGCGCCGTTATGGTTGTCTTCTCGATGGGGATTAATCTGGGTGGAACACTTCGAGAAGTTTGTCGTGGAATTTCGGGCGTAGGCCTGGCGTTTGCTTACAACTACGTGGTGTTCATGTTTATTGAAGTGGAAGCGTTCGATAGCAGAGCCGACAACCCTTACGAAAACTACTACGAAATTCGCAAAGCGTTCAATTCGGACGCGTACTGGATCAACCTTCCCAATTTGCTGAGAACTCTTCCCTGGATGACGCTCTTCACGGTCGTGGTGCTTCTCCTGCCTTTTAATGTCAACACGCGTAAATTCGCGCTTGGGAGCAACGCTTACTACAGTAAGTGTTCTTTTTTGTTTTCATCGTGGAAGATGCCATTATTCTAACTATATTTTTTTTACTTGCGTAGTGCTTACTATTATCAATCCAACCAACCCTCTCGATCCGACAGAGCTAAAGGCTAAAGGTGACGAGTTCTTTGGGACAGATAATATCCTCCGAAACTTGCGAGCATACTCGATTGTCGGGGTAGTCGGAGGCTTCATCTCCGTGTTGACGATGCTGCTTCCATACCCAATCATGTACGCAGTATTTACGATACAACAAGTGAACACGGTATCCGACTAACTGTTATGGTAAAACATTGCCGATGCAGAGCCATGCAACAGCTACATACTTGCTCCATGAGAGTTTCGCACGAGATCGCTGGCTTGCTTGGTCTTGTCGTTGACTCTTACTGCTCTAAAAGCCACAACGCCGAGCAAACGGATTTTCTCCAGCTTAAAATTGACCGCAAATTAAATGTTGTCGAAGCAAGACATCGACAAATGACATCGCTGCTGGACGACTCGTGGTGGGAGCAATGCTTTGGCATCCACTTCATTATCAAATTTAACCGCACGATCACGGGAAACTATATCAACTTGGTTGGGTCGTTGATAGGAGACCTACGCACTCTTCGCGAAGCTGCACGTCTTGAAAAATACGGCCGTTTACACCCGATCTACATGAAGGTACTCCACCGGGAAATTTCTAGTATCCAGGCTCGTTCAATTGAGTTTCTCGACGAGATCTCATCTGCAGTCCATGCATCTTCACCTCGTAAGTTCATGCATTTCTGCCTACGTGTCAGGCGCCTCACGTCAAAGTTAACACTATTATTTACTCTCTTTGTTACGTACATGGCACTGAAGATATCGCTTTGAAGACGACGCAACCACTGGAGAATCAAATTGAGACGGTACTCTACCGGTTACGCAAGATTCAGACTCGGACGCTGCGAACGCAGACGATAACAGTGGAGGAGGTGGCGGGGAACGCGCCTCTCACGCTCTTCCTCTTTTCACTCAACTCATTTTGCAGCACACTCTTACACTTCCAGCACAATTACAACACCGCGGGATACGATGCAGCGCGGCAAGTGACTGCCTTTATGGTTAGTTCCCTCCGATCGTTCCTGGATCCGATCTATTATACCCGGCGATCCACGTGGTTGGGTACTGTGAAGGGTACGCTCGGGATGACGAGTGGCATATTTCTTGCGATTCACGTGTACGGCTTCAGTGCCACGGTACCTTCGACTGTTGCTTACGTGATGGGGAATTACCTGGGAGGGTCCTTCAGAGTGACTGTGAACCGAGTTGGAGGTGTGGTGGCTGGCAGCGTTGTTCCCTCTGCTTTCAAGTTCTTCTTCGTACAGTTGTGCAACCCAAGCTTCTTGAACGAACTGCTATCCGAAATGGTAATTTTTCTGTGGGTATCCATGTCAATGTACGTTTGCTTCGCTGGCGAGTACAGCTCGTACGCTGGGTTGGTGTCGGCATTCATTTCCGCTGATACGTTGCTGCGTCAGACCGATTTGTGCTATCCAAATGGATCCGATAGCCCAGGAGCCATCGCGATCTCTTCGTACTCGAGCCTTGCTCAAACGTCTGTGGGCGTTGTGATTTTTATCCTCGTCGAGACTTTCATCTTCCCCCAAAGCGCGGCCAGTTTACTGAGTCGGAACATCCAAACCACAGTGAAACTGCAGCAAAAGGCGTTCGATGCGTTGCTTGGCTATCATCTCTCCAACTGCGTCGGAATGCCAGCCGATACATTAACCGAGGTGCGCCACGTTTTGGAAGCTCAGATTCCGCGTAAACTATTGAAGCGTACAAGGCTCATGGGAGACGCTCAAGCAGAGCCCGTTCTGTGGAGAGGACCCTTTCTACGCCATAAGCACGAGCGAGTGTTGGAAATCTCTCACAGAATGCTCAATAATATTTATTTACTGTTCAAGTTGGTGTGCTGGTTCGACTCCCGGGTAGAGCAAAAGCGCGTCGTACTAAGCCTGCACGATATCCGAGACAACCAAGTCGGACCTCGTACGGGCGAAGATACCAGCGCTCAGACTAAGTGGCACGTCGCTACGAACCACTTCCTCTCCTCTGTCCGCGATCGGTTCGATACAATCCACAAGCTGTACGAAAGCGCGTTCTGGCACTCGAATCCGGAGCAAACTGCCGTGTTCATGCAGCTGAAAGAGGCCTTTCGTCTTGCGGACAAGAACTGCACCGGAGAACTCAGCGCGGGCGACGTCTCTGACATGTTAGAGAAAATGTTCAGCCGGTCGGTTGACGTGAAAGAAGGAGAGATTCAAAAGTACGTCGCAGAATTCATGGCGGTTGTTGGGACGTCAAACAGGCCGACGATTTCCTTTCAAGAATTTGTTGACGCGGTGGAGAACGGACTTAAACTTGAGGTGGAGGTGCAACACCGACGAAAATCCCGGGCGTCTTCAGCGGGTAGTGATGCAATTAAGTCGCGTTTGCCCAGCTTTAGACGAAGCAGTGGAGCTGACGGTAGCGATTGGTGGAGCGCTGATGACAACCCCCAGGAGACTCGCGATGCTCATCGCACTGACGAGGTTTTGATAAATATTAATGCCGACGACAACGCGGATAGCACTAAGCCCAAGGCTTCGCCGTCAATGCACGAGTACATCGAAGGCAGTATCTCTCGCCGAGTCGTGGATCGAAGGGGGTCGGTCGTCGTTGAAGAAGTCTCACTAACGATTACTCCAAATTTGCTCCACCTCGACAGTGACGACGAAGATGGCAACAGTGGGTTGACTTCTGACTACACGCCGATCCCGTTGTGGCGAGACCATGATGCCCAGAACGTGGAGGAGTTCTCGATACGGGATATTGCTCAGAGAATGAAGTTTGCTTATGCAGAGTGGCTGATCGCAGATAACCGGTTCGAGCAAGTGCCGATGGAGGAACAGTTTCTGCTGCAGTGCTTGGTGAGCGGCGCGGAAGGCGTAGCAAAGAACCTCACGGAACTAGAGGAGGTCGCTGTATCAGTATAAATTGAATCAGAGAAGTTGAAAATAAAATACATGAAATCCTTGAATCGCGTGTTGATAAATTTAATTCAGGATGATGACATTGCGATCTCCTCTAGCCCTGACAGGTTCTTCGCGATACTCTCTGCGCCACTTACCAGGCAGTTGAGTAGCAGTTGTTCCTCCATAGAAATCCGCTCGAAGCGCTGGTCGGCTAAAAGCCACTCTACGTACGCAGCTTTCATGTGTGTCACGACGTCGGAAATGGAGAAGTCCTCCACATTGAGCACATCGTACTCACGTCGAAGGAACACGGACGCGTTCTCTGATGGGAAAAAGCTGGTTGTATGCGCGTCCTGCCCTCGGGTCACTCCGACAATCGGAGCGACACTTTCGGCGATTGAAGTGGATCTCGACTCTTCCTCCTTGCCCCCTCCAGCTTCTTGGCAGCTTGTGGCTGAGTCTTCATTTGTCACGATCTTCTTAATTTCCTCAGGTAAGTTATCCGATGAAAGTGCACGCGCACGTGGCTTCACCCGTCGGTAAACTTCCACCTCCAGCTTAAGACCATGCTCGATAGCGTCCATGAAGTCTTCGAATGACACCGTCGTCCGGCCAGGTTTCCCCACCACCCTCATAAACTCCTCAACGTAGGCTTTGATCTGCCCCTCTTTGACCGCGCCCGACTGGGCGAATATCGTCCCCAGCATGATGGCAACGTCGTCCGCGTTGAGCTCACCACTGCAGTCTTTATCTGCCAGACGGAAAGCCTCCTTCATTTGCATGAACACCGCGGTTTGGTCGGGGTCAGAGTACCGGAAGGTGTCGCTGAAGATCATCTCCATGGTTTCAAAGTTGTCGCGCACTAGCAACTGGAAGTGGCTACTCGACAGCTTCCACTGCGCGTGACAGTCGACACTGTCCTCTTCATCTTCTTGGACATCGTTGCGAATATCTGCGGGGCTTAGTTTAACCCGGTTTTGCGTTACTCGAAAGTGGAACCAGCGCAGTAACTTGAAGAGCAGATAATTGTTATTCAGCAGTCGGTGGGAATACTCAAGCACCCGCTTGTACTTGTCAGCGGAAAACTGCGGACGCCACAGCAGCGGCTCGACCTGAGCTTCGACCAGCAACTGCCGCTGCGACTCGAGCTTGAACGGTATCTGCACCAGCAAGATGTTGCGGATTTCCGTCATGGTACCGTCGTCCATCTCAACTGAGCTGGACAAATGATGGCCGAATAAGGCATCAAACGCTTGTTGGTGCAGCTTGAACGTGTCCAAAATGCTCTGACGCAGTAACGAGATTGCGCTCTTCGGGAAGAGAAAAGTCTCAGCCGAGATGAAGATGACGACGGCCACGGACGTTTGAGCGAGATAGGAATAGGACGCGACGGCCACCGAGTTGGAGCTGTCGGAGCCGTTCGGGTAGCAAATATCGGTCTGTCGTAGTAGGGTATCGGATGCAACGAACGCAGCGACCATGCCGCCGTAGGAGCCGTAGCCACGCCCAAAGAACACGTACATACACATCCCCACCCAGACGAACATGACGATGTCGGAAAGCACGACGCCCAGGACCTCCGGCTCGCAGATTTGGACGAAGAAGAACTTGAAGACGGACGGGACGACGCTCCCCGCGACGACCCCGCCTACTCGATTCACTGTGGTTCGGAACGAAGTCCCCAAGTGTCCCCCCATGATGTACGCAATGCACGAAGGAACGGATGCGCTGAACCCGTAGACGCCCACGCTGAAGGCGACGCCTGTCATGATGGCCACGGTAATTTTCAGTGCAGTTATCCAGAGCATCGGGTTCTTGTAGTACGCTGGATCGATAAACCTCTTGAGCGAGGATCTCAAGAAGGACCGCACGCGGTGGACGTCAGTGTAGACTTTGCTGTTGTGCGACTGCTGGAAGTTGATGAGCGTGCTGCAGAACGAGTTGAGGGAAAACAAAAACAAGTTGAGCGGCACGTTTCCCGCGACCTCAGCGGGCGTCACAGCTTCTTTCCGTAGCGTCCGGTTCTGGACTTTGCGGAGCTTGTACAGCGCCATTTCAACCTGATTCTCCAGTGCACCAAGCGATTTAAGGTCGAGATCTAGACAACGAACCACACTATTAGTTTGAATAGCTTTGAAAACTACGGTGCGGATATGTACTTACGCGGTGAAAGAGCGTCAACCTCGTGGGTGATTTCGTTGAGCAGATCGTTCGCTCGCGTCTGGATGATATAGATCTCACGCTTGAGAACTGCCATGTAGATCGAGTGTAAGCGCCCGTAGTCCTCCAGGCACATGGCATAATTCATGGTGCGTAAGTCTGCGAGCAGAGAGCCGACCAGCTTGATGTAGCTGCGGCTTATGGCGCGATTGAAATGGAGAATGTAATTCAGTCCGAAGCACTGCTCCCACCAGGCATCGTCCTGTAGTGTCAGCATCCGGCGATAGCGAGCTTCTGCATCGTCAAATTTGCGTCCAAGGCGAAGGTTGAGGAATTCCATGTTCTCCACATTTTTGTTCTTGAAACAGTACGAGTCCACGATAATGTTAAGCAGCTCGAGTAAGTCTGCGGACGCTTTCTTCGAGTCCCCACGCAACTGAGAAATTGCACTGATTGATACGACGTAGGTTAGCCCTAACAGCACGATGTAAAATATAGTGTAGCGCCAATACAATACTCACAAAATTGGGTAGGGAATGCACATGGTGACAACAGAGATCAAAGCACCCAGGACACCGACGACAGCAAAGGTCCGCAAATTGCGCAAAATGTTGCTAGTATCAAAGAACTCGTCGTCGATGCTTTTGAGTTGGCCGGAACTCAATGGGTTGGCGGGGTTGATAATCGTCAAGGCTGCGCACACATCAACAACGTAAACATTCCGTTAGCTGGTGTTTTAGTGGTAAATCGCCCGTTATTGAATGAATACTCACTGAAGTAGGCATTTGTCCCCACGGCATACTTGCGCGTATTTAGATGAAATGGTAGAACCATTACAGCAACAGTGAAAACCACAATCCACGGCAACGTCGCGACCAAGTTCGGCACATTTATCCAGTACGCGCTGGAATTGAACGCCTTGTTGATCTTGTAGTAGTTTTTGTACGGGTCTTGAGCCTGACTGTCGAATCGATCCACTTCGATGAAAGTGAACAACACGTAATTGTACAGGAGAGCAACGCCCACGCCACAAAATCCTTGGCAGACTTCTCGAATGGTGCCTCCGACGTTGAACGCCATCGAAAAGACCACCATAATCGCGCAGTAGCTGAGTCCACCGAGGTAGTACCAGTCGGGAAAGAACAGCCACTTCTTGTCATAAGCGTGCGACGGATCGTAGGCTTCGTCCCGCGTCTGGATGATCGATGAAATGACCACTGCGAATGATACGCGCAACGCCATCTCAGCGTTATGTCGGAATGTCGCTGTAGCAAGCAAGACACACTATTGATTAGCGCGAGATACTAAATATTTTTTTTTACGATCTTGCTGTTCCGAGTCTTTACCTGATAGTCGATGTGGACTCAAAAACCCTTTTCGTTGCGTGTCAACATTAATCCGCAGTTTGGTTGCATGCTCGCTGGCTGTGTCGGTGCTGCTTGTGAGCATCCTCGATCGTTTGAGCTCCGGAGGACTCGGCGACTCGGATACAAGCGGCACGACGACATCGCTGCAAAAGACGGCATCGTCAGTACTCTATGTCCTTATGACATTTACTTCGACACTAACTATTTAAATTAAAATCCCACCGCGGTGGCGACTCCGTGCTAGCGCTCTCCATGCTGCCACTGGCAGGCAGATGCAGTCGAGGGCAGAGATCGATGACTGGCAGTTGTTCCTCCCGATCGACGGATAACTGCAAGCTGCGAATTTTTGGCGCGAGCTATCTTGAGCCTGGCCACGTTGAACTGTTTTTGTTGAAACGCTGGACTGGATTCCCAAAGCTCCATTAAAGTTTAATAATTTTAGAATTGCCTACCACTAGTTTAATAATTTTAGAATTGCCTACCACTAACATTAAATGTGAAGCATGCTCACAAGGAAAGGCCTCAATTTGAAGTGTGTCGCGCGACAATGAATTCGCCGAAACCGCCATGCTGCCAACCAGAACGGTTGGCTGCCGGTGCTCTAAAGCCCACACACCGAGCCGCTGTAGCCATTCCTACAAGCTGTAGCCATCCTGTCTCAGCACACTTCAACATCGCCGTCCAATCGTGTTCCCCCCTCTAGCCTCTCACTTGAAAATTGTATAGTCAACTGCAACTTTCGTTCCTGCGCGTCCATTGGCTGTTATTTCGACCAATCACCTCCCTTCAAGATCCGCACCAAAAGGGAAACGCACCACTATCGATTCCGCACTAAACGTCGTCATCCCAACCCACCGCCAGCCATGGGCGACAAGGGCGTGTACTCGACGCCGCTGCGCCCCTTCGTGGACGGCGGCGCGCTCTAGCCGACGCCAATGGCAACCGCAAGCGCCGCGTGGACGCGCTGGGCGGCCTCTCGCCCGCCGTGACGCGCGCGCCGCCCGGAGCGTTGGGCTCTCCGGCCCTGCGCTCGTCCTCGGCGGGCTCCAGCGCGCCCTCGGTGCTGCAAATGTTCACGGCAGAGACCGCGGGCTCGCGCCTGGGCGGAAGCTTCTCGTCCGTCTCCTCCGCGTCCACGCTGTCGTCGTCCTGGGGCGCGCGCAGCGCGCGCGACCCCGAGCAGGAGCCGGAGCTGCACGGACTGCCCAATAAACGCTCGCGGGTGGCGCCCTACGCGCTGCCGGAGATGGTGGTGATCGGCGGCGTGGGGGACAATAGAGGCACGACCTCCAGCAGCTTGGGGAGGGACACCAAGGCGCTGATGGACAACAGGGAGGAGCAGTTCGAGGCCCTCCGCGAGGACTCGCAGAACCTCATGGAGGCCATGAGCATTTCGCAGCAGAACACGCAGGAGTGCACGCAGACGCTGGAGGACAGTCCGTCGCTGTGCCTGATGCGCCTCTTGCTGCATCCCGAGGTGGACAGAGCGGTCACTGCGTTCCAGAAGAACGCGCTGGAGAATAAGGGACTGTATCGCATTGAGATGCAGATGCTCACGCCCAGAGTGACGCTCGGGAGAGATAACTATACAGGCATTTTTGACAAGAAGACGTCGGGCGTGGACCCTGTGAAGCTCAGTAGAACTCATTGCATTATTGAGACGGCGCTGGACCCCGTGACCCACAGGCACGCTGTGTTTATTACGGACAAGAGCACGAATGGAATCAGGATTGACGGAGTGCAGGTGCAGAAGAACACCAAGTACAAGCTGGTGGACGGACAGAAGATTACGTTGCTGTCGTCACGACAGGGAAACGTGCTGCTTGGATACGTGGTGGAGGATCCGCATGTACGGGGAGCACAGGAAGGGACCAAGGGCAACCAGTCTGCGATCCTAGCGGACTCTCAAGATAAATCACAGCAAGGACCGAACCTGCAGGAGTACACGCTGGGCGTGCTGTTCTCGGCGCCTCTGGTTGGGAAAGATATTCACGGCAAGTACCACCCGATCGCTGAGCTGGATGTTAAGCGTGAATACTCGATCCTGCAGAAGAGTCTGATAGAAGCGTCCAAGTTTGCAAAGAGGCCAGCTACAATTAATGATGCACCTGGCAACAATGGTCCTGGTACGTTATCCAGGATATACCAATGTCCGCGGCAAATTAGTGTGGTGGCCAAGTTCGCGAACACGGATACTTTCCGAGCTATGGTGACACTTGGCTGCCGAGCGCTTCACTTCTCCGGTCATGGTGACGAGAATCATCTTTACTTTGAGGACGGTATGGGACTGGTGCATCCGATCCCGCACAAGGGCCTCCAAGAATTGTTTTCAGCAGGTGGGGGCGGTGGCGAGTCGACGCTACGCCTCGTATTCGTATCGGCTTGCTCCTCGGCGCCACTAGCGTACGCATTTGTATCGTGCGGCATCCCTCACGTCATTGGCGTGCGCACGAATCAGAAGATCGAAGACTACGCAGCTATCGAGTTCACGCGTGCGTTCTACTTGGCCCTTGCAACAGGCAAGTCTGTGGGTGCAAGCTTCACTATTGCGCAACAATCAGTCGCGAAGTCGCCCAATATTCGAGGGCCTATGGCAGTCGCTGAAAAGTTCATGCTGCTTCCGGAGGACGGTGATCACTCGGAGATTATTTTTCCGCTGGCAGTAGTGGAGTCCAGTAACACTGTCAACCTTGAGCCCATGAAGTCGAAGCGGTACCCGAAGTTGTGGTTCGACGACCTGCCTGCGATGTGCCAAGGATTCTGCAACCGCTCCGTCGAAGTATACAAAATTTGCTTGGCTTTGATGATGACGCAGTCTCGCATTACGCGCCTCGTGACTATCTGCGGAGAGGAAGGAATCGGCAAGACTGCGGTTGCCCACGCCGTGGCGAACTACGTTGGGCCTCGTATCACTTCTGAGGGAGGTGTCCGCATCTTTTCGGTTGCTAGGCTTGCTCAAGATGAAATGGACGAGCATGTCGGCATGATGCGGCGAAACATCAACATCGCGAACGGCAGGTGCCGAGTGCTGAGTCGGTTAGAGATCATGGTCACGGATCACTTGAAACAGCACAAGGAGCGGATCGAGTTTAACAGCCAGCAGATGCTGATGGTCTTGGATGGTTGCGACTATCTCCTACGCAATGACGCTCGCCGTGACCGCTTCCGCGCGTTCCTGTCGGACCTGCTGACCAACAACGCCTCACTGAAAATCGTGTTGACGGCGCGGACGTCCATCTGCACGGATGGCGCTGTCCATGGTCACGGCGAGCGATTGTACACGCTGTCGAAATTCGACATGAAGAGCGCAACGATGATGCTGGTGAGTCTAATGAGCCGGCCGATTCGAGTTGAAGAGCTTAAGCACGCGCGCACCGCCAACTCAGCGGATAAGCTGGAGCTCATTGCTTCTCACCCAGCTCTGCGAGCTACTCAGGGTATTCCAAAGCGCATAGCTGATCTTGCTGGCAAGCTCAACGAGACGACCATGGACAAAGTCCCAGTGGACGAGAGCGACCTGAATCTCATGGAGTGAGAGGTACGCAGCAACGTTGATCAGTAAATGCTACAATAATATAGCGAGGGTATGATGCACGATGACCTAACGTGGCAGGCAGCTTGCAACCGTGTGGTTGAACCAGTACCCTCCGCGGTCGAGTCTGTCGTGACGCACGTGGATTGGTTCACCGGTTGAAGATGGGATCCATACAAAACCCAAGATACCTGCGCTACGCAGCGTCCCAGTCAGACGTTCTCTGAGAGCAAAGCGTTCCCGTCCTGAGGCTCATGGCTCGACCACGCTCACGAAGAACGCCCCCGCGTCCTAGCAGTCCACTGGAGCGGCACGTCGGTGATGTCTGTGCGTGTCTGGAGGGAAGGGTGTATCTCGCACCGTGCGAAGCATCAAGCTCTGAACCCAGCGACGGCCACTCGCTGCCTGTTCCGTGGATAGCAATCACCTTTCAAGCTGAGACCAACCGTAACGCCGATCCAAACGAAAGTCGTGGCAATGCTCGACGTGCCAGCACTGTCATTGCCGCAGGTACCAAGAGCAGCAGCCGAAGTGCAGTTAAGGAAACCTGTACGAGTGGGGTTGGTAGCGTTCTTCTATGGCCCGAAGCTTACAACAAGCTAGAGGCCATTCGCTTTCTTAGCCTTATGGCGTGCTACCCAGAGTATTCGTGGCGTGGAAATCCACGCTTCTGGTGGCATGTGCTGTGCAATATCTGTGGCTCGCCTCGCTGCGACGAGTTTTTCTCGCGGCCTCGTGAACCACGGTTTGGCCGCCACCAGGAAGTCCCAATTTGCGCGCCAGCTAGAAGGGCGGCTGAAGTACGCGTGATGCCGAAGTTCCACCTGATATTCTCAAAGCTCAAGGTCGACAATGCGCTCCTGACACTCATTGCTGAAGCTTTTTCGCCCGACTGCAACGAGTCATTTCGGCAAGTGGACCAACGCGCGCAAGAGCTGCTGACCAGACTGGGAATCGGCGTTCCACAACAGCCCCGGACTGTGCTGATCGACCTGAATTTCTCTGAAAGTCGACTACGGGTGATGAATTGGGCGAGCGGCATCGAGAATGTTTTGAAGGCAGCGTCGGGGCGGCGTGGGCGTGCGACGGATTCGACCCGACTTTTCTTCAAAGCTCGGTGCCTGGATCTAAGCGATACTGTGGTATCTGAGCGTGATTTGACCCCACTTGCTCAAATACTGGCTTGCCCGGAACTGTCAGTGAGCGATCTGAAGCTGAACAGGGTGTTTACTGCAACGACGACCAAGCGCTTCATGCGTTCATTCTGCGAATTCGTGTCTGCTTGCTTCGCTACCCCATTACCTGGAGGTGGCAGTGGCACTCCCGGGACATCAGTGACGAAGCTTTTCTTGAATTCAAGTGCGCTAACCCATTTCCAGCTCGCCTCTATCTTTTCGGCCATCCACGAATCCAATAGCCGACGAGGAGTTCGTGAGTTATCGTTGCATGGATTCGAGGGCAGTGAGTCGTGGTTGTGGCTCGCGTATGGTATTATCCACCCCGCATCGAAGTCCCAAATCACGCATTTGGATATCTCGTATTGCATACTACGACTTGAAGACGTGAAGATCGTGCGTGATGTACTGGGGTCTCCTGATTGTGGTTCATTGCTGATACCGAAGAAACCGCGCCAGACATCCCATGAACCTCATGTCGGGGCGAACCAGTGGGCTCTGGTGGCTGCCGGTAGTCGCTTGGAAATCCCTCGAGAGCCAAGCAAGCATGCCAACAGCCGGTCCAAACCAGCGCTAAAGCTCGAAACGGACTTGTGGTGTCATGTCCTGGAATCCGGAAAATCTTGGACCTGTGTGATGGTCCCTGCGTATGGAATCTTTTACGTCAAAAGCTCGAAGATCATGAAAACAGAGCTCCGATCTGACAACGGTAGTACCCGGCATCTAAAAACACTTACAATGGTCGGCGCAAGGACAGCTCCGCAAGTTTTGAGGCTCGGCCACGATGGCGAATTGGTTGGACTCTTGGATTCACAGCCAATTGACCGTGTTCTATCTGAGTGGCTTCAAGTCGTGGGACAGTCACTACAAACACTGCATTTGCGTGACAATTCTTTCGCGAGTCGTACTCTAGACGCAGTTCTGGATAGTTGTCCACTGTTGACGGAGTTGGATATTGGCGGCTGTGATTTGACTGATCTTACACCGATCACCAGAGCGTTTCGGCGTGGGTGCTGCTTCCTCCGCACACTCAAGGCCGCCCAAAATCATATCAGTGCAGCAAGTCAGGAAGATCTTTTCCGCTTGTTGGGCGATGCTGACTGTGCTGCTATTGGCAGCTTGCAGTTCCTGCACCTTGCGGAGAATCCCACGAGCCCGAGAAACAGAATCCTCAACAGACTCGATTCGTCGTTGTTCAAGAACAAAACGCTGCGGTATTTGTCAATGACACTGAATAACAAAGACCCGCAAGTAAAGAACGTCGAATACCGCTTTGAGAAGAACCATCATGACAAATGGCTGGGCTACGAAGATCTACCGATTGAGCACCGACTTGCTCTGCTGAGCATCCCGATGGTGGAAAAGCTGCCGACGGCTGTCATCGACATCATCCTGGACTTTACCAGACGCGACGTCTATCGAGAAATCCTATGGGTGTAACCTGTACGAACGGAGCTGAGTAGTGAGTACTTCGACAAGCCTTTTGCTTACTTACGCAACATAAACCGAAAGCTTTTGTCTCAAAGCGCTTCAATCATTTCTCAGTTATAGATATACTCCTTGAAGCTCACCTGCATACCCCCACGCTTGCTTGGTTCAGCAAATCTCCATCGGAGCCGGGCCTTCATTCTTTCTATCGACGGGGTGGAAGTAAATGCCGCACCACGCCTCGCTTCGGTTGCGCTTGAAGTGCAAGTCCGGGTCGTAGCCGCCTGCAAGCTGCTGCTGACGACGCAGCTTCTTGGACTCGTTCACGCCGAAGTTGGGTCCACGCTTGCCTCCAGGAACCGGAACGGGTTGCGGTCCGCCAATAACTCCCGGCTGGAAGCCCATCATCGCCGCCTCCATCTCCGCCGTGACAGCCTGGTCAATCGGAATAGCCGTCGTTGTGGCACGCAGCTTGGAGACGTCGCTCTCGTCTCGCTCTCCCAGCGCCACCTCCATCAACTGCGCCTTCTGACGCTCCAGATCCGCCTCAAACTGCGAGTCCTCACGCTGCTGCAGCTGTCGCCGTTCCTCCGCCAGCCTCTGCTGCTCCGCAATCAGCTGCGCAATACGCCGCTCCTCGTCTGCCTTCTTGGCGTCGTTCGTAGCGATGGCAATAGCGTTCTCCTGGCGATACTGCTTCCACTGCTTCTGTGCCGCAGCCTTCTCGTTGTCATCTCCATACACCAGATCGAAAACTACAGCGACAACGTGAATAATGGGTCAGCCCTCCTCTCTTCAGCCCTATGAGCAAGCTCCTTGATCTCGTACTAAGGTTCTCCAGCATCTCTAAGTAGTCATTGTACTCGTCCAGCGTGTCGAAGTCGTCCTCCGTCTTGTTATAGCTAGGAAGATCGACCCACAACAAGAAATGTTAGCTTGAATACTCAGCAGCCCCTCAATAGTTATACGGTCGTATCCTTACTCCTTGGTGACTTTCTTGCGCACCGACGTCTCCTTGGCGAAGTTGAGTTCCTCAATGGTCTTGTCCTGCAGCTGCGACTTCTTCACAGGCTTCTCGCAGGCGGGACACGCGATCTCCCGCTGGTGCTGGAACTCGCGCTTGATGCAGTGGTCGCAGCTACCCAATTGTAACAATATAGAGGTGACACGAAGCGTTACACTTTATTCCACATCAGAGCAGCACCACAGCGCGCTGGAGCACGCACAAGCGATGGCCGCATTTGGAAATGAGCATCTTCATCTTGGTGTTGAGGTAGTTGCTGTCGTCCTCGGCCGACGTGCCGCACACGCAGCAGCGCAGCGCCAGGTCCTCATCGGTTGCCGCAGTCATTATCACTCTCCAGGTGCACAAAGTGTAACTGGTTATAATCTGCTAGTGTAACCAGGTATTAACTCTGGTTTATCACATAAGGTTACACTATCAAAAATTAACCAGGTACACTTTGGGTTACACTTTCGGATACGCCACCAAGATCGGCGAACGCAATGGCCTCTCCAGCGGTGGAGCGCGTCTTGGCGGAGCTGTCGCGGCTGAACGAGGAGGCTGCATCCAGTGCCACTCTGCCACCTCCCTCTCCATCCCCTAATGCAGCTCTGGACCAATTCTCCGTGCTCTCGGCGTCCTCCTCCGCCCCGAGGCAGTGCTGATCGTACCCCATACGTCTTCATCACCCCCACTTCCTCGCCCTTTGCGCTGCCGCGCGCGCGCCTCACGTCGCCCTACGCGGACCATTCGACGCTCAAGAAGGAGCTGGAGGCCGTGGCGCACCCGCTGTTCGCGCTGGAGCGACTGGGACCGTTTCCTCGCGGCTGGGGCGACTCCAAGGTCCCTCAGAGCCGCCTATTGGCGCAGATGCCCATGTCTGCGTCGCGCCAGGAGCTCGTCCCGCAGCGCGCGTGTATCGTCAAGAGCCCACTCAAGATCCAGTACGAGTTCCGACCCGTGGACGTGTCCAGGAGCGGCGCGGACGCCGGATTCAGCAGCGCACTGACCAAGCAGGACGAGTACGCGCGCGGCAAGATGAGCAACAAGCCGTTCTCGCCCGGAGGAGACTCATTGGCTGAACTGCAGACGGAGACGCTGCAGGACGAGATGACGCCCATGCAGAGACTGCTCTTGAAGCTGGAGGAGCAGGACAGGAACCGGCTCGTGCTGGAGCAGAAGGAAGAGGATCTGGACGAGACGCTGCTGGAGAGCTTGGTGTTCGACGTTCCTGGTATCAACGGCTGCTTGACGGCGGAGGATGTGAGGAAGATCGAGACGCAGGAGCAGCAGCAGGTTGTGCAGGACGTGGAGACGGTCGGCGTGAACCCCAAGTCGCTGCTAAAGCCTTACATTGAAGCGGTGGCGGATAGGGACCACGTCGCGGCGATCAGGAGTGCTGTGCTGGACGAGAAGGCGGCAAATGCCATGAGGCAGAACGATGACGACACCACGGTCGGACTGGATCAACTGCTGCGGGAGATGGAGGACGACGGGGAACTCATGGAGCTGGGCTTTTCGGTGGAGGACGACGAGGTGGATAACAGTGGAGATGGAACAGAGGCTGGGAGCAGCGCAGTGACGGCGGGCATTGACGCGAAGGTTGACAAGGCTGCAGAAGGAGTCTCCGATGCTGATGACAGTATTGAGGACCCGGAGACGGAGCTGGAGTCGATCCTGGACTCGGCCTCGGAGTCAACAGCGCTAACCTTACAGAAGCGAACGAGTCCGACGTCCGAGTGGGCCAGCATGGCGAGTGTCGATGTGCGCAACTTCCACGAGAAGGTGCCGGAGATGGCCATGAAGTACGATTTCGAGCTGGATGTGTTCCAGAAGGAGTGCGTCATCCATCTCGAGCGCCACGAGTGCGTATTCGTGGCAGCACACACCTCTGCAGGCAAGACGGTGATCGCAGAGTACGCGATCGCGATGTCTCAGAAGCACATGACTCGCACCATCTACACGTCCCCCATCAAGGCGCTGTCAAACCAAAAGTACCGCGACTTCCGTACCAAGTTTGGTCCCGACAATGTTGGCCTTATTACTGGCGATGTCAGCATCAACCCGGAGGCAAGTTGCCTTGTCATGACGACCGAGATCTTGCGTTCAATGCTGTACCGAGGCGCCGATATTATCCGCGATATCGAATGGGTTATCTTTGATGAAATCCACTACATTAACGACAGCGAGCGCGGAGTGGTGTGGGAGGAAGTGATTATCATGCTTCCCGAGCATATCGGCATGGTGTTCCTCTCGGCTACCACGCCAAACCACTTGGAGTTTTCCGACTGGATTGGACGCACGAAGAAGCAGAAGATCCACGTGATCTCTACTTACAAGCGGCCCGTGCCCCTCCAGCACTTCCTCTATGCTGGCAAGGAGTTATTCAAGCTGTACGATGCCACCACTGGCTACCTACCGAATGCTCACGGTGCAGCCAAGGCTAAACTCTTCCCCGCGTCGGATAAGTCAAAGGCTGGAGGTCGAGGTGGTAGAGCAGTCGCTCGGGGTGGCGGTAGCAGTGCCAATGCACGTACCCTTCGTACATCGGGAGGTGATCAAGGTGAGTGGACCAAGCTGATCAACACTTTGAAGGACAAATCTCTGCTTCCGGTAGTTGTGTTTGCTTTCAGTAAGCGGCTGTGTGAGGAGAGCGCGAATAAGCTGGCGAAGCTTGACCTCAGCACCCCTTCAGAGAGATCAGAGATCCATCTCTTCCTTGAGACGAGTGTTCAGCGACTCCAGGGATCAGATCGTGAGCTGCCGCAAGTGCTGATGATGAAGGAGATGCTGAAGCGGGGAATCGGTGTCCACCACGGAGGTCTGCTCCCTATTATCAAGGAGATGGTGGAAATCCTGTTCGGTCGCGGTCTTGTGAAGGTGCTGTTTTCGACGGAAACGTTTGCCATGGGTGTGAATATGCCTGCGCGTACGGTGGTGTTTAACGGCATTCGTAAACATGATGGCAAGAACTTCCGTGATCTTCTGCCAGGGGAGTACACGCAAATGGCTGGTCGAGCGGGTCGTCGTGGTCTTGACTCCGTTGGTACTGTCATCATCGCGTGCTGGAACGATGTCCCCGAGCCCACTTCGTTGAGGACAATGTTGGCAGGAAAGGCGACGTCTCTCTCGAGTCAGTTCCGTCTGACTTACAACATGATCTTAAACCTCCTCCGAGTGGAGGTGCTGACGGTGGAAGACATGATGAAGCGCTCGTTTTCAGAGTTTCACACTCAGAAGGCGCTAGCGTCGAAGAATATCCCCAAACTGATCCAAAAGGGCAAGACGTTGCTGCAGCAGCTGGAGCGGTCACTCGTTGAGGACTACCCGCACCTGGAGGCTAGCGGCGAGCTTGCACAGATGCAGGAATTCTACCAGCTGAAGCGTGAGAAGCGTGAACTAGAGAAGAAGCTGACCAAGTGGCTGCTGACGAACAATATCCAAGCTGCCAAAAGTGCGATTGCCCCGGGCCGAGTCGTGATTCTGAACGTCAAAGGCCTTTCGTCTGACCAATTGGCGCTGGTTGTACGAACCAATTCTGCTATGGTTGGGGAGGGTGGGACAGCTCGGTCGAAGCTTTCGTTTGAGACCGAGCTCCAGAGCTCAAGCTCTACCGACACAAGCCACAAGGGCGTATTCAAGTCGATTATGGTGATCACTCTCTGTCCGGATGACTACGAACCTCCTAAAGTGGAGGTGGCATCGACCACGAAGAAGAACCCTGATACACTCTTCGGTGGAGGACGTATGCTTCGCAGCAAGAAGGACGACGATGATGACCGTATGTTTGGACGGATGGGCAAGAAGGGCAAGTCAGAAAGCCAACAAAGCAGTGAGCTCTCGGCGCCATCAACTGCTGCGATTTTAGGAAGGAAGTACGCCGTCCTGGAAGTGCCTGAGAGCTGCGTTGAAAGTGTGACCTCCGTTGTAGCCTCAAGCGTTAACACCAAGACACTCGTGGCTTCATCGTCGAAGAAGGAGCTCGCCAGCAGCATTGAATTCCTGGCACAGCTGGAGAAGGATGCTGCTACGACATCGAAGGCTGCGATCGCGTACGTCGATTTAATGGGCGAGCTCAAGGTTAACGATCTGGAAGTCGCGACGGGCTACACGCAGTGGCAGCAGATGCATTCGATGGTGCTCAGTCACCCGTGTGCCACCGACTCCCCGTCGGTGTCTCGTGTCATGGGTAAAGTGGAGAAGATTTTCAAGTTGAAGGCGTATTTAGTGCGGATGACGCGGGAGCTGTCGAACGATTCGCTGTCGCTCTTCCCGGATTTCCAGCAGCGACTGAGTGTGCTGAAACGACTCGGGTACATCTCTGAGGACGGCGTCGTACAGGTTAAGGGTCGAGTGGCGTGCGAGATCAACACCTGCGAAGAGCTCGTGCTGACGGAGATGATCTTTGAGAACGTGCTGGCGAGCCTGGAACCTGAGGAGATCGTGGCTGTGCTGTCTGCGTTGATCTTCCAGGAGAAATCACAGTCCGAGCCCACGTTGACCCCAACTCTGGAAAGTGCCCGCGACGTGGTCAAGAACATCGCGGAGTCCCTTGGGCTGATCCAGCTGGAGCAGCACCTAGAGATCGACCCTGCAGTGTATTGCAAGGGGGCTCTCAACTTTGGTTTGATGGAGGTTGTGTACGAGTGGGCGCGTGGTATGCCGTTTAAGCAGCTGTGCGAGCTCACGGACGTGCAGGAAGGCTCGATTGTGCGCTGTATTACGCGTTTGGACGAAGTTTGTCGCGAGGTGCGCAACGCTGCTCGTGTCATTGGCGACCCGCAGCTGTACCGCAAGATGGAGGTCGCTTCCGAGGCGATCAAACGAGATGTGGTGTTCGCCAGTAGTTTGTATCTGTCCTAGACGGAAGCAATACTGGAGATGCAACGACCAAAAAAAAACAATAGGGGGAAAAATGGCCACAAATATATCAATAGAGAAGGGACCGAATAATCACCAACTCTCGGCACCAAAAATCAACAGTACTCACACAAAGCTTTTGCATTTAGCTGCGAAATTCCACTAGTTGCCGCTTTGGGCCTCGCAAACACGCGTAGGCTCGAGCTAAGCGCACACATCTCTTCCTGCAGTCCACCTCTATCTTAATGGCGGCTGTCGTCAACAAAGCGCTGTCTAGAAACTCACAACGGCTCAACAACGCGAGTTGAAATCTAAAACTTGCTTATAGTAGAGAGGTTTCGGAGCAATTCATTACCCTTACATTAAGCTAAGTTCGCACCTGGTGTGGCCCTTTTGCGCCGACCTCGCCGTGATTGTCCCCAGATTTCACCAAATCCAGGGATTTCATTCCCTACATTTCCCTCGTACCTTTTATTAAGTTCAGCCGAATCTAATCATACCATACAAACTTCCTAATACTATACCTCTGTAAACATATGCAAATCAAAATTCATTCAATGAAATGTGAGGGCGCACTTATAACTGAAAAATGGTTTTGAGGGTAATGCGAGGGTGGTGACAATCCCGAAACCTCTCTAGTGATAGTGAACATGTTTATTTTGAAAGGATCTGCGTGAAAACTTGGCTAAACGAATACACTAGATGAAGGTCTCGAAAACCGCTGATGTTTGTATGAGATCTGAAAGAGAGAACATGAGGGAAATTCGGGGTACCACTTGTCATGATGATTTCTCAAATCAACAGAAATAATCAACAGGAAATCGCATCACAAATCATCACGTTTTTTGCTAGGTTCGACTCCCCCTAATGTGATCGTACTCGCCGTTGTCTCGAGGTCTCCGCGAGCCGTGTAGGGGCTTGACCGGCATTCATGGGATTGTACTGCGACCGGCGGGCACCGTTGACCACCGTTATGCACCGTTGATCACCGCTGTGCTGTACTGACAGATGTACTGTTAACCCCGAGAATAACTGACCAATAGCAATAGCCGACTGTTCACACCCTGAACATCCGTGTTTGGATCCAAGCTGCAAGAACGAAGTGCTTCGCGAGGGCAACGTTCTCACCGATCTTGTGCTATTAGATTCCGATGCCCACGCTGTGGCCGTGACGAGAGAGGTACGTGTGTGATATGTGTCTACTACAGTAATGCTGATTAAAGAGCTGACGTTTTGCGGCGTGGTCTTCAATGTTTATGCTGCTATTGTAGTAGGCTTATTGTTCGGCTTTGTGAATGATCCATGTGAACGCTGTACGACCGGATGCAGGCCAGCCAGCAGTGCTACCTTGCCTTGGTGCCTGTGCTGCCGGCGCACAACGCGCAGCAAGACCCTCGTCATCAACGTCAAGTCCGGCAGCTTCAGCGACGGCGCCGAGCTGGGAACAGCCACCGCCGCGGTACAAAGACTTTGGAGATAAAGCGCGTGGGGGTGGGCATCATCGACATCGGTGGGGAGTCCAGTCGCCGCAGGGACGACCCCGCGACGCTGGAGGAGGAGTGTGGTGTAGCAGACGTGCCAAAACTCGTTATCTTCCCACTCCCACACCAACAACACCTACACTAACGGGAGCGCAGGCTTGTCGGGTGATCCGAAGATCGCCCAGTCCGTTTACAGCGGTGTAGCGGTTACCCAGACACCTGCCAAGTCGTCCCAGGAGCCGTGCCACGAGCACACAGCACGCTCCCCTTCTCTCGCCGACCCTCTTGTCGCTTCTTCTCCTCCTTCTCCTTCTCTCCTTGACCCGTGCCCTCCACCAAAGGATGGACGGCGGCTCTCGCCTTTTACGGGGCGCCGATGCAAAACCGCACCGGCTGAATCGGGGGCGGGCCGAAAACCCGCGCTCGTACGCTCGACGAGCTCTTCGCCAGGGGCGGAATCCAGATAACCACTACACGCTCTCGCTCTTGGACTCGCCGGGCGGCCGAGAACACTTCCGTCACTTCAGATAGCCGATCTCAGCGGTGGTCATGATCTAGCCCCACGGGGGCGGTCGTACCTTGAAGAGACGCCGCGTGCCGCTTGTTTAGGACCTCGAAAATTCCACTCTGTATTTATCTTTGCTTTGTTGGGCTCAAAGGCCCTTCCCTGTGGTTCCTATACTAATATCTAATGAAAATGGGCTGTTACTGCCTCTCCAATACTAAAACCAAGTCTAATCGCTCGTCGACTCTTGGCTCGACGACCCTTCAGATCTTTGGGATCTTGTGTCAGCGAAACTCCTCCAGTCGGTGTCTGGTGTACACACTTGGTCCGGACCGGCTGCAGCCACCGACCCCCAGACTCAGAAATCGCTATACCACAACCCTCCTGATCGGGACCCGAACCTTGCCGGCGAGTGTCCTGATCATCACTCTGGACAGCGATTTCTTCTCCGTCAAACACCAACTGTCGGATCGCTGAGCACTTCTTCGCCGACACCATGGGCGATGCTGCGCGCGACGCCGCGCCTTCTACGCCACCACCCGTAAGTCTTCCTCACGTTCATCATCTTGTGTGTGCTCACACGTCGTCGCGTTGTTCTGGTCACTGCATGACAGGCTGCAGTCGACTTGACATCAAGCCCGCCACCAGCGGCTGCCTCAAGGCGCGTTGTTGATGCTTCTCCGGCGCCACCGCGGGACGATGGAGCTGCTCTTCACATGAAAGTGGAGAACCACCATGCTTCGCCAGCATATGTCATCGGCTCCTGCTTCGTCAAGTGCTGCGTCTGGGACGTCGACAGGACGGCGGTTGACCCTCGCTGACTTGGAGCGCGTTCTTGAGTTGCGTGACAATCGGCTGGAGTTCATGAAGACCGAGCGAGAGACCAAAATATGCAAGCTGATTGCGTACTTGTTCGCGAGGCCACCTGTGGATCCATCACCGGAGCTGTATCGTCGACTCCAGAACGCGTCGTCAATCGTTGAGCTGCTTCCGGTACTTGAAGGCCAGGTCGTCGATGGACCTCACCCTGCTGTTGTCGCTGGTGAGAAGGCTGCTGAGGCTTTTGCTGAGCGCACGCGTGCTGACCTCCTGCAGCACGATCTCTGCGAAGCAACCAAGGAAATCACCGCCTTTCGCGAGACGGTCGCGACGTCCGATGCGCTGGCTCGGTCAGTGAAGGAGGAGGCAGCTCGTCTCATCGACTCAAGCAACGAGAGGCAGCTCAGCTTGGAACTGCTGGACACCGAGCGCAAGACCTTCCTCGCCGAGAAGCAGCGCCTGGAGGCTATCATCAGGGACAAGGACCGAGTTATTGCTGCCCAAGTCGACGATTTTAGGCGGGACGCTGGGAATCGCCAACTGCTCCTCGGCCGGTGTTATGAGCTCTCCACTCAGTTGACTCGGCTGTCAAATGCCATCGTGATGGGAGATGGATCGGCACACCAGTGGCTCAAGCGCCAGCTCGAAGACAAGGACCACACGATCCGTACTCTGACTCGCTGCAAGAAGTTCACGTCCTTGGTCAGCGAATTCCAGAAGCAGAGTCCATTCCTGGCAGTCGCAGCCATGCTTGGTAAATGACACGTCTTCACGGGTCTTGTTGTTCGTTCTTACGCTAACTGAATCTGTTGTTCCGCAGGTCAACCAATGCCCGGCTTGGACGCTGATCAACTGGAAGCTTTCCGCGATGCCAGCAACATGCTTCTTCAAGCTGGCTTGGGTGTGTTTGGAGAGATCGAGCAGCACGTGTGGACTCCATCTCCTGCTCCGGCTTCGACTTCCTCCCCGCCGAGTCGTCCTTCGCGTTCACGTCGGTCGCGTTCACCCAGTCGTGGTCGATCTCGCTCGCCGAGTCAAGCTAGTCAAGCGGCTGACCGTTCTTATCGAGCTCACTCGTCGAAGGCCGGTCGATACTTGGCCAGGGCCAATCGATCGCTGAGCTTTTCGGCTCGGAGCACTTCCCCACTGGCTGCGTCTTCACGTCGTCTTCTCTCGCCAGAGTCAGCTCCTGCGGTGAGCGATCGTTCGCGTTCCCCGTCGCCAGTTATAGTTGGTTCCAAGCGTCGTCGTTCTCGTGATCCGGCCAGCGCAATCGTCCGAGACTCCAGTTCCTAGCAGTTTGCCGACTCCGTCCAAGAAGCCCAAGAAGCAGCGGATGGCTCGCTGGGCTCGCATTCAGGACACTCGTCAAGCTGAACTCGCCCAGCAGGGTTCTCTTCCTGCTCCAAAGAAACAGCCCTCGTCGAAGAAGAAGAGGTCGCCGAGCCCGGACGCTGAAGATTCGCTCGCTGAGGAGAAAGCTCCAGTGCCCTCCAGTGCTGACCAGTCGACAGTACCGGCAGATCCCGTCGTTTCGTCTCCATCTCGATATCCTTAAAGGGCCGCCAAGTTGAATGCCGCGGCTATCCAGCGCGAGGTTCATGCTCAGGAGTCCGACAACGACTCGGAGGTGCTCGGCGAAGCACCCGTGGCTCTGGCGGTCGACGATGTTCCTGCGGGTTCTCCGTCCATTCCAGTCGGCTCGTCGACGCCTGCTGAGGCCGTTGTCACTACTGGAGTCCTGACGAGGTGGGCGAGGCTCCGGACTATCCTGTTATCGCCGAGGGATCCCCTGGTGACTCGACATCTCGGGTTCCAGCCAAGTCTCCTGCTCCATCGTCGGCGTCTGAGGCTCCTACCGAGGAGCTGAACTCTTCGACGCCCACTACCCCTGTAGCTGGTGAGGTGTCTTCTGCGGTCGCTAGTGATGCTTCGTCGGCGACGCGAGTCGAGGCGGCTTCCGCTCGGCGAATGCCCTCAGCCACCTTTTGGCTGCACGTAGCCCCACAATGCATTATCAATCATCCGCTGGTAAATCATCGGCGCGTTCTTCAATCCAAATGGCATGCGCAGCCACTCAAAGTGGCCGAGCGCGCAGACGAACGCCGACACCCACCGAGCACGCATCGTCATCATGATCGCCCAGAAGCCGCTGGCAGCATCCAGCGAGCAGAACCACAAGTAGCTCTCCATTTCCGTGAGTAGATCGTCGACCAGCGGCATTGCATATTCCATAATGAGCGTAATTGCGTTGACCATCTTGTAGTCGATGCATAGCCGTATATCGAGACCGTTCTTCTTGAGCACGATTACAATCAGCGAGGCCCATGGGCTACTCGAGAACGCGATGAGACCTGCCTCCAGCAACCCTTTGAGCAACTCGTAGAGCTTCCGCAAGTATTTCAGCGGGATTCGCCGAGCTCGTTGCTTGATAGGTGCATGGCCTTGGACGTCGATGTCGCATACCACGCCGTACGCTGGCGGTGGCAGTGCGTTACCGCTGGCGATCATGATCTCCTCATGCCGGCGCAGTGTCTCGACGAGCTTGGCTTGGTCGATAGGGTCCAGCGTGGGGTTCTTCACGTTTGGTGCATCATAGTCCAGAGTCGTCGATGCAGGCGTGGTCAAATCGGGCAAGAAGGCGAGCTCGTGCGCATAATCTTCAAAGTGAATCTCAGTCGCCTCGTGCTCGTACTCGTCACCCTCCCCACTATCACCGTCCGCCATGAGAGCCTCTGCGGAGGCGATATAGCGAAGCCGTAAATCGTGGAGCGGGTCATCGCTCATTGACTCCTCGATTTCGTCATCCATCACTCGCAGGGCAGCCACGGTGACATATACTGGTTCAGTCACCCCTCCTGTTCCATCGAGATAGACACCCTTGATAAGGTCTGGCCTCGCACTCAGCGCACGCATTCCATCAGCTTGCTGCCGAAGCATACTCATCAGGTGGGCAGTGTTATCGTCATCGAGCGAGAACCTTGGGTCTTCATAGGCAACAGGGACTTCAATCGCCGACCGATCTCTCCCAGCTTCACCTTCTGGAGGAGTGACGCGAGGCACACAGTCTTGTCCCCCGGCGTTCATAGGACAGCTGATCGCTGCCACCTCCTCGGACTTGTTGCTCTCGCCGTAATTCGATGAGATCTCATCAGTCACCCCTGTCTCACCGACTCCGACTCCACTATCGGATAGCTCACCGAGTCGATTCCATTGCTCTTCGCAGGTTGGACCCCTCGGTGCATCGACTGGTCGGCACTGAATCCAAGCGGGGGTTGCGTATTCCCGCTTCTCCACTGCCGGCGGTTGCTGAGCCAGCCACTCTTCGTAGAGATGGCGTTCGTGTTCCAGTAGATGCTTGGCCTTCGATGATCCATAAACCAGTATTTGCCATTCGCGATACTTCCTGGTGTGCAACTGCACGTATCAATCGCTGAGCGGCAGGCCGTCATGCGGGATCCAGTACACGAACGGGAAGTGTGCTGGACAAGACACTGGTTTGTCTGTTCCGTTCGTCAACCTGACCCTCATTGGCCTCCCTGACTTGCTGAAGATCACCGTTGGTAGCCAATCGCGAGTTCGCCGAGCCCAGAGATCATGGGTCGCCCAACTTGGTTGGTTCTTGGGCAACTTGAACTCGACAGTCTCGCCCGCCAGTACTTCCATCGTTTCCGGCGGGCTTCCGGCGACATGGTCCGCTGCACAACGCTCGTCGACCTCCTTCTGCGACTTGATCAACGGCACCACCACCTCCTCCGGGTTCTTCATCGTCGACCGGAAGAGGTCCAACCTGACGCCGGCTGGAATCATGAAGGCTGTCCCGAGGATGACGTCCACCCCCGCATAGTGGGGCATAATCCAGACTTCAAACTCGTATACCAGCTCCCAGCCCAGCGTCAACTTGACCTTCGCCCGTTCGTTCGTGGTGACCTTGTCCTTGGCAATCCTGTGGTGTAGTGGGTGAAGAAATTTAGTGCAGACAGCATCGACAATCCAAGCTCAACAAGGTGGCCGATCTTGACTCCGTGGAACTAGATCGACGACGTGCGCCCGGCGTAGTTTGGATCGCTTTCAGCGAGCATGAAGGTCAAGTGAGCGACTTGAAGTGGAATAGCTTCTTCAGAGATGCTGGCGAGCCAATCCCCGGTATATTCGATCCAAGTCGACGATATCGATCTTGGCGAGGATGACGTGATCTTGGAGGAGGGGAGTGATAATCTTGGTCCCATGGGTTACGCAGACACCGCACAGGGAGCCAGCGGCACCACCGGTGTTCAAGGGAGCCAGAGTGCACGCTCCAGGACCATGAGGGAGCCAGAGGGCACGTGCGCTACCGCGGGAAGAGCAGGAGAACGATAAACAAGGACTTAGGCAAAGCTAACATTTAAACAGAGTTGATTTCACCTTCTACTGATCAAGTGGTCTTCGCCTTCGCACTACCGGGCACGGGATATACTTTGGCCCACCCGACGCAACGCAAGCCGACTCAAGCCTCAAGATCAAGGAACCCCGGACGCCAGGATAGCTTGGCCCAGCGTCCGTCAACCCTCATTACGACCCATGGCTAGAGGAAGCGGCAAGCAAGGAAAGGCAAAGGAAGGTCACACACCGACCACAAGACAACCCCAGACCAAGATCACATCTGGCTGGCGCGTAACAATCCAGGCAACCCCCAGATCGTAACCGCCACAACTACTCCGGCGCAGCGTGAAGCATATCCGCGCTGCTGCCACAAGTTCCCGCTGCCCGCCAGACAGTCCAAGACTCGACCCCAAGCGCGTCTTCCGAGATCATCCGAAGAGCGATCCAGCCCACCGACGGGTACACAAGGTGAGGATCAGCAACTTCACGGAAGATCGGAGTACCCCCTCCGTTAGTCGGCAGTTCGGGCACCGTGCGCAAGAGGACCCCCGCGATCTGCAAATTTCGCGGAGCCGCTTCGCCACAATGGTGCGCGTGCCCGGATCTTTGGGTGACTCGGGATTTCACCGTGAGTCCCTCCAAGAGGATGCGCAAGTTGAGTCTGGACAAGGGAATGAAGCGTCGACGGAGATCGGATCGCCATCGACGCCGTTGAAACACGATCGATCCGCGGATAGGCAGAGCCTAGGGAGGAGCTCTACCGACGGAACAGAGGAAGGTCCCGCGACGGACCTAGAAGAAAAGCCTCAACCTCCTCCCCAGGTCCCTTCGGGGACCCCTCAGGTCTCGATGCGAATCGCGGCCTGCCGGACGAAAGTCCACCGGCACAAGCCGGAACCCAACCTCCCAGCGCTAGGTCGACCAAGAAGAAACCAGCGAGATCGAAGTCATCGCGGAAGAAGATGAAGGCTCCAGACTCCGACGCGGACGATCGAGCCGATCTCGCGCTGAGCGTGACCGAAGATCAAGTGGCTGCAGCATACTACACGAGGGAGCTGCACGTTTTCTTGCTGCAGGACGACGTGATGAAGCTCCTCCGGCCAAAGCTCCTCGGCGATCTTACGGGGCCAGTGTCACAACCGACCCCGGGATCGGACAAGTTGGATGCCGTTCAGACCTTGCTACGGCTGTTTAAGGAAGTTGGTATCATCGCAGGAGTGTTGGCTGCGGAGAGCCTGTTCGATCTGAAGCTCAGCACGATCCAGAACTCGGCACAGAAGTTGTTCCTGCTACTGAAGCCGTTGGTCGGTGAGTCGAAGCGATCCTCGAAAGAGACATCAAGATCGCCCAAGACGGTATCGAGATCGAAACCGGTCACGCCGGATCATCCGCTCCCCAACCTAGGCGACCAGACGGCGACGTCGTCTCCATACGTATCGGCGACGGAAGAGGTGGACTCTGACAGTGTGGATGACCCGCCTACGCGCATGACGTTGGGACCCTCAGGTGCTGCTATGTTGCGAAGTCGAGCGGAGCGGGCCGAGCGCGAGGTGACGGTGCCAACTCGAGAGCCGAAGATCGCAACAGCGTCAGTGCGCCACTCTCCGGAAAAGCTTGAGTCGTTCTTCCAAGCGGCCATGGAACGCTTTCTGAAGGAACAGCAGCTGCCGGTTACCGCGCGGAAGTCACAGCCGACTGGGGATCAAGATGTGGTGATGGAGTCTGTTGGATCACCAAACCGACATTCTCCGTCATGGGAGTTCGACCCCGACGACCTTGATCTAGGGCGGCCTGTGCGCGCGGCGATCACAGCGACAGCTTCTACGTCAACCGGAAACACCGGTGCGGCACCACGCATCCGCGTGTCTGCTATGCCAGAGCTGAAGGAGTTTCCAGGGAAGGACGGTGACGAAGACCGAGCTCGATCTTGGCTCAGCAAGGTAAGATCGGCCTTCGTCCGCGATCAGGCGCCCGATGATGAGAAGTGCCTGGTATTTGGCGATATACTCACTGGCCCGGCGCGAAACTGGTACCGTCAGCTGAGTCGTACAACCCGCACCACGTGGAAGGACCTGCTACAGAGCTTCCAGATCCAGTACTGTGGACGTGGTTGCCCGCCAGTACTATCATGCTCGGAAACGATCTGACGAGTCGCCTCTGGAATACCTTCATCGACTTAACGTCGCAGGTTTACGGACCCGTCTGCAAGTCACGGACGGCCCGCCTGATGTGCGTCGTGAACATGTGGAGCATTTTATCGAGACCTTGGACGATCGCGATCTAGCGGACCAGCTCGCCCTCCTTCCGATTCCGGATGCGGACACACTGGAGGAAGTATTACGTTCTCGCCAGCGTGCCAAATCTCGACAGAGCAAAACGGTATACGGCTCGATCAAACCCCGTCCGAAGCCACCTGACGCGCGACGCGCCGTGACCCCAGTGGTGGCAGCGATCGCAGAAGCGCCGAAAGGAGGCAGGGAAGAGGTGCTGCTTGAAGACCGCCGGCAGGATGAGAACGAAGGACCGGTGAGAGCTGAACCCGAGACGCCACCGGTGGCGACGGGAAGTGGGACAACTGGGGAAGCGCCGAAGTTGAAACTCGACGAACCGAACTCGAGTGAGCAGGAAGAAGACGACGCGGTCCTTATCCATGAGGGATCAGACCTCTTCGCAGAGGATCTCGAGTCCGAGATGGCCGTGCTGCCGGATCTCTCGTTGACCGCCGAGGTAAGAATCGAAGACCTGAAGGTTGGCGCGCCGACCGGACTCCCATCCGAAGAAGCGGCGAGGCAGGAAGCACGGCTACGCCAAATCATCTGGAAGCGACGGAAGTGGTTGATCGGCAAGGGCAACGCCTTGCCGCCAGCCGCCCTGGGGGTGGTTTGCGATATCGACGTGGGCGACGCAAAACCCGTCGCACAGCGCGTCCGAAAAATCCCGCCACAATTCCGAGAGAAAGTCGCCGACCTGATCAAGGGGCTACTGCGCGCGAGGATGATCCAGAAGTCGAAGTCACCGTGGGCGTCACCCATTGTCGTACTCATCAAGAAGAATGGCGTAGACATCCGACTTTGCATCGACTACGGGCTCATCAACGGGCTGACGCAGCTGATGGTGTATCCCATGCCGCTTGTCAATGACCTGCTCGAAGACTTGGACGCGTACCTCTGGTACTGCTCCCTCGACATGGCGAGCGGCTTCTGGGTTGTCCCCATGGCGGACCGAGCCCGGCTCATCTCGGCCTTCATCACGCCGATGGGCCTGTACGAATGGCTGCGCATGCCGTTCGGCCTGTGCAACGCGCCGCAGATTTACCAACGCCTGATCGATAACGCGCTATACGGGTTCCTGAAGCTGTCTCCGGATGGCAGCACACGGGACGTGTTCGAAGACGGCGAACCGGTGAAGCCAGGTGTCCACTCCGTCCTGGGACGGAGGTCGTACATCGACGACATCCTCATCGGAGGTACGTTGTGGGACGACCTGTGCGAGAAAGTCGAACGCTTGCTGGACGTCTGTGAACAGTGGCACTTGTCCATCAGTGTCGAGAAGAGCGAGTGGGGCATGTCCCAAGGTCGACTACTTAGGTCATCGGGTCTCGGGACGAGGGCTGGAGGCGAAGCCGAAGAATATGGAATCGCTGGTCGCGCTCGAGTTCCCGCGCACGCTCAAAGGCCTGCAATCGTTCTTAGGTAGTCTCAACTACTACCACCGATTCATCGCCGACTTCACCGTGTACGCCACCGCGCTGTATGCGCAGACGGAGGCCGACTTCGACGAGTACGTCGCACGACCGGAGGTCCGCGGACAGGAAAAGTGGACTCACGCGGCACGCGCCTTCGACGCGCTCAAAGCAAAACTCGCCGAGACTCCGATGTTGAAGCACTTCGACGCGAAACGAGAGTCCGTCGTGATCGTGTATGCCAGCGATTGGGCCATCTCCGGGGTGCTCATGCAACGCAACTGGGACGAATACGCCGAGCGTCTTACCTTCGCCTTGAACACGTCGCACGACCGGACGAGGAACGAGACTCCGTTCTTCTTGGTACACGGCTGGGACCCCCGGTCGACGCTGGAGGCGACCCTGGCCGTCGGAAACTCGTCGACCAGAGACGTCGAGGCCAGACGATGGAGGCTCCGCATTCAGCGCCACTACAAGGACGCAAGAGCACAAGCGCTAGAGTTAGTGGGTGAGGCAGTCGAGGGAGAGCGCGCCGACAGAACGAGAACGCGACGAGCCACGACATCTCGGCGGGCTCACAAGTTTGGTTTTTCCTGGACTGAGTTAAGCCGGAATACGCGCGCAAGCTTGCGCACATGTGGCACGGACCCTTCCGCGTCGCCGAGATGGTCAACGCATTCGCGTTGCGCCTCGAGACGGCAGGTTCGCCGTATCAGCTATTCTCCGTTGTTCACGTCTCCAAGCTGAAGCCCGTCCGAGAATTCCCGTCGCGGCCCACGACGCGGTTGACGGTGCCGGCTGAAGATCGCTTCGACTTCAACAAGGAGCTCTTGCCGGAGGACAGCTGGGAGGCCACACGCGAGCTGGATGACGACGTCTACGAGGTCTAGAAGCTCGTGAACATGCGCGAAGGCCGGGCCACGCGATACGGACGCACGCGACGCGAATTCGAGGTGAAGTGGAAGGGATACCCGGACACGACGTGTGTCGACGAGCTCGACCTCAACTGCGGCGGGCTCATGTACGACTTCCTGCGAGAGCGCCCGGGGCGCAACCGGTTCGAGGCGATGCAGTCGCACGAGAACGCGGGGGCGACGGGTCCAGGTGGGTGAGCACCTACGGGTGCGACTAAGTCGGCAGGGAGGCTGCCGATGGGTGGATTGGTGGAGAGCCCCGACTCTGGGAATGGCCGGAGCGGGAGGATTGGATGAGGGAAGTTTGGAGGACCAGCCTGTTGCTGAAGATGGGACGGCGGAGGGCCGTCTCATAAAAGATGTGAAAAGTGGAAAGAAACGAAGGATGAAGTTCAAGGCGACGTGTTGGTGTTACGGCTACAACAACTAGGCGCTACGGACGCGGCGGGCTACGACGACCGGCTAACTTTAAATCTGCTGGACGAACTTACCTACAAGGCGCGGCACATGGAAAGCAGGGTGATCGCGTGCCACCTGGCAGCGCACGTGGGCGTCCATCTCCGCCACGGTGAGTGGCGCCCGGTAGAACCGACGCCAGGGTTCCTGCGCGTCGATGTCGTCGAGCGCGGCCTGCAACGTCGCATGCTGAAGGGCCGGATACCACCTCCCGATCGACGTGTGCGCGGGCGGGAAGTGGAGCATCATCGGGTCCAGCAAGAGATCCATGTCGGCGAGTCCCTGACGGAACAGGTCGACCACCAGCTGCAACAGGCGGTTCACCGCGTGCGAGCGGCGCGAGTTGCGGGCTGTGCGCCACCTCTTCCACGCCGCGCCCTGCACAGGCAGCTCGTGGGAGGACTTCCAGTAGGCCTGAGCCCAATGCTCGACGTGGTGCCGAAGACGACGCAGGAACGGGTGGAACGCAGCGTCGCCGGACGCGAAGAGCAGCGCCTCAGCCGTGTGAGCGAGGTACCGTCAAGGCCGAGTCGCATACAGCGCCTCGACGTTGGCCGGCATCACGAGGGCCCGGTTCCAGTTCGCCGGCGGGGCGGGAGCATGGCGCGGAATAATCCAGCCGAGTGGCGGCAGGAAGAGCGTCCGCAGTTCCTGCACGGTGATCAGGTGGAGGCGGAGGCGTCGCACCCGCTTAGGCCAGGGAGCATAACGCGATTGCCCCCAGCCAGACGGAGTCCCGGCGGGCGGAATCACGGGGCCGAAGAAGGGTGCCACCGTAGCGTTCCCAGCAGGACCACAGGAGGCGGTGCTCGAGGACGAGGCACGAGACGACGAGGAGGCGGAAGAGTCGTCGCCGCTGGAGTCGCCTGAGTCGCTTGGGCCAGGGCCGGACCCGGTGCCGGCCGCAGCAGGACCTCCCGCGACGAGCGCGTCGGACGCGAAGAAGACGAGCGACGCGAAGCCGCCTCCCCGCCGAATGCGCCGACCCCGACGAGCGCGTTGACGCCACAGAGGGAGAGCGGGAACGCAAACGCTGAGGAGAACACGCCGGCGAACGAGGACGCAATCCATGCTGCCGGAGTCGCCGCCGCTTGGGCCTCGGCTGTCGTGTCTGGACATCGACTCCGACCCGAATAGCGACGCGTCCGAGGGCGCCCGCGCTGCAGATGTAGCGGCCGACGACGAGGACGCGGCCGACGACGCCTGGGTAACTGTGCTGTCCGTAGCGGCTGTGGCTGCCACAGTGGACGGCCGTCGAATTCGCCGCCGAAGAGGAGAGCTAGACGCTGTAGCCGGAGCGGTCCCAGCCGAAGACGAGGAACTCGTAGAAGCCCCCCGGAAGCCGTTGCACGCGTTCAAGTACCCGAGGTTGGCAGGGCGGGGACGGAGGCAGAGGGACCGCCCGGATGCGTCACTGGGCTAGGGACAGCGGAAGGAAGGGGAACGGCCGCGTTCACCTCCGCCGTAAACGTGGCCTCCAACCGGCGAACCAAGTCGGCGGTGTCGATCTGCCCGCCGACCGACGCGACGATCCCGGCAAGTCGACTGGCAAGCTCGTCGCGAACCCGCTGGGCCACTTCTCGACCCCGACGCCAGGCTACGGCGCGCTCGTCGCGCTCCCGGATGGCCAGGTCGCGCTCTTCCTCCAGCTCGACGACCCGGACGCTAAGGCGACGCGTCTGGGCGTCGACGGTCCCCTGGCACCTCTGAGAAGACTGTCGTAAGGACAAACACCCCGCTCGGTATAACGCGCGGGTCGTGAATTGAAGCTCGCCCGCCTGGGCACGCGCCAAATCGGACTCAGCCGCCACCCGGAGAGTCGTAGCGCTGCTCACCGACTCCTCCAGCTCACGGATGCGCGTCGCGCCTCGTCGGAGCTCCTCAGCGTGGGCCACGAGGAGAGCGTTGGTGCGCCGAAGGTCGTCCTGCAGTGGAGCGTTCAGGCTCTGGGCCGCCACAGCCTCCGAGCGGCTCTGGGAGAGCGACGCACGGGCTGCCCGAAGCTCGTCGTTGACTGGAGCGCGCTGCTGTTCGAGAGTGGTCAGGGCCTGACGGGCTTGATCCCTCTCGGCGATGGCCGAGTCTCGAGTCCGCTTCAGGGCCGCCGAGGTTCGAAGCGCTTGGTCTCGCATGTCGCGAGCCCCATCACGGTCCTGCTCGACGACCGCGAGAGTTGGCTTCGCGCCGTCTGAAGCTCGGCCTGAAGATCCCGGTATTGCGCTATCGAGGCAGCCTCCTGGGCCCGGAGCCTCGACTCGGCGGCATCAGTGCGCTCGGCGCGCTCACGGAAGTTGGCCACCCGGTCCTCCATGGCGACGTAGTCTTGCTCGGCACGCTCCTGAGCGAGGAGTGCCTGCTCGAGCCGAATCATGCCGGCACGGTAACCCTCGTAGGCGCGACGTCGGAGCGCGAGGTTCCGCTCGTGTAACACGGACGCGTGAACAGCCAGACCAGCGTTGTGCACGGAGACGAACTCGCACTGGGCGAGCAACGCTCGATTCTCGCGCCGGAGAGTGTGCGCGTCGGCGACAAGGGCTGACACGGAGTGGACGGGGGCCCCTGGGGGCGGAAGCTGGACTGGAGATGGAGCAGGCAGGCGAGGCCGACGTGCGCCGAGGGCGCAGACCACGCAGCCGGCGGCCTCGAGGTCGCCGGTGTCGAACTCTTCTTCCACCATGTCGATGTCGTTGGCGTCAACGTCGTGGCGGCGAGCCATGATAGCGGATGGTGACGGCGAAGACGGAAAGCGCGGGGCGGGTTCTGCGACGACACACCCACCTGGGAGTGCGCGTGCGTGGCAGCGGGACGAATGTGGTATAGCACCCCGTGGAGAAAGCGCGAAGGCGGCGAGAACAGCGCCGCGGTGATGGAGCTCGACGCGATGGATGGAACGCGACTCGGTTGACGGGGAGCGACGCGCTGTGGAGATGGACGGGAAAGTCGACGAGGGTGATGGGCTGTGAGACACGGCGCCAGAATTCAGTGCGAGGCGTAATCACTCGACGGGTCGACCAGAGCCCCGTCTCTTCAAAACGCGTCGACCCATAAACCCCGCCAAGGAAACCCCGCCGAGCAAAACCCGCCGAGCCAAAACGCGTCGAGCAAAACGCGTCGCGGTGAGATCTTGATTACGTTACGCAAATCAGGTTGAAAAACGGTAGTCCAAGCACGACAGACGCAAGTATAGACGTAGGGTGGTAGGCTTAGCAAGCACGAAGTAGGAGATAGCCAGTAGCAAGGACATAGGATAGGGTAAGGACTCGGTCCCGAAATTTCTCTGAACCACAAAGACCTCCCGTCTTCCCTCCGGTTCCAGGGGAACCACCAAGCGCCGGCAAGCAGAGCCGCCCCGATATCGCGGCCCCCGTCGTTTGTTGGTTCGGGTACTCAACCCCCACAAACCCGTGCTGAGATAAAGGCACGTTAAACGTATACCGTCTAGGGGCGCCCGATAACGCGCTGCTAGGCGAAGGAACGCACCGGCCCGATAACCGCGGTGCACAAGACCCCCAGTGTAGGCCTGATAACGCCACACAAGCCCCAGGAAACGCCGGCCCGATAACGCCGCACGCCCAAGGCTCGACGCTCTACTACAAGGAACAAGCGTCAACCAAGACCCCCTCCCCAACTCTGAAGCCTGCGAAGACTTGGACCCTATATTCGAAGATACGCTACTCCAACAACCGGGAAAGAGATTGCTCGGCGCGTCTGGATAGCGGGCGCGCCGAGTTTGTGCGAGACCGGCTCCGCGAGATTTCTGCGAGGCCGCTACTCCACAGCAGCGTGAGCGACGCTGGTGATTTTGTGATAGTCCGGCGCCATGAAGGGACCTGGGAAGTTGCTCATCAACATGGGCTTGAGGAAGACCAGGATGGGATCTTGCTCTAACAGCCGAAAGAGCTCCGTGCGGCCACGACGTATCGCACTTCCTCGACGGTATACTGGCGTCTCATGTCCTTGCCTTGCGGCTTGGACAGCGACTCATCCGCCGAGTCCGGCGCGCGCAGCTTCTTCTTCTTCTTCTTCTTCTTGGACGACTTGCGCTTGGCGGCTGGCTTGGCGGTGGGTGGTCGTTGGTCTTCGGCCTTCCCAGGCTTCCGACCGGTAGGACCGCGACTTGCGTCGCGGCTCTTCGTGGCTCCCTCGTCGGGAGCCACATCGGGAACGGCAAGCTGTTCTTCGTAGCCCTCCTGGTCGTCGCTGGCTCCGTGGCCAGTCGTGAAGGTTCCCTCAGAGCTCGACAACGTGACAGGCCCTTCTCCGTGCTCTATTTGCGACCTTCCAACCGACGGCGCACCAGCCTCCGATGCCTCTTGGATCGATGGCCCGTCATTCGAAGTAGTACTCCCGGGTCGCGGCACCATTGTGGAGTAGCCGCCTCGCAGAAATCTCGCGGAGCCGGTCTCGCACAAACTCGGCGCGTCTGGATAGCGGGCGCGCCGAGCAATCTCTTTCCCGGTTGTTGGAGTAGCGTATCAACGAATATAAGGCCCAAGTCTTCGCAGGCTTCAGAGTTGGGGAGGGGGTCTTGGTTGACGCTTGTTTCTTGTCGTAGGGCGTCGAGCCTTGGGCATGCGGCGTTATCAGGCCGGCGTTTCCTGGGGCTTGTGTGGCGTTATCAGGCCTACACTGGGGGTCTTGTGCACCGCGGTTATCGGGCCGGTGCGTTCCTTCGCCTAGCAGCGCGTTATCGGGCGCCCCTAGACGGTATACGTTTAACGTGCCTTTATCTCAGCACGGGTTTGTGGGGGTTGAGTACCCGAACCAACAAACGACGGGGGCCGCGATATTGGGGCGGCTCTGCTTGCCGGCGCTTGGTGGTTCCCCTGGAACCGGAGGGAAGACGGGAGGTCTTTGTGGTTCAGAGAAATTTCGGGACTGTGTCCTTACCCTATCCTATGTCCTCGCTATTGTACTGGCCATTAAAGTTGAAGCCAGACTTTGTTGTCATTTTTGACCTACTCACAGTGTACTTTCCATATACGATAGTTAGATATATAGGTAATGTCGACGCGTAGATTCCGATTTTGAGGTCAGATTTGACGAATTCGACGTTGTTTTTGAGATACAGCCGCTAAAAAAAGCGCTCTCGATTACTCAAAAGTTTGGGGAAAGGGCTTAATTAGGGCTCGATTAGGGCAAGCCAATGATTCATCCAAATACGAGTCGTCGATTGGTCAGATTGCCGTAGCATATGCCAAATATATGGGTTTTTCGTTAAAAATGGGCGCTGTAGCCATCTTGGTGGTGAAGGTTGATGTCAACATCCAATGTCGTGCTCCACGATTTGAAATTATTTACTAGAGGTAACGAGGATTCGGTAACACAGAGTGTAAGCTGTTCCAGTATGATTGTATTAATTCATAGAGGTAGTTGATATGTAACCCAAACTAGGAGTGGAGTCAACCACCTCGGTCGTTTCGGCAGCTTCACGTTAGTTGAGCTAGTTAGTTGGGCGGTAAATATAGTTTTTTTGAGAAGCTAAGGCACTGAATAACAATTTGCCATAGGTTGTATCTCACAGGGATCGCTTGTTTCGAAGTTATAAGCGAAATTCGACGGCTTACCTCCTCTATCATTGCTGATCTGTTTTCTTCTGAAGGCGAATTCCCGAGTTCGCAGCAAGCTTCCTGCTGAAAGGATGTTCGTTAAATAATGAGGAAGGTTCGAGCGTTCGAATGAGCGCAGTTTCGTGGCAAACAGGCTAATATTGGCGGAGGTATGGCGAATGTTAGAATTCCTGGCTTCAACTTCAATGGCCAGTACAATACTGGCTACTCCCTACGTCTTGCTTGCTAAACCTACCACCCTACGTCTATCTTTGCGTCTGTCGTGCTTGCACTACCGTTCTTCAACCTGATTTGCGTACCGCAATCAAGATCTTACCTCGGCGCCTTTCGGTCGACGGGGTTAGGGTCTTCGCACTTTCGTGTGACGAAGCGCCCGCGCTCTTTGCTCAGGTTGCAAGACCGCTCGACCTTGGTCTTCGCTCAGCCCTTGCACCACTTGGCTCAGCCCTGCTTAGCGCTGCAAGAGTTCCGCTCAGCTCCTTCCACTGAGCGAACACTCCCACTCCACTTCGCTGGGCTTGACCGCTTGGACTCTTGGCTCAGCGCCGACTTGGGTCGGGCGAGGCGTGTGTTCCCCACTCTGCGGTCCCCTTGGCGGTTCTTTTGATCACGGCTACGCTGTGGGCCCAGACTTGCGTCGGCCACACCAGCTGCTGTCGATGTTGAAGGTCTCCGGAGGTGTTCCCAGACGAAACTCGCTCCCCACTTGGCGAGTCCCAGTCCGCACGTGTCCACAGCCCGAAATGCCCCGGGTTTTCTTAATGAACAGCACACCACACACAATAGCCTCTACTTCCTCTCTTTGGTTCCGGCTTAGAACCACAACACCCCTTCTTTCCCGGTCGGCCTGGGTACGGGCCGAGTTCGCCTTTTATTTGTCTGAGCCTGGGCGAGGCTCGTACCAGCTTCTCCTTTCTCTCTACGAGTCAAGCTACGACCCGGCTGGTTGGAGTTAGTTGGCTCGGTTTGAGCCTAGTCCGAATCCAAGGCACTCACACACACGCTGGGACTTCCCGCGCACCAGGTCCACAATGAACCGATACTAATAGTCACACAATGTACCGGGGCACGCCAATGTCCCCAAGCACACAATACAATTACCCTGCCTAAACCTTAGAATGGATCACCTTCCACCCAAAAATATGAAATACACCCTAAGATGTAACCTTAATATGAAATAACCGTACTGCCGTCGCACCGAGGCACGCTGACAACGTTGATATGTTAGCTTGGATTTGTGTGGATGATCACCAAGACACCTTCTGGCCAAAGACCTCCACCACTTGCGTCCTTCGGGGCAAAACGAACTCTGTTTAAATTTAACACATACCCAAACTAGGACTCACTAAGTGGGGGCGCGATATCCCTCTGGGTACACTCTGACTGGCTGCGCGAAGAGTGTCGGCTGTATGCTTATCGGGCGACCTTGAAGATCCGCCTGAAATCTTTGGTCTCAGCCAATGGGGTGGCTCCATGCTGGCGACGACGTCTTGGAGTCGCTGCTGGGCGTTGAGATCCGCTTGAAGTGTCTGCGATCTTGAGCAGCCGCACCCAATGTAGGCTTGATTACGGCTGCTTCACCGGATGAGTGTACTGGCCAGTACCACCAACTTCGAAGTCAGTACCACTGTCTGAACTTAAGTCCAGCGACTCCTCACCCGGCACTTCCACTGGCCTTCGACAACTCCGCTCAAGTCCATGCCGCTCCGCTCAGGTCCATGGCACTCGGCTCGGCTTCTCGGCTCAGGCAATGCTTCTCGACGTCACATCCACGACTGGGCTCGGACTCCATGCCACTCTGCTCAGCTCGACATCTTGGGCGAAGACTCCATGAGCATGGCGATACTTGGGTCGCCTTCAGCACGGTCTCGCTCAGACGTCTGCAACACGACTCGGCTCGACACCTTGGGTAATCAGCTCTATAACCACAGGAAACGTCAGACTCCAACTCCACCAGACTCCGCTCAGCTCCTCGACTTGAGCAGGACTCGGGTCATCACGCTCGAGGCTCAGCTCGGACTTCGCACAACTTCTCTCAGCTTTCCAGACTCAGCTCGGACTTGGGATGTCTAATGCCAGACATCTCGGGTCCCAGACAGGTATCTCTCAGGACCGGGGTCTGAGCAAAGCTTCGCCCAATCCTCGAGTTCCGTCACCTTCGTCGCACGTCTCGTGACCAACTGTTGGTGGTCTGGATCCATCTCAGCCATGACGTACTTGAAGTCCGCTTGATTGATACGGGTCAGCTTCGTTGATTGATACGGGTCAGCTGGTCATTGGGTTCGGTGGAGAAATCCACTGGGCCTTATCACATTCGACTCGGCGCATTCCGGCTCGGCGTATTGTGCATAGACAGGCGACCCGGCCGACCAGTCGAGTCCAGCTGATTCCGCGACGTATCAGACCTGAGTGTCGTGCCTCATAGCTCATCTCCCTGCCGGCTTTCCGACGCGTCAAATCCCGTCATTCTAGTCTGCCGATATCCATCTCGGCGCATCTTCTCGCCGACGTCGGGGCCTTCGTCTTCTTCACGGGGCACTTCTCCACAGAGCTGGGCTGGAATTCTGTACTGAGCCGCTTCTCTCTCAGGCCGTCAATTCGGTTGTCTCCAGCTCCGCTCGCGGCTTCGCCGCTCACCGCTCAACTGCAATGTGGAGTCGACACAAATCCTCGACCAGCACGTCCGTGCCGACCTCCTCGTGCTACTCTCCGTCCGGTTGGCCACTCACAGGCCGCCCTCACTCATCATTGTGGCTTCCGAGACCTCCTCGGTGCCGTCCATCATCGTCTGTGGCGCCGTGCCGTGCGTCCGACTCGACTGCACGCACGTCGCCTTCGTCATCGTCTCCACCGTGGTCCGCAAGACCCCGGGGTCGTTCATCATCATCATCATCATCATCATCTGCTCGCCAACGTCCACCGCCACCATGTGCCCGACACCATCGTCCATCGCCGGCATCTGCCGCAAATGGGTCCTCCGCAGGGCGCCGACTATTACAGTACAGTACAGTACAGAGTGATCAATCATCTCGAACATAACGCAAAAAAACGCTTGTGAGCTCATTTTGCGCCATCTACAGTACTGATGAGTACTGTAGACGGCTTGCAATCGTGAGTACGGCAAGTACAAAACGTACCTCAACTGCATGGTCAAGAAGACCAAAAAGAAGAAGTCTAGGGGGTCACATACATAAGTTGTTGTCGTCCAGCATATAACTTAATATACTGGTTCTGCCTTTGGTGGGAGGAAGCTATCCCATGATTCATTCTCGCAAACAGCCCGTGTGTGGAGTACGTGAAAGCAACCCCAGGACTCAGGATTGCCCTTCTAACAAGCGAAGGCAAACCGTGCGAGCCAAATTAGACTTTGTGGGTTCTGCCCGAGCGAACGTAGCGAGCCTTTAGGATCGGAGGACTCCACGGAGCGCGTAGCAGGGTGATAGTTAAATCAAGTCTTATTCATCGACCCTAACGTACTCATACGATTTCAACAGGGTTCTACTAAGTATTCAATTACCTAATTTAATTCATTCGCACAAAAGAACGTAAACTGTCATGAACCAGCTGCGTTGCTAAATTGCTATTGGTATAACGCTACACGTGATTGCAACTTGTAATCACGTGTTGCGTTATATTAATTAGGCAGTGTTGGTCGGTTTGTGCTGTTCAAACGTACGTTTTTTTTTTTATCATCCTTGAGATATCCCGCATGTTCTCTGAGATTGTTGTTCTTCACGTGCGGAATAATGGAAATCAACCTGCGCTATTATTGTACACGGCGGCTTGACCGGGATTCCAGGGCTGGCCGCCCGCTAGCCAACCAAAAAATATTGTTTGCATGTAACTCACATGTACTCCAGCTGAAAGCTTTACAAGGCGCACAGTATTGAGCACACAACGACGGGACCGGCTGCAGCTACCGACCTCCAGACTCAGAAATCGCTATACCACAAGAGATGCTGCGTGTGCTGTCCGTGCTCCGCGAGCAGAGCGAAGAGACCATCCCCATTTTGACGCGACCAAAGCGGCAGGGGCCCGACAAGCTGTTGAACCGGGGGAACCTTTGCCTACAGCATCTCGGCTGGATTGAACGACCAAAACATGTTTGCTATTGACGCCAAGCTGCGTGTTCCAGTTATGCTAATGCACATGCGCAGCACGCCGCAGACGACTGCTTGGCTCAACGAGTTCGACGACGTGGTCGCTTAAGTGGGGAAGTGTTGACGAAGCGGGTGGCCGCCGCGGAGGCAGCGGGGATCTTCCGCTGGAATATCATTGTGGACCCGGGCATTGGCTTTGCCAAAGCGCGCGTTTTAGCCATGCATAACAAGCCCAATACTACCGCACCGGCTGAATCGGGGGCGGGCCGAAAACCCGCGCTCGTACGCTCGACGAGCTCTTCGCCAGGGGCGGAATCCAGATAACCACTACACGCTCTCGCTCTTGGACTCGCTAGGCGGCCGAGAACACTTCCGTCACTTCGGATAGCCGATCTCAGCGGTGGTCATGATCTAGCCCCACGGGGGCGGTCGCACCTTGAAGAGACGCCGCGTGCCGCTTGTTTAGGACCTCGAAAATTCCAGGCTGTATTTATCTTTGCTTTGTTGGGCTCAAAGGCCCTTCCCTGTGGTTCCTATACTAATATCTAATGAAAATGGGCTGTTACTGCCTCTCCAATACTAAAACCAAGTCTAATCGCTCGTCGACTCATGGCTCGACGACCCTTCAGATCTTTGGGATCTTGTGTCAGCGAAACTCCTCCAGTCGGTGTCTGGTGTACACACTTGGTCCTTTTGCATCGGCGCCCCGTAAAAGGCGAGAGCCGCCGTCCATCCTTTGGTGGAGGGCACGGGTCAAGGAGAGAAGAAGAAGGAGGAGAAGAAGCGACAAGAGGGTCGGCGAGAGAAGGGGAGCGTGCTGTGTGCTCGTGGCACGGCTCCTGGGACGACTTGGCAGGTGTCTGGGTAACCGCTACACCGCTGTAAACGGACTGGGCGATCTTCGGATCACCCAACAAGCCTGCGCTCCCGTTAGTGTAGGTGTTGTTGGTGTGGGAGTGGGAAGCTAACGAGTTTTGGCACGTCTGCTACACCACAATTGGTGCCGCGACCCGGGAACAGGGTGTTTGTGACACTTAGGTACCTTTCAAGTCAACGAGCAAGCAAGTGAAGATGGTCAAGACACCGACAAGTGCGCGAAGCGGAATTCCGGCGACGGCCGGAGGGAGGTCAACCGCGCGGCCGAGAAGCGCGGATGCGGCGACGAAGGCGACGGCCAGTACGCCGCGGTCTGTGAAGTTCGACCGGGTCGGCGATCGTGATCATGGAAGTAGGGTTGACAATGATGGAAGTGAAGATGAAGTGGAGATGAAGGGTCCAGCGCCGATGCTGGAGAATGAGGACGTCGACGAGCTAACGGTTGTCGTCGGGAAGTCGGGTGCTCCGCGCCCGATCGCTCACCGACTTGATGCAGAACTCGGCGAAGTTACTCCAGCCAAGGTCCTGGCGCCCGACGAGCGGCCGATCACAGGAAGTCGGCCGCCGGTGAACGGAGATACTCCGAATGCGTACAAGATACTGGGACAAGTTGGCCGTTCGATGGTCGCTACAAGCGCGTGGGTGATGATGTTCGCGCCGAAGGAAGTCGGCGGTGCCAAGTGGGTGACGCTCGAGAGAGAGCTGGCGTCCCGGATCGTCAGCTCCAGCCTGTTCCAGCTCAGCGAGCAGACCAAGCGTCTGCTGGTGGCGATGGGCTTCGAGTCTACCAGCGTCCCGTCGAAGGTGGCTCTGGAAGTCTGGGAGCTCGCCGAGGTAAGCACCGAGCTGACCAAGCGGAAGCGCAAGCTGAAGGACTCGTTCGGTGTGCGCGGGACGACGACGGTGCGGAAGCTGGACGACGTTGACCCGAGTCTGGTTCCGCTGCCGACGACGCCGTGGAAGGCCTCCTCAGGCTACCAGATGCAGACGCCGGACACCAAGCAGGTCTTCTGCAAGACGCCTGAGTCGCCGTACTTCGCGGACTCACACATGGTGACGCCGAAGAAGAATAGCCAAGGTCGGCGATTCAACCCACCTGCGCTTGCGGGTGACGACGATGACGATGACACGGGTTACGACTTCGCTGACCCGTGTGAAGACCTGACGGTGCAGATTCGACGATCGTACCAGCGCGAGGACGAAGACGGAGCTCAGCGAGTCAAGCTGACGCACCACATCTCGCTGAACACGTTGACGAGGTTCTACGGGACCCGAAACCGCAGTGAGCGATCGCTGCGGTGACTCAAGAAGTTTATCTACGAGATAGAGGGAACCAACACCCCGCAAGACCGCTGGTGCGAGCCGTTACAACTCCTCATGGAGTGTGGAGCCAGCAACTGGGTTCGCCAGCTCCCGAAGAAGACGCGCAACAAGTGGTCCCTACTGTGCGAGGCGTTCATGGCGTACTACTGCTCGCAGCACGACCAATCCGACGAAGACCGATACTACACCGCAACGCGGGACGAAGGGGAGCATATCTGCGACTACCTGCTGCGCCTGAATGGGTACGCTTGCTCGGCGAAGATCGCCTATGAAGCGGGCGGTACCGCCGGCGCGAGGCATGTCAAGCGCTTCCTCGATACGTGTGAAGATGATGCGCTGGTCCGACAGCTGATCCCAATATCGCCAAGGTGGAGGCCGTGATCAACGACACGATGGCTGCTGACCGGCGCCGCAAGGACAAGGGCAGTACGCGCAAGCCAACGCGCGACGGAGCTCGGCGAACCGATAACGCTAGACGTGACGACCGCCGGACCGACCGCGATGATCGCCGAGGTGACAGTCGCAGCCGGCGTGAAGATCGCTACAGTCGCCAAGTCACTGTCGCAGGTGCGTCGGTCGACGAGCTCTATGACGCCTGGCAAGACCGCATGTCTATCACGTCCCGTCGCCGCACTGACCGAGCCGGGTCAGATGACGACTCGGAGGGGAGTAATCATTTCGACCGCTCATACAACTCCGAGTATGAATCAGATCATGATTACATGGACGTGGCTGAGACGGGACGGAGTGTCGCAACTCAGCGATCAGACGGCCAAGGTCGCGCGAACGTGGTGGGCGACGGGCGTAGAGACGAAGGCCGCCGAAGCCGATGGAACGACCAAGAACGCCGAGGTCGCCCCGAGTATGGCCCATGCGCTGCCTGCGGTGACCCGCGTCACTCGGTGCACCGGTGCTTCCGGCGGTGCAAGTTCTGCACGCAGGTGCATGGCGCCGGCCAGTGCGAGCACCACAAGCTCTACGAGGAAGCGGTGAAGTTCCTAAAGTCGAAGCACGACAAGGACTCCCTTCCGTCCGAGCTCCAAGGCATATTCTCCAGCAATTTAAACGAGCGCGCCCGCCAACTATAACTGGGTTGGGCATGACGGGCGGCCACAGTTGTCTGAGCCGGCGATGAGGCGAACTTTGTGTACGCCTTTGTTCGGCTGAGCAAATGGCTGGGAAACGACAATGCGACGGACATGGAGTTGAAAAACGACGGAAAATTGAACACGGTCGACGAGTCAACCATACTGGAATCAAGTCAGGAGGTCGGCGAATCTACCGGGATTATCACAAGTGCGGCGCGGCATGAGACGAGGCTGAGTCCGCGAGTCGAGATGGTGAAGTTACTCGCGGGGAAGCGACAGGGATGGTGGTCGCAGAAACAATTCGATCGGCGAAAGAGGATGCGCGCACTTGTGATGGGAGCAGTGAACGACAGAAGAACGAAGATTTTGCTAGACACGGGCACGAATGTGAGCGCGGTCAGCGAATCTTTCGCTAAGAAGATACGGCTAAGACGCAGAGTGAACATGGACCTGCAGCTGGATATACAAGGGATTGTGGCGAAGCGGCTCCGCGAAATTTGCAGATCGCGGGGGTCCTCTTGCACACGGTGCCCGAACTGCCGACTAACGGAGGGGGTACTCCGATCTTCCGTGAAGTTGCTGATCCTCACCTTGTGTACCCGTCGGTGGGCTGGATCGCTCTTCGGGTGATCTCAGAAGACGCGCTTGGGGTTGAGTCTTGGATTGTCTGGCGGACAGCGGGAACTTGTGGTAGCAGCGCGGATATGCTTCACGCTGCGCCGGAGTAGTTGTGGCGGTTACGATCTGGGGGTTGCCTGGATTGTTACGCGCCAGCCAGATGTGATCTTGGTCTGGGGTTGTCTTGTGGTCGGTGTGTGACCTTCCTTTGCCTTTTCCTTGCTTGCCGCTTCCTCTAGCGGTGGGTCGTAATGAGGGTTGACGGACGCTGGGTCAAGCTATCCTGGCGTCCGGGGTTCCTTGATCTTGAGGCTTGAGTCGGCTTGCGTTGCGTCGGGTGGGCCAAAGTATATCCCGTGCCCGGTAGTGCGAAGGCGAAGACCACTTGATCAGTAGAAGGTGAAATCAACTCTGTTTAAATGTTAGCTTTGCCTAAGTCCTTGTTTATCGTTCTCCTGCTCTTCCCGCGGTAGCGCACGTGCCCTCTGGCTCCCTCATGGTCCTGGAGCGTGCACTCTGGCTCCCTTGAACACCGGTGGTGCCGCTGGCTCCCTGTGCGGTGTCTGCGTAACCCATGGGACCAAGATTATCACTCCCCTCCTCCAAGATCACGTCATCCTCGCCAAGATCGATATCGTCGACTTGGATCGAATATACCGGGGATTGGCTCGCCAGCATCTCTGAAGAAGCTATTCCACTTCAAGTCGCTCACTTGACCTTCATGCTCGCTGAAAGCGATCCAAACTACGCCGGGCGCACGTCGTCGATCTAGTTCCACGGAGTCAAGATCGGCCACCTTGTTGATCTTGGATTGTCGATGCTGTCTGCAATAAATTTCTTCATCCACTACACCACAGCCGTCCCCTGCACGAGTGAAAGCTGCACACTCTCCAATCTCTCGCGGCAGGACGAAGACGACTGATCGGCGGAGTATAAACTGAACGGCAGGTTTTCACTTGATTTAATTATCGGCGCCCACCCAGCAACCATGGTGGACATGGGCGGCGGCGAGCCACCCGACCCTGGCGACAGGGCTCCCACGGGGAGCCGGCACGTCCTGGCAAAGAAACGAAGCCTTCAGGCCTCGGCTTAACGCCGGACGAACTCGTACCTGGCCAACTGGAGCGGATGGGCGAGACGATGGGAGAGACGGAGGCTCCGGCGCGCGACGACACGTCCTCACCAGCACCCCAGGCTTCAGGCGCAGCTTCCGGGTCCGGCAGCGCGTGGGATGGAAATAACACCGCTGTTCTTGGCTCGGCGGCAAGATTAACGGTGGGACAAGCGCGGTCTTCGAAGGTGGTCCAAGGTGTGTGGAACCCACTGCTGCAAAAGCGATTGGTGGCCACAATGATGCGCGACTGGGCTTCACTTACGCCTAAGGAAATGGAGGACGGTGAGCAGCGACTCTACGACACGGCACTGGCGCAGGTGGAGATCATGCGTGATGGAAGTCAGAGGCCAATGACACCTACGGAAGAACAAGCTATGCTTGCGTACATCCGCGGTGAGTTAGAACTCCCGCACCCGCCCAATTTTATCAAGGCCACTATGTCCCCAATGCATCGTGCCATGCTGGAGGATATTCACGAAGCGCACTTTAATGTGACCCTGACGGCGAACCTCCCGCCTTTTGTGAACCTCAAGCATAACGCGAATATCCCGCACGTGGAGCTCTTTAAAGAGCTGTATAATTCGAACACGGATGGTAGAGTTGGTCAAGATTTGATGCGGTGTCTGCAACGAGACGTAAAACGATTCACGTACGACGGCGCACATACCTTGCGTTTCGTTTTCTACTCTAGGCGAGTGGCAGCACTGTGGGTCCGTCAGTCACTCCGATTTCAACGAGCAGTTATCACACTGTATGATACAAGTCGCCGTCCGGAGGACGTCTCCAGTGGAAGTTATTCCGCTGCTCAGGTTGACCAGATGTACGCGCTACATGTTTATGGTGGAGGCACTCTGGGGCTATCGGCTATCGCGCGGACACTCTCGCACGTTGCCGATGTGGAGGTTCTCGATGTGGAGTTCCCGCGCTCCACTCGTACCGAGATTTACGACAATCGATACCACATCGTTCGATTCGCCCAGGAAGCGTGTCCTCCGGCATTGGATGGAGTAACCAGGGTCGTTGTGCTAGGTGTGACACTGATATTGCACCACTTTCAGACCAATTTACGACTGCCATGCTCCCGTTGTTTTAGCCCCCGCCATGGCACGCAGCGCTGCAAGGCCAATGTGGCGTCGATTGGCGAACTGAGAGCGCGGGGGCCGACGGATCGACGGAGCGGTGCCCAAATTCGTCCCTCCGGCAATCGGAGCTTACATGGTTAATGACGTGGCAGAATTGGTAGCCATTCTCAAGTCCCAGGAAGAAGCACTGCGTCCGCAAGCAGCTACGGTTTTCGCTAGTCAGCCCGCTTCAATCCCTGCAGTCACTACCAGTGACCGCACCATCGGAGAGGAGGTTGCAACTCTCGCTTCGCCCGGCTCACCAGTCGCGGCGTCATCAGTCGCGGCGCAACCACAATTAACGGATGGGTACTCGGTAAAACTGTCAGAGCGCGCGAAAAAGGCTGCACGCAAACAACGTTCAAACCCAAGCACCGCGCTTAATCAGCCGGCGGAGGTACCAACATCCCAGCGCGAGACTGCTGTGAGCCAGAAGATGTCAAAGGAGGCGCCCCCTCGCTTTTCGACTGCTAAGCCGACACGACGTGGGAAGGCCAAACAACAAAACAGCTTTGATGCCTTCCAACGTGCCGAAGCTCTAGGCCAGTATAGCGTACTTGCGGATGAAGAAGATGATGAAGAGGATGATCATGATGATGCAGTTGAAGTTGCGGATACTGAGGACATCGAAATGGCGGAAGTGGATACTGCAGCCGGCAAACTGCAGGCTCAAGAGGTCATGGGCACGGACATTGACATGGTGGAGGTGCACGAGGAGATAGACGCAGCCGAACAGCAGCCTTTCCGAGCAGAGGTCATGCCTCCGCCGGCGGAGCTCACAGATGATGGGTTACAGCCTCTTCCGGAGGCACGGAATACCCAGTCAGGTATGATTCAAACTTCTATGGCCGCGTACGTTTGTGGTTCAATGGCGATCACCAAGGCTGATAACGTTGCCGACAATGCTATCACTCCTGAAGACATTGTGCCTGCGACGCCGGATTCACAGGAAGAATTCACGATGGGCCGATCGCATATGGGGATCGCAGAAGGTGACTCCGATCTCCCGATCCCTGCTGCGCGATGGCTGGCCAGCTTTGCGGGGACCGAGGTTTCTGTGGCCGCAAACGGGCAATGTGCGTTCTTAGCACTGTATGCTACAATCTCCAACCACTCTTCGGCGAGCTTGCCAAACTCTGCCGCCAACATGAAGCAGGCGAGTATTGTGAAGCGTGGGGTCTACTCACTCATGATGGCAAATCTGCGATATGACGTGGAATTAGGCCTGCTGGATCCGGTTGCCGAATACCATCGTTTGTATCCAAGACAGCCCGTGCACGATTCGGTGCACGCCGCCACTGCCGCTCTTTTCGCGCATTATGCCCAAGAACGGTCCCGTAGTACTGCAGCTTCAGTCCCTCAAAGTTTCTGGGCTGGTCCGCACGAGCTTCGTGCAATGTCCCAATACTTAAGAGAGCCGCTAATTGTGCTGACTGCTGACAAATCTGGTGATGCCCACCTGCAGCGCTACATGTACAAGGAGTTCCGGTTGCGCAATGGAGACGACCACGAAACTGGCATTTATGAAGCGCTCTCGGACCGACAGGCACGTGACTACTTATATGAATGCTGGAGCCTTCATGTGCTCCCTCATTTCTTGGTGCTTCGCAGGCATGAGGGTCATTTCTACGGTGTCGCCCATGGGGAGCTTTTCGTTAAATGGCGTGCGGAGGGGGACCCACAGTACGCAGAGGAAGTGTCGGACACGTATCCATGGAAGCCAACAATCAATCAGCTTCTGCCCGGCGAAGATGTTGATCTTTCCTCGCTGAACAAGCTAGCCAATCTCGAGAGTGTCAACTCCATTCTCATCAAGCGGATTACAGCTCGTGACAGACTGGACGTAGTGCATGCACGGGTGGGTCTTCCAATTCTGGAGGCAGAAGGATATGATGACGACGAGGAATTAGACGAGTTCATTGTCCAGGAAGAACGCCTTCTTCAAGAGGCCTATGGCATTGACGAGTATGTTAGCGGATCCCAAGAGTCTACTGATAGCGCTCTCAGCCATGCGGCACCTACGCGTTACCCAGCGGCAGCACGGGGAGAGATCGCAGCAAATTCTTACTTTCGCATTCTACGGGCTGCAAACGAGGACAGCGTGCAAGAAGAGGATAGACCTCACCTGGAACTTGTGCGTGCTGCCAATGGAGAAGCTTTCGCCCGCTGGTGTTCCCTCTATCGCAAAACCCTCCATATCCCAGAAGTGGGGCGACGAAGCAAACCATACAATATGGCGGCCTGGCTGCTGGAACATCCTAGCGCACTTCGGCATTTGTTCGCGTTTTTACCATATCCTGAGGTTGAAATCAAACAGTGGCCGCTAAAGGATCTGGTTGCTTGGGGATCCCATGAACTCTTCACCGAGCAAGTGGCCGCCATTCAGCGTGTTTTGCACGACAACGAGGTCGCACAGTCGACCCGTGACTTCTGTGTGAGCTGGCACGACTCGATTAACAAAGGCCCTCCGATGACGCAACGTACTCTGGCGGCAGACACGACAAGATGGAGTCGATTGAGCCAAATGATTGGTAAGGAGTATTGTCGCGACAATGGGACGGAGCTGGGGCCGGAAGGGTGGGCCATTTTACACGTCCTTCCTTATGTGATCAGTACGTGGTCTACTACCCCCATGGGGCGTGCACCTCACGGCTCCCGAGGTGTCTGGTACCATGAATTTGCTTTTCTCAGACAATTAAGTCACGGTATCGTGGATCTCAGCGACTGGAGTGCGGCAGGGCTCACTCCTTCTGGGCAAACGTGGACGGATCAGTGCAGATATAATAGCACTGACCTGTCCACTCCGCGTAACTAAGGGCTCCATGAGCCCTACCCAGTCTGCGATGCAGTCGTCAGCATCACAGACTAATGGACGCGCTACGGCGCGCCTGACGACGCCTGTTCGGAGTATGGCAACCAGGCAGCCTACGCTATTCGACTCATATGCCCCGTAAACGCAGGCGGACCGACAACGTACTCTCCGGAAAGAATTTGATCGGCTTCGGCGGACGCGCGCCAAAAGCCGGAAGCAGCGTGAGCGTGTGGTTGCATTGGCAGGGCACGGAATGGAAAAGTTGCACAGGGATGACGTTACGTACGGAGTGATGACCCAAAATGTTCGGGGTTTCGGAGCCACAGCGGAGCGTCATGCTGCATGGCTTAGCATGCTCTGGGAAAATAGTCTGCATGGACGGCGCGACATGGTCTTCGTTCAAGAAACGCATGTGGATGCAAATGGTATTGACAAGGCAATTCGAGAGCACGCCCAACGGTGGGGCTACCGAACGGGGCCCGACTGTCCTCAACTGTCCTTTTGGGGAGCGGCTGATGGCGGCTGTGGAGGGACTGGCATCCTACTCAACCCACACGGAGCGCTGTCCGACCCTAAACCGCTGTGGAAATCGAAATGGGGAGCCCGACTGGTCGCCATCACTGCTTCTCTCGGCGGACAGCATTTCGCATTTGTCAATGTGTATGCACCAGTTGATCGCACTGCCCGGGAAAGATTTTTCGAAGATCTGTTATTGCTGCCTCTACCTGTGGATATACCTTTGCTTCTCGGCGGAGATTTTAACTGCACCTTGAATTCGGCACTGGATCGGTCATTTGCGCAGCCTCACGGTGTCCATGACTCACCAGCTTTGCGTAACCTGCTCAAGCGCTGGGGCCTAGCGGACTGCCTCCGTAGTGTAATGCCAGTGCAACACGAGCCCGAGCGAGTTGAAGTGTTCCGCCGTACATATCATACGTACACATATACAGTGGACGGTCAACCAACCACCAGCAGGCTTGACCGCTGGTATGGCACGGACACGACGCAGAAATGGGTGGCGATGGCGGAGGTGATAACCGCCCCTCTGAGTGATCACGACGGCGTTTTACTTCACCTCCGGTCACCAACAAACCCGGTTCGAGTGAGGAAGCCTCCACGGGTCTACCCGGTCCCTGTGGATGCACGAACGATGGTGAATGCGTCGATTGAGGGGTATTTGGATGCGTTCAGTGACTGGCTGGATGAGGATAACCCCACTGCGACTGAGACGGCCAATGCCTGGTATTTACTCAAGCGCAACGTTGCTTTTGGTTGTAAGCAGAGCAAACGGACGGCACGGCGACGTTTCGTTAACACATTCCGCCAAAAACGTAAACGTCTTTATCGCCAACTTGATGCAGCACGCCGTGCGGGCTCTGCCTGCCTGGATCCTCTTGATGATATCACGGCACGTCTGGACGGGATGTCGCTGGAGCCGGATAGCTCTGGTACAAGGGTTACGCGACTTCGGCGCAAAATTGCAGAGATGGAGACCGAGCGGGCGTCTATGAAGACTCTGCGCCGTTTCCGCGAGTACACTTGGCACGAAGGGAAATCTACGCGATCTCTTTTCCACCGCGTTTCCACGAAGTATGCCGATAATACGATCCCGACCCTGGTGGGCTCCGCTGACCACCCTAAGCGTCAGCTACATGAAAAGGCAGACATGTTTGCGGACGCATGGACGCCAATTTTTTGCAAAGCACCACCTCCGGAGCAGGCCATACGGGACTTGCTCTCGTCCCTTGAGCGTCCGGTGCCTACGGAAGCAATGGAGGATCTCGTGCGACCCATAACTGAGGAAGAAGTGGCCGCAGCGATTCAGGCATGCAAGCCTGGCAAGGCTTGTGGCCTGGATGGGCTTGGAAATGATTGGTACCGTGATCATGCTGGGCGACTTGTGCCGTTGCTGACAAGGCTATACAACCAGTGGTATGAGAGCGGAGTTTTCCCCGCCTCCTTCCTCGAGGCAAACATCTTTTGTCTGAAGAAGACCGGCGACCTGTCCAATCCGCTGAACTACCGCCCTCTCGCACTGCTAAATTCCGACTACAAAGTTTTTACCAGGATATTAGCTACCAGAACAAGCGGCACGCTGGACGTCATTATCCACCCCAATCAGGCAGGTTTTGTTCCCGGTCGGCAACTCCATGACACGATTGATCTTTATTCAGCAGCGAAGATGACGGCGGAGACGGATCCAGACCAACAAGAGGCTCTCGCCATCCTGCTTGACTTCGAAAAAGCCTATGACTCCCTAGCTCGGCTATTTCTAATGCTGGTTTTGGCTTGGCTCGGCTATCCTGCACAGTACATTCAGGCGCTGGATTTCCTTCACAGCGGGACGACTGTGCAATTTCTCGTGAATGGACTTCGCTCAAGAATTGTGGAGGTAACGAGCGGCATTAGACAAGGGTGCCCACTTGCTCCACTTCTATTCATCCTGGCGCTAGACCCACTGTATCGGCTTATTGAAGCTGTGGCCGAAATCACTGGGGTAAAGCTCTCCACCGCCTGCCGATATGTCCTTTTGAAAGTTGCGGGCTACGCTGACGTTACGGGCGTCTTTGTCGGCTCCGCGGCGGAGGTGCCCCGGTTGCTGGCTCTTACTTCACGGTTCGGCTTTGCCAGCGGTCTCCACGTCAATGCCAAGAAGACTGTGGTCGTCGCTCTCCACCCTCTCGGTGTGTCGGCCATCTTACCCCCACCATTAGTCGTTCAAGGGCTCCATGAGTATAGCCGATATTTGGGCGCTCAAGTTGGCGGGAGGGAAACTGTCAATTTTACCTGGACCAAGGCTGTGAGTCAGTTAACGTTTCGGCTCCGACTGGCTTCCGTGAATTCGCTGACACCGGATCAGCGCTCGTCTATTGCCGCTGCTGTTATTATCCCAAAGTTGCTACACATTGCACGTCATGCCTGGCCCGATCTTGTCTGGGTGGGTGAACTACAAATTCGCATTCGAAACTTTGTTTGGCATGGACGGTTTGTCTCTTCTGGAATCACCAGCACCCAATGGATCAACCAGGACGTGGCGGCGCTTCCTCGAGCAGCAGGTGGGTTAGCTATTCCGGACCTGAAGGCTGAACTATTGGCATTTGCAGCCACGGAGGCCACGCGGTGGGCGCTCACCAGCAACTCCACCATGAAGATAGTTGGGGATATTCTTTTCGCGGGTGCGGCTGGAGCTTGCGCCTCACCGGTGTACCTCACCCTTGGCCATCGCGATCAAGGTATTAGCAATTTGCATTTCCCCGCTACGCTCTGGCACGCTGGCAAGCTTATGCTTCAAATTGCTGGATCTGACCCATTGGAATTGCCGCCCCAACGATTGGTCGCCACTGTATTCACACACATCCGGCTCACACTCCCGTTATGTCGGGCAGAGTGGAACACCGGATCATGTGTGATTAACACGGTCTCTCTAAAGGCGCAATCACCACCGAGTTAAGCGAGTGGTGTCGCGCTACACGGGGTAAAGTGTGCTTGGAATGGCTCCCTCATCTGGAAATCAGACATCTGCAGCTGTACGATGAGCAAGGTGATCGCGTTCGGGCACAGGCGATAATGCCCTGCTTGCGCCCGCATCGACTGTGCTAGGAGATGTCCTGGACTGGCGCCACATCGCTCCAGACCACATTGGATTCCAAGCACTCTACGGCGGGGTCCCCGTTGCCAAAATTTCATCGGCGCGGGCACAGCAACTCACGACACTTATTTGCCTCCTCATCTGCAACTTCCCGGACATCCTGTATGAAAGTGCGAGTACCAAGGATTTGCGTCTCCAAGCTACGAGGTCCGAGCATCCGTATCTTCTCATGGCTCCTAGCGTGGACGCACCTACCTTTGCGACTCTGATCACTGTGGGCAGCGACAGGACTCGTCTTCTCTCGGCCTGCTCGTTGCCGACCCTACTCACCGATTTTCACCGCACCACCCAATCGACTTCTCTTGTCACCAGCATCCATCCCCACCCGACTATCTGTCGGCTTGGCTGTCTTTGGGTTGGTGAAAGACGGTGGAAGCGGGATCGTCAGCATTACAAGGCCGTTGCAGCGTCGTCGTCGCGGAAAAGGGACCTTCAGTGCATTGTTGATCGTTCTACTGCATGGTACACCGAAGACCCTAATTTTTATCGGGCTTTGGAAACCATGCACTGGATCAATCTTCGACGAGTTGTCGGACTCAATGCGTGGGGAGAACGACTACTTTACCGGATCAAATCACGAAGTCTGAACTTATTCGATTATGGGGCCAATCGACTTGGATGTCCACACGTGGCCTGTGATGTCTACCCTGCTACGTTGTCTCATGTGTTCTGGGGATGTAACGCAGCGATAAAGCTATGGAAGATCTTCTTAGTGAGCTGGCAGGCATTGGGGCATGACGCCTGTGTGCAACAACCAGCATCCTGCCTTACCTTCACTCTGGCAGTGATCCCAGTTGGAATTTTTCAGCGGTTAGACGAAGATTTATCCTTTCATCAGCATTCGAGTCGCAACGAGATCGCCCGCTACATTCCTGATATGGTAGGGAAGTGCTGGCGACTGGGGGTGGCCACTGTATTGCAAGTGATCTGGAGATGGCGCAACGAATACCTGGAGCACGATCCCCAGGTGCATGAAAGGCGATTCAAAGCAATTCTGCAAGTGAGACTGCGTCAAGCTTATCGGACGGTTGGGGAATTTGCCCGCGAACAGGGCGGACCCACACCGGCCAAACAAGCGGCTCGGCTGGTGACCAACGCGCTGTCCGCCAACCATGCTCCTACACCTGTCGCCGTCATTCCGGCCACCACGCAGTACGTACTCTTCTTTGATGGTGGTTCACGCGGAAACCCCGGTCCGGGCGGTAGTGACTCTGTCATTATTCAAGCGGTAAAGGGAGCTGCATCCGAAACCCCTGTATGGTTAGCAAGTATGGCGTACGGGGATAAGCGCACGACGAACAATCTGGCGGAATATCGAGGACTACTACATGGACTGAAGCATGCCCACCGGGCTGGCCTACGACCTCTTCATGTCGTGGGCGATAGTCAGATGATAATCCGACAACTGGAGAGAAGACAGCCTCCTCATGCTCCTCATTTGGCAAGAATTTACTGGCACTGCAGGTCACTGGCCGACAGCTGCGGCGTTCGAACATGGACCCACCATTATCGAGCTGTCAACAAAACTGCTGACGCGCTTGCGAATCTGGCGATGGATACGCGGATCAGTCGCCAGGTGGGCAGCGTAGATACCGGGCTGCCGTCAGGATGCTGGGATGCAGCTTTGGCACATGCGGCTCACGACCTCACGGAATGGCAAATGGGGGTTCCCGGTTTGGATCGAACTCGCAACGGGACTGGTCATCCTTAAGATGAAGCGACGGCAAAACACGGCTGGCAACGTGAATGGGTGCCTGCTGCGGATATTAGTGATCGTTAGGTTTCCTAAATGAACACAATATACCTCACCTGAAAAATGAAAATGAAAATGAGTGAAAGCTGCACAAGGGCATTCGCTCGGTGCACCAGTCGCCATGTTCTGCTGCTGTCTCGTCACCACCGCTCGTCCCCATTGGCTTCTTCCCAACATCGGCATGTCCTGGGGCCAGCCAAGATCGCACAGGCAAAGATTGCTGAGATAAGATGAACATTGCCGATTACACTCTTTTCACCTCAGTGGCATCTCCTCCATATCAAAATTGTGCCTTCGTGAGGTAGACCACGCTGTCAATCTAGACACCAAGTGCCTCAAGATCGACAGATGCACACATGCATATACACCGCCATTCCGCCTAATCCGCGGCCATCCCGCAGACCCGTCAACTCGTTTGCTCGTACGACGACCAACTCACCGCAAGATCTTGCCGCACTACTGCTCCTCGTGCGACTGCATAATTCCGAAGCGATTTCGATGCACTCGCTCGCGCAAGTAGTCATGCAACAGCGCTCCACAGTTCAGGTCAGCCTCGTCGACCCACGATGGCTCGTCGTATCCTTTCCAGTACACCAAGAACTCCCGTAGCACCCATCCATACCGAGTACGCCGTCCAGATCGCATATCGGCAATACGCTCCACTTCATACTCACCATCGTCGAGATTCGCCTCCCAACTGTCTTCAGGTAGCAGCGCCTCATCAAAATCGAAGCGATCTTGGTCCTGAGTCACGAGGGTGAGGCGCGGTCGGTCTGGGAAGACGCGCACAGGCTTCAGCTTAGAAATGTGTACCACTGGGAACAGTCGATATTCGGTTCCGGCGATCTCGAGACGCACGGCGTAGGTGTCGATGACTTCAGCCACCCGGAATGGGCCATGCCACATGTGCGCAAGTTTGCGCGCATAGCCCTCCTTAACACGGTCGAGATACAGCCTCACCTGCATTCCAACCTCGATCTCGTGTGGGCGCACGGTTTCGTTATGCTGGTCAGCTCGATCTCGAATGGCCTCTCGTAGCCGCTCATTGACTTGCTGCGGGGCCTGCTGATACTGCTTCTGGACATGGTAACGCCACCTACGAGGCTGTCGATCCTGCCTCCGAGTTGATCCAAGCGGTACCATCGCTTCCAACGTAGATCGAGGGTCCCAGCCGTGAACTAAATAGAAAGCTGTATCTCCACGAATCCGATCTTGGGCCGTGTTGAGCGCAAACGTGAGGCGCTCCGCGTACTCGTCCCAATCTCGCTGGTCGATGTCTTCGACGTACATCTCCAGGGCGCGAGTGAGCGTCTGCACCATCCTCTCGGCTGTACCATTGGCTTGAGGCCGATACGCCATAGTTGCCCTTTGCCTCTGACCGATAATCTTGTTGAACGATCTGAAGAAGTCCGACATGAATCCAGGTTCGCGGCCGTGTCGTATCGCTTCGCTGGCACCAAATCTGCGGAACACGCACTCCTCGTAGTTTTCAGCGATCGTTTGAGCTGTCCGCGACGAACTGGCCCTCGCAATTACGAACCCAGTGAAGAGATCGATCCAGATCAATAATTCCGTGTTCCCCTTGTACGACTTGGGCAGTGACGGGATATGGTCCATGGCAATGATCTGGAACGGGTAAGTGGCCTGCAGGTTACCAGGAGACTCTCCTTGTGTAGTCGACCTTCCTTTGCCCATCTCACAGTCGATACACTGACCCACATAACGTTGCACACTCTGGTAGAGGCCTCTCCAGTGGAAATGAGCACGGATCCTCTGATAGGTTCTCCCGATGCCCTGGTAGCCACCTTCGAGACTAGCGTGGTAATGGTACAGGAAGTCCTGTTGCAGGGTCTCCGGGACCACCAACCGCATCACGAGATCACGATCCTCATTCGAGCGCTTCGACGGCGGACAATAGAACCGCAGACTCGCCTCGTCGATCTCGTAATCTTCTGCGAGTTTGGCACACATCTTTGCTTCTGCGGAGGTCAGGTCCTGCACGTCCCCAAGTAGGTACTTTTTGAGATCGACAATCCACTTCTCTTCGTTCTGCGCACGGCAGATGCGCTCAGCCCTTATTTGCTGCACAATCGACTCCTGCAACACTTCTGGGGCTGCCCTCCGTCTGGATCTCGTAACCGCCGCGATCTTGACCACAGTCGCATCGGGTCGCGGGACTAACACTTCATCTAGTCGATTTAGCGTCCTCAAGTCCTCGCGCTCTCCGTCCGATGTGACAACCGCGCCACCTTCTCGCTGGAGGGCGGCACTTGCCAGTCGATTTGCACTCTGATTCCAATCCAGCTTCATGTGGAGGAACTTGTGGTTGGGCCACTATCGCAACTGCTCCATAGCCTTCTGGCGCAGCAACACCAAACTCGGAGCCTTGCACTCGATCTCGCCGCGCATCTGTCGAATGACCAGGTTGGAGTCTCCACAGATGATCAGGCGGCGTCCCCTGTCCAGGGTGGCCAGGAGATCGAAACAGAGCAACAAACCGTGATACTCCGCTTCGTTCACCGTGAGATCGATCTTGTACTCCGAAGCGGCCGAGATCACTTTCCATTCCGGCAATCCCCACACAATTGCGCTGTATGCACCCCCACTTCGTTTCACACGAGCGGATCCGTCGAAGCTAACCACCAGCAGCTTTTCATCAGCCTCTACCGTGGGTGGCGGCATCGTGATCGTTTGTCGCGGCTGCTTCCTGGGGGAGATCGACGTCAAGATCGCGTCGACCTCTTCGCGTGGCGTTATGCTTGCGGCTAGCACACCCAAGATCTCGTCTTCTCCCTTTGTGCATATCACAATCTCCAGTGTCCATGACGACAGTAGCGCTGCCCAGCGTCCGAGGCGTCCTTGCAGGCCTGATGAGTGCACCAGTCACGCCAACGTTAAGTATCGGCTCAGGACCTTGATCGATCTGGTGACCAGTTGCGTGTAGCAGACATCCAGCATCCTAATCAGCGCCAACACCTCCTTATCGACCATTCCATAGTTGATCTCGTTCGGCTTAAGCGTCCGGCTGGTAAAGGCGACTGGCTGGTGCACCCCATCGTGCTCCTGCATCAATGCTGCAGAGATCGCTCACTTGCTGGCGTACACTATGACCACTGGTTCCCGATCTGGGTCGAAGTGCTGCAGGATCGGCGCCTTCACGATCTTGTCCTTCAACACCGTGAAGGCCGTGATGGCTCGGCCCCACTTGTCACTGTCAGTTTGGTGCTTATCATCTTCGACACCATCTGCGCTGGCCTCGATCTTGGTTTTCCTGGCGATTTCGTAGAAGTCGGCCTCGCGGAGTTCGTACAGCACTGAAGCGTAAATCGCGAAGTCCTCGATGAACCTGCTGTAGTAGTTGAGACTGCCTAAGAACGACTGCATCGATCTCAGGGTGGTCGGGAACGGCAGGTTGGCCAAAGCCGATAAGTCCTTCAGGTGAGCCTCCAAGTAGTCGACCTTCTTCAACCCCCAGAAGCTCTTGGCCGCGCTGATCGACAAGTTCCATTCCTCACAGACATCTAGCAGCTTCTCCACCTTCTCGCACAGCGTATCCCACGAACCAGCCGTAACCAGGATGTCATCGATATAAGATCGACGGCCTAGGACAGAGGTCTTCTGCTCGACGTTTGGTTCTCCGTCCTTGAACAGGTCGATCTGTCCCTGCCGATTTTGGTCATCCGTGATCTTGAGAAAGCCATAGAGTGCGTTGTCAATCAACCGCTGGTAGATCTGAGGTGCGTTCTTCAGTCCAAATGGCATTCTGTTCCACTCATACAGTCCCCAGGGAGTGATGAACGCGGAGATCGCACGAGCTCGATCTGTCATCGTCACCACCCAGAAACCGCTGGCCATGGCCAGCGAGCAATACCAAAGCACCTTGTCGAGATCCTCGAGGAGATCGTTGATAAGCGGCATCGGGTAGACCATCAAACGCGTCAGACTGTTGACCAGACGGTAGTCAATACAGAGTCTGATGTCAATCCCGTTCTTCTTGACGATCACCACGATCGGTGATGCCCAAGGGGATGTTGAGATCTTGATCATCTTGGCCGACAGGAGTTGTAACGGGGTTACACGCACAAGTGGCTACAGCCACTTGTAACTCTAACAGACGCGATGTCTGTTAAAGGTTAGAACACTTCCTCGGCCTTGATGTATGTTACATCAAGTGCCACATTCATTTACGACCACCACGACGGGTGGTCCATAGACATTTAGGATTCCTATTGGTTGAAAGCAGCATCTTTTAACCAATGAGTGACATGCATAGCAAAGGAATTCTGCCAACCAGCCGTTGGCAGATTCCCAACTTAGAATATTACATTTAGAGGAAGCCAGAAACATAAAACAAAAATAACAGTTCTCATTTTAACCCAAAAACATTATTTGGATCGTTTATTTAGATTAATCTATACTCGGAGGCCCGAGTATAATTAACTCTAGTTTAAACTAAGCTACGCTTCCTCATACACGAGCGCACACGTGTAAGCTGTTGCAGTGAGCCAAGGTAGGCCCACTACACCTGGTAGCACTTTGTAGTCCGTCCAACGACCGACTAAGTTGAGTTCGTACGTCACCGCACGAACACGGAGCCGAGAACCTTCCCATGGATACCGAAGTGTCTATGGAAAGCTCCACGACGCCTGCAACCCATGTTGCACGCGCTGACTGTCCCCACCTGTCAGACCCAGAGTGGGAAGCCCTCCAACGACTGTCAACAGTCATTGGTGAGGCGGCTGTAGCTACGATGCTGCGTACGCTAACGCCGACAGAGCAACACGGTGTTGCTCTGGGCTTCATCATGAGGGAGCAGCGAGATGCTGCTGCCAATACCGCGGTGTCGTCGGGGACGACACCTCGCCCACAGTCGCTGAAGCTCAATGTGAGCAACTACGTCGGAAGAGAGGGTGAACTTCTCCTCCGTTGGCTTGTCGAACTCGACACTGCCATCGCGGCTCGACGTATCGTCGACCCGTTGTCGAAGGTCGCGTTCGCCATGTCATGTCTTGGCGGACGTGCAAGGAGCTGGGCGTATGGACGCCGGCTCTCCGACCCTACGTGCTTCAGCACGTACGAAACTTCAAGGAGGAGCTCAGACAGGCGTTTGAGCCCCCGCAGAATGAGTTCCGGTCGAGGGCAGAGTTCCTCGACCTGCAGCAGGGTAAGCATGATGTTCATGCTTACGCCCAGAGAGCGCGGTACTTGGTCTCGAACATCGTGACCAACCCGATCGACGAGGCGACTAAGGTCGTCACGTTCATGAAGGGACTGAGAGATGGGCCTGTGAAGACCTATCTCTTCCGTGAGTACCCGAGTACTCTCGAAGCTGCCATCACGCTTGCGATGCAGGAAGAGTTTAGCCTGCGACAGGCTAAACTGCACGCGCATGTACCGAGGCCGCAACCGCGCCCGGTAGTGAGGACAGGAGGTCCAGAACCGATGGACCTCTCGAGCGCTGCCACTGCTGGCCCCAGCAGCGGCAAGGAAGTAATGTGCGGTGCTACCGATGCGGTAGGATCGGTCACTTTGCTAGAGAGTGCACGGCACCCGTGCACCAGCAAAGGTGGCTATCGCGGCGGTGCTGGGCATCGTCGCAGCCAAACAAAAAACGCTGGACGCCAGTAGGCGCGGGGCGCCCTACTGGTAATGCAGTTCCGCGTGTCAACCTAGGACACGCGACACTGAGGACTGCAGCCCCCAGTGAGGATCATTCTCACTGCAAGAAGCAAGATGACAAGGCTGATCTTGTCATCCTGAAGGTGAAGTCGATGAGAGCAAGCGGCTCTCGTCGTGCGTTGGTAGATTCTGGCGCGTCGAAGAACTTTGTTCGACTGCGAAGTCTATCAATGCTTGACTTCGAGGATTTAAAGATACCTCGAAGTATGTTGGAAGTACGCTTGGCGACAGGTGTCGTCGTGAAGACCGAGAAGCGCATGGTACGCGTGCGCTTCACGTACAAGGGTCGAGTGTTCGTCGAAACCTTTATCGTCCTGGATCTGGACGATAAGTTCGACATGCTATTGGGCATGCCGTGGCTCGCACGGCATGATCCGGTAATCGATTGGGAGAAGCGCACTCTCGTGCGCTTCGGTCGCGACGGTGGAACAGAGAGCGATGGCCCTGTTTCCACCACACACGCACCAGTAGGTGCGCGCGAACCTCTAGTCGAGACAGCGCCTAATGCCGCTGTCCCGGAACGCCCTGGACGCGCACGAGCGCGCGCGCGAGAACAGATAGCGTCGGTGTCGCCGCCGACGGCTAGTGAAGAAAATGTGTTGACTTCGGAAGTCAACACCCGCTTTTCAGCGAATCAAAATAAGTCTTCGGCCTCGAGCGGCGCGGATGGCACAAGCGAGTCACGCGCGTCAGCCGTGGAGGCTGACGCGAACCTGATTGGATCGGTTTTGGCCCGTAATGGGAGCCAAGGTGACGTGACGCCGTCGACTCCGGGAGTCGATGGCTTGGATGAATTCTATTCGTCGGCTCGGGGAGCCGACGCACCCTCCGTAATGGGGTCTCCGCCAATGGAAGGCGTCGAGGTATTGAAGTCGCGTCGGTTCCGGGAACCGACGCTGCGAAAGACACTTCGCGTCGACTCCGGGAGTCGACGCACCCTTTGTAATTGAGGACTCCGCCAATGATAGGCGTCGAGGTGATGATGGCGTGTCGGTTCCGGGAACCGACGCTGCAGGCGGTGCGGACGGTTGCAAACGTCCCGCACCGGAAAACTTGCATGCTGTCGTGCAGCCGGGCTGCACGACGAAGCGCCGCGCGACCAAGCCGGGCTTGAAGTCGCTCGCCGGCGGGAGGTACCCGCCGGCGGAATAAAAGAACAACACCCGTCCACGGCTGGGCCTGGACGAGGGCAAGGATCATGCGGCGCCGGGCTCCGCAAGACAAGAAGACGGCGCATGCGAAGGTCGCTGCGCAAGTCTCGGCCCGGGGCCGAGACGCTACAAGAGATGTCTGCCGGGCAGACGAAGGCTGAGAAGCCGAACGTCGAGACGTTGAACGTCTTGACGCGTACCTGTGCTGGGTTCCGGCACAGGGAGATGACCCTCGCTAATCCTCCGACGCAAGCGTCAGAGTTGACTTCGCTTCCAGTCATGAGCTGGAAGCGCTTCGCGCGTGACTTGCACGATGGACGCATCGAGAAAATATGCATTCTCTCGGACGTCGAGAGAACGAAGAGCGAGAATGAGGAACTGAGGCAGTTCTTCATGGAGAGCACCACTGAGAGTGAAGACACTCTCAGTGCCAAGACGAAGAAGGAACGCTTTGAAGAGCAGAGCTGGGACTCGCTGAAGGCGAGTCCCTACTACGAGATTCTACGGGAGTATGCGGACGTACTTCCGGAAGAGATTCCTGCGGAGCTTCCGCAGGACAAGGGCATCCAGCACGAGATTGATCTCGTGCCGGGCACGGAGTACTGTGTCACGCGGCAGTGGCCACTGCCGCGGGAACAAGTCCAGGCGATCGACGACTTCTTTGAGAGTCGTCGCAAGGCAGGACAAGTGCGGGAATCGAAGTCCCCGCACAGTGCCCCGACGTTCTGTGTCAAGAAGCCACAGGGCGGTTGGCGCATCGTTCATGCGTACAACAAGCTGAACGATGCGACGATACCGGCGCAGACACCGATACCGCGAAAGATGTTATCATCGATTCGATGGCCAGGAGCACTGTCTACAGTGCTCTTGATCTGCGCGATGGGTTCTATCAGATCCTAATGCGTGAGAGCGATATCCCTCTCACGGCTATGAGCACGCCGAGTGGCATGCTCTGGGAGTGGCTAGTGATGCCGCAGGGTCTGAAGAACGCCCCTGCGACCTTCAACAGGTGCGTGACGCACTTGTTGCGCTCGGTGCACGACTTCGCACCGAGCTACTTCGATGACGTGTTCGTCCACAGCCGTGCTGCGGACGGGATGAGCGACGTTGAGATGCACAAGGTGCATCTCCGGAAGCTTCTTGCGCTTTTGCGCAAGCACAAGCTCTATGCGAACCTGAAGAAGTGCATCTTCGGGGCGAGCGAGATACCCGTGCTCGGGTGTCTCGTTGGGAAGAACGGTGTCCGCCCTGACCCTGAAAAGGTCAGAGTGATCAATGAGTGGCCGGCGCCGACGAGTGTCAAGGAACTGCGGCAGTTCCTTGGCTTGGCCACGTACTTGTGCAAGTACGTGAAGGACTACGCGGGCACGATACGCCCGCTGTCACAGCTCCTGAAGAAGGATGCCGAGTGGAATTGGACTGTTGACTGTCAGCAGGCCTTCGATGCAGTCAAGCAGGGCTTGACTGAGGCGCCGATCTTGGCGGTGGCCGACCAAGATCGCCCATTCCACGTTGTGTGTGACGCATCCGATTTCGCGATCGGATGTGCGTTGATGCAGCACGATCACGAGGGCCGTGATCATGTCGTCTACTATCAGTCGCGTCAGCTAAAGCCAGCTGAGCGCAATTACCCGGTGCATGACAAGGAGCTCCTTGCCATGAAGTATGCACTTGCGAAGTTCCGAGTGTATCTCCTCGGAAGTAAACCGTTCGTGGTCTATACAGACCACGCGTCGCTGCGGACGGCTGTCAAGTCGCCACACATCTCGCAACGTATGGCGAGATGGCTTTCGTTCTTTGCGGAATACAACTTCCGGGTTGAGTACAAACCCGGAAGGCTCAATGTGGTGGCCGACGCGTTATCGCGTCGACCTGACTACGCTACGAATGAAGTCGACGTCAATGCCATTGACGCCATGCGATCGAGCACTCCCACGCCGTCGCTCCTCGACGACGTGAAGGCCGCGTACGCGCACGACGCGGACGCGAAGCTCTTGCTGGCCTATGGCTCAGTGCCTTCTGACGAAGCTCGTCAGAAGTTGCCAAGACATTTTCGTGCTCGTGCACACCGTTACCGGGTGCACGAGGGGTTGCTACTCTACAGCGCAGTCAACGACAACGCGGACCGCGTTGTCGTTCCCAATGATCATGACCTGCGACTCAGGATCATGTACGAGTATCATGATGCACCGACTGCGGGCATCCGGGCCGTGAAGACGTATCTTCTTCTCACGAGGATTTCTACTGGGCCCACCAGTACAAGTGGGTGCGCAAGTACGTCCGTGCTTGCGAGGTGTGTCAACGTGTGAAGCCTGCGCCGTTCGCGCAGGCTCCTTTGCAGTCACTACCGACTCCGTCGGAGTGTTGGCAGTCCATGTCCTTGGACTTTGTGTTTGGTCTTCCCCGGATAGCCAGGGAACACGGGCGTTGTGGTCTTTGTTGATCGCTTCCAGCAAGATGGTACATCTTGCTGCAGTACCCGCCGAAGTGACTGCGAAACAGACGGCACGTCTGTTCGTTGACATGGTGTTCAGACACCATGGCATGCCGATAGACATCGTGTCCGATCGAGACCCGCGCTTCACCGCGCACCTGTGGCAAGAAGTGTTCACACTTCTTGGCAGTCAGCTCTCGATGTCGACTGCGGATCATCCGCAGACGGACGGACAGACCGAGCGCGTGAATCGCGTGCTCGTGGATGTACTCAAGAGCTACGCCCACTCGTTCCAACACTGGAGCGAGTGTCTGCCGATGGCGGAGTTCGCCATCAACAACTCGGTGCATGCCTCGACCGGGCATACACCGTTCTACGTGAATGCCTTGAGGCACCCACGCCTCCCGAGCCTGCTCGGGATGGTGGCTCCTTCCTTAAGTGGGGAGGATCTACGGCCGCAACACAGCAGCCGCAGAATGCCGCTGACACTTGCACAGTGTCAGCCGCAACAACGCGAAAGAAGACGAAGACCGCGTCTGTGCAGGACACAGACGCAACCAAGCAGAAGGAGACCGCGTCTGTGCAGAGCACAGATGCAAACAAGAAGACGAAGACCGCGTCTGTGCAGGGCACAGACGCACACAAGCAGAAGAAGAACGTGTCTGTGCGAGGCACAGACACCACATCGACGAACGCAGAGGCCGGGCCTACTGCTGGAAGCGAGCTGAACGAGTTCAGCTCGGACGCAATGAACTTCGTGCAGCGTAGACAATCCGTCATTCGGTTTGTCCAGGACGCTATTGCAGCTTCTGTCGATCGACAGAAGCTGAACGCAGACAATGTTGGCAGGGGCAACACAAATGAATTCAAGAAGGGTTCATTGGTTTTGTTAGCTACTCAAAACCTGCCTAAACATGCAGTTTCCGACTTCGGAGCGAGCTCACTCGCTCCGCGCTTCATTGGACCGTTCACAGTGTTGGCACGGCATGGCAACGCTTACACGCTAGACATTCCGTCTAGCATGCGCCTCCACCCGACCTTTTACGTCGGGCGGCTGAAGCCATACCAGCAGCACGAGCCAGCTAGCTCGGCCGGCGCGAAGCGGAAGCCGAACCTTTCTCCAGCGCGTCAACGCGCTGGGCCAAGCGCACGACGCGACCCCCAACGTCGACGGAGACGTCCGACGCGGTCTGCGCGGCCTGAGCGACTTGAGCCCTCAGGTTCGCCATCTCTTGCCTCAGAGCAGCGAAGTCACTGCTCCGAAGCCGCTCCACAGCGGCGACCCGGTCTTCGAGGGACGGAGGCCCAAGGTCAACCCCAGGTTGACCATACCCGGGCGTGTTCCCACCACCGCCGCCTCCGATCCGTGACGCCCACGGCTCAACACGTTGGATTGTTGAGCGTATTGTCGACCATAGTATCCCGAAAACGAACCGTCATCCGGTTCGTTATCGTATTCGTTGGAGAGGGTTTCCGCCCCACCAAGATACATGGGAGCCGCGGAACGTCCTGCTGCAGGACGTTCCGGAAATGGTGAGGGCGTACGAAGCCCACCACGCACTGCCGGCGCGAAGGTAGTGCGAGCGCTGTGGTCACCCCCAGCGCTCGAAGCACCACGCTCGTCGCGTTCCTCACGTGCCATGAACTTGGCACGGAGATCCTTGAGGCTCGCAGGTACACGAATCGACGTGTACCCGTTTAGGTCGCGGTCGCTCAAGCGCGCCGCACCCGGAAGACACAACATGCACTGCTGGCCTTCGGGCACAGCGCACGGAACTCCAGCATCCACAGAAGATCTGTGGAGCTGCTCCAATCTCCCACGCGTCGAGAACGTCTCGAAGCGCTCACGGGCATGCTTAACCCGTTCGCGGTAAGCTGCCGGATTCTTGTTGAAGTTATCAACAAAGGCATTCCAACTTTGACAAAGTGCCTGCCATTCGGGCACTTTGCTGCGAGAAGAGGTCTTCTTGCTGGAGTAATATCGGAGCTCATGGAAGAGTCCGATATAGTAGTCGCGCCTTTGATCCGTCATCGGATCAAAGTGCTGGCCCTCCGCCACCTCATCGTCCTCGATCGCGCTGCATACGTACAGCGGGATAGTGTTCGGGGCACCGAGTTGCCCACCCGCGCGCCGCGATGTCTGCCGCGGACGGCATCCATGGATCACGCGCTGCATGAGCAGCGCGTGGAGAGCTTGAAGGCGCCGCATCGCGCGGCGAGCTCAAGGCTCCAGCAGCAGAGAGCGGAGTCTCCTTTGTGCAACGCGAACGCTTCGAACTCGAAGCGTCCGAATCGTCTTCTTCACGAGGGCGTCTCGACCCGGCGTGCGGGTCGAGACTGTCGCTGTCGATTGACTCCTTGCGCCTGCTGGGGAGGCATCGCCCTCCTCCATGTCCACGTCGTCCTCGCTATAGTCAACGACATCGTTGACTATCGAAGAGCCCTGAAGGACGATCTTCGGCTCGGCCGCAGCCTTAGCAGCGCGAGCGTCCTGCTTCGCCTGCTGCCGCTCGTGGTACTCGGGGACAGAGAGATTCTCTGTCCCAGCGGCGGGCTTCTCCTCGGCGGCGGTCTTCTTCGGCGAGCTCATTGCGGAATGAGCTCGAGTTTTCCTTCTCCCAACGTGAAGAATTGACGAGTGGTCAATTGCCTGATTGACGTGCCGTGACCGGCGCGTCTAACCTTAAGGGGGGGATGGTGTAACGGGGTTACACGCACAAGTGGCTACAGCCACTTGTAACTCTAACAGACGCGATGTCTGTTAAAGGTTAGAACACTTCCTCGGCCTTGATGTATGTTACATCAAGTGCCACATTCATTTACGACCACCACGACGGGTGGTCCATAGACATTTAGGATTCCTATTGGTTGAAAGCAGCATCTTTTAACCAATGAGCGACATGCATAGCAAAGGAATTCTGCCAACCAGCCGTTGGCAGATTCCCAACTTAGAATATTACATTTAGAGGAAGCCAGAAACATAAAACAAAAATAACAGTTCTCATTTTAACCCAAAAACATTATTTGGATCGTTTATTTAGATTAATCTATACTCGGGGGCCCGAGTATAATTAACTCTAGTTTAAACTAAGCTACGCTTCCTCATACACGAGCGCACACGTGTAAGCTGTTGCAGTGAGCCAAGGTAGGCCCACTACAGGAGTCCCTTGATTAGTTGTTCCAGCTTTTCGCGGAACTGCGGCGCCACCTTACGGCAACGTTGAGCCACTGGTTTCGCATTTCCGACGTCGATGTCGCAGATCGCACCTTTTGCGGCCGGTGGCAAGGCATTGCCCTTTCCCATCACCAAGTGCTTCCGTCGCCAGATGATCTTCCGCAGTCGGTCAATTTCCTCCGGTGTGTTTTCGCCGGGATCGCCAACTTGGATATCGGTGATCACAACTTCATCGGACGCAGTGAACTCCGGAAGCACTGCCATTTGACCTTCGACTTCTTCCGCGTAGAGATCACCACCTTCCGTCATGCACACCTCAGGATCTTCGGATTCGACAGGTCTTGGGCGAGCATCAACTTCAAGATCACTCGTGGATGTAGGTTTACGCGCCGTTCCGGTATCACAGGAAGCCGCTGGATGTTCGTCCGTTTCGACCCGTCGATCTTGATTAGCCGCCTGATTTGCGCCTGTCGCACCGCCGTAATCTTGATGAGACGCCTGATTTGCGTCCGTCGCAACCACTCGATCTTGATTAGCCGTCCCCTGGCGCACCAACTGGACGCGTTCATCCAAACATTCCGTGTCGCAGACTGGGTATTCAGCGTCGTAATCACCCGATGGCCTGTCCGCCCCATGCGACCTGGCGAAATCAAGACGCGTTTCTTCGTCGACGGCCTTCGGTTCTTCGTCGCTGCTGAGCATCGCATGAGACGCGATGGGATCGTCATGCGACGCTCCTGGGTTGGCATCGTCGGGGTTCTTGGGCGACTCCCTTTCGGCACGTACTGTTGTCACCTCCGGCCGCGTCGCCGGGCGGGCCAAGATCGCGGTCGGCGTTGTGTACTGCGGCCGCTCCACAGCAGGCCCTTGCACGTCGGTGGGCCCAGGTACGTCCTTGGTAGCGTCGGTGGTTGCTTGGTACGCCAAGTTCTGCCACTCGGCATACCGGCACGATCCGACGGAGACATACCTGACACGATGTGCAAACAGATTTTTATCTGCACCCATGTCCGACCCCATGGATACGTGGACCCTATGGTGAGGTGTGATTGGTCGCATGAGGCGGAGATCCGGTAGAGACGAGTGTAACGTGTGGATTGTGGATGTGTATGGAGATTTGGTGGGACCTGGCACTTGCAGTAAGTATGGGCTCACAGGATTGGAGATGCGCCCACCGGATGAGCGCTCATATTCGGTGCGGAATCACGCATCCTGTCCGTCCGCCGACTTCCCTAACTGCAGGATAGGCCCAAGGCGTGAAAGTGTGACCAGTGAACGTATCCTGGTCACTGCCTGCATTGGCTCAAGTCAAGTTGCCGGGCTACCCCACTGAATCTACCCCACCAGACATGATCATGCGCACGCAAGACCTCGCTGGATGAAGCCTCGTGTTGTCCGGACCGGATCGTGGTGCACCCGGTGATGGCATACAGAATGGAGAAGTGCCGCACCGGATGGGGACGAACCAGGTCGTGCATTCGGTCCGTCCACCGTGCCCACACTGGATGTCGACGCACCAAGAACAAGTCTAGTGCGCGCCGCGTGCACTTACACAGCGGCGTCGATCCCGACCGGATGAGACCAAGATCCACCAAGGCCCACGTGCGGTACCGAATGGGCCGCACATCCAAGGGAGAAGTCCAGTTCCAAGACGAAGAGACGGTGTATCCAGGTACCTCTGTCATCATATGATGAGTGTACCCGGAGAAGTGTCGCCGTCAACAAGTCTCCGCATACCGAAAACAAGACGAACATACTGAAGTACTGCCAAGAAGCCCAAGCATACTCAAGACAAGCGAAGCATAGTGAAGCCTACATTAAGTCAGCAAATTGATAGAAGATAGCTAGCCAAACGTAAGATCTAAACAGAAACCAATTTGCCGAAGAACACGCGGACGATTCTGGCGCCCGAGGACAGCAGTAGAGCCTCGACTTTCTCGTCTTCAAGAGCCCTCCGGGAGACTGCCTGCGCGCGGTCTAAGTACGTTTAGGGACGCTTCCAAGGCCTCACCGGTGTAGCGAGCATCGGTGTAGTGGGGACTCAAAGGTACCAAGGCGAGGTCGGCAGTGACTGGGGTTTCGCGCCCTGGAGTGACCTGTGAGAGCTTCATTTCCTATTTGCGTGTCCTACCCGGGCATCCATTTCATATTCCCTACTGTGTGTCTTTGGTGGTTGAGGTAGTCACCCCCCAGACCGAATTGATCGACTACTGTGTGATAGGACTGAATTATATTTTGTATTGTTCCCTCATTCTGTGAGGGTGGTGCGCGTAAGTGAGTGTGCATCCAGGGCTGACCAGTGCCTTGGGTGACGGCTCCGAAGTTGACTGGTGCATAGACCCCCCACCCAAGGGTCTCAAAGAATAAGTGGTGGCTGTATATTTTGTGACGTTTAGCTCGGCATTGTATTTCTGTGTGGTTGGTTGGTCTGAATTACGGAACTGACAGTGATCCCTTCCATTCGGTCTGACCCTCTGTTCATTCGGTGTGGTTTATCTCAGGAACACACCCAGCAGACTTTATTCTGTATTGCAACAACTCATTTCGGTGAAATCCGGTCCGCCAAAGGTAAACGATACCTATAGGGGTTGACACAAGGACACACGCCAAACGCCGGACCGCACCAGTGCGATTCGGTGCGTCCAAGCGGTTTCAGGCCCGGGTCATTCGGTGTCCCGTGGACTGCTTATCGCGTGGACAATCTCTGGTACTCCGAACCCGAATTTCATTCGGTCCGGCATAGCGCGCTATACACCCCTGGACCATAAAGGCGTTCACCCGCCTCGCCTCATACCCAGGTAAGCGCGGCACTCGATCTCCGGATAACCACATCGCGAGTCGCGTACCTTGATGCAACACTAACTTGCGATCGCTCACATTCGTCAGTTGCAGGTAGCAGGTCTTGCCTGGACCACCAGTCACGGTAGGCACCCATCGATCGCCGCGCGTAACCCAGAGTTTCTGATGCTCCGTTGATCTCACGCACAGCTTCACTTCGGTTGATCCGGCCACGTAGATCTCGCGATAGTCGGTTAGGTTCACTTGCTCGACCTTGTCACCGTAGAGCGGACGTCTTCCAGCAATCTGAATTCGCACCTCGTCCGGCAGGCAGATAGTTCCGTCGGCTAGATCGAGGCGGATACCGGCCGGCACCATGAAGTCCATGCCGAGGATCAAGTCTTGGCCACCGGTCGGCGGTCCCACCCAGACATCGAAGAAATACACCAGCGATCCAGCGAGTGTGATCTTGAGCCGTACACGTCCTTCCGCCAAGTATGGGGATTTCCCAACAGCGAGTGTGATCTTGAGCCGTGCACGTCCTTCCGCCAAGTATGGGGATTTCCCAACACCTTCGCATTCCAATGTCTGACTTTCATCAATGTAGCACCCCACCTTACGAGCAAAGGCGGTGTCTAGAATAGACACTTCGGCACCACTATCAAACAACACGAGTTGTTTTTTCGTTGTTGATCTTGCCCACAGCTTTCGCTTGCTTGAACCTCTTGTCGGGAACATGGTATTTCCAGTAACCACGCTATTCTCCCAACATGATATCCAAAGCCATCTTCACACTCGATCTTGAATATTCATCAACTTGGTGAAGACTTGACACCGCGGCAGTAGGTTTCTTTTGAAGATCACATGTATCGTCGATGAGTTTGCTTACAGTCGACTGCGACTGCTTCTCGACATACGCAAAGATGCAGAACTGAGAACGCTCGTCTCGTACCGGATTCCAACCCGGCGAGCGTCCTAGTTTAACATCTTCTCCGCGGACTCTGGCAACATGCCCCCGTTCTTGGTGGGATTGTACCATTGGCGGATCAAGTTGTAGAATTCCTCCATCGGACAGCTTCCTTCGTCGTGAATTTCTCCGCAGGCTTTGTAAGCAAAGAGGCAGCGATCCGACGGGTGACCACGCTTGCCGCATTTTTCGCACGTTAGCCATTTCCAACACCCCAAATCATCATGCTTGGCAGACCCGCAATGTGTGCACCGCTTGAAGGGCGCCCCCATGTCAATCGTCTTCGAGTGCTGTCCAGGCCGACGATCCTGACGGTTGTGATCTTGCTCTGGTAGGCGCCGATCTTGGCCCGAGGCACGATGCTCTGTCGTCCCATGGTTGTTACCAGCTGCGGCCGCGTATACTCGGCGCAGATCTCCTTCTTCATCCGATCCACTAGATCTAGAGTCTGAATCACTAATGTCGCCCTGTACCTGGATCGCTCGAACTGCGCGGGTACCGGCGGCGGCTGGTGGCTTCGGACGGGGTTTGATCGAGCCGTATACCGTTTTGCTCTGTCGAGTTTTGGCACGCTGGCGAGATCGCAATACTTCCTCCAGTGTGTCCGCATCCGGAATCGGAAGGAGGGCGAGCTGGTCCGCTAGATCGCGATCGTCCAAGGTCTCGATAAAATGCTCCACATGTTCACGACGCGGGCCGTCCGTGACTTGCAGACGGGTCCGTAAACCTGCGACGTTAAGTCGGTGAAGGTATTCCAGAGGCGACTCGTCAGATCGTTTCCGAGCATGATAGTACTGGCGGGCAACCACGTCCACAGTACTGGATCTGGAAGCTCTGTAGCAGGTCCTTCCACGTGGTGCGGGTTGTACGACTCAGCTGACGGTACCAGTTTCGCGCCGGGCCAGTGAGTATATCGCCAAATACCAGGCACTTCTCATCATCGGGCGCCTGATCGCGGACGAAGGCCGATCTTACCTTGCTGAGCCAAGATCGAGCTCGGTCTTCGTCACCGTCCTTCCCTGGAAACTCCTTCAGCTCTGGCATAGCAGACACGCGGATGCGTGGTGCCGCACCGGTGTTTCCGGTTGACGTAGAAGCTGTCGCTGCGATCGCCGCGCGCACAGGCCGCCCTAGATCAAGGTCGTCGGGGTCGAACTCCCATGACGGAGAATGTCGGTTTGGTGATCCAACAGACTCCATCACCACATCTTGATCCCCAGTCGGCTGTGACTTCCGCGCGGTAACCGGCAGCTGTTGTTCCTTCAGAAAGCGTTCCATGGCCGCTTGGAAGAACGACTCAAGCTTTTCCGGAGAGTGGCGCACTGACGCTGTTGCGATCTTCGGCTCTCGAGTTGGCACCGTCACCTCGCGCTCGGCCCGCTCCGCTCGACTTCGCAACATAGCAGCACCTGAGGGTCCCAACGTCATGCGCGGAGGCGGGTCATCCACACTGTCAGAGTCCACCTCTTCCGTCGCCGATACGTATGGAGACGACGTCGCCGTCTGGTCGCCTAGGTTGGGGAGCGGATGATCCGGCGTGACCGGTTTCGATCTCGATACCGTCTTGGGCGATCTTGATGTCTCTTTCGAGGATCGCTTCGACTCACCGACCAACGGCTTCAGTAGCAGGAACAACTTCTGTGCCGAGTTCTGGATCGTGCTGAGCTTCAGATCGAACAGGCTCTCCGCATCCAACACTCCTGCGATGATACCAACTTCCTTAAACAGCCGTAGCAAGGTCTGAACGGCATCCAACTTGTCCGATCCCGGGGTCGGTTGTGACACTGGCCCCGTAAGATCGCCGAAGAGCTTTGGCCGGAGGAGCTTCATCACGTCGTCCTGCAGCAAGAAAACGTGCAGCTCCCTCGTGTAGTATGCTGCAGCCACTTGATCTTCGGTCACGCTCAGCGCGAGATCGGCTCGATCGTCCGCGTCGGAGTCTGGAGCCTTCATCTTCTTCCGCGATGACTTCGATCTCGCTGGTTTCTTCTTGGTCGATCTAGCGCTGGGAGGTTGGGTTCCGGCTTGTGCCGGTGGACTTTCGTCCGGCAGGCCGCGATTCGCATCGAGACCTGCGGGGTCCCTGAAGGGACCTGGGGAGGAGGTTGAGGCTTTTCTTCTAGGTCCGTCGCGGGACCTTCCTCTGTTCCGTCGGTAGAGCTCCTCCCTAGGCTCTGCCGATCCGCGGATCGATCGTGTTTCAACGGCGTCGATGGCGATCCGATCTCCGTCGACGCTTCATTCCCTTGTCCAGACTCAACTTGCGCATCCTCTTGGAGGGACTCACGGTGAAATCCCGAGTCACCAAAAGATCCGGGCACGCGCACCATTGTGGCGAAGCGGCTCCGCGAAATTTGCAGATCGCGGGGGTCCTCTTGCACACGGTGTCCGAACTGCCGACTAACGGAGGGTACTCCGATCTTCCGTGAAGTTGCTGATCCTCACCTTGTGTACCCGTCGGTGGGCTGGATCGCTCTTCGGATGATCTCGGAAGACGCGCTTGGGGTCGAGTCTTGGACCGTCTGGCGGGCAGCGGGAACTTGTGGCAGCAGCGCGGATATGCTTCACGCTGCGCCGGAGTAGTTGTGGCGGTTACGATCTGGGGTTGCCTGGATCGTTACGCGCCGGCCAGATGTGATCTTGGCCTGGGGTTGCCTTGGGGTCGGTGTGTGCCTTTCCTTGCTTGCCGCTTCCTCTAGCCATGGGTCGTAATGAGGGTTGACGGACGCTGGGCCAAGCTATCCTGGCGTCCGGGGTTCCTTGATCTTGAGGCTTGAGTCGGCTTGCGTTGCGTCGGGTGGGCCAAAGTATATCCCGTGCCCGGTAGTGCGAAGGCGAAGACCACTTGATCAGTAGAAGGTGAAATCAACTCTGTTTAAATGTTAGCTTTGCCTAAGTCCTTGTTTATCGTTCTCCTGCTCTTCCCGCAGTAGCGCACGTGCTCTCTGGCTCCCTCATGGTCCTGGTGCGTGCACTCTGGCTCCCTTGAACACCGGTGGTGCCGCTGGCTCTCTGTGCGGTGTCTGCGTAACCCATGGGACCAAGATTATCACTCCCCTCCTCCAAGATCACGTCATCCTCGCCAAGATCGATATCGTCGACTTGGATCGGATATACCGGGGATTGGCTCGCCAGCATCTCTGAAGAAGCTATTCCACTTCAAGTCGCTCACTTGACCTTCATGCTCGCTGAAAGCGATCCAAACTACGCCGGGTGCACGTCGTCGATCTAGTTCCACGGAGTCAAGATCGGCCACCTTGTTGATCTTGGATTGTCGATGCTGTCTGCAATAAATTTCTTCATCCACTACACCACATGTCCGTTGATGACTACGCTGCGAAGTTGGGTATTACCAGTGCTATTGCGGCAGCTGAGAAGAGTAATTCGGCGATGCAACAACTTATGAAGACCCAAAAGTATGGCAAGTACAAAACGTACCTCAATTTCATGATTAAGAAGACTAAGAAGAAGAAACCTTCGATGATCACGTACGAGTAAGATGTAGTGGTCCAACAAGAGTGTTCTGAACAAGCAACATGTGCAAAGCGTACCCAATTAGCAGTAAGGCGTGCCTAACGTCTGTTTACTACGAGTAAACAGGTAGTAATAGAAATCGTCTATCACAACAATGAATACCCCAACATCCGTCAGGTGCCGCATGTTCTCTGAGATTGTCGTTCTTCTCATGTGGAGTGAAAATCAAACTGATCTACAGGGGGGGCTTCAAAGTCTTATTTTTGAGCAATCACATCCTTCTAGCTATGCGTCTCTCCGGTTACCATTGTCACCACCGGGCTTTTTAACATTTATATAAATACTACTAACGTAGTACAAATCCGTTCTTTGCACGGGGAAGCTGTGGATTTTCGATTCATTTTTCCCATTTATTATTACATGTATTGTGCATTGCAGAATTTTGGCACTGCGGACTGTAGACTTACTGGGTACGACTATTTGATAAATCGTACTCGAGTACGAATTGCTGTAAGTCGTGGATGGTCAATCAGCACTAAGTAGTACACATGCGCCATCTCCGCACGATTTAGCATCCAGTACGGATAAGCATCCGTTTGGCACTTTTAGAAAGTGCCAAACCGGGTTCGGAACACAACTTGAGCAACTATCATTTATCACGAAGTACGAACGCTAAGTACTGCACTACATAGGAGGGCAAACTGGATGCAAAGCCAATACGTGTACTTGGATCGCTCACTGTTGTCTACATGGCCGCTCGCTTGATATGGGCCGTTATGTTTTGATGAACGTTTACACATAAAGTATTGCCCCAATTGTGTTATTCACTAAACTTTGCCTTCAATATATTCAAAAATAAAAGGGATTGTATTTTTCATGAAGCGCAAGCACACTTGGCGTTTGTAGTAGGCGGCGGTTTTCTTGTCGACGTCTTTGCTCAATAATGAAGTCACTCAGTTTCGCCGGTTGTGCCTTGTCGATCGTTTAGATTGCTCGAAGTTGATCCTCTTTCCGCAACTGATTATCACGCGGTGTTTGGGTGTAAACCACTCACTACCAATAGAAACACAAGCCGGAGAGCACACCAAGCAAGGCATCATTAAATATGGTATTGGCTTGGCATGGTGAGTTTCGAATCATCGACCTTAATATTTAAAAATATTTAAAAATATTAAGGTCGACGATTCGAAACTCACCATGCCAAGCCCTTTAAAAAGGGTTAACACGAGACTCCGATTTGTTTCACACAATGACACAAAGCATAATCATGGTTATTTTTTTAATCTATTGGAAGGGTGGGAACGTCGGCCTGTATGGTACAGGTTGTAGTGAAGGCTCCACTCCAGTGGTTCATTTACAAAACAACGCAACAGAGCAACGCGATTGAGATCCTCCAACACTAGTCATTGAGCGAAAGCCCATTATGGCGAGCTTACTTGCAGTGTTTCCGGCGTCCTTGCCGCTTATTTTTTTACATGAGGGCATGCTAGAAAATGCACGTATGTATTAGCGTGCTGATGAGGCATTCATCTCACTTATATCACTTTCGGCTATGTGTGGACCTCTATTATTTAATATTCTGGTATGTGATATTACAGGTACCTATGGTTGTTGCTCGAGTGAGTGAGTTTCATGACCATCACTGTGTTCGATGTGTATTGAGGCACAAGCAGCATCCAGTTTTGTCGTGAAATGATTGCGTCGTTTTAACGCAAAGATAAATCTATTATGGTGCTACCGTTTCAAAAGTGGGAGGGTTTTGGGATTTGCCCAACAACACAGGGAACAGGGCCACGAAAACCTGAATAAAGTCATATTCGATTAGGACGTGGCAGTCCCGGCAAGAGTGTTCTCAACAAGCAACATGTGAAAGCGTACTGATTGGAGAAGCGCGGGCTCGAGGTTCGCTTGCCTAGCTAGGAGTAAATCCGTAACAGAGAACGTGTATCACATCATAAAGCATTGGTCTAACCGGTTCTATTTCTTTAAATGCTAGCAGAGTCATGGATGCCCTACTACTTGAAATAGATGCTTATGAGGCAGGAATTGGACCCATACTGCTTGCTAGAGAGCGAGCTCAACCTCTATGACCTCGAAGTTTCGTCGGGCTACTCACAGTGGCAGTTGATGCGCTCGATGGTGCTCAGTCACCCGTGTGCTCACCCACCGTCGGTGTCGCGTGTCGTGGGCAAAGTAGAAGATCGTTAAAAGCTGAATGCGTAAGCCTCACTTTGTGCACATGACGCAGGAGTTGTTGAACGATTCGCTGTCGCTCTTCCCGGATTTCCAGCAGCAGGGATCCGTAAAAAATAATAAGGCGCTAAAATATATTCCATATTAAATATTTAATTATTCATTTTCTACGAGAATATGATTTTCGCGTATTTGCAGCATTTTCAAATACGCTGTGCAATATGCTAGACAGCCAAAGGATGCGCCATTCTTGATCCATAGCGTCCAATACTATCTACAGGCTGCTATATAGTACTTAACCTTTACTACCCAGCTTAAAAGCCCACGCGTGGGATCGGCAAATATCCCACGGGTGGGCTCAAGCGGATTAGTTGAATTCATGGGTAAATGTATTAGACAGAGCGTTTAAAGGCTGCTAGTTAGCCCAATGTAGTGTTTAAATGGAGTGAGTGGCAGTCCCGACCTGTCTTCAAGCCACATACCCCAAAGAAACTGTTTTGCAGCGGATCAGAGCACCCAGAGCAGTAAAATGATGCCTTCCGCCCGCAAATACTACATTTGCGCTGAGCACGCAAGATTGTGCCGCTAAGACGCTTGTACTGGGGAAGCGTACTGAATGCATGGAGCGTGTGTGTTGGGGGCGCTACGTCGTCACGGAAATCAGCAGCAGTAGTGACCCTCGTCGAGCGGTGCATCACAAAGTCGTTGAATACCAGTTGATAGGCCAACTGAGAGATGAATGTGTTGAAGTCGACAATAGCCGATTCCAGGAACCCAGATTCGACTGCCTCATACTGATAGGCGCGGAAAGCATCCACCACCACCATACCAAACACAGTAGCGAGCAAACGGTGTTGCCACTGCATTGTGTGCCAAGTTCGTTCCATCTCGAGGCTCCCTGTCGAAGGTGATCATGAACATCTATCACCGAGAACTTCGAGAAAAAGAGCTCCACCATTTGCGGGCGCTGGATACGTCGGTCGTACTGTATAGTTTTAAGCTGGCCGTCGTCGAGGATGAGCTTGTGTCGTCGGCGAACGCTGTCGTTCCCTGGAAGCGACGTTCCGCGGTTTGAGATGAGGCACTTCGCTTTGCGGTCAGCCCAGCAGAGAGTATACATCGCGGTGCCTTTGGGGGTTTTGCTCTGTAGCATCTTAAATGACCCGCGGGCGGGCTCAGTACCAAACCACTCTGTCATATACTTTTTCGGATATTCGCGAGACGCTGTTTTGACCATTCCCATAAAGTAAAGGCCGCAGAGATTTTCAAGTTGCACAAGGGTTTTAACCGAAGCGAACGCACTATCTGCAACAATTGTGCGCCCACTACCTTTGTAACCTTCAGAAAGTCGAAGCGCAATTGCGGTACCCTCGCTGAACAACGCGTGGTATGGCTTCTGGCGTTGGCGCTCGGCCCCCTCCATCAAGTCTAACCCCAACAGCACACCCGAATCACCATCGGCGATAGCTTTTAGTTCGGCACCCACGCCTTCTGGCTTTCTTGGGATTTTGGTCTTGTGAGGTATGCCATCGTGGCAGTATTTTCCCTCTTTTCCCTGCCAGGCGCTCATGCACTCATCCACGCAAAGAATCTCCCCGGGTGATACTACATCGCGGCGGCGTGAATTAAATCCATCTATTAGCGGTCTAATAGATTTCCATGGGTCATCTGACGGTACATCATCGGAAAACGAGAGCGCGGCTGAAATATTTTCAAAGGCGTGTCGTGTAATGCAGTAGCGCTCACCAAAGTTCGCGGCTGTGCCAACCATACCCTCACCAACTTCTCGTTCCCAGTAGGTCCGCAAGGGACCACGTCGAGGCTCGACTGCCATTGCAAGCCGAACTCCCAGAAAGCGAAACAAATCTCCTCAGCAATTGGGCGCTGCTTACGCTGCACCAACTTAGCATTTGTGTGCTGTAGAGTAGTTTGTATGGTCGACCACGGATACATCAGAAAAAAATACTTAGCGAAGGTCTTCTCTCCTAACTCCAGCGTTGACGGCCAACGAAAAAAAGTTTTGCGCTTCCGTTGCAAAGTTGCAGGGTCGACAAGAAGGTCGGAACAAAATTCCCAGATGCGGTTGTGAGCAAGTATTTTTCCGTCGTTGGAAATTCCAGACACCATCGTAGACGGATCGTCTACGCTGTCTTCTTCATCTTCCTCCTCGTCTGAAGAGGATTCCGACTCCGAAGAAGAAGAGTCACCATGACCAGGTCCCGTGCCAGCACCAGCTAACAGCAAATCGGTCATCGACCCTAAAGGCTCCGTAGGCGCGTTCTGCGTGGCTGAGGCGCTACTGGAGGGCTGTAGTAGCTGAAGTGAACGTGCCGACACTGCTTGTACTGACCCATCGCCCCATTGATCGCTGTACCACGGCTGGCGTTTGCTGTTGTCTATCGACAGTACTACTCCCTCCTTGCCCAGTGACCCCTTAGATTTTCCTTGAACACGATTTCCCACAGCGAGTTTCACCATGAAGACTGCTTCGTTTGTGACCGAAAAAAAAGCGCTGAATAGCTCAGGCCTTCCTCTCTATTTTTAACACTTCTACTCCGACATTACGGATTCTCCGGAATACAATTTATAGAGGTGAAAATATTCAGCCATGTCTGCAACGAATTCTCAGTGAGCTAAATCCGCATATAGAAGTTTGTATGTGATAAATTTAAGCAGGTCAGCTGTATAGTCCATATCGCATGCGACACGAAGATTTTCGGAAAGGGTTGGGGAACCAGATATAAATCTCCGAAGGAGAACGCGTGGCTGCCACCAGCCTCTCATTTCGAAATCGGCGGCCGAGAAGACACCATCACTCTGGCGCCATGTACGCGTTCGAGAAGTCATTTCAGCAGATATGGCGCGAGTTGACGAAGAAGGGCTGGACCTACAAGAGATCGACGGGACTCAGCAACGACCAAAGGTACCTGCCGCCCGGTGGGAACGTCAAGGGAAAAGAAGGCGTCGACTACTTTGTTGGTACGTTTATTTTAGCACGTTGAGATTGTTTACGACTGCTAAACTCCAATTTACTTGTCAGGGGAAGCTAGTTTGCTGCGCTACTGTCGACGACAAGGCTGGCTGGCCTTCGGGCAGCCGACGGCGACTGCTGGGACGGCTCTGACAGCCACAGCAACTGATTCGACGGTTACAGCGACTGCTGTCACGGCAACACCGACTGCTGCGACGGCAACAGCGACTGCTGCGGCGGACCGGACGGTGCCTGCGGGCACGATGACTGCTGCTACGGCCACGGCGATGCCTACGACGACGGACCCACCACTTGCGCAGGCAGCGGCTAAGCGTCCTATATCTACGAAGCCTAAACAAGCGGCGAAGGCGACGCCCAGACTCTCCGACCGTCTTCAAGTACTGCAGCTGCTCCGACCAAGGCGGCAAGAGCTCCAAGAGCAGCTAGCAAGGCGACAAGCGGTGGGGCGAAGGCCAAGCGCAAGGCGACGACGCCCGGGGCTCCATCGAAGCGACGCAAGAAGGGTACGATGCTGTGGTGAGATGGATTGTCTGCAAGGATACTGGCTTTATTGTTGTTACGGATTAGATGGGATCTGCAGTAACGGCGACGCCAGCGGACCTTCCGGAGAATACAGCAGAAAAGGTTCCGGATGAGGCGATGGATGTTGCGGAGACTACTGGTCGCAGCGTGCTGGAGACGACCGTGGTGGCAGAGGATGAGGCTGAACCCGTTCTTACGGAAGTGCCGAATACACAGTGCCGCGTTCCCGAGATACCGACCGCTGTTCCTCTCGACGACTTTGACTCGGATAACTTCTTGGATGCACTGCGTCGTGATCGGCTCTTCGCCCTGCCGATGCGGACGACCTCAATGTCGGAGAAGCCGATTGGCTGCTGTCGCTCGACTCGGATTGCGAAGGTGATGAAGAAACCATCTTGTTGGACGAGGACGAAGACACAGAGGAGGAGGACAGTGCTGATGCTGACGCTGAAGAGGATGAAAGCGACCATGATGGTGAGGAGGAGGAAGAGGTTCCACTGGAGTTTGACCTCTCCGACGACGAGTTGGACCGCCTTCAGGCGAACGGATGGGATACATTCGACGAGCATCATTCGAATCAAGTTCTTCACGACGCAGCACCGCTATACGAAGGGCCGTGAGGCCCAACCCGGGCGGCGTTCGCATACGCGGAAAACCCGCTGGCACTGTTCTACTTCTTTCTTCCTAAGGAGCTCTGGCGGAAGGTTGCCCAAGAAACTAACAACTACCGCACTGAGAGCATTGACGCGATCGCGCAGGCAATGCGAGCACGCGCTCGTGCACGACGGGAGACTACGCCATCGACTATTGTGCTATACATGGAGGAGTACAAGGCCAAGTTGAGCCGAAAGAACCCAATCCAGCCCCATGAGATCGTGCGCTTCATCGGTTTGCTGATTGCCCGCGCTCTTGAGCCGCGCCGCGAGAGTCTGAGCCGGCATTGGGTCACCAAGGTGGAGGGAGCGTTGTCGCGTGGGACGTTCGGGCAGTTCCTCAGCCGGGATCGATTCCATGACATTGCTCGCTTCCTGCACTTCAACGACAACGCCAAACAGGCCGACAGCGGTGATCGTGCGGTCAAGATCCGGCCCGTCATTCAAGCGCTGCAGAAGACGTTCTTTCGCGGGTATCGACTCGGAGCTCGGATCTCCTTTGACGAAGGTATGGTCCCCATGCGTCACCGACGAAACCCGATGCGCCAGTTCATGCCCATGAAGCCCAACAAGTGGGGAACCAAGTTCTACATGACGTGCTGCGCCGAGACCGCGTACTGCTCCAGGTACAGAGTCCAACTATTACGGATACCCGTTGCTTGAAACGGGTATCCGTTGTTTTGCTAATACGGTGAATCCGTTATATATTCGGAATGTGCCGTAATATGAACTAACAGATTGGGTTTGATGTCCACTGTAGGCTCGAAATCTACTGCGGGAAGGCGGACGAGAAGGAGGATGCCGTCGCTCAGCGAGCTGTCGTCAAGAATCTGGGCCATGTACTTCGAGGACAACTTCTACACTTCGCTGCCACTATCGCACAAGCTCTCCAGTATGGGTTTCAGCCACGTTGGCACTATCCGAAAAGACCGCAAGGGCTGGTGCACAGCCATCGAGTTCAAGCAAAAGAAACGCCCAAAACGAATGCAGCGCGGTACTTACCGCATTGGGGTTTGGAGAAAGCACCCGAAGGTCGTGGCGCTGGCTTGGATGGACAACAAACCCGTGCGCTTTCTCGGCACAGGGTGCTCTACTCAACGGGCGGAAGTCACGCGTCGTGAGCGTGATGGCTCGATCTCTGTGGTTCCGTGTCCGAGACTCGTTCGGGACTACCATGAAGCAATGGGAGGAGTGGACCTACATGATCAATTACGGCTTCAAAGGTACTCCATTCGACGGGCTATTCGAATGCGCAAGTACTACAAAGTGATTTTTCTCGGCCTGGTCGACCTCGCCATGGTGAACGCGTTCATCGTGCACAAGATCGCTCTCAAACGCCGCAACAAGCCTGTCCCGACCCACGCCGCATTCATGAGACGCCTACACACGGAACTGCTGAACCAAACAAGCGAGGACTTTGCGACCGGAGACGACATGGCGGATCTAGTGACAGAGCCGCTTCCCCGCCACCCCCACATCCTGGAGAAGACCGAAGAGATGAACGGCGCCAAGCGCCGGCAGTGGTTGTGCAAAGTGTGCTCTGCCTACGCTGGTGCAGGCGTGCGCAGCTGCGAGACGAGCTACTTCTGCGCCACGTGCTCGCGAGAGAAGAAAGGAAGAGTCACGCTCTGCAACAAACCGCGCCGTCTCGACCACGGCAGCGCTCTCACCTGCGACCAAGTGTGGCACCAGAGCTGGAAGAATGGCACCGCGATTCCTCCTGAACTGCAGCACAAGATAAGGTTTGTTAGCAAGCGCAGACCGGAGGTAGCTGAGGAGGTTGAGCAGGAAAAGTAAGAGAGTTAGGGAGTAAGTGAATGGAAATCCACTGTGCTGAATGATTGTCGTATTGTCGGTCCCGTCGTTGCAAGGGGGAAACGGTTTTGCAGGGAGATCGCAATTGGGAGTATTTTGGTCATGCTCTGTACTGCACATCCCACCGCATTGCCCAATCAGATATCTTGGTTAGGCCACGTGGCACGCGAAAGGGCTTGAAACATGATATATAGTACTGATTTTTCGGTATACGTTAATTCATATATTTGGAATTACGGATTCTCCGGAATAATCTTCGGATTAGAAGTGTTAAACGAGCTACGTGCCCTAGCCATTTCCAGTAGCTTCTACACTAATATTTATAGGTGGGCCCACGCGTGGGCTGTGGAGCCCACGCGTGGGCTCTGTGGGGAGTAAAGGTTAAGTATGTGTTTAAATAGTTGCAAGTCAATTTGCAGGCATGTACGCACAGCTTCGTACTATCCCCCCGCCAGCCGATGGATTCAATTAAGGTGTCCTACAATAGGGAAGAAACCTACTACCGGTACTTCGAAGTATGTTCTTCACGTGCCATCAAAAACGGCAACCTTAATTAAGACATGCTACGGCACCAACTAACTTGCAATCCCCACATGTGCTAGTAAATGCAGCGCTGGGTGCATGTACAATGTGGCATACGCACACAGCGTTAATTTCAAATGTTCTTTGCGTACAAAAGCTCATACTAGTAGTACAAATGTACGCTTGAACGTAATGCAAAATAATGGAATTATTCATTCTCTGCTCTTCACACACTTAATTAATATCACTACGGAATATTGCCCTTCACTGTCCAGCAGCGTCTGGGTATGCTGGAACGGCTTGGGTACATCCGAAGACGGTGTCGCTCAACTTGAATGGTTCAAGTTAAGGGTCGCGTGGCATGTGAGATCATCACCTGCGAGGACCTCGTGCTGACTGAGATGATCTTTGAGCCTGGCCGAAGAAATCGTGGCTGCTTGGTGTGCAGCTGCAGCGTTATTCCATTGTTGCAAGTGCGTCATACATTTATCTAATGCATCCAAAATCATTGTGACGAGGATAGACGTTGTATTTTGTGCTTCGTCGTAAATGACCTCGAGATACACTAGACTATCTCCAGTTCAAATTCACATGTTGCTTGTTTTAGCACTTGACAATGGCGAGCGGCCAGGCAGTTTTCTGGAGAGCGAACTAAGGGGTGTGGTCGCGTTTGATGAACTTCTTCGCCTTGCGCGCTGCTGACTTTTGCTTATCAATGACCTTGTTAACCTTCTCCTGGTACTTTGCGAACAGCTCCGGCTTCTTCATGACGTCGTCCATGCTCGCGCCCATGTTCTTAAGGATACTCGTCACCTGACTGCTCCCAAGCACCCTTTCCTCGTCGGAGGAGTCTTCTTCCTCCTCGTCCTCCTCGGTAACTTCGTGGTGGGACCTCAAAAGTCGTTGGGTGGGGGCACCAGGCGACGCCACTTTGACGACGTTAGCGCGGTTCGACTCCGTAGTCGAAAGAGCGTTGCTGGCGACCACGAAGGAAGCCGCGATGAGGAGCAAAACTTGGGTGAGACGCATCTTGATGGTTGTTGGCGCTGGGGACTTGAGGACTGGGGAAGAAGTTGCAAAGTGAGAGCCAACCTGGTGGGGTGCACCATCGTTCCGTGGTGTGGTCGGTCCGATCAGCAACATCTCTCAGAGGCATCCGGGATGTCATTTGGGATGTGACTCTATCAAGATATCGCTGCAGTAATACGAAGCGTGCAAATATTAAATGTATATCGTTATTTTAATAACAAACAATATTGTAAGCGAGAAACAACGACACAGGTCAATAATATGAATATTCTTATTCAACCAGTACGTCCTCAAACTAACTCCATGATGGTTTGTTCTGGTTATTATTATTAGCTGGCAGTATTTGATAAGTGCTTTGCATCTACGCCACTACACCATCCATCCACAATACATACAGGATATATTAATATGCATGTACAGTACAATGTACGATGCGGTACCTGCAATACTAGCTTGTGATACCATATCCGCGACGGAAATGTGTGGACAGATTGGTGGTCACCTGAAACACACTTGGCTAAACAATGGAATTTGGCCCCGCTTTTGCGCATAAGAGGCTCCCAGCGCTCAAATAGGTTTTGTATCGTTGTATCGGCTTGCCTTCGGACGGTCGGCGCTTGTGCAGAATGAGTCGCGCGCGATTGTGAATGGGCTCAAATACGTAAACCGCTTGCGCTCAGCAATTCAAATTGAATTGATACACCATTTCAAGGTCAAATTGAGAGAAGTCAAAATCAAAACAAAAACGACCAAAATCAAAACAAGAGAGATCAAGAAAAAGGGCAATGTCACGGCCAAAATTTTCCGGAGGGAATTTTCTGATCGACATAGAGTGGGCAAGTCAGTTGCTCTGTACCATATATTCGGTCTTGAAGGTGATTAGATGATATGCATATTTAAGCTTGGAGGTTTTCTCATTTTGATTTTAGCGGTTCTCAATTTGAAGCACGACTTCTCTCAATTTGACCTTGAAATGGTGTATTTTGGACCCCAGAAAAAGCCCGCAGCTAATGTACATCGACGATGACGGTATCCATGTGGATGTCACAAGAACATGCGGTTACAAGGGTATCGTCATACAGGTACTACAGTCGTCGATGTACATTAAGCTGCGGGCTGGTTTGGTAGCAGTTGCTTTTTCTGGGGCCCAAAATACAACAGTATCAACTCAATGCGGTTTACGGTAGTCTTGAAGTTTTTCATTTTTTTTTTTTTTTTTTTGGGGGGGGGGGGGGTAAATCATTGGATCAGCCTGATACTATCAGGTGGTAGTTGAGGTAAGTAAGGTAATTGAAACGCTGTACCCTGATCCTGTTCTTACAACATAAGAAGGTTCTCATTCATCTTTTTCATTCCGAGGCTGACACACCAAGATGTTTTAATTAAGTGTACGAGCAATAAAAATGAGTTCAATTGGGCATTCGCACGATAGGTATCCCATATGTTGTCTGAGATTGTTCTTGGTCTCGTCTCGTGTGGAGTGAAGGGGTTCTTCACACATTGGCATACCGTATCAGTCTCGCCTTGAATTGTTTCTCAAGGTTCGTTTCTTAAGCTTTTTACAAAGTGAACGGCAAAATATGTCCCTCTCAGGTGCTAGTGCTGATGGCGGCTTCCTTTCCAACACCCAGCACCAGCAACTTTTGAAGGGCAACCACTGGGTTGCCAAAGATGAAGAATAAGAGGTCGTTCGAGAGGCCTCATATCCTTTCCTTGAAAAAAGGAAATGTATATAAGTGGGAAGCTGGCATCAATGCCGAGAAGATCCGTGCCTGCAGAGATATCTCACGTACAAAAGTACCCAGAAACAAAGTTATACAAAGTGCTGACGGTTGTTGACCGGCTCGGAACGCTAAAATAACCCCAACTAGCTTTTTTTAAGGAAAAAAGAAGGATCAAATTTGACGACTCTCGCTTCGCCTCATTTCAACATATATAGCATCATATTGGGCATAGTTTGAATGACTAGTGTTTGGTCTGCGCAATGGAGGCGGTGGTGTGCGCTGGAAGTGTGTTGCCTTCGTGCAGCAACTCAAGCAAAAGTGTCACTCCAGACATCACGAATTATGCAGTTTGTCCTTAACTTTAGGACAAAAAATATCCGGCTAATAATAGAATCAAGTCAACGTCGCTTCAGGGGCTGGTAAGGACAAAAACTGTCTTGAAATTTGTATTGACTCGTTTAGATACGATCTTATTGGGCTTCTGTCGCTGTTGCACCAGGCGTTTTGTAGCACAAAAACCTTTCAAACACTAGGTTGAAAAGTCGTTTTGGTCCTTCGTTATTAGGACCAATTTTGTTGGGGATAACAGCTTGTGGTGGAACTTCGCTGCGCTCGGCAGCTAATCGTACTTAGTGGAATTCGTACTTAGTGGAATTCGTACTTAGTGAACAATTGTACTGTAGAAGCAACAGCATTGAATTTTTCCCGTATTTTTTATTTACTTGAATTTCCAACGACCACGTATTAATAGTTGCTCCAAAACAATATCGGGGTAGCTGCACGTGGTCACGGGTCCGTGCGCATGCCGTTTGCAGCAACCCGGAAGATGAGATCGCCACGATTTCCTCAGGCTCCAGGCTCACCAGCACGTATTCGAAAATCGTCTCAATCAGCACGGGGTGTTGATCTCGCGCGCCACTTGGTCCTTAACCTGCAAGTCATCGTGCCACTTCAGCACACTCCGTCGTCACTAAGAATCTGGGAAGGGTGACAGCATGCACCAAGTACGCCTTCAACTCAAGATCTTCTTCACTTGGTCCATAACACAAGATTCTAACGATAAGTCATAAGTACATTGCGGCACCGCGAGGCAGCGGGCTAGTGTTTGTGTTTTCTAGCGCTCTATTCTACTGAGCATCCAAGCTCTCAACTGAATCGTACATGAGTTTTGGGCCACGATCCCTCGCTAGACGTCTTCGCGTGTGCACTAGTTGCAACCGGAGTTTGCGCGGTTGTCTCCTCAGCGGCACTAGTAGTGGCGACGTAGGTTCCACTCTCCATCTGCCGATCCAACTGTTCGAGGGACTGGCGGCAATTGTTGGCGTACTCCTCGACCATCGTCTTTCGTCCATCCGTCAGTTGCAGCTTCGGAGACCCCAGCACGACACCTAGCACGCTGATGAGGCACAGCAGGCGGTCCCGGCGCTTGGCCTGATGCACGACTTTTTCCACTGTCTCCACCAGCGTAAACAGCGCCGTAGTCAGCGACGCAACCTCGGACTGCTCGACTCCAGACCACAGCGAGTCAACGACGGTCACCATCCGACTCAAGTTCACGTCGTATGCACCCAGCTCGAACTTGTCGCGAAGCGTCCGCACTTCCTTCGAGCAGCGAAGCAGCAGAGCCCGAGCCTTATCAGGGGACTGACTGTCTGCCCGCTTGCTCTTATCCTTGCTAGCGTCCTTTGTTTTCCCCTTCGACTTTGCCGACACTGTCGAACCACTCGTCACCACCGTCTCGCCATCATCCGGCAACGGGATCGCGCGCTTCTTCTTGCTCTTCACAGTTGATTCAGGAGGAACACTAGATGCCGGCTTCGACCCTTGCTTCTCAGCAATCTGCTTCTGCAAATTCCTACAAAAAATAATGACAATAAAAAATTATTTCAGTCACCACCCTCCTGCAAACAGAAATCATGATTACATACGCGTGCCAACTCTTGAGTTCCGACCACTTGGCCTCCATCTTCTTAAACGTCTTCTCGAGTCGTAGAAGCGCTCGGTTCTCCGTCTCGTGCCCCGTCAGCAGCTCCAGCACGTGGCCTCCGAGCTTGTGCACGTGCTTCCTCCACCACTTCCGCTGCTTGTCGTCCAGCTCCGCCATATTAGCTGGCATGAGCTTCTCCAGCCGTCGGATCTGACTCACCACATCGTCCAGCTCCTGACTCAGCAGCGCCAGCCTCGCCAGCGCCTTGGCCTCTTGGAAGGAGGCGTCGGTTTCCTCTTTTACGGCACTTTCGGACCCATTTTGAGGCGCGCGACCCAAAGTCAGTGCATTTGTGGTCGTTTCTAAGCGAGTCTGAAGGGTTTCTAACGCCGCCAGCAACTCAACCGACACGGCCGCCCGCTGACTGGCGTGCAGCTTGCGCGTCGCGTCCTGCACCTGCCGCGCCTGCACCATGGCCTCCGCGCACACGCGCACGCGGCTCTTGACATGCTGCAGGTCCTCCTCCAGCGCGCGGCAGCAGTACTTGCGGCGCGTGCCCTCGTCCAGCCGAACCAAGATGCGCTTGAAGCCGCTCACGCGCTCCGCCTCGAGCTCGGCCATCCGAAAAGCAGAAAATGACGATAGTAATTTATAGAAATTGATACTAACATTATCAGGTTAAGGTTACCGCACGTTAATTGGATGAAACCGCCTTCGAAGGACAAACGGTTGGACAAACTCAAATTTGACTTGATGTCAGTATAGCGTACCACAATTTTGTCCTATCGGTCCGTCTAGGACAAAATTGTTGTACACTACTAAGTATACTGAAATCAAGTCAATTTTGAGTTTGTCCTACCGTTTGTCCTAGCAAAACGGCCAACTTCTAATTCTTCTTTATGGTATTTTTTAGTTTTTTAAACAATTGTTTTATAAATAATTAAATATTGGTATACAAGTTGTAGGCGGCTGTATGTCTGACTGTCTTCTTGCTACACGTATGCAACTCTCCGTGAACGGCCAGGTGGTCGTCTAAGAAGTCAAGTTTTGTAGAGCCCAGTCGCTCAGACAGTGCCTGTAGTGTGATACTTTGAGCTTCCTTCAGTGTGGTCTAAACGGCACATATTGGACAAATTTCGGCGGCGTAGTGCGTAAATCTAATGGCTTCGGCCATCAACAGAAAACTATTATGCCTCCAATCGGAAAAAAGTTGTTGCTTGTGGGCCCTGACGGAAGAGGGAAATCTCGAGACCATGCACTTTACCGTATTCGCGATGAGCGCAAATATGAGCCAGATTCACTCGTACGTAGCAAGCTCAAAATTCGCGTACGTTACGCGCAAAAGTCCTTCGCAGAAGAACCGCTTTTGTATTGGTGGTGTGAAGCGTTTACGTCGCTTGCTGAACTACACGAGAACCAATATCTAATGTATAAAGTAATTGTGGGGTAGACGTTTTAGTTTCTGCTCAGTCGTAAACGAACCTCAATGTACGCTAAGGTATCTCCAGTTGCTACAGCTCAACACGTTGCTTGTTGTTTAAGCAATCGCAAGCCGCCAGCCAGTTTTCTGGAAAGAAAGCTAAGGGGTGTGGCCACGCTTGATGATCTTCTTCGTCTTGTTGGCGATCGAACTTTTTCGTCTTTTGTAGCGTATTAGCCTCTGTGCAAACACAGCCGGCTTCTTCAGGACGGCAATCGACTCTCAGAAGGCTTGGGTGGGGGAGCCGGGCGACGCTAGCGTGGCGATCTTGGCCGGGTTCGAGTCCGTGGTCGAGAGAGCGTCGCTCGTAGCTACGAAGGAACCAGCGGTGACGAACAAAACTTGAGCGAGGCCCATCTTGACAATCGTTGGCGGTGGGACTTGAGAGCTGGAGAGGAAATTGCAAAGTGAGAACCTGTAACGGGCTAACTGCAGCCCGTTACGTGCTTACACAAGCGGAGGAAGTAGTAGGCAAATTGAACTCTGGCATTAAGTGTCGAGACGGTCTCGAGTGTCGAGACCGTACCAACCATTAAACCTATACTGGCTTCTGATTGGCCACCGCGTGTGCGCGGTGGCGTCCGTGTGACAGTGGCCTGTCACACCACCCCCTATTCAAGGTTGGAACATACACATATCTAAAATCTGGAAGGGAACGCAGGTCTTCGCAAGACGGACTCGACAGCACTTGGCAAGCGCGGATCAGCAGCAGCGCGGCGCGACTGAAGCAGCACAGCAGGACGTCATCAAGGGCTTGCGGCTGCGGGACGCAGCAGTATCCTGGGCATCAACGGAGCGACCTTGGTGGAACTGGTCCGGCGCTGGCGTGGAACGGAGCAAGTCCGTCGAGTTGATGTACACCGTGACTTCATCCCGGGCCGAGTCGCCGCGAACCGTGGAACGCCGAAGGCCGTCCGTCGTCCAAAGTCGAGCATCGCTGCAGGATCGTCCGATGTCGCGAGCCGCTGGTTGGAGTTAGGCGCGGCTCGCCGCCGCGCCCTCCCCGAGCGACGTCTCGTACGCCGCCACACAGTCGGGGACATCCGCAAGTAGGACCGCGCGTGGCTCCCAGCTGTCGTCCATCGGGCCAAGCCATCGAACCAGGTATTGGCGGTGCGGGGGTATCTCCCCATCGCGGCGACGAGCGCCGCGATCCGTGCGTACGCGTTGCGGGGCATTTCGGTGGTCGTCGTGGTTGAGAATGGCTTCGACAATGTGACGCAGGTTCCAGGCCTTCCGATATAATTATTTATTTTGAAATACAATACAATATGTTCCACTCAATAACTTATTGACTGTCGACAGGAAACATGTATCAGTTATTTATTGTGGACCAGGTGCTGCGCTATACAAACTCCTTGTAGTTATATATAAAATCGAACATAAACACTGCTACAATAATGTATTTCCTGAGGTTCCAACTGCAAGCCAATATTTTATTTCAATTGTGGTCCGAAATACTATTACAATAGTATTATCGGAAGGCCTGCCAGGTTCCCTGCAGCGTCCACTAGTGGAGCAGGACCGTCGCGCTGGAATGCAGATCCGCGAACCTCATGCTGACGCTGCGGTGGTTCAGCGCCTTGATCGACCTGGTTATCTGCGTCAGCGGGGATGGCGGCGGGATGGTACCGTCGCAGACGGCCGACGTAGAACGTTGGGTGGAGCCGAAGCGCCGTAGGGAGCTGTAGCGTGTAGGCGTCACCGAGTACCTTCGTCACCTTAAAAGGCCCAATAAATCGGGGCGCGAGCTTGTTCGCGCCCAGGTTCGTCACCAAACTTGGCGACATGCCCGTCGTAGAAAGCAGCACACGATCGCCCACGGCGAACGTCTCCAGGTGTCGTCGCCCTCGTCGATCGGCATATTCCTTTTGCCGGTCCACCGCCGCCGCGATGGTGTCACGTACATAACGCACAACTGACTCCCGTTTCTGCAGGAAGTCGCAGACAGCCGCAGTGTCTTGGGGCTGCGGCGCTGGGAGCGGATCAAAGTTGGCAGGGACCGGAGCGGCGGGTGTCGCCGCTTCTTGCGCGTCTTGGTACTCGATGGCCCGACGTGGCATCGGGTCAATCAGCGTGCGCGAAGTCCAAGCTGCATGTCTGAAGGTGCCGCCCTCCTAGCGGCACGTGTGCGCGAAGCTCGTTCGGGGTTGGCGTGTGGTCTCTCGTGTGCTGCCCGCGTGGCGGCACGTGTGCGCACTCCGACAGCTGGAGCGTTGGAGCCTCGACGAGTGGTGACGCTATGTAACAACGCTGAGATAGCGTCGGGGGCGGGGCCACGACGCTCAGCTTGGTCTGGGTCGGGGTCTCCAGCAAAGTCTTCATCCGGAACGAGTGACGCGGGATCGCCCGCGTCTTCAGCAGCGCGACCAGCCGGAGTCACGGAGCGCTCTACGCCAAGGAGCGCTGGGACACGAGGATGGCGACCGAAGTTGACGAAGAACGGGGTAAGCCCGGTCGATGCGTGGACAGCGTTGTTGAGCGCGAACTCGACCAGGGGCAGGAAGGTGCTCCACGACGTGAATGACGTAGCGAAGCTGCGCAGTACATCTTCGACAACGCGGTTAGCGCGCTCGGTCTGGCCGTCCGTCTCCGGATGCGACGCGGTGGACATGCTCAGCCGCGTCCCCAAAAACCGGAAAAGCTCTCGCCAGAAAGCTGACGTAAAGCGCGGGTCGCGATCCGAAACGATGGAGGACGGGAGACCGTGGTGGCGGTACACCACGTCGACGAAGATCGCGGCGGTTTGCTTCGCCGTGATGCTGGCAGCAACAGGAGCAAGATGGAGCATCTTGCTGAACCGATCGACGAAGACAAGCACACCAGTTCGCCCTTGAGTGTCTCGCGGCAGTCCGAAGACGAAGTCCATGCTGACAGACGCCCATGCGTCCGTGGCGACTGGGAGAGGTCGGAGCGGAGCCTGCTTGGACGGATTCGGCATCACGCGCTGGCACGCTTCGCAGGAGCGTACCCATTTCCGGACCCACTTGTACATATGCGGCCAGTAGAAGTCTCTGGACAGCGACGCGAACGTCTTCTCGCGTCCGAGGTGGCCGCCGCTCGGCGTGTCATGGAACTCGTGGATCAGCCTAGCTCGGAGATCGTCGTCCAGAGGAACGACGATGCGCGGAGGGTCTTCACGGTCGACGCGGTACGTGAGCAGCTCGCCGTCTAGCGCGTAGCGGTCGATGCGGGAACGGCTACGTGGGGACAGCTTGCGCTTCGCCGCGGCACCAGGGTCTCGCAAGAACTGGATCAGCTCCAAGCAGGACGCGTCCTCCTTGTACGCGTCCACGATCAAGTCGCGGAGCGGACTGGTCGCTGCAACCTCAACAGCAGCGACGTCTTCGGCAGTGCAAACGGCGCACTCGTCATCGTCCTCGTCGCCAACTGCGTGGCGACGTGACTGCATCGTAGTCAGGCCGACGCGATAATGCGTCGGCAAGGATGTTGGTCTTGCCCGGCTTGTAGTGCACGACGAAGTTGTACTCGGAGAACAGGGACAACCAGCGCGCCATGCGCTGGGACAGGTGAGCTCTTCGTCGCTGTTCTCAGCGACGCGTGATTGGTGTAGATCGCGAAGGTCCGCTCGCCGAGGAGGTACACACGAAACTTGATGAGGGCGTAGCGCATGGCCAGCAGCTCCTTGTCATGGACCGGGTAATTCCGTTCCGCCGGCTTCAGCTGGCGCGACTGGTAGCTGATGACCCGCTCGCGCCCATCGTCATCGAACTGCATCAAGGCGCAGCCGATCGCGAAGTCGCTCGCGTCACACACGACATGGAAAGGCTTCGAGTGGTCTGGAAGCATGAGGACGGGCGCGGTGGACAAGCTCGACTTCACCGCGTCGAAGGCAGCTTGGTGCTCGCGACGCCACGACCACGTGGCGTCAGCCTTGAGTAGTTGAGACAGCGGACGGATCGTCGAAGCGAAGTTCTTCGAGTAATGGTGAAGATACGTCGCGAGTCCCAGCCACTGCCGGAGCTGCTTCTGGTCCTGCGGCGCCGGCCACGCGCAGATGGCCTCGATCTTCTCGGGGTCGGCGCGGACACCATCCTTGCTGACGTAGCTCCCGAGCACCGGGATCTCGGGAGCGCAGAAGATGCACTTCTTCAAGTTGGCATACAGCTTGTTCTCCTTCATCACCTCGAACACCTTGCGCAGGTGTTGTAGGTGGACCTGAACGTCCGTCATGCCGCCCTCGGCACGACTGTGAATGAAGATGTCGTCGAAGTAGCTGGGCGCGAAGTCTCGGTATGGCCGAAGCAAGTTGGACACCATCCGGTTGAACGTGGCGGGGGCGTTCTTGAGCCCTGCGGCATCACGAGCCATTCCCACAACAGCCCGCTGGGCGTGCTGACCGCTGTCAGCGGCAAATCGTCTTCGCGCATCAAGATCTGATAGAACCCATCCATCAGATCGATGGCACTGTACTTCGTGCTGCCAGACATGGTGTCCAGCACCATGTCCTTCCGCGGGATCGGCGGTTGCGCTGGTATGGTGGCCTCGTTGAGCTTGTTGAAGGCGTGAACGATTCTCCAGCCGCCGGTTGCTTTCTTCACGCAGAACGTCGGACTGGAGTGCGGCGAGAGACTCTCGCGAACGTGGCCGGCTTGTCGGCGACTCTCGAAGAAGGCGTCGATGGCTTCGACTTGGTCGCGAGGAAGCGGCCACTGCCGCGTCACGCAGTACTTCGCACCGGGCACGAGGTCAATCTCGTGCCGGACACCGCGGTCGGGTGGAAGAACGGCAGGCACCTTGTCAGGAAGATGTCGATGAACTCACGGACCAGTGGAGCGACTGGGTTGCCGGCGGCTTCGAGAGCCGGCAACGACTGAGCCGCGTATCGTGCTTCACGGGCGGTCTTCGGCTCAGCTCCTTTCGGGCGCGTCCTCGCATCGGACGCGTGGTCCGAGGCATCGGTCTCGACGGCTGCAATGGACGCAGCATCGTCAGCCACGAGCATACACGCTTGCTCGATCTCACCCTTCTTCAAGTCACGCAGGAAGTGTTTCCACGAGAGTCCAGGCAGCCGTGTGATCCCGGCTGCGTCGCACGGAGGGCGTGCGACTTCAACGTTGCGTACACGTGGAGGCGTCTCCGTGTCGTCCCCCATCAGGACTGAGATAACCTCGGGCTCAGGCTCGACTGAGTCCTCCGATAGTGCACGAGGACGTCGTGGTTTACGACGGCCACGACGTCGAACTGGTCGTGGAGTGTCTTCCGGAGCAGCCGATGAGAATCCACGCTCGATCATGGCCGCTGAACTTGGGCACCGGGACACTTCGTCGGCGCCTGGACGCGGGTCATTGGGCACGACCGCGTCGACTTCCTCAGGGAGCTCCCGCTCGACCACTCGCGGGAACCCATGCTCGACCGCGCGTGGGAGACCACGCTCAACCACATCTTCTTCTTCAGGGAGCTCTCGCTCGACCACTCGCGGGAACCCATGCTCGACCGCGTGTGGGAGGCCACGCTCAACCACATCTTCTCGCTCTTCATCATTGGAGAGCCGCTGCTCGTCCGGACGTGGCTCGACCACGTCATTGTCTGCTTCCGAGAACCGCTGCTCATCGGGACGTGGGAACCCATGCTCGACCACGTCAGACACGTCCTGAGGCTCCTGCTCAGGACCGGCGCAGGTTGCGAGTTCGCATACCGCACACGAAGGGCCATCGCTCACTTCGTGCACAACACGGGCCATGGAGTCGGGGTCCATGACGGCAACATGCGGCCATTGGTTAGGCGTTCCGCAGAGGAACGCCAACACTGCATTCACATCGATGTCTCGGGGACGGACCGTGCCAGTCAGCCAGTTGATCTCAGGCTGGTGGCGGGCGAGCCACGGGATGCCGAAGACACAGTCGAACGAGCCACTCAGCTCGATCACCAAGAACTCCTCGGAACTGCGGAACCCGTCGAACTCGTACGCGAAGGTCGCCGAGCGCCGCGGCGCCCGCCGCGGCTATCCGTCAGCGTACTTCACGATCATGTCGCCAGGACCTTCACGGATGTTCATGTCCGCCGGTAACACCGACAAGCTCTCGGCGCGAACGAAGTTGTTCGTCGCGCCCGAGTCCAGCAGTGCGCGAAGCGGGCGATTCGCGCCTTCAACGTGGAGGCTGAGTACAATCAGCCGCGTGTCACTGCCGGAGGTGGTGGCAAAGAGTTGTGCATGAAGCACGGGAGGGCTAGGAGGAGGTTCTGCCACCAGAGAACCATCTCTCCTTCCACGACCAGTAGGGCGCCCCGCACCTACTGGGTGTCGCCGTTTTTGGAGCGGCGACGTCGTTCGCGACCGTGACGTTCGCCTGAATCGGCGCTGGTGCGCGGCAGACAGCCGCGCGATGTCCAGGTTTCCCGCAGCGGTAGCAGCGCATTGGTCGGGGACTGCGCGTTGCCGAGGCTGTTGGCGGCCTTGCTGATGACGTCGGCACCCGACGGCCACCAAACTGTTGAATCGCATCCACCTCCATCGGCTCCGGCTCGGGCACCGGAGTCCGAGAGACGTCGAAAGCTTGCGACGCTGTCACGCTGTAGTCTTCTCGGAGCGCGATAGCGAAGGCTTCTCCGAGTGTCGGTGGGGTCTTCCGGGTCAGGTAGAAGCGCTGGTAGCCAGCGCTCATGCCGGAGATGAAGACGTGGACTTGGGCCGCCATGTCTACGGGATGCGTCGTGATGCACGACACAAGGTGTCGTGCGCGCTGGATGTACTCGAGCATGGACATGCGTCCCTGCTTCAACGCCAGGAAGGCGGAGCGCTGAATGCTTTCATCTTGGGGCAGCTCGAACGCGAGCCGCAGGTCCGCCTTCATCGATGCCATGGTCGGGAAGCAGGAAGCGTCGGCCACGAGCTTGCCGAGCGCCCACTCCTTCGCCTTCCCCGCCAGTTTAGACAGAAGAAAGCGCGTGCGCGCGAGCTCGGTAGACAGCTGCCGAGCTTCGATGGCGATGTCCACTTCGCAGAACCAGCGGTTCAGGTGAAGGCGCCCCTCGCCTTCACCGCTGTACGTGGAAACATCGAGCTTCTCGATGTCGGACTTGTTCTTGGTCTGCGTGGGAGTCGACACTCGCTGACGGAGATCAGCGAGTTCACGCGCCATGAACTCCTGGGCGGCCAGGCGTTGTTGCTCCTCGGTTCCCACCGTCAGCAGAGTCTTGATCACAGCGTCACCAGACACCGCTGCGAGTCGATGTAGCGCTACCCACTCGATCGCCGACAGGTGAGGAAAGCTGGCGTGTTCCAGTGAAGTAGCGGCCATCCGGGACGCGTCAGACATCGACGTGTCGTGCATGTTCATCACGGGCGTGGGCGTTGGACGGATTAGCGAAGTGCTACCAGGTGTAACGGGCTAACTGCAGCCCGTTACGTGCTTACACAAGCGGAGGAAGTAGTAGGCAAATTGAACTCTGGCATTAAGTGTCGAGACCGTCCCAACCATTAAACCTATACTGGCTTCTGATTGGCCACCGCGTGTGCGCGGTGGCGTCCGTGTGACAGTGGCCTGTCACAGAACCCAACCAGACAGGAGGATTCCACGGGGCATTGGATGTGCCAATTAGCCCCATCCCATCCCATGACATGCTACCGTGTGGGAGCTGTATGTACCCTGCATTGCAGCAAACACACAATATACGGTTTCAACTCAAAGAAATCCCTGGTTTGGCACCTACCGTACTGTGCGGTAGTATTTAGAGGACATCGGGATACAGTAGCGTGTGGGATGCTGCTTAATGTTTTTTCTGTTTAGCACGCACTGCGAATCAACGACACCGTTTGTGTCACACCTCTGCTGCCCAGCTTGGTATAACGCAAATGGATGACATGCAAAATGCTTGAAGTAATCATCGGTGATAGGACCAGAGCTCGGAATCAGTAAATAAAATAAAAAAGTTGGGCAGTAAAATAACTGAAATAAATTATTATGGTCGACCCCAATAATCAGTATTTCTCAGATTCTAGAACGTTTATGCAGATAAGGGCTTCTAGAAGCTCCGGGCGGTATTCGAGCAATACGAATCGCTCTCTTCTCTCTATCATTTTGAAATCTACCATGTCAATGACGCGGAAGCAGCTCACCAGAAGCTTCCGACCCACCACCTCCGACATGACCACAACACTACCTCCAAAGCTCAAAGCCGATCTGCTGGCAAGCCACAGAAGACAACCTTCTGCCATCTGTAGCTATTGTAGGTCTGATGGACGTTTGCGAACGACTCGCACGCCCAGGACGTTTACTGGTATCTGGAACGGCGGTTTGGGCTGCTCGTCCAGGTATTTTTGCCGCCGACGGATGCTGTACGTGGCGATGAAGGCTTTGACGACACGGACACCAATCTCGAGGACGGCCATGGCGAATGTCCCCGCCGCGGCCATGCCCGTGTTCTTTATGCCCAGCAGAACGATCCGCGCTTGTGTATCGACCAGCAATGTGGGCAGATGCACATGACGCGGATGCTGCGGATTCGCTTCTTCATTACCACGTGTTTGGCGCCTTCCTGCAAAGGGAGCTACTAACAAGAGATTGCGTGCAGTGGTCGTATAACGAGTGAATGTACATGTAGCCGAACTTGACGATCAATAGTCTATTGCCCACGAGTTGACCCCCTCAATAAAGTTGACCCCCTCAATAAAATGAAATAATATATTTTGCCGAGCTCTGGATAGGACCCTTCGCTCGAGTGCGTCATCCTCAGGCACTGCCAGGAAAAACCGTGTTCTTGATTCGTACTGAAGCATTGCTGCCACAACAGCGAGCTGCCCCTAAATAATATTCCAGGTACTTTCTAATGTACCAAGCCAAGGTAATTCGAGGTCGAGTGAAGGATCATTGTCACTTTAAATTCGGGGAAGTTTCAGGTCACGGGCTCAGATACACGTACTGTATTACACATAAGCACATGTACTGTCGAATCTCATACACGTTTAGCTCCGGATTTGGGTCATTTTCCATAACGCAAACCGAGATGACCATGAGTAAGCATCCTGCAGTACGGCAGAAGTGTCCACTGCAAATATTTTCCGTGCTCTGTCAACATACTTAAGTACATGTACTGTACAGTGTAGTACAGTACAACAGTGCTATGCCATGAACAAAAAGGAAACTAAGAATATTGTGCGCACATATTTTTTTTCAGGATTCTCCTTTTTGCCTACCTCGACAGATTCATAGACTTACGGAAGACCTGTCTGGCTGATTCGCATCATGTCCAATAAAGTCGGTTGTCCACGGTGCGCGTTTAGATAGACTTGTCGCCATCTGCTGCTGAATCACGCGCAGTTCGCTCGCAATTTCTGGTGCTGTTGGTCGCTTGAGTGGGTCCCGAGCAAGACATCGCTCCACCAAATCCCTCAGCGCCTGGTCACAAGTACGTCGAAGTTTGGGAACCAATGTACCAGCTTCAACTCGCTGCATGATAGCCGTATCCGACAGAAGCTTCCCGTTGCGTCCTCGGATTTTGCTGTATGGGATTTTGTTCGTGTCGAGCTCTGTGAGCTACACGCCGAAACTGTAGATATCGGCGGGGCATCCATAGTCGCTGTCACCACGAATCACCTCGGGAGCTAGCCATCGGCTCGTCCCCACTCCTTGGGTCATAGCACTATTGTCTGGACAGAAGCGAGACTTGCCAAAATCACTCAATTTGGCCTTGAAATCCGAAGAAAGGAGCACATTCTTCGACTTGAGGTCGCGATGGAGCAGTGGGGGCACGAACGAGTGAAGATACACGAGCGCTTCGATGATTCCAATAGCAAAACCGAACTTGTGACACGTCCAGCCAGTAGGCGTACTCGCGTCTGATAAATATCGCCGGAGATCTCCACCGTCCGCATACTCCAACAACATCTGCAGGTCGCTTTCACTTGTCCACGCCGCTCCAATAAACTTGACAATATTCGGGTGGGCAAAGTTGGCCATGAGTTTAATCTCCTCCACGAAGTTTGCAGTGTTCTTCCTCGTGCATTTGTCTGCTCGAAGGCGCTTGGACGCGAGAAGTTGCAGGTTTCGGTAGCGTACTAGCCAAACACTAGCGTAGCCTCCGCTGCCAATTTTACGAACATCCTTGATAGACGCTGCGCAAAGTTGCAGCGACAGAAGCTCGAAATCGTTCCAAATCGACATGAATCTGTCCGATGTTCCCTTGGAAACTCTCCCCGCCGTAGACACAAAAGACGGATACTTCGAGGTACTGCTAATAGTGGACGCCTCGAGCACCGGAATATCCACGCTCCCACCATCTTCGCGCGAGGTCGAAATGCCCATCGAGACATTAATGGGTTGGTTTGCCGTCTCCTTGCCGCCAATACTCAACGTCTTCCACCCGAAGTGAGATTTCATCAACTCTTGAGAGCCAACTTGTGACGAAGGTGAGTGATCTCCGGCGTACCCTTCAATGTCAGCTGTACGACGTGGACCAAGCTTTTTGCTTCGCCGCATACTTACAGCCAGGATAATGCAAACAATCACCACGGCCGAAGTTCCATACAAGACGCCCAGGATCACTTTGGTCCAAGGATCCTTTGACGCGCTGGATGCTTTCGAGTCTAAGCCATCCACTTGAGTTGACCTTGATGAAGCGGACGAAGCAGCATCACTCGTTGAAGAGGAAACGTCTCCATCTCGTATGCACACTTTCACGCCGTGTATTGCAGTCTGCTCCTCGTAATCGCACCCCACCTCGACTTTGAAGTCCGAGTCAGAGAGTCCCAACGTATCCAGATTATTCAAAAATGCCACTTGGTCGGACGTGAAATATCGAGATGAAAAAGCGTTCCCAGCAACGTTCCTTCAACACGAATGGAGACACGTTAGCCACTAACCACCGGTAGGATAGCAAACTACCTCGAACGTGCAGTGTCTTGAGATTTGAGTGATTGTAGCCGGCAGTAGGAATACTCGTTAAATTGTTTCTGCCCAAATATCTGAATATCGGAGCAAGAAGTCAGTAAATAATTCTCAGTTCATGTCCGCAACTTCTTCGCTTTAGCTCTTACAGGTATTCCAGCGATGGAAAAACACTCTCGAAAGTGTCGATGTTGTTGTTCTCCAAGCTCCTACAATGCACATCAGAACACAAAACAAAAAGGTTAGCAGATATATTCCTACCAGCGATATAATATGCCGCATGGCGATGTTGCACATACAGAGTGGTGAGAGATTCAATCACGTCTCCGGTTCCCAGTGCTGTTGAATAGTTGTAGTCCAGTAGCCTAAACCAGCCAGCGCGCAAACCATTAGCACACTCATTCAACTAACCAAGGACGAGAAGCGGCACGTACAATCGCTGAAGTGATGGAATATCGCCCAGTTCCGTCGGAAACGCCGCTAGCAGCGTGTTGCTGAGATCAAGGGTCTTGACCAGGGATCCGTAAAAATAATAAGGCGCTAAAATATATTCCATATTAAATATTTAATTATTCATTTTCTACGAGAATATGATTTTCGCGTATTTGCAGCATTTTCAAATACGCTGTGCAATATGCTAGACAGCCAAAGGATGCGCCATTCTTGATCCATAGCGTCCAATACTATCTACAGGCTGCTATATAGTACTTAAGTATGTGTTTAAATAGTTGCAAGTCAATTTGCAGGCATGTACGCACAGCTTCGTACTATCCCCCCGCCAGCCGATGGATTCAATTAAGGTGTCCTACAATAGGGAAGAAACCTACTACCGGTACTTCGAAGTATGTTCTTCACGTGCCATCAAAAACGGCAACCTTAATTAAGACATGCTACGGCACCAACTAACTTGCAATCCCCACATGTGCTAGTAAATGCAGCGCTGGGTGCATGTACAATGTGGCATACGCACACAGCGTTAATTTCAAATGTTCTTTGCGTACAAAAGCTCATACTAGTAGTACAAATGTACGCTTGAACGTAATGCAAAATAATGGAATTATTCATTCTCTGCTCTTCACACACTTAATTAATATCACTACGGAATATTGCCCTTCACTGGTCTTGACGGACGACGGGAGATAGTCAGGGAGCAAGTTGACCTGCGTCCCCATGTCGAGATTCTGGAGCACCACCTTGGTCACCTCCGTCTCCAACGAGATAAACCCCGACGTGAGCCATATCCTGGACACTTTGCCCTTAGGATACTCCGACACAGCGCTTCCACCCGACACAATGCTACAGACGTAACAATCCAGATTAAATCGAGCTCGTCCCGTGAAAATCTGTAGCAAAATCAGCTTTCCACGTACAAGGTTGAAACTTTCGAGGACAAGTCGATCGTCCCGAAAGAAGAAACGTGGTTGTTCGAAACTGAAGGCCACTCGCTCGTTTCGTCGGGGTAATTAGCCAAGTCCGAGTCATTGTACCCTCCTACCGCAGCCTCCTCGTCGCTCCGGTAGTCGCCGAACTCCACGAGCACAATCAACATAGTAGAGCTGTTGTTGACGCCCAAGCACTCGAACGTGCAGTTTCCGTTCGTCTTGCAGTTGGTGCCCAAGCAGTTGCCCCGCGAGGTGAACCCCCGACACAAATCGTAGTCGTCGCAAGCTGAACACCCCTCGGTTGTGAGTGTCGAGGACCCAGCAGCGCAGTCCCCACTCACAACGCTGAAAACCTGGACGGCAAGGAGCCCAACGAATCCCAACGACGCCAAGTGTCGAAGCCAAAGCACCGCCACCATTGCGAATGTATTGTGGCCCTGCACTCGACGCTCGGAGCTCACTGCGGTGCCAATCCTAAGACAACGCAGAGGAGCGGGCGTCTAGCGAAAATGCTCAGAGACAGGTGGCGCGTCCAAACGAGGCGCGAGGGTGGTGGAAGTGCAAGTTTCATTTGGTGCAGGACCGTCCGACGTGGGGGATCAACTACAAGGAGATCTACTGTTCAAAGCCAGTATGATCTACTCTAAGCAAGGCTTGTGCAAGACGATACACTGTACTAAAGGCACTGTCTACTAGACAGGCTACCATAGAGAACTGGAGCTCGAGGTATTGTTTAGATAGCGCCTGCATGGCGCAAATCCTGTTCGAACCGGGCCCACGTAGCATGAGACCACGTCATTTTGAATTGAGAGCTCTGCTTGGCCTTGTCCTACGGCGATCGCAAGGTACAGACGATCCCCTCGGTAGTAATCCCTAGGATAGAAATACCCGCTCATCAGGAATATAAAGGTGGGTCCCAACGATTTCTGAATGACCGTCCCATACAAAGCCAAGTAAATATTCCCCTCACCCCTCAATCGTCATAAGGAATAGAAAATCACGGATTATGAATGTGTTGGGGTGCTTAACTATGGGAAAAGTCCATTCTGTACAGGACGTCTGCAGTAGTCTTACCAGGATACCAGCTCCTATTGTCCATTTTTTCGTGCCGCATTTCATATTTAATGCTTGCGTTAGCATTCGGAGCCGGCTTTCAGACCTGCTAATACCGTTCCTTTGAATAGAATGGAGCTTGGGTGCTTGCCAACATTAGTGAAATGGGGCTCACTACTATCGTGGCATTATTTTGCACATCAGTATCATTACCTACATCATGCCCCACATGTCTTACGGTATTATTGGGGACGAAGTCCCCACTTATAATCATCTATCACTCCTCTTTACTCTATTTCTTACCTCTCTTTACTTACCTCTCTTAATCTGAGACATGAACGGGTAGGGTTACATCTAGAATCGCTTCCCCGGGGCCAAAAATTGCGCAAAAAACCTCGGTTGAAGAACCCTCTCTAGATCCATAGATACGCTTACCGAATTTGTTTTGTAGAGGGATACACCCACGTATGGGATACAGGATAATATCAGCCAATCACAATTGTGAATTCAGATTTTCACTGCTTGACTTGTTGAGGGATACACCAGTTTCAAACCAGTAATTTTTGCACTCTCGGTGCGATGATTTCTGCAATGGCGCAGACGCCACCAAGTCGCCCTCGCCTGCCTAGAAGCCGAGGAAGGTGGAAAACGACGCGGGTCCCACCTTCTTACACTGCTGCCATGAAGAAGGCTGTTGTCGAGCATCTGAGACTACACTGCAATGTTCGTTTCACTCTACACACGTTCTTTCCGGGTCTACCTACAGAGACGTATCGAGGGAGAAGACTATTGGTGTTAAAATGGGCTCGTCATTTAGCTCTGTCGGCGGCAGCAACAAGGTGCAACGTGCTCGGTCTGCAGAGATTCGTTCTAAAGTTGCGGCGGTGGCGAACGAGCTTATAAGTTGGGGTGTGCTGGCAGCCGCGTTGGTGAGGTTCGGCTTTTGATCTCGCTGAGGTAGAGTGCACAGTTTAGTAATTATGATAATACATATGGGTATCCGGTGCCGATTCATTTTTGAGCAAAATCAGGCGTCCGGTATTTAAGCTCCAGTAGGGTGTATCTCTCTACAAAACAAATTCGGTAACTGCAAAAAAACTGGAGTGACCCCTTCAGAGAAGGGGTCAATGCCATTAAAGTGGGGGGACACGATTTAGCCTCGACGATAAACGCTAATCAAACAGGCAGCGGGAAGCGGATCGCAACTTTAGATAATTTGCTACACTTTATGTCTTTATGTCGCTCCGAGCGCAAAAAAACGCCACCAAGTCCTCGGCTTCACTCTGATTTAGAGCGCCGAGTCAGCGCTTGCATCCATTACTACGAGTGAGTTAGTGCTGGGAAGGGTAGAATTGCTAAAAGAGACTGAAGCCACTTCGACGTGCATGTATGCATCTGTGCCACGCTTTGCCCGAGAACATGACGTCGCTTCACGCACGCATCAGTCCGCGAATTTCGACTGATATAACTATCCATAGGATAATAGGGGCGCAGTTTGGTATCCCTAGTTATGCTGTCAGCGACAGTGAACAGATTGAGCAGATACGAGAAGCGTAATCCAACCCAGGATAATTGCGTAGCTGGACCCAGCAACAAGCATCCCAGCGAACAAACCTAGCGCACTTTAAACTAGACGTTATAGAATGCAGCGGACTGAGGAAAGAAGAGAACGCCCGCAGAATGAACTCCAATGAACGTTTTCCCGCTAATCACGGTTTTTTCATAGAAATTTTGTGCTCCAATAGCCAATATCTGTACTGTACGGTAACCCGCTCGGTGCGAAGCAGTCTAGGTTAGTGTCTACTCCGCAAATAGGAATCTTAACTATCTTCTTGAAAAATAGAGGAAAATCGTACCCTGAGTGGTATGATGCTCTGAGAAGACTACGAAAAAAAATCCCACTGAAGCTGATTTAACTCTTTTTAACTCGAGATACGTCGATAAATCACACATGCCAGACTGGGCATCGAGGGCAAACATATATCCTACTTAAACGCAGATGTGGAGGCGGCCAACGATACCTGTTTGAAGGCAGAACCGGAAAAAATTATTCACGTATTTTCGCAGCATCAAGTACAACAAAAACGGTTGATATCTGATCGTAAAGTGCCAGAGGGAACGGTGGCTGCCTTGCTTGACGATGCACGCAGACCCGATTCAGCAAGAGATAGAGTTGTTGCAACTTATTTAAAATTTGCAGTTGGCTGCCCCATATCCCTGACTTACAATATGGCACAGTCAGCAGGATTGTGCAATGGAACGAGCGGTATACTCTACGATCTAATTTTCACGGAAGATAGCCAACTTCCTATCGTTTTGATGCAGGTAACAGATGCATATATTGGGCCTTCTTTTATTGAAAGCGTACCAAACATTGTGCCCATTCTTCCGAAACAAACAACGTGGAGCAAAAAAAACAGTGATTTCAGAGTAGCCCGTCGAGGTATACCATTAAAACTAGCCTACGCAATTACTGTTCATAAAGTTCAAGGGCTTACTTGCGATCATGTCGTTTTTCACTCCCAAACTATACGTGATGTAGCCCTCGTTTACGTCGCATTATCGAGAGTGAAACATCGTGACAATATTGTTATCACGTCCCCTATACGAATGGAAATGCTGAAATGCTCAGAAAAGAAATACGAAACTCAGAAAAGAAATACGAAAACTTTATTGCAGAAGAGGATCGTATAGAAAAAAATGTAAGGGAAACGGCGTTGCGCGCTCAAACAACGGTTCTAACAATGAAGAGCGTAGCTATTGCTCATAACCGAGGCCGTGTGCCTCGCTAGGAACGTAGCGCTCACTAGCATAGTTGGTAAGAAAACCTATGATAAGTACTTGAAGCAAAATACATCTTACGCGTTAATTATTGGATAACTGGTAAGCGTATGGAGCATTGATACTATGGTGTTTCCGAATTGTTCATGAATGTGTAGTAACGAAAAAAAAAGGTTGGGGCAAGCTATTACTTAAGCTACTTGCGACATTGATGCGAAACACATGTGCAATATAGAAATATGATGACGGCCCAGATACTTAATAAAACGGCATATTTATTTTCTAAAAAATACATATCGTTGTAATATAAATATTAGAGAGAGATCGTTTCGAATGCTTTCTCTATACGATATTCGTTTTTTATTAAAACATAGTGAGTACCGAGAAAATTCGAGAATTTAAATTGTGCTTTAATTTTAGAAATTATACCAATTTTATACTTGAAGTAAACAGTTGCTTTAACAAATAATTGTACCAAGCTAAACATGTTCAAAAGCGTCAATTCTTAGACAAAGTTATAATACATTCAACAAGCTTATTTATACCTGTAAGTTTAACCCCTGGACTCGCCATTATTGCAGTCAAATTAGCTGACGTTCCTAGTGGACCGTTCCGTTTTTTATTACTTAAAAGTGATGTTTCATTTCAGTCTTTTAGGCTAGCTAACATCAAAAAAAATGTCTACGTGACCGTGATGAAACACATTCGTTTGACTTTTATTGCTCAAATAAAAAAGGAAACAAATTGCACGGGGACGTCGGCCTGTAGTGGACCATACGGCTCCACTGCAGGCTGTCGACCCCCTAAGCAACTCAACGGAGCAACGCGACTGAGATGCTCCATTACTAGTATTATATATAATTTTATCCTTTTCGGTGTTACCGAGGTATATATCGTTATCTGCACGAATTCCATTCATGTCCGCTCATCGATTTGAGCAGCCATTTTAGGTCTATGTAACCAAAAGACTGCACCAATACGTACCATATATGTGGTACAGTCCAGTGTACCACCCCATGGTACACCCTACGACAGGAATACCCTCATCTAGGAATAAAAAGTGGGTTCCCGACGCCATGACTAGCGAGGGGATTGTCTGTACTAAAGTACAGCACATATGTACTTATTTGTCCGCAGTCAACCTATACCTGTGCCAAAAGCAGCTCCAAGTATCGCAGTAAGTTTCTGGTGTGCATCGACCGAGTGGTCTCCTGTACGAAGATCGTCGTGGGAAACACTGTGATACTGTACTCCACGAGCAGGGATTGACAGTAACTCGTTTGAAACTACTATTCCACTGATACTTATATTAAAATGATGCTTAAAATGATGTAGTAACTAGTAATTTGGAGCGAGGTGCAAACTAATGTTAATGTATTAGCCAGTAACTCAGATCGGCCGCACGTATTACTGTCAAGTACTGCTGCGCACCTGAAGAAATCCAGAGGCGTGGGGCAATCTTACCGCTTCTACAAAGGAAGAAGTCTGGTTCGGCTCCACGCGAGCTCACGTCGTCATGATTAATGCACGGTTTGGCTGGCAAAGGAAAGTTTGACGTGCGGCGCCATTGCATTCGCACAGCGTTCGCAAGCGCTTAATCGTCGCACGAGCAAGATCTGGACTTGGCTGCTTTGGTGGCGACGGCCTCGAGGATCTAGTCTTCTCCAGCCTCACTCTGAAAGTTCCAGCAAGACCAGAACCGCCGACGTCAACCCTGCATGAACAAGCCGACAACGTTCTGCAGAAGTGGCTCGAGTACTCGGTAGACTGGGTCGCCGTCGCGCTGCAGCAACCAGTGACGGAGGGGATTAGCAAGGATGACTTCACCCCGTTGCTCATGACTCGTCGTGATGGCATAGTCTGCTGTCGTGTAGATGCCGTCTGCGAGCATGTGAACATCCTCGGTTTCGCGATGTCGGTCGAGTGCACTTCCCGTCCATCGCTGCTCTTGCATGCGCTTGGCTCGGGCGCAGCCCTTCTAGCGCATTCCAAGAGCGCGTGTTCTCCACCGGAGGATTCGTGATGAGCAACCTTCGGACGAGAGCCGACAACCAACGCGCCGAAATGCAGGTTCAACTCGAGCACAATCGAGCGGAAATTCGTCGTATGGAGCGTGACAGCAGCGACGACAAGGGGCAGCTCGTTTAGGGTCGACCACCGAACTGATATGAACTACAGAAACTCCCCGCCTTAGCCACAACGGTGGGACCAATAAATCTTGCAAGGTTAAGAGAATTACGAAGAAGGCTAAGTGTACTGGTTTATTACAACTTTACCGCCTAATTGCAAAGAATGCGGCGCATAGCCCTTCCCGCGTCCGACACTTTCCCCCCATGTTCAGTTAAATCAGTACGTGGTGAGTTTATGCACGGATGGGCATGGATGCTGACTTCAGTGATTTGCACTACCTGCGCGAGGTACCAAACTTTATACAGGCGAGGGTAAGCAGGGGAGTTCTGTACTGGACTCTACACATATCGACGGAAGATACATATATGTATGACAGAGTCTACATGCTCCGATTTGCGACATTTAGTAACAGAAACCAAGGCCTTTTCACTAGTTGTGCTTTCTCAATATCTTGATTTTTGTATTGGCCTATCCTGGGATGGGATGGCCGCCCCTTTGCACAGGCCTCGCTCCTCGCAAAAGGCCTCCAGAATAATGGCATTTTAGCGCGTTGTAGGCACCCTTAGCGAACATGGAGACCACCGGCGGGTGCGTGGGGATCTCAACTTTAAGGGGGCCACGGAAGCGCCGGCCGATAAGAGGCTGTGGCGAAGCTACAGCGCCACAAGTCCCGCCCCTCCATGATAGTAAAATGGGATTTGGGCATGTTTTGGCCCGACCTCTGCCCTTTCTTTGCTTCCTCAGTCGGAGCACGCAGCCACACTCATATACAGTGCGGCCCCCCGTTTTCGCGGCCGCTGACCTCTTATAAACTACCATATTTGATATGTCCATCCTATATTCACAGGGCAGCTCATCTCCTTCCATAGTACAGTCCTCCCCCCCGTTATGCGCATGGGTACAGCGATCCGATTAGGAAGGGAATACGGAAAGATAAGACTAGACACATTAAATGTACGGACAACTAGTTAAGCAATGCGGAGATCTTGCTCCTGTCTTTCTACGACACGGCGTGCTGTATCGCGCGACAGAAGCTTCCGCAGCTTGAAAGTATCTGTCGCCCAGCGTGCAGGTCGGCATAAACCTGCTCAGCTCCTTGGGCGCGCGCCTTTCGGGAGTACTCGCAGATTGCAAACTTCTGCTTGATCGTAAGACGGATGCGGAGAGTCTTGCTGGCAAATTCGGAAATGAGGCACGGAGCTTAGCGGGCACACTCGCGCTGAGTTCCTCGGAAAGCTAGTATTCATTTACAGCCTTTCAAATCGAAACTTACTTGGGAGGGGACCTGCGCATGGAGGCGATGGTGATCTTCTCGTTCCCGCCCCGATTCCTAGTGATCTGCCAGATATTAACAAAACTCAATGCTTTGATTTGATTGGCTACTGGACCCGCGACCTTGATAAACAGATATGACGGGGTATGTGGAAGACCAGGTGCGCATATCGGGAGGGAGGACTATATTCCCTTGCTCACGAACAGGACACATCACAAAGATGCTGCAGCAAATACAATAAGTCTATAGGAGTTTGTATGGTCCGCCCTCCGCGAAAACGGGGGGCCGCACTGTATGTATGGCCTGCATACAGAGAAAATGCACAACAAATCTTCCCGCGTATTCTATATGAATTTTACTATGGTTATGTAATTTTCGCCTGTACGGACGCATATCGCTTGTGTAACGGGGTTACACGAATGTTACCCGAAGGGTTACGAAGTGTGGCACACACAGGCTTGTGTGGTGCACACTGTCTAACCTATTTCAGTAGGAGAATCAGTACATGGCTTCAGAGCCACAGATTATGCATATGACTAGGGTTCACTATGCTAGATAGTGAACCAGATACATTTACACCGAAGGCGGCTCTGCCGCGATAAGAGAAATACATTCAGTTTGAAGATTCACAGCTAAGAGTTAAGGGTTGACTCTTGGAGTCCGTAGGGAGTACGGACTCGTGCGTTCGGGTATTAGAACGGGCTATCTTTAGCCGCGACTCTGTGAGTCTGTTACGTCTTCCTCTGACGCTAAAGCTACGGCAGCCCCGCTGCACTTGGTAGCACTTGTAGTCAATCCGACACCTGAGTCTGGATAGACTGACCCTCTGTGGAGAATGGAGCAGTTCGCTCACTTGCCCCGAACCAGCAGGATGCGCTTAAAAGCTTATGTCCTTGCTGGGCCCGGAGGGCGTGACGCAACTGGCGCAACAAGGCCCCGACGCGGTGAATGCGCGCCTCGAGGCGTTCTCCAGCTACGAGAATGCTCTGTTGGAGCACCTCCAGCAGAGGATGGCGACGGCCGTGGCGCCGCAAGCGCCCGCTACGTCATCCGACGCGGGAACAAGACCCAAGCCGCTCATGTTGAGCGTGAAGACCTTCGAAGGCAAGGAAGGGGAAAGCTTAATGCTTTGGACCCGTGAAGTCGAGATGGCTATGAGCTCAGCTCTACTCCGGACGGAGTCGCAGCGCGTGGCGCTAGCTATCTCGAAGCTTGGTGGGCGAGCGAGAGAGTGGGCACTAACGTCAGGGACGTCGGTCGACACGGCCTTCCCGACGTGGGACCAGCTGAAGCAGCAACTGTCCCGAGTGTACGCTCCGCCTAACGAGGCGTATCGCGTGCGCTCACGCTTCCTGGCTACCCGGCAAGGCAAGAAGGATTTGGTGGACTATGTCCAGGAGTTGAGAACTCTCATTGCGGGCATGTCTGCCGAGCCTCTGGCTGAGGTAGTCATCGTCACGGTGTTTATGGAAGGACTTCGCACTGGCGTGGCCAGGACGGAAGTCTTCCGCACTCACCCAAGCTCTTTTGAAGAGGCTGTGAGCATCGCGTTGAACGCGGAGCACAACTTTAAGTCGTCAAGACTTGGGTGGAACGCTCCTCACACCAGTTCGTCGAACGGTCCGGAGCCTATGGACCTCAGCTATGCTGAAGACGAAGAAGCCGAGCTTCGGGCTGCTGAGCAGCGGCGCGGCATCCGCCGATGCTTCATCTGCGGTGACACGCGTCACTTGCGCGCCGGATGTCCGCTGCGCTTGCAGCGCCAGGCTTCGTCAAGCCGCTCTTCGGGTTCGAGCCAGGGCTCTGGTTCGTCTCGGGGAATGAGAAAACCCAGTAGACGCGGGGCGGCCTACTGGGGAGGAACTAAGTTCTATTGAACCTCGGCGAGGTGGAGGTCGACAGGACTTAGCCCCGAAGAGAGCTGTACTCTATAACACGGAACGTGTGTGCAAGCCGGGCTTGCTAGTTGTCCAGGCTTGGGTGAAGGGCTTCACAAAGCCATGGACGATTTTGATCGATTCGGGAGCGTCGGGTAATTACGCCCGGCGTTCCAGGATGGACGGAAGTCAGCTTTATGCTGAGGCGCTGGTAGCGCGTGGGAGTGACATCGTCACTGTTCGTCTCGCGACGGGCACTCGTGTCACGGTGCCTAAAGTCCCTGTGGACTTGGGCGTGAAGTTTTTGGATTTTGATAGCGTGGAACGCTGTCTGGTCTTAGACCTCGATTCGAGATATGATCTCATCCTTGGTATGGCGTGGCTGGAACGCCATGAGCCTTGGATAGATTGGAGGTCGAAGACCCTTGGTGCTACGCACTTCTCTCCTGGCGGAGCATTGGCGAGTCATGAACCCACCTCTGCTAGGAAGCAGAAGCGCTTCTGGCGCGAGCACTGGACCGAGTCGGTCAATGTGCTGAACATCGGAGTTTCCGAGTTGGTGGACACTGCGTGTGTCGAGAACGAGCGTTCCGAGCGTGGCTCGTGGACGGCAGGTGGAGCGGCACGAATTCCGCTGAGCGGGTGTGCGTCTGAGGGCGACGCCCTGCTGCGTGCCAGTGAAGGCGCGGTCGACGAGAAGTCGAGTGAGGATGGGCGTTGCCCGGATCAAGGATGTGGAGCGGCACTAATTCCGCTGAGCGGGTGTGCGTCTGAGGGCGACGCCCTGCTGCGTGCCAGCGACGGCGCGGTCGGCACGATGCCGAGGGACAAGGGGCTCTGCCCGGATGAAGATCGTGGAGTGGCACGTAATCCACTGAGTGGAGGCTGCGGGTCGTGCAGTCCTTCGCTGAGTGTCGATCAAGACACTGGTGCTCCTCTGGAGCTGAATGAGGTGGTGACACCTGGCGTCAAGAAGCACGCGAAATCACGGAGCTCTTCTGGGCGGACAGTGTCCATGAAGAGGCGCCAGCGCCGCAAAGCGCTGGCGGCGCGACGCAAGGCGTCTGCGGTCTCACGAGTCGAGAAGGGTGTGCCGAGCGGTGGGGCTCTACACAAGAGCGAGCAGCTCTACACACTCGTGAATGGAGCGACGGGCGACGTCGACGGAGACGTCAGTCTCACCGACTTGCCCTCACTATCTGCTCTCCTGGAGCTGGACGAGATGTCCTTGGTCGAGTTGGGCGACGCCTTGAAGGCTGGAGACTTGGCGGAGGTGGTGGTCATACGACCTGAAGAAGAGTTGAACTCGTCCTCGCTTCTGGATGAAGCTGTCCTGGAGGACACTAAGAAGGCGCTGAATGCGCGAAGCGGATCGGCGATCCTGAAGGATCCGTCGGATCCCTTGTATCACGTGGTGAAGGATTATCAAGACGTGGTCTCGAAGGAACCGCCCTCGGGGCTACCTCCGGATCGAGGTGTCCGGCATGAGATTGATCTCGTTCCGGGAACGAAGTACTGCGTGACGAGGCAGTGGCCTCTGCCGAAGGAGCAGTGTGACGTCATTGACGCGTTCTTCCGTGCGAAGCACGAGGCGGGCATGGTGCGTGAGAGTAAGTCTCCTCACTCCACGCCGACGTTCTGTGTCAGAAAGCCGAATGGTAAGTGGCGTATTGTGCATGCTTTCAACAAGCTGAATGCCGCCACCATTCCGGCGCAGACGCCGATTCCTCGGAAGGACGTTCTTCAGAACAACATGGCAGGATGTACGATGTACAGTGCGCTCGACTTGGTCGATGGCTACTACCAATTGCTCATGAGAACGAGCGACATCCCTCTCACTGCGGTGAGTACTCCGAGCGGCATGCTCTGGGAGTGGTTGGTGATGCCCCAAGGGCTTTCGAACGCGCCAGCGACGTTCAATCGTCTTGTGACGCAGCTCTTCCGGCCCCATCGGGCGTACGCGCAGACGTACTTCGATGACATCTTTGTCCACAGTCGTGCGGAGCACGGGAAGACTGATATGGAGAACCATGTCGAGCACCTGCGTGCTGTGCTCGAGTGCATGCGTCAAAACAAGTTGTATGCCAACATTGACAAATGCATCTTCGGAGCAGAAGAGATTCCCTTCTTAGGGTGCTTCATCGGGAAGCGTGGCCTGAGGGCCGACCCGGTCAAGGTCAAGGCCATTGTTGACTGGCCGGTTCCCCAGAACCAGAAGAATCTTCGCAAGTGGCTTGGCTTGGCCAATTACTTGCACAAGTACAGCGAGAATTACGCTGAGATGGCTCGGCCACTCTCCAATCTCCTGAAGAAGGACGCGGAGTGGTGTTGGAACACCGAGCATCAAGATGCGTTTGCGGCAATTAAGGATAGTCTCCTTCATGCGCCTATTCTGGCTTTGCCAGACCCCGCTCGTCCGTTTAGTGTCGTCTGTGACGCCTCGGACTTTGCCATCGGCTGTGCCCTGCTACAAGCAGACGCCGAGGGGCGCGAGCGCGTGATGGCGTTCGAATCTCGTCAGCTGAAGGCTGCTGAGAAGAACTATCCTGTCCATGACAAAGAGCTACTTGCGATGAAGTATGCGCTCGTCAAGTTCAGGGTTCACCTGTTGGGCTCTCAGCCGTTCGTGATTTACACGGATCACGCGTCGTTACGCACTGCGACTCAGTCGCCTCATCTCTCGCAAAGGATGGCCCGTTGGCTGTCCTTCTTCGCGGAGTACAACTTCGAGGTGAAGTACAAGCCTGGCAGGCAGAATGTCCTCGCGGACGCGCTGTCGCGCAGGCCGGATTATGAGCTGGCTCATGTAACGACCGTGACTTCGTCATTACCGGATCTAATCCGAACGGCTTATGCCAAGGATGACACTTGTGTCGCGTTGCTGAAGGCTCTCGGGAGCAAGGAGTTTCAAGACTCGGACATTGAATTGTCGGCGCGAGTGCGCGCGCGTTTGCATCGCTACACCCTCGATGGTGGCCTGCTGTTCTACAGCACTGGCTCCGAGGACACGCCACGCGTGGTCATCCCCTCATGATGAGGACCTGAAGTATCGTATCCTCTATGAGGCCCACGACACGCCGGTGGCTGGCCATCTTGGCCGTGAGAAGACCTACAGCTCGGTGAGCACCCACTACTGGTGGCCGAAGATGTACAAGTGGACGAGCACTTATGTGCGCACGTGCGAGACGTGTCAGCGTGTGAAGTCGTCACCCCATGCTGCAGCCCCGTTGGCAAGCTTGCCTGTCCCTTCAGGCTGTTGGCAATCCATGAGTATGGACTTTGTGTTTGGCCTGCCGGCGGATGCGGCGGGCAACACTGGAAGTCGTGGTCTTTGTAGACCGACTGAGCAAGATGGCTCACATTGCGGCTGTGCCGGATACCATCGATGGTAAGGGTACAGCAACGCTGTTCTTGGACCGAGTGTTACGACAACACGGACTCCCGGAGTCGATTGTCTCGGACCGAGACCCCCGCTTCACGGGCAACTTCTGGAGCGCGGTCTTTGCGGTGCTTGGCACCAAGCTGGACATGTCCACGGCGGATCACCCGCAGACCGATGGTCAGACGGAGCGAGTGAATCGCGTCGTCGAAGACGTGCTCAGCAGCATTTGCGCTGAGACGCCGAAGCGTTGGAGCGCTATGCTGCCACTCGTTGAGTTTGCGTTGAATAACGCCGTGCATGCCTCGACCGGCTACACGCCGTTCTACGTGAACAGCTTGTCTCATCCCCGCGTCCCGCTGACGCCGCCACGTGGTGGCCTCGGGCTTGGTGGGGAGAGGAAGCCGATTTAGCTGATCGGCTAGCTGATGTCAGCCCGGCTACTGTTCGTAAACAGGTTGACACTTTCTTGTCGACGCGCTTGAGTGTCTTACGACACGTGCGTGACGCAATGGCTGAGAGCCAAGACAAGCAAAAGGAACATGCGGATGCTAAAGGCAGAGGCAATGTTGACAGTTATGAGGTCGGGGACCTGGTATTGCTAAATGCTAAGAAACTACCTACACATGCAGTGTCCGCTGTCTTCAAGACGAAGTTGCGCCCGCGCTTCATCGGACCTTTCAAGGTCGTGGCCAGGAAGGGCCTTGCGTACACGCTCAATCTTCCGAAGAAGATGCGGACGCACCCCGTCTTCTACGTGGGCTTGCTCAAGCCGTACCATGACCCGACGCAGGTGCAGATGGAGGCACCGATGGCGACGAGGTCGCGAGCGTCGAGGACGCAGTCGCAGGCGTCACAGACGCGACCATCATCGCAGGCACTGCAGACACAGGCGGAAGGCTCGGCATCGGCGGTGCCGCGAGCCCTGAGGGCAGAGTTGGAGTCGGAAGTGCCGCAGGCTGGGGGCCCCGGCGCAGGAAGCGCAGCGGGCGGGCCCTGCATGCGGGCCAGAAGGTCAATCTGACCCTGCAATGCAGCCTGCTGACGTCGAAGCTCGGAGAGCTCCTGGCTACGACGGTCGTCGCGATCGCCATATTACTGCACCCAGCTCTCCAAGTGTCGGAGCCGGTCCCAGACCTCGCGAGGCACTTGAACCCAGCTCAAGTCTCGAGCAAGCTCGTCGAGCTCCGTGGCAGTACGCGCGAGACGCGCATCGACATCCTGGACATGGTCCCGAAGACGAGTCGTCTGTTGCCGAACCTCGTACAACTCATCATACGTCGCGAGGCGGCTTGGCGCGTCCTCCACCGGCGCTGCTCGATGAGCAAGGGAACCTTCACTACCATGTGGAGCGTCTGCTGGCGAAGCGGCGGTGCCGGGGTCAAAACCAGTATCTGGTGAAGTGGCGAGGGTACCCACACTCAGAGAACTCATGGGAGTTTGAGGTGCCCCTTCGCCAAGACTGCCCAGACGTCGTGGACGCTTTTGATCGGCTTGATCACCCAGCGCCCCGTGGGCTCGAGGCCGGCATGCCGGCCGTCCCGCGCTTCCCGGCAATAGGCTGGGAGCTGCTGGGTCAGCCACATTGCTCCGGGGTTGGCCCTGAGCCACAGCGCTCACTCCCTCACGGGTAGGAGCGACTGGAGGTCTCAAAGGAGCGAAGCGCGCAGCGCTAGAATGGGTCTGCGGCTGAGCGTTAGCCGAGAGGCTGCGTTTGGCTCGGATCTTCGCAAAGTCGAAGCGGAGCTTGCGTTCGATACGAACATCCACTTCGCTGAAGCTAGCTCGAAGAGCATCCATGGAGCTAAGCTTCTTCTTCTTCTCAGCCCAGAGCTCGAACTGAGCCTCGTGTTCGATCAGGCTTTCGCCCGGGCTGAGCACCACAGGGTACGTCCGCATTGCGGGCACGGACAACCCCTTGCCTTGCAGGCGCAACCGCTCGCGGTACTCGGAGACAGTCGTAGACTGTGGAGTCAAGAGTCGCTGTCGTAGAGACGTTCGAAGAGCGATCTCCTCCGGAGTACGGGCCGCAGGCCCAATGACATGCTGAGCCAGCGTCGGCTGGAAAGCCTGGCGGCATGCCTCCGCGGGGTCACGAGGCCGAAAGCCGTACTCGGCGGTGCTGGGGTTCAGCAGGGGCCGCAACTCGGGGCGCTGGGAGCGCATGGAGGCCAGCTACGCCGCAACCTGCTCGGATTGAGCCTCGTCCAAAGGGTTGGAGATGACGGGGCCCAAGGGCACTTCCCCCGCATGAGGCGGAGAGTACCGTGACTCAGTGAGCTCGCGCAGCTCGCGGAGCCCGGAAGAGCGTTCAGGGAACGGATTTGGAGTGCGCAGCGGTGGCCGCGGCTCCTCCCTCGACAGCGCAGTGCGCTCAGTAGAGGGATGGCTCGACGAGCGCGCAGGAGACACTCGCGCGCGGCGCTCTTGGTCGCGGGAGCTCGACGAGCCAACTGTGGCCGACGTGCCACCTCCGCGTGGTGCCGGCGACGTGGGCGAAGCGTCGCGGCGGTTCGGGGAGCGTTGTGGGGACGCTGCTTCACCCTCATGGCTCGGAGAGCCGACATCGGACTCGCTGTAGTCCACCTCGCCCTCCTCCTCATCTCCGAAGAGATCTTTGAGGTCCATGGTCGGATGGGCTAGTGCTCGAGGAGCTGGGGCGTGCTCGCCGCGAGCGTTGCTTGAGGCGTTGCGCCGCGAAGTACTGAGAGACCGAGAGCCTGGGAGGCGCGGTCGGTGTGCGCACCTGCGCCGGGGAGCTTGGGAGTTCGCAGGCACGAGGTGCCGAAGCGCGAGAGGAGCGAGGCTCCGAGGCGGACCTCGCGAGAGGGTTTCTGCGTTCGAAAGACCAAAAGGCGTTATGACTTGAAGTCATGTGAGGGCGCGTTGCGCCGAGAAGTTCTCAGAGACGTCCACACGATGTGGATTGACTCGTTCGAGAAGGAGGCTTGACGGAACAAGACCCGGTCGTTGACCGTTAAGCGTGAACACCCGTGTCCACGGTTTGGTGGGGGAGGGTGTAACAGGGTTACACGAATGTTACCCGAAGGGTTACGAAGTGTGGCACACACAGGCTTGTGTGGTGCACACTGTCTAACCTATTTCAGTAGGAGAATCAGTACATGGCTTCAGAGCCACAGATTATGCATATGACTAGGGTTCACTATGCTAGATAGTGAACCAGATACATTTACACCGAAGGCGGCTCTGCCGCGATAAGAGAAATACATTCAGTTTGAAGATTCACAGCTAAGAGTTAAGGGTTGACTCTTGGAGTCCGTAGGGAGTACGGACTCGTGCGTTCGGGTATTAGAACGGGCTATCTTTAGCCGCGACTCTGTGAGTCTGTTACGTCTTCCTCTGACGCTAAAGCTACGGCAGCCCCGCTGCAGCTTGCACACAGCATTGAGTTTTTGTATGTACATGTATGTGTATAAGTCTTTCTATGTCTGCAGGCCATATCTTCCGTCGATATGTGTAATGTAGTAATTTTACTGTACAGTAATGTGCGTCAATAAGGAACGTGTAGGAACTAATTTCCTTGTACATATAATAAACAGCTGGGTGGGAGGAGCCCAGTTTCCCGCTGATAGTAATGATTTAGATTAATCATTTTTACGTGTTGACCGTGAAAAAACCATCTGATACAGATAACGATGGAAAAATACGCTCTACCAAAAAATACGCCATGCGACAAGTCCCGACTTCTGATCCGATACAAAACAATGATTGAATTTTAGCCAATCAGATGAATAAGGGTTCTTATTTTGTACCAACCAATACTACAAAAAATTACTGGCACGCAGAGCACCGTAAGGCATGGAGTCCTGCTCGCATAGCGCAAAAAGAAAGATGCGCGCCAAGCGCTCCTACAAAATGCAGTATAAGCGCGAAGTTCTTCGCCTGGTTGCCACGGCAGGCATTGATGAAGCTATTAAACAAAGCAAGGTGCCCCGTTGGACCGTTCGCGACTGGGTGAAGAATGAGGACAAGATTACCAGCTTCAGCGGCTCGCAGAAAAGCAAGACCATGAAAGGGCAAGGGAGAAAGGAGATGATCCCTTTCTCACATGCTTTGGTTTTGTATATGAAAGATGAGCGTCGGGACAACAACGTAAGTGTTATCTGAAATAATATAAATATTCTTGGCTGAATGACAAACGCTTTGTTCTGTTTTTTTTTTTTACTTTCAGTTGGTGACTACGCGGATGTTGATCGAATACATGAAAGAGCACCAGCTTCCCTGGTTGATGGAGTATCTAAGGACGAAGAAGAGCGAGGAGAGTGGCCATAAAGCTCTCTTTAAATTGTGCCAGCAATTTGCAAAACGGTATGCATGTTTGTAGAATAACACTTTTTACTATTTATTAACTACGCTTTAGTCATGGTTTTTCTTCTCAGGTTGCTGTTACCAGTAAACTTACTGACAGTGAGCTTGTGGAAACTCAAATGGAGTTCTCACTCGACTTCTGGGGCCGGCACTGGAACACACCGTTGACAGAGATCTATAACGTGGACGAAACGTCAATCTACTACGAAATGGCGCCTAAGAAAGGTTGGGCAGGAAAAGGAGCAACCGATTCAGCCAGGGTGACCGGATTAACGAAGCATCCGGGCCGAATGACAGCCGTTCTCACTGTGAGGGCGGATGGTAAGGATTTGTTTGCGCGTTATTTATTTTAACATTTTTAACTTGTACACGAAATTTATTTGTGTTTTATTTGCAGGAAAAAACTTCCAATCTTGTTCATTATTAAGGGTGTCCCCGGCGGAGACATCGACAAGGACGAGCTGAAAACCTACCCGGCGGGGCACTACTACTGCGTTCAAGAGAACGCCTGGATGGACGCCAGGTGCTGGGACTACTACGCCAACAAGTTGCTAGTGAACGAGCTGGACGGACCCGCTGTCATCCTCGCGGACAACTTCGACTGCCATGTGTCCGAGGAAGGGCAGCGGGTCGTGGCCGAGAAAGCGTTCGCTGTGGTGGACCCGTTGCCGGCGAACACCACGTCCACTTGCCAGCCACTCGACGTAAACGTGATAGGTCCGCTGAAGTCGGCCCTACGCAGTACTTGGGCTTACCGCAAAAGCCCCAAGACGGCAAAGGAAAAGAGGCTTGATATTATTGAGCGCACTATCATAGCCTGGAACAGCCTTGGTGAGGACATTGTAGTTGAGAGCTTTGAAAAGGCACTTCCTCAGCACTTTGAAGCTCTGGAATTTTTGTAACTCACAACAATACACTTCACCTTTTCTTTATCACGGTCGTAACTTCCTTGTTGTCCTTTTCTACATTATTGACCTTTCTCTAGAAATTAGACCTGAGTTTCAACCAATCAGCTCGACTGGCGTATTTTTTGGTAGCTCCCTGTTTACTATGGAGGATAGTGGTAAGTGCTGGCGTATTTTTCCATCGTTACTAGTTTAGCACTCTAATCCAGTACACAGAGCCGGCTTTGTTACACTGTTTGGTCCAATAGCCTCCTTGCTTCTATCCATATCAGCGGTTCCTTATTGACGCACATTACTGTAGTAATCCAGATCCCCGATACGAAGATGATGATGATGTATTAGTCGAGCGAGATCTAATATCAAAATAATCTAGTAGTTGGGAAGAAAATCGTGTTACTGTCAATCCCTGTCCACGAGTCAGCGATGAAAAAGTGTCTGTAAGTCACGCGGTGCACACAAACAGCTGCGGTCCGTTGTTGAACGCGAGGTAAAGTCTCTTGTGTAAGCGACAGCCTCGTGGCTGTTGGTCTGCGCGGCACAAACTGGCGTCCTTCATGTCTTTCGGTGCAACGTGCGCTCCCAAGTTGAAGTTTTACGCGCTTATAAGCCTCGGCGGTCCGGCAACCTATACAAGTTGCCCTACCAAACCACCGTGATCAATTTCAGTGTAGAATTTTCCATTTACGCTCGTTACTTCACACACACGCCGCATTCACCTTGCACCGCGTCTAATAAATTGCTCACTGACCAACACGCTCACGTCGTTGAAGCCATGTCCTGCTGAATCACTCGAAGCTCGTACGCAATGGCAGGAGCCGTGGGGCGCTTGGCTGGGTCCTCAAGCAGACATCGCTCCACCAGGTCCTTCAACGCCTTCCCACACGTGGCTCGAAGCTTGGGGTGCAACCTTCCAGTCGCCACTCGGTGCAGAATGGTCAGGTCGGACATCAGTTTACCATTTGACGCGCGGACGTTGTCGTATGGGATCTGGTTGGTGTCCAACTCGGTGAGAAGCGTGCCAAAGCTGTAAATGTCGACTGCTGGGCCGTAGTCCGAGTCGCCGCGGATGACCTCGGGGCCAGCCACCGACCAGTCCCCACTCCTCCCGTCATAGTCTTATCAGAAGACCTGAAGCGCGACGTACCAAAGTCGCTCAACTTGGCCTCCATGTCGGACGAGAGCAAAACATTCTTCGACTTGAGGTCACGATGCACGAGCGGGGGCTGGAACGAGTGCAAGTACACGAGCGCTTCGATGATGTCGATCGCGATGTTGAACTTGACGGTCGTCCAGCCGCTCGGGGTGTTGGGATCTGCTAAGTACCGACGCAGGTCACCTGCGTCCATGTACTCAAGCAGCATCTGCAGGTCCGTCTCAACTGTCCACGCCGCGCCGATCAACTTTACGAGGTTCGGGTGATCGAAGCGGGCGATCAGCTTGATTTCCTCCACGAACGCGGCCGTGTGTTTCTTGGTCCGTCGTTCAGGTTTCAGCCGCTTTGAGGCGAGAAGCTGTAAATTCCTGTAGCGAACGAGCCAAACCGTGGCGTACGCTCCACTTCCAAGAGGCTTGAGGTCCTTAATTGCGGCCGCGCGTAGTTGGAGCGATAGAAGTTCCAAATCGTTCCAGATCGACATAAATCGCTGCGGCTTTTCCTTCGAGCCGGCCTCCTCTGTTGATACAAACGAAGGAATGCTGGAAACGGCGGTACCGGCGGCTGCTGTGCCTGGTACTTCTTCAGTGATTACTTCGTCCTCGTGCGTCAAAGTCGGAACCCCCATCGAAACATCGCTGGAGCCCCTCGGAATGATCACATCCACGTCGTCAAAGGTGAACCGTCCACGTGACTGTAGCTGCTGGTGCCAATTATCGGTAGACGAGAACTGGTCGCTGCTGTACCCGACCGTATCGCTTGCTATCGAGCACTCGATCTTCTTCTCCTCTTTCCTCCGGTGGATAACGAACAGGAATGCTGCGAATGCCGCTACCAAGACTGCGCAAACGATCCCTACGATCAAGCTCGTCGACGAGGAAGACGACGATGATACACTCGCCGTCTTGGTCTCGGACCCATCCGAACCTGATGCGGTCGCCGTACCGCTGGCTGTAGCACTCGTAGAGTCAGTAGCAGTCGGTACTCCATCGGTAATGCACACGGTGGCGTCTCCAATCTTCGTTTGATATGTTTCGTCACAATCCACGTCGGCAGTAAAGTCGGACTCAGATAACCCCAATGTCTCCAAGTTATTCAGGAATTCGGCCTGATCGTTCGTAAAGTCTCGCGATGCGAGCGGATTGCCAGTCATATTCCTGCCATTGCATAACAAATGGTGTGTGAGATATCCTATTAGCATTGGCATAGAGCTACTGTTGTCTAAGTGCACGTACAGTTTTTTCAGGTTGGAATAGCTGTAGATGGCGCTAGGGATACTCGTCAAATTATTGCCGCCGAGGTACCTGCATCACCACAATTCACAAAACCTGTGAGCTCGAGCCTGTTTTCCTGAGTGACTGACTGGACGACGCCAGCACGTACAGTTCTTCCAGCTTGGAGAAAACAGCGGAAAAATTATCGATGTCGTTGTTCTGCATGCTCCTGTGGCGAGATAAGAGGAAGCCCCACTGGTTAGTGAGTTCGGACTCCACAACAGCCAAAAGACAAGTGTTCCTTACAAGGTGGTGATGGAGTCGACGCCTTCGATGGAATCCACTGACGTCACGTAGTTGTTATCCAGAACTCTAAACAGCCAACAGCAACATTTAGAACATCAAACAGTCAGCACCAACACCAACGTATCTTCCCTCATAATAAATAACTCACAGCTCCTTGAGCACTTGCAACGTGCTCAACGCCGTAGGGAACGCCGTGAGCAGCGTGTTGCTGAGGTCCAGAGTCTCAACCGCCGACGGGATGAAAGCCGAAATTGTGTCGATCTGGTTCGCCAGCCCCAGATTCTGGAGCCCCACCTTGGTCACAGACGTCGCGGCTGAAATGACATTCGAAGACAGAATAATACTCGAGACCTTGCCTTTGGGGTACTCGACCGCCGCGCTCCCGCCCGACACAATGCTACACAGTTCACAACACACAGTCAATCGATAAATAATCCTCTACCAACCCATCAATTCCAACCAAAATACTCACAACGTCGTGACTGCAGAGGAGACGCTGATCTTGCCCAGCGCCGTGACCTGATTGTTGGAGACCGAGGGCCAGTCGCTCGTCTGGTCCGGGAAGCCTGCCAAGTCGGACTCGGTGTAGCCCCCGCCGCCAGCTCCTGCTCGCTCTTGTACGTGCCGAACTCGACCAGCACCACCAGCTCCTCCGCGCTCTTGTCCACGCTCAGACACTCGTACGTGCAGGCGCCCGCCGTCTCGCAGTTGGAGCCCGAGCAGCTCGAGGCGTCCGTGAAGCCGAGACACAAGTCGTAGTCGCCGCAGCCCGAGCATTCCTCGGTCGTGAGGGTCGTCGACCCGGCGGCGCACGTGGCAGCCACCGCGTCATAGTGAGCCATGCAGCTCAATGCCCACAGAGCCAACAGACGGTCTATTGGACGCACCGCCATCTTCCGAACGCACAATGGCTTGGGCCTTCCTCAGCATTGAGCGGAGGCTCGAATGCCTTTGGAGACTGTGGCGAGGAGAGTCGGTCAACGAGGCAAGAGACCGTGCGGCGCTATTCAGGGGTAAAAGAGAGTCGACTGACGAAGGTGCAGATGGAACGCGGACCAAGTGGCGGCTGAATCCCCCAATGTGAGGCTGCCTGGCCGGCTGGCTGGCGCGTGGTGATCAATCAGCAAGAGCAGTTGCTGAAGGGGCTGGTGCCGTCGGAATCATCAGCTTAGCAGCATGGAGCGGTTCTTAATAGTCGAGGACTGTAGTTGCTGACTGTAGAAAACTCGCTCTGCAGGACGCGTCCAACGTGCCGTCTCCGTTCCTATCGGATGGGGTTCAGCGCCAACTCTTCCGCCGTCGCAGTCACCTGATCACGAAGGCTCACCCCCGTTACATCTTCGGCCAGTGCAAGTTGACTACTGTACATGTACTAGTATTAATGTTAACTTCCTGTACGTATTATCTTGGCGTGCTATCAGTGTCTCTACGTGCAGATTCGCCATTCTCCATCACACCAGCAAAGTGTCCGCAGGTGCTCGCTGCCGCAGTCCTACATGTACCGACACAACACCAGGCGACCAACGATGGCCATGACCGTCATCCAAACGGCAACTTTCGTCTCATTGGTGCAAATCCTCCACCAATCGCAATCACCATCCTCTATTGTACCTTTTCCTCGGTACACTTGCTGCACTTCCACCACTTCCAGTCATAGCGGTGCAGCAACATGAGTGGGTTCGAGCGCATCCTGGCGCGCGTGGGCGGCGACGCGCTGCGCTCGTACTGCTCGTCGGCCATCGAGGACGAGCTGCGCCACCTGCAGGCGCGCATGCAGACGTGTCTGGAGAGCGTGGAGCAGGCGCTCAAGGTGCAGCAGGCCGTGGCCAAGCTGGACGTGCCGCTGAGCCGCGAGAACGCGGCCACGTGCGCCGAGATCAAGCGCAAGTACGCGGCCTTCAGCGCCGACCTCAAGGGCTTCGTGGACGAGCAGCGCCAGCTGCAGGCGCAGGCGCCGCCCGCCGCCACCGCCGAGGAGGAGCAGCCCAGCGACAAGCAGAAGCAGAGCGAGCAGCAGAGCCGCGAGCGCGTGGCCAAGCTGCTGGCCAAGATCCAGCACCGCATCACGCGCAAGCGCAGCGACGCGTGGATCGACAAGAACTTTGCAGACGTGGAGACAGTGGCGGGCATCATCAGCGACGACGACTTTGCCGGCCCCGACAAGGCGCTGCGCAATGAGCTGGTGCTGGTGCTGGACCACCTCATCTCGGCCGTTCTGTTGAGTCCGTTGACGAACCAATCGACGCTCGAGAAGATGGGCAAGGTGCTCAAGAAGCTGGCGGGCGTGCATGCGGACATTGACGAGTATATCAGGTGCGCTTGCTGTTGTACTTTGTTGATCATGTGGATCATTTTTTTATTGATGGGATATTTCTTTTATTTTAATTGTTTTTAGGACGTCGAGTGAGTTGTTGACCAAGAAGCGAGCAACGTATGCGTCGCAGAACGGCGTGGAGGCGGAGGAGCCCCGCGTGAAGAGGCAGCGGGTGGAGACGACTCCCGAGTCGGACTTTTTGGTCAAGGTGGAGCGCACGGCTGCGGCTGTCGCGGCGGCGGAGGCGGCGGGTAGTGACGCCACGTACGAGGTCTTTGTGTCGGATCTGCCGTGGGGCACGACCAAGGAGGCCGACGTGGCGTCGTACTTTGGCATTGCGGGCGCGGTCGTGTCGGTGCAGATGCCCACGATGCCTGACGGCAGCACGGTGGGTGTTGCTGTCGTCCGCTTTGCTGCGCTGGAGGGCATGACGCTGGCGCTGCGGATGGACGGGTACCCGTTCAACGGCAAGAACATCCGCGTCGTGGTACACAAGTCCAAGTGAGTGAGTGAGGAGAGGTGAGTCTTCCTGTCTGCTCGTGCAGCCTGGCGATTCGTGTTCCGTGGACAGCTAGCCTTACGTATTATAGATCTTAGAAGCAACCCGAGCATAAGTAAATCAACACGCTCAGCCGAGCGAGTTACCTTAGACTATCGCGCGTCTATTGCAGTGGCACGTACATGTACATGTATACAACATGTTTATATGGCAGCTTAAGCTTACACTAGACAGCACACTATGTTTTACCGCGCTGCTTCAGGTGCCTTCTTCTTTACAGTTAGCGAGAAATAACTGGACAACTGCTCTACGACCCTGAGCGCAAATCAACAAAAGCAACGTTAGCCGTCAGAAACACGAGGAGTCCAAATGGCTGCACAATACGTGTATACGCACGGATCCAAAAACGTTGGCAGCTCGCCCAGAGTGTGCTCAAGCTGTTCAACAAGCGTGAGCAAGTCGTTCAGTGCCATCTTGACTCGTGGTCTTCTCGGCAAATTCATGCCCACAGAGGCGATAGTCTCGATAGCACAGCCCAATTCCTTCAACTCCCCGTCAGTGAAGCTTTTGTGCGCATATAAATATTCGTCCTCCTCAAAGTGTTTACAGTCGATCAGGTACGAAAGCAGTTGCGCTACAGTCTGTGGAAACACAGCCAATTGGACACCGGCATCACCTTCGTGAAGCTTATCCACCAACTCCCGACACGGCGAGAAATCGTCATCGGAATCGGAATCAAACACCTCCAGCTCCATCGCCACTTGTTCTGAATCCGACATCTCCAACTCGACTGCCGACTCCTCAGACGACTCTGGAACTTCCAGCTCCATCGGAGACCCCGCTTCTGATCCATCTACTGACGCAGCCTCGCACGCCTCTTCCTGGTCTATTTCCCAAACTGCTTGCTTGAATGACAGGGTCACCGCTTCCTCCTTCACCCGCACAGCCTTGTCGCGCGTTCTTCTAACAAACCCGCTCGGCAATGCGTCACCTTCTTCATTCGTTCCTGCACCCCCATCGCTATCTTCAGGGGAGCACTCCAACACTGCACCATCATATTCTACACACTCTACATCGCCACCTTCCTCTATCCTCTCGCTGTCCGATTCCACACCTACGATCTCCACATCACAATCCTCTTCTTCCTCCTCAACCACATCAACTGGTCTGGAACACTGCTCAACCGTCACAGCGCGGTTATCCTCCTCGTCTCCCGTTCTCCCATCCACGCCCACGTCCGCTGGTGTCATCACCTGCAAGAACTCGACTGCAGACTCCTCCTCCGCGCCCTCCTGTCCCTCCTCCTCCAGCACTTCTACCACTGCGTATGCGTTTGCACTTGCATTCTTCTCCACAATGACTGGATCGCTCTCTTCCCCCTCGTCGTCTTCGTCTCCGTCCAAAACGATAACGTCTCGATCCAGAGGCTTCTCCTTCGCTTTCGTCTTACGTTCTTCGTCTTCTGCTCTTCCTGCCGGCCGCTTCCTCTTTCTCTTCTTCTGCTTCGTTTTCCTGCCTAATTCATCCAGAGCCGTCTTCAATCTGCTCTGCAGCTGCTCAATGCTCTTTAGCTGCGTCCGCAGCGTCTTGTGCTGCCAGTCGCCGCTCGGTCTCAGGAATTCCGCTGCCGCTTGCAGCTGCCGCGCGGCGGCTAGAGACGACGACGCGCGGTCGACCTGGCGACCGATGGACCTGTATTCTCTGCGCAGCACATTGTGCAGCGGCTTGTCCAGCTCCGGACGCCCCACCCGCGCCAAGATGGAGGCGTAGACGCAGTCGTCCTCGTCCATTATTGCCATGCTGGAACAGTGCAATGAATGGTGTGAGAAACACATTTATCGCTTATTAGAGGTATTTCCACTGTGAATATAACATTCGAGAGGGTTGTTTATGCGTCAAGTTGACACTGAAGCGCAGCAAAACTAGGGTAAGCTTACAGCGCCGGTAACATTTTGATGTTGCAGTCTGCAACTTGCAGTGTGTGTACTAGGACGTCGTGAACGCAGAAACCCACGAACTATAGTCCAAGGCACAAGATTACTCATCTGTTTGGATCTCTTCCAGCGAACACCAAGAGAGGCACCTCGACCTGAGGCGAGCCACGTACAGCCACCGGGGTCACATCAGACTCCGACGCTGATCACCTAGCTTAGGACATTCCAGACACTCTCATAACATAAGTTGAATAGACTACCTAGTCTGAACCTCCCAACTTGCAGTGTGTGTGGCGATGCGCTACACTGCATACGGTAATTAGTCTGACCTAGACTATTTTTGATTGAATGGTTCATTGCTCAAATAAATAGTCTGACCTAGACTATACTTTTGCTAAGACTATTTATGAACCAATACACACAAAAAGAGTCTTACTCAGACCGGCTTACATTCGAAGTGCTCGCGGTGATTTTTCGCGATACTTCGAAGTGCTCGCGGTGATTTTTTGCGATACTTATGCGGGTTGAGCTGGCCAACCGACCAGGTACCATCGATTCCAAGTGAAAACTACATCAAACCATCATCTTGTACGCATAGGAGATGGGGCCTAATTATTATCTGCTGCTAATCTACTGACACACCTGTTGTAAGCAAATCAGCGGAAAACCTGTTGCCCGTATCGGATTATTTGTTGCGTGGTGTAGGGGAGCTAAGCAGCAGGTTTTCCGTGATGAAAATGCGCAACAGATTACAAGTAGAGTGTAGTCGGTATTTGTGTTGTATTTATGAATGCTAATGGAAATGCAGTTTTAGGCCGTGTCGGCAACAGAGCAGATGCCTACACCTTCCGCTGCTCGTGTGCACGTATCAGTCCGGGCACCAGGTCGTCTACTTGGTAGTATTGCACGTCGCCGTGAACGAAGGCCACGCTCCACTCGAAAACCCCGTCTTCCTCCGAAAGTCGAGCACCACCAACTGTACCAATACGATCTTCGCGGAAACTAGATGTTTGGCCTTCTTTTTGGCCTCTGATAAGAAGGGCTTCAAGCCGATCGGGGTCCCAAAAGTTGGTAGATGCCGGCTCTTGTTCAAGGGCCCCAGCCAGTGCTCGAGGTTGACCTGGAGGCCTCCGCGCTTGGATAACTTCTGTTGCAAGCTCCAAATCTAGATTTTTCAACAGTTTGAGGGAGGCAATTACATGCGAGCAGACCCAGCCAGAGTGCGTATAACTCTTGCAGGTGCATCGGAGTGCATCTCGAACAATTTCAATCTGTACGAGTGTCATCGAAAGATATTAGATTCAGAACAAGAAATTCAAATGGAATATGAGTCTTACGTCGGATAAAGGCCAAGTGGGGCGAAGTTGAAACTCTGGCATTGCTCTTACGCGCTCGACGTTGACCGACACCTGTTGCAATGAAAGAAACTTTGTTCAAACGTCAAAGACGGGCCCCCGTCTTCCTGTAGTACCTTCTAGCGACGAAACAAAGCTGTATATAAGCATCGTTTAGAGTAATGAAACAGATAGAAAGTAATCACAATACTTGAAACGTACATTTTCGAGCGCGTGCTAGTGACCGTAGACCCGACCAAGTTCTTCTAACGCACAATGGCGTTACCGCTGTTGAATACGATTCGAACGGGTATGCCACGTTGGCCGGCCTCCGTTATTTCACGATGGTTTTCTGGCAACGTCAGTAACAACCTGGCCTTAGAGACTGCATCCTTCGGCAAAGGGCCTGTGCAAGTGAAATTTATCAGCACGAGTTAGTATAATGACTCTATCCAAAGCATGCAATTTACTTACATTCGCAGAAATGGCCCTGCGGACCGTCGGATAACGTATTGGAACCAAGAATCAAGAGTCTGGGCAGGGCTGAGTTTAATACGTGAATCGTCGGAGCCTTCTCAAAGGCTGTGATCACCTCTTTTATCACTTTGTGATGGCTCTCAATGGCCTGTTGTGTTGGCAAGACACCTGGTATCGGACTGCTATTTACGCTCCACCGCTCCCACCGAGGGGTGAGGTAAACATCTTCTAGCCACTCTGCATACGCGGTCTCGCCTTTTAACTTCCACCACCGCACAACGCACTTCGAGAGATTGCGAAACTGATTTAGGGAGCGTGTTTCATGAAGCCACTTGAGCTGTGGAAGTGCGTACTTCTTGTAGAAACTTTTGTCGACTAGCTTTGAGCGCTGCTTTCTGGCCTGTCCCAGAAGATGCTACCAGCAGGACAAAATGATGACTTCCGGCCAGACGGTCTTCAGCGCACGAGCTATAGCACTGCAGTGATCGATACTGTAGCAAGCTAAATTCACGTCAACATCGAGAAAATGCGTCCGTATTTAATGAGCGCACCGAACATTTGCTCATACGCAAATGTGCACTCATATCGGACAAACATGTACAGCCAAGGCCTAAATCGCTGAACATGGTGAGTTGTTTCCCATTCCACAGAGATCCCGCCGCAATCCACCAACGTCCAGTTGCCACAATGAATTCGGTAAGTGCCGTCCGTCGACATCGCAAGACTACCTCTCTGAGAGATTGTCGCTTTTGCCACGTTACGAAATAGCACCCGAGAGGTCATGATTAAACCGAGAGAAGCTTTCATTTTTCCGTTGTCATCATAATGATGCTGGAAGCGCTCGAGCACGAGCAGCTCGTTCATCTTTGCGAAGTCCGACTCGTCGACAGAGTCGAAACCCTCGCGGGTCTGACACAAATGCAGGTGTGCCCAGATGTCGATTGTGTTGAAGTCATCAATATCCCAGCCTTCCTCCACATTTTTCTTGATAGTCGCTTTTCTATTCTCGATCTTACGAACCTCAGGCACCAAATTCAAGAGGTGAGGATCGTGTCGATATTTGTGCAATAGCATATTGCGTACTTGACTTGCTCCCATGCCTAACTCCAGGAGTGAGTCAATTTCAGACTTGTGAACTGCTGCAATACCATGCCGCGCGCGAGAGACAGAAGCATCACCGTGGCCCCCCTTCTCCAACAACTCGTATCGAACTAAGGTAGCTCCGAGTTTCCGCTCAACAATTTTGAGCCGGCTGGGGCACCTTGCATGCGAGCGACATCGGAACGCAGTCTCAGTAACATTTTTGGAGGTATACCGAGTGTCGTAAGTGTATTCAAACTCGTGGCTGCTGCAGTGCCACTGTCGCCTCCTGTTCCGAAATCGTAGAACCCCACCGACACATACTTCGCTCCCGTAGCCTCCACCAACTAGAAATCACCGCGTTCTACACCCACGTCGATGTCAACTTCGTCGTCGTCCCCAAAATCTAGCTGCCGGCAAATCGAGTCCAGCTGTCCATCTTCATCAGCGCTATCACCAGTGTTATCCTCCACGGAGCGTGCACGTCCCGATGCAGCTGAGCTAGCGGAAGGCTCGACCGCGGAAGCGCTACCTTCCATGATGCCTCAGCCTGGAAAGTGAGACCTGGAGAAGACAATAGCTGTGCAACCACTGGACTACTGCGGATTTAAAAATACACACAAACATATTTCTATAAGTCTCGACGTATGAAGAGCACTACGTTGATAATGTAGTGTCTGCGTGTCTTGACCACTAGGGCTCCGCGAAGGCTGGGATAGGAGGTTTTTGCTATAAACGCTTTCTATTATCATGATTTTTTTTTACGAACCACGGGCATCTCCTGCGCCTGCTTCGCAGCCGCAACGTCTGCCCGGTAATTCACCTTACAACTGTAGATGTATGGCATGCCTTGGCGGTGCTTATGCACAGTGATAAAACGAACCTTGCTCGAGATCTGTTTGCTGCTTGTAGAAAATGAAAATGTTTTGCTTTGTTTGCTTCTGCAGCAGTTCGTCCGCTTCAATCATTCACTTTACATCACCCCAACTATTCGATAAATGTTACTGACGCATACCGGTTCAATCTGCCCATGCATATAAACCTTTTGGAGGCCCAGTGCGGCACCGTGACCATACCGGTGTGATAGGTAACGTACCGGTTCAGGCTGCCCACGCATATAAACCTTTTGGAGGGCCCAGTGCGCCACCGGAGTCGTATCGGTTTCATAGAGATGTACCAGTTAGATGTCAAGAGGGGTCATCTTTTGACTTGATGTACCACGGATATAATCCTATTTGGTCTGCGATAGCAGCACCAACGTTGCTTCCTATCCCAGTAAAATATTAATAATATACTACAACCCAAGCACTCCGGCTTGCATTCGACTACAGGGTGCATTGTGATCTGACAGATAACCCAGGAGTCTTCACCGTAGTATCTGTTGCGCATTTTCATCACGGAAAACCTGTTGCTTAGCTCCCCTACACCACGCAACAGATAATCCGATACGGGCAACCAGGTTTTCCGCTGATTTGCTTACAACAGATGCGTCAGTAGATTAGCAACAGATAATAATATTCTCCCATACGAGATGTCATTTTTGTCCTTTTGAAGGTTGACGGCTTTCACCGCCTCTGCAGCAAGCTGGAGGAAAAACTTTTCCCTTGGGGTTTTGTAGTTTACCGGACCACGAACCGTTCTTCCTGACTTTCTTTTGTCAACAATTGTCCTTGATCAATTCCATCTTCTTCTCTTTCCACTTCGTTTTCCACGCGTCCTGTATCATTGATTAGAGACTTGCACCGGGTCCGTTCACGGGAATGCACGGGACTGAACCTGATCCTACAAATAGCGAGCGGCCCTGCTTTGCGGGCATCGGGCGCACCGCGCGGGTTTGCTGCAGCAACGCGACCTCGCAGCCGCTCACTTCCGCTCAGTCCAAACACAAGAAAACAAAGCAATGCTACCAGCCTCACATGCATTTATTCGCTCAGCATTATCATACATGTAACGGGGTTACATGGAATAGTGACCCTGTCACTATCCAGGGATGGCTACATCAGTCATGTAGCCATCGGTCACTCCCCGGGTAGTGACCAAGTGGCCTCAGAGCCAACAGATACATTTTGTATGGAACAAACTATAGGCAACTTAGGATTTGTATGCAGGCCAAATCTGTACCAACCTATAAATACATTCAGTCTTAGATCTACCGCTTTTGAAGTCAAGTCGTCCCCTTCAGACCAGGGACACGTGAACGGCTGTTCACTTGGAGTTTGTATACTCCAGCTTCCTCTGTTAGAAGTGCTGTGTGCCCCGTCACACTTGGTAGCACTTGTAGTCAATCTTACGCCTACGCGGGTAGATTGGACTACCTGAATCCTCTGTGGCCTCATCGAGTGAGCCAAGATGGATCGGACGGAGTTTCCTCATCTGAACGACTCACAGTACGAGTCCGTTCGGAAGATGGCAGGCATCTTCGGGACAGATGCCCTGCGCAGCTTAGCGGCGGCGACGCTGGCTGAGCAGGTTGAGCGCATCAACGCGTTTGACACCTACGAACGTGGGCTCATCGCTCACGTTCAGGGGCTGCAGGCCACCGCGGTCGCGCCGAAGCCGGTGCAACCGAAGCCTCTGCGGCTGAAGGTTCACCCCTTCGAAGGGAAGGAAGGAGAGAACCTCCACTTCTGGGTTCGAGAGGTTGAGCTCGCGATGGACGCGGCTCTTGTCTCGGACGAGCGACTCCGGGTCGCCTATGCGCTCTCCAACCTTAGTGGTCGCGCTAAGAGTTGGGCGTACACGCGCGAAGCGACGACGCCTGGATGCTTCGCATCATGGGCCCAGCTGTGTGAACAGCTGCGGGCCGCGTTCCTCCCGGCGAACTACGAGTACCGCCAGCGCTCGCGCTTCCTCGCCTGCAAACAAGGAAGGCGCGAGCTGCATGAGTACATCCAGGAGATGCGAGTGCTCACTGCCTCCCTGGTGGGGAACCCCTGCCTGAACACATCAAGGTGACTGTGTTCATGGACGGCCTGCGTGTCGGTCCTGCCCGCACGCAGCTGTTCCGTGTGCAAGCGAACACAATGGAGGAGGCGATTCAGATCGCCCTCCAGGAGGAGTACAGCCACAAGCAGGCTCGCACCCCCGCCACGGTATGGCAGAGCAACCCCGCCTCTGGCGGTGCGCCTAATGGTAACTCCGGCAATGGAGCGACCAACGGGCCGGTTCCCATGGATCTGGGCATGGCCGAGCAGAGTGACATTCGCTGCTACGGCTGTGGCAAGCTTGGGCACATGAAACGTGCCTGTCGCGCGGGAGGACTGAAGAAGAAGTTCTCTTCGAAGCCCTTTGGCTCTAGGGGCGCTGGCAGAAGCCGCGCCCCAGGAACCAGGGGAACGCCGGGCACCAGTAGGGGCGGGGCGCCCTACTGGGGAAACACTAAGTCTTCATGAGAGGCGTGCGGGTGGCGCACGCCATGGGGACTTAGCCCCTGAGAGTCTGTGTACTCTCGAAGCGGAGAAGGGCAGCGGTGGGCTGCTTGTGGTATACGCGAGTGTACCGGGATACGATCATCCCTTGAGAATCTTGATCGATTCTGGGGCGTCAAAGAACTTTGCACGCCGCCAGACTGTCGCACGCAATCGCGACAAGTACGCCGATGCGCTGCGAGGCAGCAAAGGCAACGGGCTGGTCTCGGTAAGACTGGCCGACGGTACGGTGGTAGAAGTACCTCGGGTCCACATGGACCTCGCTGTCAAGTTCGAGGACTTCGACAGCACGGAGCCGTGCTTGGTCCTGGACATGGACAAGTACGACTTGATCCTTGGCATGCCGTGGCTTGAGAAGCACGAGCCTTGGATCGACTGGCGCGGCAAAGCCATCGGGGCTAGCCGTCCCCCACGCTCTGACAGACCTTTGGTGAGTCATGTTCCCACCTCTGGCAGCAGCTGGGGTGCCCGCGAGGGCCGCCAGGACGCAGCAGCGTCTAATGAGTTCTTGGGGTCCGTCGAGACTGACGTCGACTCCGACCGGGCCGGTCAAGGCCTGAGAGTGGAGGTGCCGGACAGCACCTAGCTGGTGGGTATCGTAGGTCCACTTGCGGGTAACGAAGTACCGCAGGCAGCAGACGCTGCTGGAGAAGGCGCCGCTGGCGCTGGCGTGGGTAACCAAGTTCCACGCGAGGTCACTCAGACCATAACCGATGAGGAAGGCACTGCAGGCGCTTCCGAGGTGGGTAACACAGTTCCACTGAGGGTCACTCAGACCATAACTGATGCGGGAGTCGCTGGAGGCGCTCCTGGTGTGGGTAACCAAGTTCCACACGGCGAGGTGGGTAACATAGTTCCACCCAGCAAGGCGGGTAACCAAGTTCCGCTCAAGAACAAGGCGGGTAACCAAGTTCCGCTCAAGAACAAGGCGGGTAACATAGTTCCGCAGAAGATCAAGGAGGTCGGTGGTGTCGCCGAGGCGGCGCCACAAGACGAAGACACCCGAGGGTCACGTCGTAAGCCGGGCCTGGTCGCGTGGCCGACGACGCCAGTCGCCAGCGACTCCGAGTCCCCAGCCAGGGCTCCAGCCGCCGAAGAATGCTATCACATCTTCGACGGCGTGACCGGTCGTCGGGTCAAGGCAGGAGCTGTCGAGTTTACAGCTCTGCCCGAGGTTTCAGAACTGCTGAACCTTGAAGAGCTCGCCATGGAGGACTTCTTGGCCGAGCTGAAGGCCGGGGAGATCGCAGAGTTGGTTCTCCTCCGGCCGGAGTCCACATCGGCCGAGTTGAACTCGTCCTCGGTCATGGACAAGGATGTCCTGGACGAGTTCTGGAAGCAGCGCGCGTCGCGCATGGGTTCTGAGATCCTCAAGAACCCGCGGGATCCGGTGTATCCCTTGGTGAAAGAGTTCGAGGACGTGGTGTCCAAGGATCCACCGTCCCAACTCCCGCCAGACAGGGAATCAGGCACGAGATCGACCTCGTGCCGGGCACGAAGTACTGTGTCACGAGGCAGTGGCCTCTTCCCGGGAGCAGTGTGAAGTCATTGATGCCTTCTTTGCCGCCAAGGCGAAGGCAGGCATGGTGCGGGAGTCGAAGTCTCCGCACTCGACACCTACCTTCTGTGTTCGCAAACCGAACGGAAAGTGGCGTCTGGTTCATGCTTACAACAAGCTGAACAGCGCTACGGTGCCTGCGCAGACACCGATCCCGCGCAAGGACGTGTTGCTCAACAACATGGCCGGCTGCACGCTGTACAGCGCGCTGGACCTGGTGGACGGATACTACCAGATCCTGATGCGCGAGAGCGACACCCCTCTCACGGCTGTGAGTACACCGAGCGGTATGCTCTGGGAGTGGCTGGTCATGCCTCAGGGGCTTTCCAACGCCCCGGCAACGTTCAATCGCTTGGTCACACAACTGTTCCGACCTTTGCGTGCGTTCGCACAGACGTACTTTGACGACATCTTCGTCCACAGCCGTGCCGAGGAAGGCCAGACGGCCATGGAGGTGCATCTCCAGCACCCCGGCGTGTGTTCGAAGTCATGCGGGCGAACAAGCTGTACGCCAACATCGACAAGTGCGTGTTCGCAGCTGAGGAGATCAAGGTCCTGGGCTGCTACGTCAGCAGCGCCGGGGTCCGGGCGGATCCGTAGAAGGTGAAAGCCATCGCGGCTTGGCCGCCACCTCGGTCGCAGAAGGACCTACGACAGTGGTTGGGCCTTGCCAACTACTTGCACAAGTACAGTGCTGGCTATGCCGGATTGGCACGGCCCTGTCGGATCTCCTGAAGAAGGATGTCGACTGGTGCTGGGAGCAGCGTCACCAAGATGCCTTTGATGACATCAAGGCGAGCTTACAGCGCGCGCCTGTCCTGGCCCTGCCGGACGAGACGAAGCCTTTCAGCGTTGTCTGTGATGCGTCCGACTACGCAATTGGCTGTGCGCTATTGCAGGCCGATGATGAAGGCCGCGAGCGAGTCATCTCGTTCCAGTCCAGGCAGCTCAAGGCAGCCGAGCGGAACTACCCAGTTCACGACAAGGAGCTACTTGCCATGAAGTACGCTCTTGTCAAGTTCCGAGTGCACCTCCTGGGCTCGACGCCCTTTGTCGTCTATACAGACCACGCGTCCTTGCGGACTGCGGTCAACTCGCCGCACCTCTCGCAGCGGATGGCGCGCTGGCTGTCATTCTTCGCGGAATACAATTTCCGCGTTGAGTACAAGCCGGGCAAACTTAACGTGCTTGCCGATGCGCTGTCGCGCCGACCCGACTACGAGCTTGCTCACATTAGTCGGGTCACGACGGATCTGTACGATCGCATCCGGTTGGCGTATCGCGACGATGCCAATCTTGGGCCTCTTGTGCGGTTCTTGGCCGCTGGCGCGGACGCCAAGGCAGAGTGGCTCACGCCCCGCCAGCGTGCAAGGCTGCATCGCTATGAGTGGGCTGATGGCTTGCTCCACTATCGAGTGGGGCCTGAGGATCCTCCCCGAATTGTCGTGCCAAACGACGAGGATCTCAAGTACGACATCCTGATGGAGGCGCACGATGCGCCATCCAGTGGCCATCTCGGCCGTGAGAAGACGTACGCGTCCGTCTCTCAGACGTTCTGGTGGCCGCACATGTACAAGTGGGTCGCCACTTACGTCCGGACGTGCGAGACGTGCCAGCGCGTGAAGCCTGCTGGGCACGCCTCGGCTCCTTTGCAGAGCCTGCCTGTCCCCGTGGACTGCTGGAAGTCGATGAGTCTCGACTTTGTCTTCGGGCTTCCGGCCGATGACCGTGGCAACACTGGCGTTGTTGCCTTTGTGTGCCGTCTGAGCAAGATGGTTCACTTTGCTCCAGTTCGTGACACCGTCACTGGCGCCGAGGTTGCGCGCCTGTTCATGGACTGTGTCTTCCGACACCACGGTCTGCCCGAGACCATTGTCTCTGACCGAGACCCGCGGTTCACCGCTGCGTTCTGGCAGACGCTGTTTAGCCTGCTCGGGACTCGACTGTCAATGTCGACGGCGGACCATCCGCAGACGGACGGCCAGACGGAGCGCGTCAATCGCGTGCTCGAGGACACGCTCCGCAGTATTTGTGCGGAGATGCCCCGCTCTTGGGCTCATCGCTTGCCCATGGTTGAGTTCGCCCTCAACAATGCGGTACATGCATCGACGGGCTTTACGCCCTTTTACCTTAATCGGTTACGACACCCCCAGGTGCCGTACACCTTGCGAGGAAGCGGTGAGGCTTCGGTCTTAAGTGGGGGAGAGGCTCGGAAAACCCTTTCCTCCCAGGTCTCGGACGTCAGTCCTGCCGCTTTGCGGAAGCAACTGTCCTCGTTTGTCGAAGACAGGCTGAATATAATCAGCAGGGTGCGAGACACCATGGCGCAAGCCCAAGACAAACAGAAGGAGTACTCTGACCGACATGGAAGAGGAAACATGAACGTGTTTAAGGTTGGGGATTTAGTTCTCCTAGACACTAGAAACCTACCGCTAAACACTGTTAGCTCGGTCGAGAGCAACAAGCTGAAGCACCGCTTCATTGGACCCTTCACGGTCCTCAGCCGGCATGGCGCGGCGTACACAATAGACTTGCCTAAGTCGATGACGACTCACCCGACGTTCTACGTGGGTCGTCTGAAGAGGTACCATGACCCTCAGGCTCAGAGTACCCCGCAGCAAGCGGTGGATACCCCGGCGGAGACGACCGCACCTCCTCGAAGCGCGGCGTCGGGTCGCGGTACGGCGCCTGATACGCGCGCTGGTCGTAAGACGACGAAGACGAGGCGTACGTCGGAGCGGCGTACGCAGGGCTTGCGTAGCCATGGCCATATGGGGCCTGATAGTGATGCGCCGGCTCCGGATACGACATGGGCCCACGGAGCTCGGCCCGAAGGCCAGCGATCTCGCTCCGCAGTGACTCCAAGGACGTCACGTCGGCCCGACGGTCCACTCGACCATGGAGCTCACGAGTCTCCCGAAACAGCGAACGAACATCCGCACGGAGCTGCTCCACGGCACCCGGCTGGCCAGCACGAGAGGCAGCCTGGCCGCCAAGGCCGACGCCAAGCGCGATCTCAAGGGCGTACACGCGCTCCCGGAGAAGACGAATCTCCTCTTGCTGCAGGGCCACTACCTGACTCGGGGCTCCAGCGTGCGGCTGTGTTGCCTCAGGCTCGTAGCCATGGTCGTGCGAGACCTCCGCCGGCCCTCCTTGACCGTAATGGGCAGATCCACTACCACGTGGAACGAGTCGTCCAGGAGCGGCGTCTCCATGGCAAGCGCCAGCTGCTCGTGAAGTGGCGAGGTTACCCGGAGTCGGATAACTCATGGGAGCCTGTGGAACAGCTCCAGGCAGACTGCCCGAAGGCTGTTGCGATCTGGGACGAGAAGCAACGGCAGCTTCGTAAGTAGTCCGTGGCTTCTTGGCCGACACCCGGGGCACGGTAGCAGACGTAGTCGCACCGCGCCCACGCTCTTCACGAGCTTTGGCTCTCGCCTCTTGCTTGAGCTCGTCCATCTTTGAGTGGAGCTTGCGCTTGCTCACGAGTTGAGCGAACTCGATGCGGAGCTCGCGCACGTCCAGGATCGCGGACAGAGTGCGCTCGTCTCGGAGTCTTTTGAACCCCTGGTCGGAAGTCACCTTGCGCTGGACGTAGCGCCAGAAGCTGTCTTCGACCTCGTGCCAGGTCATGCTCTCATTCTGCTTGACCCAGTGGAAACCCCACACAGGATGGAGTCCACCCTTGTCCTCCGGCTTCTTGCGAAGCGTGGTGAACTCCTTCAGTGTGAGCTTGTGTGGTGCTAGTAGCACACACCAAGCGGCTTCAACGTCGCCAAGAAAGAGTGGCTCTTTCTCAACGAGTGCACGCTCATAGGAACCCCTTGAGGTGTACCCGCCGACAAGGCCACGAGGAGCCGTGAGCTTCTCCAACAGCGCTGGCGCTCCGGTGCCAGGCTCGGGCGGGAAGTAGCCTGGCGGATACATGGTACTTCCGCCTGAAGAAGACCCAACAGCAGTCGCGGCAGACGGCTGCCTGGCATGTGCGCCTGAGCGAGCAGCCTGGTATTGCTGCTGCTGCTCATCGAGATCGTTGGAGATCTCTCTGGGCTCATGGACGGCGCCCTCCTCGTCCTCCGCGTCGCTGAACAACTTGAAGCTGGAACCGCGTGGTGACTGTGAAGCGGGCCGCTTCTTCGCCCTGGCCTCGGCGGCCTCCGCAGCGGCCGCTGCCTTCAACGCTTGGGCACGATCGCGGCCTTGCGCCAGCGTCAGGTGCTTGACTGGCGAAGCCGCCTTGGGCTGGGAGCCCACCGTGTCGCTGGTCGCTGTCTTGGCCTCCGTGTCGACCGTGGCAGCGTCGCCCTCCGCCGGCTTGTCGTCGTCGCCGTCGCCCGCGTCGTCATTGGACTTTACGTCCTCGGCCTCCTTCTCGGATGAAGCCTTAGGGAAGACTGGCGAGCTGGACACGTCGCGTGCCGCCAGTGCTTCGTCCTGGGCAGCGTTTTCGCTGCCCTCAGGTGAGCTCTCACCAGAGTGTACGACCAACGTACAGTTCTCAATGTTGGCCGACCAGTCGAAGGCCTTCTTGGTCGGCTTCGACTGGGGCTGGGAGCTCCTCATCACTTGGCGCGGCCTCGGGGTCTTGCTCCGACTCCGAGACCGGCGCCCACCCTCCGGCGTGCTGCTACGAGAGCGCACTGCCTCCTCGGCCGTCTCCGTGGCCTCCTCAGCGCGGACGATGCGTCCCTGGCCTTGGCTGACCTGGTCCTCGGCCCTGCGGCCCGTGATTTCGAAGGTGCTTTCGCACCACGCGCGCTGCGCTTTGGAGGCATGCTTCCGGTCGACGTGGAGACCCTGCGGCTTGCTCGGCGATGCGCCAGTTGCTCTTTGAGGCCCGCGAGCCGAGGCGCCAGAGCTCGCGCCGTTGTCGATGGATTTCGACTTTGCGAGTGAAATGTGAGTCGCCGGTGTAACCTCGCTCTGATTGGTCGATAAGATCGAATCTAAGTGGGGGAGGATGTAACGGGGTTACATGGAATAGTGACCCTGTCACTATCCAGGGATGGCTACATCAGTCATGTAGCCATCGGTCACTCCCCGGGTAGTGACCAAGTGGCCTCAGAGCCAACAGATACATTTTGTATGGAACAAACTATAGGCAACTTAGGATTTGTATGCAGGCCAAATCTGTACCAACCTATAAATACATTCAGTCTTAGATCTACCGCTTTTGAAGTCAAGTCGTCCCCTTCAGACCAGGGACACGTGAACGGCTGTTCACTTGGAGTTTGTATACTCCAGCTTCCTCTGTTAGAAGTGCTGTGTGCCCCGTCACAATACAGTTCTGCTTCCAAGTCTATCAATATCGGCGCAGGCACGCCATTCTTCGTCAAGGGCAGCGCGACGTCGAGCACTGCGTCCGAGGGGGCAAATTACCAAATGAGCAGCAACCACACATTCATTAATCAAACCAACGTTTAGCAGAAGTAAACATTACGGAGCGCGTACAATACGCCCTATCATTAATAACGTCTAATCTTGATTAGTACGCACTCATCGAATATAACGCCCTTCGAATATAACGCCCATGCTCAGAGCGTTGTATAAAAATAGAACGCTCTCCCTATTCTTTTTATAAACATAAACTTAATAAAAATATTCAGCAAGTTTTTCCTACATACACAAAAGGCAATTTGTGTTTCTTTAATACAATATCAATTAAAATACTAGAACTAGTACTGATTAATTATGCAGTGTGTAACTTTTTCACACATTTACGCTTTAGTTCTCATCTGGCACCTCGGAACCATATCTGTGTGTGTGGTTTCCAGAATCGAAAAAAAATCGAATCAAATACACCAAGGTCTTTGGCGAATTCCATGAATTTGGCTCTAAAAAACTTTTTCTTAATATTACTTGTATGATTTTTCCTAATATTTGCAAAATAAATGAGAGTTAACGGTACGATATATATAACTAATATTACTGCAATGTCTAGTTTTGAAACTCGATTACAACGCCCTAATTTGAAAATAGAGCGTTGTATAATAATATAACGCCGCGTACTAATATGTATTATACGTTATTTATCCTGTGTTGCTCAAATTGAGGCAACACTATGATGGGAAGATTTAGCGTTGCTCTAACGACTTCACGCTGTAAGTGCTAGCTGTACATGTATAGCATTTCACTGCCTTGTTGATGCCAATCTACAACACCAACGATTCGTAACTACTGATTCCTCGTGCCGGGTGAGGTAAAGTTCGGACTCCAGACCAAGGGTGCCCCTGGAACATTTTTTCGGATTCATAGCAATATGGCGCGTAGATAAATGTGGTTGCGGCCCAAGCTCAGTGACCGCCGCTACGCCTGCCTTGCCTTCATCGATGATGAGCGGGCAGTTAAACACAATTTGGCGAGATATGATATTAGTGCCATCATTTGGCAAAGAAAAAACGTCGAGGGAGTGCTCTCCTCCTTCTTCTACAGTACATGTACTGTACGACCACAATTTCGTCTTGTCGTTGTTCCTAGTTACTTGAAGTATTGTGCTTTGCACAAACTTTGGCATGCGATTACCTCTAAACCAACGAGCAAATCTTTCCCGATGATCATATCTCGCAGCCTAACTCTAAGTTAAAATTAAGCCAAACAACCGTCGGACACAGCGCACTGCAAGATTATGACCGGTTGCCGCTACAGGAATACATATATGTAGATCGGTTGCCGCAGCATGTAAAGCCAGGGATGTTCTTCGACGAAGCCCTTCACAAACTTGATAGTCTCTGGAAGCCAGCGCGTTTTCCGTTCGATTCGAGCGTTTGGAATGACGTTACCACGGCGACGAAACAGATAGCCCCAGCGAGAGATGGACCGTGTTGATCTCCCATCACTGAAGCCACCACTGATAGATCAATATCGTAGAGGTAGGTTAGCACGATAGATCGCCAGCGCATGTCAATCGATATTGTCATGGCCAACTGGAAAGCACTCCCATCGAAGCGAGTTTAGGAATGTCGGGACCGCAGTATTGTCGGATTTACTCCAGCCATTCAACGAGAGTTGGCATAACTCAACGTTAACTCGTTGTCTTAGCAGCTATTCTATCTTAATTCGACGAGTTATTTAGCCTTCTAACTCAATGATGGGCTAATCACCATGATTTGCTAAAACAACGAATTACGTCGTTGTTTAGACAGAAAGCATGTACTTAGTACATGTATTTCTCAAAGAGAGCTGCGAATCTCCGGGCTTCATGGCCCGGGTCCCCAAATATAATAAGCTTCGTATTGTAATGTACATGTACTACATTTTGATTTCCCAGTTCTTGGACAACCTTACAGTATACATGTATTATGTAGCAGCATCAACTACTGTACACGTGCTGAGGTTTACCGGTATGCCATAATTTAAAAATTATGGGCGTTCCCAAGACGGGACGTATCAAAGGATTACCATGGTACTTCGAAGTACTAAATGCATTATCTAGGTATATAGTCACCGTCTGTGAAGTCACAAGCGTCCTCGATAAGTGATCTTCGTGTAGAGCTGTTATCGACTCCGTCCGGATATCCGCGAATACGGATCCACAGCCCGCGACAAAAAAAATGGTGTACCAGCTGCATACGTGCCTTATAATAATACGCCGCGAAGGAATACAGTATGAGACTCCACCACCGTTGAACATGCAGGCGTAGCCACTAGGTACTGTATCACGGACTTGTCCAGCTGTAAACAGGTTGAAGCAGGCAAAACACCGTTCGAGTTTCAAGTTGGCCCACGCACACGCACACCGAGTCGGTGTCACCGACTGGCCAACTCGCTCTGGCATGGAGGAGAGGTACATCGTGCATGCTGTCCGTAACAGCCGCTACTCCAGAATCAAAACGCGTACGCAGCAGGAGTATGTATAGTATAGTATAACGCAGCAAGACGATTTTCCCCTCATACAAGAGCAAAGTTAGTACCAGTATTTCGGTTTCACCTTCCAATGATAAGCATCCGGTGTGCCACAAGGCGCGACAGCACGTTCGGTAGACGCACGCAATCTCATCCACCGCTGTACGTGCTGTAGACCCGAAAGACGCTTTTGCTCAAACCTCAGAGTCATCCACTTCGCGATTTGTGTCCTGGCCGCCACATCTCAAGTTTTTTTGCGGCAGACCAACTCACCATGAGGCTTCGTTGCATTCTACTATTCGCTGCTGCCGCTGCTTTTGCAACAGGTAGCACTGATGCTTCGTCGATGTCCACGAACATGGCGGCGAGAGGGCCTATTGCCACTGCTGACGAAGTCACCTACAGAAGACTGAGGAGTGTCGACACAGCGGATGAGCTCGACGAAGAAGACAGCGAGGAGAGAGGGGCTGTGGACATGAGTAAACATGCCGACGACATGTTCAAGCTTCTGAAGCTGAACGACGGAGTGGAGAATCTCCTCGCCAGCCCGGCCATGCAGAAGTGGGTGTCTTTCGTGGAGAGGATGAACAAGCTCAAACCAGAGAACAAAGTTTCGATCCTTGAAACGTTGATGAAGAACTACGATGATGCCGCTGTCGCAAAGATTATTCAGCAGGCTTCAAAGACTCACCGCACTGAGCGCCTTTCGCGGTCATTGAAGCGGGAGCTGCTCCTGAGCTGGTCCTCGGCTAATAAGTCTCCGGCGACGTTGCTCAATGCTCTAAAGCTCGACACGGATGCGAAGAGCCTTGTTACGAGCCCAGCGGTAGACCTCCTGTTGTCTTACGTGAATATCTGGAACCGCAACAATCCCACCAAGAAAACGACGCTGATGGACACCATCATGACGTCGACCAAATACGATGAAGCCATCGTGGCTAAGGCCTTCCAAACTGCGAAACGGGTCAAGGCTACGAAAACGATGGCATCGCAATTGCAGGGGTTCCAGTTCGACCGTTGGATGGAGATCGGGTACAAGCCAAGGAAGATCATCGGGGTGGTATTCAGCACCAAGTACACCAAGCAGGAGGCATTGATTGCGAGGCTGTACAAGGCCTACTACAAGAAACAGAAGAAGGTCCTCAAGGAACTTGAAAATCTTGAGAATCTTGAGAATGCGCCGTAGATGACCCCATCAAGGGGCCGTGTAGCATCCAGCATAGCATTTTGGCTATTAACTTTCGCTTTCGTAGCCATCATTTTTTGTACGTAGCTTTCTTTTGCGGATTTTAAACAAAATCCCTATCTTGCCTTGTACTAAAGTATACGGAGGGGGCACCCAGACCCCACCACCTTCGACGGCGACGTCCGTTGCTGTAGCACCGGCACAGCGTGTGCTTCAACAGTGTGCTCAAGGTGCATTAGCTGCCGAAACGCTAGTCGAGAAACCCGTTGGGTCTGCAACGTGTTCGGCGCCCCACACGCTTGGGGTTGGTCGCGACTGTGCTGATGCAGTCCAAAGTCCGGATGGCCTACAGTGTCAAAACGTTTGACACTGCGCCGGTGTGTGCCCGACTGGCAGCAACACCTACTTTATTTAGATGAACTAGTGCGGTGTCGATCACCGACTAACTACAAATACACGTCTACTGTACCGTGCACAACCTGGTTCCGTCCTGGGTCGCTCCTCTAGCCACTTGGACGTACGCCCACACGCGCCTGTCCTACTCGTCGCGGCCGTCAAAGAACTCGGAAGCCGTCCGCTTCCTGTCCGTCACCCCGTAGCCGTACACGTCGTTGTAGCCGTCCACTGCGTTCGTCAATGGCGTCCACCACACGTCGTCCACCAACCGTTCGTCCGTCCGTTCGTCGTAGTGCACTCGCTCCCGAGCGCGCGTTTCGTGAGCTGGCGGCTTGTTCGCTAGCCGTCCAGTTTGCGAGTGAGCTCCGCCGTGGAGTTCGCGGAGTCCAGCAGACCAGGAGATTCCGTAGATTCCCCAGTACCGTGCAGCAGATCCTGTCGACCACACGGCCGACTGGATTCACGTTCCACGCCGCCGTCTACTTCAACGCCGTCGTCCAGCGTGGATACTGCGTCCGCCGTCTCGTCCGTCTCGCCCATCTCATTCGTTGGCAGGGTGTCGGCCTCCTTACACGTCTTCCTCATACCCAGGGTCTTCCACGACCCGGTCGTCCATGTAGAGTCGTTCGTACTCGGACACCGACGTCCACCTCGCACGCATACGTCCATCATCGTCGAGCCATAGCTCACCGTCGCCCGTTTCCCATCGTCGTGGGTCGCTGCAGGGTACAACTCGTACTCCAGCACGTACTGGCCTGCACCGTTGCGTCGTCGTCGCCTTCGTCGTTCCACCAGGAGGCCACGCGTGACTCCGTGTCTAGCAGCGTCGTCCACTGCTGATCTCGTTCGTTTCGCGCTTCTCGCCTCGTTGCTCGCTCAGCAGTTGCCTTCGCTGACCGTACAGCCGCTGTTGGCGTCGGTTCATCCCGCGCCGGCCGCTGGTCTTCATCAGCGAGTTGTTCGTCAATGTCACGCGCAACTTGCGCTAGCAATGCCTCAGGGTAGTGATAGCTAATCAAGAACGAGACGTGAGCGATCAGCGTCTCAGCCTTGCCCGTCTTGTCCTCTCTCGTCAGGACAAAGTTGTCGTAGCCAGCAGGTTCCACAATGCGCAGGGGTCCCATCCACTGGTGTACAAATTTAGTAGCATGCCTCCCACGCGGAGGGTTGTGCAGCCAAACCAGGTCGCCAGGCTGAAACGTCCGTTTGTTTCTCGTCTTGCGGTTGTAGTACCGCGCCTGTCGTTCCTGCTCACGCTGCCGAGCATGTTCTGCGCACTCGTGACTCCGTTCCATCGCCTTCAGTAGGTTCGCATGGTACACCGGCAACTCGCCAGCCTCCGTCACTGCAGTTCGTCGTAGTAACTCGTTGGGTGCTCGCAGCCGTCTGCCCATCATCAATTCATTGGGGCTCAGCGCCACCGTAGAGTGTCTAGCCGAGTTGTAGGAGTACACCGCAAATTTCACCCACAGGTTCCAGTCTGCTTGCCTCTCGTCCTGCATGTATGTCGCTACACAGTCCTTCCATGAACGATGAAAACGTTCAACAAGTCCAACCAACTGGGGTCGGTAGGGCACCGGGTTGATTTGGTGTGCCTGGAGCAACTGCACGAGCTCCTCGATCACCTTGCCCGCCATTTCTGGTGCTCCGTCCGTTAACAACTCGCGAAACACGCCGAAGCGCAACACTACTTCCTGCATGATGAACTTGGCCACCGTCTCAGCCGTATGTTCCGTCACGCAGCTTGCCACCGCGTACCTCGTCACGTACTCGACAGCAGCGATGACATACCTGTCACCACCGTCAGCTACTGGGAAGGGTCCGGCGACATCGAGCGCCCACCGATCTCCAACTGCGCCTCCTCGTAGACTTCGTAGTGGCGGAATCACTTCTCGTGGTTTCGCCTTTCGGGAACCGCACTCTGGGCATCCTCGCACCCAGCGTCGCACCTCTCGATACAATCCAGGCCACCAGTACAGCTGGGCTACGCGGCCATACGTGTGAGGCCCGCGCAGGTGTCCGCTCCACACGCTGCCATGCATCTCCTTGAAGACAGCCGCCCAAAGTGTCGGTGGCAACACCACCCGTCGTCCGTTGGGAGTGTCGACCGTCACCAGGCCGTGCAGGTTCTCGACCATCATGCTGCCGTACTTGCCGTCGGCCGTGAGCCGCTTCACAAACTTGCTGCGCTGCTGGGCAGTTATCAGCTCTTCATCACTCAACTGGAGCGTGTAGTCATCAACAGGGGCACTCGTCTCGTCGTCGTCCATGCCGTCTGTACTGCTCGTCACCGACACTGTGCCACTCGTCACTGGCACCGCGCCGTTCGTCACGTCCTTCGTCACCGGAGCGTTCACCGTCGTCGCCGTTGTCTCGCTCGCCATCTTTGCGTGGGTCGCACCCTTCGTCTTGGATTTCGCCTTCGTCACTGGTGGCGTCGTCGCCTTTGGCGCTGCCGCACTCGTCCGCTCGTCGCGTCGCGAAGAAGACGCTGTCTTCTCTGTGCTCGTCGGGCCTGAAGTCCGTATTCTGGTCGGACTCGTCGCACGTGTTCGTGTCGTACTGGCCGCCGCGTGGCGTCCGTCGTCTCGTACTGCACCAGCACTCGTCACGGCTGCTCCTTGGTCACGTGGGGCAGTCGTCGTCGCTGGGGGCGCTTCACTCGACGCCATCTGTGGTGTCGTAGCCGTCGTAGTCTCTGTAGTTGCCGTCGGCCTCGTAGCTGTCGTCGCCTCCGTAGTCGTAACTCGCCCAGCACTGTTCCGGGTGCTGGTCGTGTCGTCTTCCTTCGTCTCTGTTGTGGCCCAGTGCACATGCCGCTGTCCTCGCTCGCGGAGGCGCTCACTGCGTCTCGTTGCAGGAGGCGTCGCCTTCTTCATGCGCTTTCCGGCCAGTGGCGGCCGTTGCTATTGGGTCGTCCGTCATGGCCGTGGCCACTCCGCTGTCCTCGCCATTCGCTGTCACTCCGGCAGTGTCGTTCGCCGTCGCATCGTTCGCCGTGCTTCGTGTCGTCGGGGTCCGGCTCGGAGCCGTCGCTGTTGTCGTTACCGTGACCCTTGGTGCCGTCGCCGTCTCCGTCGGCGCCGCTTCGTCCGTCGATAGCCGCACTGGCACCGCCTCTGTGGTCGTCGTCCTCGCGTCCGGTTCGGGTGTGGTGGCTGCTCGCGCCACGCCTTCTGGCATCGCCGTCTCGTTCATCAGCTGGTCCGTCCTCTCGCGCGTCTGATCCTCGGCCGCTGCTGGGATCATATCGCCATCCACGTGTCTTGCTCTGCTCACCGCCATGTTGCTTGTCTCCGTCGTCCTGTCCGTCGTCTCCGTTGTCGTCGCCGTGGCCGCCGTGTCACTTGGTGGTGTCGCTGCCGCCGTAGTCAGCGCCGAATCACTACTCACCGCCATGGTGCCGGTCGCTGCCAGAGCCACCGTGATGTCAGCTGCCGTTGTCTCCGCCGCGAGCGTACCTGCTGTCGTCGTTGCGTCACCTGCCGTCGCACTTCTCGCACTTGGTGCCCTTGGCGTCGTATGGCGCCGTCGCTGCCGTCCTACCGCTGCTCTGACTGCCGCTGGCGCCCGGGATAAGGCGTCTGCCACCACGTTCGTCGATCCAGGCCGGTACTCGACCTGAAAGTCGTATTCTTGTAGTACTAGCGACCATCGGTGCAATCTTCCAGCCAGGTTCGGCCGAGTCATGAGCCACTTGAGTGCTGCGTGGTCCGTTATGATCGTAAAGGCCCGGCCATACAGGTAGGGTCGGAACATCTTGACGGACCACACTACAGCGAGACACTCGAGCTCCGTGATCGAGTAATTCGACTCTGCCTTACTGTTCGCCTTGCTAGCATAGGCAATCGGCTGCCATCCGTGCCCGTGATCCTGCATGAGGCAGGCGCCTAAGCCGATCTTGCTGGCGTCTGTCACTAAGCGGAACGGTAGCTCGAAGTTAGGGTAGAGTAGAAGAGGTCGCGTCGTCAGCAGCATCTTCACCCGTTCAAAGGCGAACTCCTGAGCCTCCGTCCACTCCCACTGCACGTCCTTCTTCAATAATCGCGTCATGGGCTCCACGATCGAGCCAAACGCAGCAATAAACTTCCTGTAGTAACCAGCGAGGTGGACGAAGCGCTTCACTTCGGTCGCATCCACGGGTCGTGGAAACTCGCGCACCGACTTAACCAGCCGTTCTGCGGGCTGCACGCCCTGATCACTCAGATGGTGGCCAAGATACTCCATGGAAGTCGTAGCAAAGGTACACTTCTTCAGCTTGAGACTTAGGCCAGCCGCCCTCAATCTCTAATACACCCGCTAATTCAACCACGTGTCGTTCCATGCCGCCCTTCGTGAAGATAATTATGTCGTCCAGGTATACAAGGCACGTCATCCACGTCAGTCCGCGCAATACTCCATTCATGAGCCGCTGAAAGGTGGCCGGGGCGTTGGTTAGGCCGAAAGGCATGCGCTTGAAGCGGTACAGTCCTCTCTTAGTCATAAAGGCCGTCTTGTCACGGTCTTCTTCTGCCACACGAATCTGCCAATACCCAGAACGTAGATCTAGCGTCGTAAATAGCCGTGCACCTCCCAATGACTCTAGCGTCTCGTCGATCCGTGGCAATGGATAGACATCCTTACGCGTGACGCTGTTGAGGGCTCTATAGTCCACGCAAAACCGCACAGACCCGTCCTTCTTACGAACAAGCACGACGGGGAAGCCCCAGGCTCCTTCTCCGTGCTCGATCACACCAGCAGAGAGCATAGCGTCCACATTGCCGTCTACAATAGCGTCCTCCGCCTGTGCTTGCCGTCTGCGTCGCATCATGATGGGTGCTGCGTCCCCAGTGTCAATGTGGTGTTCAACGTTCAGCGTCGTAGCAGGTGGACACTCGTCCTGCGCGTTCGCCAAGTCTCGGTAAGCACGCAGTAGTTTCAGGATGAGGGCACGCGCATCTGGTTCGTCCGCGCCGATGTCCACGTCGTGTTCGTCGTCCAAGGGTGTGACGGTATCGCCCAACTCATTCAGCCACTCATCCACACGTTCCGACCGCAACTCACCATGCATCGTCAAGAGCTCAATGTCTTGATTAATAGGTATCCATACACCTAGCTCCTTCCTGCTGGGCAGTTTGATGCGTCCTCCATAGGTGTTGATCGCAGGTATCAGTGCCTTCCCGTTCGTCACCTTGGTCAATGCCGACGCCAACAATACCGCACCGTTGTTCACTGTCGGCAAGAACACTCCTCTTCACCATCCGGTGCTGCAATCGCCACTTCGATCGTCTGCACTGCACGTCTGTGCAGGTTCGTCGCACGGGACAGCCTCACCGCCGCCACCGCTGAGTCATTCGTCTCGTCCATCGTCCTGAACGGGATAATTACTGCACCGTTACGCTCAGAGTAGCGTACTTCGCCACGATCAAAGTCCATAGTTGCTCTGTGCCCCTCGAGGAAGTCGACACCCACGAGAAACTCGCTGGTGCATCCTCGACGATGCATGCGTCGATGTTCACCGTCTGGCCGTACACGTTCGTCATGGTGAAGGTCCATACGCCGAGCACGTCGAGCAAGAAGCCGCCTATGCCCTCTACATACGTCACAGGGGCATCTGCCCGCTTCCGTTCTCCTCGTGCCATCCAATCCGTACCAGCCACGGAGTAGCGCGCACCGCTGTCAATCTTGACGTGCTGCTGTACGCCGTCCACCATCATGGCGGCTGTGGGCAACCCGTCGCTGGCCGCCACTCTCTCACCTTCGAAGCCACCGTCATTCTCGTTCGTCACCGTGGTGCCGTGCTGCACCAAGTTCACATGGGCTCGCTCGCCCGTCCTGTCGTCACCATCAGCAGCCCGCCGCTGCTTTCGTTCTCCTAGCGCGCTCCGCGCTTCATCTGCTTGTCGCCGCCGTCGTAGTTCACGCTCAGCATCGAGATCAGCAATCACCCGCGCGACTTCGTCATCATCACGGCTGTTCTTGGCCGCCTTCTCACGCGCACGCTGCACACGCCGCTTCTTCGCCTCGTGCTTCGACTGCTTGACGGCCATCCGCACCTTCGCCACACTGCCGAGCTTCGTCACAGCCTCGTCCGTAAGCTCCATGCCGAGCTCCATGCTCACCGCCTCGTCCTCGTCGGCCGGTGCCGTGGCGCCTTCCTCAGACACAACACCGTCGTCGACCACCTCATTGTCCGTCACGCTCGTCACTGTCATAGCGTCCGTCGCCATCGCCGTGACCATCTCCATGTTCGTCACTGTCGCCGCGTTCGTCACTACGGCGCCTTCCTCAGCCAACAGCCCGCCATCTGCCACCGTGCCGCCTTCCTCAGAGACTGCTGCCTCCTCGGAGTGAACCGGGGCCACCTTGGTCGCCGTCTCCGTCGCGTCGTCCACGTCGTCCGCCGCGGGCGTCACTATCGCGTCCATCTTCGTGGTATCACTGCCCTCATTACATTCATCCGTCGTATGCGTGTACCGCAGGGCTGCCATCGCCGGCCGCACCGTGCTCACGTACCGCTCCGCTCGCCCTTCGTCACGAGCCATGAGCTCCTCGTCCAAGTGAGCCGTGACAGCTCGTCTCACCACCGCCACGCTCTCGTCGTTCGGCACGTACATGCCACTCACCATCTTGCCCTCGCCGTCGGCCAACGTCGCCGCTGGTCGCTGGGGAGTTCGTCGTACTACCGAGCGCCGTGATCCCCTACGTCGCCCGATCCTCGTTTTCCTGACGCTTCCTTTCCTGCTCACGACGAGCAAGATACTCATCGTTACGCGCACGAGCTTTCGTCATCCGGGCACTCACGCGCGAGGTGCCCCATCTGGTTGCACGCGTAGCATTTCAGCTCACCGAATCGTCGCGGTGCCGGTGCCGTCTCAGGCTTCGTCCTCGGAGCTTCCAACGCCTTCACTTGACGCGTCGCAGCCTTGGTACGTCTGGCCACTATCTTTGGTTTCTTAGGGGCGGCGGTGCGCATGAAGCCTCTGTCTCCTGGCCGCTCTCGTCCTCGTCGTAGTCGTAGTCGTCCTCGCCAGCCAACGCCAGGTTCACCTTCGCCTTCGGAGCATTCTTGGCCGTCGCCATACGCTTGACAGACGTCGGCACGACCACTGGAGCCGCTCTCTTCCGCGGTACGGGCGCCCACATATGTCCATTCCACACCCGTCCTTTGGGAGCCTCCCAGAGTCCGAGGAACTTGTTGTACACCCCACGAGAGTTCGTGAAGCATGCCAGCTTCTCTTCCTCCGCCATGTTCGTGCTTCCGACACCCGGAATCAGCGCCATCTGCCCGGTCGTTCCGTTCGCAGGCACGACGTACGTATCAGGTGCTGTGACGAATGCTTGCCCAATATTCTCCATGCCTTGCGCCACGTTATCAATTGGATCATTAATCTCCGTTGCCTTGTCCACGGCTTCCTCCAGCGTCGTCGGCTTCGGACGCTGCTTCACGAGGACTCGCGTCGTGCGGTCCAGGCTGCGGTAGAACTGTGCGAGCAGCACACGTTCTCGGATGCGGTTGTTGCCACACAGATCACGAAGAGCAGCGGCGAAGTCCGCGTACGTCTCTCCAGGCATCATCCGTCGCTGTCCCACGCGCCACTCAGCCATGGCCTTGTCGGGTCGTTCGCCGTATCTCCGCAGCAATGAAGACTTCAGCTTCGTCCACGTCCGTTCGCGATCTCGTAGCTTACGGTCCAGCTGGACCCACCAGCGAGCAGCACTATCCTGTAGCTTGTTGCCTAAGATGTAATATAATTCTTGATCCGTCCATTCACCTCGTCCTGACAGCCGTGCGCCTTCGAGTGCCAGGTCTACGCGCGCGATCCAAGTCGTCACAGATGTCTGCGGCGTCGGCAAGAACGTCGGCAAGTCCAAGTCCCTGATCGCTCGTCGTCGGTTGCGATGGAAATCTCGGTCACCAGGCCTCGTCACAGGATGGCGTCGTGCACGTCGACCGCCGCCACCGTCGTCGTCATCGTCGGACTCATCGTCGTCGTCGGAGCTGTCCGAGGGCTCGTCGTCCTCGTCGCTGTCATCTCCGTCATCGTCTCCATCCCGTGACCGATAGACCACTTGTCGGTCCGTTGCTGCCGGTGGAGCGTCCCGTGGTGCAGCTGGTGGCGCCTGCTGAGTCGGCGGATTCGTCGTGGGTACCGACTGCTGTGGCGTGTTCGCCGTCACCGTCACCGTCTGTGTGTTGGTGTCCGTGGGCACGGAGGTCGCTGCGGGGTTGGTCGGCGCCGCGCTCAGCTGGTCCAGCCTCGCGTCGATCCTTGCCATCGTGGTTACCATCTGCTGCAGGGCAGCCGTCAGCGCCGCCATTGGTGCCGTTGCCGTGCCGTCGTCGTTTCCGTCAGCAGCTTCGTCGCTGGGTTCGTCGTGAGCGTCGCTGGTGCCGCGCTCGTCGGGCTCGTCGCTCGGGTTGTCTTCGTCACCCAAGTCGCTCTCCTTCGTCTCCTCGTCCTCGTTCTCTGTCGGATCGTCTTGTCGCCTCAGATCCGACCCTCCAGCAGGTACAGACGTCTGAGTCTGAGTCGTCGCTGGCTGATTCCTCGTCACACGGGTCGTGGGTTGCATGACGACCTTCGTCCGGGCCATCCGAGTGTCTCCAGGCGTCGTCGTAAGTCGAGGGCTGCGTCGAATACGTACACTAGGCCCCTGTATGACCACCATGCAACGTGTTCGGCGCCCCACACGCTTGGGGTTGGTCGCGACTGTGCTGATGCAGTCCAAAGTCCGGATGGCCGACAGTGTCAAAACGTTTGACACTGCGCCGGTGTGTGCCCGACTGGCAGCAACACCTACTTTATTTAGATGAACTAGTGCGGTGTCGATCACCGACTAACTACAAATACACGTCTACTGTACCGTGCACAACCTGGTTCCGTCCTGGGTCGCTCCTCTAGCCACTTGGACGTACGCCCACACGCGCCTGTCCTACTCGTCGCGGCCGTCAAAGAACTCGGAAGCCGTCCGCTTCCTGTCCGTCACCCTGTAGCCGTACACGTCGTTGTAGCCGTCCACTGCGTTCGTCAATGGCGTCCACCACACGTCGTCCACCAACCGTTCGTCCGTCCGTTCGTCGTAGTGCACTCGCTCCCGAGCGCGCGTTTCGTGAGCTGGCGGCTTGTTCGCTAGCCGTCCAGTTTGCGAGTGAGCTCCGCCGTGGAGTTCGCGGAGTCCAGCAGACCAGGAGATTCCGTAGATTCCCAGTACCGTGCAGCAGATCCTGTCGACCACACGGCCGACTGGATTCACGTTCCACGCCGCCGTCTACTTCAACGCCGTCGTCCAGCGTGGATACTGCGTCCGCCGTCTCGTCCGTCTCGCCCATCTCATTCGTTGGCAGGGTGTCGGCCTCCTTACAGGTCAGTCGTGCAAACGAAGTAATGCGTTGTGTGGCCGTTGCATCTATTCACGGCGCGAAATATTGCGTTGGCTTTGGAGCGGAGCGATCAGCGCTGAACACCAACGGACCCTGCAGGCTTCAAGCGGATGAATGGAGGCCTCCCAAGTTGCAGCGTATGAGTGTGTGGGACTCGTTTCCTGGGGGGGCTTGACCGGCATTCGTGGGCTTGTCCCGGGACCAGATTAGACCAACTTGACCAGGTGGGACCATCTTGGACCGGCTAATCTGTCCCGGGACTTGTCCCGATTGGCCCACGATGCCATGGGGGTGACCCCCCCCCTTTCTATAGAAAGCTTAGTGTACAGATGATGACTTCGCCATCTCGTATACCACGAAGAAGCGGAAGGTTATCTACGCAAGTACGCACGTTCGCAGGCTCCTACAGGGTACGAGCCCTAGACTAATAGACCTGTTATGTATGTGCAGACTGCGAGGCGCCAGTGCTGTGGATGAATTCACGGCTACATCTTTGGCAGCCCGCGCGCAACTTCCGTCGAAGATGACGTGGTCGTTCAGCCTGCAACCGGCTTTGTTGCACTCTAGCGCAGCGGAGAGTTGCAGGTAATGTACGCCCGTCCAGTTGTGGGTGTGCAGCCAGATCCCAAACCAACGCGGACACTGAACATGTCGCCTATGCAGAACAGACGAACCCAGGATGCCGCGACACTGCTGCACACTTAGATCGTCTACACTTCGTACGTAATGAATGCTCTATTAGACTGTATGGTGAATAAGTGCTAACATTGTGCACTATATTCTACGATGTAGGAAGGCTTTTTGTGAATAGGCGAATCTTTATCGCCTCGACTGCTTCCGTATTTCTTTTGCTATCCGAGTTAGTTGACTGTCGATGACACTTACTCTACATGATGAATGCGTAGCAAAGGTAAGTATTTTAACCTGGATTTTAATGTGCTCAGGTAAAAAATGAAGCAATTGAGCTCTGTTGCTGATGGCCTTGCCGGTACTTGCACTTGTCGTTGTCGCTAAGTGGGCCGCACCTTCGTTTGCGAGACTTGCAGCTTTGGCAAGCTGGATTCGCGCGCTTTCCGGTAACGTTTTGATTAACCACGTGCTGCTGCTGTTCATTTGCCACAGGCGCCTGAGATGCTGCTGGAGCTAGAGGAATGGATTGCGAAGCTGCAGGTCGAGCTGGGCGGTCTCGCAACCGCATGCGTACTGCATTCTTCCCCATTTTGGATGTCGGGTATCGCTTCAGATACTCCTGGAAAATGAGCGTCCATTTTCCTTTGCTGTTCTTGCCAGTAAGTTCCGCAATTTGCCGCAGATGCTTTTCGGTTTCTGGATCCCATTGCTGAAGTGGATATACAGGAGCTGATAGTACGGACGCTTGACTGGTAGATGCTGAGGTTTCAACTTGCATTGGCACGCAGGTTGCGGCGAGGCTAGGATTGGACAAGGTTAGATTATTCGGCTCAGAGGAGGAAAATGAGTTTGGGGCCGCATCTTGTGCCGAAGATTTTTTCTTGGCAAGAGTTGGGCTTGTAAGCACCGCGCTTGGGCTTTCAATCGGATTGAGCGCTTGCACAAGCTGCTTTGACGATGGGCTCGTAGTAGTGTTGCTGGTTGCAGGTGGCTCAGAAATTACCGCTTCCGAATCCAGACGCGCTTCACTGCTCCTGGTGCCTTCAGTCTTTCGATTTTGGGATCGTTTGTATCGATCCCACCACTTCATCACACATTCATGGGACTTCGGAAAAATGGTTGGACACACACAGGAAGCAAAGTCATAGATAGAAAAATAAACTTGCTTCTGCTTCTTGATCCCAGGCGAATCTCGGAGCATATTAAATATATGCTCCAGGAGGGCTTTTTCATCAGGGTTGTGCACAGCATCGTTGATCTTCTTGGCGGTGAGATCAAATAGGGGTCCAGGTTGTTTGCTTTGGCGGCAAAGTTGCTCATCTACTGCATCCAAGCGTTTTGATACAGCCCGTAGCCCACGCTTTCTAATATCGAGGCGCGGGTTCTCGCCAAGCCGGTGAACGGCAGCATTATACATCACAGTGGCTACGACAGCACAGTGAGACCACGGCTTCTGCAATCCTACTTGTTCTGAACGCAGTAGGTTGAGTAGAGCAAACTCTTCAGCTGAAAACGACACCGACGCATCGTATTCAGGCTCTAGCCCCAACACAGCTGCGAACTCATCTTTAGTCAGTGGCTTCGATGTGACGTGAGTGCGCACCAGATAGTCACGAATGTCTGGACCATTGGTGCGCTGGGATAGCACCGCAGCTTCAGCTCGAAATACGTTTAGGGGTATAGCTTCGTACAGGCGCTCCCATGGACGGCCACCAGCAATATTTTCTCCCCCAGGACGATACATGTGCCCAGCCCTTGTGGCTTCAGGACGCCAAGCCAGCAGCTTTCGTATGTACTCGGTCTGTGGTGTATCGGGGAGTTGACCTTTGCACAAAATCGCTGTTCGAGAAAGAGTCAAGAAATCGAACCCTGAGAACACAGGGTTACGACTGTGTCTTGCACCAGTCTTCAAATTGTGCTGAGATGCAGGAAACGAAAGTAAACATTGAGAAGTTAGACACCTGGTTGCACTTCTTCCGAGTGTTTTAGTTACAGTTTACCTGCAGAAGGAATATGTCGAGGATTCGAAGCCCAACTTGAACAGACACTACCCGGTCGAGTAATTTGCGGAGCTTGGAATGCACGGCCTCTAGTTGACTTGTAGATAGCACCTGCGTGCTCCCGCCCTCGTCACAAAACTGGTTTTCACTCACATACAGATCTCCAGCCCGAATTTGCTCGATATTGCTAGCCGTACAGCCTGCCCATTCTTGTTCACTGACACTGACGCTAGAAAGGTGAATTTTTGCTAGAGCCGCACAAACCTTCTGCTCCATTTCGGCAGGGGGGCGGAGGTTCCTCTCAGCATCGTACAAGGCTCCAGATATCTGACCAGCTAACCACTTGCGCTTGGCTGGATCTCTTATCTTTTCTGTGAACCTCAATATTAAATGAAAGGGGTCTTGCTTAACGACGACACCACCACCAAACACACTCTCAACCAGCTTGCGGTTTGCGTTAGCATTGTCGCAAACACATACCCGAGGATCAGTGGGATCAGAGGCGGCCACACGATCTCGTAGTAGCTCTAAGACCGCGCGAGTCTCAGCATGATTCTCCGAGTAAGTAAGCGCACGACCCATAATTTGACCAACTTCATTCTGTACCAGTAGTAGCAATCGGATGCTTTCAGGCTGAGTTTTACTATTGTCGGAGCCATGCTGCTTCAACTTGCTGCAGAACTTTTGAGAGTGATCCAGACGAATCACTCGGTTGCACACTGTGTCAGCCATTTGAGCTTCGAAGAGATGCGAGCAAATCTCAGTTTGTGACAGCCAGATATCCATTAGCGTCTCAGCATCAAGGCAGCTATGGCAAGAAATGTATTGCTCGTAGCTCGGAGGAAAAAAATCTTCGTACTCTGCATCAATCGAACGACGAGACTCCACAGCAACGGCAGCACGAGACAGCAGTTCCAAATACCGCTTCTGACGACGACGAGCTACATTGCTTACAGCGCCGGCAATACCTTTGGTGGTTAGCATACTTTCGTACACCATGTCGAACATTGACGACGACACCCCACTCTGGTGCGTCAGTAAATACGGGAAATTGAGGAGGAACAATTTGGAGGAGGCTAAGTAGTCATCATCGATTGTGGAAAATGTACGCTTCGCAATACCGGTACAGACATATCTCGCGTAGTACAGAATCGTCTTGTGCTCGACATCCTCCACCGTGCGCTCCATGTACTGCTTTATCTTCGGTTCACACGGGCACTTATCCACAATACACACCGGTTTCTTGTTCCTCGACAAGCACTCTGGTACCCAGACAATGGTCAGCAGCAGGAACCACGTCGAGAGAAGGTCAGCTTGCATCTCAGGGTACTTAATCACTGGCGGGAAGTCACGCTTGTCTATCGCTGCTTGTACAGCAGCTCGTGCAGGTTTCTCCTTCATTCTGTGTCTTAGTGATGATGGTAAAAACTAACGCAGACTATATTTGCGGGCGGGCCGCGCGCAACCCTTCGGGTTGCGGCGGAACGCGGGCCTGGCGGCCCACGAATGCCGGTCAAGCCGTTTCCTGACGCCTGCGCTCGCGAAACCTACAGGCGAATATTGAAACGACCACTGGCTACTCGCTTGGTCCTGGAGTCTTCCGCTCTAGCGGCGAAAGGGCCTTCAGTGCATAAGTTCCTAGCAGGGCAGGAGAAGCACTAGTCGCGAGAGAAGAAGAGGAGGAGCGGTGCATTGAAGTGCAGCCTACTGCAGTTGAAGACGATGGTGGGTCGACTTCAACCGCGAACTACCACCAACAGGTATGCAGCTCCGTCATTAAGGGCACAGCTCTAAAACCCCTTAACATATAACGCTTTATCTTGCAGCGACTTGACTGTGCCATTGCACGCTGGTGATGCTGCATCCGACAACGAGAGCGCAAGCCGTCGCGGATCGAACTCCCTCGTACGTCGACCTCAGCGCACAGGAACTGCCGGTAGTGTTGGTAGCGACGACTTCGCCGACAAGGCAGCCAAGCTTCGAATCGACTTCGAAGGAGGCCGCAAGTCCTCGTTGGAGCAGCAGCGCTTCTCATGTAAGGCTTTGCATGTACTCTAGCAATGAGCCAGACAACAGCAGAAGCTAACATTGGGAGTTCTCTGACACAGCGGAGTTCCGGTTCAACACTCAAATGTCACTTCGAGTCGCATGTGGAGTTTTGATTGCTTCCTGCATCCAGACTCGAGTGTCCGACTACGATCCCTCAAATGAGGGCAAGAAGTGGGTGTTGTTCCCTTCGTGGTACTATTTGGGCGGTTTGAGCTACTGCGCGATTGCCGTTCTCTTCACGACGGGGAAGAACATCGGCAGCACGCTCATGATCGCTTGGCAAGCTTTCCTGGGCGTGGGCATGGCACTGGTCTACAGTATCGTGATTTTTGCCTGCATGGACGTCCACACGCAGGATTTAAACGCCGAGGACCCGTACGAAGGCTACATCGAGATCAAGCAGGCGTTCTCATCCAGCACCTACTGGGTGAATCTTCACAACTTTTACACGACGCTGCCCCTGATGATAATCTTCACAGTGGTGGTCCTCGTTTGTCCGTTTGCCGCGACAACCAAGAAGTTTGCAGTGGCCAATAACCTCTACTTCAGTAAGTCTTGCGTTTGAGGTATTCGCGCTGATGATCGGAATTACTAACAATCTCTGTCGATTCCGACAGTTCTTACGATCATCAACCCGGCAAACCCTGTCGGCTCGGGGCTCAAGACGTCCGATGACTCGAGTTTTAACACTGCCAACATCCTGCGCAACCTGGAAGTGTACTTCTTAGTGGGCATCGTTGGCTCACTCGTGTCGCTCGGCATCATGTTCGTTCCCTACCCGATTTTGTACGTATCCCTGCCACTATACGATGTATAAATGTTCCGCGATCCTTGAAAACTGACGATGATGCTACTTGGAAATTCAGTGCGATTAATCGACTGCGCGAGGAAACCAAGGGTGCCGCTGAGGACATTCTCGACCTCCTGAACATCATCGTGGACTCGTACTGCTTCAAGAACAAGAACATGGACCACATGCACTTCCTCAAACTCAAGCTCCAGCGCAAGTTTGACGCCGCTGCAGGACGCCACCGCCGTATGAACGCGTTGCTAACAGATGCGTGGTGGGAGCAGTCGTTCGGCTTCCACTACGCGTTGCGATTCCACCGGCCGATCATGTTCAACTACGTGAAGCTCGTCGGGTCGCTGATCTCGGACCTGCGCACGCTCAGCTACGCTATGCAGCTCGAGAAATACGAGCACCTCCACTTCACGTACATGAAGGTTCTCCAGCGTGAGATCTACGTTATCCAGACGCGCTCTGGCGATCTACTCAATGAGATCGCGCGTGAAGTACAGTCGGCCTCGCGTGGTAAGTCTCCAGCAACAATTCGAGTTGTGATCTACGCCTTGAGCTAATCCATATTGTGATCAATTGCAGAGGTGAAGCTTCAGTCGATCTCCCGACTGGAGGCGCAGATGGAGACAACGCTCCACCGGTACCGCTCTACGCAGAACCGCACGCTGCGCACGCATCCAGTCACGCTGGAAGAAATGGCTGGCAACGTGCCTCTCAACCTCTTCCTCTTCTCGCTCAACTCCTTCTGCAGCACGATGATCGACTTCCAGGACATTCACAACAAGAAGAACTACACGGATGCGCACCGAATCCGGTCATTCGTCTTAGCCTCGATCCGGAAATTCTTCCACTCCCAGCACTACACCGACAGCCACGCGATGCTATCGGCAATGCGAGGGTCCATTGCCATTGTGCTCGGTATCTTCCTGTCCGTGTACGTCTACGGCTTCAACGCCACTGTGCCTAGCACGGTTGCGTATGTGCTTGGCAACTACCTGGGAGGAAGCTTCAGCGCGACAGTCAATCGAGTCGGAGGCGTCGTGGCCGGCAGTGTGGTGCCCTCGGTCTTCCAGTTCTTCATAGCTCAGATCTGCGACCCGCAGTACCTTAACGTCGTGCTGTCGGACATCGTGCTGTTCGTGTGGATCGCCATCTCGATGTACGTGTGCTACGTGGGTGGCTACAGCTCGTACGCCGGTTTGGTCTCGGCCTTCGTGTCGACGGGCATTTTGATGCGTCAGTCGGACTTGTGCTACTCGAACGCTGCGGACAACGCCTCGTCCATCGCCATCAGCTCGTACTCGAGTCTCGCTCAGACTTCAGTGGGCATCGTGCTCTTCATTCTCGTGGAGTTGCTGCTGTGTCCCAAGAGCGCCACCAACTTGCTGCGACGAAACATCCAGAAGACGCTCAAGCTGCAGCTGGAGGCGTTCCAAGTCCTTTCGGCCACCACTTGAGCAGCTCCAGCACCATGGACGCCGACACGATGGAGCACTTGCGCGAGATCCTGCAGGTGAAGATCCCAGCGAAGCACTTGGCTCAGATCACTCTGCTACGAGAGGCACAAGCAGAGCCGCTGCTATGGCGCCCGGTCTTCTCGGTGCGGAAGTACGAGAAGGTTCTTGAGAGCTCGCGTCGACTGCTGAACAACAACACGCTGCTCTACAAGCTCCTGCGCTGGTTCAACTACCGCGTCGAGCACAACCGAGTCCACCTCAACAGCATGGACATCCGAGACAGCCTCACAGCTGCGAGGCCTTCGTCGGACAAGAACATTCACGTTAAGTGGCAGGCTGCAGCCAGCCAGTTCCAGACAGCGGCGAAAGACTCGTTCAACACGCTGGAGATGCTGTTCGGCGACGCCTTCCTGTACTCGGACCCGGATCAAACCGCCATCTTCATGCAGATGAAGGAGGCGTTCCGTCTCGCCGACAAGGACTGCAGCGGCGAGATCGACGCCGACGAGGTCGCGGACATGTTGGAGACGATCTTCGCCCAGTCCGGAGCTGTGAAGCAGGGCGAGATCCACAAGTACGTCGAGGAGTTCATGCGCGTCGTGGATAAAGACCGAAGCGGCAAGGTCTCGTTCGAGGAGTTCATGGAGGCGCTTGAAAACGGCCTCAAGCTGGAGGTCGAGGTGTACACTCGACGAAAGCCTAAAGCCCCAGCACTGCTAGCGAGACGCGAGAACGCACTGCCTTGCATCAATGAGGACGGCGTGGATGATGAAGAGAGCGAGAGCGACGCCCCCAAGGGCGCAGAGGGTGAATCTGGAGCTATTCACCCTAGCGACGGCACTCACTTGAAGGCTCCGCTTACAGCTGAAGCGATTAATGCACTCGACGCCAAGGTGAACACCTCCCGCGCCCCAATGCCCTCCAACGAAGGATATCGACGATCCTCGCAGGCTTCGTCTGTTGAGCGAGGAAGAAAGCCCTCTCAGTCGTCCGCTGCGTCGTCCACTCCAATGTGCCGCGAGCACGACGTGCTCAACGTGGAGGACTTCTCCACCAGCGACATCGCCGCTCAGATGAAGGCCGCGTACGTCGAGTGGCTGCTGGAGGACCGTCGGTACGAGAAGGTGTCGATGGAGGAGCTGCTGCTGCTCAACTGCCTCGTCAGTGGCGCCGAGGGCATCGCCAAGAGCCTCACGGAGATGGCCGAGATCGTCGTCGCGTCCTGAGAACTCACATCACAACAATGCATCAGCGTCCTACATATAAAGTAGATACTTCACGAAGCACAATACATTTTGTTTGATGAGCAACGACGCCCTCCTGCCTCATTTCCTCCATCTTTAGAGCGTCTTGGTGGCCTGGAAGTTCTTGACGTTGATGCGCACCTGCTTCATGACGCGCTGGTAGAGCTCGGGTCGGTATCCCAGCGGGAAGAGGATCTCCAGCAGCACAAACATGGGCGCGGTGATCAGCGCCTGGTCCAGGCTGTCGAACAGCGCCGGCTTGCGGCGCTCAAAGACGCCGTGACCGATAAACTGCAGGATCCAGGCCGCGGCGTGGATGGCCAGCGCCGCGTGCATGCTGTGCACGCCCCGGGCCGTAGCGCCCTCGGCCACGAAGTAGTTGGCGCCCACAAAGCAGACGGAGATGATGGCGGCGCCCAGCGAGCCGGCGTACACGTCCAGAGCGATGTACCAGAGCATGTAGACGGCTGCCATGACGGCCGAGTAGTTGAGCACCACGTAGTCGCCGTAGGGCAGCGAGGACACAAAGGCGGGCGTCTCGGCCAGCGGCTGCGTGTGCGCGAGGATCATGAGCCCCGAGACGAAGATGGGCCAGATGCAGGCCAGGTGGATGTACTGGTTCATCTTGTTGTCGTGGTACGACAGGTAGAACGTCACCTGCTTCTCCAGGTCGAAGCGGTCGGCGATGAAGCCCATGGCGGCGAGTTTACTTGGCTTGGCTTGACTTGACTTGCTTGGGGCAGATTTCGAAGTGATGGTCTCTCGTTGAACCGAGCTTCAAGGAGATGAGACAACGAGGTGTTTTGACCAATGAGAACAGAAGAGGATGTGGATTGGATGAAATGCGGATGGATACGTAAGCACTTCAACGTGAACATTATTGGGCACCAACTTGCCGATCAATGCTCGAGCTTTGTGGAAGAGCTGAAAGAAGTATTATGGATGGAGCTGCTGAAGAAGGCTCTGGTCGCATCAATTCACGCATGAGCTGTGGAGGGGCTGGTGACACTGTCGCCACGAGTGCACCAATATTTTGGTGAAGGCTCTGGGCGGGTCTCCTTTTTCCGACCTGCCCAGAGACCAGGCTGGGCTAGACGGACAGACCAGGCTTCAACGTGGAATCTCCGGCGATGCAGCTCTGTGCGCTTGTGCTGCACAAGTTGTGCTCAACTTGTGGAGACCTCAAGTCGTCGCGCTTCACGCTGCAGGCCGGACGCATCTCGCTGGATGTGCTGCCTACTCTAAGCTTAGCTTACAGTTGGTGACGTGGCCCAGGTTATCGCGCTCTCACTGCGCGTATCATGCAGCCGGACGCAGCACGAACTAGCAACCAGTCTTTCGGGCGCTGTCGGCGCTGTATTGCTGTAGCGGCTGGAGCTGAAGATTTCCGTTTGAATTCAGTCGGTGCCACGCTCGGTGGAGAGATCGTAGGCTACTGTACGATTCGCTACGATTCGTAGCGCACCAGTGGCTCTGGACCAAGCGGTGGAGGGACTCAAGTTGCGCGCCAAGAGAGCGCAGACGTAGGTACAAACCTCGGTTCAAGCTTCACGCCATCCTTTCGCGGCGACCAGGTGGGCCGAGCTGATCTTGCGTAGAGTATCCTGTATTGTAGGTCCAGGTTACACGCCGTAGCACTTCGTGGTCTCCAGCCGAGTGCCTCTGGGATTTGCCTCCCGTGTCTATGAGCGAACCCCACTTGCCCTCCTCTTCATGAGCTCCGGGGGCATTGCGCATTTCGGTCTTTTCGGTGTCGTTGGCAATAATGGGGGCGACTTCATCCGGTCGGCATCTGCCGCTGTTAGTATTGGCTTTGGCTCTTCTCCCTAATGTCCTCGATGTCGTCGCCGCTGACTGCGCTGCCGGTTCGTCAACGCTCACTACCGAGGGCTGTTCCGGCTGCGGGGAATACGATTTATGCCTGGGCTTCAGCTCCGCGGACGAGTGCACAGACTCCGATTGTGTCACGGATGGAGGCTGCACCTACCAGTGTATGAGCGTCGACGGCAATCTCTCGACTTTAGTTGTGTTGATCGAGTTTGGCGGGTACAAGAGCTCAAAAGAGGTGGCGATGGGAGGCTACACGGCCGCATGACAGGCTCCGGGTGCGCTGGGCCTGTCGTAGCGAAGGTGCGTGGAGTGGTTGTGTTGCTTGCTTGTTGTTGGGTAAAATGTAAAGTGATATTGATTCCTTTAAGTCTTCGGGCAAACTACGTGCTCTAGGCCTCCCTCTAGGTTCCCCTTAGTGTCGTTCTAGAAGCTGAGCTAACCGATACTAAATGCAAGTGTTTTCTGTTTTCGTAATCCTATATATGCATGTTTGTATACCTGTCCAGGTAGCGTTCTGGATTCCGGGCGCCAGGCAGTCTTGCGCAAGCCTGGCGCCAGCCTTCACGCGACGTTGCGCGCGGACTTCTTGTGGCGGCGGAGGCGGCGGCGCTGCGACGCCTGCCTTCCTGGCCACCAGGTACGTGTTCCCCGTGCATGTCTGTTGCTGGCGTACCCGCTTGCGTGGGTGCCAGCAGCAGACATGCTGCATCATGACATCCCCGGACTTTTAATCGCGTTGGCGCTGTTGACGGAACTTGTGGAGAAGTTCACGCCAATGCGATACCCGTTTTAGCTTGACCTCGTATTCCCATGTGTTTTCTGAATCGGGGAGTCCATGCCACTTGACCAACCAGAGACGTTTGTTGTTGCGCTGTTTCTGCTGGAGCAGTGCTTCTGGAAATGCAGTTCTTCGTCGGTGGCATCGTCGAGGAGTACTGGTGCAGATTTGGGCAAAGGTCGCGACGCGAAGCGTTGAGGGTTCGGAACGTCATGCTTGAGGAACTCCACGTTGAAACTCGGGTGAAGACGACTCATGTGGCGCGGTAGCTTGAGCCGTGCTACGTTGGAATTTATCATCTTCTCGATCTTGAACGGGCCGACGTACCGCATTGCCAACTTCTCGCGGTTGAGTTCCGTGTTGGCCGTGATGCGCTTGAGAGGCAAGTTACGCGTATCCAGCAATACGAGATCTCCTTCCTTGAACTCCACGTCTCGGCGCTTCCTGTCGTAATACTTCTTTTGACGTTCTTGTGCTGCCAGGAGATTCTTGCGGGCCAATTCAACGATCTTCTTGCGTTCTTCAGCAAACTTTTGCGCGAAGTCAACTAGTGGAACATCTTCATCACGAACTTCACCAGGTGTGATCTGGGATACTAAGTTCCTGACCTTGCGTCCTGTGTCCACTTCGAACGGCGTAAACGTTGTCGAGGAACTCTCCAGCGTCGCATGTGCGTACTCGATTGTTCCCAAATGCGTAGCCCAGTCTCGACCATGGTAGGACACCATGCACCGTAATGCATCTTCCAAGACAAGGTTCTGACGCTCAGTCTGTCCATCCGCTTGGGCACGATATGCCGTGGTGAGCGACAACTTGACCCCATGATATCCATGAGCGACTTCCAAAACTTTGATGTGAACTTGGGGTCTCGGTCGCTGATGATCACCTTTGGCAGACCGTGATGACGAACTACTCCTTCAAAGAAGATGCGGGCAACTTCTGGAGCATCCGTCGTCGTATGTGTCGGAATGTACTTGGGCCGCTTGGACAGTTTGTCCACCACAGTCATGATTGCATCGAAGCCATTAGAAACCGGTAGCCCTGTCACGAAGTCCATAGTAACTACTTCCCAACACTCGCTCGGGACTGGAATTGGCATCATAGTTCCTTTCTTGCGCGCGGTACTAACTTTCCATCTAGCACACGTCCCACAGCTTGCCACGTACTCCTTCGTGTCCTTCTCCAACGTGGGCCAGAAGTACCACTGAGCAACCCTCAATTGCGTTCGACGGATTCCAGGATGAGCTGCCGTGGGTGCATCATGGAATTCTTCCAAGATGTTCGTGATTAGCCGGGCGTTATTGGGAACACACAGCCTGATGACTGAATGACCCGAACGCTTGTACAGAAGCCCATTCGATTTGACGAAGTCTGCAGATTTGTCCGGTCGGTTCCATACTTCCTTGAACGCGGGGTCTTTCTTGTATCCAGCCTGGAACTTCTTCTTCTGGTCTTCACTCAAATGGACGCTGGATGTCGAGTACTCGACGTTCTGGACTTGATCCACGTGTACATTGACTTCTTGCTGAACTCCAATGGGGTGACTCTCCCCCCGCAAGTCCAGATCGTCGACAAGAAGACATCGTTCATCCGACGGAAGCATGCGAAGCATTGCGGCGTGGACACTGTGACGTCGAAGCTTCGAAGTCTGATGCGTACAGGATGAAGAGCAATCATGGACTGCTGGTAACTTCCAAGGCTCGGGCTCGCCAGTAACTTCGTCGTCGGAATCATCCGCCGGGATCTTCGTCTGACTGTTCACATTGAGGAAGTCGATGACCCAACGAATCGGAATGGAACTATTCCCACATCGCAACCATTCAGCTCTCTTCGGGATTTGACCAGTCGCCGGATCTTTCTTAGGAACACCGAAGATATTGGAGACCCAGGGTGAATTGGAGACTTCTATCCACCCTTTCTTCATGTTTTCCGCGACGAACTTTTCCAATGCTTCCTGCTCCGTTTTAGACAGTCGAAACGGTGCTCGGGTGCTAGGAGCGGCGTCAGGTTTCATCTCCATGTCGAACTCGACGATGCGCTCGGGAGGTAGACCATCTGGCAGCTTTTCTGGGAAGACATCACCAAACTTGTCAAGCAAAGGCTTAATGTAGTCTGGTACGTTGTCGGATTCCACTGCTATACAGAACTTGACGAAGAACAGCTCCGCAAACTTCCTGTCCTGCATACGACGACGGAACTTCTTCGTGGACCCAAAGACACCATTACGCCACGCCTCAGTCAAGGCGAGATGTGACCGATGGCGTGCGCGAATTGCTTCCTTTTCCGTTTTCTTTCGTTGCTCTTCTGCTGTCGCCGACTCTTCAACTTCGCTTGGGGCCATTGTGGTGTCGTCCTTCTCACATTCTCCCTGATCTTCTATCTTGTCTTCGTTCTTGTCCGTCTTGGGCCTTGGTCTCTCTTCCCTGCTCGGAAATACTACTTCATGCGTTCGCCAGTTGATCGTTGGTTGATATTTAGCAAACCACGGTTTACCCAAGATAACGTCATGTTCAATCGCCAGTGGACTCTCTGTTAGGCGCAGCTTCTCGAACGTCTTGTCCTCCATGCCGATGTCCGCTTCCACAACCTTCACATCGTGATACTCCTTGATTTCTCCATCGAAGCCCTTCACCTGTACATCCTTAGTTCCTTTCACCTTCGACACCATTCCTGGCCGTACCAGATTTGCCGTAGCACCACAGTCAAGCAGTATTGTTACTGGGTGCCCTTCAATTCTCCCGGGTTTACGGATGAGCTCATTATCCGGTCTAGCAGCCACGTCATGCATGCTGACTTCCTCAAACGCATCCACAGTGTACTGGTCGTACACGATTCTCTCTTCACCATCGCTGACTTGTTGCTCCACAGCATTGACGTGCTGCGAGTCTCGTTGACGCTGATTCGGACCTCTGTAGGGGCGTTGTTTCCGACGAGGGCCTTACAGTGGGCTGCAATATGACCACCACGGAAGCAGTTGTAACATTTCCTCTGCCGACGGCACTCTTCTAGACTGAGTTCTTGCGCACTGTCGATCTCCATTGGCTCAGGACCATTTGATCTTGAAGCCGACTCGTTTCTGCGGAATCGTGGGTAATCACGGTCGCGACGTCCCGTGCGCGCTGGAGCACCGAAGTGCGAGCGCTCATAGTCCATCGCTACCGTAATGGCATCCGTAAGGGTTTCACAGCGCTTGTACAGTACTTCCTGACGTGTATTTGGCATCAACCCTTGCGAGAAGTACACTACCTTGTCGATCTCCGTCATGTTTTCCACTTGAAGTACAATGTTGCGAAACCGTGAAACGTAATCACCCAACGACTTGCAAGATTTCTGGCTTAGGTGTCGCAACTGCTCACGCAGCCGCAACTGAAGATCCGCCGGAACAAATGCGCGTGACAACTCACGGAGTAACTGCTCCGCAGAGTAAATCTCATGCTTCCGCGCCAGGTACCACTGACCAGCCTGCCCTTTCAACGTGCTCCCGATAATAGCCAGTACCCTCGTCGCCCAACGCTCGTTCTTCCAGTCAATGTTGCGGGCCTCAAAGTACTGCGACAACTCTTCTTGATACAGGCGGAACGACTCAGACTCATGCCCCGTGTACTTGGGTAGTCCAATCCCATCCAGCTTGAAGTCGTTCATTCCTCGTTGCTCATTCATTACTCTCATCATCTCTTGTTGCTGCTGCATCAGTTGTAGCACTCCTTGCATGAGCTCAGAGACGTCCGCCATCTTGTTCGCCCTCCTTTCACACGCGGAAGCCTTAACCCAAGCGCCTAACTAGTAATAAAGCTGATTCCCTCTAAAACGTTATACCCGCGAAGGTATTCGTTATCACACTCAACGATGAATTGCCGTAAACAAAAGCGGCTAAAACGTGTTTACTGCTCGTTAGACGAGTTAATCAGCTCCCTTACAGTTGCTAGGCTACGCTGGCGGCGGGCTTCCTCGCGATCACGGAGACGGTTGTCGTGCTCGAGTTGTTGACGGGTAGTACGCGGGTCGAGGACTCTGGCTACACCGAGGTTGACGAGACCGGTTGCCTTGCCGAGTTTACGCTGAGCGCGACAGAGCTGATGGATGACCGCCCTTTTCTGGTCTCGCTCTTCCGAAGTGAGTGGCTTGACCTCAGCAAGTTCTCTTAGCAGTCGCTCAGTCGTTCGCACTGCGTGCCGGATTTGACGGTAGCAATCGGTGCGCAACTTGTCGATGTCGGTGGCGTCGATTACACCCAGCCTCTCAAAAGACCCGTCGGGAACAGCGTTGTCAACGCGACGACCCCTACGTCCAGCCATCCAATCAAAGAAGCGGCCCGGGCAACTCAGAGCGGACTGCACTACCTAACCGCCGAACTCGAAAGCCGGACTGGATCGGGTGCGCCGCTACAGCTGGTGCCTCGTACTTATGCCGACGTTCCCTCGACAGATGTCAGGCGGGTCCGAATTACAGCCAATGACCGGTGCCCGTAGCCCTCTCCGAGGTTGAGCGAAGCGCGGTCAAAAGCGAATCCCCAGCCGGTGCCCGAAGACCTCCTTGAGGTTGAGCGAAGCGCGGTTGCGAGGGGACCAACAAGTGCTACCAAATGACAGGCTCCGGGTGCGCTGGGCCTGTCGTAGCGAAGGTGCGTGGAGTGGTTGTGTTGCTTGCTTGTTGTTGGGTAAAATGCAAAGTGAGATTGATTCCGTTAAGTCTTCGGGCTAACTACGTGCTCTAGGCCTTCCTCTAGGTTCTCCTTAGTGTCGTTCTAGAAGCTGAGCTAACCTATACTAAATGCAAGTGTTTTCTGTTTTCGTAATCCTATATATGCATGTTTGTATACTTGTGCAGGTAGCGTTCTGGATTCCGGGCGCCAGGCAGTCTTGCGCAAGCCTGGCGCCAGCCTTCACGCGACGTTGCGCGCGGACTTCTTGTGGCGGCGGAGGCGGCGGCGCTGCGACGCCTGCCTTCCTGGCCACCAGGTACGTGTTCCCCGTGCATGTCTGTTGCTGGCGTACCCGCTTGCGTGGGTGCCAGCAGCAGACATGCTGCATCATGACACCGCAGACTTGGCCGGATACCCGGACCTCACGGACAGGTGGCCGTCCGCCAGCAACGACGACGTCACTGCGGTCAGCACCATCGACGTGTCCCCGCAGTCACCACATTGTACGTTGAGGCCGCTAGTACTCAATGGTTCGGAAAAGTAGACTGATGGTTATATTCTGCGTGCAGTATCATGTCTGGCGGGAGTGCGGACGTCAACTATCCGCAGGGCAAAGTGGCGAGCATCACGCTGACTTCGGCCTTCATTTCGGCAGCGACAGCTGTGACCGACGTAATGCTCAGCAACCTCGACCTGGACTCCGAGACGGCGTCGCTGCCATCGCTTCTGCCGTCGACGGTCAAGTATCTGGAGCTCAGCAACACTTTGCTCTCGGATTTCCCCGCTGAGCTTGGCGGCCTGAACTCCCTCCAGCAACTGTAAGTGTGGGTGTTGTGAGCTTTGCCGACGCTGGACGGGAGCTTATTTATTGTTTGGTATGCCCAGGATGTTGGACTACAACTACATCACGTCTGTCGACTCGCTGGACGTGATCGACTCGCTCACCACACTGTGCGTACTACTTACTTCTTAGAATCTTGATATTATCGGAGCTGATAGTGTTTTAATGCAGGAGCCTGGAGAGCAACACCGTCGAGTCTTTCACTGGCGTGTTCGCCAATCTGGAGTACCTGTACGTGGCGAGTCATTCAAAAGCCAGCTGACGGCGAAGAAACTAACTCAATTTTGCTGATGATGTGCAGGTATTTGGGAGACAACAACCTGACCAGTATCCCCACTGCGATCTTTAGCCACTCGCACCTGAGTTTATTGTGCGTAGCATCTTTCTTGCTAAGTAAAACGTGTTGGCTCTGGATCTAATGCTGTGTGTTGTGCCACAGAAACCTGACGGGCAATGCATTCGAGTCGCGATCATTGACACGAGACCAAGCCGACTTCCTGAATAGTTTGGAAACTTTGTTGCTCTCAGACTCGGATTTTACTGTGGATCTGGATTGCGACGACATGGATCAGGTCAAGGTGCAGGATGTGACAGTCTGCCTCAGCGACGGAGCTACTACATCGAACAACCGCGCTAGTGCTTCAAGCTCCGCTGGCGTAGACGGATCCGACACTCAGGCCACCTCTTCAGCAGGTTCTTCTGTACCAACGAGCATGATCGTAGGCATCATTTGTGGGATTCTAGCTCTGATCGCGGCCGCCATCATCTTCATAGTCTACCGACGGAGAAGGAAGGGAGGTTTCATCGACTCCAAGCTGAGCAGCACTGCAGACGACCATTTCCCCTCTACAACCAGTGATTGCGAACGGAGACAGCAGTCGTATGGCCAGCTGAGAACCTCGACAGGAGTTCCCCTGGGAATTCCAATGAGCGCGAGTGGGGTGGCGATGGGTATCCCAACATCAGCAGCTGAAGACGATGCCAGCACAGGAGTCCCGACATCGGGTGAAGCTGCTACGAACTACCCGATGTCTTCGGGCGATGTCGTGCCCAAGAAGAAGCCGAGCACTTTTTTGTCTGTATGGAGCGACCCCGAGCTCCTGTCTGTCCAGGTTCGTGTAGAGGACATCGAAGACCTGAAACAACTTGGCAGCGGAGCCTTCGCCACAGTTTGGCTGGTACGATACAGGAACGCGCAGTTGCTGGCCTCTAAGCGGCTGCGACCGGAGCGTCGCACGAAGAAACACACTTCGAATTTCGTTGAGGAGATCAAGCTCATTGCCAACTTTGAGCATCCGAACCTCGTTAAGTTCGTCGGAGCAGCGTGGACGATTGAGAGCGATCTCCAAGCTCTTCTCGAGTACATGGACGGCGGTGATCTTCGTCAGTATCTCGCGGACGCTACCACTCCTTTCGGCTGGTCACTCAGGAAGTTTGACATCGCTATCGGCATCATCGAGGCGCTCGTGTACCTGCACTCGTTCGTCCCTCCGCTCGTCCACCGCGACCTCAAGTCGAAGAACGTGCTGCTGTCTTCAGATTTCAAGGCCAAACTGAGCGACTTCGGCACGTCTCGCTTCCGGTCGGTGGAGAACACGATGACTGCGGGTGTAGGCACCGGCCGCTGGCTAGCGCCCGAGGTGATTCGAGGCGACACGGACTACGGGTGCTCTGCAGATATCTACAGCTTCGGAGCTCTACTCACGGAGCTGGACACGAACCAGATCCCGTACAGCAACACGCGGGGCTCGAACGGCAAGATCCTCTCGGACATGACGATTCTGCACCGCGTAGCAACGGGAAAATTGCACCCGGAGGTCCGATCCACGTGTAATGCGTCCTTGAAGGCGTTGGTGGAGCGCTGTTTGGTCGAAGACCCGGCCCAGCGACCTGCCGCCACCGTCATCGCATACGAATTGCGCGTACTGCAGAAGGAAATGGCTGCTTCTCTCTAGACGACGGAAGGGAAGGTGAATTTATTTGACACCGGGGGCAAATGCGTCATGATTCCCCTCGTGTCTGGAAGTCAAACAAACATTACAATAACAACAGAGTTTCAGGTTCTGCTTGAGTTCTGGAGAAATACCGACGCATTCGGTTGCGACAAAAGATAACAAGGGCTAAGCATCCGCTAACAGATCTCAAGCCGTGTGTTGCTGTGCCCTGAGCTTTCCACTTCCTCGTCGAGTGACCTATGCAGACACACACACAGCCTTTTCCTATTGCGACTGCAGACTCGGCAGTGCAGAGTCACAGGCATCCCCCCATCGTCGCGTAAGGATCTCGCGGAACTTTTACATTCATCTTTCTGTATCGATCAGTGGCATTAGTCGTTCCCACCGGCCAGCTTGGTGGGGGTCCAGCTTGTTTTGCGTCAAGGATTTGGCGCTGGTATCGTCGATATGCAAGCTCTTGGTTGTCGCTCCTCTGCATTGACACTGTGACCGCTCGAGCGACGCGACAGTCTCGCTTTGCGTCGGAAAATGGCAGCGAGGCTAGCCGGCGGTCGGTGTCTAGCGGCGCTGGGGCTGGCGCTGATTACCAGTCCGAGCCTCGTCAGTGCCGAGTGTGCATCCGGATCGTCGACGCTCACGACGGAGGGCTGTTCGGGCTGTGGGGACTACGACGTGTGTCGCGGTTACACGTCCAAGAGCGAATGCTCCGGCTCAGGCTGCGAGACGGACGGCGACTGCACCTATGACTGCATGAGCGTCGACGGGAACTTGACGACGCTGGACGTGTTCATCGACTTCGGCGGATTCCGAAGCGCCCAGGAGACGGCGGCAGGCGGGTTCTCCGTCTCAGGCTACCCGGACTTCACAGATACGTGGCCGTCGGCGAATAATGACGATGTCACTGCAGTCGGGACCATCGCATTGTCTTCTGCAGTCGAGACCTTGTACGTTCATGAACTTGTACACATTTGAGTATTTTTCGGTGAGGAATTCGGACTAATCTTATGCTACTTTGATCTGGGATTTAGCATTATGTCGGGGGGAACTGCTGCGATGAACTACCCGCAGGGGAAAGTGGCGAGTGTTACGTTGACGTCGGACTTTATTGCGTCTGCTACCGCGGTGACGAGGGTGGTGTTGCAGAACCTCGCCTTATCGGACCAGGTGGACGACTTGGCGAGTTTACTACCGTCCACTGTCACCAACCTCGAGCTGACCAACACGCTGCTCAAGACGTTCCCAGCAGAGCTTGGGAGCCTGAAATCGCTTCAGCAGCTGTAAGTTTCATCGATCGCATCAGTTCGTTCGCTTTGGAGGCCGCTAATCTTTCTGCGTTGGGGGGTTATAGGCTCTTGGACTGCAACTACATCACGTCGGTAGACACCTTGGACGTGATCGACTCGCTGACTACGCTGTATGTGCTTGCAATGTGGCAATTTTTACTTCAATACTTTTTCGACTGACGGAGTTTTGGTGTTGTGATTATCCAGGAGCCTAGAGCGCAATAGCATCAAGGCTTTCACAGGTGTCTTCCCCAATCTAGAATACCTGTACGCATCATTAGACTGTGAGCAACTACAACAAATGCGGCTTAGCTGACGGGTTATAATATCTCTCGCATGCGTGCAGGTACCTAGGCGAGAACAACCTGACAAGTGTTCCTACTGCTATCTACAAACACCCGTATTTGAAGAAACTGTACGTACACTTGTTCCCATTTTTCCAACGATTGAATGATGTTCTCTAACGTGTGCTTATGACACGACAGAAATCTGACTGGCAACCCCTTCTCAGTCCGAGAGTTCACGCGTGATCAGGCAGACTTCCTGAATGATCTGGAGACGTTGTACCTCTCGGCGTCCGACTTCACTGTGGACCTCGAGTGCGACGACAGCGAACAAGTCGCCATTCACGACGTAACGGTGTGTCTTGGGTCAGGAGTCACAGCCTCATCGACTGACACTAGCGCCGACGCCACGAGCACTACAAAAAGTGACACGACCAGCGACACTAGCCCTGCATCAAGCTCAACCGATACTAATGGATCCGAGACGACGACGACGAGCTCGTCTACCTCGTCCTCATCGACGAGTATGATCGTGGGGATTGTCTGCGGGGTCTTGGTGGTTCTATTCGCCATCTTCCTCTTCGTTGTGTATCGCCGAAAGCAGAAGAACGCAGCGCAGCAGAAGCTGGGCGACTCGTTCGAGTTCAGCGGGACGCGCTTCCCCTCAATCGACAGCGACCTTGTGCTCCAACAACAGCACTATGGAGACCTGCGGACCTCTGCAGTGTTCGCTAGGGACATCCCGATGACCTCGACGGAGTTTTCGATGGCGAACCAAACCGCAGGTGGCGACGACGACGAGAGTATGGGAATTCCGACGTCGGTCGATGGCAGTATGGGGATCCCAACGTCCGTGGACGGTAGTATGGGCATTCCCACATCCGTCCAAGGCAGTTCCGCGTATCCTTCGTCCATGCCGACCGTGGAGGCAGCAGAGAGAAAGCCTGACCGCTTCATGTCGATCTGGAACGACCCCGATCTCCTCTCCTTGCAAGGGCGCGCGGCCGACGTCAAAGACATCAAACAACTGGGTAATGGAGCCTTTGCCATGGTGTGGCTTGTACGCTACCGAGACTCGCAGTTGCTGGCCTCCAAGCGACTCAGACCGGAACGACGGACCAAGAAGCACACTGCCATGTTCATCGAGGAGATCAAGCTCGTCGCCAACTTCGACCACCCAAATCTCGCCAACTTCGTCGGCGCTGCGTGGACGATCGAGAGTGATCTGCAGATGCTGCTCGAGTACATGGAAGGAGGCGATCTCCGACGGTATCTCTCGAGTCCGAATACCCCCGTGGGCTGGACGACCAAGAAGTTCGACATTGCTATTGGCATCATCGAGGCGCTGGTATATTTGCACTCGTTCGTGCCCCCGCTTGTCCACCGCGATCTCAAGTCCAAGAACGTATTACTGTCGTCAGATTTCAAGGCGAAGCTGAGCGACTTTGGGGCTTCACGCTTCCGATCAGTTGAAAACACTATGACGGGGGGAGTTGGTACCGGACGATGGCTAGCGCCCGAGGTGATTCGAGGTGATACGGACTATGGCTCCGCTGCGGACATCTACAGCTTTGGTGCGCTGCTGACGGAGCTGGATACTAACAAGATCCCGTACAGCAACGCGCGTGGGTCGAATGGCAAGATCCTGTCGGATATGACGATCTTGCATCGCGTAGCAACAGGCAAACTGCACCCACAGGTAGAGTCGGACTGCAGCCCGGCACTGAAGGACTTGGTCGAGCGATGTCTGGTTGAGAACCAGGCACGACGACCACCTGCTGCTGTCATTGCGTATGAATTGCGTTTGATCAAGAAGGACATGGCAGCTATCCTCGCTCAAGCTTCAGCCGACCTGACCCTCAGCGAGCTAAAATGACACTCGTATTCGATCTTCCATGTAGAAATCTATCAAGATAATAGCATTCCAATAGCCAACGAGTCTGTTCCGTGTGGAACTAAAAGCGGTAATAATGGAACTGCAGGCACTGTGACGAGTAAGAGAACGACGAGACAAGTTTTTTTTTTTCATATAGGCTTGGATAACATCATTAACAAATTTGTGGTGGCAGTCTACGCCGACTCTGCGTAGGGGGTCACCAGCGGCGTGACCTCGACCTCCATCGGGCCCTTGACCGGGATCGTGAGCGAGAAATCGTACGTCATCTGCCACGGGTCCTCCACAGTCTTGAAGTCGAACTTGCTGAACAGCGTGGCCAGCGTCAACTTCACTTCCATCAAGGCAAACTTCATTCCCAGGCAGATGTGCGGGCCAGAGCCGAAGCTGCTGAACACGAAGGGCGAGAAGTTGCGGATCTTGCCCGTGTCGGGATCAATGAAGCGTTCCGGCTTAAACTCCGATGCGTCCTCGCCCCACGTCCGCGGGTTGCGCGCGTTGGCGTACGAGGGCAACAGCACCGACACTTCCTTGTCCACGAACGTGCCGTCAACCAGCGTCGTAGCCTCCGTAGCCTGGCGCATGATGAAGCCCGTGGACGGGTGCAGACGGATGTTCTCACGGATGACGGCCTCAAGGTACACGAGTTCCTGAAGCTGAGCAGCCGTCGGGACCTGAATCTCGCCGGTGAGCAGACCCGGCAGCTTCTCCTTCATCTCCTCGCGGATCTTGCGCAGGATCTCCGGGTACCTGTTCATGTTGACAATAAACCAGCCCATGCTGTGCGCCGACGAGTCCTTGCCAGCGAAGATAAAAGTGGTGACCATGTCCCGCATGATGGTGGCTTCGTCCTCCTCGATCTGCAGCTCGGACGTGTCGATGGAGCTCTCGAGGAAGAGCGAGATGAGGTCGCGCGCCACCTTGTTCTGGCCTCTCTCGGCCATGGCCTTGAGGATGAAGCTGTCGATGAAGCCGTGGAACTTCCTGCAGTTGTCCATGAGAATCTTCTCCCAGCCCACGTTCAAGAACTTCTTGAGCTCCCAGAGCCACGTGGGCGTCTGGATGCGCACTCCGAACGCCACCGACGCCACGTTGAAGGCCTCGAGGAACTCGTGGTCTCCTTCCTGGTCAAACGTGTTCTTCAGAGTGTCCAGCTCCACGCCAAAGCCGATCTTGGAAAAGACGTCCATCGTGAAGTGACTCAGCTCCTTCTTGATCCCGAACGGCTTGCCGCGCGCCGCGTACTTGCCCAGGACGTCCAGGAAGACGTCCAACTTCTCGCGCACAGTGTCCTCCATGACCGTCTTCATCATCTGCATGGAGAACAAGTGGCTGGCCGTCTTGCGCTGGTAGAACCACGCGTCGCCATCTGAGATGGACAGACCGTTACCGAAAACGTCGTACGCCTGGTGATGACTCACGGGTCCGCGCAGAAAGTTGTCCGCCTGCGTCTTCAGAACGTCCTCAAACAGCTCCGCGGAGGACAGCACGATCCACGGCTCCTTGCCGGGGATCTGCAGCGTCCACGGCTCGTTGTCGAACTCGGCGCACTGCTCGCTGATCCAGTCGTGGAAGCGCGGCAGATTATTGGACATGTCCAGCATGTTGCCCAGCAGAGGCAGCGTGGACTTGGGCACGTGCGCCATCTTGCGCTTCGGCTTGTTGTCCTTCGTCTTGGGCCTCGAGAGGTACGAGACCAACAGTCCGAGCGTCACGACCGCAGCGGCGGCCACAGCGGCGTCGCGCTTGTCACTGGGGAGTTGCGTTACGATCTTCATCGAAGCTGGAGTAAGTCTTCCCGAGTGTTTTTGGTGGTGCGCAGCTCCTTGTGTCTGCAGAGCCGAGGTCGAAAGGAAATGGACCACCGACTGTGGTGCTTTGACACGCAGGCGGCGGTGGGAAGTGGGGGGGACAGGTTGTGAAGCCACCCCCGCCTCACACGGTGAGCCACAGAGCAGACGCTTGCAAGGTCTCTGGTAAGGAAGAGTGGACCCATCTGGAAGATGTACGGATCCGTTTTGGTAGTCAGCACCACAGATAACCACGGGATTTGATTGGTTGAAATATCGGGGCAACAAGTTGAAGACTTGACTGTGAGACTCTCAGAGGCAGCTTTCTTCCCGCACTCCGAGCTCGGAGGGAAACCGACGGACCACTTACTGCATGAGCTGGATGGCCGCCGGTGTTTTAGTGTTTTGGATGGCTGTCACAAGATTCTCAATCTCCCAATCTCTTCAGCGAGTGTCTGCAAGAAGGGGGGGGATCGACGTTTCAGGTTACCCCAATCAATATTCTGCTTGTTGTCCCACCAGCATGCTGCATGTAGTAGTAAGGGTGTTGTCTGCTCCGTCGGTCAAAGCCGTCAGACAATTCCCAGCGAGATCACTTCTTATAACCCGATATCAATTACTACTACAGTAGAGTAGTAAGAGACCGATCACAATGGTGTTAGCCATCGCGGAACAAACACGGCACTACAGTATAGCACTGGCTGTGGAATTCGACTTCATTTACAACGTTGTGGAAACAAAGGAAGAGATTAACATGACTGCCGTCAACTACCAACAGCTCGGACGGTTGGAGGTGTACGCTTTGTTGCATCGTTCGAATGCATTTACGCATTCTCGATGGGAGACTTGACCTCCACGAAGTGGGGCGACTTGGCGTGGCCCTTGTCGAACAGCGCCTCAATGTCCTCGAGCAAGATGCCCTTGGTCTCCGGGCAGAAGAAGTACACGAACACGCCGCAGATGCAGCACAGACCCGCGAACAGGAAGAACACGCCGTTGATGTTGAGGTGCGGGAAGAGCTTGACCACCTCCGTCATGACGGCGCCCATGGCCCAGTTGGCCGCCGTCGACAGCGTCACGCCCGTAGCACGCACGCTCAGTGGGAAGATCTCGGCCGGGTAGATCCAGCACACAGGGCCCCACGAGATGGCGAAGTTGAAGACGAAGAAGGCCGAGCCCACGGCGATGAACCAGCCGCCCACCTTGGGGCATCCGGCGTCGTCCACGTTACCGTCACAGATTGCCGTGAACAGAATGGCGGCGAACAGGTGGCCGACCACCATACCCACAGCTCCGATCAAAAGCAGCTTGCGACGGCCCGTCGTGTCCACCCAGCGCATGGCCGGGATGGTACTGAGGAAGTTGACGCCCGAGAGGAAGAAGGCCGCGTAGATGCCGGCGTTGGTGATGTCCTTGAAGATCAGAGCGCCGTAGCTGAAGATGGGGTTGATACCCGTGGCCTGCTGCAGCACCTGCAGCAGCATGGCGATGATCACGCGCTTGCGGATGGACGGCTCGAGCAGCTCCATGAGTCCCTTGTTGGCGGCCAGCTCCTCCTCGACCTGGTCACCGATGGCTTGAAGCTCGTGGCCCACGTTGTCCGTCATACGGAGACGCTTGAGGATCTTCTCAGCCTCGTCCTTGCCCTTGTGCATGTAGGTCCAGCGAGGACTCTCGGGCACGAAGAAAATGCCGAGCATGACCACGATGGGAGCGGCCATGGCCACACCGTTGGTGGTACGCCAGCCGCGGTTGTGGTCCTTCACAATGACGTTGACGACGTTGGCCAGGAAGAGGCCGATGACGACCGTCATCTGCATGAAGCCCGAGAGCATGCCGCGCAGCTCGCCCAGGGGCCATCTCGGCGCCGAACAGCGGCAGCGAGAAGGACGAGTTGCCCACGCCGAAGCCCTGGATCACGCGCGCGATGTACATGAGGCCGTGCTCCTGCGCCTTGTTAAAGCAGACCCACGACGTGCCGATGCAGAAGAGCAGGCCGGCGCAGAAGATGGTGGCCCGCCGGCCGAGCTTGTCGGCCACGAAGCCGCCCACGAAGGCGCCGCCGAGGCAGCCCAGGTTGTAGGCCATGTTGTACCAGACCGTGAAGGACGTCCACTCACTGGGGAGATTGGACGTGGAGGCGATGCACTGCTCGAACGTGAAGTTGTGCCAGCCGACGCAGTAGTCGTTGATGAACGAGTCCATGATGAGCACGCCCGAGGTCACGCCCTGGTCGTAGCCGAAGAAGAGGCCGCCCAGCGCGGCGAACACGCACACGATGATGGCGTACTTGCGCGATCCCTCGGTCGGGACGTCGTCCACGTCTTGGGTGCTCATGGTCGCAGTTGGTTGATTGGTTGCTTGATGCCACGCGAGACTTGGAACTGGAGCTGGGGCTCGGGGGCACTTGCTTGAGGCGGAGAAAGTTGGCGAATGAAGCGAGCAGCGAGTGAGGGAGCTCCGCTGGGCAAAGGCGAAGACTACAGACAGTAAAAGACTGGCTGGGTGGCTGCTAGACGCTCGTCATGTGAGTCATGCCCCAGTGTTTGACGAAGATTGGGCTGCGAGTTGAAGTTGTCGTGACAGCTTGCTTGAAGCTGCGCGGCCTTCTTTGCGCCGAACCTGCACTTGCCAGGCCAACCTCAGCTGGCTAAGAGGTTGGGCTGATGTGGCCGCCACTTGATTTATTTGGCCCGCGCTGGGCTCGGCAGGATGCGCTCGCCAACCAAGATCGAGCCTTTCGAACGGGGTCGCCGTGCAAAATGTATCGACGGCTTTAATCGGGCAGATCGTAATTGCACGCTTACCACGGCGGTAATGCGGCCGTGACTCACGGATCGCCGGCATGGCATGGTAAGCGGCAACGTGAGCATAACGTTAGCCCATTCGTGTCAATAGCCCGAAGGCGAATCACCGAGGACAAGTTGTTGGTCCTGTGTGGGCGTTGCGAGTCGCAACTTGCGACTCATCCGCCGCTTGGCTGAAGTTCCCTACGGGTACGAGCGATCGAAAGACGAGAAGGAGGATGGGGCAAGGTGTGCTTGGAGCACTCCACAGATCACTTCGGGAGTCGAAAGGCTCTTTGCTAGTCGCTGCAGACTGCTTCAGTATCTCGCGCTTGGCCCAGCGTCTGGAACTTGGACATCCGTCGCGCTGAAGCACCAGCCAGCATACGCCGTCGAAGGCAGACTTGCCGGTGCATTATAGCGGTTGCTGTCGATCGATCGATCGTCCAAGGGCTCAATGCTCGGTTGAACTTGCGGGAGGGCGAGCTTGCTGGTGTTGCACCGCCACTTGATTCATGCGGAGAGGAGCCCCGCTCAGACCGAGATCTACCTCGATTGTAAGAGTCTATTGGGGGTCCCGCAAAAGTAGCGCCCGACTTATTCAACATCAGACCCGCGATGCGTCAACGGCAGCGGTTGCAGTGCAACTTGCTTCCATTACATTGGGCCTGTCGCGCTCGATTATGGTACGTCTCTCTCTTACTTCTAGCAGACGTATACGTACACGTACACTTGCATCACCTGGCAAGTGAAAGTGTACTGTAGCCCGCGTGTGCCAGTTACCCTCGAACTCACTCAGACTCTGAGTCAGAGCTCTTCTTTTAGTGAAAGCGGTGGTGCCGATGCAAAATGCGGTGCCGTTTAATCTCGGATCCTTTTCGATCGCCTTACCACGCAACGGCCGGTTAAGCGCCACGATCGCAAAACCACGCAATGCGTGCGTGTTGCCTTTGAACTGCCATGTGCGTTGCTGGCCAGCATCAAAGCCGGCGGGTCCGTCGTGATCAGCAGTAACTAGACCCCGAATAGGGTACATGTAGCCCTTCAAGAAGCACTGCAACCAGTCTGCGAGCCTCTGGTGTGGCGACTCAGGATGATGCGCTGGAGATCTCCATCGCAACCGGTGCCGATGCATCGCCAGAAATCAAGTGCCCTCGCCGCGCGAAAGATACGCGTTGTCCGGCGGTCTTTCTTGGGAGGAGGTCTCCTGCCATGACGACTCGGTAAGTTAGTTCGAGTCGATATGCCGCACAGGAAAGCGTGAGCTGCTCATGTTCATGGACTAACTGGTGGTTTCTTCTACATGTAGTGCAGGTGCGACGACTCGAATAGCAGATTGCTATTGCGGGTGAAGGGAATGAGGCGTACCGGTATCCTACTAGTGCATGATCACGAGCGTCAGATGCCTCGACGGCGAGGCAGTGGCCATGGTAATGCGTGGCACGCATTTAATTAAGCGGCTGTACTTATGGCAACAGAAAGTTTTACCTCTAAGTGCTCGTGATAGTGAGTTGCGCTCAAACCAGAGAAGAGTGCTGCCAAGCTCGGCCATCTCAATATCATAATGACTATCAGTGCTGGTAAAAACGTTCGAACCACCAACGTTTGCAACGTTGGTGCGTGTTTTCCGTTTTTACTTGAACGTTTTTACCGTTTTTTACTGTTACCTGTAAAATGAGTGACTTGGTTTCACTATCGCGACCCGACCTCCAACGGTGCACTATTCGGAGAATTGCTGTAATTTGGGCTACTGTAGTGTTCAAGGCCCAATGCCTACATGTTGCGAGCCGAAGCAATAATGTTGCCATTCCCTACGAAGAGAGACAAGAAGACCAAATGGGTCAAGGACAAAGCTTGATCCTGCCGACCTCGGTGTCCGCTCTCGTGAAGCCCTACAACGCGCTTGGCGGCGATCGCTGGCGTCGCCGAAACGCCTGGAAGTAACCTCGCGCAACCCGGAGGTGTGGTTCGGCGTCGAGGTGGCCACGGGTCACGTCGTGGCGCTCGAGCTGCCGGCCAACAAGGGTGTCTGCCCGCCACCACCCTTACCCGCCTGCTGCAGCTCCGCGTGCTCGACATGTCCAACGACCTAAGCGCCTCGACTTGAGCTGCTACGACCTCACGGGTGCCCTCCCGAGGTCGGTGTACTTCCACCAAAAAAGTAAGAGGCCCCACCAAAGATAATATCTGGGCCACCAAAAATACCTGTGGGTAGCACACACGGTCTCAAGTAGGAGTGTCCACCCGTAGAGAAGGGTGACGACACCCGAGTCCCCATTACGTACCATCCGCAGCATGTGTGCTATCATCATAGAGCCTGACGTCTAGATCAGGATAATGTAGGCTGAGTGGTTCCCTCACGTGCGCCAGACGCGCAGGCGTACCCCGTACTAAAATCGAGCACGTATAATCGCTCAAACTGGGTGATCGCGCTAAGGGCATTGTAGACCACCATGAACAACACGGAGCTGGCGAGCAGGTGTCTCCATGCGAGCTTCATCCTAGTTGCACGTACGAAAGTGTCGGACACATATATTTTGTTATCACTAATCGATCAGTAGGAGCAAGAGTTGTTGGATACACTTCCACAGTGGAACCTCATGACATTGGCAGTAAGAGATCGCTTTCGGCTATCTTAATCTCACTGGGACAACCCGTCGTCTAACTTAATCTTCTGTCAAACTGCTTGGTGCGCACGAACTCGGTGGCGGCCGACACGGGGATCATCTGTACGCCGTGGATGCAGTACTTCTCAGCGCGGAACCGCGTGGCGTTGTCCACCTTGTTGTCGAAGAAGACGCTCATGACATTGTTGGGGAAGCGGTTGGCCGGGTGGATCTGATTGGCGTCCTCGATGAGGAAGTACGTCTTGATGACGTGCGCGTTGACGCGCGTCATGGGCTTACCGACGACCGCAAGCACTGCGTTGTTGGTCGCCTTATCGAACATGTACATGCCGAAGGCGAAGTTGACGTCCACCGATGTGCTGTCCTAGTCCTTGCCGTCGGCGAACGAAGCCACGCCGTGTACGTACGAGTGGCCGCGGGACCAGTCGACGCAGTGGAAGCGCGTGAACAACTTGTCCTCTGGGTCGTAGTGGGTGACGTGACGCACGAGTAGGTTGGCTATGGTGTTGAGCTTGCCGATATCGCTCCAGGTTAGGTCGATGCGGTTGATGATGACAGCCATTGGCAACAAACGGCGTCATCACGCCGCGGATTTTGGTCAGGCACGGGTTCAGGAGGCTCTTGTCTCCACCGACGACGGTCCCTCATTCACGATTAAGCCCAGGATTCGTCGCCGGCAAGCGCCACTCGCAGGACCGAACGCCGCAGTGCTCTTGACCGCAATGCTGCCAGCGCAGTGTTGCCGTCAGCAGTCAGAGTGATCTCCTGCTCTCGCTCGAGAGTGCCTAGACACCCACTTCTGGCAGGGTTACTGCGAAGGATTTTTGAATGAGACTCTGCAGGTAATAAAAACGTAATGAATTGATTAATACAAGGCGATAGAAGCTAAGGTTGAAGACATACATACCATCTAGACTTAACTTCTACTGCGCTTGTGGCATTGCTGTCGCGACTCGATTGCACGCTTAGTCGGCTTTCTGGTTCGCGATGAGCGCCGAGTAGGGGCGGCTTGAGTTCCAGCCAGCTCCGTTGCTGCTTGCTGCCGGGGCACGGTTGCCGCTTGTTGCCGGCGTTCCGTGCTCTGCGACGGACGCATCGCCGCCGCTACGTTTGCTTCCGGTTCAGAGTACTGGGACACCGTACGCTCCGCCGTGGTCGCTACATTCTCCGTGGTCGCTACATACTCTTGGCTATCTGTGCGCAGGGGTTCCGTGCGCTGTGTCGGCGGGGGTTCATCTTGGTCGTCGAGAACCAAGGTCGACGCAAAACTGACTGTGGAGGCAATGCTCTCCGTTGGGCTTGCTGGGGTTGAACTAGGGATAGCCGGCTCTCTGCCCATCAGTGGATTTTGACTGGTTCTTTGCACAGAATCCACAAGGTCATCATCAGACGGTAAGGTTTGACTGGTCCTTTGCACCGATACCACAAGCTCATCATCAGACGGTGGTCCATCTGAAGTATCCGAAGATGCGACAGAGGAATCATCGTGAGTGTAGTTTGGGCGAACGAGTTGTCGGGTATGCATACTCACGCCCGGACAGGATACCCCGGCGCGAATACAAGCTGCAACAACATGGCAGCACAGCGCGTGCTTCCGACTGTAGGCGCATGAGCAAGACTTGCTTCGTGTGTCTACAATCCAGCCACCAGATGGCATATTTTCCGTTTGCATTCGGCGTGAGTTCACAGAACGGATAGAGTTCGCTACCAACTTTTTCTCCGCAGCTGTTAGACGTAGCGGCTTCTGTTTCACCCTGTAAAGATCAGCGGCAACTGTTCCAACAGGTGGGATCCGATGCACCGAAAGACACCCCCGGATGTGCATGAGCCGGTACATAGCCATCATACGCTCAGATGCGGTGGCCGCTGTGGAGAACTCGGCGTCGCTGTTAAGAAAAGCAAGTCGAGCGCCATTCAAATTCTTGAGGAGCTCGCTAGGGGTTGCCTCCCCAGGAGGGCACTGCAACTTCACCGTCCTGTGATATTGCTCCAAAGGGTTATTCGTAGCGGCGTAGCCGCTAGGCGTGTAGAACGCTTGCCAACGGGAAAAGCGATGCGAGTTTACCCACATTTTTGCAACATGGTCCGTTAGTTTGCGCACAGCTGATCCACGTTCATAGCCCCTCCATTTCGTGAGAACGCGCTCTTTGACTACAGGAAAATCATCCTCATTGGCGTAGTGCATGTCGTACAAGTCCGCAAATACAGACCTAGTGTCGTCAGCACTCACATGCTTCTCTTTAGCATGCTTCCATACATTTTGCGTAACGTGAAACCAGCACATGAGCACAGTCGTGTGTGGCAATTCCGTGATGCAAGCGTTGAACTGAGCTTTATCGGCATCCATCACGACAAAGCCAGGATCAAATCGGACGTCGCACACCTCCAAACACACGCGCTTTACAAATCGGATACACCACCCGATATCAATTGCACGCTTTTGAGATGTGCAAAAGTACACAATGGGGGAAAAATGGCCAGCCCGGTCCGAATATCCGAAAGCGAAGACCACGTATCCGTTAATGGCCATACTGTGGGTACTGTCGATGTGAAAGATCGCCGTGCAGTCACCACGACTTTGAACAGTGATGTAGTCTTTAATGAGGCGTAGACAGGTCATCCCGACTCTCAGCGGATACGATTTTGAGCCGTCACCAAGGTGGGAGACCACACCAGTTTCCCCGCGGGCAGAAGCCTGCTGAGAATCGCACAGAATCACCATTTCAGTGTCTGATAGCTCATCCAAATTCTGTTGGTCGTAGAGGTGGCCATCACATAGCGAAATGAGCGGCCCCATGCTGTTCTTGGGGTTTTTGCGCCGCCAGTTCTTCACAAAGTCGGTGACCTGGTTCTTTTTTGGCGCTGGGCCTTCCATTTCCCCATCATCCACGAGCATGCCAATTAGTGTGTAGAGCCTTGCCGCCGTAGTTTTTTCTCCAGACCCCAAGCACTCTACAATGTAGTCCTTCATTTGCTTGGTCAACTTGCGCTTCACAGGAGTTGGAGGGTCGTTTATGTTCATCACGTGGTTGCCTTGCTGAAACACCTCGCACGTACTTGAAGCAAGACAGAGCTTGAACTTGTACCGACACGGACAGGACGGTGGGCTTCCTGCGCTGTCACCATGTACGCGTTTTTGTTCTGCCTTGCAGCGCTGCGAGCGACACAGTACTAATCGAGACCTCATTGGGTGGTCCCGCCGGTGTAGATTGTAGTCACGATCACTTAAATGGTCGATAGTACAGTTGACTTGATTGCTTTTATCTACTGCATGCGTCGGTAGCTCGTCGCGGTAGACCGCCAGTGTGTCTGGCTCCGTTGAACGCCACAGCTGAGTCCATGGCACTCTCTGACTTGGTTCTGCGTCGTCGTCAAGGCCGAAATCCCACTCATCTAGCTGCAGGCGGTCTTCAGAACTGTCGGCGGAGGCGTTGTCGCCTCTGTTCATCTTCCTTCTACTTCACGATTGAACTGAGAATGGCTAAACAAGCATAGGTTTCAATTATAGGCGCTGCAGCTCAGCACGTTGAAGCTAAATAGCTATTTCGGTGATTGTACCAGTTCTCTTGGTGGCCGTACACTTTAAGATTGGTGGTCCTACCTTTTTCTTGTATGGGTGGCCCTGTCCATGTTTTGGGTGGTACTACACTTTTTTTTTGACAAACTGGCACAGAATGTTTAGTGCCAACTACCCTCACTCGTGCCCTCCCGCGTCAGATTAGCAACTGTGAGCAGCTGTAGAAGCTCAATGTGTACCAGACTCGCTGTTCGGGACGATCCCCAGCGAGCAGGTCAAGCTCCAGTGTCTGCGGGCGCTGCTGCTGCTGCAGCACAACAACCTCTGCGGGGCGCTGTCCGACGCGCTGTGCAGCACAACAACCTCTGCGGGACGCTGTCCGACAAGCTGTGTTAACTTACGCAGCTTACGAAGCTTAGCGTGTGCGGCAACTGCCTCACGGACATCGGCCGTATGCAGGTGCTCATGTTCCGTAGCTAAGTAACAACGAGCTAACGGGAGTCATCCCGCCGTAGCTCGGCTGATTAAAGCGCTCGAGTGGCATTCAACTGTGAGCGTTTGAACGCTGCATACTCAACAATCTATCCTTCATGTAGACAACCGCTCCATCTTACAGCCATCTTCAGCTTGGAGGCCAACACAGGCCAACACAGGAAGGGGGTATTATTTGGGTGGCTAGGGTACAGTAATGTGCCTCGATAGCGCCCACCTGGCAACTTATATTTCTTGGAATACAGTAATCCCACTATCTGTACTACTTCGACACTGATGTACTGTTTTAGTGTTGTGCTTCCACAAAAACTTCCTTCCATATTTTTAAGATTCCACCAATCATCCTTATGCACCTAAGATACCGCCAACACCATTCAAATTTCGATTCGTCAGGAAAGCCAAAGAATAACAGCACATGCACGTACAGTGCACGATCGAAAGGTATGCACGGTCGGTATGATGCGCCGCAACGCGTACTGCACCAGAACTTCGTGTATGCAGATATATTGGCGTTGGCAAGAATAGAGCTCAAGGAGTGCCAACGAGCGCATCGTTGAAGTTCACTAAACCATTACATTTGAGGATCGTGTGACGAGACAGGCACCCTTAATGATCAATATCCCCTTGGACCTTTATGTATATCAGGTGGGCGCTATCGAGGCACATTACTGTACTGTTGTTTGTTGGCCTTTCGGGGGCGAACGAACGTTCGTTGATGCCCAAAAAACGTTTTTACGTTCGTTGAGCCGTTATAACGTTTCTTGGGCAAAGAACGTTGTAAACGTTCGTTGCCAGCACTGTGACTATAGGACTCCCCTGGATCATCTACCGGTTGCGCTTGCACATGAACAAACTAACAACCACCACATTCTTGCACACCCGCAAACTTGCGATCGACCATGGAAACCGAGTTCTTCTTGAAGCGGTTCACCTTTCTCGCGTAGAAATGTTTTGGCCTTAGATCACCTCGTCCTCTTTAATTTAAGACATGCCTGTACCTCGACGCAAGCGGAAGCTGGAAAGGGCAATATAAGCGTCCGTCGTCACCTGCAGCGTGCTGCCACGAGCTCGTAAGAGCCCAATTTGCTGGGAACCACAACGTTAGACGTTATAGGTCGCTGTCTTGGAGCTGTAACCCGAGACGAGAGGGGTGTCTTCTTCATCTGGTGAAGCGCCGAACAAGCGGTAAGACCTCTGCGAGTCCACATTATCTTCATCCTCACGTGCCCAATCGTTGCGTCCGTACGGCAACACAACTCCAAAGACCACCCCCACCAGTAGAACGGCGAACACCCAAGCGATCGCAGGCACCGGCATCTTCCACACGTTGAACATGTATGGACACAGCAAAGCCCCAATGGTGGCGCCTAGGCGACTGAAGCCGAACGCGTAGCCAACTCCACGACCGCGACACTCCGTCGCGAAACTCCCAGGGGCATAGGCCAGCACACAACTCCAGCTTGCAGCGATAAGGGCTGACACTACGCTTGTTCCCACGACAACACATGGCCCATTCCAGGGCGCATGACTCGTCAAGGCTGCTAGCACCGCAGCTGAAGTAGCAAAAACACTCAGTGCCAGCTTCCGATCGAGTTTATCCAGTACAAATGACGCTAGTACACACCCAGCCACTTGAGCCACGCCAATTGACGCCAGCGTGCTCCATCTCGAGTACACATTGAACCCCCAGAGACTGATGAGTGTAGGCATGTACACCCCCAAAGCGTACGCTGACAGCGCCATAATACTCCACATTATCCACAGCACAAGTACATCCACGGATTGATTAACCAAGGGCAACACTTTTGCTGGCGAGGGAGCTCTACTAATCGCCACCGGATCTCCCGGCAGAGTGACTTTAGTGTGTGACGCTCGCTGTCCCTGTGCTTCCTCGAGTTTCTCCACAACCGCCAGAGCTTCGTCCACCCTCCCCACACTCGCCAACCATCGTGGAGATTCCGGAAGTCCGAAGCGCAGTACGCCAACGTACTGCACCAACCCGCAGATCGCCAAGTACGTGACTCTCCATCCGATCTGTGGTGCCAACCCGAAGGCCAACGCCACGCCCACGACGCCTCCTACACCTGTAAAAGCTTCTAGCAGCGCCACCATTCGGCCTTGCATAAGTCTCGGACTCAGCTCCTGTACCAGCACAGTAGCGGCCGGCAGCTCCCCACCCAGACCGACACCTGCCACCACCCGAGCGACGATCACGTGGTAGTGCTTGGTCGCCATAGCGGACATCGCCAACCCAAACAACGACAGACTCATAGACAGCAGCAACGCCCAGCGTCGACCCCGAGAGTCGGCGATGCGGCCGAACAGCGGCCCGCCCAATGCCGCCCCCACGAAGATGCCGACGCCCAACGTTTCGAGTGCGCGGGTGCCCATTCCGACATTGCGAGCCACGAGCCGTCGCGTGAAGAGGAAGAGCACGAGCTCCGCCGAGTGCACGGCCCAGCTGACGCCCGTGACGAGCAGGAGACGGACGTAGAACCACGAGAGACGCGCGTCAAAGGAGTCGATGCGACGGTGGATCGCTGCGCTTGACATGCTCCCGAGGCGGGTCGAACGTGGAGTGGAGAGTGGAGACCGTTGATGAATCTGAGTTGAATCTTCCACGATGGGACGCAACAGACGCGCACCAAAAGTGAGGGGCATGTTGGCACAGATATTCGTCATTTACCTTACCGGTGCAGTCCTCAGCATTACAGGCATGTGCTTCCTATTCGTCCTTGTTGGACCTGCCGCGGTTTACAACCAGCGGCAGGTCATCATCATCCTCTTCGTCGTCTTGGTCAACTTTGTCTCGGGATTTAAACTCTGCCTTTTCGTCGCTGTCATTGGACTGAAGGCTGTTCCGCTCAAGTTGACGGGCGATCCAGAGCGCAACCATCACAAGCAGCACGGCGAAACTCCACGCTATCGCAGGCACCGACATCCTCCAAAGGTTGAACATTCGAGGGTACAGCCAAGAACCGATGACGGCGCTCAGACGACTGAAGCCAGACGCGTAGCCCACGCCTCGACCGCGAATCTCCGTCGAGAAGTTGGACGGTGCGTACACGAGTGCGCAGCTCCAGGCAGCAGATAGTAAGGCTGATACCATGCACACCCCGATGACGACAACAGGGCCGCTCCAAGGAGAATGACTCAGCACCACCGCTATCAAAGACGCGGAAGCAGCACAGCGAGCCAAAAGCTTCTTCGGACCAACCTCCTCCAGCATCGTTGACGCTAGCACCGAGCCAGCAACTCGTGCGAGACCAAGTAAGACCCTCGTAGTCCATCTAGAGAAGATGTTGAATCCCCACAAACTGACGAGCAGCGGGACGTACACTCCTAGCGCGTATCCTGATAACTCCATCACGACCCACAGTATCCACACTCTGGCAGCGCTGTCATGCACTGGCGGCCTCATTGTCTCCGTCAAGCTCTCAGCCTCAACAGAAGCCTCCAGCTCTTCCGTGCTCACAGCCTCCTCTCCTGTAACACGATCGTAGTCTAGTCGAGACGCATGGGCGCGCTCCAAGTTCTCCACTGCAGCCATCGCTTCAGTCTCACGACCAGCACTCGCCAGCCAACGTGGGGACTTTGGAAACATGAAGCACAGAACGCCCACGTAGAACATACCGACGCAGAGCACCAGGTACGCGCCTCTCCACCCGAACATTGGCTCCACCACGAAGTTCAATGCCAGCCCCACGATCCCCCCGACGCCTGTGAACGCATATAGCAGCGCTACCATGCGACGTTGCATGGATCTTGGGACTAACTCGTGCATCAACACAGTGGCGACTGGAAGCTCTCCCCCTAATCCTATTCCAGCCAGGAATCTTGCACTCATGAGCTGGTAGTCCTTCCGCGCCAAGATCGAGAGCGTCAACCCGAGCAGTGACAGGCTCTTGGCCAGTAGCAGGGCCCAGCGTCTTCCCTTAACGTCAGCGATGCGTCCGAACAGAGGCGCACCAACGACGGCTCCGAAGAACAGGCCACCGCCAAAGGGTCTCAAGACGTGGATGGCCAGTCGGATACTTTTGATGGAGCTCTTCGTGATGCTGACGATCATACTTCGCCGCGTGTACGTGTAGAGCACGAACTCGGCCGCATTGAGGCCCCAGCTGAAGCCTATGAGGAGCAACAGTCGAACGAAGAGCCAGGACGAGCGGGCTTCTAGAGCGTCGAGACGGCGGCGGACGCTGTTCATCATGGTGGCGAGAAGACGTCTTGGGAGCTACGTCAGAGTGTACCACCGTAACGGTACAAATGGTTCCTGTAAGAAAAATAAATAAAAATAAAAAGTGAAAAGTTCATAATTTACGTCATGCTGTAGTCTCTGTGTCCACTTTTCGGTGAGACTTCTTGCTCCGGCTCGTGACCGGCTAAGCTCTTCAATTCGAGGCCGTTGTCCGTGTTCTCGCACTCGCCAGTCAGGAAGAAATCTTCCTGTTTCTGCTCTTCTTCTTCTTCTCGTTTCTCGTTTTCATAGCTATCGCCCGATTCGAGATCGAGATCACAGTCGTCCGTATCCGTAGCTATGTACTCGTTGTTGTATCCATTACTCGCCGGGTCGAAGCCGTACGGCACCACAATACCCAGCACCGTGGCAGCCAGCAGCCCGGCGAACACCCAAGTGATAGCCGACACCGACATGAGCCACACGTCGAACATATGCGGGTAGAGCAACGCACCTCCAGCAGCTCCGAGGCGACTGAAGCCAAACGCATACGACACGCCACGAGCGCGTACAGCAGTCGGGTAGTTCTCGGGGGTGTAGGCGAGCACGCAACTCCATGTCCCCGCCAGCAGTGCGGAAACGGAGCAAATCCCCACGATCACCACCAACTCATACCAAGGTGCGTAGCTCAGCAGAACGGACACGACCGACGTCAGCGTCGCAAAACAAGCGAGCGATTGCTTGCGGCCGCGGGTCTCCAGCACCCACGAAGCGACAACACAGCCGACAACTTGAGACCCGTGCAGCAACGCAATGGTGCTCCAGCTCGCGTACATATTGAACCCAGACATGCTGATAAGCGTCGGGACGTACACGCCCAGCGCATACGACGAAGCAGCCAGCACCGTCCACAGCGTCCACAGCACCAGCGTGTGCACAGGTCTGTCGAATACTGAAGCTTTGACTCTCTCAGCTGAAGGTACAGACTCAACCGCCACCGGCGTCGGGGCCTCCTGCACTTTGAGGTTGTCGTAACACGGCCGCACTCCATGCGCTCGCTCGATTTTCTCCGTAACCAGAATGGCTTCATCCAGTCTTCCAACGCTTGCTAACCATCTCGGAGACTCCGGGATGCCGAAGCGCAGCACTCCAGTGTACAGCACGCAGCCGCAAATGGCCAGGTACGTGGCTCTCCATCCGAGCTGCGGTGCCAATCCAAAAGCCAGCGCCACGCCCACAACACCTCCAACGCCTGTAAAGGCCTCTAGCAGCGCCACCATGCGACCTCGCATAGGTCTGGGCGAGAGCTCCTGCACCAGGACAGTCGCTGCTGGTAGCTCTCCACCCAATCCGACGCCAGCGACGATTCTTGCAATGATCACGTGGTAGTCCTTCTTCGCTACGGCGGACAACGCCAGACCTAGCAGTGATAGCGTCATGGCAAACAGCAGAGCCGAACGTCGACCTCGAGCGTCCGCCAGGAGGCCAAACAGCGGCCCGCCGACTGCCGCTCCGAGGAACACACCGACTCCGAGAGCTTCCAGCGCGTAGGTCCCCATGCCGACATTGTGGGTTACCAGCCGCCGGGTGAAGGCGAAGAGCACGAGCTCCGCAGCGTGAACGGTCCAACTGACACCCGTTAGCAGCAGTAGACGGACGTAGAACCACGAGAGACGAGCATCCAATGCATCCAGCCGTTGATTGACGGTCTCCGATGCCGTTGGAGACACACGGAAGACATTGGGAGTCGGAGGAAGTCGAGGCGTCTCGACTGCGGGGCTCAGCACCATGGCGGAGATGACAGCGCAGGGATCCAAAGTAGCAATGACAGTTAGCTCGGTGAAGTGTGCGTGTTGCGGTAGTCGCAACGTCTCTTCTCGGTCCGTTGGACAGTTCTTTCACTTTCTAGCGGATGTGTGTTGAGCCTCGTTGCTCAAAATGAAGCGATAGATTGCCGGATTTTGATCGACTGACACGCTTTACGCGCGGTAAGAGCAGTTCCACCGGTAGAGTCAAAAGTAAGGCAAAAACTGCTGCTTTTCCAGTGTGACAATGTGTGATAGGAAATATGCTCCACCAGATTTCGCACCGGACGAAAGTAAAACGAGGCCAAGCAGCATCGTGAGAATTGAGTTCCACACAGTCGAGTATGCCCAATCTGAACTATTGGATGCACCCAAATGGCACAGAAGGTGTAGTGCTAAGCGTGCCAATTGTGTTCTACTTTGTTTTATCGTTGAGAGAGGACCAAAGGCTTCATTCAAGCTTTGGTACTGCGGAGCCCTCGACTATTCCAACTCGATGTCTCCAGGGCTCTCATTGGCCATCCTTTTACCATTGTCCAACGCGGCAGGGGGATCCTGTTGCCATATTTGACTTTCAGATCCCCGAATTTTACCTCGTTGTCATATATACTCCACGTTTTCTCAGACCGGTGCAAGGTCCTAGTTGCATTCTGCGGGGAAATATAGCTTTTTGTCCACATTTGCCTCTACCGGTGGAACTGCTCTAAAGAACTCCAGGCGAATCTCGGGATGCAAACCGGATCGCCGGCCGCAGCCGCAGTGATGAGTTCCTTGTGCTTCAACTGAGCATGCGCATGCGGTAACGCTGCTGGTGAATATAGTGCATCATGCACAGTGCGTGCATGTATTATAATACATGTAACATGTGCATACCATTGCAGTTGTCCTGGATGAAACTTGACGTGTCGCGCCTGAATCAAGCTGAAGCGGATTTGCTAGACAATCGGCAAGTAAACATACCGATCTCAAGATCCTCGTAGTTTATCCTAGCGGTCGATTAAAACGCCGGAGAAGTGCTCACCAACAGGGCGATGATCGTCGTGCTGCCGAGCCGTGCAAGACTCGATCACAGGCTAACTCGCCAAGACAGCGTTGTCCGTTGGAGCACCTCTCGGTAGTGTGCGCTTCTGGGAGCTACCGGTATTCAGGGCCAAGTCTCCGCGCGCACTGGCACCCCGTAAGCTTTTCGATTATGGGGTACAGCACTGAAGCATGTGTCCTACGATAACGTCGCTCGTGAAGCGTAAGCTGTACATACTCAACATTGCTCCACCGTATTCCTTCGCCGTCTACCGACACATATGAAGCTCGGCTTCACGCAGCAGAATGAGAGGCGTTCGTGTCCAACACCATCCTCGAATTCCAAGCGAGTCCTGGCCGCGCGCGGTACGGTGTACAGTTGTTGCGGCTTTTAGGACCGACCACCTGTATGTTGCGTCCATCCCTGTCCCTCAGTGCAGATTCGAGTCAAATCAAAAGGTCATTCACTCCCAAAGTTGCCCGCCATCACATCCATGAGACTTTCACTCGCAGCGCTGTCGGCTATCGCCGCGTTCTCCGCGTCGGCGGCAGCCCAGCGCGGGCCGATCGTGGCCCGCAACAGCTCGGACGGTTCCTCGCTCGTGTTCAAGATCCTCCAATTGGCCGACTTGCACATATCCGGCATCCCGACCGTTGGCTGCGGCACTAGCGTACCGACGGGCATGTCGAGCGAGAACTGCTCCGAGGCGCTCACGTACCAGTTCATGGAGCAGTTGCTGGACGCGGAGGAGCCCGACTTCATTGCGTTCACGGGCGACAACGTGCAGGTGTACGGCCCCAGCTCGCAGCAACGGGCTATCGACGCCGTGACCAAAGCCGCCGAGGAGCGCGGTATCCCGTACGGGATGGTGTTCGGCAACCACGACCAGGAGGGCGAGTTCCCGAGGGAGAAGATCGTCGAGATGGTCTCGGAGAAGAACCACTCGTACACGGTGAGCGGGCCCGAGACTGTGGACGGAGTCGGCAACTACATGCTCAATGTGACGGCGCCGATTGACGGAGCGTGGGGGGACACTGGGGACAGCGTCTTCCGGATGTACTTCCTGGACTCGGGCGCCGACGCGTTGACGGAGAAATACCCGTACGTGTTCTCCCAGTACGACTGGATCAAGCAGAGTCAGATCGACTACTACCGGCAGCTATCGGAGACCGGACGCGCGGAGCGACACAGCACGTCGGACTCGGTGCTGCCTGCAGTCATGTTCTTCCACATCCCGCTCGTGGAGTTTGCGTACTCGGACGACGGCTGTAACGGAGAGAAGAACGAGTGGGTGCACGACCAAGGCATGAACCTGCGCCTTCTCTCGACGCTGACGGAGCTGAACGAGGTCAAGGCAGCGTTTGTGGGGCACGACCATATCAACGAGTACTGCTGTCTCGTGGACGGCGTGCAGCTCTGCTACGGAGGCGGCACCGGCTTCGGACGCGCATACGGGGCGTCAGACTTCTCTCGACGGGCTCGTGTGGTTGAGTGGACGGTGGATAGCGACGAACGCCATGAAATTCGCAGCTGGAAGCGGCACTTTGATGACATCGGCGTCAAGCGTAGCGAGGAGGTCCTGTATTCAGAATAATTATCAGTCGAGTAGTTTTTTTTGTAGCTATTATCGAGCGGTCTTTGGAAGTGAAACCCACACACGTCGTCATGAACAGCGTCCGCCGTCTCGACTCTCTCGAAGCCTACCCTTCCTGGTTCTTCATTCGTCTCTTGCTCCTCGCAGGTTTCAGCTGGTCTCTCAACGCAGCGGAATGCGTGCTCTTCACCTTCGCACGGAGGAAAATATCGAGAAGCGTTCGTATGACAACGTTCGCGGTGGAAGCTCTGGGTGGCGGCCTATTCATCGGGGCAGTTGTCGGCGCGCCGCTGTTTGGACTTGTTGCTGGCGCTAAAGGTCGACGTTGGGCGCTTTACTCGCGAAAGCTGTGTCACTACTCGGGCTGGTACTGTCGGTGATGGCGAGGAAGGACTACGAGCTCATCACTGCACGAATCCTGGCTGGAATCGGATTTGGAGGAGAACTGCCTGTTGCTACGATGTTAGTGCACGAGTTGACCCCGAAAGCCATGCAAGGTCGCATGGTAGCGTTGCTGCACGCGTTCACAGGCGTTGGAGGCGTCGTGGGCGCTGCTCTGGCGTTGAGTTTGGAGCCACGGTTCGGCTGGCGCACCGCGTACCTCGTTCTCAGTGGAAGCAGTTTCTTCGTCGGAGTTTTGTGCTGCCTTCTGCCGGAATCCCCACGATGGCTAGCGAGCTCGGGGCGGATGACTGAGGCGACACAAGGAGTTGAGAGATTGGAGCGCGCTCACGGAACTCGAATGGTCTATGATTGTGCTATGCTGCGCGATGTTTCATCCCTGATGGAAGAAGATTTGGAGACTGCGGCAGACGTAGTGAAGCCACGAAGGCGTGACAAGGCTGTGAGAGTCTGGATGGTGTGGGCTGTGATGGAGTTGTCAGGGCAAGCACTAGGAATGTATATCCCGGTGCTCATCAGTCTGTGGGGATTCAACATCTTCTCTAGATGGACCACGATGGTCTTACTTGGTCTCGCACGAGTTGCTGGCTCGGTGCTAGCGTCAACGATGCTGGAGGAGGTTGGTCCGAAGAAACTTTTGGCTCGCTGTGCTGCTTCCGCGTCTTTGATAGCGGTGGTGCTGAGTCATTCTCCTTGGAGCGGCCCTGCTGTCGTCATCGGGGTGTGCATGGTATCAGCTTTACTATCTGCTGCCTGGAGCTGCGCACTCGTGTACGCACCGTCCAACTTCTCGACGGAGATTCGCGGTCGAGGCGTGGGCTACGCGTCTGGCTTCAGTCGTCTGAGCGCCGTCATCGGTTCTTGGCTGTACCCTCGAATGTTCAACCTTTGGAGGATGTCGGTGCCTGCGATAGCGTGGATGTTCGCTGTTTTGCTTGTCGTAGTTGTGCTTTGGGCTGAGAACGGTATGCTGCAGTCTAAAGAGGGCACTGTAATGCTCGACGACAAAATTACTGGTGGCAAGGTCAAGCTAGACGAAAGTGAAAGCTCAGTGCTACTAGTTCGCAGTCATAATAAGAAGGAAGAATAGGTCGGTTGACAACCATCCTGCCTCAGTTTTTACATTTCCACATCATACACTGTAGTTTCCGTACACGCCATTTACATGAGCTGACCATTCCAGCGCAGAACCCAAAGCTGCAAGACCCCCCCCCCCCCCCCCGTAATACATACTGTCCGTGTACTGTATTACGGGGACCATGTCCAGATTTGCGGTGCCGCTAGGATGCGAAATGTGTCACACCCATGTTGATGAAGGCCGGGATTACCCTTTCCAGTACCACACGCAATTATAGCGTGTCCAGTGGACAGTCTTGACAAAGCACCAAAAGCCGGTTGCCCTACCAAATCCCCAGTTCTCAATTGAGCTCGAGAGGCCAACTACAGCACTGTAGCATCATGCGGTACCAAGCGGTCGAGTCCCCACACACGCTCCAAGACCCAATTAATGCTTCGCCTCGTAAACCTCCACACTCGACTCTCAGTGTCGAAGCTCGACTGGACTCTCTCGCGCCTCGACTTTCAAGGTTTTACGTGCAACTGCTAATGCTCACGGGCGTGAGCTGGGCAGTCCAAGCGGCCGAGCTCGTCCTGCTCGTGTTCACGCGTGTGCTTGTCGCCAACGACCTCGGCATGGGGACACCCGTGCTCGAGGTCTTCGGAGCCAGCATCTTCATGGGGGCCATGGTCGGAGGACCCATCTTCGGCCACATCGCGGACAGATTTGGACGGCGAATGGCGTTGCTGATCGCGATGGTGTTCTCCCTGGGGGGACTTGCTGTCTTGGCACGAGCCAACGTGCAGTATATGTTGATCATCGGCCGAGTGGTTGTTGGCATTGGCTTGGGCGGGCAGCTCTCGTCGACGCTTGTTCTGGTTCAAGAGTTGTCCCCCCGGTCCATGCAAAACCGCGTCGTGTCACTTCTTGACGCCTTCACGGGCGCTGGAGGCTTGGTTGGTGTGGCCCTGGCGTACACTGTCGCTCCTTGGCTTGGATGGCGCACTACCTACCTTGCTGTCTGCGGGCTCGCCGTTTACACCGTAGTGTTGCGCTTCACAGTCCCGGAATCCCCGCGATGGCTCACCAGTGTCGGTCGTACGGAGGAAGCCCACGGAATCATCGACAAGATCGAGCGCTGTCACCATCCGGGCGATGAAGTTCAAAAGGAAGTTGTGGACTTCACGTCGATTCTCGAGTCTCCATCGTCGTCGTCTTCTTCTTCTGCGACGCCGTCTTCATTGATCAAGCGCGTGCTTCCCACCGCCGTGCTCTGGGTGTTGTGGGTTGCTGTCACGCTGTCGGCGTCCGCGCTGGGGATCTACGTACCGACGCTCATCAGCCTCAACGGCTACAACTTGTTTGGAAGCTGGGTCACGGTGGCTGTGCTGAGCGTCCCCCAAGTACTCGGCTCTCTTGCAGCCGCATTTGTGCTGGTCTCTTTCGACCCTCGACACGCGGTTGCTGGCTTTGCAGTATTAGCTGCGATCGTCTCCGTAGTGCTAAGCTACGTGTCTTGGTCAAGTGGACTAGTCATTACTTTCTCCTTCCTGGCAACCGCACTGCTGAGTGGATGCTGGAGCTGCGTCCTCGCGTACACTCCGGGGCACTACAAGACTGTTTGTCGAGGACGCGGCGTAGGCTACGCTGTCGGAGTGAGCCGCTTGGCGGCAGTCGGCGGGAGCTACCTGTACCCGCACATGTTCAACGTGTGGATTCTGTCGGTGCCTGCACTTTGTTGGATCTTCGGTGGCTTGTTGGCGGTGGTCTCAGTAGGCATCGTACCCCGTTTCGGATATCAATCAGTAAGCCAAGAAGATGGCTCAGACTCGAGCGTCTGGGTATCATCTGAAGCTGACTTGGAGTCTAGTGCAATGTCTGCCGGCAACGAAGAGCGCTCGAGTGTAACCAACCGCGGCGACACGAAGACGGTGGATGAGACCATTTCGGTCAGTGTAGTGAATAAGTCACAATGTACGTAGTAGTAGTAGTAGTACATAATAAAGCTGCAACCATAGACGTCAGCTTCCTCGCGTACTGGCTGTCCCTGCACGCGCTGTGGCAGGCGTACTTCGGCCAGCTCATGTCGTACCTGATGCCGACGGTGGAGGTGGCGCAGGTGTTCGGCATCTTGCTGTCGTCCATCTTCTTCCTGTTCAACGGCTTCAACCCGCCCGGCAGCTCCATCCCCAGGGATACTCTACCACGTGTCGCCGCAGAAATACTCGCTGGCGCTGGTCTCGACCATCGCGTTCGGCGACTGCCCGAGCGACGGCGACGGGTCCGAGATCGGCTGCCAGGTCATGACGGGGGTGCCGCCCTCGCTGCCCGAGAACCTCACGGTCAAGGACTACCTGGAGGACGTCTTCCTCATGAAGCACAGCGAGATCTGGAAGAACTTTGGCTTCGTCTTGGGCTTCATCGTGGTTACGCGCCTGCTCGCGCTGGTCGCTCTGCGCTTCGTCAACCACCAGAAGAAGTAGCCTCCTGCCGCCCCAAAGGTCTCAGCTCTGCTCTGTGTACATACATATCCCCTTGAATAAAACTCAACTCTTCTTGCACATGAACGCGCTCGTCATCACAGCGTCGGCGACGGAAGCGCTGCTGCTGTGATCGCTCCCAGCAGCTAGCCGACTCAGAGCAGGAAGGAGTCCTTCCTGCTCTGACTCGGCCCAACCTTCAAACAGAGAATGGCTTGGAAAGATTAAAAACCCCGTGAGGAAGCCAAAAAGTCCCAGGGGGTAAATTCACATGAACGAAAAAAAAAAACGATTCTTCACACGACACAACTTGCGCCAGGACAGAATGGCAAGCAGGACAGTTTATCTCGCTACTGATTGCCGACAGAAGACGGCGATGCGGCCCTACTGCCGGTGCTGCTGCCAATGCTGCTCCGATGCTGCTCCGATGCCGCCGGTAATTCTGCCAGTGATTCTAGCAGTGCTGTCAGGTCACGCTGTCGCAGCGACAGCAGCGTCACCGAGGAGGAGATGCAGCCAGGTAAGAATTACGACGAGTTTACTCGAGATAAATAATCTTCCAGCTACGAGAATTTAGTGACTGAGTGCTCGTGTGTGTCAGGTTGCAGCACTAATGGATCACAAGCGGAATGTAGTGTAAGATATAATTAAGCTTTTTTACGAAGTCTACTTGCTGGATGCAAGTTGCTGCCCAGCGGACGCGGATGCTTACCGCTTCTGGTGGTTCACGAAGCGCATGGCCAGAAGCGTGAGCACGCGGAAGAAGACCACGAAGGCCAGCACGATGGCGCAGTTCTGCCAGATCTCGCTGTGCTTCATGAGGAAGACGTCCTCCAGGTACTCCTTCACCGTCAAGTTCGCCGGCAGGGAGGGCGGCACGTTCGTCATGTGCTTACAGCCGACGTCGCTGCCGTCGCCGCCGCTGGGGCAGTCGCCGAACACGACGGTCGACATGGCCGCGAGCGTGTACTTCTGCGGCGTGATGTGGTGCAGCCACTTGTAGCCCGTCGGCAGGTCTCCGGCCGGCGGACTGAAGCCCATGAAGAGCAGGAAGATGAGCGCCATGAGCATGCCCAGGATCTGCGCCACCTCGACGTTCGGCAGCAGGAAGACCAGGAACTCGCCGATGTACGCCTGCAGCAGCACGTGCAGCGACACGGCCAGCCACACCGTGAGGACCGAGCCGAAGCCCGTGAAGCCCACCATCGGGTAGAAAATCGCCATGAACAGCAGCGTCGCGCCGAAGGTGTACGGGATCTCGGCCACGCTCGAGCCCACGAAGTACCAGAGCGCATTGTAACTCTGCCCCGCACGCTCGCGGTAGAACACGGCGCGCTCCTGCGACGCTATGGGGAGAGCGCTGTTGAACGAGCCGATGCCGAGGAACCCGACAGCCAAGTACAGCATGCCCATGCCCGAGTTGATGCCTGAGTACGACGAATACTCAGCGCCGACGTACGTGATGCCGAAGAGAAGACCCAGAACCAGCGACACGAAGAAGCGCGTCAGGTTGAAGGACGCCGTCCGCCAGTACAAGTTGAAGAAGCGCTGCATTAAGAACTTCATCTGCGTCAGCTCCGTCGCAGCACGCTTGTCGCTGTACTCCAGTGCCGGAAGCGACGGCGACGGCCGAGACACACCCTCGCGGTCCAAGTTCGACTGCAGGAACTGGAAGTGCTTGCTCTGCTGGAAGACCTTGACAAAGTCCGTCTTGTCGCCGTTGCTGTTGCCCACACCCGCGCCGATCACCTCCAGCATCCACGTCGCCGGGTTGTAGTTGTCTTCGAGCTTGGCCACGCCGTCGATGGACTCGAAGTACGCGATCATCTCGCTCGCGTTCTTGCCCAGCTCGCCGGCGAACACCGTCTCGCCGCCACGCTTGAGCAGCAGCAGGCTGTCGAACACGCTGAACACCTCCGAGGACGGCTGGTGGATCGTGCACACGACGGTGCGGCCCGTGTTGGCCACCTTGCGCACGCCGTCCATGATGAGCTTGGCACTGCGCGCGTCCAGGCCGCTCGTGGGCTCGTCCAGGAACAGCACGCTGGGCTGCGCCGCCAGCTCCACGCCGATGGTCAGGCGCTTCATCTGCTCCACGGAGCTGCCGCGGATGATCTGGTCGGCGATCGGGTGCAGGTCCAGCAGGTCCAGGCACTCGTTCACCGAGTCGTACTTGTAGCTGTCGGGCACGTCGGCGCCCTGGCGCAGGAACGCGCTGAACGTGAGCGCCTCGCGGATCGTCGACGCCTCCGAGTGGATGTCCATCTGCTCGCAGTAGCCCGTGGACCGGCGGATGGCCAGGTCGGTGGCCGGGTGGCCGTTGAGCAGGATCTGGCCGCGAATCTTGCCTCCCGTCTTGCGGCCGGCGATGACGTCCATGAGCGTGGTCTTGCCTGCGCCCGAGGACCCCATGAGCGCCGTGATGGTGCCGGGCAGCGCGTATCCGCTGATGCCCTTGAGCAGGTCGATGGTGTCCTTGGGGTTGGCCGGGTCCGGCACGGTGTACCAGAGGTCCTTGAAGGCAACGGTGACGGGGATGAAGTGCTTCTCGCTGTCGGCGGCGACATTCAATACGGCCTCAGGCTCGGTCGACGACCCACGAGGAGTGGCCATCAGGCCGTAGCTGTCCGACGCATCGCCCTTGTTCTCCGAGTCCAGCGTCACGTTCTCGGGGCTCTCGAATCGGTGGAACTCCAGCGCGATGTACGAGAGGAACATGAAGAAGACGTACGCGGCCGCCATGAACACCATGCCGTACCAGAGCCAAAACTTCTCGGTCGGCACCTCGAACGTGCTGAGCGAATAGTCTCCGACCGTCTGGTTGAAGCTTTCGCAGAAGTCGACGTCGCCGTAGACGCACGTGTCGAAGCTCGAGTCGCTGTACTGGTTCACAGCCAGCGCGCGCACGCCCAAGCGACCGGGTTCAGCCAATACAACCACACGAGGTAGTCGGGGATCTGGTCCTGGTGATCACAAAGCCTCCGAACAAGATGAAGAAGAGGATCGAGACGCTGGAAATCGGGTTGGCCACGTTGAAATTCGGCGACGCCGACGCCAGGAAGAAGAAGAACGCCGTGAACGCGAGATTCGTGACGCACAGCGTGACGAGGAACAGCAGGAACGCCCCGACGGTGTCCACGAAGCCGCACATCCAGTAGACCACGGAGCCGAACACCACGGTCTCCAAGATGATCGGAGGCAGCTGACTGGCCGAGTTCGAGAGCACGTAGGACGACGTCCGGAAGAAGTTGGCCCCGCGCTGCTTGTAGAAGACCTCGCGCGCAGCCATGATCGTCGGGATCTCCGCGGAGTGGCCCAGCGACAAGCACAGAACCGACGCGAAAATAACGCCCATGACCAGCTGCGAGTTCGTCGGGTTGAACTGGTAGAAGACGCTCGCGTACATCAGGCCCATGACAGTGTTCATGAACAAGCGCCCCATGAGCGCTGCCGAGTCGCGCATGGTCACCCTCATCTGACGCTTCACGAGCAACGCGGTGCTGTCCCAGAAGTTTAGGTGGAACTCGGGCTGGGTGTCCATGTGCGTCTCCTTGTCGAGGACGAGTCCGGGGTGCACGGGGTCCTCGAGGTCGGCTAGCACTTGTTGGTAGATGGACGAACGCTCGAACGCACTGGCAAAGTCGCTTGACGTGCGCGGAATGATGTGGCCTTGGGCTCCAATTTCGTACTGCGCCTGCTTGTCCGTGCCGAGATCCAGCAGGAAGTCGGCCACGTCGCGACGCGGAGGACACTTGAAGCCCAGACTCTCGAAGTAGCCCAGCGCCTCGGCGCGAGGACCGTGGTACATGACGTGACCCTCATTCAGGATGACGACGTCGTCGAAGAGCTCAAACACCTCGGGCGACGGCTGCAGCAGCGAGATGACCACCGTCTTGCGGAACTTCTTGGCGATGCTGCGCTGCGTGGTGATGATGTCGAAGGTGGCGGCGCTGTCGAGGCCCGTGCTGATCTCGTCCATCATCATGACGAACTTGTTGCCGAACTCCATCTCGCCCGTGGTCACGCGCTTGCGCTCTCCGCCGGACACGCCGCGCGTCATGGCGTCGCCCACGATGGTGTTCTGGCGGTTGTCGAGTCCGAGCTGCTGGATGACGATGTCCGGGTAGTGCTTGAACATGGCCCTGGCGGCGTCGAGCGCGGCCTTGTTCTCCTCGGGCGTGCCGTTGGTGAAGTGTTCCTCATCCCGCTTCGACAGGCCGCCTCCGGTGCAGGCGTGCGCGAACTCGAGCGTCTCCTTGACCGTGAGCAGCGAGTAGTGCCGGTCGCGCTGCGTCACGTACGACACGAACTGCGGCAGGTGCTTCTGCATGTCGGCGGCGGGCGTGCCGTTGTAGGTCACGTGGCCCTCCATCGTGACGTTCTTGTCGTTGGGGAAGCGGCCGCTGAGCAGCTTCATGAGCGAGGACTTGCCCGATCCCGGCTGGCCCAGCACGAGCGTGATGGTGCCGGGCTTGAAGACGCCGCTGACGTTCTTGAGGATCTGCTTCTTGACGACGTGTTTGCTGGAGCGCATTTCGCGGAAGCCCGTCTTCATGACGTTGATCAGCGTGGGGAGCTCGACCTTGACGTCGGTCTCGTCCTTGACCATGATGTCGGCGGAGATGGAGACGTCCTTGAAGCGCACCTCCATCTGCGGGAGGTTCTTGCCGAGCGCCTTCTCCATTCGGGAGGCGACGTGGTCGTGCAGCGCCTGCGGTCCCTGCGCCATGAGCGTCTTGCCGTTGTGGTACTCGATAGTGGCGCGCATGGGCGTGTCCGACGAGTCCTGCATGTCTGCGAGTCTGATATCCTGCTGCGCTCCCTGAGCTGGGGCTGGTGTCGCTAGTAGGACTCAAATTGCAAAGTGATGTTCAGGTCGATCGGCTGGCGCTCGCTTGACCGACCGATCGGGCGGTGAAACGTGTGAGTCTTGGGTGATCGCTGAACTTCCCATACCAAGCATTTTGTTTACGACTGTGGCACATGACCAATCAGAGCGCCGCTTTGGATTATGGGACGGGAATCAACGACCAACACTCCGACAATGTTGACTCCCCCCTCGACTACAGTCGCGGACATAAGGCGGGCTCCGGTGTATGTCGCCGCTCTGTTATGTGCGCCTCAACGAAAGCAAAAGGCAAACGGCAGGCAGCATCGGAGTGGGTTGGATCGCTCTTCGTCGGAGGCCAGGCGGAATCACCACAATGGCGGCTCGTTTGCAGTGAGTAAAGTGGCTGTACGTAGCTGACCTCGAGTCGAGGCTTTTTGGGTCTGCTGGACAAGATCCACTCAGACAAATAAACGCGTTCCTTGTGTCATGGTGTTCGGATTTCGTCGTGCTCGGTTCGCTACATAGTGCCCGGAGTTGTCATTGTCCAGCTGCTTGATACAGTAGAAAGCAAAGAAACGCAGCCTTGATGCACGACTCGATATCTCTGGAGCCACAATACCGTCACGCAGAACGCACTGAGGATCCACCAAATTCGAGCCCCACCCTGGTTGGAAAGAGCTATCGCACCCTCGTCCGAATGTACTGTATTATTGTGGGCGTGGGCTTGAGTAATGCAGAGCTGCAAGTACAAAGAATTCAACTCAAACACTTACTTTCGTGTTTGTTCCACTTCAGCGTACTGGTAACTTATGTACATTTTGGCGGATACACAATCCGCTGTGAGCGTTTGATGGACACAAGAGGCATCTTTTGGCTTTAAATCGCCCCCAATGGGGCGGGCAGCCCTCTCGTTGGCGGGTTGGCAAGAAACATCGGCCAGGCTACATATTTATCTTTGCTGATGAATCTCACTAGGTATGTAGTCAAAAGTTTCCGGTTATTGTTGTAGTTTTTTATAGTTGCGCTATCGGATGAACAATCCGCCAAATGATTAGCGGATTCCCCTATCCGCTAACCGGACGAGGAAGACGTCCTTCAGCCTCCGCTACCCGCCAAGGTGCGCTCTGGGATTGAGTAAAAGCACGTGTGATATGGCGTAGAATGTATGTGATTAAACGCTCAGCTGGATGACCACTCCGCCTCTTGCCAAAAGGCTTCGCGCACTTGGATCGTCGCCACACATACAATACTTACCGTCGTCGTACACCATATTCGCAGCGTATTGCGTCGTGCCTTTGGCCTCCACCCCTTTTTGTCGGGGCACTTGGAATTGGTCTTTCCTCCTCACTGTACTTACTGAATGGCCAGACTTCCCTTCGCTGTCGTCGCCTTGCTTGTTTTGCCCGTGGGGTTTCCATTGTACTTCCTGTACGGTACTACAAAGTACCCCGATCAACCACGAAGCAGTGCATTTCATAGCAGAAGTCAGCAACCTATTTCATAAATTCACTGGCATGACAATTCACCTGTCGAAGTAGCTAATGAAGTAGTTCATTAGTTTGTTGTAGATACAATTCACCTGTCGAAGTAGGAAGTAGGGCTACCGGTATCTACAACAAACTAATGAACTACTTCGACAGGTGAATTGTCATGCCAGTGAATTTATGAAATAGGTTGCTGACTTCTGCTATGAAATGCACTGCTTCGTGGTTGATCGGGGTACTTTGTAGTACCGTACAGGAAGTACAATGGAAACCCCACGGGCAAAACAAGCAAGGCGACGACAGCGAAGGGAAGTCTGGCCATTCAGTAAGTACAGTGAGGAGGAAAGACCAAGCCAAGTGCCCCGACAAAAAGGGGTGGAGGCCAAAGGCACGACGCAATACGCTGCGAATATGGTGTACGACGACGGTAAGTATTGTATGTGTGGCGACGATCCAAGTGCGCGAAGCCTTTTGGCAAGAGGCGGAGTGGTCATCCAGCTGAGCGTTTAATCACATACATTCTACGCCATATCACACGTGCTTTTACTCAATCCCAGAGCGCACCTTGGCGGGTAGCGGAGGCTGAAGGACGTCTTCCTCGTCCGGTTAGCGGATAGGGGAATCCGCTAATCATTTGGCGGATTGTTCATCCGATAGCGCAACTATAAAAAACTACAACAATAACCGGAAACTTTTGACTACATACCTAGTGAGATTCATCAGCAAAGATAAATATGTAGCCTGGCCGATGTTTCTTGCCAACCCGCCAACGAGAGGGCTGCCCGCCCCATTGGGGGCGATTTAAAGCCAAAAGATGCCTCTTGTGTCCATCAAACGCTCACAGCGGATTGTGTATCCGCCAAAATGTACATAAGTTACCAGTACGCTGAAGTGGAACAAACACGAAAGTAAGTGTTTGAGTTGAATTCTTTGTACTTGCAGCTCTGCATTACTCAAGCCCACGCCCACAATAATACAGTACATTCGGACGAGGGTGCGATAGCTCTTTCCAACCAGGGTGGGGCTCGAATTTGGTGGATCCTCAGTGCGTTCTGCGTGACGGTATTGTGGCTCCAGAGATATCGAGTCGTGCATCAAGGCTGCGTTTCTTTGCTTTCTACTGTATCAAGCAGCTGGACAATGACAACTCCGGGCACTATGTAGCGAACCGAGCACGACGAAATCCGGAACACCATGACACAAGGAACGCGTTTATTTGTCTGAGTGGATCTTGTCCAGCAGACCCAAAAGCCTCGACTCGAGGTCAGCTACGTACAGCCACTTTACTCACTGCAAACGAGCCGCCATTGTGGTGATTCCGCCTGGCCTCCGACGAAGAGCGATCCAACCCACTCCGATGCTGCCTGCCGTTTGCCTTTGCTTTCGTTGAGGCGCACATAACAGAGCGGCGACATACACCGGAGCCCGCCTTATGTCCGCGACTGTAGTCGAGGGGGGAGTCAACATTGTCGGAGTGTTGGTCGTTGATTCCCGTCCCATAATCCAAAGCGGCGCTCTGATTGGTCATGTGCCACAGTCGTAAACAAAATGCTTGGTATGGGAAGTTCAGCGATCACCCAAGACTCACACGTTTCACCGCCCGATCGGTCGGTCAAGCGAGCGCCAGCCGATCGACCTGAACATCACTTTGCAATTTGAGTCCTACTAGCGACACCAGCCCCAGCTCAGGGAGCGCAGCAGGATATCAGACTCGCAGACATGCAGGACTCGTCGGACACGCCCATGCGCGCCACTATCGAGTACCACAACGGCAAGACGCTCATGGCGCAGGGACCGCAGGCGCTGCACGACCACGTCGCCTCCCGAATGGAGAAGGCGCTCGGCAAGAACCTCCCGCAGATGGAGGTGCGCTTTGCGACGTCTCCATCTCCGCCGACATCATGGTCAAGGACGAGACCGACGTCAAGGTCGAGCTCCCACGCTGATCAACGTCATGAAGACGGGCTTCCGCGAAATGCGCTCCAGCAAACACGTCGTCAAGAAGCAGATCCTCAAGAACGTCAGCGGCGTCTTCAAGCCCGGCACCATCACGCTCGTGCTGGGCCAGCCGGGATCGGGCAAGTCCTCGCTCATGAAGCTGCTCAGCGGCCGCTTCCCCAACGACAAGAACGTCACGATGGAGGGCCACGTGACCTACAACGGCACGCCCGCCGCCGACATGCAGAAGCACCTGCCGCAGTTCGTGTCGTACGTGACGCAGCGCGACCGGCACTACTCGCTGCTCACGGTCAGGAGACGCTCGAGTTCGCGCACGCCTGCACCGGAGGCGGCCTGTCGAAGCGGGATGAGGAACACTTCACCAACGGCACGCCCGAGGAGAACAAGGCCGCGCTCGACGCCGCCAGGGCCATGTTCAAGCACTACCCGGACATCGTCATCCAGCAGCTCGGACTCGACAACTGCCAGAACACCATCGTGGGCGACGCCATGACGCGCGGCGTGTCCGGCGGAGAGCGCAAGCGCGTGACCACGGGCGAGATGGAGTTCGGCAACAAGTTCGTCATGATGATGGACGAGATCAGCACGGGCCTCGACAGCGCCGCCACCTTCGACATCATCACCACGCAGCGCAGCATCGCCAAGAAGTTCCGCAAGACGGTGGTCATCTCGCTGCTGCAGCCGTCGCCCGAGGTGTTTGAGCTCTTCGACGACGTCGTCATCCTGAATGAGGGTCACGTCATGTACCACGGTCCTCGCGCCGAGGCGCTGGGCTACTTCGAGAGTCTGGGCTTCAAGTGTCCTCCGCGTCGCGACGTGGCCGACTTCCTGCTGGATCTCGGCACGGACAAGCAGGCGCAGTACGAAATTGGAGCCCAAGGCCACATCATTCCGCGCACGTCAAGCGACTTTGCCAGTGCGTTCGAGCGTTCGTCCATCTACCAACAAGTGCTAGCCGACCTCGAGGACCCCGTGCACCCCGGACTCGTCCTCGACAAGGAGACGCACATGGACACCCAGCCCGAGTTCCACCTAAACTTCTGGGACAGCACCGCGTTGCTCGTGAAGCGTCAGATGAGGGTGACCATGCGCGACTCGGCAGCGCTCATGGGGCGCTTGTTCATGAACACTGTCATGGGCCTGATGTACGCGAGCGTCTTCTACCAGTTCAACCCGACGAACTCGCAGCTGGTCATGGGCGTTATTTTCGCGTCGGTTCTGTGCTTGTCGCTGGGCCACTCCGCGGAGATCCCGACGATCATGGCTGCGCGCGAGGTCTTCTACAAGCAGCGCGGGGCCAACTTCTTCCGGACGTCGTCCTACGTGCTCTCGAACTCGGCCAGTCAGCTGCCTCCGATCATCTTGGAGACCGTGGTGTTCGGCTCCGTGGTCTACTGGATGTGCGGCTTCGTGGACACCGTCGGGGCGTTCCTGCTGTTCCTCGTCACGCTGTGCGTCACGAATCTCGCGTTCACGGCGTTCTTCTTCTTCCTGGCGTCGGCGTCGCCGAATTTCAACGTGGCCAACCCGATTTCCAGCGTCTCGATCCTCTTCTTCATCTTGTTCGGAGGCTTTGTGATCACCAAGGACCAGATCCCCGACTACCTCGTGTGGTTGTATTGGCTGAACCCGGTCGCTTGGGGCGTGCGCGCGCTGGCTGTGAACCAGTACAGCGACTCGAGCTTCGACACGTGCGTCTACGGCGACGTCGACTTCTGCGAAAGCTTCAACCAGACGGTCGGAGACTATTCGCTCAGCACGTTCGAGGTGCCGACCGAGAAGTTTTGGCTCTGGTACGGCATGGTGTTCATGGCGGCCGCGTACGTCTTCTTCATGTTCCTCTCGTACATCGCGCTGGAGTTCCACCGATTCGAGAGCCCCAAGAACGTGACGCTGGACTCGGAGAACAAGGGCGATGCGTCGGACAGCTACGGCCTGATGGCCACTCCTCGTGGGTCGTCGACCGAGCCTGAGGCCGTATTGAATGTCGCCGCCGACAGCGAGAAGCACTTCATCCCCGTCACCGTTGCCTTCAAGGACCTCTGGTACACCGTGCCGGACCCGGCCAACCCCAAGGACACCATCGACCTGCTCAAGGGCATCAGCGGATACGCGCTGCCCGGCACCATCACGGCGCTCATGGGGTCCTCGGGCGCAGGCAAGACCACGCTCATGGACGTCATCGCCGGCCGCAAGACGGGAGGCAAGATTCGCGGCCAGATCCTGCTCAACGGCCACCCGGCCACCGACCTGGCCATCCGCCGGTCCACGGGCTACTGCGAGCAGATGGACATCCACTCGGAGGCGTCGACGATCCGCGAGGCGCTCACGTTCAGCGCGTTCCTGCGCCAGGGCGCCGACGTGCCCGACAGCTACAAGTACGACTCGGTGAACGAGTGCCTGGACCTGCTGGACCTGCACCCGATCGCCGACCAGATCATCCGCGGCAGCTCCGTGGAGCAGATGAAGCGCCTGACCATCGGCGTGGAGCTGGCGGCGCAGCCCAGCGTGCTGTTCCTGGACGAGCCCACGAGCGGCCTGGACGCGCGCAGTGCCAAGCTCATCATGGACGGCGTGCGCAAGGTGGCCAACACGGGCCGCACCGTCGTGTGCACGATCCACCAGCCGTCCTCGGAGGTGTTCAGCGTGTTCGACAGCCTGCTGCTGCTCAAGCGTGGCGGCGAGACGGTGTTCGCCGGCGAGCTGGGCAAGAACGCGAGCGAGATGATCGCGTACTTCGAGTCCATCGACGGCGTGGCCAAGCTCGAAGACAACTACAACCCGGCGACGTGGATGCTGGAGGTGATCGGCGCGGGTGTGGGCAACAGCAACGGCGACAAGACGGACTTTGTCAAGGTCTTCCAGCAGAGCAAGCACTTCCAGTTCCTGCAGTCGAACTTGGACCGCGAGGGTGTGTCTCGGCCGTCGCCGTCGCTTCCGGCACTGGAGTACAGCGACAAGCGTGCTGCGACGGAGCTGACGCAGATGAAGTTCTTAATGCAGCGCTTCTTCAACTTGTACTGGCGGACGGCGTCCTTCAACCTGACGCGCTTCTTCGTGTCGCTGGTTCTGGGTCTTCTCTTCGGCATCACGTACGTCGGCGCTGAGTATTCGTCGTACTCAGGCATCAACTCGGGCATGGGCATGCTGTACTTGGCTGTCGGGTTCCTCGGCATCGGCTCGTTCAACAGCGCTCTCCCATAGCGTCGCAGGAGCGCGCCGTGTTCTACCGCGAGCGTGCGGGGCAGAGTTACAATGCGCTCTGGTACTTCGTGGGCTCGAGCGTGGCCGAGATCCCGTACACCTTCGGCGCGACGCTGCTGTTCATGGCGATCTTCTACCCGATGGTGGGCTTCACGGGCTTCGGCTCGTTCCTCACGGTGTGGCTGGCCGTGTCGCTGCACGTGCTGCTGCAGGCGTACATCGGCGAGTTCCTGGTCTTCCTGCTGCCGAACGTCGAGGTGGCGCAGATCCTGGGCATGCTCATGGCGCTCATCTTCCTGCTCTTCATGGGCTTCAGTCCGCCGGCCGGAGACCTGCCGACGGGCTACAAGTGGCTGCACCACATCACGCCGCAGAAGTACACGCTCGCGGCCATGTCGACCGTCGTGTTCGGCGACTGCCCCAGCGGCGGCGACGGCAGCGACGTCGGCTGTAAGCACATGACGAACGTGCCGCCCTCCCTGCCGGCGAACTTGACGGTGAAGGAGTACCTGGAGGACGTCTTCCTCATGAAGCACAGCGAGATCTGGCAGAACTGCGCCATCGTGCTGGCCTTCGTGGTTTTCTTCCGCGTGCTCACGCTTCTGGCCATGCGCTTCGTGAACCACCAGAAGCGGTAAGTGTCCGCGGGCAACTTGCCTCCAGCAAGTAGACTTCGCAAAAAAGATTAAATATATCTTACACTACGTTCCGCTTGTGATCCTTTAGTGCTGCAACCTGACACACACGAGCACTCAGTCACTAAATTCTCGTAGCTGGAAAATTATTTATCTCGAGTAAACTCGTCGTAATTCTTACCTGGCTGCATCTCCTCCTCGGTGACGCTGCTGTCGCTGCGACAGCGTGACCTGACAGCACTGCTAGAATCACTGGCAGAATTACCGGCGGCATCGGAGCAGCATTGGCAGCGTTGCCGGCAGCATCGGCAGTAGGGCCGCATCGCCGTCTTCTGTCGGCAATCAGTAGCGAGATAAACTGTCCTGCTTGCCATTCTGTCCTGGCGCAAGTTGTGTCGTGTGAAGAAACTGGACCGGTCGTTTTTTTTTTTCGTTCATGTGAATTTACCCCTGGGACTTTTTGGCTTCCACCCGGGGTTTTAAATCTTTCCGAGCCATTCTCTATTTGAAGGTTGGGCCGAGTCAGAGCAGGAAGGACTCCTGAGTCGGCTAGCTTCTTGGAGCTGGATGGTCGGTGGGGTGCCGTGGTCACGGGGAGCGATTACGGCAGCAGCGCTTCCGTCGCCACAGGCCGCTGTGATGACGAGCGCGTTCATGTGCAAGAAGAGTTGAGTTTTATTCAAGGGGATATGTATGTACACAGAGCAGAGCTGAGACCTTTGGGGCGGCAGGAGGCTACTTCTTCTGGTGGTTGACGAAGCGCAGAGCGACCAGCGCGAGCAGGCGCGTGACCACGATGAAGCCCAAGACGAAGCCAAAGTTCTTCCAGATCTCGCTGTGCTTCATGAGGAAGACGTCCTCCAGGTAGTCCTTGACCGTGAGGTTCTCGGGCAGCGAGGGCGGCACCCCGTCATGACCTGGCAGCCGATCTCGGACCCGTTGCCGTCGCTCGGGCAGTCGCCGAACGCGATGGTCGAGACCAGCGCCAGCGAGTATTTCTGCGGCGACACGTGGTAGAGCCACTTGTATCCCTGGGGGATGGAGCTGCCGGGCGGGTTGAAGCCGTTGAACAGGAAGAAGATGGACGACAGCAAGATGCCGAACACCTGCGCCACCTCCACCGTCGGCATCAGGTACGACATGAGCTGGCCGAAGTACGCCTGCCACAGCACGTGCATCGAGAGGTGCAGCCAGTAGGTAAAGAAGGTCTTAACGCCCGTGAAGCCGACCAACGGATAGTACGGGGCCATGAAGAGCAGCGTGCTGATGAAGACGTACGGGATCTCGACGACGGTGGAGCCCACGAAGTACCAGAGCGCATTGTATGTTTGACTAGCGCGCTCCCTGTAGAAAGCCAAGCGGTCCTCCGATGCAATGGGCATCACACTCGTGAACGCGATGAAACCAATGAAGCCGGTCGTGCAGAACAGCATGCCCATGCCCGAGTTGATGCCCGAGTACGACGAGTACTCAGCACTTGCGTAAGTGATGCCAAACACGACACCAAGAACCAGTGCGAGGGCAAAGCGGGTCAAGTTGTACGACGCCGTACGCCAGTACATATTGAAGAAGCGCAGCATCAAAAACTTGGCCTGCGTCAGCTCCGTCGCGGCGCGCTTGTCGCTGTACTCCAGTGCCGGAAGCGACGGCGACGGCCGAGACACACCCTCGCGGTCCAAGTTCGACTGCAGGAACTGGAAGTGCTTGCTCTGCTGGAAGACCTTGACGAAGTCCGTCTTGTCGCCGTTGCTGTTGCCCACGCCCGCGCCGATCACCTCCAGCATCCACGTCGCCGGGTTGTAGTTGTCTTCGAGCTTGGCCACGCCGTCGATGGACTCGAAGTACGCGATCATCTCGCTCGCGTTCTTGCCCAGCTCGCCGGCGAACACCGTCTCGCCGCCACGCTTGAGCAGCAGCAGGCTGTCGAACACGCTGAACACCTCCGAGGACGGCTGGTGGATCGTGCACACGACGGTGCGACCCGTGTTGGCCACCTTGCGCACGCCGTCCATGATGAGCTTGGCACTGCGCGCGTCCAGGCCGCTCGTGGGCTCGTCCAGGAACAGCACGCTGGGCTGCGCCGCCAGCTCCACGCCGATGGTCAGGCGCTTCATCTGCTCCACGGAGCTGCCGCGGATGATCTGGTCGGCGATCGGGTGCAGGTCCAGCAGGTCCAGGCACTCGTTCACCGAGTCGTACTTGTAGCTGTCGGGCACGTCGGCGCCCTGGCGCAGGAACGCGCTGAACGTGAGCGCCTCGCGGATCGTCGACGCCTCCGAGTGGATGTCCATCTGCTCGCAGTAGCCCGTGGACCGGCGGATGGCCAGGTCGGTGGCCGGGTGGCCGTTGAGCAGGATCTGGCCGCGAATCTTGCCTCCCGTCTTGCGGCCGGCGATGACGTCCATGAGCGTGGTCTTGCCTGCGCCCGAGGACCCCATGAGCGCCGTGATGGTGCCGGGCAGCGCGTATCCGCTGATGCCCTTGAGCAGGTCGATGGTGTCCTTGGGGTTGGCCGGGTCCGGCACGGTGTACCAGAGGTCCTTGAAGGCAACGGTGACGGGGATGAAGTGCTTCTCGCTGTCGGCGGCGACATTCAATACGGCCTCAGGCTCGGTCGACGACCCACGAGGAGTGGCCATCAGGCCGTAGCTGTCCGACGCATCGCCCTTGTTCTCCGAGTCCAGCGTCACGTTCTCGGGGCTCTCGAATCGGTGGAACTCCAGCGCGATGTACGAGAGGAACATGAAGAAGACGTACGCGGCCGCCATGAAGACGATGCCGTACCAGAGCCAGAACTTCTCGGTCGGCACCTCGAACGTGCTGAGCGAGTACTCACCCATGGTCATGTTGAACGTGGCGCAGTAGTCGACATCGTCAAAGACGCACGTATCGAACTTGGAGTCGGAGTACTGGTTCACGGCAAGCGCGCGCACGCCCCAGGCCATCGGGTTCAACCAATACAACCAAATGAGGTAGTCGGGGATCTGGTCCTTGGTGATCGTGAAGCCAGCAAACAGAACGAACAGCAGAACTGAAACCATGGAGATCGGGTTGGCCACGTTCAGGTCAGGCGACGCACATGACAGGAAGAAGAACCAAGCAGTGAAGGCGAGATTTGTCACGAAGAGCATCAACTCAAAGATGAGGTACGCGCCGATGGTGGACACGTAGCCACACATCCAGTAGATGATCGAGCCGAAGACCAGACTCTCGATTGCAGCCACCGGGACTTGGCTCACTGAGTTCGACAGCACGAAGGATGCAGTGCGGAAAAAGTTGGCGCGACGCTGCTTGTAGAACACCTCGCGAGCCGCCATGAACATTGGGATCTGGGCTTGCTGGCCGAGCGACACGAACATGACGGCGTTGAAGATGATACCCATGACGAGCTGGGAGTTGGTCTCGTCGAACTGGTAGAACGTGCTTGCATACAGCAGTCCCATCAAAATCACCATGACGGCCCGTCCGATCAGAAACGCTGTATCACGCGACAGCAGCGTAAGTTGACGGCGCACAACATCGATCGTGCTTTCCACGAATCCAAGGTGGAATTCAGGAATGGCCAGCATGTGCTTCTCGTTGTCCTCAAGCAGGCCCGCGGACACCGGGCCGTGGAGCTCATCCGCCATCCTTGCGTAAATGCGCGAGCGCGTGAACAAATCAGCATACTGGCTGGCCGAGCGCGGGATACTGCCCGAAGAGATCGAGTTCACCTCGTACTGCGCCTGCTTGTCCGTGCCGAGATCCAGCAGGAAGTCGGCCACGTCGCGACGCGGAGGACACTTAAAGCCGAGGCTCTCGAAGTAGCCCAGCGCCTCGGCGCGAGGACCGTGGTACATGACGTGACCCTCATTCAGGATGACGACGTCGTCGAAGAGCTCAAACACCTCGGGCGACGGCTGCAGCAGCGAGATGACCACCGTCTTGCGGAACTTCTTGGCGATGCTGCGCTGCGTGGTGATGATGTCGAAGGTGGCGGCGCTGTCGAGGCCCGTGCTGATCTCGTCCATCATCATGACGAACTTGTTGCCGAACTCCATCTCGCCCGTGGTCACGCGCTTGCGCTCTCCGCCGGACACGCCGCGCGTCATGGCGTCGCCCACGATGGTGTTCTGGCAGGTGTCGAGTCCGAGCTGCTGGATGACGATGTCCGGGTAGTGCTTGAACATGGCCCTGGCGGCGTCGAGCGCGGCCTTGTTCTCCTCGGGCGTGCCGTTGGTGAAGTGTTCCTCATCCCGCTTCGACAGGCCGCCTCCGCAGCAGGCGTGCGCGAACTCGAGCGTCTCCTTGACGGTGAGCGACGGGTAGTGCTTGTCTCGCTGGTTGACATACGAAACAAACTGAGGAAGCTTTTTGGACAGCTTGTTGGAAGCGATCCCGTTGTACGTCACCTCGCCTTCAAGTGTGACGTTCTTGTCGTTGGGGAAGCGGCCGCTGAGCAGCTTCATGAGCGAGGACTTGCCCGATCCCGGCTGGCCCAGCACGAGCGTGATGGTGCCGGGCTTGAAGACGCCGCTGACGTTCTTGAGCACCTGCTTCTTGACGACGTGTTTGCTGGAGCGCATCTCCTGCATGCTCGCCTTGAGGACGTTGACCAACGTGGGGAGCTCGGTCTTGACGTCGGTCTCGTCCTTGACAATGATGTCGGCGGAGATGGAGACGTCCTTGAAGCGCACCTCCATCTGCGGGAGGTTCTTGCCGAGCGCCTTCTCCATGCGAGACGCGACGTGGTCGTGAAGTGCCTGGGGTCCGCGCGCCATGAGCGTCTTGCCGTTGTCGTACTCGATGGCGGCTCTCATGGGCGCGTCCGACGTGTCATCGTGCGCGTCGCCCATGGTTTTATCGCGCCTTAACCTGTGGTCCGAGAAGTTTGACTCTGCACAAGCTGAAGGCTGCTGGAGTTGTCGCTCGGAAGCGGCAATTTGAAAAGTGAGCTGTCAAACAAGTGGAGACGGAAGGAAAGGGATCATGGCCTTGATGCGGCTCGATGGTGGTGGCAAACACACTGCCGTTTGCGGGACTTTGGCAATAACGTGTCGGTCATTAAGACTGGGATTACGAGGGTTGTGTGAGTCGCTAATGGCGCCTCACAGCTGATGATGGAGCTCCGTTTAAGTACGATTCATGACGGTTGGAGATTTCGGACTGTGGATTTGTATTATGGAGCTGGGACTTGAGTCGAAGGAGGAGTCGTCTACATGTACATGTGTTTAGAGTCGTGACAAAGAGTCGTTCATCTTGGTGTGTACAGTATGTACATGTACTGTACAACTGTGAACGTTGACGGTTCCCTCGCAATTATGATTCACATGCATTTTGCCTGTGATTGCTTGTCCGTCGTTGTCAACTTGTTCTTACAAGGGCAATATTTTCGCGTGGAAAGGAAATTATGGCCGTAACACCAAGAGCTGATGACGACCAACACACGAGGACCAACCTCTTCTGCGGCGTGGCGACTCGACTGGAAGTTGTACATGTATTGTGGCAATTTCGATAAGTACATGGGCTCCAACATCCGTTTCCGAGGCAGGACATGCTTGTTAAAAAGAAAAGAGAACTCTTCCCTGGGCACACGCTAGCGTCTCCTGGGTCGGTTGTGTTGCCACACATTATCCACGTCTCGGCTTACATGTACCCTTGCCATGGTGTACAATTGGCAGCATAAAAACACTTGAACTTCGCTAGTATACCCATGATATGAAGCTGCCACCGTCACACAGAAGGCCAGCGCGGTGAACTATTTTTTTTTGCACATCATATGAAGAATCACGCTGCGCAGTGGCTGAAGTGCAAGGAGATATATTGATCTTATTGTGACTACTGAACGGGTTACTTCTTCTGGTGGTTGACGAACCGCAGAGCAAGAAGACCCAAGAGTCGGAAGAGCACGATGAAGCCCAAGACGAAGCCAAAGTTCTTGTAGATCTCACTGTGCTTCATCAGGAAGACGTCCTCCATGTACTCCTTCACCGTCATATTCTCAGGAAGAGAGGGCGGTACGCCCGTCATGACTTGGCATCCAATCTCCGATCCATCGCCATCACTGGGGCAGTCTCCGAATACGAGCGACGCAACCAAAGCGAGCGAGTACTTGTGCGGAGTAATGTGGTACAGCCACTCGTAGCCCGTCGGGATGGCGCTTCCAGGCGGGTTGAAGCCGTTGAACAGGAAGAAGATCATTTGCAAGAGCACACCGAAGATCGAAGCCACCTCCACCGTTGGCATCAAGTACGACATGAGCTGGCCAAAGTACGCCTGCCACAGCACGTGCATCGAGAGGTGCAGCCAGTAGGCGAAGAAGGTCTTGACGCCCGTGAAGCCGACCAGCGGATAGTACGGAGCCATGAGCAGCAGCGTGCTGAAGAAGACGTACGGGATCTCGACGACGGTGGAGCCCACGAAGTACCAGAGCGCATTGTAAGTTTGACTAGCGCGCTCCTGTAGAAGGCCAGGCGGTCCTCCGTTGCGATTGGAATGACGCTCGTGAACGCGATGAAGCCGATGAATCCCGTCGCGCAGAACAGCATGCCCATGCCCGAGTTGATGCCGGCGTACGAGCTGTACTCCGCGCTCGCATAAGTGATGCCAAACACAACGCCGAGGATCAACGCGAGGCTGAAGCGCGTCAAGTTGTACGACGCCGTACGCCAGTACATATTGAAGAAGCGCAGCATCAAGAACTTGGCCTGCGTCAGCTCCGTCGCGGCGCGCTTATCGCTGTACTCCAGTGCCGGAAGCGACGGCGACGGCCGAGACACACCCTCGCGGTCCAAGTTCGACTGCAGGAACTGGAAGTGCTTACTCTGCTGGAAGACCTTGACGAAGTCCGTCTTGTCGCCGTTGCTGTTGCCCACGCCTGCGCCGATCACCTCCAGCATCCACGTCGCCGGGTTGTAGTTGTCTTCGAGCTTGGCCACGCCGTCGATGGACTCGAAGTACGCGATCATCTCGCTCGCGTTCTTGCCCAGCTCGCCGGCGAACACCGTCTCGCCGCCGCGCTTGAGCAGCAGCAGGCTGTCGAACACGCTGAACACCTCCGAGGACGGCTGGTGGATCGTGCACACGACGGTGCGGCCCGTGTTGGCCACCTTGCGCACGCCGTCCATGATGAGCTTGGCACTGCGCGCGTCCAGGCCGCTCGTGGGCTCGTCCAGGAACAGCACGCTGGGCTGCGCCGCCAGCTCCACGCCGATGGTCAGGCGCTTCATCTGCTCCACGGAGCTGCCGCGGATGATCTGGTCGGCGATCGGGTGCAGGTCCAGCAGGTCCAGGCACTCGTTCACCGAGTCGTACTTGTAGCTGTCGGGCACGTCGGCGCCCTGGCGCAGGAACGCGCTGAACGTGAGCGCCTCGCGGATCGTCGACGCCTCCGAGTGGATGTCCATCTGCTCGCAGTAGCCCGTGGACCGGCGGATGGCCAGGTCGGTGGCCGGGTGGCCGTTGAGCAGGATCTGGCCGCGGATCTTGCCTCCCGTCTTGCGGCCGGCGATGACGTCCATGAGCGTGGTCTTGCCTGCTCCCGAGGACCCCATGAGCGCCGTGATGGTGCCGGGCAGCGCGTATCCGCTGATGCCCTTGAGCAGGTCGATGGTGTCCTTGGGGTTGACTGGGTCTGGCACGGAGTACCACAGGTCCTTGAAGGCGACGGTAACCGGGATGAAGTGCTTCTCGCTGTCCGGGGTGACAGAAAGCACTGTCTCGCCAGGGTTAGCAGTGCTTCGGGGCGTCTGAACGAGGCCATAGTCGCTTGTGACTTCGTCCTTTTTGGCGTTGTCAAGCGTCACATTCTCGGGACTTTCGTGGCGATGATACTCCAGCGCGATGTACGACAAGAACATGAAGAAGACGTACGCGGCAGCCATGAACGCCATGCCGTACCACAGCCAGAACTTCTCGGCCGGCACTTCAAACGTGCTGAGGGAATATTCACCCATGGTCATGTTGTAGGAGGCGCAGTAGTCGACGTCGTTGTACACGCACGTGTCGAAGCTCGAGTCGGTGTACTGGTTCACGGCAAGCGCGCGCACACCCCACGCCATCGGGTTGATCCAGTAGATGAAAACGAGGTAGTCGGGGATCTGGTCCTTGGTGATCGTGAAGCCAGCGAACAGAACGAAGAAGAGGATGGAGACCATGGAGATCGGGTTGGCCACGTTCAGGTCGGGCGACGCACACGAGAGGAAGAAGAACCACGCCGACATGGCCAAATTCGTCATGAAGAGCATGAGCTCGAACAGCAGGAAGGCCTCCACTGTCGCCAAGTAGCCGCACATCCAGTACACGATCGAGCCGAACACCAAACTCTCAGCCAGTCCCAACGGTAGCAGACTGATCGAATTGGACAGCACGAATGAAGTCGTACGGAAGAAGTTGGCGCGGCGCTGCTTGTAGAACACGTCTCGAGCGGCAATGAAGGTCGGGATCTGTGCTTGTTGGCCCAACGACACGAACATGACGGCGTTGAAGATGATGCCCATGACGAGCTGGGCGTTGGTCTCGTCGAACTGGTAAAAAGTGCTGGAGTAAAGCAGGCCCATCAAGATCACCATAACGGAGCGACCGACGAGGAACGCTGTGTCACGCATTGTGAGCGTGATCTGGCGCTCAACGACAGCTCTGGTACTGTCCCAGAAGTTTTGGTGAAATTCCGGGACGGCCATCATGTGCTTCTCGTTGTCCTCAAGCAGGCCCGCAGAGATCGGGCCATGGAGTTCGTCCATCATTCGCGAGTAGATGCGCGAGCGCGTGAACAAATCAGCATACTGGCTGGCCGAGCGCGGGATACTGCCCGAAGAGATCGAGTTCACCTCGTACTGCGCCTGCTTGTCCGTGCCGAGATCCAGCAGGAAGTCGGCCACATCGCGACGCGGAGGACACTTAAAGCCGAGGCTCTCGAAGTAGCCCAGCGCCTCGGCGCGAGGACCGTGGTACATGACGTGACCCTCATTCAGGATGACGACGTCGTCGAAGAGCTCAAACACCTCGGGCGACGGCTGCAGCAGCGAGATGACCACCGTCTTGCGGAACTTCTTGGCGATGCTGCGCTGCGTGGTGATGATGTCGAAGGTGGCGGCGCTGTCGAGGCCCGTGCTGATCTCGTCCATCATCATGACGAACTTGTTGCCGAACTCCATCTCGCCCGTGGTCACGCGCTTGCGCTCTCCGCCGGACACGCCGCGCGTCATGGCGTCGCCCACGATGGTGTTCTGGCAGTTGTCGAGTCCGAGCTGCTGGATGACGATGTCCGGGTAGTGCTTGAACATGGCCCTGGCGGCGTCGAGCGCGGCCTTGTTCTCCTCGGGCGTGCCGCCGGCCAAGTGCTGGGCCTCGCGCTCCGAGAAGCCCCGCCGCAGCAGGCGTGCGCGAACTCGAGCGTTTCCTTGACGGTGAGCGACGGGTAGTGCTTGTCGCGCTGCGTCACGTACGACACGCACTGCGGCAGGCGTCGGAGGAGCTCGTTAGCTGGCGTGCCGTTGTAGGTCACCTCGCCTTCAAGTGAAACGTTCTTGTCGGTGGGGAAGCGGCCGCTGAGCAGCTTCATGAGTGAGGACTTGCCCGATCCCGGCTGGCCCAGCACGAGCGTGATGGTGCCGGGCTTGAAGACGCCGCTGACGTTCTTGAGGATCTGCTTCCGGACCGTGTGCTTCTTGGCGCCGAGGCCGCGGACGCCCTTCATGAGCTCGTTGGCGAGCGTGGGGAGCTCGGTCTTGACGTCGGTCTCGTCCTTGACGACGATGTCGGCGGCAATGGAGACGTCCTTGAAGCGCACCTCCATCTGCGGGAGGGCTCGGCCGAGCGCCTTCTCCATGCGGGAGGCGACGTGGTCGTGCAGCGCCTGAGGGCCCTGAGCCATGAGCGTCTTGCCGTTGTCATATTCGATGGTGGCGCGCATGGGCTGGTCGGAGGCATCCGGCGGTGACGTCGCCATGGTAATAGACCGGTTGGACTCCTGGATGGACGTTCGCTTTATGAGGTGTGGTGTCCAGGGAGCAAATTGGAAAGTGAGTGTGGAGTCTGGTGGCGTCGGTCTCAATTGCGTCAAAGTGACCTAAGGCGCCCTTACCTAATCATTGGCAACCGACTGAAGTGATTGGCGGTAGACATGTCCAAGCTCTGCAGCCGCTGAAGATCGCTATGATTATGAAGTCGCGGCGGAATAATCGGGTACAGCGATGATGCAACAGAAAGACCCACACTCTCGAGCGGAATCGACTTGTAGTGTTATTATTTGTTGCTTGACCACGCTGCACATGTACTGCCGTGAAAGGCGCAGTTGGTACTCTCTTTTTTTCGCGAGCGCCCATCTTTGAGCTGATACTCATTGCACGACCCAGTTCCTTTGGGTTCATCGCAGGAGGTTCTTCGCAAACGAAGGAATGAAGGTCGTAGTTGCCGTTTACGGCAACTTTTTGGTGGCACTATCAATCGATTAAAGCAAACCAGCTGGTTCATCACTGAGCGAATCTCAAACGGTTCTGGGCTATCCAGTCCACACTACTGTAACGAAACCAAGTGATTCACAAGGGGGGTCAGGTCACCATTGCAAGCAGCGTCATGGCATTCCAACAAGCTGGACTTCGGCATCTCCGAGCGCTAGGACAACGTGAACGCAGAAACCCACGAACTATAGTCCAAGGCACCAGAGTACTCATCTGTTTGGATCTCTTCCAGCGGACACCAAGAGAGGCACCTCGACCAGAGGCGAGCCACGTACAGCCACCGGGGTCACAACAGACTCCGACGCTGATCACCTGGCTTAGGACATTCCAGACACTCTCATAACATAAGTTAAATAGACTAGTCTGAACCTCCTCCTCAGTCCACACTACTGTTACAGGTATCCTCCACGGCCCTCAATTTGTATCTCGTACTTAATCGAGATCCCATCAACATGCCGACTGTATTACTCCAGCGTTCTCATCTCCCGATTGGCTGATATCCGATACCCACCTACCCCTCGTTTGACGACGCTCGTAATACACTTCAGTTTCCGATTTTCCGATCCGACAGTCAGTACAGACAATCCCCTCGCTAGTCATGGCGTCGGGAACCCACTTTTTATTCCTATATGAGGGTATTCCTGTCGTAGGGTGTACCATGGGGTGGTACACTGGACTGTACCACATATATGGTACGTATTGGTGCAGTCTTTTGGTTACAGACCTAAAAAGGCTGGTCAAATCGATGTGCGGACATGAATGGAATTCGTGCAGATAACGATATATACCTCGGTAACACCGAAAAGGATAAAAGTATATTTAATATAATACCGTAAGACATGTGGGGCATGATGGTAATGATACTGATGTGCAAAATAAGTTGCCACGATAGTAGTGAGCCCCATTTCACTAATACCCAAGCTCCATTCCATTCAAAGGAACGATACTAGCAGGTCTGAAAGCCAGCTCCGAATGCTAATGCAAGCGTTAAATATGAAATGCGGCACGAAAAAACGGACAATAGGAGCTGGCATTCTGGTTAGACTACTGCAGACGTCCTGTACAGAATGGGCTTTTCACATAGTTAAGCACCCCAACACATTCATAATCCGTGATTTTTTATTCCTTATGACGATTGAGGGGTGAGGGGGAATATTTACTTGGCTTTGTATAGCACGGTCATTCAGAAATCGTTGGGACCCACCTTTATATTCTTGATGAGCGGGTATTCCTATCCTAGGGATTACTACCGAGGGGATCGTCTGTACCAGTGTATGTGCATGTAGTATCGGCGTGCAACATGCGGAAGATGCCAAGGCAGCGCCGCAGCGGGTACTGTTTTCCCAGGCACTCGTGGACGCCCTGCGCACGGCCACGGAGTCACTGACACAGCCCTAGACTCATCCTGGAAGTGCCACTCGAGGGAAACAAGCAACCATCCCTTGTTGCGCGCACACCACCCGTTTAACATTTCCACATACGCTCTCTCCTTTCAAGGAACAGTAAATACTTATACATGCGGTAGGGCCGATAGCGCTGATGCTAGGCAGCGGTCGTTTAACATCAGGCTCGAGCGGTGGTGGCCATGTGTTGCGCCATATAAGCTTCTCCGTTGTATACCATAGTGAAGATAAGTTAAAGCCAAAGGATCTGTTTTCTAGATGCTGATTGGATACTTCTCCGGTCCGGAAAAGAATTAACAGTTAGGTTTTTCATGAAAAACCTCGACGTTTGATTGGTCGAAGTACCCTGCTATGCCACATTTCATTGGACAAAACTCCAACATCAGTGATTTGTATGAAACACGATTGGCTATTTTTCTGGCGTTGGAATACTCGTTGGTTCACAGCATTATATCACAGAGATAAGCTCTCTTTCCGCTTTCTGGAGTGTATCTCCAAATTTTTATCTGATCAATTTTGATGGTGCAGCGAATTTAAACCGCACACCTGTAAAAACCGATTGTTTAAACCGATTGATATCAACGTTAAATGGCGGGAAAATGCATTCATGAGAGATACTGCGTGATACCGCGGATCTAGCGCTTTAATTTAAGGGCATCCACAGCTCTGTTGGAGCAGTAGAACGCAAGCTACAGTCTGATTAGAGAACTGTTAATTCTTTACCGGACCGGAGAAGTAATACAAAGGGCGACTTAGGGCCATTCATAGGAAAGAAGCCAGCGCTTGCTGGCAGCAATATGATAAGCCGAAGGATGTGAAGGAAGAAGGCTTTCATTGCCATCACTTCCGAAACTGACGGCAACTACACAACTACCTACAACTGCTTGTACGCAACACCATGCAGTCCGTGATGCGAGCGCGAGGCCGCGCTCCGGCCGCGCATCGATCGTGGTGTGAAGATATAGATAAGCTGGACGCTCTCATTGTATCGAAATGTTAGACCCCATCTCGGTTTTCCGATATAAAGTTATGGGCAGCTTTTTCGCGGACGTGTACATGTATAAAATGTTGGCTCTCAGATACATTTTTCCACTGTAATACTACTGCAGTACTGTACTATTTAGGGTATCAAGCATACCGCCATTACTTGGTTCGACGAATGCTCATTGCAGTGTAGCAAGAACGATACAAACAGGATGAGAACGGAGATATTGAACGTATTCATAGGAATCTGTATTGCAGCAATAACTACGAAGGTATGCATATTGTCATACAGAGTCTCCAACACCGACTCAATACACTACAACACGATGTGACGTTGTTGTTGTTGATGGTGATCACAACGGGCCTATTAGACCAGCGACTGCTGCGGTGACTTGATCTCCACGAATGCAGGCGACTTGGGCTTGCCGCCGCTGTGGAACAGCGCCTCGATGTCCTCGAGCATGATGCCCTTGGTCTCCGGGCAGAAGAAGTAGACGAACACGCCGCAGAGGCAGCACAGACCCGCGAACAGGAAGAACACGCCGTTGATGTTGAGGTGCGGGAAGAGCTTGACCACCTCCGTCATGACGGCGCCCATGGCCCAGTTGGCCGCCGTCGACAGCGCCACGGCCGGCGCGCGCACGCCCAGCGGGAAGATCTCGGCCGGGTAGATCCAGCACACAGGGCCCCACGAGATGGCGAAGTTGAACACGAAGAAGGCCGAGCCCACGCAGATGAACCAGCCGCCCACCTTGGGGCAACCGGCGTCGTCCACGTTTCCATCGCAGATCGCCGTGAACAGAATCGCAGCGAACAGGTGACCGACGACCATGCCGACGGCGCCAATGAGCAGAAGCTGGCGGCGGCCGAACGTGTCCACCCAGCGCATGGCCGGGATGGTACTGAGGAAGTTGACGCCCGAGAGGAAGAAGGCCGAGTAAATACCGGCATTGGTGATGTCCTTGAAGATCAGAGCGCCGTAACTCATGATGGGGTTGATGCCCGTGGCCTGCTGCAGCACCTGCAGCAGCATGGCGATGGCCACGCGCTTGAAGATGGACGGCTCGAGCAGCTCCATGAGTCCCTTGTTGGCGGCCAGCTCCTCCGCGACTTGGTCGCCGATCAGCTCTAGCTCGTGGCCCACGTTGTCGGTCTGGCGGAGACGCTTGAGCACGCGCTCGGCCTCCTCCTTGCCCTTGTGCAGGTACGTCCAGCGAGGGCTCTCGGGCACGAAGAAAATGCCGAGCATGACCACGAGCGGGCCGCCATGGCCACGCCGTTGGTCGTACGCCAACCGCGGTCGCGGTTCTCCACGATGATGTTGACGACGTTGGCCAGGAAGAGGCCCGTCACGACCGTCATCTGCATGAAGCCTGAGAGCAGGCCGCGCAGCTCCTGGGGGCCATCTCGGCGCCGAACAGCGGCAGCGAGAACGACGAGTTGCCCACGCCGAAGCCCTGGATCACACGAGCGATGTACATGAGGCCGTGCTCCTGCGCCTTGTTGAAGCAGACCCACGACGTGCCGATGCAGAACAGCAGGCCGGCCGTGAAGATGGTCCAGCGGCGGCCCAGCTTGTCGGCCACGATGCCGCCGACGAACGCGCCGCCGAGGCAGCCCAGGTTGTAGGCCATGTTGTACCAGACCGTGAAGTCCGTCCACTCGGACGGCAGGTCCGACGAAGACGACGTGCACTGCTCGTACGTGAAGTTGTGCCAGCCGACGCAGTAGTCGTTGATGAACGAGTCCATGATGAGCACGCCCGAGGTCACGCCCTGGTCGTAGCCGAAGAAGAGGCCGCCCAGAGCGGCGAACACGCACACGATGATGGCGTAGGTGCGCGAGCCCTCGGTCGGGACGTCATCGTCGTTGTTGTGGACGTTCACCACGACGCCGGCAGCCATTGCGAAGCGAGGAGGAGGCCGGAGTGAAGAAGACGCTGCAGTTGAGTTGAGGCGAACAGGGTTGTGCGCCAGGCAGACAATTGCAGAATGACATGGGAGCCCGGCCGCGACTTGGCCGGGGTGGCAGACAGTCTGGCAGGCAGGGAGCGGACGGCTGGCTCAGACGAGCTTGCCCCCGCTTGGCGAGTTGCCAATGGCGACCAAGCGATCGAGCTCCGCGCCAAGCTCTGGATTACATATCGATGGTGACTGAGGTGGGCGGCGACGACTACAAATCCGCGGTCACTTGAAGCTGCCGCGTAGCATCTTGAAGTTGGCAGCAACTTGGGATCGCCGGCACGGCGAGCTGTCCTGCGTTTGCGCGCGGCGAGCGTCTCTGTCCGAAACTAGTCACTCGGCGCGCCCTACCACTTGATTTATCGTGCATGGCCCTTGGAGGTGTGACGCCTGAGCGTGTCATGCTGTACGATAGCCGTGTATGGCCCGCGTTGCGCGTTAATAAAGCTCTTGGTTAACAACATGCCCCCATGACAGTCCTGGTACGTCGTGCACAAGACCCGCAGCACCTAGGCGCCGATTTCTGAAGTTTTTTTGGGTTTGTGCAGCTTCAGCGCAGCATGGCGATCAGCGACCGTCATTTGTGATGGGCTATCGAAGTGAATACATGTGCACTTCACCGGTACGTACCTGTAGTACAGGTCAGGTCCTGTACCGTGCGGGGAAAAGTGCTCGTGGTCCGCTCACGTGAGAACCTACCGAGCACTGCTCGCGGAGCAGTAGAGTACATGTACTGTAGAGTAGGGTACATGTTGAGACCGAAACGTCGTACATCGTGACTGGAACTTCAACTATTAATACTACGAGTCACGGATAGGCATGCACCGACTAAAAAGCAGCGATCGGCAATCTGTCCAAGAGCCCAGCAGCTCAGCTGTGGAATCGTTCCACAGTAGGCTACTTGATTTATTGGCCATCTCGCGGCAATATTCTTGCCAACCGATACGCTACATGTAGCCTGCTGCATTTGTGATCTAGGCTTGCAACTCTGGTAGCATCGGAGCTCTGTCCCAAAGCAATGGAAGTGTTCCATGCTAGCAATGGTCCTACATGTACATGTACAATGTCGATAAGTAAGATTAAACGGCCATACTGTAGGTGTTAAACATGCAAACAGATCGCCGCAATTTTAATTTGCGTGGTACATGTACACTGTACTGTACCCCTGCTTCGTCTCTGCGCGGGTGTACACACACACACTTTTGATGTTTGAGTCGGGATGCCACCCATCCTTCAGTCAAGCCAACTTCAGAACAGCCAGATCCGTGTCCATTCACCACTTACATGTATACATGCAATGCCAAACGCTACCAAGGCAAGCTCGCAAGAGCAAAGCTCAAGCACCTCGGCGAGATGGCAAACACCGCGACTGCATGTGTATGTAGCAGTGTTGGACTTTTTTATTCCCTTTCGACTAGCGACTTTCACGTGCCAAAGTGAGCACGTCACCGACATTCTGACGTACTCACCGACATGAAACATCAGCTATGCTGACACCCCCAATAAATCAAGTGGTAGGGCGCGCCGAGTGACTAGTTTCGGACAGAGACGCTCGCCGCGCGCAAACGCAGGACAGCTCGCCGTGCCGGCGATCCCAAGTTGCTGCCAACTTCAAGCAGCTACGCGGCAGCTTCACGTGACCGCGGATTTGTAGTCGTCGCCGCCCCCCCCAGGCACCATCGATATGTAATCCAGAGCTTGGCGCGGAGCTCGATCGCTTGGTCGCCATTGGCAACTCGCCAAGCGGGGGCAAGCTCGTCTGAGCCAGCCGTCCGCTCCCTGCCTGCCAGACTGTCTGCCACCCCGGCCAAGTCGCGGCCGGGCTCCCATGTCATTCTGCAATTGTCTGCCTGGCGCACAACCCTGTTCGCCTCAACTCAACTGCAGCGTCTTCTTCACTCCGGCCTCCTCCTCGCTTCGCAATGGCTGCCGGCGTCGTGGTGAACGTCCACAACAACGACGATGACGTCCCGACCGAGGGCTCGCGCACCTACGCCATCATCGTGTGCGTGTTCGCCGCTCTGGGCGGCCTCTTCTTCGGCTACGACCAGGGCGTGACCTCGGGCGTGCTCATCATGGACTCGTTCATCAACGACTACTGCGTCGGCTGGCACAACTTCACGTACGAGCAGTGCACGTCGTCTTCGTCGGACCTGCCGTCCGAGTGGACGGACTTCACGGTCTGGTACAACATGGCCTACAACCTGGGCTGCCTCGGCGGCGCGTTCGTCGGCGGCATCGTGGCCGACAAGCTGGGCCGCCGCTGGACCATCTTCACGGCCGGCCTGCTGTTCTGCATCGGCACGTCGTGGGTCTGCTTCAACAAGGCGCAGGAGCACGGCCTCATGTACATCGCTCGTGTGATCCAGGGCTTCGGCGTGGGCAACTCGTCGTTCTCGCTGCCGCTGTTCGGCGCCGAGATGGCACTCCGCGAGCTGCGCGGCCTGCTCTCGGGCTTCATGCAGATGACGGTCGTGACGGGCCTCTTCCTGGCCAACGTCGTCAACATCATCGTGGAGAACCGCGACCGCGGTTGGCGTACGACCAACGGCGTGGCCATGGCGGCCCCGCTCGTGGTCATGCTCGGCATTTTCTTCGTGCCCGAGAGCCCTCGCTGGACGTACCTGCACAAGGGCAAGGAGGAGGCCGAGCGCGTGCTCAAGCGTCTCCGCCAGACCGACAACGTGGGCCACGAGCTAGAGCTGATCGGCGACCAAGTCGCGGAGGAGCTGGCCGCCAACAAGGGACTCATGGAGCTGCTCGAGCCGTCCATCTTCAAGCGCGTGGCCATCGCCATGCTGCTGCAGGTGCTGCAGCAGGCCACGGGCATCAACCCCATCATGAGTTACGGCGCTCTGATCTTCAAGGACATCACCAATGCCGGTATTTACTCGGCCTTCTTCCTCTCGGGCGTCAACTTCCTCAGTACCATCCCGGCCATGCGCTGGGTGGACACGTTCGGCCGCCGCCAGCTTCTGCTCATTGGCGCCGTCGGCATGGTCGTCGGTCACCTGTTCGCTGCGATTCTGTTCACGGCTATCTGCGACGGCAACGTGGACAACGCCGGTTGCCCCAAGGTGGGCGGCTGGTTCATCGCCGTGGGCACGGCCTTCTTCGTGTTCAACTTCGCCATCTCGTGGGGGCCCGTGTGCTGGATCTACCCGGCCGAGATCTTCCCGTTGGGCGTGCGCGCGCCGGCCGTGGCGCTGTCGACGGCGGCCAACTGGGCCATGGGCGCCGTCATGACGGAGGTGGTCAAGCTCTTCCCGCACCTCAACATCAACGGCGTGTTCTTCCTGTTCGCGGGTCTGTGCTGCCTCTGCGGCGTGTTCGTCTACTTCTTCTGCCCGGAGACCAAGGGCATCATGCTCGAGGACATCGAGGCGCTGTTCCACAGCGGCGGCAAGCCCAAGTCGCCTGCATTCGTGGAGATCAAGTCACCGCAGCAGTCGCTGGTCTAATAGGCCCGTTGTGATCGCCATCAACAACGACGTCACATCGTGTTGTAATGTATTGAGTCGGTGTTGGAGACTCTGTATGACAATATGCATACCTTCGTAGTTATTGCTGCGATACAGATTCCTTGAATACACGAGGACTTTGAGCAACCGAGCCTACTCGCTGGCTAAGATGCAGCGGTTCGAAGAAGCCATCGCCGATTACACGCAGGTGCTGGCACTCGATCCGCAAACCCCTACTCACGCCACAACCGCTCCATCTTGACAGCCATAGACGAGCGAGACCTGAAATCTCATCCTGTTTGCATCGTTCTTGCTGCACTGCCCGCAACATCTCATCACAATTAGAGAAATATTACGGTGGGAAACCTTGAGTACTGGGCCAACTTCAACATGCTTCACCAATCAGCGTCCAGTACGCATTGAAGACCATTATTAGCCCTAGCTAGCAGAATTGGCCTAGAAACAATGTAAAACAAGAGCCCACGTCGAAATTTGGGACTCATGGACCGTATGTTCTACGTTAAAATGACCGCTGCACTGGTTTAGAGAAACTACTTCTTTACGCACATTGACTTTCATCCATTTCATTAGTCTGACCGTCAGACAGTGTTAAAGCTCTTTTCACTCGTCGGAAACGCAAAGGTTTTCTTCTTCACACCAGCCATGATCTTTTTAAACTAAGCAGCGCCAGAATACTCTTACTACGCCGCGCGTACATGGGTTGTGGAGTCGGTAACGGGTTCTACTTAATTGTGAGTACACTTCACTGACTTCTGAGTAATTTCACATAATGTGACTTAAGAAAGATGCTACGTCCGGCAACGACAACTTGGACAAGACCGGAGGAAGATACAATGTGAATGCATCTGGGGAAGTAGCGCATCGATCTACTCATGCGGACGTGAGTAAGCTAATAGAGAATTAAAGTGATCTAGCAGAAAACAGAACAAAACTTGTTTTAAAGGGTTTGTGACGCGTTATTCGCGTTTGTGAATGACATCCCAACAAGCAACGTCATTACTGTAGAGTTTACTCAATAGTTTCAAGTTGATGCAGCGCAAATAAAATTTACGTACTCGCCGCGTACGTAAATTCCATACTTTAGAGTACGAGTAGTACCGGGAAGTCCGCGAAACAGGGCACACGAAAAAATAATTTCATACAAATACATTCGAAATTTATTATAATTGAATGATTAATTTCTTGAAAGTGCTGAATTTTTGTTAGAATTCTTATCAGTTCCTGGCAACTTAAGTCTACGAAATGTTGGCTTAGCTAGCCTTCCGAGTCTTCTAGCCCACCGAAGGCATAAGAACGAAAGTCTAACAGGGTTTGCAGTTGGAGTTATTACCCATTTACTTAGCCCAGAAGCGTTTGCTTACTGCATAAAAAATATTCTGGACTCACAAAAGATTTAATTATCCTGGGAGGACAGCTACAAGAGCTGTATGGACAGCCTCACAGACATTAATTCGTCCAAAAAAAGTTGCTCGTAACACAGAAAACATTCCGACGACATCTGCGTTGTGACATACCATCCATACGTAAATGAGAACGGAGGCTCTAAGAAAAAGCTACATATCTTTTGCTTGCTGTCGTTTGCTACAAATATGCTACACAAGCTGATGCGACTAGAAAAAATAGTTTCCTTACGAATATCTAACGTGTTGTAAACTGCAGACGACACCGTTCTGTCGATGCTTATTTTGGCAAAACATTGCAGTAAAGCCGTTAGCATCGCTCACGTAGCCCCCAACACCAATCCATCCACACAAAAAACATTTAAAAAAATGGGCTGGGTAAAGTGTTTTGTTTTATAACTCGAATAATCGCTATTTAAGGTAAAATGCCAATCGTGGCACGGTTTCGATGCACCCCAGAAATCAGTCGAAAACGCACAGTAAGCTGCATAAGATATCACCAGGCTTCTTACTACAGCAAAGTACAATATTAAAGCTTTATGATGAATATTTTTGTTGCTCATTATCATTACTGACAACGAAGTTATGCCGTACTCAACTCAAGCATCTATTTGTTACTAATTTTGACCGGACCAATTGGTGGCACGATTTAGACTACTTAGTCGTAGGCGCCTGCTAGCATCCGCTCTTTTGTAACAAGCCGCCCAGCAACGTCCACAGTCGAGCGCTTCCTCTTCTTCCCTGTAACAGGTACGGGTGGAAGCAAAAGAAGCTCATTGCGGACTTCATCGAGGACAGCTTCTCGGTGCTTCAACCAGTCCGCGGTGCCAATCTCGCCCTTGACCCCACCGCCCTTGTACAGTTCCAAGCGTGCCTTGAGTTGCACCATAGACAACGGCCATATGCCGCACTCTCTGAAGCCATTAACGGCGTTTGTAGGCTGGTCAATGAGGGCACGTCGGTGCGCTGTGCACGCCATCCCAATCGCTGTCGTCTTCCTGATCACTGGATCGCTGATGGCGAACAGCCGTTCTAGCATTAGGTCATGGACACAGTCCTTGAATGGCGTGAACAACGCGACGTCCAGGGGCTGGAAGAGGTGCGTCGCATTTGCCGGCAATGCAACTAGCATGATGCCGTACTCGACACAGATTTCAGCCGACTCTGCGTCACAATACCCCGTTAAAACCGATATGAATAGAAACAGTTCCGCTGGCATTAGGGGCTTGGCGGAAGAGGGTGCGCAGCGGCACAGGCGAGGTCCTCGCCACGGCAGCCTTCTTCTCCCCGGCGGCGACACGTGCCAGCGCACGATCCACGTCCTCTTGGTTGTAGCTCCCCTTCTCCTCCTCCATCTTGGCGCTCGTGCAATGTGTGGCTTGTGGGTGCTGAATCCAAATGTCCTCTATGTTTTAATTATACCTCTGGAAAATTATTACAGCCACTAAAAGCGTGCCATCAACTGATCCGAAAAGAGATTACCCAATAAGAAGCGAGATTAACGAAATAGGGATATATCATTGGTAAAAATTCCAAGTCGTGCCACGAATTGGCACCGTGCCAGGTTTGGCATTTTACCTTATGTAAAATCTTACTCTAGGTGCCGGCGATTTTTAAGTTACTCGCATCACCACCGGGGTTTACTTGAGATTATGCCGCAACCGTCCAGCAGATAGCGAGCCACCGCCACGTACTCGCCCGCAGAGCTCGGAATCAGTAAATAAAATAAAAAAAGTTGGCCAGTAAAATAACTGAAATAATTTATTGTGGTCGACCCCAATAATCAGTATTTCTCAGATTCTAGAACGTTTATGCAGATAAGGGCTTCTAGAAGCTCCGGGCGGCATTCGAGCAATACGATTCGCTCTCTTCTCTCTACCATTTTGAAATCTACCATATCAATGACGCGGAAGCAGCTCACCAGAAGCTTCTGCTTGAAGGTGCCAAACGGCCGCCACAAGTGCTGACTGTGCTTGAAGACGCGCAAGCTGTCATCCTCTGGTGCGACACCAACACGACCCACCACCTCCGATATGACCACAACACTACCTCCAAAGCTCAAAGCCGATCTGCTGGCAAGCCACAGAAGACAACCTTCTGCCATCTGCAGCTATTGTAGGTCTGATGGACGTTTGCGAACGACTCGCACGCCCAGGACGTTTACTGGTATCTGGAACGGCGGCTTGGGCTGCTCGTCCAGGTATTCTTGCCGCCGACGGATGCTGTACGTGGCGATGAAGGCTTTGACGACACGGACACCAATCTCGAGGACGGCCATGGCGAATGTCCCCGCCGCAGCCATGCCCGTGTTCTTTATGCCCAGCAGAACGATCCGCGCTTGAGTATCGACCAGCACTGTGGGCAGATGCTGCGGATTCGCTTCTTCATTACCACGTGCTTGGCGCCTTCCTGCAAAGGGAGCTACTAACAAGAGATTGCGTGCAGTGGTCGTATAACGAGTGAATGTAGCCGATTAGTGGTTTACTTGACGATCAATAGTTTATTGCCCAATAATTGACGCGAGTTGACCCCCTCAATAAAATAAAATAATTATTTTTCCGAGCTCTGCTCGCCCGTCTCCGAGTCTCTGCCCAGGAAGTGGATGGTGGTCGGCTTGTCGTCGTTGGGGTCGGAATCCTTGCTCGTCTATGAAGACGCGGCGACGCAGCGCCAGCGTCTGCTGCATCTCGTCGGGGGTCGTCACGGGGGCCACGATCACCGGCATCACTTGCAGCGGATGAAGGAGTAAATTGGGATAGCCAAACATCGAGTCCCGTAGGAATCACGGTTTTTAAACGTGAATTTCATTTGGCTGAACCTCGTGTGGCCGAATTGCAAAGGGGATTTCCATACTTACCATATTTGTTCGACCCAATATCTTCAAGTGATTAATGAGGATTGGTGGAACAGCTACTAAAACAGTAAGGAATGAGTACAATAACTCAATATATCCCACGCAATATCTGTCCTCCCAGGCTCAAGCAACGCCCCTTGTTAATCTCTGCTCGAAAGAGGAAAGTATTAATCCAAGTGTACTCAAAAAGTAAGGATGACTCCTCAAGATATTCGGTGACCGTCCCTTTTGGATGGTGTATGTCATGCCAAAATGTGCTGTAGGGTTCTGTTCATTACACTATCGACCCCGCTCTACCCCGGCTGAAAGTCCTGCCCCATGGGGGACTCAACCTCCCGGTCCCCAAAGTGCGGCCCTTACCACTACCGAAATCGGTTATGACTCCTCGACAGTAGCCATTAATTTGATCTGCTAGTAATAGAGCAGCAAACATACAAACGCGTTCGCAAACAGCACTAACTGTAAGTGTGTTGTGAAAACCACTACCATACATGTAACATGTTTGCGGAGTACGCTGAAGCGAAATACTACTACGTAGTACAGTGTGATGGAGACGTATATGCATCATTCATTAGTCTGACAGAACGCGAATTGCGGCGGGTAGCCGCAGTGGGATAATCCTGATTCATAATGACACAGACGTAAGAGAGAACCGTCCTAAACCTGGTTCACAGGTGACTTGACCTCCACGAACTCGGGCGACTTGGGCGCCTTGCTCTTGTTGAACAGCCCCTCGATATCCTCCAGCATGATACCCTTTGTCTCCGGGCAGAAGAAGTAGACGAAGACCAGACAGATCAGACACAGACCCGCGAACAGGAAGAACACGCCGTTGATGTTGAGGTGCGGGAAGAGCTTGACCACCTCCGTCATGACGGCGCCCATGGCCCAGTTGGCCGCCGTCGACAGCGCGACACCCGAGGCACGCACGTTGAGAGGGAAGATCTCGGCCGGGTAGATCCAGCACACAGGGCCCCACGAGATGGCGAAGTTGAACACGAAGAAGGCCGAGCCCACGCAGATGAACCAACCACCAACGCTCGGACACCCGGCGTCGTCCACGTTGCCGTCGCAAATGGCCGTGAACAGAATAGCCGCCCACAGGTGGCCGATGATCATACCCACCCCTCCGATCAGCAACAGTGTGCGGCGGCCGTAGGTATCGACCCAGCGCATGGCCGGAATGGTACTCAGGAAGTTGACGCCCGAGATGAAGAGCGCCGAGTAGCGCCCCGAGTTGGTGATATCCTTGAAGATGAGCGCGCCGTAGCTCATGATGGGGTTGATGCCCGTGGCCTGCTGCAGTACCTGCAGCACCATAGCGATGATCACACGCTTGCGGACACTTGGCTCGAAGATCTCCAGCAGCCCCTTGCCGTCGGCCTCCTCCTCGGCAATCTGGTCGCCGATCACCTCCAGCTCGTGGCCCACGTTGTCGGTCTGGCGGAGACGCTTGAGCACGCGCTCGGCCTCCTCTTTGCCCTTGTGCTTGTAGGTCCAGCGAGGACTCTCCGGCACGAACCAGATGCCCAGCAGCACCACGATAGGCGGGGCCATGGAGATGCCGTTGGTCGTGCGCCAGCCACGGTCGTGGTTGTACACGATGATGTTGACGACGTTGGCCAGGAAGAGACCGATGACCACGGTCATCTGCATGAAGCCCGAGAGCATGCCACGCAGCTCCTTGGGGGCCATCTCGGCTCCGGAACAGCGGCAGCGAGAACGACGAGTTGCCCACGCCGAAGCCCTGGATGATGCGCGCGATGTACATGAGCGTGTGCGCCTGCGACTTGTTAAAGCAGACCCAGCACGTGCCGCCGCAGAAGAGCAGGCCAGCGCAGAAGATGGTGGCTCGGCGACCGAGCTTGTCGGCCACGAAGCCGCCGATGAAGGCGCCCACGAGGCAGCCCAGGTTGTACGCCATGTTGTACCAGACCGTGAAGGTGGTCCACTCGTCCGGCAGGTCGGACGTGGAGCGCGTGCACTCCTCGTAGGTGAAGTTGTGCCAGCCGACGCAGTAGTCGTAGAGGAACGAGTCCATGATGAGCATCGACGACGTCACGCCCTGGTCATAGCCGAAGAACATGCCGCCGAGCGCAGCGAACACGCACACGATGATGGCATAGGTGCGAGAGCCCTCAGTCGGCGTGTCGTCGACGTCGGGGTGCTGTGTGTTCACGATCACCCCGCCCGCCATGGCTCCGAAGCAGCGACCGCGACGAGAGCAGATAGAAACTTGGGCAGGAACCACCCGTTTGCTCTTGGCACCTCTTGGTTACGAGGAAGATTGGAGAGTGAGAGAGCAAGAAGGCCGGGCCTCGTTTCGGCCGGCTGGCCCCAGGCAGCGCTGCGGTTCGTTCAAGCAGCGAGGCGGTCGGTCTGGCGTCGCTCAAGAGTGGTTGCGAAGCGAAGCGACTTGCAGAGCGACCTTGAAGTTGTCAGCGGAGACTGCAGTCGCGGGTCACGTTGGCGGCGGAGCTCCTCTCCGCTTGATTTATCCGAGCCATCACGTGATGCCCTCTTCGCATTGCCTGCCGGTAGTGCGCGTAAATGCTGTCGGCCGGCTCAGGTCTGAAGTATTCTCAGCAAGGCGAAAACATACTCCGGCTCATACGATCGCGCTCGGTGCCACTGTAGTGACGGTGTCAGCTTGAAGATAGGCCGTCCGGCACAGTGTACCCTACCGGTACAAAGTGAGGTAGTTGCTCTAGTCGTGTGGTGAGGGGCCGCACCTTGTACTAACATGTATGTATTTATGCCGTCTGAAGCGCGCTGGCATCAGCCCTCACGCACAAGCCTGCCATTGTGGATGCGAGCGAGCATTGGTGCCGACTAGTGGCATTATCGCGGGCGGGACGACGGCGGAGGTTTAACAAGATCGCCGGTACTGCGTCAACGATTCCCAGGAAGCGGTTCGCCGACTAGAGCGCGCTGATTTTAATTTTTTTGCGGTGTAAGGATTCTAGCAGAGTGCATAAGCTCTCTCAAGGCTCGAGTCGAGCATCATCAACTTGAACTCTTGGCGGCTCGGAGTGACAGCGCTACTTGATTCATCGACCGGGGCGTTGGCCTCGCCGGCTGCAAGTCGCCTTCATATTAGGGGTGTCAACGTTTGGACCTTGGGGTCCCTCCAACTCGCCCCAACTCGAACGTTTGGAGTTGGAGTTCGGTTACCTTTTTTACTACCCTTATTTCACCATGACCGGAACTTTTACCCGGAACTATTTCTTTGTGAAAATGAGCGCATGTTTTCACTAACCTGAGAATAACCCGGAAAATATATGTTTGCTTAGTTTAAGGAGGGCATATCTACCATGTACATCGCAAACTACTCAGCAAACTATTGTTATGCAGTTCTCAATCAACACTATACTTATCCACTGCGTTCTCGTATGGGAATGCCCCATGGCGATACTGCTAATACAGCGAGCACATAAGATCGTTTTGGCCGCGATCTTCTCCTCGAAACCAGCAAAGTCATGCTATCGCGAGGCCGTACGTTAGGAAGAAGGGTACGACAACATCGGTGGCCAGACGCGTGGCCATGAGCCCCCACACTGAGCCATGTTCCATGGGTCGCGTATTGCTGCCAGCCCAGTGTCTCCATGTACATGTGGTTGTCCATGTTGCTGTGGTTGGTGACGTACACCGCACCACTGAGCTTGAAGCTCAGGTTAGCCGAGGTCATGCCGAGGTGGTGGTGGTGGTAGTAAAGTGTGAATTGAAACATAATCTAATCGATCAAATTATATTTTTTAGCTTTTTTTATCTTTTGCTGTTATACCGAACCAGAGCCAATGAACTGGATCAAGTGCCAGGGTGCCGTTGTATACTGCGAGTCGAGTCGAGTTGTGTTGTGTCTTTTGATCGTGAGCGGTGACGCGCAGTCTGGACCGCCCACTGCGCGATCAGATTGTCGCTAGGCTCGTTGCGCTTGTCGCCCTAGCCAAAGAACTAACTTAGAGGCACGGTCTTAGGGGTGTTGTCGATGAACTTGGCAACTGATGAGGTGCCCGTGGCCGAATCCACGCAGTTGTCGACATTGATATACGCGACCGCCCTCTGCTCCAGCTCTTTGTAGTGATCTTCGGCGAGCTCAGTGCTGCCGAGCAGACCGAGCTCCTCGCCACCCCATGAGCAGCTTCACCCAAAACGCGCTCAATCTCCAGCATGACAGCAGAGCGACTGCTCGGGTTGACAACGCTACATGCCCACGCATTGCGGTGCTTGCCGGTCAGAATCTGCTGGTCACCCTAAATAGAAGGCTGGATCGTGCCTTGGAGGCAGCTCTAAATGAACACAATATACCTCACCTGAAAAATGAAAATGGATCGTGCCTAATGCGGGGCGTTTTGCAGTTAGTATAATTTACTAGACACTAACTAACTAGTTGTACGCTTGCTGACTGAAAGACGAGTTAGTAGCACGGGAATAGTTGTCAATATATTGCGGTTAATTTTTACGTAAGTGAACGACAAGCCGAGAAGAAAAGATTAGCCAAGCAAAGAAGTAAAAACTACATTCACATATCAAGCCTCTGATTAATATCCGCTCGTCTTGCTAAAAAAAAAAGTGATGCTGCTCGTTCGGCACACTAACTAACTGTTATCCCCAACACGCACGGCTAACTCTACAATTAGTGTATAGGGAGAACACTAATCGCCGACGACCGCCCTGGTCGAGCCGACCATGCTGTCGATGAGTACGCTTAGGGCGCTTCGTCGTCACCGAGACGGTATAGGTTCGACCGCCCTGCCATTCCTCTGGCGTCTTACTACGCCGATACAATATAGCCTGCTCATAGGATAGCGTGAGGACCGGGGTGTGGAGGATGCTGTCGACGTCCTCGCGCTTAAGCTGCATAGCTCCAAGCACCGAAGCCCAACCCGAGCGTCAGAGGATACCCTTGGGGCGGCAGATGCCCTCAGGATACAGGGGTCCCTGCACGAATCTGTCGTCCTTCGTGTTCGAGTAGATGACGACCGAAGCCATGCCGTGCTGCTCAGCCCGCGACCTTCAGCCCTAGTAAAATGCTACCGTAGCGCACGAAAGCGATTTTTCACGTTGTTGTCCACCTGCCACCCGGAATCCGGCTGGTGCCGCAGTTGACGAACACCACTTAGGCCGTGACATTGCCCGAGTACGCTAGGAAAGGCAATTCGGGGTTTTGGTATAGGTGTCCCTGGGAATCAACGCCTCAGCCTGGCTGAGCTCATGCACGATTGCCAGAAGACGGTGGATCTGGTACGGCAGCAGCGTATAGTAAGCCTGCAGCTCGTCGACGCGAACTACTTGGCCGTGGTACAGTGCACCGGCATGACTCCAAGCACACCGTAGGCTACGGTCACTAGCATGCATTAAAATCTGCTATTAAATATCTCTTCAATGCAAACTCTTGCTTTACCCGGATGTTTGGCCTGACCTGGTGTTTTACCCGGGAAAAAGGTCCGGGTAAAAGTTCCGGTCAGGGTGAAATAAGGGTAGTAAAAAATCCTACCTTGGAGTTCGAGTATGGCGCAACTCCGCCCAACTCTTCGAAATATTTCTCAATACTCAAAGCAGTATGTTTTTCCCTCCAAGCTGTTGGATTTTCCCGCGACGCTCACGTTAGTGAAGCTGCTCGTGAAAGGCGTCTTAAGACTCGCTGCAGCGCTGGAGTTTATCGCTATCTCGACGAGGTCGCTGATACAGAGTTTGATGCAGATCCGCTGGAGTGGTGGCGGCTACATGGACGCTCGTATCCCTATCTGGCCCCACTGGCAAGGCAATGGCTGGCATGTGTCGCTACCTCGGTGCCATCGGAACGAGCGTTTTCATCTGCAGGCAACATTGTAAACTGTAAGCGGACCAAGCTGGACCCTTCACTTGTCCGGGATTTACTTTTCATCCACGATAACTTCGAGTTTCCAGAGTGGCAGATGGATGAAGAAGCAACGAGCGATCCGAGTCACGTAGAAGACATTCAAAGCAAGTAATTCAACAATACATGTGATGGTATCAGCAGTTCCTCTATTCATTTTTCCTAGATGGTATTCCTTACGCTACACCAGCACCAGTCGGACTAGCAGCAGTTAAACCACCGCTTCACCACTAGCGACTTCGCCATCAGCACCGATCGCGCCCCCCGGGAACGAGTAATAGTCCATAGAGTACGAATTCCTCTGCTTCACCGACTGCTGCCATCACCGAATTCGCCCCATGCAACACCAGACTCTTCCCCTCGCCTTCGATGTTAAACACCAGCCGCTGTCTCCGTCGGCTAGCACCACGATCTTGTGGCCGATCACGGGTACGTAGCCACGAAGGCCACGCCCTTGACAGTGCCGTACGTCGATGTCAAGGCGTGCACTTGGTGCAGTCGGCCACGCCCAGCGCTCCGTCAGGCAGGCCCAGCACGCCGACGTCGTTCTTGTGGCCGCGCAGCAAGGCGAAGCGCTGGCCTTGTGCGTCAAAGAGCCGAATAAACTTGTCCTTGCTGATTGTGGTCGCCCAGCGCCACCCTGACAATATCCGGTGCTCGTGATCGAAGCTTGCCGCGCACGCCATGCCGACGAAGCCACCGATGGCGGAACCGCATAGCCTCACACGCGCCACGAAGCAAAGACGTCGTTCAGCAGTAAGTTGTTGGGACTTAGAGGCAGCTTACACAAAGCAATACGGGGGATGCGTAGCGCCTTGTCAAGCGCCACTGCATCAGCGTCCGCTGGACCAGCAACTACAGCGTGCCTTGTCAGCCCCGAGCGCACTTGTAACGACCTTGAGATGGCAGCACACTTGACGAGTCCTCATGTGGACCACAATTTTTTAAACGAATTTGGAGGGGATAGAGAAGAGTTTGGAGGGAGTTCGCGGTAGTTCGCAGCCCAACTCCAACTACCGCGGGATGTCGTGCTGGGTTTCGAGTTGGGGCCAAACGTTGACACCCCTACTTCATATACTATCTTCAGGGCGAGCGGCGCACGACTGTTTGACGTAAGCCAGCGACTTGTGTGTGCGTGGCGCTCTGTCACGGTCACGGCAGATATTGTAGGCGCGGCGCAGAGACCTACCGCAGTTAGTTAGTTGTGTTGCGCCTTACCGCAACGGCGCGGCTTAGATCCTGCGTTCGTAGTGCGCATTGCTCTTTCGGGGTGACAACCTCAAAAGTCTGAATCAGCGAGCGCGATGGGCTGTGCCGGGCGTCCAAACTGCAACCTGGGCCCGCGACAGTAAGATCTGCCTAGAAAATAAGCCCCGGGTCTAAAGCGGTCTCCGTCGAGCTACCTCTGGAGTAAGGTCCAGCGACTGCTATACTAACATTTAGGAGACTAAATGTATTAAAACAGTACGACTACTAACTATTAAATATTATAGTACAACTAGAAAATTAGAATACGTACAAGTACCATTTAGTAGCATAGTAGTTTAACATAGCAATTCATAACCATATTTTTTTCAGTTGAAAACTGCTTCTTGCTTGTAGTATAGTAACTCGCCAAACTTACACTTGAGACGATAATAGCAGTTCTCAACTGTATTTATTATTTAAATTGAAATAAATATGGTTATGAATTGCTATGTTAAACTACTATGCTACTAAATGGTACTTGTACGTATTCTAATTTTCTAGTTGTACTATAATATTTAATAGTTAGTAGTCGTACTGTTTTAATACATTTAGTCTCCTAAATGTTAGTATAGCAGTCGCTGGACCTTACTCCAGAGGTAGCTCGACGGAGACCGCTTTAGACCCGGGGCTTATTTTCTAGGCAGATCTTACTGTCGCGGGCCCAGGTTGCAGTTTGGACGCCCGGCACAGCCCATCGCGCTCGCTGATTCAGACTTTTGAGGTTGTCACCCCGAAAGAGCAATGCGCACTACGAACGCAGGATCTAAGCCGCGCCGTTGCGGTAAGGCGCAACACAACTAACTAACTGCGGTAGGTCTCTGCGCCGCGCCTACAATATCTGCCGTGACCGTGACAGAGCGCCACGCACACACAAGTCGCTGGCTTACGTCAAACAGTCGTGCGCCGCTCGCCCTGAAGATAGTATATGAAGGCGACTTGCAGCCGGCGAGGCCAACGCCCCGGTCGATGAATCAAGTAGCGCTGTCACTCCGAGCCGCCAAGAGTTCAAGTTGATGATGCTCGACTCGAGCCTTGAGAGAGCTTATGCACTCTGCTAGAATCCTTACACCGCAAAAAAATTAAAATCAGCGCGCTCTAGTCGGCGAACCGCTTCCTGGGAATCGTTGACGCAGTACCGGCGATCTTGTTAAACCTCCGCCGTCGTCCCGCCCGCGATAATGCCACTAGTCGGCACCAATGCTCGCTCGCATCCACAATGGCAGGCTTGTGCGTGAGGGGCTGATGCCAGCGCGCTTCAGACGGCATAAATACATACATGTTAGTACAAGGTGCGGCCCCTCACCACACGACTAGAGCAACTACCTCACTTTGTACCGGTAGGGTACACTGTGCCGGACGGGCCTATCTTCAAGCTGACACCGTCACTACAGTGGCACCGAGCGCGATCGTATGAGCCGGAGTATGTTTTCGCCTTGCTGAGAATACTTCAGACCTGAGCCGGCCGACAGCATTTACGCGCACTACCGGCAGGCAATGCGAAGAGGGCATCACGTGATGGCTCGGATAAATCAAGCGGAGAGGAGCTCCGCCGCCAACGTGACCCGCGACTGCAGTCTCCGCTGACAACTTCAAGGTCGCTCTGCAAGTCGCTTCGCTTCGCAACCACTCTTGAGCGACGCCAGACCGACCGCCTCGCTGCTTGAACGAACCGCAGCGCTGCCTGGGGGCCAGCCGGCCGAAACGAGGCCCGGCCTTCTTGCTCTCTCACTCTCCAATCTTCCTCGTAACCAAGAGGTGCCAAGAGCAAACGGGTGGTTCCTGCCCAAGTTTCTATCTGCTCTCGTCGCGGTCGCTGCTTCGGAGCCATGGCGGGCGGGGTGATCGTGAACACACAGCACCCCGACGTCGACGACACGCCGACTGAGGGCTCTCGCACCTATGCCATCATCGTGTGCGTGGTCGCTGCGCTCGGCGGCATGTTCTTCGGCTATGACCAGGGCGTGACGTCGTCGATGCTCATCATGGACTCGTTCCTCTACGACTACTGCGTCGGCTGGCACAACTTCACCTACGAGGAGTGCACGCGCTCCACGTCCGACCTGCCGGACGAGTGGACCACCTTCACGGTCTGGTACAACATGGCGTACAACCTGGGCTGCCTCGTGGGCGCCTTCATCGGCGGCTTCGTGGCCGACAAGCTCGGTCGCCGAGCCACCATCTTCTGCGCTGGCCTGCTCTTCTGCGGCGGCACGTGCTGGGTCTGCTTTAACAAGTCGCAGGCGCACACGCTCATGTACATCGCGCGCATCATCCAGGGCTTCGGCGTGGGCAACTCGTCGTTCTCGCTGCCGCTGTTCGGAGCCGAGATGGCCCCCAAGGAGCTGCGTGGCATGCTCTCGGGCTTCATGCAGATGACCGTGGTCATCGGTCTCTTCCTGGCCAACGTCGTCAACATCATCGTGTACAACCACGACCGTGGCTGGCGCACGACCAACGGCATCTCCATGGCCCCGCCTATCGTGGTGCTGCTGGGCATCTGGTTCGTGCCGGAGAGTCCTCGCTGGACCTACAAGCACAAGGGCAAAGAGGAGGCCGAGCGCGTGCTCAAGCGTCTCCGCCAGACCGACAACGTGGGCCACGAGCTGGAGGTGATCGGCGACCAGATTGCCGAGGAGGAGGCCGACGGCAAGGGGCTGCTGGAGATCTTCGAGCCAAGTGTCCGCAAGCGTGTGATCATCGCTATGGTGCTGCAGGTACTGCAGCAGGCCACGGGCATCAACCCCATCATGAGCTACGGCGCGCTCATCTTCAAGGATATCACCAACTCGGGGCGCTACTCGGCGCTCTTCATCTCGGGCGTCAACTTCCTGAGTACCATTCCGGCCATGCGCTGGGTCGATACCTACGGCCGCCGCACACTGTTGCTGATCGGAGGGGTGGGTATGATCATCGGCCACCTGTGGGCGGCTATTCTGTTCACGGCCATTTGCGACGGCAACGTGGACGACGCCGGGTGTCCGAGCGTTGGTGGTTGGTTCATCTGCGTGGGCTCGGCCTTCTTCGTGTTCAACTTCGCCATCTCGTGGGGCCCTGTGTGCTGGATCTACCCGGCCGAGATCTTCCCTCTCAACGTGCGTGCCTCGGGTGTCGCGCTGTCGACGGCGGCCAACTGGGCCATGGGCGCCGTCATGACGGAGGTGGTCAAGCTCTTCCCGCACCTCAACATCAACGGCGTGTTCTTCCTGTTCGCGGGTCTGTGTCTGATCTGTCTGGTCTTCGTCTACTTCTTCTGCCCGGAGACAAAGGGCATCATGCTGGAGGATATCGAGGGCTGTTCAACAAGAGCAAGGCGCCCAAGTCGCCCGAGTTCGTGGAGGTCAAGTCACCTGTGAACCAGGTTTAGGACGGTTCTCTCTTACGTCTGTGTCATTATGAATCAGGATTATCCCACTGCGGCTACCCGCCGCAATTCGCGTTCTGTCAGACTAATGAATGATGCATATACGTCTCCATCACACTGTACTACGTAGTAGTATTTCGCTTCAGCGTACTCCGCAAACATGTTACATGTATGGTAGTGGTTTTCACAACACACTTACAGTTAGTGCTGTTTGCGAACGCGTTTGTATGTTTGCTGCTCTATTACTAGCAGATCAAATTAATGGCTACTGTCGAGGAGTCATAACCGATTTCGGTAGTGGTAAGGGCCGCACTTTGGGGACCGGGAGGTTGAGTCCCCCATGGGGCAGGACTTTCAGCCGGGGTAGAGCGGGGTCGATAGTGTAATGAACAGAACCCTACAGCACATTTTGGCATGACATACACCATCCAAAAGGGACGGTCACCGAATATCTTGAGGAGTCATCCTTACTTTTTGAGTACACTTGGATTAATACTTTCCTCTTTCGAGCAGAGATTAACAAGGGGCGTTGCTTGAGCCTGGGAGGACAGATATTGCGTGGGATATATTGAGTTATTGTACTCATTCCTTACTGTTTTAGTAGCTGTTCCACCAATCCTCATTAATCACTTGAAGATATTGGGTCGAACAAATATGGTAAGTATGGAAATCCCCTTTGCAATTCGGCCACACGAGGTTCAGCCAAATGAAATTCACGTTTAAAAACCGTGATTCCTACGGGACTCGATGTTTGGCTATCCCAATTTACTCCTTCATCCGCTGCAAGAGATGCCGGTGATCGTGGCCCCCGTGACGACCCCCGACGAGATGCAGCAGACGCTGGCGCTGCGTCGCCGCGTCTTCATAGACGAGCAAGGATTCCGACCCCAACGACGACAAGCCGACCACCATCCACTTCCTGGGCAGAGACTCGGAGACGGGCGAGTACGTGGCGGTGGCTCGCTATCTGCTGGACGGTTGCGGCATAATCTCAAGTAAACCCCGGTGGTGATGCGAGTAACTTAAAAATCGCCGGCACCTAGAGTAAGATTTTACATAAATAGCGATTATTCGAGTTATAAAACAAAACACTTTACCCAGCCCATTTTTTTAAATGTTTTTTGTGTGGATGGATTGGTGTTGGGGAGCGATGCTAACGGCTTTACTGCAATGTTTTGCCAAAATAAGCATCGACAGAACGGTGTCGTCTGCAGTTTACAACACGTTAGATATTCGTAAGGAAACTATTTTTTTCTAGTCGCATCAGCTTGTGTAGCATATTTGTAGCAAACGACAGCAAGCAAAAGATATGTAGCTTTTTCTTAGAGCCTCCGTTCTCATTTACGTATGGATGGTATGTCACAACGCATAGATGTCGTCGGAATGTTTTCTGTGTTACGAGCAACTTTTTTTGGACGAATTAATGTCTGTGAGGCTGTCCATACAGCTCTTCTAGCTGTCCTCCCAGGATAATTAAATCTTTTGTGAGTCCAGAATATTTGTTATGCAGTAAGCAAACGCTTCTGGGCCAAGTAAATGGGTAATGCTGCAACTGCAAACCCTGTTAGACTTTCGTTCTTATGTCTTCGGTGGGCTAGAAGACTCGGAAGGCTAGCTAAGCCAACATTTCGTAGACTTAAGTTGCCAGGAACTGATAAGAATTCTAACAAAAATTCAGCACTTTCAAGAAATTAATCATTCAATTATAATAAATTTCGAATGTATTTGTATGAAATTATTTTTTCGTGTGCCCTGTTTCGCGGACTTCCCGGTACTACTCGTACTCTAAAGTATGGAATTTACGTACGCGGCGAGTACGTAAATTTTATTTGCGCTGCATCAACTTGAAACTATTGAGTAAACTCTACAGTAATGACGTTGCTTGTTGGGATGTCATTCACAAACGCGAATAACGCGTCACAAACCCTTTAAAACAAGTTTTGTTCTGTTTTCTGCTAGATCACTTTAATTCTCTATTAGCTTACTCACGTCCGCATGAGTAGATCGATGCGCTACTTCCCCAGATGCATTCACATTGTATCTTCCTCCGGTCTTGTCCAAGTTGTCGTTGCCGGACGTAGCATCTTTCTTAAGTCACATTATGTGAAATTACTCAGAAGTCAGTGAAGTGTACTCACAATTAAGTAGAACCCGTTACCGACTCCACAACCCATGTACGCGCGGCGTAGTAAGAGTATTCTGGCGCTGCTTAGTTTAAAAAGATCATGGCTGGTGTGAAGAAGAAAACCTTTGCGTTTCCGACGAGTGAAAAGAGCTTTAACACTGTCTGACGGTCAGACTAATGAAATGGATGAAAGTCAATGTGCGTAAAGAAGTAGTTTCTCTAAACCAGTGCAGCGGTCATTTTAACGTAGAACATACGGTCCATGAGTCCCAAATTTCGACGTGGGCTCTTGTTTTACATTGTTTCTAGGCCAATTCTGCTAGCTAGGGCTAATAATGGTCTCCAATGCGTATTGGACGCTGATTGGTGAAGGATGTTGAAGTTGGCCCAGTACTCAAGGTTTCCCACCGTAATATTTCTCTAATTGTGATGAGATGCTGCGGGCAGTGCAGCAAGAACGATGCAAACAGGATGATATTTCAGGTCTCGCTCGTCTATGGCTGTCAAGATGGAGCGGTTGTGGCGTGAGTAAGAGTTTTGCGGATCGAGTGCCAGCACCTGCGTGTAATCGGCGATGGCTTCTTCGAACCGCTGCAACTTAGCCAGCGAGTAGGCTCGGTTGCTCAAAGTCCTCGTATTCTGCGGATCAATGGTAAGTGCCGTCGTGTAATCCGCGACGGCTTCCTTATAGCGACGCAGCTTCCGTAGAGCATAGTGTTTGTTGTTGTAGGCAGCAACGTTGCGCGACTCGAGAGCAAGCGCAGCGCTGTAGTCGTGTACAGCCTCCTCGAGCACCAAAGACAGTAGCCGAAAATATTAAACGTATTCAAGGAAATCTGTATCGCAGCAATAACTACGAAGGTATGCATATTATCATACAGAGTCTCCAACACCGACTCAATACACTACAACACGATGTGACGTCGTTGTTGATGGTGATCACAACGGGCCTATTAGACCAGCGACTGCTGCGGTGACTTGATCTCCACGAATGCAGGCGACTTGGGCTTGCCGCCGCTGTGGAACAGCGCCTCGATGTCCTCGAGCATCATGCCCTTGGTCTCCGGGCAGAAGAAGTACACGAAGACGCCGCAGAGGCAGCACAGACCCGCGAACAGGAAGAACACGCCGTTGATGTTGAGGTGCGGGAAGAGCTTGACCACCTCCGTCATGACGGCGCCCATGGCCCAGTTGGCCGCCGTCGACAGCGCCACGGCCGGCGCGCGCACGCCCAGCGGGAAGATCTCGGCCGGGTAGATCCAGCACACAGGGCCCCACGAGATGGCGAAGTTGAACACGAAGAAGGCCGAGCCCACGCAGATGAACCAGCCGCCCACCTTGGGGCAACCGGCGTCGTCCACGTTTCCATCGCAGATCGCCGTGAACAGAATCGCAGCGAACAGGTGACCGACGACCATGCCGACGGCGCCAATGAGCAGAAGCTGGCGGCGGCCGAACGTGTCCACCCAGCGCATGGCCGGGATGGTACTGAGGAAGTTGACGCCCCAGAGGAAGAAGGCCGAGTAAATACCGGCATTGGTGATGTCCTTGAAGATCAGAGCGCCGTAACTCATCATGGGGTTGATGCCCGTGGCCTGCTGCAGCACCTGCAGCAGCATGGCGATGGCGATGCGTTCGAAGATGGACGGCTCAAGCAGCTCCATGAGTCCCTTGTTGGCGGCCAGCTCCTCCGCGACCTGGTCACCGATCAGCTCCAGCTCGTGGTGTTGGAATGTCCTTGCATGTTCAAGACCTGGCCCAGCGACGTGCTTGGGAGGAGAGTTGCGAGGCTGAAGGACCAGGCACTATATGAGAGCGGGCTTGGCCCGTGAGTGTTGGTAGGAGCTCTGGAAGCTCAAGGAAGCTAACACCAACGATAATTCAGTCTTCTTTTCTCTCTACAGCAGCAAGTGGCACGGAACCGATCCACATCCCAACAGGGTTATGAGCCCAAAGCTCGCGAAGGTGTAAGGATGCCCAAGCCGACGACGGATGTCTCGTGGGAGGTCGAGATCTCGGAGAGAACGGGCAGACCAATTCGGTGGAATGGACAGAACTTCCAGTACTACAAGAAGTTGATGGAGATCGCGGCGCGCAAGACGGACCCGGACCTGTACAAGGTGATGACGGGAGCCAAGAAGTACGACGAGAACTTCTCGAGCTTGCAGAAGAGCACCTGGGACGGATGGTAGCTGGACTTGCAGGAGCTGATCTTCGCGTCCGTGTGCACGGACATGGGCCAACAGCTCATGGACATGAAGGACGGATCGACAATGTGGAAGTACCTGTGCGACAGATACGAGGGCACTGCGAATGACCAGACCAAGGCCATGACCAAGCGGCAGTTGTACGCGCAGCTGGAGTCGGCGAGGTGCAAGCAGACTGGCAAGGTGGAGTCGCACCTGAACTACATGTGCAGACTTAAGGGAAGGCTCAATACAGTCGGGATGACTCTTGACAACGCCGTGTTCAGTGGAATGCTGGTGTCGTCTCTCCCCTCTAATGAGCGCTTTGATCGTTTGCGTGGGTTTGTGGATGCAGGGATGGACTGTGTGAACACGCCGGAGAAGGTCGTGTCCATGACCATCACGTTCGACAAGGCGAACCAGGTTGATAGTCAAGTGCAGCAATCGTTCGGTGACAGCAAACAAGTGTCGGGTAAGCCGGACAAGCGTGGGGGAGATGACTTGGACAAGGGAGGGCACGAGAAGAAGAGCACAGGCGGTAAGAAAGCTCGTGCGTGTTCGTGTGCGGAAGCACGGAGCACCTCAAGGTCAGTTGTCCGGAGAAGTCGAGCAAGTCGATAGGCTCTGATGGTGGTGGGCAGGCGTGGAAGCCGCGCGGGAACTGCACTCTCCGTCAGGAGGACAGCGAGTCGTCGAGTCCAGCGCACAGTGACGAGGAAGTCGCCGCGGAAGGCGTTGTGGCAGGCATCGCGACGGTAACGCTTCAAGACCCGTCGAGTGAAGACGAGTCTGGTGATGATCATGGGACTGAGGTCGCTGTGGAGCACCTGGAGCTTGATGATCAGGAAGTTGCTGATAGCAGCAGCAGCACCTGATGGTATTTTGACACTGCTTCCAACTCGCATGTGACAGGCAGACGTGCGTACTTCGTGTCATTTACCGAGGACACGTCGGACATGAGAAGTGGTCGTGGCTTATCGCCGGGTATTGTATCTCGGATTGCTGGAGTGGGAACATTGGCGTTAGCGAATGAGGTTGATGGAGAAGAGATCGTAATGTGTGTGGATGATGTATTTTACGTACCAGACGCGGAGTATGCTTTGTTCTCGCCTGGACTGGCACATGATCAAGGCTTCGAATTTGACTGCGACACAGCTACTCGCAGCTTCATTGTATCTCGAGAAGGTGTACGGGTGGCCGTTGCCACTCCGCAGGAAGCGACATGGGGCTTCCAGACTTCTCATGGATCGGCAGCAGCGCCAGTGGATCTGCCGCTGTTGTGCAACTACACAGTTGCGGAAGGCGTTGCCTCTCTGCAACTCTGGCATGAGCGCATGGGGCACATTTTTTTTTGTCCGCAGTATCTAAAGATTATGGTGGATAAGGAGCTTGTGAAGGGCTTGATGCTCTCCCAGCGTCAACAGGACACGTGCGACGCGTGCCACTGGGGCAAGCAGAAGCGCAAGAAACACCAGAAGAAACTTGATCGAGCTATGAGAAACCCGAACCAAGTGGTGTACGCAGATCTGCTCTTCCCGGGCAAGTCGAACGGAACGCAGTACGAGGCCATCTTAGTGATAATGGATGGGTACTCGCGGTTCGTTACGATCCACTTGCTGAAGAACAAAGCGAGCGAGGTGGTTAATAACCATTTGAAAGAATATGTGCTCTGGGCGGAACGACAGGCAGGACGGCTGGTGAAGAAAGTGCTCACGCACAACGTGCAGCAAGTCCTCACGGACAAGGGCGGAGAATTCGTGAACGACGCAATGGAGGCCTGGTACAAGTCGCGCGGGATCGAGCACATTCAAGTGGGACCGAAGAGCTCGCAGCTCAACCTCTGCGAGAGAACTCACCAATCTCTCGTTGAGATGACCAAGGCGACCATGAAGCAAGCAGGTTTCCCCCGCAGTCTGTGGCCTGAGGCGATGAGAACTGCAGTGTACATTAAGAATCGCTCGTACAACAAGGGGATGCAAGGTGTTCCGTACGAGATGTTCTTTGGAGCGAAGCCGGACGTGCACCACATCCGGAAGTTCGGATCCTTGGCGTACGTGCATGTTCCTGTGACGCCCGGTCGGCGAAAGCACCACGACAATGCCAGGCTTGGCTACGTGCTAGGGTACTCTGAGAATGTAGTGGGCTCCAAAGTCTACTTTCCTCACGAACACACTGCAAAGTTTGTTTCGGATCTTCGCGTGGCGGAGGAGGTGGTATATCGAGACCGTCATGAAGTCGAAGTGGACGCAGACGACTTAGAGTCGCTGCACTTTACGACCGAAGAGGACGAGCAGAAGGCAGATAATGCGACCACCTACGTGGACACGGTGATGGATACGGCTGCAGCGTCGGTACTGATCGAGTCCAGCGGATGGACATCGTGTGGACTCGAGGAGAGCGAGATCGACGCTTCAGAAGAGATCGCATGAGAAGACGATGCCGATCGGGAGCAGCTTCTCGGTCTTCGTAGTGACGACTCTGGCAATGCAGCTGTAGACCAAGATGAAGAACCTGAGAGCGAAGCTGTAGATCAAGCCGAAGGTGATGAGCGTACCAGTCAGGGGCAAATATAGCGGGAGTAGAGCACGAGTAGACAGCGCCTGAGCAGTCAGTCCACGCTGGTGATGGTGGTGAAATTGAGTCTGTGGCTGGGACCTGTGGATCATCGGAGACAGCAGACGAGCTGGAAGAGCTCGCCGAAGAAGACTCTGATGAAGAGATTACTGTGGCTAGTGTATTTGGTGCAGATGAAAATGATGTGGATACACTCTTGTCAAATGACTTCGGGTTGGAAGAAGACATTGCGGATGCTGAACGTGTGGAGCGTGTGGGCAGAAATCGCGCTGGCAGTAAGCGCGATGAAGTAGTTGATGCAAGCGCATTGTTTCCGGCCATGTCGTCTCAAAATAGGAAACGCACCCATCGTGACGAGACTTCGTCGGAGGAAGAGCGTGTTGAGCGGGCAGCAGCCAAGCCGGAGGCGAAGAAGACCCGCACTAGGCTGCGAGAGTACCACGAGCGTCGCAGACCCCGATATCTGGACGACTATGTGACGAACCTGAACCTCAGCAACGCTCGAGTGCTGGACAAGAATGGCCGACCCATCCGGGCAAGTCAAGTCGAAGTACCTCGGAACCGTCGAGAGATGCTACGATCCAAGTGGCGTGAATTCTTCTTGATGGCGAAACTAGAGGAGACTGCTGCACTGAAAGCTAAAGGGGTGATCATGGAGATTCCTGCTGAGGACGTGCCAGAGGGTGCGAAACCCGTGAAAACAATGTGGGTGTACGCATTGAAGTCTGACCACCAAGGCTATGTGATCAGATTTAAAGCTCGGATTGTAGCCCTGGGCAACTACCAGCGCCCAGGCATCGCACGAGACCTTTGCGCCAGTGGCTAGGATGTCGTCTTTCAGGCTGTTGATGGCGATAGCTGCAGAGCTCGGTCTGGAAGTGTATGGTGGGGACATTAATACTCCGTATCTGAATGCGAAGTTGGCTATTCGGCAGTATCTGAGCTCCATCGACGGATACCCGTGTGAGATCGACGGACACATGTACGTCGTACTGAAGGCGCTGTATGGTTTACACCAGTCTGGCCGATAATGGAACTCGGAACTCAACCAGTGGTTGATTGACCATGGGTATCAGCGGTCATTGACAGAACCTTGCCTATACTATCGGTTTGATGGCGAGACTATATGTACGTGCTGGTATACGTCGATGACATTTTCGTGGCCACCAACGATGAGCAGTGCAATAACAAGTTGTTCGAGGAGCTGGACCACGTGTACGGCCTGAAGGACCAGGGCCTGCTGTCGCAGTATTTGGGCGTGGAGGTGAAGCAAACAAGTGATGAAATCACGATCAGTCAAGGAAAGTATGCTCGTGAAATTCTCGAGAAGTTTGGGTTTGAAGGAGCCCATGCTGTAGGCAACCCGCTGGAGGCAACCCGCTGGAGGTGAACGCGAGACTCGCTCCGCTTAGAGAGGGCGAGAAGTCCGACACTAGCTTCCCGTACCGCGAAGCCGTTGGTATGCTGATGTATCTCGCTACCAGCACCAGACCCGATCTGGCCTACGCATTGGGGCAGTTGAGCAGATTTGTGACGAATCCGTCAGCGAAGCCTAAAGCGAGTGCTGCACTATCTCGCTGGAACACTTGACTACGGAATCACATACACCAGAAAGCATGGTGCAGTCGACGAGGCTGTATTGGAGGGGTTCAGCGATAGTGACTGGGCGAATGATCCGGAGAAGCGGAAGAGCACAACCGGATTCGTGTTCAAATTGGCAGGTGGTGCTATTGCCTGGATGTCTCGTCGACAGTCGATAATTGCTCTATCGACTGCCGAAGCAGAGTACGTGGCTGCATGCGAGGCCAGTATGGAGGCTGCCGCAGTGAGCAACATTTTGCAGGAAATATTGCCGAATCGGGCTATTTTGCTGCGAATCGGCATCGGCAATCAAGCGGCTCACACTATGGCGGCAAATCCTACCTACAGCAGACCCACGCGCCACATTGAACTCCGGTGGCACTTCGTGCGCGAACAAGTGCAGAAGGGGACCATTGAGCTGCACAAGGTCAAGGGCGAGAGCAATCCTGCAGACGCGTTCACGAAGACTCTGGACAAGAAGCGGCTGAAAGGACTGCTGCAGCTCGTGGGCATCTCGGATGGGAAGTAGTCGAAGAGCAATCTTCGAGGAGGGCGTGTTGGAATGCCCATGCATGTTCAAGACCTGGCCCAGCGACGTGCTTGGGAGGAGAGATGCGATGCTGAAGGGACCAGGCAGTATATGAGAGTGGGCTTGGCCCGTGAGTGTTGGTAGGAGCTCTGGAAGCTCACGGAAGCTAACACCAACGATAATTCAGTCTTCTTTTCTCTCTACAGCAGCCAGTGGCACGGAACCGATCGACATCCCAACACGTGGCCCACGTTGTCGGTCTGGCGGAGACGCTTGAGCACGCGCTCGGCCTCCTCCTTGCCCTTGTGCAGGTACGTCCAGCGAGGGCTCTCGGGCACGAAGAAGATGCCGAGCATGACCACGATCGGCGCCGCCATGGCCACGCCGTTGGTCGTGCGCCAGCCGTTGTGGTGGTTCTCCACGATGATGTTGACGACGTTGGCCAGGAAGAGGCCCGTGACGACCGTCATCTGCATGAAGCCCGACAGCATGCCGCGCAGCTCGGGGGGCCATCTCGGCGCCGAACAGCGGCAGCGAGAACGACGAGTTGCCCACGCCGAAGCCCTGGATCACGCGCGCGATGTACATGAGGCCGTGTTCCTGCGCCTTGTTGAAGCAGACCCACGACGTGCCGACGCAGAACAGCAGGCCGGCCGTGAAGATGGTCCAGCGGCGGCCCAGCTTGTCGGCCACGATGCCGCCGATGAAGGCACCCACAAGACAGCCCAGGTTGTAGGCCATGTTGTACCAGACCGTGAAGGACGTCCACTCGGACGGCAGGTCTGACGAAGACGACGTGCACTGCTCGTACGTGAAGTTGTGCCAGCCGACGCAGTAGTCGTTGATGAACGAGTCCATGATGAGCACGCCCGAGGTCACGCCCTGGTCGTAGCCGAAGAAGAGGCCGCCCAGAGCGGCGAACACGCACACGATGATGGCGTAGGTGCGCGAGCCCTCGGTCGGGACGTCACCGTCGTTGTTGTGGACGTTCACCACGACACCAGCAGCCATTGTGAAGAGGGGGGGGGGGGGGGGTTGTGGAAGCGAGGGACCTACCGCGCTGGCTTGGTTGTTGGACTGAGTGTGCCTGTTGAGGCAGGCGGAGGATTGCAGAATGACTGAAGCGGTGGCACCGGCGGTGGTGGTGCGGCAGCAGCGGTGCAGTAGCCCTTGTTTGATCGATAGTATGGATCAAGTGATCCAAACGGCATCGGTGGATTTGTACATGTGCTTGGGAGAGTACATGTACTAGTACCGGCTAACTTGATTGAGAGAGAACGGCTGGTTTGAGGCGGGTCTGCAGTAAATTACTTTCTGACAGCGAGCAGTCGAGCTCATCGCTGTCGAACAGCTGAGGTGGTGCAGGGCTTCAGTGTTGAAGTTCGCGGCGATTTATTACCGGTAATAGTATCGCCGGAACGAAGTGTCCTGCTTTGCACGCGGCGCCGGCGTCTCTGCTTGACACCAGTCAGTCGACCGTCGACTCGACGTGCTCTACGACTTGATTCATGGTCTTGGCTGAGGTCTTGATTAGGGGCTACTGTAATGCAAAGTTGTGATGCAACCATATGCAGACCCTCACACCTGGGTGACGTTTTAAGAGGAGTTCCAACTATCACGGGTAGGGAAATACAGCGATCAATGACTCGAAGTTCATCTCACCCCATGCGTGCTAGCCTTGTAAGAGCTAATTCTATAGTCTTGAAGCGCGCTTGAGGGTTTTCTGGTGTGGAATACAGCTCTGGGGTACATATTTAGCCTCGCACGGCGTTTTTGCACTTTAGTCCCAATGTCCTGTTCTCGGTGTTCGTCATCGAATTTAGTACTTGAAGTGCAAACGGACACAAAAAAGCCAACTGCTACATGGACGTCAAACGTTCAACTGCGGTGCACTTCAACTGCAAGACGGGCGCAGCACCTATTGTATGATACAATTTGTATCTGTTGCAATGGGACTACCGTATTAACAATGAACGGTATCCAACTTTCACTTCGTAAAGCAAGTCAATGCATGATGTACTTGTACTGAGGCTCGAAAATGCAGACTAGTGAGGAGGACAAAACGCTACCAGTACGTGATATCTACATGTACAAACAGGCTACTGTAGATGGAACTGAAACAGGATGCTATCACCCGAACTTACTCACGCCAACGAAGCTTGCGGAGACTTGATCTCCACGAATCCTGCCGACTTGGGCCGCTGGCCACCGCTGTGGAACAGCGCCTCGATGTCCTCGAGCATCATGCCCTTGGTCTCCGGGCAGAAGAAGTACACGAAGACGCCGCAGAGGCAGCACAGACCCGCGAACAGGAAGAACACGCCGTTGATGTTGAGGTGCGGGAAGAGCTTGACCACCTCCGTCATGACGGCGCCCATGGCCCAGTTGGCCGCCGTCGACAGCGCCACGGCCGGCGCGCGCACGCCCAACGGGAAGATCTCGGCCGGGTAGATCCAGCACACGGGCCCCACGAGATGGCGAAGTTGAACACGAAGAAGGCCGTGCCCACGGCGATGAACCAGCCGCCCACCTTGGGGCAACCGGCGTTGTCCACGTTGCCGTCGCAGATAGCCGTGAACAGAATCGCAGCGAACAGGTGACCGACGACCATGCCGACGGCGCCGATGAGCAGAAGCTGGCGGCGGCCGAACGTGTCCACCCAGCGCATGGCCGGGATGGTACTGAGGAAGTTGACGCCCGAGAGGAAGAAGGCCGCGTAGATGCCGGCGTTGGTGATGTCCTTAAAGATCAGCGCGCCGTAGCTGAAGATGGGGTTGATACCCGTGGCCTGCTGCAGCACCTGCAGCATCATCGCGATGGCGATGCGCTTGAAGATGGACGGCTCGAGCAGCTCCATGAGGCCCTTGTTGGCGGCCAGCTCCTCCGCGACCTGGTCACCGATCAGCTCCAGCTCGTGGCCCACGTTGTCGGTCTGGCGGAGACGCTTGAGCACGCGCTCGGCCTCCTCCTTGCCCTTGTGCAGGTACGTCCAGCGAGGGCTCTCGGGCACGAAGAAGATGCCGAGCATGACCACGATCGGCGCCGCCATGGACACGCCGTTGGTCGTGCGCCAGCCGTTGTGGTGGTTCTCCACGATGATGTTGACGACGTTGGCCAGGAAGAGGCCCGTGACGACCGTCATCTGCATGAAGCCCGACAGCATGCCGCGCAGCTCTGGGGGCCATCTCGGCGCCGAACAGCGGCAGCGAGAACGACGAGTTGCCCACGCCGAAGCCCTGGATCACGCGCGCGATGTACATGAGGCCGTGTTCCTGCGCCTTGTTGAAGCAGACCCACGACGTGCCGACGCAGAACAGCAGGCCGGCCGTGAAGATGGTCCAGCGGCGGCCCAGCTTGTCGGCCACGATGCCGCCGATGAAGGCACCCACAAGACAGCCCAGGTTGTAGGCCATGTTGTACCAGACCGTGAAGGACGTCCACTCGGACGGCAGGTCCGACGAAGACGACGTGCACTGCTCGTACGTGAAGTTGTGCCAGCCGACGCAGTAGTCGTTGATGAACGAGTCCATGATGAGCACGCCCGAGGTCACGCCCTGGTCGTAGCCGAAGAAGAGGCCGCCCAGAGCGGCGAACACGCACACGATGATGGCGTAGGTGCGCGAGCCCTCGGTCGGGACGTCACCGTCGTTGTTGTGGACGTTCACCACGACACCAGCAGCCATTGTGAAGAGGGGTTGTGGAAGCGAGGGATCTACCGCGCTGGCTTGGTTGTTGGACTGAGTGTGCCTGTTGAGGCAGGCGGAGGATTGCAGAATGACTGAAGCGGTGGCACCGGCGGTGGTGGTGCGGCAGCAGCGGTGCAGTAGCCCTTGTTTGATCGATAGTATGGATCAAGTGATCCAAACGGCATCGGTGGATTTGTACATGTGCTTGGGAGAGTACATGTACTAGTACCGGCTAACTTGATTGAGAGAGAACGGCTGGTTTGAGGCGGGTCTGCAGTAAATTACTTTCTGACAGCGAGCAGTCGAGCTCATCGCTGTCGAACAGCTGAGGTGGTGCAGGGCTTCAGTGTTGAAGTTCGCGGCGATTTATTACCGGTAATAGTATCGCCGGAACGAAGTGTCCTGCTTTGCACGCGGCGCCGGCGTCTCTGCTTGACACCAGTCAGTCGACCGTCGACTCGACGTGCTCTACGACTTGATTCATGGTCTTGGCTGAGGTCTTGATTAGGGGCTACTGTAATGCAAAGTTGTGATGCAACCATATGCAGACCCTCACACCTGGGTGACGTTTTAAGAGGAGTTCCAACTATCACGGGTAGGGAAATACAGCGATCAATGACTCGAAGTTCATCTCACCCCATGCGTGCTAGCCTTGTAAGAGCTAATTCTATAGTCTTGAAGCGCGCTTGAGGGTTTTCTGGTGTGGAATACAGCTCTGGGGTACATATTTAGCCTCGCACGGCGTTTTTGCACTTTAGTCCCAATGTCCTGTTCTCGGTGTTCGTCATCGAATTTAGTACTTGAAGTGCAAACGGACACAAAAAAGCCAACTGCTACATGGACGTCAAACGTTCAACTGCGGTGCACTTCAACTGCAAGACGGGCGCAGCACCTATTGTATGATACAATTTGTATCTGTTGCAATGGGACTACCGTATTAACAATGAACGGTATCCAACTTTCACTTCGTAAAGCAAGTCAATGCATGATGTACTTGTACTGAGGCTCGAAAATGCAGACTAGTGAGGAGGACAAAACGCTACCAGTACGTGATATCTACATGTACAAACAGGCTACTGTAGATGGAACTGAAACAGGATGCTATCACCCGAACTTACTCACGCCAACGAAGCTTGCGGAGACTTGATCTCCACGAATCCTGCCGACTTGGGCCGCTGGCCACCGCTGTGGAACAGCGCCTCGATGTCCTCGAGCATCATGCCCTTGGTCTCCGGGCAGAAGAAGTACACGAAGACGCCGCAGAGGCAGCACAGACCCGCGAACAGGAAGAACACGCCGTTGATGTTGAGGTGCGGGAAGAGCTTGACCACCTCCGTCATGACGGCGCCCATGGCCCAGTTGGCCGCCGTCGACAGCGCCACGGCCGGCGCGCGCACGCCCAACGGGAAGATCTCGGCCGGGTAGATCCAGCACACGGGCCCCCACGAGATGGCGAAGTTGAACACGAAGAAGGCCGTGCCCACGGCGATGAACCAGCCGCCCACCTTGGGGCAACCGGCGTTGTCCACGTTGCCGTCGCAGATAGCCGTGAACAGAATCGCAGCGAACAGGTGACCGACGACCATGCCGACGGCGCCGATGAGCAGAAGCTGGCGGCGGCCGAACGTGTCCACCCAGCGCATGGCCGGGATGGTACTGAGGAAGTTGACGCCCGAGAGGAAGAAGGCCGCGTAGATGCCGGCGTTGGTGATGTCGCCAAAGATCAGCGCGCCGTAGCTGAAGATGGGGTTGATACCCGTGGCCTGCTGCAGCACCTGCAGCATCATCGCGATGGCGATGCGCTTGAAGATGGACGGCTCGAGCAGCTCCATGAGGCCCTTGTTGGCGGCCAGCTCCTCCGCGACCTGGTCACCGATCAGCTCCAGCTCGTGGCCCACGTTGTCGGTCTGGCGGAGACGCTTGAGCACGCGCTCGGCCTCCTCCTTGCCCTTGTGCAGGTACGTCCAGCGAGGGCTCTCGGGCACGAAGAAGATGCCGAGCATGACCACGATCGGCGCCGCCATGGCCACGCCGTTGGTCGTGCGCCAGCCGTTGTGGTGGTTCTCCACGATGATGTTGACGACGTTGGCCAGGAAGAGGCCCGTGACGACCGTCATCTGCATGAAGCCCGACAGCATGCCGCGCAGCTCCTTGGGGGCCATCTCGGCGCCGAACAGCGGCAGCGAGAACGACGAGTTGCCCACGCCGAAGCCCTGGATCACGCGCGCGATGTACATGAGGCCGTGTTCCTGCGCCTTGTTGAAGCAGACCCACGACGTGCCGACGCAGAACAGCAGGCCGGCCGTGAAGATGGTCCAGCGGCGGCCCAGCTTGTCGGCCACGATGCCGCCGATGAAGGCACCCACAAGACAGCCCAGGTTGTAGGCCATGTTGTACCAGACCGTGAAGGACGTCCACTCGGACGGCAGGTCTGACGAAGACGACGTGCACTGCTCGTACGTGAAGTTGTGCCAGCCGACGCAGTAGTCGTTGATGAACGAGTCCATGATGAGCACGCCCGAGGTCACGCCCTGGTCGTAGCCGAAGAAGAGGCCGCCCAGAGCGGCGAACACGCACACGATGATGGCGTAGGTGCGCGAGCCCTCGGTCGGGACGTCATCGTCGTTGTTGTGGACGTTCACCACGACACCAGCAGCCATTGTGAAGAGGGGTTGTGGAAGCGAGGAGCTACCGCGCTGGCTTGGTTGTTGGACTGAGTGTGCCTGTTGAGGCAGGCGGAGGATTGCAGAATGACTGAAGCGGTGGCACCGGCGGTGGTGGTGCGGCAGCAGCGGTGCAGTAGCCCTTGTTTGATCGATAGTATGGATCAAGTGATCCAAACGGCATCGGTGGATTTGTACATGTGCTTGGGAGAGTACATGTACTAGTACCGGCTAACTTGATTGAGAGAGAACGGCTGGTTTGAGGCGGGTCTGCAGTAAATTACTTTCTGACAGCGAGCAGTCGAGCTCATCGCTGTCGAACAGCTGAGGTGGTGCAGGGCTTCAGTGTTGAAGTTCGCGGCGATTTATTACCGGTAATAGTATCGCCGGAACGAAGTGTCCTGCTTTGCACGCGGCGCCGGCGTCTCTGCTTGACACCAGTCAGTCGACCGTCGACTCGACGTGCTCTACGACTTGATTCATGGTCTTGGCTGAGGTCTTGATTAGGGGCTACTGTAATGCAAAGTTGTGATGCAACCATATGCAGACCCTCACACCTGGGTGACGTTTTAAGAGGAGTTCCAACTATCACGGGTAGGGAAATACAGCGATCAATGACTCGAAGTTCATCTCACCCCATGCGTGCTAGCCTTGTAAGAGCTAATTCTATAGTCTTGAAGCGCGCTTGAGGGTTTTCTGGTGTGGAATACAGCTCTGGGGTACATATTTAGCCTCGCACGGCGTTTTTGCACTTTAGTCCCAATGTCCTGTTCTCGGTGTTCGTCATCGAATTTAGTACTTGAAGTGCAAACGGACACAAAAAAGCCAACTGCTACATGGACGTCAAACGTTCAACTGCGGTGCACTTCAACTGCAAGACGGGCGCAGCACCTATTGTATGATACAATTTGTATCTGTTGCAATGGGACTACCGTATTAACAATGAACGGTATCCAACTTTCACTTCGTAAAGCAAGTCAATGCATGATGTACTTGTACTGAGGCTCGAAAATGCAGACTAGTGAGGAGGACAAAACGCTACCAGTACGTGATATCTACATGTACAAACAGGCTACTGTAGATGGAACTGAAACAGGATGCTATCACCCGAACTTACTCACGCCAACGAAGCTTGCGGAGACTTGATCTCCACGAATCCTGCCGACTTGGGCCGCTGGCCACCGCTGTGGAACAGCGCCTCGATGTCCTCGAGCATCATGCCCTTGGTCTCCGGGCAGAAGAAGTACACGAAGACGCCGCAGAGGCAGCACAGACCCGCGAACAGGAAGAACACGCCGTTGATGTTGAGGTGCGGGAAGAGCTTGACCACCTCCGTCATGACGGCGCCCATGGCCCAGTTGGCCGCCGTCGACAGCGCCACGGCCGGCGCGCGCACGCCCAACGGGAAGATCTCGGCCGGGTAGATCCAGCACACGGGCCCCCACGAGATGGCGAAGTTGAACACGAAGAAGGCCGTGCCCACGGCGATGAACCAGCCGCCCACCTTGGGGCAACCGGCGTTGTCCACGTTGCCGTCGCAGATAGCCGTGAACAGAATCGCAGCGAACAGGTGACCGACGACCATGCCGACGGCGCCGATGAGCAGAAGCTGGCGGCGGCCGAACGTGTCCACCCAGCGCATGGCCGGGATGGTACTGAGGAAGTTGACGCCCGAGAGGAAGAAGGCCGCGTAGATGCCGGCGTTGGTGATGTCCTTAAAGATCAGCGCGCCGTAGCTGAAGATGGGGTTGATACCCGTGGCCTGCTGCAGCACCTGCAGCATCATCGCGATGGCGATGCGCTTGAAGATGGACGGCTCGAGCAGCTCCATGAGGCCCTTGTTGGCGGCCAGCTCCTCCGCGACCTGGTCACCGATCAGCTCCAGCTCGTGGCCCACGTTGTCGGTCTGGCGGAGACGCTTGAGCACGCGCTCGGCCTCCTCCTTGCCCTTGTGCAGGTACGTCCAGCGAGGGCTCTCGGGCACGAAGAAGATGCCGAGCATGACCACGATCGGCGCCGCCATGGCCACGCCGTTGGTCGTGCGCCAGCCGTTGTGGTGGTTCTCCACGATGATGTTGACGACGTTGGCCAGGAAGAGGCCCGTGACGACCGTCATCTGCATGAAGCCCGACAGCATGCCGCGCAGCTCCTTGGGGGCCATCTCGGCGCCGAACAGCGGCAGCGAGAACGACGAGTTGCCCACGCCGAAGCCCTGGATCACGCGCGCGATGTACATGAGGCCGTGTTCCTGCGCCTTGTTCAAGCAGACCCACGACGTGCCGACGCAGAACAGCAGGCCGGCCGTGAAGATGGTCCAGCGGCGGCCCAGCTTGTCGGCCACGATGCCGCCGATGAAGGCACCCACAAGACAGCCCAGGTTGTAGGCCATGTTGTACCAGACCGTGAAGGACGTCCACTCGGACGGCAGGTCCGACGAAGACGACGTGCACTGCTCGTACGTGAAGTTGTGCCAGCCGACGCAGTAGTCGTTGATGAACGAGTCCATGATGAGCACGCCCGAGGTCACGCCCTGGTCGTAGCCGAAGAAGAGGCCGCCCAGAGCGGCGAACACGCACACGATGATGGCGTAGGTGCGCGAGCCCTCGGTCGGGACGTCATCGTCGTTGTTGTGGACGTTCACCACGACACCAGCAGCCATTGTGAGGGGGGTGGTGGAAGCGAGGGAGCTACCGCGCTGGCTTGGTTGTTGGACTGAGTGTGCCTGTTGAGGCAGGCGGAGAATTGGCAAATGAAAGAAGTACATGTAGTGGCACAGTTGGCGGTGCGGCGGTGGTAGCTATCGCTTCACTTCGAGTCGGTAATGGTGTGTACATACATATGCCTGGGAGAGACACCAGAACTTGATTGAGGGTGAACTGCTGGTTTGAGGCGGGCCTGCAACATGGCCCACAGCGGCCAAGTGTCGAGCTTAGCGCATTACAGTAACAGCTGAGGTGGGGTCAGTGTTGAAGTTCGCGCCGACATAGGATCGCCGGGACGTCATGTCCTGCTTTGCACGCTGCACGAGTGTCTCTGTTCGACACCAGTCAGTCGGCGCGCGCTACCACTTGATTTATTTGGCACCACGTTGGAAGCCGTGACGCACGAGCGTGTTGTTTTCCTCTTCGTTTTATCGTTTGTACGTGCAACGTGAACCTCAGGATAAACATGATCCAGTTATGAGACTAGCGCTGTAGCGCGGAATTCGTAGTGGGGCCAAAGTGCACTCGCAACATTGGTGCAACCAAAGCTGTGTTAGTTCTGTGCGAGTCTGCGTACGCGTTGCTTTCTGAAGTTTCTGCTTGGTGCTACAACTGTACCACCGCAAATGTTCGGTGTGTAGCTAGTGCCAACCTCCCTGCCCCATCCATTACAGGTCGTCAGCCAGCCGTCATCGATTGCAAACCTCTGCACCTAGTAGCGGGTTAGACTCGGTGGCATCAGCACGAGGCAGTACTTACAGTGGCCAACCAGACAGCTACTGACCGCCACCTCGTGACGGATAGAGGTGACTGGGAGGAAGCGTTATCGGCACCGACGGTCGGGTAGCCCCGCCGGCTGCTCCCCGCAACTAGCCCGGTTACATGCAACGGACGCAGGTGTCCTTCACCCGTAGGTACACATGGACCCTTTATCCCTCGGTCGAGGCGCTCCGCCACAACCCCCGTGGTCTCTCTCCACGGTCCCGTCGCTCTACTTGTCCACTGCCCTCATCATGTGCGAGCTCTACCTCAGCTTACCTTGCCTTTACTGCTCGACTCCTCGCCGACGCCCTCCGCCGCAGTACGAAGGTCAGCAACCCGTGCTTCCGGCGCAACTCAATGTATTAGTCTCAACTTGCTGCACGTTTCGCAACAAATCTTAACTGAGGGTCGAGTCGGCACGGCCGCCGCTCGCCACCCTCCCGCCTACCGTAGCTCTCCCCCGCCTATACTAACTCTCCTACAGCGCCATTCCTATCCTACTTGGACCTCTCCCTTCGTGTCGACTCGACACTTCTTGTCCTCACGTTCGCTCCTCTGGTGTCACCCCGCCTCCTTGCATGCATCCACCTAGACTCGCCTTCCTACGTCGTCCCTCCTGCGATCTTCGGCAGTCTCGCAGCTTCAACTTCAATCGCCCACTTCCAGCGTTGGTCGGTGGCTCCAGCCCGCTGGCTTGCTTCCGCCACCGGCCGCACCTAGCCGCACATTGTCGCCCCCGACACCATCATGGTGTACCACATCACGTCCGTTGTCAACTCCGACACCACATGCACGTCCAGCAGCTCGAGCACGCGGCTGGTGGTCGTGTGACGGGCCACACAACTACACGCCATCCCCGGCTGGAAGATCGCCCTCGATCTTTCCGGCGTCGAGTAGCGTCTCGAACTCGTCCGCCGTGAGCCATCTCCTGCCTGTTGGTCCGCCCGGCCTGACGCCGTACTCCACTTCGTGCTCCAGCACGTAGCGGCCAGCCCTGTTCCGCACGCGCCTCCTTGCCCTCTCAACGATGTGCCCGGCCGTGGCCACTTGTAGAAGCTCTGGCATCGGTTCTGGTCGTGGCCGTCGCCCTCGTCCACGCAGCATCTCCACCTCGGCGCCTTCTTGCGTCGTGGCTGCCGCTCGACCTGTTCCATCGCCGACCTGCGTGGACGCTGCCAGCGATTGACCTTCACGCACCGCTTGCCGGCCGAGCCGCCGTGCTTCGCGCGCTTCATTCGCTTCTTGCTGGCGCTTGAGCGCGTCCTCGCTTCCAGCTCCCGCATCTGCTTCCGCTAGTCGCTTCCGCTGCTTGTTGCGTAGTGATGGTGCTGCTCTGCCTCTCGCAGCGCCAGATCTCGACGCTCGTGCACCTGTCGTCGCTATTCCTGGCGTCGGGGCGGGTACCGCCGCCACCGCAACGTCCTCAGCGGAGTCGTTACGCGACTGCTGAACGGCCCCGCGGCCACTCGTCCTCTCGTCCGTCGTCGCAGTCTCACCCGACGGCGGCATCTGATCCGCCGTGGCCAGGGTCGCTGCTTCCTCGCCGCCGCGGGCCGCCGCCGCGTCGTTCTGGTTGATCTCCTCTGCGTCTGACTCCACGTCGGCGTCCTCCTCCGCCAACTCCCTTAGTATGCGTTCTGCCACACTACCGAGCGAGTTGCTCGGGCAGTGGCAGGACACCAGGAAACTGCAATGCACGATCATGTGCTCGCCCGTGTCTTCCCGCTCCACCTTCCAGTTGTCGAAGCCCGCGTCGACAACGATGCGTGCCGGCCCCAACCACTGATGCGTCAACTTCGTGAGTCCTTTTCCGCGTGGTGGGAGCAGCACCCACACGCGATCACCAACATCAAACTCGGCGTGCTGGCGCACACGCCTGTCGTAGTACTTGGCTCGTCGGCGCTGGTCCTTCGCAAGGGCTGCCTTCGCCGCCTCTGTTGCTCTCTGCATGTTATCCACCACCGCCCGGTGGTAGTCGGCAAAGGGCCCGACTTGCGTTACCCCACTGCTCCTCAGTAGCTCGTTCGGTGCCCTCAGGCGCCGCCCCATCATCAGCTCGTTGGGGCTGAAACCCGTGCCAGAGTGGCGCGCCCCATTGTACGCGTAAGTCGCGCACGGGAGCCAGCGGTCCCAGTCGTTCTGGGCCTCCGTAACGAACAGCGCCACCATGTCTTTCCAGGTCCTATGGAAGCGTTCCACGAGCCCAAGGAGCGCTGGTCGGTAGGGCACTGGTGTCACCTGACGCGCCTGCAGTGCACCCACCAACGCCTCGATGATCGCTCCATTCAGCTCGGGTGCTCCGTCCATCACAATCTCTCGCATGGGTCCGTAGACCAGAATCAACTTGTCCATGATGGACCGGGCAATGTCCTTGGCAGTGTGGCTCGGCACTGCCACCGCCACTGCATACCTCGTACTGTAGTCCACCGCCGCAACGACATAGCGGTTTCCGCCCTCAGTCACTGGCAAGGGCCCGGCCACATCCAGGGCCCATCTGTCGCCTACATCGCCCACACCTTGGCTGCGTAGCGGGGTATCACTTCCTTTGCTTTGGACTTCCTCGTGCCACAGTCACGGCACGACCTGACCCACCGCCGGATGTGAGCCCTCATGTCCGGCCACCAGTACTTCGCGGCGACTCTCGCGTACGTCTGCGGCACTCGCAGATGACACGCAAAGATGGAGTCGTGGTTCTCCCTCAGCACGTCCGCCCACAGTGCGGCTGGCAACACGACGCGCAAACTGCCATCGTCCTCGCGAATGTGCACCACCTCATTGACCACTACGATTTCACGTCCTGCGTAGCGTCCTTTCCGCCTCAGCTTCTTCACCGTCCTGTCCTCTGCTTGACGCTCACGGATCATAGCGTCCGTCACTTGTCCTTCCCCGCCATGCACTGCTGCTTCGGCCCCTGTCCTCCTCGGTATCCTTGGTCAGCCACAGTCACAGTGTGCACCGGTGCGCGTGACAACGCGTCGGCGACCTCATTACTCGCCCCTGGTCGATACACGACCTCGAAATCGTATTCCTGCAACTGCAGCGACCATTTGTGTAGCCGCCCTGTGAGATCCTTCGAAGTCATAAGCCACTTTAGAGCGGCATGATCCGTTACAGCACGAACTTACGACCATAGAGGTAGGACCTAAACAGCTTTACCGCCCACACCACGGCCGCGCATTCTAAGTCCGTAATGCTGTTCTTTGCGACCGTGGGTGAGTTCACCTTCGAGGCGTACGCCACCGGTTGCTCGCCCTGCCCTTGATCCTGCGTCAGCGTCGCCCCCAGTCCGACCTTAGACGCGTCTGTCACCAGCTTGAAGGGGCGGGTGAAGTCGGGGTAGGCCAGCACCGGCCGCTCAGTCAACGCGCGCTTCAACTGCTCGAACGCCTCCTGCTGTGGCCCTGCCCATCGCCACACTGCATCCTTCCGCAACAGCCGTGTGAGTGGCGCTGCAACGCTCGCAAAACCCGGCACGAAACGCCTGTAGTAGCCCGCCATGTGGACAAACCGCTTTACCTCCTTGGCGTCCGTCGGCGCCGGAAACTTGCGCACACTATCAACCAGACTCGCCATCGGGCACACCCCCGAGGTGTCCAACTCGTGCCCTAAGTACTCTAGCTTTTCCTTCGCAAACGAGCACTTACTGGCCTTCAACGACAAGCCCACCTGTGCCAGCCTCTCCATCACCATTGCCAGTTCTACGACGTGCCGCGTCATGTCCCCCTTCGAGAAGACGATGACGTCGTCCAAGTACACCAGATAGCTCTCCCAGGTAAGCCCCCTTAGCACTGCGGTCATCATCCTCTGGAAAGTACCAGGTTCATTCGCTAACCCAAACGGCATTCTTACGAATCTGAATAGGCCTTGCCTCGTCACGAAGCCTGTCTTGTCGCGGTCTGCAGCCGCCACGGGGACTTGCCAGTATCCCGCGTGGAGGTCCAGGCTCGTGAAGCGCCGAGCCCCGTGTAGATTGTCAAGGGTGTCGTCTATCCGTGGCAGGGGGTAGACGTCCCGCTTAGTAATGGCGTTCAAAAGTCTGTAGTCGATGCAGAACCGCACCGACCCATCCTTCTTCTTTACTAACACTACCGGAAAGCCCCACGCACCGCTGCTGGGCTCAATCACTCCATCCTGCAGCATGTTCGTCACCTCTCGGTCGATGACCTCTTGTTCGCTGCGCGCATACCTTCTCGGTCGCACCTTGATTGGGGCCTCGCTGCCCGTGTGGATAGCGTGCTCTACCCCCAAAGTTGTCATCGGCGGGCAGCCTTTCCTCGGCTCCAGTAACACTGGGTAGTTCCTGAGAACTCGTAACAGCAACTCCTTGTCCTCCGCGCCCATGTCGCCAATGTCTAGCTCGCCTTCGTTGCATAGTGGTTCGGGGTTGGTGTCCAGCTCGCGCTCCAGCCACTCCTTCACCTTGTGCCTGCTCAGCTCGCCGTTCAGCACCATCACGTCAAGATCATCGCCGCTCGGTGCCCACGTGCCGAGCACCTCGCGCGTCGGTAGCTTCGCCCTGCGCCCTACCAGGTTGAGTATCGGGACGACGATCTTGCCACCTCGGACTGTCGTCAACGTTGGAGCCAACAACAGGTGTAGCTCTTTGCGCGGGGCGGGCATGAAGACGCCCGTAGTGCCCTCCGGCGCTGCCACTACCAGCTCCACGTTGTGACAGGTCCGTGTCGATCTTCGCCCGACGTACCAATCTCACCTGAGTCGTCCGCTCATCCGGTGGTCCCTCTCGGGTGCAGGAGAACGGCACAATCTTCTTAATGTCCCCGTTGTACCACTTCATCTCGCAGGCGGTGAAGTCGATCTTCACCCGTTGCTCAGCATCCAGTCTTCTCCCAGCAGGAACTCCTCAGCGGCGCCCTCGACCACCAGCGCCTTCACGGACATTGTCTGCCCGTACTGCGTCTCCATCTTGAACTGCCACACTCCAAGCACTTTGGCCACGGTACCTGTAAACCCCTCGACAAAGTCTACTGGCGGCAGCTCGTCCTGCTGCACGCCCAAGTGCTTCCATGACTCGCCGGCCACGGTGTATTGCGCGCCCGTGTCCAGCTTGATGTCGCACCACTGCTCTCGTATCTTCATTCGTGCCGTCGGCAAGGTGCCTGCCGCCGGCGCGCGGACTGCTCGTAGTCTACCCACTCGCACGGGCCGCGTCCTTCGTCGATCCAGCCAATGCTCGGCTGCTGGTAGACGCTGCCACTATGATAGCGGTACTGCTTCGCGGGCTTCTTGCCCTTGACCGTCTTCTTCATCTGCTCAGTGGCGCGTGGCAGTGTAAAGCCAATCGCGCCTGCCTCCGCACTTGACAGCAACCTCGGCGCATCGCCTCCTCTCCGTCCAAACGTGGTGTAGCAGCCCTCTGTCTGCTCTCGTGCAGCCATCCATTCACGAATCATGCGCTGTTCTCGCGCCCTCGCCTTCCGCACTCGTTTCTCGAATCTGCGCCTCGTCCTGAGACACGGATCGTTGCTTCTACGGGTCGCGTCCGCCCGCCGGGCTCTACGGCGTCCAGCCCCGCCACCGTCATGACCACTTGCTGGACCACACCGTCACGGATGTCCATCTTGCCCCTAGAGCCCCACCGGCAATGTCCTCCTGGCGGTTTACCTCCGCCACTGCCAGTTTCGCTAGGCCGTCCAGCAGGACGCCCTTCCGACCACGAACTTCACCGAGCGCTTGCGCCGCTCGTGCGCTCCTCTTCAGCGCCTCCTTGAACTCCTCGCTCGGCTCGGGCATCTGGGACGCTACCTCTACTCTCGTCAACTCGCCCTTGAGTTCGCTCTCGTCGGCCTCCTCGTGCAGGGAATTCGGCGGCAATACGCCGTCACCCGCTGCCATGTCCGCTGTGAGTTGCTCTCGCTCGAGCCGCTTCTGACGACGCACCCGATCGCGTGCTTGCCGCTTCTCTCGCTTCCTCAGTCGTCGTGCTTCTTCTTCCTTCTCGGCTGCCGCCGCACTTGCCTCAGCGGCGCGTTTCCGCAGTCTCTTGGCCTTTGCCAAGTCGTGGCGTCTTTGCTCCGCAGCCAGCGCCGTCGCCAGCGCCGCTGGTGGTGCCTCCGTCTCGATTGGGGCTTCTTCCGTCTGCGTAGCACCGTCCTTAGCCATCTCCGTCAACCACGCGTCTAGCTGCCTGGTGACGAGATCGCGCCGTTCGTCATCCACAAGCCCTCCTGAGAGTCGGCCGAGGTCGACCACTACTCGACCGGGCCCGGCGTGCAACTCGCCCGACAGGTCCTCCGAGCTGCACTCGCCACCATCTTCGTCATCGACCGCGACGTCGCCGCCGCTGAGCTCCGTCGTGGTGCTGCCCTCCGTCTCGACAGTACTCTCTGCTCCGACATCTCCATCCGGGCTGCGTCCACCGCGCTTGCCTTCTCCTCGGTAGTCCTCGTACCGATATCGCCATTGTCATCCTGGAACCACACACGCCGCTTCACAGAATCGCCGCCTTCAGGCACCGGCCGTACCCGTCGGACGGCGCCATCACCAGCACATGATATCGCAGTGCTCGTCCTGCCGCCGTGTCGTCTTGCTCAGCCTGGGTAAGCACACGCACGTGCTGTGCTGCGCCATCCCCAGACTGGTCTCTCTTCCTCTCTAGCAAGTTCCTTTCTAGGACAGGCTCACCCTCGTGGCGTACCCCGTCCTCGTTTTCGCGACGTCTTCCGACTTCGTTGTCGTCACGTTCTCCGTCTTGCCCATCCGAACCTGGGCCAGACGTCCTCGCCCACCGCCGCCGGCCGCGCCGGTGTCGTCCTCGCTTCTTCTCCTTCTTGCCCGGGTCAGAACGAGCGAGCGATAAGGCCGGGGCCCTTATGCTCGCTGCTCGTTTCCCGCCTCTCCGTCCTCTGCGCTCGGGTTCTGTGCGGTGCGTCCTGATGCCGCCAAGTCTGCTGTCTTCAGGTCACAGTCCCTCACGAAGTGGCCCGACTGGCCGCAGTAGAAGCAGAACGTGCCCGTACGGGGCGTGAATGGTGTCCGTTGCGCCCGCCGTTCCAGGTACCGCTCGTGGTTCCTGAGTCGACCTTCGCGCGTTGCCAGGGCTGGGTCTGGGGCATCGGCTCTGTCCCGAACGCCCCTCTTCCGTTGAATCCGCCGCCTCCGATGCCGCCCCCAGGGGCAGCTGTGCCTTCGACCTTGAATGTCTTACCCGGACGCTTCGAGAGCTGATCGCCCCCTTGTCGTTTGTTGCGGGCGCCACTGTGTGGTACAGCGGCGCCACGCGTTTGAATATTCGAATTTGCCGAACCACTGGTGTCCGGTACCAACCGGTATCCAGGCGGTATGGCCTTCCACCACTCATCCGTTCCGGTCTTACCGGTACCAACCAATCGTCCTTCAGTGTCGTACCGCGGTGGCTTAGCGGCAGTCCCCACATTGGTCCATACCCCGTCACCACTCCGGCCGAGTTGCCCCAAGTCCCGACTGCTCTTGGCCCGACGGCGCTCTCGTCGAGGCCCCGCGCCCTTGGGACGCCTGGCGCGCGTCCCACGCGCTCGCCGCTTCTTCCAGTCCGACCCCGTACCTCTCCGTAGTCCCCGACGTGCGGAATAGCCAAGTTGACCGCCTCGTCCAGCGTTCTGGGGCGGTGGCCACGCACGTGGGTCGCGCCCATCGGGCTTGCCATGCCCTTCAGGAACGCGCTCACCAACCAGTCCTCGCTGATGTCGCCCTGCTCCGCAATTTCGCGCAGCGATTGCGCGTATTCCAGCAACCTCTCGCCACGCATCTGCCGACGCGCGTTGAGCAGATCGACGACCTCTGGTGTCGTGCGTCGCGTCATGTATTTCGCTCTCAGCATGGACGCCAAGGTGTCGATGTTCTCGTCCCCCGGAGCGACCGTCTCCATCACCGTGGCGAACCAGCGCTGCGCTTCGCCATCCAAGTGTGCCGCCACTTCGTGGTAAAGCTGCGCTTCGGTCCACTGGACGCCCATCGTCGCGGCCTGCCTGCGAACCTCCGCTCTCACCGTCTTCAACCACATCGTCACGGGCAAGCTGTCGTCGAGTCCCTTGAACTTGGACAGTTTGAGGGACTTGGCCTTCTCACGGACGACCAGCGGTGGTGGTGGCGCTTGCATTCGTGCTGGACCACCTCCCGACGCCACCCCCATTCCTGTTCTTCGTGCTGGTGGTGGCGGAGGAGGCGCTTGATCCTGCCTCGCACTGCCGCGTCCACCGCCTCCTCCGGTGCTCGTCAGGTTCACCACTGCGTTGTCATGGCCTGCGACGTCCACGCTCGGACCGGACTGGATTCCGCTGTCGCTGCCCGGGTCGCCGCTGCCGCTTGACGTGCCAGCATCACCAGATGGACGGCCACGGCCCTCGCCGTCACCGCTTCCAGCCGGCGCGCGTCTTCCTCCAGGTTGACCACTGCCGTTGTCGCCTCCCGCAGTGCGTCCTTCTGCGCCGTCACCACTGCTCGTGCCCAGAGGGGTGTCGCCTGCACTTCGAATCTCCGTCGTCCCCAGCGTCACAGAGACCTGCGTGCCTCCTTCGTCCGTCTCGACCGTCATCCCTCCACTTGGCTTCTGCCGTTTCGCCGCTGCCGCCGCTTCGGCAGCTGCCCGTTCAGCAGAAGCAGCGCGCCGTTGGGCGCGCTCACCACGTGCCACGCTTGTAGCCATGTTCGTAGTTCGTAAAACTGCAATAAAACGCACCCATATTCATCAGTAACTCATCCCATTCTCATTCTTTGTTCGTTTCGCTGCGGGGATTGCCCACAATGACTCAGCTCGCAACGTCTTCCAGACATGCCCAGAGAGCCACTGTTATGACCACCATGTAGCTAGTGCCAACCTCCCTGCCCCATCCATTACAGGTCGTCAGCCAGCCGTCATCGATTGCAAACCTCTGCACCTAGGTAGCGGGTTAGCCGTGGCGGCATCAGCACGAGGCAGTACTCACAGTGGTCAACCAGACAGCTACTGGCCGCCACCTCGTGACGGATAGAGATGACTGGGAGGAAGCGTTATCGGCACCGGCGGTCGGGTAGCCCCGCCGGCTGCTCCCCGCAACTAGCCCGGTTACATGCAACGGACGCAGGTGTCCTTCACCCGTAGGTACACATGGACCCTTTATCCCTCGGTCGAGGCGCTCCGCCACAACCCCCGTGGTCTCTCTCCACGGTCCCGTCGCTCTACTTGTCCACTGCCCTCATCATGTGCGAGCTCTACCTCAGCTTACCTTGCCTTTACTGCTCGACTCCTCGCCGACGCCCTCCGCCGCAGTACGAAGGTCAGCAACCCGTGCTTCCGGCGCAACTCAATGTATTAGTCTCAACTTGCTGCACGTTTCGCAACAAATCTTAACTGAGGGTCGAGTCGGCACGGCCGCCGCTCGCCACCCTCCCGCCTACCGTAGCTCTCCCCCGCCTATACTAACTCTCCTACAGCGCCATTCCTATCCTACTTGGACCTCTCCCTCTTCGTGTCGACTCGACACTTCTTGTCCTCACGTTCGCTCCTCTGGTGTCACCCCGCCTCCTTGCATGCATCCACCTAGACTCGCCTTCCTACGTCGTCCCTCCTGCGATCTTCGGCAGTCTCGCAGCTTCAACTTCAATCGCCCACTTCCAGCGTTGGTCGGTGGCTCCAGCCCGCTGGCTTGCTTCCGCCACCGGCCGTATCTAGCCGTACGTTGTCGTCACCGACACCATCATGTTGTGCCACATCACGTCCGTCGTCAACTCCTGCGCCACCTGCACGTCCAGCAGCTCGAGCACGCGGCTGGTGGTCGTGTGACGGGCCACACAACTACAGGTGTACATGTACATGTACGGATTGATGTGCTGCACCACAATGCCTTCGAGAACCTTGCACGGTACCGGTATCATGTACAGTACAAGGGCACGAGAGCACAAGCGCTGAAGTTGTACGGGCATTAGAGGCCATCGAATTCTTCGTCTCTACATGTACGACTGAAACGATGCTAAAGAGCTAGCCAACGGAGTTCTTTAACGTCAAATCCGTGAGCACCGTACCGTCTTAGCACAACATGAACTTCAACGTTACTAATCAAGCTCCACCCGTAATCTGACCGTATGATCTCAACAGACTCTCAAGAAGCATCACTTCGTTCTGCACTGTGTACATGTACATTGTATTAATACAAATACCGCTACAAATTAAATTTATCCTCGCAGCCTGTATACCTGGGGTACTACCTGAGTGGCATGCTGCAATGACTGCGTAGCTACAGCGCTCCAAGTGGGGTTTCTCGTTGAGGTATACAAAGGAGATTTGTTTATTCTCGAATAAAACCAGATGCCATGTCCACGCCACATACTGCACATTTGACGGTTGAGCTGAGTCTACATGCTAAAGACTCATCTTTCCGTGCAAGCGGCACTACATGTATACTGTAATGTACTAAAATGTACATGTGCTGCAAGTTGCAGTCTATCTTTTCAGAATGGCCAGATTTGCCACTTACAATTCTACGAAGTCGTTCCGTTTCAAGGTTGAGGGTCATCACCAGCCCTCATTAAAGATGGGAGTTCCCAGTTTTCCCGTAAAGTCACCTGATACGCAAAGATTGCCGTGATCTAACAACAATAACCCGTAGCAAAGGTCTCCTGATCCAAGCAACAATGGACCGTAGCAAACATTCTCTTAGCCAATTTGCAACCTCAAGGTCCACCCCGACCCTTGATTTCCCACCCTGTCCTGCTCAAGCTTACAAAGATACCTGACACAAAATAAGGTAAATGAACCCAGTAGACGGTTCCTATCGTCCCATAGCTGTTTTGCACCATTATTCGAGCGCTTTCGTTATTTAGAAAGCGTTTTCTTCATTGCGCTGCGACGCCAAAAGCTAAACATTTATAATTCCGTCTTCTGCTTTTCACGGGAATATTTGAGATTTAAAAATGGGAAATCTGGGAAATTCCGTGAAAATCCCATGTTTAAGGAGGCCTGGTCATCACGTACTATTATATGTATTGCATTATTTTTACTGTATTTAAAATATGCATTTAAATCATCTACTTGCCTGGTCGTATGATAGCTTACGGCATCAGTAAGCTTTTTACTTCGATACGCCGCGGTTACGTATACTGTAACAGTTAATAAATGCAGCACGAAGGTAGTAGTTCCATCCAGACTATTCCGTATAAAATTTAAACTACGTGAACCAACCGATAATATCACGATTCCGTCACTTTTCGCGATTAAAACAGTCATTTGTGGGTATGTGCACAGGACCAATCCCTAACCAAAATACAATGGTGTATAGGGTGAAAATCCTCTCATTTTGCGGGAACAAGGTAATTTGTTGCAGACTTCGCTGCAGTAGGCGACTGTCAGGAACAGGATACTGCCGAATCATGTATCATTTCACTTAAACCCCTGCACATACATATCCATATACATGTACATGTATTATACATGTATCGTACAGTCTACGCGGTCGCGGTCGTGTATTATAATAGTGGCCACGATCAACAAGGAAGCTTTATGTACCGATCAAAGATAACGTACTATACGGAATTCCCGATCGCTTGATCAGGAAGCCGTTGACAATGTAGCAAGTGCGTCCCGCCACAAAACCTACCATCCCGAGTCGGAATTCCTGATCCCACTCACTACCTAGGGCCGCACCACCGATAGAACTCAACTTTAATCACTTTACATTTTTCTGCCTACCGAAGAAGGCACACTCGGCTAAGCCCCCAAGTTCTGCAGCTTCCTCGTTTCGACTTCCTTAACATTTTACAATGGCTGCCGGTGTCGTGGTGAACGTCCACAACAACGACGATGACGTCCCGACCGAGGGCTCGCGCACCTACGCCATCATCGTGTGCGTGTTCGCCGCTCTGGGCGGCCTCTTCTTCGGCTACGACCAGGGCGTGACCTCGGGCGTGCTCATCATGGACTCGTTCATCAACGACTACTGCGTCGGCTGGCACAACTTCACGTACGAGCAGTGCACGTCGTCTTCGTCGGACCTGCCGTCCGAGTGGACGTCCTTCACGGTCTGGTACAACATGGCGTACAACCTGGGCTGTCTTGTGGGTGCCTTCATCGGCGGCATCGTGGCCGACAAGCTGGGCCGCCGCTGGACCATCTTCACGGCCGGCCTGCTGTTCTGCGTCGGCACGTCGTGGGTCTGCTTCAACAAGGCGCAGGAACACGGCCTCATGTACATCGCGCGCGTGATCCAGGGCTTCGGCGTGGGCAACTCGTCGTTCTCGCTGCCGCTGTTCGGCGCCGAGATGGCCCTGGCGAGCTGCGCGGCATGCTGTCGGGCTTCATGCAGATGACGGTCGTCACGGGCCTCTTCCTGGCCAACGTCGTCAACATCATCGTGGAGAACCACCACAACGGCTGGCGCACGACCAACGGCGTGGCCATGGCGGCGCCGATCGTGGTCATGCTCGGCATCTTCTTCGTGCCCGAGAGCCCTCGCTGGACGTACCTGCACAAGGGCAAGGAGGAGGCCGAGCGCGTGCTCAAGCGTCTCCGCCAGACCGACAACGTGGGCCACGAGCTGGAGCTGATCGGTGACCAGGTCGCGGAGGAGCTGGCCGCCAACAAGGGCCTCATGGAGCTGCTCGATCCGTCCATCTTCAAGCGCATCGCCATCGCGATGATGCTGCAGGTGCTGCAGCAGGCCACGGGTATCAACCCCATCTTCAGCTACGGCGCGCTGATCTTTAAGGACATCACCAACGCCGGCATCTACGCGGCCTTCTTCCTCTCGGGCGTCAACTTCCTCAGTACCATCCCGGCCATGCGCTGGGTGGACACGTTCGGCCGCCGCCAGCTTCTGCTCATCGGCGCCGTCGGCATGGTCGTCGGTCACCTGTTCGCTGCGATTCTGTTCACGGCTATCTGCGACGGCAACGTGGACAACGCCGGTTGCCCCAAGGTGGGCGGCTGGTTCATCGCCGTGGGCACGGCCTTCTTCGTGTTCAACTTCGCCATCTCGTGGGGGCCCGTGTGCTGGATCTACCCGGCCGAGATCTTCCCGTTGGGCGTGCGCGCGCCGGCCGTGGCGCTGTCGACGGCGGCCAACTGGGCCATGGGCGCCGTCATGACGGAGGTGGTCAAGCTCTTCCCGCACCTCAACATCAACGGCGTGTTCTTCCTGTTCGCGGGTCTGTGCTGCCTCTGCGGCGTCTTCGTGTACTTCTTCTGCCCGGAGACCAAGGGCATGATGCTCGAGGACATCGAGGCGCTGTTCCACAGCGGTGGCGAGCGGCCCAAGTCGGCAGGATTCGTGGAGACCAAGTCTCCGCAGCAGTCGGCGGCGTAGCTATGAGCTGTACGGTAGTTGTTGTGCTTGTCGTAGATTTCAAGGACTAAAATCAATGACGAGCGTCGAAAAACGGTCCAGATGGACTAAAAAAGACTGCACTTCATTTCCCACTGTGAAGCAAAAAAAATCGTAATGGAGCTCGAGTCTGCGCTGAAGTCGGATGCGTTGGCCGCTTTCTCCCGGTCCCTTGAGCTGGCTTTAGGTGCGGCCAGCCCGTCCCGAGGGAAGGTGGTCCTCGCTGTCGATGCTTCGCAGCTGGCCATCTTCGAGTTGCTCGCGTACGGCTCGGGGGCAGCGAGTTCTACGAGAAGCTCGGGATCTCTCGCCTGCTGAGTGTGCAGCTGCAAACCGGCGACGTCGCGCAGCTGCAGCGCCAATTGGACATCTCCAAGGACCCTCAGGCCAACCAGGAACAGGGAAGAAGACGCTGGACGTGGCCGTGGTCGCGCCGCCGCAGCCCACCGTCGCCAAGCGGCTGGCCGACGCCCTCCGGCCGCTGGAGCTCGTGCCGACCCGCCGCTGCGCCGTGCTGTGGCTGCCTGCGGCTACCTCCGACGTGACGCTGGAGATGGAGCGACAGGGCGTCGCGGGTTTCATCCGCCAGGCCAATTTGGCGTTGGGCCTCATCCCAGTGGACCGCGGCGTCGCGGCGCTGTGTCACGACAGTGTCTTCGGAGAACTCTATGTGAAGGGGGACAGCAGGGCGCTGACGGACGTCGTCAAGAGTGTGCTGGCCGTGGAGAAACACACTGGCCGGAGGATCTTGGACGTCACGTGCCATGGGTTCTTCGCTCAGCGAGTCAAGAAGATGTTGGAGCTGGCCCATCGACAGCAGCAGAAGATCAAGATGAGTCGAGCTGCCGGGGCCAAGGAGGCGGAGGCTGACGTGGCCACGCCCATGGACAAGCTCGTGGTGATTGACCGGATGGAAGACCCTTTGTCGATGCTGTTGACGCCCATGACGTACGAAGGACTGCTGGACGCGCTGGTGGGCGTGAACCACGGTGTCGTCACGTACGAGAAAGAGGAGGAGGACGCGGACGACGCTGCAAGCACTAGCAGCACTATTAAGGAGGAGTCAACAACAACCACGGCGACGCAGAAAGTGGTGCTGAATCACCTAGACGCGCTGTTCGACGAGATCCGTGACGTGAACTTTAACTTGGTCTCCAACCAGCTCGTGGATGTCGCCAAAGACTTGGCCACTGAAGTGCGGGGCAGCTCGGCCGGGTCCACTGCCGGCTTGCCAAAGGACAGCCAGGCCGCGTTCCAGAAGGTGAAGGCTCTCTTGGCCAAGGCGCCGCATTTGGTGAAGAAAAAGCGATCGTTGGCCCACCACTTGCAGCTTGTGCAGCGTATCCGGGAGCTGAGCACGCAGCTTGCACTGCGTGGATGCGTCGAGACAGAGATGACCATCATGAGTGCTGGCCCGAGTGCGTCATCTGCTGCGGCCAAGGACGTGGACAGCTTTTTGGAGGAGGCTATCTTGCGTGAGCCTCCGCTGAACCTCTACGACGTGATCAAGCTACTCTGTCTGTGCTCTCTAGTCCGCGGTGGCCTCAAGCCAGACACGCTGGCCTGGTATCGCCAGCAGCTTTGTCATACTTACGGCCACCAAATTCTGCCGCTGCTCGTGCAATTGGAGAAGATGGATCTGCTCTCTGTGGAGAACCGCTTCGACTTCCCGAAAATGCGCAAGCAGCTTCTGCTAATGCGTGGAGCCCTGGATGACGAGGACACTCGACACCCTTCGGATATTCACTTCATGTTCCCCTACACTGGCTACGCACCGATGAGTATTCGTCTGCTGCAAGAATCGCTCGGCATGAAGTACAAGACGCTAGCGAAGGACCCGACATCGTCACTGCTGAGTCTGGGGAGCGGAAGCGGAAACAACTCCAGTAGCCACCACAGTATGTCGTCCGACCCTGCTTCCAGTTATGACAGTGCGAACGGCGGTAAACGCACTAACGTGCTGGTATACTACGTTGGTGGCGTGACAGTCGCAGAGCTGACGGCCTTCCGCTTCTTAAACCAGAAGCAAAGCCAGTTTACTTTCTTCATCGCAGCCACCTCCATCTGCAACGGCAGTCGCCTACTTCGTGCCATCTACTGAGCAGAAGGATAAGGTGAGGTGAGGTAAATTGTAAATCCATTGATTGATTTTGTCCCAATAATGACGTTGTTCACCAGTTTTTACCTAGCAGAGGGCTCATCAAAGCAAGCACCTTCAGCTGTAACGTGATCCACAGCGACCGGGACAGCGTGACAGGTACCTTGGGCCTTGCGTAGTCGTCTGGGATCCTCTCTTCGATCAAGAACGACCGAGCGTGGTAAACCGAGATGCTTGTGGTGGCGTTATCCCCCATGACCAGGAGCATGACGGCCGACTCGGAATAGGACGTGAGGGATCGTTGGGCGGTGAATGTCTCCTCGAAGTCGGGGGTGTAGGCGGCGCTCTCAGCCTCGCGCTCGTAGCGATACGCAGCCAACGTCATTCTGGTGATGCGGTGATCCTTGGTGCCACGTGCGAGCAGACTGCCAGCCAACGTCATGTTCACGGAAGAGGGGTCCGTTCCTATGCATGAATCGTCATGGACGAGAGAGGCATCGTGCTCGACAACGTTGTGCTCACCCAGGTCAGCGAGCGAGAACTCGTCCGCCAAAGTGCTCACTAGGAACTCTGCTAGTGAATGGTCCAGGTTGTAAACTTCCACGAGGGCGTCTTGAAGCACATGAGGTGTCACGTTCTTGCCATCGCGCGGGAGATACCCGTGGTTTGCCAGGACGTTGAGTGCTGGGCATGGGCTGCGGTGGTTCTTGGCTGGGCTGTCCTTGAATCCCGATACGTCGTCGCCACTCGGACGAAAGTACTTGTGCTCCGCTGTGGGGTCCCAATTCTGTGGCACGACCACCGGAACATGGTTTGAGGAGAGGAATGCGTTGATCACGGCTGCGACTAGCAGCGGCACCAAGACGAGGAGTGCCGGGCGGACAGTTTGCTTGGTCATGACCAGGTAAAAGATAAACTGAAGTATGAACCACAGCGCTAAGAGTACGAAGCCGAAAATAAGGACGTGGTTGAAAACTGATCCTGGGTTGAATACCTTCGCTACGTACGTGGGATATGATCAAGGTACCAAATCGTAATGGATACAGTATTTCAAAGTGGACCGCCATGGTCCATGGGCTACGTCTGCGTGTCACACTCATTACACTGGCCAGCCCTCGCTAGCAACTCATTCAGAATCGGAGACGGAGTGAGAGAATGACTCATTCTCTCACTCCGTCTCCGCTACTGCTCCCCAGCCCAGTGATGCCAAGAGCTTAATCTGCGCAGCCAGATAGAATGCCGTCGCCGTCGAAATGGGCTTATCGCTTTTCCTGAACCCCTCGGGGATCTTCTCGTCCACTAAAAAGGACCTGGCATGTTCCACGGAGATGGTCTCGGACTCGTAGTCCCCCATGCCGATCAACAGCAGCGCCGACTCACCATACGCTGCAGCTTGGCCCTTCACGGGTAGAGCGTACTCCGGGTTCTCGTGCTTGCACTGCGCCTCTCGCTGTCTCCGCGCCGCCGCCATGGAATGTTTATCCAGCTTGCCGCCCTTACTCCTAGCGAACGCGAACAAAGCGTCCGCCAGCGTGGCGTTAATGTGCGCTGGGTCTCCCTTAAAGTACGTATCGTCGTGCACCAGCGACGCGTCGTGCTCGATGAAGCCATGGACGCTCAGGTCCGCCAATGTCAACTGCTGCGGCAGCGGGCGCGTTAATCGCTCGGCCAGCGTCTCGTCCACGTTGAAGATGTCCACGATGGCATTGCGGATAAGCTCGGGCGTCAAGTTCTTGCCGTCGCGCGGCAAATAGCCGTGGTTCGCCAGCGAGTTGAGCGCTGGACACGGACTGCGATGGTTGGCGGCGGAGTTGGGCGGCGGGAAGCCGGAGACGTCGGCGCCCGACGGGCGCGAGTAGTGGTGGTCGTCGGAGCCGGCCAGCTGTGCGGTGTCGTCCGCCGTGTGCACACGCAGGTTGCTCGTCGGACGGGCGCAGCACCCGCGGGAGAACATGAGCAGCGCCAGCAAGAGCCACAGCCGTGCTGCAGTCATCTATCTGTGGCGTGGAAGATCGCAATGACTGGACCCACGGAATGAATTTTTGGGGCAAGTTGAAGTGGAAGCACATCAACTAAGGCTTGCACTAGGACCTAATCCATACACTAACGGACCATACAGGACAAGTTACTGTAGGGTTTGTGACATATCTTGGTGTAAAACCCTAGTTGACACCCAAGTATCCGGCGCCAAAGAGACGCAATGTAGCAACATCAAGCGTCAATCGCTTCACTCACCACCCCACAACGCATTTGTCCGTGCACTAGATAGATAGACACACTCCATGGGCGGGTCTTCGGCGTCCTCGTCCTCTTCCTCGGCGTTGTGGGTGGCCCTTCCCACGGCCGCGGCCGCCGCCGTGCTCGCGTACCTTCTCATCCCCGACGAGCGGCAGCGCGCGATCCGGCGGCTGCCGGCTCCGGCCTCGACACTGCCCGTGCTGGGCAATACGCTGGACATGATGAGCCTGGAGCAGCCGCGTCTGCACGACTGGATCGCCGAGCAGTGCAAGGCCTTCGGCGGGCGAACGTGGCGCCTGCAGGTCGTGGGCGCGCCGCCGCTCGTCGTCGTGAGCAGCGTCGAGGGCTTCGAGGACGTGCTCAAGACGCAGTTCGAGGTCTTCGACAAGGGCGACCGCATGAACACCATCTTCCGCGACATCGCGGGCGGCGGCATCGTGGCAGTGGACGGCCCGCAGTGGGTGGCGCAGCGCAAGATGCTCAGCCGCCTCTTCACCATGCGCGCGTTCCGCGAGACCATCAGCCAGTGCGTGCACGACTACACGCTCGTGCTGGGGCGCATGCTGGGCGACGCGGCGCGCACGGGCGTGCCCATCGACTTCGCGGACGTGATGCACCGCTTCTCGTTCGACGTGTTCACGGACATCGCGTTCGGGCTGCAGGGCAACTCACTCGAGGGCGGCGAGCACACGCAGTTCATGGAGGCTATGGGCAAGATCGTACACAACATCGAGATGCGCTTCCACTCGCCCGACTGGCTGTGGAAGCTTAAGCGTGCGCTCAAGCTCGGCAGCGAGAAGGAGCTGGCCCAGGAGGTGGCCATCCTGGACAAGATGGTCTTCACGATCATCAACAAGAACATGGAGCGCAAGTTCAACCCCGACACAGCCGCGGCCGAGTGGCCCCCACGGCCGCAGCGCAACACGAAGGACGTCGTGTCGCTCTTTTTGGACGCGCACGACGAGCAGAAGGCGGCGGGGAAGACGGAAGTGGCACACCGCTGGACGCCAACTTCCTCAGGGACATCGCCGTCGTGGTGCTGCTGGCCGGCAAGGATACGACGGCCTGGTCCATGTCGTGGCTGATCATCATGCTCAACCGCAACCCGAAGGTCGAGACCAAGCTGCGCCAGGAGCTGCGCGAGAAGCTGCCCAAGCTGTTCAGCGACCCGAGCTACGTGCCGACCATGGACGACGTCGAAGGCCTCGTGTATCTGGAAGCCGTACTGCGCGAAAACCTGCGCTTGAACCCGCTGGTGCCTCTCAACGCCAAGGAAGCGAACCGAGACACGACGCTCGTGGACGGCACGTTCGTTAAGAAGGGCACGCGAGTGTACATTCCGTCGTACACGCTGGGCCGGATGAAGAGCGTCTGGGGTCGTGACGCATCCAAGTTCAAGCCGGAGCGGTGGTTAATGCAGGACCCGTGGACTGGCGAGCAAACCATCCGGCCGGTGTCGGCCTTCCAGTTCGTATCCTTCCACGCCGGGCCGCGCACGTGTCTAGGCATGCGGTTCGCCATGTTAGAGATGAAGACCGTCATGGCCTACGTGCTCAGCAAATACCACTTCACAACGCGGGAGAACCCCAAGAGCTACACGTACGACGTGGCGTCGCTGCTGCAGGTCAAGGGCCCGCTCATTTGTAAAGTACAGCGAGCCGGCTAGATTTCAAAGTTGTGTCTATAGCGTTAGGTCCGTCCGTCCGTAGAACCATCGTGCGGGCCGTGCATGCAGCATTTCTTCTTCAGTAATCTAATCGAATACTACATTCCAGAGCCTACGCACGGCTCCATGGGCAACACTAGAGACTGGTGCCATCATCGGTCGATCCTGTGCTCAATTCGCGCTACGTTCTTTGCAGCCGTCCATTGCCAAATTCGCTCGACTGGTTTAACATGAAGACCACCGCAACGCTGTCGGTTGCATTGACGTGTGGAGCGATCGCAGTGGCTCTCAACTCGCTCTTCTTGGTCGACGACCCCACTCCATCCACGGTGCTTGAATCGTTGACAACGGGGGCTCACGAGTACTTTCGACCTGCAGATAACGACGTCTGGGGGCTCCCGGGGAACAGCTCGGTCGCGTATTTCCGCAGTCCGTGTCCAGCGCTCAACACTCTGGCGAACCATGGCCACATCCCTCGCGACGGGAAGAGGCTGACCCCGGCGATCCTGGGCCAAGGCATCATGAAGGTCTACAACTTCGACAAGAAGCTGCTGGACCTCATCTTCCTCGCGTTGCCGCCGAACTTCACGCTCGCTGACCTGGGAGACCCCAACTTCATCGACCACGACGCATCCTTGGTCCACGACGACTCGTTCTTCCAAGTGGAGCCATTCAAAGTCAACAAGACCCTCGTTGATGACCTGCTGGCGAGTGCTGAAGTCACTGAAAACCGTGGCGGTCGTGCTCTCACGAAACAATTGGTGGCTCGCTTCCGTCGACGTCGAGAGGTCGAGTGTGCCCAGGATAACCCGGAGTTCAGCATGAGTGCTTTGGCGAGCTTCGTGGCCAACGGAGAAGCGTCCTTCGTCTTGCAAGGCTTGGGCGACTTCAACAGCGCGACCATTTCCGTGGAGCACGCACGCTCGTTTCTCGTCGACGAACGAATCCCCACCGACTTCCGTCCATCCAAGACGCCAATCACCATCACGAGCGTGCTGCTCGCCATCGCAGAGCTTGCCTGGCTTGCCTGAAGTGAGGTAAGGACCCCTGTTTTCTTTTTTTCGAGTGTTATCTTCGCAGATACGTTCCACTTGAATAGTACTGCAAGCCAGTCTAAGGCAGGGGCTGGGAAAAATACATTTCCTTACTTAAGTATCCTATTTGCACGGAAAGTGATACTGCATGCTCAAAATTCTCAATTGGATCCTGTTTTAAAGATCTTCGAGGAAACAATTGTTGTGAGAGCTCGAAATTGCTTCGCCGTGAAGCACCGGGTAAATGTAGGTGCCGTATGTGTCCTGGAACGAGCAGGCCTCATCGTCACGGGACCAGCACACGTGCGTCACGTATCAGCCGTCACCAAGAAGAGCCCGCCGCGTTCGTCAAGCGTGCGAAGGCCGAACGTGTCCGACGTGTACTCGAGTGTGTCTTTCATGTCGACGACCGAGAGACTGCTGAAGTTCGTCTCGATCTCGTCCACCGACTTGACTTCCGAGTATCGCCCAAAGATCGACGACTGCCACGGCGTGATAACCTCATCTGCGGGCGAGATGAAGAAGTAGGCGGACTCGAGCTTCAAGAAGTTGGCTTTGCGACGTTGCTGGTCGTTGATGCACTGGTCGTTTCCAGGCAGACACGGGTTCAAGTTGTTGATGACGGGCAGGAAGATGTTGGAGGACGCCCAGCTACCGAACTGCGGGGAGCGCTGCAGATTAAAGTACGAGTATTGGTACTGTACCTCTGGGTTCTCGAGCGTCAATTGGACGATGTCGCGGCCGAGTTTCCCGTAGACATCCTCGGACGAGTACTTGCTGAAGTTATAGGCCTCGGATGATGACAGCAATTCAAGTATTGCCTGCATTCCGTAAGAACATCCAGCACAAGGCAGATTCTTCATAAGAACTTAACTTAACTCGGTACCGGCAGAAAACCACGTCTAGCCTACTTTATTGCGCCAGAAGGCTCATTCAACCCAGCAGCACCAAGCAAGCCAACCAGCAAATCTGCGACGTGTGATATCCTATGTATCCATGTACCATAAAATCAGTACGATTTCCATTCGTACTTAGTCCAGCTATGAGCTTCATCGCCACGCACGTCGTCTCTCAACCTCAGATCTGCAATGCTGCCCATGCGTCCGTCGCTCGTGCTGCGCCGCGCGCCTCGCGCCGCCAACCTCCTGCGCAGTCTGTCGACGGCCTCTTCGTCCTCCGGCTCCAACTCCAGCACCGGCTCCTCCACGACGCACTTCGGCTTCCAGCAGGTGCCTGAGGAGGACAAGGAGCGGATGGTTGCGTCCGTCTTCCACAATGTGGCCGAGCGGTATGCATATGCTACAAGAATCTATGATTTTATATTGATATGACCGACTAAGTTTCTCATATCTTGTTATGATGACGCACTAGATATGACGTGATGAATGACTTTATGAGCGGCGGCATGCACCGCGTCTGGAAGGACTCGTTCGTGGACACGCTGCACCCCGTGGGGCCCCTCAAGTGCCTGGATGTGGCTGGAGGCACCGGAGACATCGCCTTCCGTATCGCTGAGCAGCTGGCCAAGTCGCCCAGAGGCATCGAGGGCTCGGAGATCACCGTGTGCGACATCAACTCGTCCATGCTCCAGGTGGGCGAGGAGCGCGCCCCCAAGGTGCTGCCCCACATCGACTCGTCGCTCTTCCGCTGGGTGGAGGGCAACGCCGAGCACTTGGACTTCGAGGACAACTCGTTCGACGTCTACACGATCGTGTTCGGTATCCGTAATGTGACGCACGTGGACCGCGCCATCAAGGAGGCCTACCGCGTGCTCAAGCCCGGAGGCCGCTTCATGTGCATGGAGTTCAGCCAGGTGCCCAACCCGCTCATCCGCCAGTTCTACGACGCTGTAAGTGGGGGTAAAGGGAGACTGTTTTTGTTGATCTGGCTGGGTTATGACTAATTTGTTTGGGATTGTGTCGACAGTACTCGTTCAATGTGATCCCGCTGCTGGGTGAGAAGGTCGCCAATGACCGTCCGTCCTACCAGGTAAATCGTCTTGTTCGACTGCGGAGGTGTGCAGGAATTCTATCGTTATTAACGTACTTTTGTTGCTGTGGTTCGCAGTACCTGGTTGAGAGTATCCGTCAGTTCCCGCCGCAGGAAAAGTTCAAAGCTATGATTGAGGACGCCGGCTTCAAGCGCGTTTCGTACACCAACTTCACGTTCGGTGTGACGGCCATGCACTCCGGCTTCAAGTTTTAAGCCGTTCACATGCGAGGTTACTAACTCGTTCTAGAGAATATCCCGAATATCCCATGCAGCTGGAAAAAAAGGTGCTTGCATCTATCAACAGCAACTTCATCAGCGACGCAGCCTTGAAGCAGCTCGCTCGATATAGGAATGCATATGTGAACAGAGGGAAGAGAATAATCGATTCCTAATCATGCTAACTTTTGTCCTCCTTATGGGTTTGTGCAGCTCATTTCAGGTCTCGCTCGTCTACATCGCCACCTTTCAACTTGGCTGTCAAAATGGCGCGGTTGTGGCGTGAGTAGGAGTTTTGCGGATCGAGTGCCAGCACCTGCGTGTAGTCGGCGATGGCTTCTTCGAACCGCTGCATCTTGGCCAGCGAGTAGGCTCGGTTGCTCAAGGTCCTCGTATTCTGTGGGTCAATGGTGAGTGCCGTTGTGTAATCCGCGACGGCTTCTTTATAGCGCCGCAGCTTCCGTAGAGCGTAGCCTCTGTTGTTGTAGGCAGCAACGTTGCGTGGCTCGAGTGCAAGCGCAGCACTGTAGTCGTGTACGGCCTCCTCGAAGCGTCCCATGTTCCGAAGACAGTAGCCACGGTTGTGGTAGAATACGGCGCTGCGTGGGTCGAGTGCGAGCGCCTGGGCGAAATCCTGAAGCGCTTCCTCGTGGCGTCCGAGCTGGTCGTAGCAAAGTCCGCGGCTGTTATAACTCGAGACAGAGCGCGGTTGAAGAGTGATAGCACGGTCAAAGTCAGCGATGGCCCGGGTAGTGTCTTTCATCTTGTCGTAAGTGCTGCCGCGGTTGTGATACGCGTTGGCATTTTCCGGCTCGACGCGCAGTGCAGCCGTGTAGTCCTGCACCGCATCCTCGTAGCGACCCAGCTTGTCGTACGAGTACGCACGGTTATACAGCGACTTGAAGTGTTCCGGGTTGAACTCGATAGCGCGCGAATAGTCAGCGATGGCCAGCTCGAAGTTGCCCTGCTTGCGGTGGCAGAACCCTCGGTTGTGATAGAAGTCAGCGTTGGTCGGTAGCAGCTCAATCGCGCGGGTGAAATCAGCGAGAGCGCCCTGGTAGTCACCGCTGCGATCTAGGGAGATTCCTCGATTGTAGAGCGCAAAGGCATTATGAGGGTCCATTTTCAACGCCTGCGTGTAGTCGTCCACGGCCACATCAAATCGCCTCATCTTGTCGTATACGAAGCCACGGTTGAAGTATGCCTTGAAATGCTGAGGGTTTAGCTGAATCGCTCGCGAGTATTCGTCAGCTGCAGCCTGGAAATTGCCCTCCTGTCGATACTGGAAACCCCTCGCGTGATGTACCTCCGCTTCCTCGCGTGCAGACGCAGTGACCGACGTGGATGTCGCTGTCGCTTTGCTAGCAGATGCTGCTTCAGTGGGAAGTGATCGTCGACGATCGGCAGGAGAAAACGAGGATAAAGCTGGGGATGGAGGCAGGAGAATGGCGCTTCGTGGCGTGTGGTTTTCACGTGATGTAGAGCTCGCCTTTGAGAATGCATGGCGTGAGCCAGCAAATGAGGAGAATCCCAACGAAGCAGTTGTCTTCTCTTCTCTCGGTCCGCCTTCATCGTTGTTGTCACTTTCACTGTCTGCTGTCTTTTGTAGTTTCACGTCCGTCTTCTTCAATCGCTGGGAGAAAATGAACGCGTTGCTGGCGTTCTCATCTTGCTGCTGCTTCTGGCGTTGCAGTTGTTGCCGTGTTAGAGTCGCCGACCGATGCAGTTCCTGCTGATGCTTCTGCTGCAGCTTTAGCTTCTTGTCCTTCAGCAACGCGAAGTTGTAGTCATCAATCGCTCGAACGAAATCTCCCTGTGAGTTGTAGCACGACGCGCGTGCGTATGCAGCGTTCACGTGCTCCGGGTTAATTTGCAGAGCCCGCGAGAAGTCGCGGATCGCCAGCTCCACTTTGTCGAGCTTCGAGTATGCCAGCCCTCGTGTGTAAAACGCTGCGGCATTTGAGCTGTCGAGAGTCACGACCTCGGAGAGATCTCGAATCGTCTGGTCGTAGTTTGCCTGCTTGAAGAGCGCTTGACCTCGAGCTAGTAGCACCTTCACGTCTTTCGGCTCACGAACAAGAAGGTTTGTAGATGTGTCGATCACATGCTGCAGGTCTGTGGGCTGGCGGTAGTAGTACGTCCGGTTGGGGTGGCTCTGGGCTGCCTTCTCCTTCCCCAGGAAGTCCTTCCGCTTGAGCAGCACAGGCTTATCGCCTAGTGTCTCCGCATCCACTTCGGGCTTGGTCGCCATGCTCGGGCTTTCGACAAAAAGCAACTGCGCCGAAGTACGAGCAGAAGCCTGTCGTTTCGACTTCGTTTCAACTTACAGATAAATCGGGAGAAGTCTCCTGCGATCAATCACTGAGTGCAAGCAAGCGCAATCTGTCAGCAACAAAATCCTGGTCGTATTTCTACCTATTTTTCACAGCCACAGTCAGCACTCTAATCGTCTTCTTCAGCGTCGTCTTCGTCGCTCGAGTACTGACCATGAACTTCGTAATACGTAGTATCAGGAAGCTCCAACAAGTAGCCAAGATCGTGAGTCGACAAGATCGAACCGTTGCCGTCTTCATCGCCGCTATCACCCTCGATAGCAAGGATGTGTGCAGCAGCATCTTCATCGTCATCTTCGCTCCCCTCTTCATCTTCTGTACCGGAAACTTCTTCTAAGTCGGAATCGGACATCTCTTCCTCATCTTCGTCGGTATCTTCTTCCTCTTCTTCCATATTGTCGTCTTCATCACTAGAGTTTTCATCATCGTATTCATCGTCGTCCAGCGTGTCTGAATCATCGTCACCGTCCTCTGCATCCGAGTCGTCCTCCGCTGGGCGTTTTCTGCCGACGTCGTACAGACGGCAGATTGAATCATCATCGTCCACGTCGCCGGCCTCCAGGTAGCGCCCTTCGACAACAGATAGCAGCGTGCCATTGGTGTTCAAGCTGATATCAAATACAGGTCGACCCAGATCGATCGTCGTGATATCTTTGTAGTCTCGCGAGTCCAACACTCGAAACCACGACTTGAGCTTGCTTTTCCGGCGCTCCAGATAATCGCCCTAGTATACCATTCAGAACAAATCAGTGAACGTTTGCACCAAACTATCGCAAGCAAAATTGTACTTACCCCAGCGTACGGATAGTATGCAAACAACACACTACCAGAAGGATTGAACTTAATGGCGCACTTGTCCAACGCCGGTACCATGCGCAATAGACGATATGTACGCAGATCCCATACTGCTGAGTTGACGATCACCTCGTTTCCGTTAGGGTGGAAAAAGCCACAACCGACATTGGATAACTTGTCGAACTTGTACAATGCGCGAGTTGGGATACGGGCATCCCAAAGCATGCCGTCCGTGAGTATGGTCCCGTCGCAGGGCGAGAAACAGCAATTCGTTTCTGCTCCGTAGTCATTGGAGCGCGTTGCATCTTTCAGGTCGCACAAAACGTCTCCAGTAGCGATATCGAGCACAACAGCACCTTTGACAGTGATACCAAGGCTGTCTAGCTCATCCTCTTCGTCAATAGGACGAGCGTCAAGCGCAACGACCCGATCTCCGTAATGATTGAACTGCGGTCGAAGCCCGCCTTTGAACCGCCAACGCTCTACTAGCGCACTCATGTCGTTTGCTTCCCAGAGACCAATTTCGTTCACGGCAAGCTCCGAGAGAGCGACCGCCCCTGTTAAAATCAGTCGACTTTGAGCGCCAATAGACGTGGACTCATTTGTTTCCAAGTCGACGATTGCGCTTGACGGCGGGTGACACGTCCATTCTTCAACGACTTCGTCCGATCCGATGTTGAATTGACGTAACTCTCCGTCATGGTTGGCAATCAGCATGTCTTGCTGATCTTTTTGGAAGAACCGAGCGACACTCACCCCACCCCAGGCGAACGATCCAACGTGAGCACCTACAGTGCGATATGGCCGGTATCGACTAAACACGTAGCGGTCAATACCGGCATCAGCGTAGTAAGTTGAAAAGGCATGTGGCCCAGCACGATACCCCGTCCGACTTCGACGCAATAATCGCGAACAGATGCTAAAGTTCGACGACATGTTTGCTGGCGGATCCGGGCACCGATGCAACGATCCTTTACCCAGCAGTTTAAACGGCGGCACAGTTGTAACAGGGTTGGCGCACTGGCGGTGTTGCTCTCGCAGGTAATGCGTTATGATATCGTCCAACTTGCTGGATGCGGTCACTGCGTTGGCTTCACCATTTGCACTCCATCGCGTATTAATCGGGAGTTTTTGAAGAGCGTCAGAGCACGACGTCTCCGAGACGAGCCTCGGGGATGTTACCGACTGCTTGCACGAAGTATCTTGAAAAAGGTGTGGTCTGGAGAAAGCCTGGCGCATTCGTTTTCTTGATTGGCAATAAGGAGTGGCTGGTGTGGCGGCGTTGACTTTCCCATCTACCGGTCGGGATATCTTTACAGACAGACGAGGGCCCTGAGCAGGTTCTGCAACCTGAACTTTCTTCAGCTCTGGCACAATCGAACCCAACGATGAAACTCGTTGCAGTTTCTTCGGGCGCGGCGTATCGTCCCCACTCAGGTATCCACTTTCGCGTCGACTTGCAACGTTAGGTGGCACTTCTTGATTAGCAACTACTTGCTTCTTGTGTGGTGTCAAGTTCACCTGACTGGAAGAAGCTGTTCCACCACTAGCCAAGATTGGTTCTGGTCGAGAAGCCTGAGCATCGCCAGCCGAAGACACTTTTCTTTGCTTCTCAACATGGATCTTGGCCTCGTCGACAAGAGCAGATGCAGCGTGATGCAGTCCTTTCGTGACGAGATGGTCGTGAATTAGACGCAGCAGCTCGTTCTCGTCGTAACTAATCTTGGTATTTGCAACGATGCTCGCCTTTTCGATTTTTCTCACAGTAGGGTCCGTTGCTTCGTTGATCACCACGTTAGACGCCCGGTGTGTCACGTGAGAAATCAAATCCAACGCAGACTCTCGAAAGCGCACGTGAACGTCAGCGTTTTCCTCCAAAACTGGATCACTGCGAATCATATCAGACAGCAATTGCCCGACCTGCATCTTCTCCAGAATTTGGGAAATGTGCCGGTCGCGAGATAGCCCCAGCAGCGCACGCGTCGCCAGAAGTCGAATTGCATCTGCATTCTGCACCGAGCGCTTGTACCGAAGTAGATAGACGCACACCTTGATCGCATTTCTCTCTCTAGCCAACTTTCGCACAGGCCTCAGCATTTTGTCATCTTTAGCTTTAGAACAGCAGTTTGAACAGTTATCGGGCGTGGTCGCGTTCGGTCCTTGGCCTGTTGTCTCCAAGCTGGGGCGTTGCGCCTGGTCATCTTTCTTCGTTCTCATGCTTCTGGCAGTCAATGTGTACTGGCGGATGTCTTTGTAAGGGTGCTGCCAACAGTCTTCGTGGTGAGGCGGAGACACACAATTGCAAAATACTCGCAGTGCGTCCCGAACCAACTCCGAATCTCTCGGATTGCTGCTCATCGCAACTTCCAGCAGAATCGTCATCCCAAGCTGCTTGGAAGTGCTACCCTCGTCTAAGGATACTTCTGTCGAACACACCTCATTAGCCAATGTGGGGACCACGAGCGTCAAAGCGCGAAGAGAATCCAAGCAAAACTGTGCGCGTTCTCCGGTCCATATCCGTATAGTCGAGGAGTTGGCATCCGGGTCAGTATTTTTCATTACGGAGCACATCATAGCCACAACCTCCAAAAGCACGAGAATACCACGCAAATGACTGAGCTTTGCGGCGGGAGACCACATCCCATTGCCCGGACCGGTTGCTGCAGACCATGAATTGTTGGAGTTGCCACTGCTAGCACTGAAGCGATACTTCTCGTAAAACACCATATTCTGCTCGTGAGTTTTGTCGTCGAGGTCGATAGCCTTAGACCAGTTGATTTTCGGGACCCGAGCTGGGATTCGAGACGCCACGGTTGCCGCCGTTAATACCGGGGCTGTGTTAGATTGCCGATTTGATGGGTGGTTCAGTTGCGCAAGCTTTCTCCGGAGCCGATGGGTCACCAAAGCCATGTGCATCCGCACGTACTGACGTAAGCACAAGCATGCGTCTTGAGCAAGTTGTCTCTGTGCCGCTGATTTCGGATGATTGCCCACTCGGATGATATTCAAGATAGTGTACAGTCCATTGTGCTTCTCGAAGTAGTCAAGAATCGCCTTAAAACCCAGCGTCAAGCTGAAAAACACCACAGCGTTCTGTCGGGCACGGTCATTCGGGCTGGAAAGCAGCGTAAACGCGACAGACAGCATGTTTTCCGGGCTCATCACAACAAGGCGCTCAATAACTGCAGACGAAGATGCGAATCCGTGGAGGCACATCGATAGGCTGCGATCGAGCAAACCCACTTGGCCAGCTGCCTGCTGCAACTTAAACACCGTGAACAGTAGATCTACTCCCCCCGCCTCAACAAGCGAAAGCGAAAACTTCTTGTGCGCGAGGAAATGCGACGTTAGCGTCATCGTGTGCGATATCACCGCCGGATTCTTGCTATGCAAGAATGTGATGACGGTCCCAATGATGTCTTCTTTCAATGCTGGTGCAAATATCTCCAGGTATTCTCCCATTGAGCCCAGACAATCCAGAGTGTACAACAACTCGAGCATTACCAGACGCTTGAAGTCCTCTTCATGATGCTCAGGACGTGGCATCATGATGGATCCGTCTTCAAAGCTGCCCAACACGTCATCATCACCACCTGAAATCGGCAACGATTGCTGTGTCGGAACTGTCACTGCCGGCTCTTCCTCTTCGTCCGCATCCATACTTGCCGCAGCGTCCGTACCTTCGCCATGCTCGCTGCCATGTGCTGGAGCCCGGCCGCCAATATCCGAGTGCTTCCTCTTCAGCGACCTCTGCGGCGTTGCCGCTTTGGTCGACGTGTTTCCTCCACCGCCTGTAGTTTTCTTGTGGCGGGACGAAGCCAGACGCAAGTGATCCTGGATATACTTGACCGCTTGCTGCCGCTCCTTCTCCAACTTGGACGCGTACATCCTGGCCCTCTTCAACAATTTAACCGGTGTATCATTATTCACCACAGTGTCTGCAACCGAGCGATCTCGCAACCCCACAGACAACAAACCCGTCGCGTAGCACCGCAGTCCTGGATCACTATCTGTAGCAAAGCCACACACTCGCTCCAACATCTCCTCGTCGTCGTCCAGCATGCGCACGATCGCTCGGCTATTGACCGGCACCGTGGCCAGCAGCAACCGACACGTCGCAGCCTTGACGCGGTTCACACTCAGATCCGACAGCTTCCCCTCCAGCTACAAACCACGACATAGAACCCATAATGAGTCAAATGGAAGTCGTTCCTCTGTAAAAACGGCAAGTTGAGCAGCATACCATCGGATAGAAGTCCTCATTCTGCTCCAGCACTTGCAGGAGGTTTCCAATGAGGTGGCCTATACATAAAACCCAAACACAATCCCAAAAGACCCGTGTCAACTATCCATCCCACTTGCAGCTTCAGCTTGAAGGTCGGATCTTACCGTCGCGGCGGTACGGGGACGATCTTTCCTTGCGGAAGTTGGTCTCGACCTCCTCCAGCGTCTCAGCGATCCTGTTGCGCCCAATCACCCATATGACGTCACCAATAAGCCCACCTCCACGGCGAAAAACCCATTTGGGGGTCTCTTACATGTTGAGCTTGGTGATGACCTCGTCGTCCGAGAGCGCGGGCACCTGCGGGTCCGTCTGCGTGAGCTCCTGCGACAGTTGGAAGACGCGCTCCTCCAGCGGGTGCAGCAGCTCCTCGGCGCTCACCACGACCGTCTCGCGGTGCGAGCGCGGCGACGGCGACGGCGACGCCATGGGCAGATCGCGCTGTTTCCTTTCGGCTGCTGAGCGAGGGTCGCTTGTGCGATTTAAGGTCTTAATTATGTGGATCCATAATTAAGACCTTTAATTAAGACCTTAACTACAAACTTACACTCCTGCAGTTCCGCAATATGTCCTTCTCGTTCAACTTCGCGCTGGATGGCGCCGCTGCGGAGGCGTCTCCAGCGCCTGCAGCCCTTGTGCAGCCTCTTCCAGCGGCCCTGTGCCTACGCGCAATGGCGAGCGCTTCGTTCCGTCCGCGTCTTCGGGTTCGGCTTCGCCCGCCGCATTCTCCGCCGTCCAAGTGGGTGACGACCTGAGCTTCGATATTGTCAACACGACGGACGCCGGCTTCCTGGCGCGCACGGGCGCCATCAGCTCGATTCTGAGCACGTCGGATGTGCAGACGGGTGTGTACGAGGGCGGCTTCAAGCTCTGGGAGTGCGCCGTGGACCTGGTGCGCTACGTGGAGGCACAGCTGCGGCAAGAAGGCGCGCAGATGCCCCCGGCGGTGCTGGAGCTGGGCTGCGGCCACGGACTGCCGGGCATCCACGCGCTGCAGCGCGGCGCCCAGCGCGTTGTGTTCAGCGACTACAACAAGGAGGTGCTGGAGCTCACTACGAGCCCCAACGTGCGGCGCAACGTGAGCGACCAGCTCTACAGCAAGGCGGAGTTCTACGCTGGAGCCTGGAGCAGCATGACCGAGTATATGAGGGACGTGGAGCACCTCAGTGAGGACCAGATGCAGTTCGACCTCATCCTGACGGCCGAGACCATCTACACAGAGGCGGTGGCGGTGGAACTGTACCAGGTGCGTCATCAGCATGGCTGAGCGGGGCTTTCTTGTTGCATGACTAACGTGACCTGTGTAAAATTAATGCGTATGCAGACGATCAAGAGGCATTTGCGCCGCGCTCCGCACGCTCGCGCACTGGTGGCTGCTAAGAAATACTACTTCGGCACCAATGGCAGCGTGCAGCACTTCGTGGGGCTCGTGCAGGCCGACGGAGTGCTCCGGGCCGAAACCGTATGGGAAGAGCGCGACTGCAGATCTAATATTCGCGAGATTGTGCAGCTCTCTTATGCGGCCTAAGAGGTGGGGGGCTTTCTAGAATGCGGATCTCGAGGAATGAGATTCAAACGCGAATGAATGAAGCGAACCATTTTTTGCTGGATGTCTGTCTGCCAGCAGGGTTTCTGGTCAACGCACTCTCAACCATGGATTCAACGAGTTCACTGACAAGGCCGACGTCTGCTGCTGACATGGTTTGCCTGACTATACTTAGATGGTCGTCTTCTCCTTCTCGAAATATCGCGCCTAAAAATGCCGGGCTCTCTTCCCAAGTATTTGCTGGCAGTGGGCGTTTCACCGGTGGCGTGCGCTGTGATCAGGCACCTGGGCAAGGGTAGTCGACGCCGCAGCCGCCGCAGGACTCTATTGTCCGCGTCAATCGCTCCTCCTACAAATTTGGAGCACTCGGCAATAGTCTGTTCACTGGAATATGGAGGGGCCTCCTGTGGGCAGCTTGGCGCTGAGCGGCGCTGGCTATGCCCTGGGCAAGGCACGGGCCAGCCGTCCAACCCGACCGGCGGGTAGGATGCCGCGAGCGCCTCCTCCAGATAACGAAGCAAACCTGGAGCCTCAGTTGGCGCCCAAGATCACAACGGTGGATGCACTGATCAAGGAGTTGCGCAAGGTCACCCACGCGATGTTCTGCACGGTCGACCCCAGTATCCCGAGCTCAAGCGCCTACGAGAACTACTCGCGCCAAGCATTCCGTTTCTTCACAACTACAAACTCCATCACGCCGGAATGCTTTCACCACAAGGTCGTGCGGCTCGGTCTCCACGTCACCCCACGGCTGTGCAACGAGCTGTTTCGCCGCATCGACCAAGAAGACCTCGGCGAGATCGTCTATCCTACCTTCGCGCAACGAGTATTTCTCCCAGAAACATTTTTCTCTCCTGATGAGCCAGCACAAGCGCCAAGTAATGGCTCACCCACTAAGATCTCTATCAAACTCGAGCCCGCAGCCCGACCTGCGATCAGGTCGCCACGACAGGTTGGTGGGAGTAGCAGCATCGCGGCAAATGCCGTACCCAGCCCGAGGAAGTCGACTCCAGTGTACGAGTATATGGCTTTGGATGAACTTGAAAAGTGCATCGTTCGGAGACTTGAAGAGAAAATGCCGCGTGGTGCTACGGACGCCGTTGGGCAAGCCTTCCGATACTTTACAAGCTCCGACACCATCACATTCGCGGACTTTCATCGCCACCTAGGCATGCTCCAGATACAGATATCCCCACCCAAGTGCAGAGAGCTCTTCGTTCGGTTCGACAGAGATAGAGACGGAGTCATTGATACCATTGAATTCGCCACGACTTTATTTACCAAGGAAAACCGAGCACCCGACCGGCCGACCAGTGCGCGAAGCAGTCCAAGCGCGGCAGACCAAGAGGCGTCTGTATCGACCAAGCAGCTTATGACGATGATACGCGAAAGAATGGATCAGCTCTCAGAGGAAACTGACCGTTTCCAGCAAGCTTTCATGCTATTCGGGAAGCCTAACGGGATCTCCTGCAGCGATCTAAACTCTGCTCTGAGGAGGCTTCGGCTGAGGGTTTCAGAGAAACAGCTGCAGGATCTATTCGACACGTTCGACTTTGATAAGACTGGCGAACTGGATGTGAACAAGTTTGTCCAAGGCGTCATGCTCGACGACTACTCCACTTCATTCTGGTTGTCTTTGAAGGACAGGCAAAAGGTTGACGATTCACGGCGGAAACTGTACTCGATGGCAGTGCAATCAGTGCAAGAATCGTGGACTATTGCTGACATCGAGCGCATGCTGCGCGAGAAGATCGAGCAGCGCACGTCTCGTTCGTCAGACTGCTTCAGACAGGCCTTTCGCATTTTCAAAAAAGTGAACGGGATCAAACCCCACGAGTTTCACGCGGCGCTGGAAGCAATCGGATTAGCGCTAACTCGCGTCCAGTCTGACATTTTGTTCCGTCGATTCGACAAGGATGGCAGTGGTGACATTGACTTGAACGAGTTTATCCACGGCGTGCTGCCTCCTGATTATATTGGAATCTCCTGGGTAGCTGCCGCTGACGAGCTTCACCGGATTGAGGCGAAAAAGAAGAAAGAGACAGCTATGGCGAACCCTGAGCAATACATGACTGAAATCGAGATGGAAAGCTGGAGTCTGGATGAGATCGAAATGCGCATACGGGACAAAATCCAGCAGGCGACGTCAAGAAGCTCTGATACGTTCCGCCAAGCGTACAAGATCTTCAAGAAGGCCAGTCACGTGACAATGGACGAGTTCCGGGAGCGACTTCTTGCTCTTGGCTTTCGTCTAACCCCAGCGCAGTGTTTAGGACTGTTCAAGAGATATGACACGGACAACAGCAACGATCTGGACTTGCAGGAGTTTTGCATGAAGATTCTGCCGCCAGATTACACCCACGACGGAGATCACTGGTCGCATTCGGAGAAGTATAGGAAGGAGCGTCAACGACAGAAACTTGAATACGTGAAGAGATCGAAGAACGGACTGATCATGCTGCCGAAATTCATCGAGTCGCACCGGTTTACTCGAGGACACTACGTTTCGCGCACGTTTGAGGGAATGCAGGAGGAGACAATGCCGTCGTTCAGTAGTCGCAGCGAGGGAAGTACTAAAACAGGGGCAACTCGACCATCGACGAGCTCTACCATTGACGAGGTAACGCGTCCTACAAGCCCTCACCCTCCCCGCACGTCTCGAGCTCCTTCTTCCAGTACCGAAGACGGCAGTCCCCAGTACCTGCCAAGCGCCCGCCACCGGCCCACACCTATTTCTTCCACAAGTCCATTGGCGTCTGGTAGTCCACGGAAGATCCGCACCGCGGTATCTGCCGTCAGCAGTCGACCAAGTGATACCCACGCATATTCGATGCAAGCGGCCCCACCGACGTCTCCGCGGATTGTGTCACCCACTCGACCAATGTCGCCTCGGGCACCTTCGTCGACTCCTCTTTCACCGCACCGCCAGGGCCGCCCAATGACGCCCAGGAAGCCCTCTCCGCAAGCGGAGGATGTTGCAGTCGAGTACGAAGACGAGGAAGTAATTGATGACGATGATGTGACGTCGCTAGATTTATCCCGAGTGAAGAAGCTGTCGCGACACCGTCGAAAGCATGGCAAATCCAGCCGCCGCCACCACCACAGCAACCACGACAGTGAGCGGGGTAGCAGTTCGTCGGGTCAAGTGTCAGTGCGCGCCGCTGAAAGTGTTGCGGGCAGCTCCACGAGTACAGCCAGTGGAGCTGTAGGGACAGCCAAGCACATGCCTCAACGGAATCACGTGCTGCTTATCAAGCGCCTCATGCAGGCAGCCGGCAAGGGATCGGAGCTGAGCTCTTCGAAGAGCGTGAAGCGGCTCAGTGTAGCGCGCCGATAAGCTACTGTCCGCCCGCCTTAACCGCCAAGACAAACCCACCCTGAAAAAGCAAGCCAACCAACCACGAACACATACCTCGAGCAATTCCAGCGGGCCCAACGAGATCAACGCTGAACTGAGCCGCAAGCAGAAAGAATAACTTAAACATTGGTACACTTGATGCCAACTACGAAGGCATCTACACCTGCACACACACATACCAGATCGACAGCCACACAACGATGGATGCATCGGAATAGAATGGAGGTGGCAAGACCGCAACGAAGAAGAAGCTAAGCCAAAAAGTAAAGCAGCATCATAATTGCTAGGCAAATAATGAGCGATCCAGTAGTTTCTCGAAGCAAAATGCAATCTTCTTGTCTTACTAGCCTCCTACTAGGCGCTATTGTGTCTACTGCTTCTCGAAAATCGCGTAATCCAGCTGGAAGAGTGCAGCGAGCAGCAGAGCGCGGTCTTGCGGGGTCGAGTCACGTGGGAACTGGAGCACGTAGTTCGTGAAGCCCCCACCAGAGCGACAAAACGCCTTGAGGCACTCCCCACTGCCAAAGCTCACCTGCAAGTTGGCTACAACCGCTCCTTCGGGGTCCAAGATGTCGTACACGGCGTCGTTGCGGCAGCAGGACGGCGCGCAGCAGTTGTTGACTCGCCCACAGCACGCGACGTTGATGCGCATTGAGTAGCGCTTCTCGTACGTGCCGTCGGGCAGTGCGCGCTCGATATCCGTGTATGCTGTGGCGAGGCAACACGCCGAGCAACAACGGTTCATATACGGCGAGAAGTCCTCTCGAATGCGACCAATACGTTTGAATTCTCCGTTCTCCTCACTCAAGCCGTCCAGCCGCATTTCCAGAGGGCAGCACATTCCGCCGCCGCACTTGAACGGACGCTCGATCACGTACGCGTCGCCTGTTTCTCCAGCGACAGTGAAGTGCATCTTGAGTGGGCGCAAATAGCCGCAGCCGAGATACTGCAGCACAATGCGCGTGCAGAATCCGCTCTCTTCTTGAGCGCGCATGAACGGCTCGAGAGCCCTCAGCTCAGCTCCAGTCGGGGACCAGCCAGCTGCATCGTTCGGGTCGTTCTTGACCTTCTTGTCGGCAGGTAAGCGGTGAATGGAGTACTTGTTTTTGGCTTCCCAGGGGAGTCCAACTGCTTGAGCGACCATCTCGCCGACTTGCGTGGCTTGGCGCACCACCACGCCGTCGATTTCCCCGAGCTGCTTCTGGATGAGTTCGTAGCCGCCATTGCTGCGCTTCATATTGTTTCTGGTTATCCTTGGCGGTGGGTGCGGTGCCTGTGACGGACTTGACGAGCGATATAGGGGAATGAACGAGTGAATAAAGGTAGCTGCACGCGTAGAATCGCAGGGCCAGAGGATTGTCGAAGTACGTGGGACGGAGACTCGGGTCGTTTCCTCGCGTTGTTGCAACGGTTGTCAACGGATGTCTATTTCAGTTGACGTGAAGTGAAGAAGCCTCGGACAAATCTTTTGCAACGTGTGCGACGGGAGCTTCCAGGTCAAGACGACACTCGACGGTCCAACAAGCTAGCGCTGATGCTTGTCGATACTCGCCTTCCACTTGTTGACAGTCTTCAAGCGCTTGTCGCGGTGGGCTGGCTTTTTGATCTGCTGGATGCAGCTTTTCAGTTTCCAAACGCAGGTGCGCACCGTTGGGTCTGCCAGTGGCTTCCAGTCCATTGAATTGTAGGACACCACGCTGTTCAGCTCCTTCATCAACTTGTCAATCTGGTCCAGAGAAAAAATGCCGTCCTGCCACTGTTCCACTTGATCCAGGAGCGACTTAACCAGCTCCTGCTTCGCCATTGCCGTCTTCGAGATGCGAGGCGATTGAGAGGCTTTGCTCGGTTTTGATTTTGCGGCCAGCAGGTCCATGATGCTTATGACAAGCCTGCACGCAAAATGAGGAGTGTGTGAGAGCAAAACCCTTGAAAATTGCCGTAAGCTTGCGAACGTACCTTTGCCATCCCACTTGGTTGCCCAGCCTCTTGCTGTAATCGCGCACGCTATCCGCAAAGCGAAGATATTCTTGGGTCAGATCATTCCCCAGAGGAACCTCGCGAATCCAGCGGCACGCGCTCTCGACCGAGCCTCGCAATTCCTCTCGTCGTGCACAATTCGTGTCATCTGCCATCACTTGTTGAATCGCTCCCAGCGCCTCGAAAATTAACGATGGCTTTTCACCGCCGGACACTTTCTGAATTTTAGAACTCAGAGTGCGATAAGTGCGAAGGCCTTCCTCCACTGACTGGGATGCACTCTTTCCGGACGGCTCAGTATGTTCTGCTGCCGGGGAAGGAATACTCATTTCAAGACTCTCCAGCTGTGCTCGAACGCTGTAGCAAACATAAACAACCGTTAAGAACATTTTGATGACTACAGTAAACAGCACGGCAATCAACCGGGACGCACCGGTGGAAGTAAATCCTCAGCTGCTCGTTCTTCGAGCAAGCGTCCGTCAGCGCGGCGATCACAGATCGCACCTCCTTAACGCGCTCATCCATCCACTCGAGCTTCTGGAAAATTGCAGCTGCAGCCTCCATCGCGCGGGCAGCAACTTCAGCCACCGGTTTGTCGGTCGAACCAGCGTCGCAACTGGCCTGACGTTTGAGGATACGCTTGAGGTCGAACAGTGCCTCCGCCCACTGATTCACCATATCGAACTGGATCCTCCTGTTGACCGTCCGAACCGTCGAAATTGCCTTCAACGCATCGTGGGCCATGGCCAGATCCCCACTCATCTTGCCATCATCGCCAGACGCGGTCTCCTTCTTGCCTTCCAGCTTCGTCCGCTTCGACTTCTTCTTGTCTTTCAGCCTCACTTCCTGCTCCTCCTCACTGCTCGACGAAGAAGATGATGACGAACTCTCTTCCTTTTCAGGTTCCTGTCTCTCCTTCTCTTTCTCTAATCTCTTTCTCTTCTCCCGGCTTTTCTCCTTCTTCTTCTCCTTCTTCTCATCATCAGCAGATGCCACCTCCTGCTACAATATCAACAGATACGCAACAGTGCTTTAGTCACCCTTCCAGCTCCAGCTCCAGGCTGCCGTCCTTGACTCACCACTTGCATGCCCGCCGCCACCTCCTCCAACTTCTCCTTTAGGCCTCTCCGCAGTTGCATCGCTGCATCCATCACCTCCATGAGGCTGGCAGTGCGCCCAGTGGGCGGCTTGCCCTGCTCCAGCTGATTCACGGCATCGCGCACCTCCTCCACCTTGGCAAAAGCAGCGAGAATTTCGTCCACAGCGCCTTGCAGCGCAGAGTACTCGTCCTGTAGCACGCCATTGCAGCTACGGTGAAGCTCCGCGGGCTTCACGAGCCCCAGAATCCGCTCATACAGCGCGAGCGTGCCGGCCATCAATACTTGGCCGATTCAACCTAAATTGAATCGACTCAAATTAATACTTTGTCTACATATTCTAATCTGTATTTTCTAATTTAGAAGCACTAGATATATTACTTGCACTTCAAGATCATGGCGCGCTTCAGCGCCGCCGAGCTGCGCGTCAAGAGCACGGAGGCGGTGCAGTTGGAGCTTCAGAATGCCAGAACCCACCTCTCGCCCGCTACCAGCGCCTTAAGACACGCTGTGACCGTCGTCCAGGCGTCCAAAGATCTGCGCAAGACTGCGGTGGTGTTCGTGGACGAGTCTCCGCAAGTGACGCAGGCTCTGGAGCAACTCGTCGCGGCGTGTAACGAGATCGGGACGTTGTTCTGCTAACTGAATCGAGCGGTGAACAGTTCGGGGGCAAGTAATTCGTCGTCAGACACTGAGGAGGGAGAAAAAGAGAACAGTTCTCAACATTTAAGGGCGGAACCAAAGAATCTGGAGCACAGGAAAGCAGCAGAGGAAGAAGACAGGGAGGAGAAGGATGCTAAAGAAGAAGAAGAAAATGTGGAGAGCAAGGAGAACCCGAGGGAGCTACAGCGGCAGAGAATCGACGACACAAGTCCTAGCAGTGCCAGCAACGACTGTGCTGACGATCCGTTGCAAGTACCAAAACTGAGAGTACACTGTATCGGCGCGACAGATATTACCTCCGAGAATGCGGATCCAAACGTGACTGTGGCCCCCGCCAGTGGTGACAAGGCGCGTTTGCACGCTGTCCCGATTGACACAGGAGGCGCTCACTCGTTGAGACAGCATGAACCGCCGTACCAGATTGGGAAAATTTGCCTCTCTAGTGCTAGTTGCAGCTGTCGAGCTGAGCGACGAGGAAACGGAGCCGTCGCCGATAGAGGCCTTTGCTTCGGCAGCTTGCACGGCTGGAAGGGTACTAATTCAAGCTGACAATAAGGTCTCAACGAAGCCTTTCGTGGACGACATGCGACTAGGGATGGCCATTGCTTTGCCATATCTTAAGCGCCAGCTCAGCCGCGCGGACGTGCTCGCAGCTTGGAAGATAGTGAAGCTGCTGAAACAACTGCGTGATATTTATCCAAGCACGACCAGACTCCTCTATCGGTACGAAAATGTATGCATATCTGTACTGCGTGGTGCTACGTACTTACTTTCAGCAACCTTGTAGGAACCAATGTCAACCTCGGAAACATCTCTTGGCGTTCGTGGCGCCTATTGAAGTAGTCGGCGACTTGAGTGTGCAGGGAATTATCACGGACAGCGTTTGTGTGGATAGCCGATGCAACGTCACCGCCTTCGACGATTGTGGCTGAATCGGACGCTCGAAAGGGTTTTGATAATGCTGCGAGTGTGGAGGAAGGTTTCGGCTACGTCACCGACTTATGAAGAAGAAGCACGATGCACGTCTGCGTCCAGCGAAAAGTTGAAAGCTTTCGACGGACTTGTGGACCACGTGCAATGGCTATTCAACATGATTAGATGGACAGTGGATTTATCTCTGCTTCCGGTTGATCGCCTGTGCCAATTGAACGGATGCTTTGACACTCTCACGAAACTATGCGACAACGGGTATGCGCTCAATATGGAAGGGTGCATCCACGTGCATCCATGTGCATCCACTTGGAGAAGTTGCTGTGCTCGATACGCCAGGTGATGTACATCGGCGAGACTACGCAGCATGCTCAAAGTGGTACGTGTACAACTATTGTAATGCGAGTACTTCTTTATAGACGATGGCTAGATCTAACGCGTTTTGTGTGTGTGTGTGTGTGTGTGTGTGTGTGTGTGTGTGTGTGTGTGTGTGTGTGTGTGTGTGTGTGTGTGTGTGTGTGTGTGTGTGTGTGTGTGTAGTGGATGACAATTTCCAGCCTGTCCAGCTCAGGCGTGATGGCTGCGGCCATGTGCCTTACTCATAACGCAAAGTAAGATGGCAAGTGCTGGGCATAACGCAAAAGGTGATGCCCAGCCCAGCCAGAAATCAAGTGGACTATAACGGAAATTTTGCTGACAACCGAACTACGTTCCAAGCTAGATTCGGGGTACCCGGACTGATGGTCCGGGGAGTTCGCAGTTCTCAGGGGTGAAAAGATACCAATATGGAGTTTTGACAGCACGGACACCCCCGCTACAATCAGCAACTGTGACTTACTTGACATACATGTACAACTGGGGCCCAGCGAAGCCTGAGATAGGAGGATTTTGAAATACGGGTACTCCAAATAACTACATGTAGTTGTTTTACTCCAAAGATGTTTATGTTCTCTTTTAGTAAGGAAGTACGTACCGTATATTACGATACACCAGCATCTCCTGCGCCTGCTTCGCAGCCGCAGCATTTGCCCCGTGCCTAACAGTCAAAATTGAATAAAATAAAAAAACTCCACTGCCGCACTAAAGGCACAACCTGTGTACGCCGTCTCGAGGCCTCACTGGCAATGATTATGAAATGGTGTGTCGGGCAAGTCGAGCACAAGTACTATGCATGCTTTGCAATTGAATGTACATGTTGAAGTGGGAATAACGCGTGAAAGTCGTTAGAATGTCGCTCGATGACAAACTCGCCTGGGCCGCCTAACGACAGTTCTTCGAACTGCGAATTACGGCTGCGGCTTCACTGGTTAGCAGGAGCCGCAGCGCTAACTGTTAGAAGTAGTTCGTGCCCGATTCACTTTGCTATTTACCCTTGGCAATACACTTACGGCTAAAACTTACGGGAGTCCCGCCGTCTCCCCCAGCGTGTCTTCCACTTCCCTGCTGACACTACAGTGTGGTACATTATTCGGCGATACGTGGAACACAATACAAATCGCTGCGCTTCTGGTCGCTCGCGAGAAACATGTCAGTGGGTCAGTGGGTCAGTATCGCATCCCTTGGGCCACGCCCCGTTCCCATTGGGTGCCTGCCAAAATTGACATTTAATCGACATAAAGTGTTTCTCTAAATTCGTCTCTAAATATAAATTGTGCAGAGGTCGATATATGTGAAAGGTCGGGGTTTATGTCACCAAGTTGCTGTAACAGGGTGAGACATACTTTATTCAAGATAACATTTATGCAGTTGCACGATGAGGGGGAGAAATGACCTTTCGTTTACGGAGGCGAAATCTACGCCTGACAAATATAAGTTTTCTTAAATCGGCTTATGCGGAAAATTACTACAGTTTTGGCAGGCACCCATTGTCGGACTGTTGACTTTCTTTACTGTATGCTGTTACTTTTGGCCAATTCGAAGGATCCTAATTTTTTCCGACCCAAATCCCAAATCCTCACAGGTCGCTACCCAAAATCCTCCACCACTCGTAAGAAATGAAGTCGCTGCTAACCCAGCGCGTCCTGACGCACGTGCCGACGCCACGGCTGCACGAGAGCTACAACGCCGTATTACAGGAGGAGTTCGCGTCCGTCTCCCAGACTTTGGACAACGTAGTGGCAGCTTACGTGAAGCTGGAGCAGGTGCGCGATGCCGTCTCCAAGCTGCAGCAGCAGAGCCACGAGCCGTCGACCGGCGGCCGTAGCAGTGAAACTTTGGGGGAATTGGCGGACGACACGATGCAGCTACAGCGGCAGTTGCAGCTTCAAGTGGAAAAGCTCGGAGTTGGAATGGAAATGGCACAGCTGGAGAGGAAGCGGAAGCGAGCGGCTACGGCTCCAAGTGCCGTCACTCTGGTACCAAGTGAAGGGCAACAAGAGGTGATGAGCTATACTGCAGCCAAGAAGCCGAAGCCTGACGTCGATTCAGATTCCGAGAGTTCGAAGAAAGAAGTGAAGAGAAGCACTCAAATGTCGGAGAAAGTCATCGTGGAGCAAGAGGTGACAGGAGTCTCTGGTTCTGAAAGGAGCTCTTCTTCCGAGTCGGAGAGCGACGATAATTCAAATGATGCTGAAGGCAGTGAAGCAGCGTGGAAGGCTCTGACGGCCAAGGCTGCTGGATCATCCACCCAAGTACAATCGGGACCAGACTCGACTGCCGCGCCGAAACCGTTGATAAAATCGGCCACGTACATGAAGACCATCGTCGAAGCTGTGAAGAAGATACCAGCGTTGGATCGGTCGTTCATCATCCCTGAAGTGTTGACTGCGTTGAAAGAGTCGGTGGAGGAGGACGTTGATGGCATGCAGAAGTCCGAAGTGGATCGTGCATTGAGGGTCGTAGGCGCGTGGTTGGACAGCCGGAAGCAACTCCACGTTCCGTATGCAGGGCTGTATCGCGAGTACGCTGCTGTGGTGGGATCATACGCGAATCGGCTTCCGGTATCCATTGAGAAGTCCAAACTGAAGAGGTCACTTCCGGCACTTGGCTGATATCGTATCTAATGTTGCGATGATTAACTAACATAGAGCGTATTTCCTGTTTAGGATGAAGGGGATCCTAACTTCAAGAATTAACAGACTGGGTGGCGAATTAGAGCCCGGCAGCAAAGCGGCAGAAGTAGTCGCTGCGATCGAAGAGGCCAAGGTGAAAAACCATTCTCGAACGTGGCACAATATCGTAATGTTGTGCCCTTTGAGAAGCGGATCCAGTGGCCGCTTCACGTGCTTGTTTCTTTCAAGAAGGAAACTGCTGACGGCGTATCGAAAAACTCATTTGACGAGCGCCTGATCAAGGTTTACGGCAAGATTTCTCGGTGGTTCCGTGCAGACGCTTGCGACCCTCACCAACTGCTGTTGTATCGTATGATCCTAAACGCAGTACGGGAACTTGTGAACCGGACACCGAAACTACCGACGAAACACCGTGTTATCAAGTACGTACTACGGTAGTTGTGATTCCGACGTTATTGCTTGTCCCTTTCTGATACCTCGTTTGCTCGATAGCATGTTGGAGGACATGACGGAAGCGGTTTCCGATCCGACCAATTTAACACGTTTGACCAAGATTCGTAGCTGTATCATGGAGATTATCGCAGAAGTGAAGCAATACCAGACACGCCATATAGAGCACAAGCAAGCAAACAAACTGACGTACACCGTGAGTGAATTGGCGAAGAAGGTGGCGATGGGATGGAATCCATATCTGGACGCCACAATGTGCAAGTGTGTCAAGGAACTGAAAACGGTAGTCGAGCGGGCTAAAGCTTCTAGTAAGGATAGGGCCAGGGGTATTTTCGAAGGGTGCACAGATAGATTGGCAAAGTGGAAGATTGATGATCCGCCGGATATAGTCTAAAGCGAATCACCGGGCAAATTTCCGCCTTTCAGATGAACACAAAATACAAGTCAACTCTAAAATCGATGCTAAATCATCACTGCTCTACAGCCTGCACTCCCGCCTGTAAGTTTTTGCGGACTGGTGACCAAGCACAGCGAAGACCGATTTCGTATGTATGCTCAGCATACTATGCTGTTGCACTTGGGTGGTCCGAAGCACAAATAAAATGATGGTTAAAGGGTTGATAGTAAGGCAATAGTACGCGTAGACTTTATTTTGCATCTACGTATATACTGAACTTCGAATATATGATTACTGACGCCAACAGCTTCTCGTCATTTGTATTTCGCCGTACACTGGACCAGAATCTCATCCATTGGAACCCACCGCGTTACCATGCTCAGGCTGTGAACTCCCAGCCATTTTGCGATACTGGTGCGACTTTTTGGTCTGCTGACCCGGATATTGAGCGGATAGTTTTGTATACTCTCAGCGAGACTTTTCACGTCCGGGATTTCTTTTAGGGATGCGAAGACAAGTGCCGGTTTCTCCTCTGACACTTCTCTTCGCAGCAACGTGTAGATTTCATAACCCCAAAAGCTACCAACCCTTCTACTCTACGTGTGCCTGCTTCGTTCGATCTTCGACCAGCCCCAAAAGCGAGTTATATACATATGCTTGAAAATCCAATAGAGTTCTAGTCTTCTCCGGCTAGCTTCATGGCAAGTTACCGCGTACCCATAATCAGACTCCCATTTTCGGCATATGGAACAATCATAACGGACCACCACGAAATAATGTACCCAATTTCTAACAATTCACTCCACCATTCGTCTCGTAATGGAGGCGCTGTTCGAGCGCGCCTTGGCGCGCGTGCCGACGCCGCAGCTGCACGAGATCTACAATGGCGTGTTGCAAGAAGAGTTTACATCCGTCTCCCAGTCTCTGGACGACGTGGCGGCAGCCTACGTGAAGCTGGAGGAGGTGCACGAAGCCGTCTCCAAGCTACAGCCGAGCCACGACTCGTCGACTGGCGGCCGTAGCGACAGTTTGAAGGCGTCAGCAGAGGACACAATGCTTCTGCAGCGGCTATTGCAGCGTCAAGTGGAGAGGCTCGCAGTTGGGGTACAAGTCGCTCAGCAGGAGAGGAAGCGGAAGCGAGTAGAGGAGCAAGAAGCGACGCAGCCGGAAGCTGATCCAGTGTGTTTTAGAAATGGAAATGCGGCCGCGATGGTGCCTTGCAAAGCTGAAAACTACAAGGCGAGGCGGTTGGAGGCTGCAGATGAATCAGATTCCTCTGAGAGCTCGGATGAGGAAGTGGACAGAAGCGCACGGCAGACGAAGAGCAAGACGAGAGTCGTTGTGGAACGAGAGGTGGCAGCAGCGTCTGGCCCCGAGTCGAGTTCATCGTCGGAGTCAGAGAGTGATGAAGATTCCGACGACGTGGAAGGCAGCGAAGCCGCATGGAAAGCTCTGATCGCCAATCGTGGAGGTCAATCGCCCCAAGCAGATTCAATACCAAGACCTGCAAGCGATGCCGAGAAGTTCGAAGAAGGCGCACGCGCCACGACAAAACCGTTGAGCAAAATGGCCACTTACATGAAGCCCGTCGTCGAAATCGTAAACACTTTCTCTCCGCTCAATCGGTCGTTGATTATCCCCGACGTGCTGGCCGCGTTGAAAGAGTCGGTGGAGGAGGACGTGGACGGCACACAGCAGTCCGAAGTGACCGCCTCGTTGCAGCTGGTTGTAAGTTGGGGAGATCGCGACAAGACATATCAAGCTCAACATGTTGATGAATACCGTGACTACGCTGCGGCGGTGGAGTCCTATGTGGAACGGCTTCCAAGTTCAGCACGAATTTCCGAGCTGAAGGGGTTCGTAGTTCCTGTAGATCTGAACCTTTGTGTCATCGCTGCTTCTGTGCATTATTAACCCACGGGTGTTTGTGTGTGTGTGTAGGCTGCAACGCGCTCTCTTGACTATGCTTAAAAGCGCCGAGGACCGCTGCGTGCCTAAGGAGAGCCATGCGACTGCAGTCCAAAATGCGAAGAATGCCAGGAAGAGGAAACTGTTCACGCGATTGATTAAGGAGTCTGATACGGTGCCCCAAGAAAAGCGACTCAAGACGCTGCTCCGTATTTTTGCTGCATTCAGAAAGGAAACGGCCGCCGACGTTGACAACTATTTTGCATATGCAATGATCAAGGTTGTCAGCGCAGTGGCTCGATGGCTAAGCGAGGATTTCCGCGACCCTGTGCACCTACTGGTGCACCGCATCCTCGTTGGTGCATTTCAAAAATTCTCCGACCGGCTACCGAAAATACCGGTGACAGAGCGCGTTGTTGGGTACGTGTGCTGTTCCGATTTTTTTTTCAAGGTATTACTACTCCTATTTAACTGATGCTACTTCACAGACTTTTGAAAGCCATGTCGGAAGGAATTGCAGACCCGACCGGTGCTCGGATCCGCGACCGATTGATCGAGCTTCGCAACCGAGCCAAACAAGTTTTGAGCGAGGTGGAGAAATACGAGGGAAACGCTATATCCCCCGGCGAAGCTGAAAGACTAACGGAAGCTGCTAGGGCCTTGGTTGAAGATGTAACGGTTGGATGGTGTCCACATCAGGACGTTACGATGCGCAAGTGTGTCCAGGAACTAGAGAGCATCTTGGTGGCTCAAACACCCAAGGATAAAAAGTGGGGTGAAAGTTTCGAAGCGTGCATTGCAAGAATTGCCAAATGGAAGATAAAGGGCGTGCCAGCGCCAGTGGAAGTGGAGAGGAAGCGGAAGCGGGTGGATGCGGACGTCGTGATGGTATCAAGTGTCGCCACCCCGGCACAAGGCAGAGGTGCAGACGGTGTTAGCCGCGATGCAGCAGCCAAGATGCCAACAAGCGAGGAGAGCAGCGATTTTTTCCCAGTCGCCTCTGGCTCGAGTAAGTCGAGGTCGTCGTTCGAGTCGGAGAGTGACGGCGATGGGGATGAAAGCGATGAAGGTGAAGAAGAGGGAGGGAGGGAGGCAGCTTGGAAGACACTGACAACAGCAGATAACCGCATTGCGGTGAAGCCAAGCGGTGAATTGAAGACGCAGAGCAGGGCGGGTGGAAGCAGCGTACTCGACATCATGGCTGATAATTCAGTCTCCTGTATGAAGGCCATTGTTGATGAGGCAAACAATATGTCTCCGCTAGATCGGTCATTCATTATCCCTGACGTGCTGATTGCACTGAAAGAATCGGTGGAAGAGGATACTGATGGATTGCACCCGAGCGAGGTGGCGAGCTGTTTGAGCGCCCTGGTGGGCTGGTGGGCAGGCCAATGTGAGGACCAGGTGCAGCATACGCAACTGTATCGTGAGTGCGCTGCTGTCATGGAGACGTACGTGGACCGTCTCCCGATGTCAACTCCAACGTCCAAGCTCAAAAGGTTGGTTTATGGTGATTTACTGCTAAGTGGACAAAGGCTATGCCGTGTTGCTCTTATTGGGCATTAACCTGAGTGCGATATGTGCGTTTTCCAGGCTTCTCGATTGCCTTTCGTCTGCGATCAAGAACTTCGGAGCCATCTCAAATCGCCGCAGCAAGAGAAACCAAACTACCGGTATCGACAATCGTGCATTGAAGAACACGGCCGAGTTTTCAAATCTCGTTGGCAAGGCAGACACACGACCCTACTCCGATCGAAAGCGCATGCTTCTTCGTATCCTCGTTGCATTCAAGCAGGACACGGCCGCAGATGTCGACGCTGGTTTTGGAAAGCAGATGCTGAAGGCTACTCGCAGAATATGTCGATGGCTGACCGTGGATCCTCGTGAGCCGCTTCAATTGCGTCTGTACCGCATGCTAGTGAACGCACTACAGCAGTTTTCCAGTCGGATATCTGAGGAATTACCACGAGCCCGTGTCATACAGTACGTGAGCTATTGTACTTCAGGGCATTTGATTAACTACTGATGCGATTTCTGCGATTTCTGCGATTTCTGTTGACCGGCAGGCTATTAGAGAACATGTCAGATGTACTTGCAGACCCATCCAGCTCAAAGACCCACAAGAAACTGGTCAATCTTCGCAGCCGTGCCGCGCAAGTTTACCAAGACGTGAAAAAATTGCAGGGGAAATGTGTGACCAGGAAGGACACTTACAAGCTGGTGGACGCGGTTGGGCTCTTAGCTAAAGATGCGACGATCGGGTGGAACCCACATCGGGATGCCACGATGCGCAAATGTGTCAAGGAATTGAAAACAATCCTTGTGCGAGCTCGATCTTCCAGTGGTGCCGAATCGAGACAATACTTTAACGATTGCTTGGGAGCAATAGCAAACTGGAAGATTGATGACCCCCCAGCGATAGTAAAGGCACCCACAAAGTAGTGCCTGGATAGAGGATAAGCTTCAATGGAGCTTGCTGAGCGACGTGCTGAGTTACGAATTAGCCACATCGAACCGCTCTTTCTCGATGAAATACCAAACCATGCAAGAAGAGGCCTCAGGATCTTGTATTCTGATGAGTAGGATTAGTGTGTACCCCGCCACTACACGGTAATAGCTCGGCTATTGGAGCCACTTCAAACTACCAACACTAGTGCGTCGTTGTGCTTCGTGTCAACTTCTTTGATAGCATGCTAGTAAACTGGGTCAGAATCTCATCCATTGGACCACACTCCGTTACCGCGACCGGACTGTTCGTAACGCCCAGCAGCTTGGCGATGCTGGTACGAGTTTCTCCTCGGATACTTTGCACACGATTCTTCAGGCCCGGGATTTGCTTCAAGGATTCGAGGACCATCGTCAACTTTTTCTCGGGCACTTAGGTGCGCAGCAACCGGTAGATTCAAAATCCGGGAAGCTGTAGGCCCATTCTCAGCTCTGTATATCTTCACACACCTACAAAACTGGATGGTCTTCTTTTAATGTTCTTCTAGCCGAAGGTACGCATGCGCATCCAGTTAACACGTTCGAAAAAAACTTTTTCATTCTCTCACCGGCTACTTTCCATTTAGTGGGGATACATTGCATTCTCGACAGCTACATTGCATTTCTGATGGATTAATTTCATTCTGTCCATTCGAAATGGATGTTACATGCATTGCATATATTTTTCCGTTCAGGGCTTGTAGGGTTAACTGCTCAGTGCCGCATTTCTGGCCTTTAGGTTCGGACAAGGTTCGCGGCAGGTTTAAGTACGTCAGCAAAACTTTTGACGTTTACACCATCATGATGACGAAGCAGTCTACAGCTCCTTGGCTCAGTGGTGCTGGTGTCTCCTCCGAATGAAAATCAGCATGATGACGAAGTGCAGTAGTCTGCAGGTCATTAATGCTGTACGTCGGTGTTCGCCTCGGTTCTGAATAATTGACTCGATGGATTTAACTGATAGCTCTTCAATCCACCACCAGCAGCACAAGTCGCAACAAGCCCTTAAGATGAACTTCCGTTCGATCGCCGTCTTCGCATTGGCAGCCTGGGTGTCCTCCTTCCAGACTGCAGCGGCGACGGGCGTGTCCGCCATTATCTTCTTCCACGTTGTCCCAGAACGCGTCCAACGTCGTTAAGTTTGCGGCGAACCTCGCTGCCGAGGGCCGAACGGTTGTGGGGCTCTCCTTTGCCAGTCCTCGTGCTCGTATGAGTCTCTCGCGACGCAAGTGCCGTTAGCCGTTGCTGCGGTGCGAGAAGTGGTCGCCAACAACTCGGCCTTCGACGATGGTTCCATCTTTCTCGCCCACTCGCAGGGTGGAACCATCTCGCGCGCTGCTGTGATCGAGGAGATGGACGACCACCAAGTGAAGCGCTACATCAGCATGGCCGGTGTCCAGAACGGACTGTTCCACGGACCAAACGATGCCGACGCGCTGGCTGCTCGAGGAACCAGCTCCCTTAAGTTCCTCCTGCCGCGTGAAGACGTCTACAACTTCAGCCCTGCAGCGCGACGTTGTCCAGTTGAGAACCAAGACCTCCAGTACGAGCTCACTTACTTCAACCTCATGCGCTCGCCTCAATTCAGCAGCTGGGCTTCCTCCAACGTCTTCCTGCTTGTCATCAACATCGTCAACCCGTGTCTACCGGGGAACGACCAGTGTATCTTGGACCAACGCCGTCGCAAGGCCAACTTCCTCAAGGCCGAATCGGCCTACTTCTTCACGTCACCCCAAGATGAATCGGTCAGTCCATGGCAGTCGTCGCACTTCGGTCGGTACTCGGAAGTGCAATCGATCGATGAGATCAAGACGAACTTCAGGTGTCGACATGAAGGATACGCTCGAATACACGTCGGACACCTTTGGTCTGCGCACGCTGGACGAACGTGGCGGTCTCTTCTTGCCCCTTGTTGACAACATCACGCACATGTGCTGGGTCCGCGACGATGGCGAGGCCTGCTCCTCGAAGAATGCGTTCGACCACATCTATCCGGTGCTTCACTAGCTCGCACAGAGAGAGAGCAACAAACGAACTTCAGAGATTGTTTTCCAAGTCGTCCAGGCGATCATGTATACCGAGCCTAAAATGCATGGGCACATGTTCTTCAAGCACTTACGGCCAACCATTTCCGTGTGTCCTCGCGTCATCTTATCTTGCTTGTGCTAGCTACATCCTTCCGGATACACGAATCGCGGACGCTTGTCAGGTGGAAACAGCCCCAGCAACGCGTTCGTCGCCCTGTACAAAACGCCACGCACACGTATCGTTAGTTGTCATGAACTCCTGCTTTAAGAAAAACCAAGCACGCACTCTTTTGAGACCTTCGCGTAGTCAACCCGAACGTACATCACTTGGCGCATCACTACCAGCAGATGTTCCAGGTGAAGGCACCCCTCCAAGTTGAGAGCGTTGCCGTCGTCGCAGAGGTGCACAAGGGCCTTCATACACTTGTTCAGTTGTTTGAGCCGGGCAAGTGATAGCAACGACTGCTTTCTTGTCAGCGCTATCGCATTAAAAATCCACCTGAGCCGGTCGATAAGCTCATCGAAAGCTTCCTTTTTATTCTCGGCGTTGCTTGCGTGACGCGCTTCTTCAACATAACTTGTGACATATCCGAAGTCCTTTATCACGCGACTTCTATCCTCGAAGCCCGCTTCGAGTTCATCACATCTGATCACCATATCTGTCATCTCTTCCGCTAGATCATTCGTCCAAAAGAAAATTGACCGTGACATTTTGCTGCACGCCTGACAGATCGCTGCATAGCGGTCATCCCACGGCTCACCAACTCCAGCAGTGCATATTCGTTCCAGGCGACCGACTACTTTGCCAAGGGCCGGCTCCTCGCGTGGGACCCAGTGCTCAAATCGGCCTTCAAGCAGTTCAGTGACCAAACTCATTCGCCGGTCAAACCATTTGGTAGTGAGTCCATCCAGTGGTGTCCACTCATCCACTTCCTCTAGCAGTTTTCCGAGTTTCGTTCGGAAATCTCCCACCACCTCAGCTGGCACTTCGTGCTTCTTCACGAGATAGTTGTAAAGCTGGAGGCAGCTCCTTCATCGATCAAAATCACGCAAAGTCAAGCATTAATACCCAGCTCTAGAACACCACATGCAGTTTGACAACATACCTGTGGAGGCCCCTGGTCTTCACTGGGTACAAACCGTGGATCTTTTGCAGTACTTTCAGCATTTTCCAGGCCGCGCACACTTCTTTGCGACTTAATCCGTGCTCCATATTCTCCACAGCAACGGACATTAGCAAGCGCATATCTTCCAGGTGACGTTCTGCTTGAATGGGGTGCTGCGCGTGCACTTCCACAATCATTTCTCCAGCCTCGGTTGTAGCCGCGAGGAAGGCTCGGATCATCGGTCCTATCTCCGACGTATCGGGAAGCTCTTCCATGGCAATTGCAGCATTTAGTGCCGAGCGTACAGCTGCCCCAACACCCCCAGTTGGCACCATCTCCGCTCGTTTGCTCAAGCGCAGAACCACATCGCGCACTGCTCGTTTCATCGGTGGCGGCGTGGCAGGCGCCTTCCTTTTCCTCCTCTTCGTTGCATTCTTGCGCTGCGTGGGCACGCGGACGTCGTCTTCCTCCTCGTCGTCCTGCTCCCCCATTGACGTAAACGAAGGATCCACTTCAGGCTCGGGAAACGACGAGTCTACTCCGGCATCTCCCTCTGCTGCTGCCAGTCGCTGGACTTCCTCCAGCTCAACAACAGCAACGGGGTTTGTCGGCTGTACCACTGCATCTTGCTTCACACTTGCAGGGGCCTCCTCCCTCTTTATCGTCGGCTTCTGTTCCTCTTTAACCACAGTTCCACCGCTCTCCTTCTCGTCGTCCGACAAGGACAGGTCAATCATCTCACTGCAACCCACCGGTGCAACAGCAGCAGTAGCTATAACAGTGCTTATCTCACTCATCCGCCCATTCGCACTGCTCTTTGCCGTCTCTTTGGCTGCCTTCTTCTTCTCCTTATGCTCCGTCGCCGCGCTCTTCGGCTCCGCCTTGACGGATTCCTCGCTCTGCAGCGGTTGTGGCTCCTTCTGGGCGTTGTCAGTCCCAGAGCTGCTCACTTGTCGGTCGATCTCGGAGACTAGTGCGCTCACTTCGTAGCTTACAGCCACGAGCTGCGCCAAGGCGCTGGCGATGTCGGGGGATTCGTCCACGAACACCAGCGGCGCTTTGTACGCCTTGCGGGAGGCCTGCACGACGCTCAGCGCGCGCTTCAGAGCCTCGAGAGAGGGCTGCAGCTGCGTCTCGGCTTGCCCCAGCTCATCCTCCACCGCCTTGAGGCACTTGACACGCAGCTCGGACGCGCTGAAGTGCGACAGGATCACCTCCATACTCCTCCTGCTGAATGACTTCGGAAATGGGTAAAACACTAGTCGACCCTCGTTTTACCCATTTAGACAATATTACCCAAAATAAACGGTACACATTTCCCTCTGCATCGATGAAGGAAGGAGGCGCTGTACGAGCGCGTCCTGGCGCAGGTGCCGACGCCGCTGCTGCTCGCGAGCTACAACGCTGTTCTGCACGAGGAGGTCGCATCCGTTGCGCAAACTTCGGATGGCGTCTTGGCAGCCTTCGGGAAGCTGGAGGAGGTTCACGATGCCGTGTCAAAGCTGCAGCGTCGACCAGCGATCGCAGCGAAAGCTTGATGGCGTCAGCGAACATGCGTCAAAGCTGCAGCGGCAGTTAGAGTCTCGCCTAGAAACACTCGGAGTTGACATGGAAGTGGCGCAGCAGGAGAGGAAGCGGAAGCGGGTGGAGGACAAGACGGCGGGGGCGAGTGCCGGTGCTTCAGTCCGTAATACTGGAGTTGATGAAAGGATTAAGGCGAGCACGAGCCGCGACGTGGAAGCCAACCAGGCGAAGCGGTCGGGAGGTGCTGTTGACTCAGACTCAGACTCCGGCAGCTCGGAGGAAGAAGAGTAAAGAGAAGTACGAAAAAAGTTGTAAAGCGAAGAGAAAGTGGAGCGAGAGGAGGCACCAGCGTCTGCTTCGGAGTCGAGTTCCTCGTCCGAGTCGGAGAGTGGTGAAGATTCTAATGAGGGGGAAGGCAGCGAAGCAGCTTGGAAGGCGCTGACTAGTGAGGGGTGCTTGTTGCGTCGTTGACCGCAGTGAAGTCGGAGCCGGCGACTCCAGACGACGCGGAAAAGTCTGAAACAGACCAGAGCTTCACTTAGTGTTCGCACTTACCCTTACCGGTAAGACTTACCCCGGTTAGTTTACGGAAAGTAAGCGGGAACTTTTTTTAGGTTACCGGTTATTGGAGTTAGAGATAAGAATGCCAGAAGGCTGCGGAATAGCGAAGCGTGTGCCCTCCAATCCTCCGTCCGAGCAGTTTGCTCTTTCACTCTTCGTCTACGTGCGGGGCCTCGTTGAAGGTGACAGCGAAAGTGAGGAGGACGACGACGATGAGATAGAGGTTACTGAAGTTCATGACGCAGCTGGGATCATCGACAACAGTGTCTAGTCCAGACAAGTTGATGTAGAGAAGTGCTTTGCATGTTTCATTCTAATCGACACTTACTCAGTTACCTGTAAATTTACCTCACTTCCGGGAAGTAAGCGGGAACTAAAATCAACTTACAGGTAAATGGAGAACACTAGCTTCACTACTCAACTATTGAAGAAATCAGCCACGTACTGGAAAAAGAACTGTGGAACAGCTGGACAAATTCTCAGCGTTGGATCGGTCGTTCATTATCCCAGAGGTGCTGGCTGCATTGAAGGAGGCGGTAGAAGTGGACGTGGATGGTTCACAGCAGTCCGAAGTGGCGTTTACCGCATTCCTTATGTCATCGCATACACCCTGATTCCAGGTTCAAAACGAGTCCCGGCTAGCTAAGTTTGTCCAATATTCTGGCATAAAAAAGTCTAGTCTATACAATTTTCAAGTATAAAGATGGTCTGTGATATAAATGCCTTGGTGCACACAAGTCTTCCCGAAGCTAAAATGAAGGTCTCTGATTGGCTGAATAGAGCTGTATGCGATGACATATAGTATGCGATGACATAGGGAATGCGGTACTGTGAAGATTTTAGTTGAATGGGGGACTGACCAAGGGGGATACCAAGCTGATTACGCTGGATTGTGCCGTCAGTACGCTGCTGTAGTGGAGGCGTACGCGGATCGGCTTCCAATTTCAGGACAACAGTCTGGGCTCATGAGGTGAGGTTATTCGGGATATTTTTTCGTAGTATACCATGCTGTGTATTTTTAACGCGTCTTATGGTATGTGTGTTCCCTTTTTCTAGGCTGGAGGAGTCTCTGTCTACTATGAGCAAGCGCCTTGATGAAATCGTAACGTCCAAGAGTATCTTGACGGCCCGAGTGGATGCCATCCAGCACGCCAAGAAGAGAAATGCGTTAACGAAGGCGATTACTTAAGTAGTCAACCGGATAGTGTTCTAGGTATAAAGCGAATCGGGCGGCTGCTCGGTCTACTCGTAGCCTTCAAAAAGGAGACTCGGGGCGACGTAAACAGCTCGTTTGAAAAGCGACTGATCAAGGTGGTTCGCAAAGCGTCTCAATGGCTCACCAGGGACTTAACATGCCCCTTCATTTAGTTTTGTATCGCATGATCGTGGGCGCGATGCGCGAATTTTCGATTCGGATACCAGAAGGACCAACAAGAAGTCGTTTTTTAGGGTACGTGGATGAAATCACGCGCGCATACGATAAAGAGAAGTACTAGAGGCGAAGCTTTGGTCTGGGAGGACAGTGTAAACTTCCTTGTGTGCCTATTGATAAATATATACTTCTCTGTTCCACATGAAAATGCAGTAGATCGCGTCAAAATATTTGATGTGGTTCACACATAAAATTTGATTGGTCAAAATAATCTCAACTAAATTGGAGCTCGTCGATCTCTAAATTGCTGCTCACCACTCAAGCTTTCGACTCCGACCGAAGAAACCACCACCTGCAGCAGTCTTCATGGGCCGCCCACCGGGGGCTAGCGACCTCCCACCCGAGACCAAAGTCGCTGTTGCTCTCTTCCTGGTGGACCTGGCCGCCCGTGGTACTGGTGCTTCAGCAGCGGTTGCGGCCGCTGTTGGCTAGTACCCTGTCAAGCCTCGGACGGCGTGGTCACTGTGGAAGAACCGCACCAACGTGACGGCGCTGTTGGAGCCTCCGCGGAGCAGCAAGCCTCCGAAGCCGAACAAGCGGACGAAAGAAGAGGTTGCTGCTCTGCTGGCAGGTGTTCCGCTTGTAGAGCGGCAGACTCTACGATCCTTGCTGCTGCGAGCGGAATTCCCTCCGCTTCGTTATGCCGCTACCTCAAGAAGGGGTGGCTTCGACGAGCTGTTTCCCGTGTCAAACCGACACTAACGGACACACACAAGTTCAGACGTCTGCTATATTGCTTAATGCATGTTCAACCTTCAATCGGTAGGATCGGATGTATATTATTATTTCTGGTAACCAGTTAACATAATAGACTTTGAAATGGAATGTGCAGGTGGATCTTTTAAAATGCACCACATGTATGACGTTGTTCATATTGATGAAAAATGGTTCAACCTTTACAAGGGTGCATCAAGATACTATTTGACGCCAGATGAAGGTTTGCCTTATCGATCTACTCCGAATAAGCGTTACATTGGAAAAGTAATGTTTTTGGCAGCGATAGCAAGGCCGCGCTACAATGCACAGACCAAGAAGGAATTTGACGGCAAAATAGGAATCTGGCCTATCGTCGAGCAAGTGCCTGCAAAAAAAACTTCCAAAAACCGCATCAGGGGCACTTTGGTCACTCAAAACGTGAGTATGACTAGAAAAAGGTACAAGAAGATGATCATTGAAAAAGTGTTACCCGCGATTCGCAGAAAATGGCCTGGTACGTTTATCTGAGTTTCCAATGTGAAATTATTTTCTAAATCCGTGCTGCGCTAATACTTTTTTTGGTTTGTGTTTTTCAATGTGTAAAGGTCGTAAGACAAGGATCATTCATCTGCAGCAAGACAATGCTGGCCCCCATGCTTCACCGTTTGATACGGAGATTCTATCGGCTGGGGTGCAAGAAGGCTGGGATATCGAGCTCGTTTGCCAGCCGCCGCGTTCACCAGATCTGAACACCTTAGATCTTGGGGCGTTTCATGCCCTGCAGGCGCTGCAGTTAAAGACGGCTGCAAGAAATCTAGACGGCCTCATTTACGCTGTCTCGGAGGCGTTTCGGCAGCTACCTTCGGCTACAATCGACAAGTGCTTCGTGACTCTACAAAAGGTGATGCAATGCGTGATAGCTCATGGAGGTGGTAACGACTACCCATTACCGCGTGTGCGCAAGCACCATTTTCAAGGGTCCAAGATGTCAGTCTCGCTGGCGATAGAGGAAGAACTTGTTGATTACGGTTTGTCTGCACTGGATAAGTTTATGTAGCCATAATAAAATTTGGGTACAAAGTTGCTAAATCTTAGGATTTGAAACCGGTTGATAATCATTGGTTATAAATTGCACCAAGACCTCCAAAACAGTGCCAATTAAAAACGCACTATAGCACCCCTAAAACATACTTTACAGGGAACGCACTAATTTTGCTGAATGCGCAAGATGGTGAGGAGCACGCACATATTTTTTCAGCTCGCTTATGATAAATACTCGATGATCTACGGAGGCAAACGTGACCATCGCTGACACAGGACGGTAGTATTTGCATTCTGTTACCGTTAATATTAACGCTCGTGATCTAAGAAAAATTACAGACGAAGTGTTCATCCTGATCTATACGATGCTTCTTTCAGCTTTATAATCCGACGTCTACTTCGTGCGATACCGACGACTAAAGATTTACTGCATTTTCATATGGAACAGAGAAGTAAGGCTATAATAATGTAACATGAAATTGATGGCAGGTTCCAAACCCTGATGTAGCGTCTTTCTGAATAAATTGCGAAGTTACCGTGCAAAAGAACTTAATGGTGCGCTCGGCCGGGGGCTTCGCCCCCGGCCGAGCGCGCTGAGTTCATGCATTCCAGCTATACAAATTCACACAATGATTCATTGGCTTTAGTCAACTTAGAGCGGCCAAAACAAAACCAAAGCCGAAACAGGCGCAGGAAAGAGAGCAATTCGTTATTGTGGCTTTCAACAATTTTGCCGCCCGATTTGACGCGTTATCTCGGAGTCCGATTTATATAAAACGGAGCTCCAACATGATCGGTGAATCCGATTTAGCTATATCTGACCTGAGTTAAGAGCATAAGGCCTAGAGGGGAGGCATTCCAAGCTGGCCATACCTCCCCACCTCTAAGGACGCAGCAGAGCAAGAATGCATTGAGGTCAACAGTACCCTGTATATATCCATTTCATTTCACTATGGTCAGCTAAATCACTGGTGCCATCGTCTACGGCAGCTACAACTACGTGCCACGCCAATCTGATAGGGCCCGAGGAATACTTTGGCAGCGGTCCTTTTTGCCGGCGAAAAGCGGCATTTCTGGCACCTGCTTCACAACTCGGAGCCCCCAGCCGCAAATCGGGTCAGATATAGTGGGCTTCCCTCAGCCCTTCCTTCTAAATCGGAGCCCTCGAGCAAATCGGGCCCGATATATCGGATCTCGGACCACCCGATTTGCCAAAACGGATGAAAGCCACAATAGTTGCTATTTCATAGTAAATGTTACACCATTTCAAGGTCAAATTGAGAGAAGTCAAAATCAAAACAAAAACGACCAAAATCAAAACAAGAGAGATCAAGAAAAAGGGCAATGTCACGGCCAAAATTTTCCGGAAGGAATTTTCTGATCGACATAGAGTGGGCAAGTCAGTTGCTCTGTACCATATATTCGGTCTTGAAGGTGATTAGATGATATGCATATTTAAGCTTGGAGGTTTTCTCATTTTGATTTTGGCGGTTCTCAATTTGAAGCACGACTTCTCTCAATTTGACCTTGAAATGGTGTATTAATAGCTTACAATAGAGGATGTTAGCAAATTGGTATTTTACGAGTTGGGGACAAAGACACACGACCAGTAATGTCTATGTTCTCGAACTCGTAAAAGGGCAGTCGTTTTAGTACGGGATCCCCCGAGGAACTCGTGAAGGTTTTCCACGAGACCGCAAGCGTTCTGATTGGCTCGTTAGTCTCACTCTGTAGCCCTCCCTCAAGCACCATGGCGCTTACAGACAGCGCCACGAATCGAGCCTCATCTCCTCCCGTCTCAAGTTCCTCTCCATCTCCTCCACGTGATGCCCTAGATATCCCCAGCGAGTCACACGAGGACGACGATACTTCTGCTCCTGGGGATACTGCTGCGCGCCCCAAGACAAAGCGGGGATCGCGAGGAAAGTTCACGGAGGAGCAGGACCTCGTTCTCCTCTACGCCATTACTAGGTACGCTCCTTATGCAGCCGAACATGGCGATATAGGCAAAACGTGGGAGGACGTTGCTAGTTCTGCTTCTGCGTCATTGCAACTGCCGTTCACAGGACGTGCTTGCTCGGATCGTTTTAAAGCTCTAAAGAAGTGGTATCAGACATGGAAGGAGGGGAGCGAGTTTCGTAGCGGATCTGGTGAGCCTGAGGCGGAGAAGATGAGGCTTCTCGAAGAAATCACCACCTTGGAGGCGGACGGCAAGCTGGCCGCGATGAACAAGAAGTTCGCCAAGGAGAAGACGGAGAAGGAGAAGTCCAGTACCGGGGATAAGCTGATGGAGGCTGCGGAGCAGAGGCTGTCGGAGTTCTGCACTTGTTGACCACGAAGAACAACACAAAGTAGAATATGTTGCTTAGGCCAGGGTAGCGACGTCCGTACTTGAGCTCCTGATCGCACCATCGGTTTGGATATGTCAACCTCTCCAAGAAGATGCACATCGCCTCGATACTGTAGCACTTGGTTCTCTCGCGGGTGATGATGACGTCGGGAAAGTGTAGTGCTGCCACGAGCGCGCGGATCTCCTCCTTCGTGAAGCGGAAGTACACCTTGCAGTACGCGTCGCTGTGCTCGTTCAGTCTAAATCGTATGTCTGGGATGATCAGCCGCTCAGGATGCTCAGGCAGAGCGCGGAGCAGCAGGGCAAGCCGGATGCGGGGGTCCCGTGTCAACAGGGCGGTCTCCATCGCTTGGATCTCGTAAACGGGCGGGATTTCGAGAATGCTAACACTGGCAACGATTTCGTAATAGCCAAATACATAAAAAAGCTAACCGTAAATTTGTGTCGTGATTTACGAGGTTGCTAACATCCTCTAATGAGAAAATACAGCTATCCAAATTTCATTCAAGAATTGATCATTAAAGTGTGTGGTACACACTACGGATACGGTCGACATTCCGGAAACAACCAGCCACGAGATGTACAAACATTGTGATGTTTCGGTAGCCGTAATCTGTGGACTATGGACTCAGGCGACATTTGCCAATTAAAGTTGGGGGGGGGGGCCTCCCGGCCGCTGAAATAAAATTGGTTAGGCTGTTCAGCCAGCTAAAGCTGTCCTCCCAGTACTAGAGAGATTGGGCTGGTAGTGCTGGATTTTACAGCCCATAAAACTAAAATCTATACATTCATCGACCACCTCTAACAATACCGCGACCTGCTTTGCGTCACGTACCCAAGTACCGCAGAGTTTGTCAGTCTTCATGCAGCGGAAGAGTATGCTGCGGCAACACCTTCACCTGCTGGTTTTCGTGAGCCATCTTTTCCTTGATTCGGCGTTCCTAATACAGAAAGCTTGCTCTAACCGCAACTTAAGTCGTGCACTGGCATCTCCTGCGCCTGCTTTGCAGCCGCGGCGTCTGCCTACTGTGTCACCGACATTAATCACTTGGACCTGATTTCGCAGATCATTCCGTTCTCGGTCGTTCTGAATACAGAAAACAATTAGAGCATGTATCGTTAGCATCAATTGGGTCAAACGCACAGAAAGCAAAGTATTCGTCGGTATCTTACGCCAAAGGTGGGTCTCACCGGGCGAGCTAGAGGTCTCTGGGACCTGGATCAAGGTTTTCTGCAAGAATTCCAGCCATCTGAAACGAATCTAAAGTCAACCCAACCCAGTACTAACTCATCGTACCTGTAATGCAGCGACGGCGAGAAAATGTTGTCCTCCACTTCAGCGCCCGCAACGCTTCCAACCGGATCGCCCAGTTTGTTCCAGACGCAGTGGCTGGCCGCTGAGGCAACGCATACCTGCTGCAGGATCTGCCTCAATCGGGCTACACCAAAACACATTCTCGAAGTCGAGCAACATTTTTTAAGTTCCGTTTATCAATATCAAGGACACCAAACAATATATTGACAACATCAAAAGCATCGATCCAATTTCGCGATAGTGATTGCGCTCATGATCTGACCTGTGCCCGACTCGATGTCCGCACGCGTTGACGTAACTCTCGACCAGGCTGCCGTCCGAGTCGTAAGAATGGTGTCGGCCGGTCGTAGATGAAAACCAAAATGGAAGATTGAAAAATGATCAGTGGGATCGGATCATTTCAATCAAGATATTCGTAAGATTTTTCGTTTAAAGTAGAAAGTGATAAGAAAATTGCCGTAATTGCGCAGATCCCCGCACATCAATTCAACAAGTTTCTCTCACTACCTAATTTGCGTTCAAGGTGAATTCTGACGCCGCGGCAGCCACCCCCACCCTTATAAGGGACATACTTCGCTGTCGCGGCTGCAGAGTTTGCCGAAAGCGCATTTTGGTAGTGCCGTCCGCGCATCTTGGTACAGCAGTGGCGACCATGCTTGGTTTGGTTTCTAGTTTTGAGTTTGATGTCATCCTTGTGTGCTTCGATGTATCCTACTACCAAGCGATGGCCGCGCACGACCATCGAGGGGGGGGGGGGTATGCTTTCCCGTGCTAATACCAGTGACCCTGAGCTCAGCTTGCACGCGAGTAAATCACCGCAACGCCGGTGGTGCGATCCTTTAAAGCTTTATCTTAACATGTATCTTGCTTTGCGGTCGCCGAGCTGCCAAGTCCTGCAGCGCAAGTCTTTATCGTTCCTACGCTTTGCAATAGACACTACTCTGCGAGTAGCTGGACGGCGAGATGTTGCTGTTGCTGCCGAGCAACCGCGACTTTGACAGGAACGACTATGATCGCCTCATGCGCCTCGAGGCTCAATGAGCGCACGCACGAAGGCGCCACGCTGCACTATCCCTAGCACTCGCATCGAATCACTTTCTAAAGAGCAAAGCATTTGAATGCATCGACCTGTCACCAAGGCTTGCGCTGCTGTGCGATGCTGTACGTACCGTTGTATCCGCTTTTACTCCCTTCATAACTTAATAATATTGACGGCCCTTCATATCGGTCTATCCTGTTTATTTCAATGGTAAATCGAGAAAATATAAAGGCCTTGTACTTGAAATTTGTATTCAGCCGCTAATTACGAGTTGGGTGGTCCACATATATGCGAATTAATCCCTATTGGGCTGTCCGTACAACGTGTACCCCGTTGCACTACTAGGATAAATAGCAGATTACACTAACTTAACTTAAGTACTCGAATCGACGGGGCCAATTGGGGATCCGAACACACTTACAGTTCTATAAGATATATTCAGCCTCGAAAGCGTGCATCATGAGCTATCGGTTTTATCTGTCTAACTCGGGTAACTCCTTAACCTTCCATCTCCCAAAGTCCGCTTTCCACACCTTGGATAGTGGTATGTTCCTTGGCTTGCCATCAGAGTTTTGCGATTGTACGCAGATGTTCTTCAATACCTTGACACACTGACACACAGTAGGATCCTTACGAGGATTCCAACCAGCCGCCGTTACTTTGACCAGGGACTCAACAGTTTTTATCAAGCTGCGAGCCTCGCTGGTCAATATCGACTTCCCCTCGTATTGCTGCGCTTCTGCAAGAATTTGCATGGCACAGCTACGAAGCTTGGATAACCGATCGTGGGTCCTAACATTGGACGGGTCGGAAATGTCTTCCAGCATGTTGTCAACAAGTCTGCCAATTGAAACAAGTTGTTACATATAGCACGAGCGAAATTAAACCACAACCCATAGCAACTCACGCACCCTGTAACGCGATTTCTTGTCGATTCTTCCGGTATCCGACCCGAAAAGTCTCGAAATGCGGAAAATATCATCCGAAGCACCCGTAATTGGACAGGGTCGCCATTGAACCAGAGAGACAACTTGACGGTGACCCTGACCATTCGATCTCCAATGGAACTGTCTACGTCCTTAGCAGTTTGCATCTTGAATGCAACAAGTAGATGCAGCAGCTGGCTGATTCGCTTGTCAGGCGGCACAGTATCCGAACCTCTGATCCTTGAAAACGCTTCTTTCCTCTTCGCCTCTTGGATTGCGACCCTACGTTTCGCTACTTTCCTGAAGTCCAATGCGCGTCCATCGAACGCGTCGATCGTAGAAAATAGGGTCTCCTTTAGCCTAGCAAACAAAACAATACACAGTCGAGTTAACGCACAGCAACGCTTGCTATGCCTTATCCATAGTCTAACCCACCTCGAGAGCTTGGATTTGTGTTCCGAACTCGGAAGCCGCTCCACATACAACTCCACCGCAGCAGTGTACTCCCGGTACAAGTCAGCGTAACGGGCTTGATATGTTTTATGGTGCGTTCCCCAACCAATGAGAACCTCTAAAGACCACGCCACATCAGACTGTTGCATACCATCGGCGTCCTCCTCCACTGACTCCTTCAGCGCGGCCAGCAGCTCCGGCATGATGAACCACTGATTCATAAGCTTCAACTTGTTCACCTCTTCCACGATCACCTTCATGCACGTAGCCGACTTCTTCAACATTTGAGTTGCGGCGTTGTCGTCTGTGTCAGACTTTTCCGCATCGTTTGCAGGCTCTGGGTCCGACATCACTCCGGTCGATGGTTCATTAAGCTTCCCCTCGGTCGCCAGCGCATCCCCATATTCATCATTCGCCTCCTCGTCGTCGCCGTCACCGGTACCCTCTGTCTCGGATGAAGAACTCGACTGATAGCTAGAGGTCGCAGCTGCTTTTGGCGTGGCCGCGCAAGGCCCACTCAACTCTTCGCATGTCGACTTTGGTGCGCCTCTCTTCGTTTCTTCCAAAGCCAAGTCGACTCCAGCGTCCGGCCTCTTCGTCTTCTTGGCTGCACTGTAGCTACGACTCGCTGGGTTAGCAGTGGGCAACGTCGACTGATCGTCTTCCTCCCGCTTCCGCTTCCTCTCCACCTTCATTCCAGCTGCGAGTTCCTTCACCTGATGCTCCAATTGCTGCTGTATCGTCATCGTGCCGTCCGCTGCTGCCATCAAAGTGTTACTGCTGTGACCAGCACTCGACGACTCGTGGCTTTGCTGGAGCTTTGAGACTGCATCACGGACCTCCTCCAGCTTCGCAAAGGCTGTCAATACGTCGTCTAGAGCCTGCGAGGCAGAGACGAACTCCTCGTGTAATACGGCGTTGTAGCTCTTGTGTAGCTCCCGCGTCGGCACGTGCGTCAGGACGCGCTGGTACAGAGCCTTCATCGCGACTTTATTGGTCGCAGGTGAAAACTAATTTGGGTACTGCTGTACCCATTTTAACCACGAAACAGTCATAATAAAACTTCGGAAACGGGTTTGATAATTCCAGAAGTGCTCTTACTCGACCTGCTTGCCAGTCTTCCACTTCCTAACTGCCCGCAAGCATATTTGGCAGGTTGTCCAAGCATCGATGTCGATCATGTCTTGAGCTTCTAAAACACTCACGAATTCCTCGACGCAGTGGAGCATTGTAGACTCGCGCTGTGGGCTCCATCCGATTGTTGCATCCTCCACGATGACTCGAAGAGCGCTCGTCAGTTGGTTAGCTTCCTCGGAGTGGAGAGATTTCCCCCGGTACTGCTTTATTTCTTCAACGAGTTGCACGGCTCGGTTACGAATCTTGGCCATGCGTTCCTTATACCTGGGCGAGTCTGAAATCGCATCCGACATTTGCTCCAATAGCCTGACAGTTAAAAATGAGTGGAATCAGTTAGGCAACAACAAAGGTGAAAGCAGCAACAACCCCACAGCAGCGCACGTACTCTAGAGCGGGATTTCTCGTCGGTATTTCTGGTGACTGAATCAAAAACTCCCGCAACGCGCCCACGATCATGCGATACAAGGCTAGGTAGAGCGGCGCGTGTAAGTCCCTGGTAAGCCATCGGGACAATTTGCTGATCATCTCGATCAGTCTCTTGTCGAAAGAGATGCGTACGTTGCCTGTAGTCTCCTTTTTGAATGCGATGAGTAGGCCTAGCAGCCGCGCGATTCGCTTTTCTCCAGTCACACTGTCCGGGCGTCCAATCGCCGTCGTAATCGCATTCTTCTTCTTGGCCTCTTGGATTGCAGCCACAAGAGTCGCCATTTTCTTCTCGGGTAGAATGAGCCCATCAAACGCTTCGATCATAGAAGAAAGCGTCTCCGTCTGCCTAGAAATGCACATCCGAGTTAACGCACTGAATGGCATGTTCTGACATAATCCCCAATACACAGTGCCTCACCTCTTGAGGTCGTCCTTTTGTGCTGAATTAGGAAGCCGAGTCGTGTACGCTCTCACCAAAGCAACGTATTCGAGATACAGTTCAGCGTACTGAGCTTCGTACTCTCTGTTGCGCGTCCACCAACCAACTAAAATCTTCAAAGTACAAGCCACTTCCGAGTGTTGCGAACCGTCCACGTCTGCTTCCACCGACTCCTTCAACGCAGTCAGCACCTCTGGGATAATGAGCAGCCGATTCAACGGAGACCTTTTGTCCAGCTGTTCCACAATTGATTTCCAGTACGTGGCCGATTTCTTCAAAAGCTGTGTTGTGGCGCTATTGTCTTTTTCAGGCTTCTCCACATGGACTGCAGGCGGCGGCTCCGACTTCACTCCAACCATTTTCTGGTGCGCGGGAGAATTCTTCAGCAATTGCGTAGTGGCGCTATTGTCGGTTTCGGTCGTCTGCGCAGCGACTGCAGGTGCCGGTTCCGACTTGACTTCAGGCGATGGTGATAAGTTCCCCTTGCTCATCAGCGTCGCCCAAGCTGCTTCACTGCCTTCCACTTCAGAGCCACTCTCGTCATCATCACTATCATCGTTTCTCTCTGGCCCAAACGAATAATACAAACCACTCGCTGCTGCCGCTTCTCGCTCTTCGTTCTCCACTTTCTCATCGTTTTTCGACTTGTTCGTGCTTCTCTTCACTTCATTCTCCAAGCTCGCAGGACTTGAGCCTGAGTCAACAACATGTTCTAACCTCTTCGGCTGCTTGGCTTCAACGTCGCTGCTCTTCCTTGCCACAATCTTGTTATCTCCACCACTATTGAGGACATTCGCCACCGTCGCCTTCTTCTCCACCCGCTTCCGCTTCCTCTCCTGCTGAGGTACATGCATCCCAACCAGTTTCTCCATTACGCGTTGCAACCGACGCTGCAGCTTCATCGTGTTGTGTGCTGACGTCTTCAAACCTTCGCTACTGCTGCTGGTCGACGAGTCGTGGCTCTGCTGCAGCTTCGTCACGGCATCTTGCACCTCTTCCAGCTTCGTGTAGGCTACCACCACGTCGCTCAGAGCGTGGTAAACGGATGCGAACTCCTCGCGCAGGACGGCGTTGTAGCTCTTGTGCCGCAGCGACGTCGGCAGGTGCGCCAAGACCCGCTCGTACAGCGCCTCCTCCATATCGGAGTGGATGGTGTGAGTGAAATGCGCACCTATTTAATCTGGGAATTTTGTCTGAATGGGTAAAAAGACCTATATTATCCGATCATCAGTGGCATTTGCCACTTATCCCAGTCCGTACGACAAATGGAAGGACCAAAAGTTAGGCACCTCGCTCCGCATAACTAGAAACAAATAGGATTATGCGACTACATGAACACAATCCTCCGTCTTCGCTGTCCTGGTGGTCTTCTCGGTTTAGCGTGCTCCATTGTCCTTCTCGAGATATTGTGAATTCCGGTCAAATTTGCCGATTCGGGTCGGTTTTGAGGCCCCTGTCCAATCGATCTATACAAACATCAAGTCATTTAGCGAATCCTCGGCCCACACATACGGTTATGTGCCCGCATGTCATGCCCATTCCGTACTTAGTAGGGATTCATGATGCATAGACGGGATGACTATAGTCAACCCAAGTGCTTCTGGCGATTCGCCGGCGGTTTGCCCCGATCGATTCAATCCGCCCGGCTTGGAAAATTAGAGTAGAACTCACAATATACAATCCAGCATACTGCGCTTTGTATTCCCTTTTGCGTGTTCCCCACCCGACTGTAATCTTCAGCGTGCAAGCCACCTCGGACTGCTGCGAACCATCCACGTCCGCCTCCATCGACCCTTTAAACGCAGCCAGCACCTCTGGGATACTGAATGACCGAGACATCGGAGATAATTCGTCCAACGCTTCCACGATTGTTTTCCATTATGTGGCCGACTTCTTTAACAGTTGCGCTGTGGCACTATTGTCTGATTCGGGTTTCGGCGCATCAACTGCAGGCGTCGGTCGCCAACGGAAAAGACGACGAGAACGAAGAAGAGAGAGGCTGGAAAGAGTTGCTAACGCGGCATTGTTCAAGCTTTCTTTACAAAGCGAAGTCAGCCGACGAAATGTTCCCGACTATCTCGGAAATTCGCGACGCGGAGGTACTATCTACTCTTTTCAAGAAGTTCTTGCCGTACCTGAGGAAGATGTTCAAGGAACTCGACGAGAACCCAAAACATGGACGTAAACAAGGTTTACGACATGCTTTAAAAAAAGTCTTCACTGCCAGGGGAGCAGCAGCTAGAGCTGCTTAGTGCTTACTCGACGTACTGGGGGAGCATCCAGCCTTAAGCAGGCCTTACGTCCATTGGTATGGGCAGATTTATCGATAATTAATGCCATGTACGAGAGTGACAAGCTTTATGGGTTGGGTGCTCTTCGTTTTCTTCTGATTTGGCTAGCTAAGTGAGAGTGGTGACGTCGAGATGCCGCAAGTCGCTCCACGAGATCGTTGACGGATACACGAGGCGTGCGGTTTCCTTCACCGAGCTTTTCTCCACGATCTCATAGACGAAAATGTTCGTGAATCGGACGCGAGTCAGCTTCATCACGATGAGCGGCAGAAGATCTTGGGCGCCAATGAGGAATGCACCGTTAACAACGAGAAAGCCGTTGCCATATACAGCGTCGATCGTTGCTGTGAGCTGGTTCTCGCTCACGATGTAGTTGTCGTAGCCTGAAATCACTCCGAAGCGCTTGCTCAATGCGGCGCCTGTAGCTGCCTCAAATGAAGTCAAGTCGATCTGCAGCCCCTTAGTGTATGCACTTGACCGTCGGCGAGAGATGTTTTTATCTCCACTCAGTGGTGTGTTCACGTAGCGAACTGCCTTTCGAACCGAGACGTACACCGCTATGAACACAATAGGACTGAAGATCGAGATCACAGTCGAAGAAACAACAGCCTGTCTGTTCTCTTCGACTGCATACGCCGTCATCAGCTCCATTGGCGACAGCCCCGCCAAACCAGGGCTCACACTCAGCAGCCCGTTCGTTGCGTCGGCCACGGCAAAGTCCACGATGTTCTTTGCCAAGGCAGGAAATAGCTTGGCCAGCTCAACGCGATACCCCCAACCGAGCTCGAACGTCGCAAACACGAGCAACGGATCCACCCGTTCACGCGCGAGATAGCTCAGAACGCTCGCTACGTTCAGGAATATCGCTAGTAAGTCAGCGTGGACGAGCTCCGGTCGGTAATAAATGGCGTGCAGCCCTGTGACCGAGTCTCCGACGGAGATACACATCTTGGTGATCGTCCAGTAGCCGTTCATGTGGTTGCAGACCATGACCAGCAAGCCTCGGTACAACAACATGTTGGAGATCGTGGAGAACGCGTCCCCGACCCAGAAGTGGCCCTTGCGCATGCGCCGAAACATCACGAATGCGAGTACGCTGAGGTTGAAGATGACGTTGAGCGCGAAAATGCCATGGATAGCGTGCGTCCAGGCCCACGAGTCGTGCAGTACAGCTCGACTGTGCCACATCCAAGTACCCAGTTCAGTTGCTGGACTACTTGGCAACTCCAAGTGCGCGATCTCAATGTTCGACTGCGCAGCGGGGTCGCTAATGTACCGTCCAAAACGATGCGCCACGCGCACAAACTTGACGGGATCGTGGTTAAATGAGTTCGGCAGCGTTCGTAGTTGCCAGTAGTTGTCGCCGTCGACGTTATCTAGCTCCGAATACGCGAACACGGGCTCAGCCACGTATGGATAGTTATACGCGACCGCGATGTCGTGGCTCACTGTGGTGGCTTGCATGTCGTTGATAGCCGCGAGCGACGCTACCATGCCAGGTCCCTTTTGAAACTGCTTCTCTACTTCATAGTCTTGAACCGAGAGGGAAGTGGACAGCAGAACCACGGCCGTGTGATTGTTCTTTCGACGCGTGAGGTAGTACACTCTTGCGGCAGTCCGATCACCCGCAGTGAGCAAGGTAAACGTGCAGTCGATCACGGGAGCTACCAGCTCAAGCTCTGCCACGTACGAGAGGTTGTATGTCGCGTGCATCTGCAGCCTCGAAAAGATGAAGCGCAGGAACTCGTTGCTGTAGATTTCCACGTTGAACCTCGGAACATCCAGACATTCAGTTAAGGAGTGGGTTTTCTCTGTCAGGAGGTACACGGAGTCGTTGCGGGGCGATGTCGACCCTTGAAGGACCTGCTGGACGAGAGGACTCTGCTGGATTGTCGTAGTGCCGGCGTAGCCATTGATCAGACTTGCTGTGTGAGTCTCGATGGGCAGATCGTGCGACACGGAGCCGTGAAGGATGATCATCGCAGTCGAAAACGAGTTGAGCGAGATCTCGACGTACAGGATTGAAACAGCGAATACCGCCAGCCGGTGTATCAGTCGAATGAGCCGCGTAAGCGGCGAGCCTTCAGGGGGGTTCGGAATTCTACCGACTGAACTCAAAGCTTTCTGCGAGATGCTCGGCCGCAGCTTCGGCGAGAAGTCGATGAAGTCTTCGCCGGCCATTTGTCTCGGATGTGCGAGCCTCGAGCCGACAGATTGAAGAGTAAGTCAGCTCTGCTCCAAGCGAGACAAGCAAGACGTTCCAAAACAGGGGATCAGAACCACGAATGACTAGACCTAGTATGCGTCAGGTCAGCAACTGTAAAAGGTTGAAGCTCAGAAAGCTTTTCACTACATATAGCCTCAGCGGTAAAATAGGTTTCATGGATAGATTCCAACGCTCCACAGATAGGTCCAGTTTTTTTTCTTAGCTCAACCTGACCTGGCTTGTCGTGTATTGTTCCAAGCGCAACTCGTCCAGAGCAACGTATACCCGATATATATTCTTGTATTTGCATCAGAATCGTCACCCAACGATACTTTGCTAATAGCAATGTTGTCTTGTATCATACTGCATGCAAGTTGTGTGTGACTACATTGGTGATGCGTATCGATCTCGGATTGGTGTAAGTATGAGCGTGTAAGTGTCGGCACGGAAACTCCCACAGTGTTTAGTGGCGAAAGAGAAAGAAAGTGCAGAATCTGTGTATCTATACCTACCTATCGGTGACCTTGCATCAGAATCGGTCCCTTGCTAAGGAGTTGTGCTGCTTTTGACATCAATCCTAAATTATCGACAGCGACTCAGTGTGTAGTTACTTCGGAAGTACCGGTACTTCAAGGTGACTGACTTCCAAGTACGTTATAAGTCACGAGACAGAGACCCTGCTGTAGCTTCGCGATTTAGCTATTATTCCATTCATCACCGCACTGAGGAAAAGATCGATACTCAAGAGTGGGGGGGGGGGGGGGTCAAGAAAGCTGTAATATTCTCCATTACAAACAAGACAATCTTTGAGCTATCATGTGTGCTTCAGACGCAAAGAAACCTGACCAGTGGTGCCCGCTTAGCCGCTGCTTCGAAATAGGCCGGACGGGTAAACAAATTCGGGGCGGATAGCTTCAGGGAACAGGCCTATCAGCATAGTTGGTGCACTACGTCGACACAATGCCAATTAGTACTGATCTGGGGTGAATAACGCTTCAACACCATTTACCTTTTCGACACTTCAGCGTAGTCTCTTCGAAGGTACATCATACGACGGATGCTGAAGATCAACTTTTCCAGGTAGATGCATCTTTCTAAGTTCAGAGCAGCGCCGTGGTCACAAAGCTCAACGAGTGTAGCGATACATTGGTTCAGTCGTACCAGTCGATCGACCGGGACGAGCGACTGGTTTTTGGTCAGTAAGACCGCCGTATAAAGCCATTCCATTCGGTCCACAAGTTCGTCGAAAGCGCTGAGCTTCTTCACAGTGCCAGTCAAACCACGACTTTCCTCTTCAAAACTGGTAACGTACTCGAAGTCCTGATGTACACGTTGCTGATCCTTGAAACCTTCCTCGCCAACTGCAGATATCGCGCCCGTACTGGGTAGTGTTGACATCAAATCAACCGTCCACTCGAATGTAGAGGCAGCCATCTTACTGCAGGCCTTGCAAATCGCTTCGTAGCGGTCATTCCACGCGTTTCCTTTCTGGAATGAAGCGAGGCTTTGGATCCTCGTCAATACTCTGCCTAGAATTGTATCGCAGTACGGATTCCAGTTTTCGTATCGCCCATCGAGAAGCTCGTTTACGAGAATCATCAACGAATCAAACTGTTTTACAGAAATCCCAGTGAAGAAATTTCCACCACGGCCGCTGTCTAGTGTCTGAAGCAGCTGGACTTTCAAGTCAGCCACCACTGCATCAGGCACCATGCACTTCTTCAAAATAAACTGACGGACTTGGTGGCAGATCCTGTCGTAACACACTCTCTTTGGTTGGAACGTTTAACTACGATAGCAATCAAGCGCAGCACGTACCGATTCAGGTCTTTAGTTTTTCTGGGGTAGAGTTCGTGAACCTGCTTGGCTACCTTGAGCGTCGTCCATGCCGTACCGACATCGCCAACACTCCAGCCCCGATCCAGATTCCCCGCCACAACACTCATCATCAATTCCATGTCCTCCAAATGGCGCACCGCTTGAGCAGGATCCCGTGCTTTGGTGTCAATGAGGACCCTTCCCGCCTCACCAACGGCAGACAAAAATGACCGCAAGCCATCATCTCCAGAGTTTTCATTCTCCTCCAGTCTGATGGCTCCATTCAGTGCCAACCGCACAGACTCCCCAAGAGCATCGCTCGACGTCGCTTCTGCTCGCTTTCTTATAACGACGTCCTTTACGAGCCGTTTGGTCGCTCTCGTTTCCGATGTTGCCGCCTTTCGCTTCCTCTCACTTCGTGGAGGGAGGCAGTTTTCCGCTTCCAGTGTGCTCAGATCTTCATCCGTAAGGGTCGAAGGCATTGATTGCCCTGTAGAGGGCACACCACTGCGCTCTTCGTTTGCATTCTCATCAGTCTTCACCTCACTTTTCGCGCCTGTAGGCTGGGTCGGTTCCTGTTTCACTTGACAAGACGCGGCTTCTCCTCCACCTTGCGCAGAACTACCTCCCTCTATCTCTCGTTTGAGCTCCTCAAGCACCCGTCCAAGTTGCTGGTAGGTCGCTTCTAGTTGGTGCATTGCATTTGCCACGGGGGCAGACGCATCCGCGAAGTTCAACGGAGCTCTGCACGTCTTTTTGGAGGCGGGCGCCACGCTTAAAGCCACATTAAAGGCTTTCAGAGCAGGTTGGAGCTGCGCCTGCGCATGCTGGAGCTTGTACTGCACAGCAGATAGACACTTGTCCCTGTTGCGCCATATAAGCTTCTCCGTTGTATACCATAGTGAAGATAAGTTAAAGCCAAAGGATCTGTTTTCTAGATGCTGATTGGATAATACAAAGGGCGACTTAGGGCCATTCATAGGAAAGAAGCCAGCGCTTGCTGGCAGCAATATGATAAGCCGAAGGATGTGAAGGAAGCAGGCTTTCATTGCCATCACTTCCGAAACTGACGGCAACTACACAACTACCTACAACTGCTTGTACGCAACATTTCAAGTACGATGACGGCTACCGACGCGAAGATTGGCGGCGGCCTCGAGAAGTTCAACGGCAAGTCGTACACCATGTGGAAGGACAAGCTCCTGACACACGTCAACTCGTTGGACCATGAGTACCAGACGAAGCTGCTTGAGAAGAGGCAGCCTGAAGCGAAGGTGCTCATGGCCGACTTCCTGCGGAGTAATCCGGAGAAGCCAGCAGCGCCGACCACCGAAACCTCCGAGCAAAAGGCGCTCGAGATGAGGTGGGACGTGGCGCACTGGAAGAGAGGAAGGGGTGACCTGCAGAACCTGCTCAATCAGGTTCTGCCGAATTTCTTTCTGTCGACGCTGCCGGACGTGGTGTCCTCCATAGACCCATGTGAGGTGATCCGGCTCCTCGAAAAAGATTTCGGCCAAGGTGACGCGGCTGGTCTGATTGAGTTGACAAAGTCTCTGACTAAGTTGACACGCACCCCCTGGCGCGACTTAAGAACCCTGTTCGCGCAACTTAAGAAGGCAAGGAATGAGATCAACAGGAAGACTCGGAAGCTATTTAACCAAGACATGGTGTCCGAGTCCTGGCTTTGCGTCGAAGTCCTGTCGCAACTGCCAAGTGAGTACTGGGCGTCCTCCATCTCGATCACCGAGGAGGACTTCACGGTGGACAAGGTAGAAGGGGCGTTGCGCCGCATCTTCGGAGACAAGTCAAAGAAGGACGTGGGCCTTATGGACAAGACTCAGGTGACCCACATCAACAACGTCCGAGCCAAGGTGGTTGGACAGAAAAGGAAGCCCGCCAGTACCGAGAGCGACAGAAGTTGCTTCTACTGCTTCGAAGCGGGACACTTCAAGTCGGACTGCCCCACGAAGGCGGCCGACCGGGACCCGAACCGCCAAGGGGGACCTCTTTTCCGGACGGACATTAAGACGGCCCCGGGCGCTAAGAAGGCGAAGAAGGCAGCGATCAACGGAAGCTCGGCAAGGACGCCAAGACAACGCTTGAGAAGAGCCAGGAGGACCAATTGATGGACGACATCAACAGCCTGGACCCCGAAAAGCAGGACGAAGGCAAGTCGGCTGAGACGCCGCCACCAAAGGACATGGACGAATTCGAGGCCATGGTACGTAAATTTCATTCGCCATATTTAAGTTATTTGCGGAACCTAAAATTGACGGATGATATGTGGGTCGTTGACACTGGTGCAGGCCGATGAATAACTTCCGACCGAAGCTGGTTCACGGGGAGCCTGGAGCCCGACCAAAGTCACATCTTCACGTACGGTAATGGCACCGTTTCGCATAGTGCACTTAAGGGATCAATAAAGCTAAATGTTTTGAATCCTGAAGGATATTTAAGTGCGTTAAAGTTAACGGAAATTTCATATGACCGGAAATGTGACAGTAATTTACTAAGCGCATACTATTTGGCTAAGCAAGGTTACCGGCACATCCAGTCAAAATCTGGAGATTTCCTCTTTTTCATAGGAAAGAACTTTAAGCTACTGTTTGCAGCAGTGGCTATAGGTGAAGTGTATTACTTACCGAATGTTAAACTCGCCCGGACGAGCGTCTTTAGTGTGCAAAGCCACAAATACGGCAATATCCTTAAAGAATGGCACTTGAGACTTGGACATGTTGGGAAAGAGCGATTAATTCGAACGCTAAGTAATGAGAAAATTGCAGGACTGCCGAAAATATCTTACGCTGAACTGAAAAAGGTTCACTTCTTTTGTGAGACGTGTGCAAAAATGAAAGACAGAAGGATGTCCTATAGGAACATGGTGGGAGCCAAGGCTACTGAGCCACTCCATACACTCCATATGGACTCAACTGGAAAGTTACGGGTGAATGGCTTATATGGCTCATTCGGCTATCACTATACCCTGTCCGTTGTAGATGACGCTACCGCTTATAAGTGGTACTTTGTGGTAAAATCCCTAAAGGAAGTTCCCGGTAAAATTCGGGACTTGTTGAAGAATTTGTCAGTACAATTTCCTTTTAAAGTTAAGCGAATCAGAACAGAGGGAGGATCTGAATTTCTCAATACAGAGGTATCGAAACGTTGTCTAAAACTTGGGTTAGACTTTCAAAGTTCAAATGTAGAGTCCCAAGAAGAAAATGGAAGTGCAGAGCGAGCGCATCAGACGATGATGGCTGGAGTTCGCTGTGCGCTAAGAGGGGCCAATATGCCGGCTAAATGGTGGCCAGAAGCACTAAACTATATTGTAGATATCACTAACCGCCTACCAATGGCCAGGCTGGGGATGAAGACCCCATATGAGTTACTGCACCGTAAGAAGCCGCATGGCTTAGCACTCAGAATTTGGGGGATAACATGCTTTGCACATGTTCCAAAATCTAAACGTACAGATCCAAAACTCGGTGATCGAGCCATCGAGTGTAAGTTTCTGGGTCTGACACCCAAATATAAGGGGTATCGGCTGCTAGACGTCAAGGCTAATAAGTATCTAATCTGTCGCGACGTCAAATTTAGCTCCATAAGTACAGAGGCGATGATACAAAGATCCTTCCCTACTGTAGACAGTAGTGTTGATCAGGAAGAAGAGAAGGTCATACAGAATTTAGGAAAGCGTTCTAGATTGAACAGTGAAGTTGAAGCGACCACTGAAGTTGCAGCGACCACCGAAGTTGAAGCATCAGCTTCTGCGTCTGTGATGCGACCACCGACCACCCGAATAGTGGGAGTAGAAAATGGGGTCGGTGGTGACAAACGGAGGTCTAAACGGAAAAGAAAGCGTAACGTCAGGCTGGCAGATTACGTTACACAGCTAAATAATGTTACCACTGGTAAGAAACGCATTCCCATTCCTCGATCTATTAAGGAGGCGAGGGCTAGTGAATATGCTAAGCAGTGGGAGTGTGCAATAAAGGCAGAATTTGAGGCCCTACTAAAGAACGGCACATGGAAGTTAGTGCCTTTGCCGGAAGGGCGACGAGCACTCGGTTGTCACTGGGTGTTCGACGTCAAGTACCATTCAGATGGTACAGTTGACAGATTTAAGGCACGGCTGGTAGTCCAAGGGAACACCCAGCTCTACGGTATTGACTACCAGGAAGTCTTTGCCCCTGTAGCTCGGTATGAGTCCCTGCGGCTTTTGCTCGCACTATCTACAGTCCTAGATCTGCACCTACACCAAATGGATGTTTCGACTGCCTTCCTAAATGGCATATTAAGTGAAAGTATCTACATGAGACAGCCAATGGGATTCCATGATGGATCTGGGCTTGTTTGTAAGCTTCAGAAAAGTTTGTACGGCCTAAAACAGGCCCCCAGAATTTGGTATGAAGTCATAAATGCCTTTCTAAAAGATTTAGGCTTTTCTAGATGCAAGAAAGAACATTGCTTGTATCTGAAAAGGTGGGAGGTTCAAGGAGTCACACACACGCTAATTGTATGCGTCTATGTGGACGATCTTACGATCGCTGGCTCACATTTGAGCTCGATCAACGATCTTAAAGCAAAATTGTCAGCAAAGTTCACTATGAAAGACTTAGGCGAATTGCATTATTTGCTGAAAATGGAAATTCAAAGAGATTTAGACGGAAAAACACTGCGTCTATCGCAACAAAAGTATATTCAGCACCTTTTGGAGAAGTTTTAGATGAGGGACTGTACTACAGAGCCTACACCACAAGCTAAGAGCGTGGTTCTTACAAAGGAGACCAACCTATCGCCCGATCAGATAGCGGCTCAGCCGTTTGATTACAGAGGATTGGTTGGTTCTTTAATGTACTTAGTAAGAGGCACTAGACCTGATATAGCAACCGCTGTAAGAGAGTTGAGCAAGTACTTATCCTGCTATAATAAGACTCATTGGAGAGCGGCTCAGCGAGTACTAAAGTACTTGAAAGGAACGTCGAAGTATGGCTTAGAGTACAATGGAAATAGTACTATTAAGGTAGAGCTATACACAGACGCGAGCTTCGCGAATGCAAATGAACAAAGGAAATCAATTACAGGATATGTATCATGACTCGCTGGTGCATGTATTACTTGGAAGAGTGTTAAGCAAGACTGTATTAGTCTCAACACAGCGGAATCGGAATTAGTAGCCGCAAGTGAAGGGGTAAGAGAGGCAATGTGGTTACGACTACTGCTGAATGAGTTGGGTTACGGCCAAGCGCTGCCGACACAGTGTTGGTGCGATAACACAGCCGCAATTAGTATCATAAAGGACCCATGCAGTCATTCGTCAACAAAACACATTGACATCAGGCATCTGTACGCCCGCGATAAGCATGAAGATAAAAGTATTAGTATTACTTACTGTAATACCAACGATATGATAGCGGATGCACTCACAAAGCCACTGACTCAAGGTCAATTTGAAAAACTTCGCAAGATGATGGGTGTAAAGAATTTTGAGGCGTAAGCTTTCGATAACCTACGCTGCGAGAAATAAAATTACTTTTCACCACAAATAATTGTTTTCAGACACAAATAAGAATGAACTTTGTGCCAAAGGCAATTTATGATAAGCCACAAATAATGAACCACTTTTCAGGAAGTTGACACGATGGAATTGGAGATTTTCCAGATTTTCCCGAGCCGCGCCTGTGATTGGTTGATTCAGAGGCTCATTATGGGACACTATGGGAAAGGGAAGCAGCGACACGTGGCGTAAAGGGTAAGCAGATCCTGGTCGGACTCGCGCTGACGGTGTACAAGGTTTGGTGACCCCGGATGGAGATGTCCCCGAGAGTGGACCCCGGCTGGAGCCAAGTACCGGACGAGAGGCGAAGCCCATGATAGCGTAAAAGTGCCTCCGACTGGAGGCCGCCTGCTCCTGGTGCACCGTACAGCGCAAGAGGAGCCCGACCGGATTGAGCGAAGACCCAGAAGCCCCGAAGTTGCCCAAGAAAACCCAGACGTGAAGCCCAAATGGAATATGATCCCGTCTGGAAATGAACCTGAACCCCAAATGGAGATACCAAGATACCATCCCAGAAGTGAAGATCCAGCATACAAAGTTCAAGATGTTTCCGACCGACCAAGCCGACCAGCCAAGATCTGTTCGGATTCCGTGGAACATTGAACTTCGTTTGCGTACCCAGTGATGATTGTACTTGCTGGAAGTATGCTACGAGGGACCGCGAACGATTACGACGACAAGACCATAGTGAAGACAAGTCAAGACGGAGTGCATGTAAAGATCGACAGAAGATAGCCAGACAGAAAAGAGAGACAACATATAACAGATAAACAGAGTTCGTTTTGCCAAGGATCGCGCAAGTGAGTTGGAGCAGCCTACCGGACGTGCATTCCCGGAGGACCGACTAAGTCTACGCGTGAGGGCCCAGCAACTGTGACATCTGGGTCGAGCTCCCGCAACAGAGTCCAGTCCAAGTTGGGGTGAGTACCGGGTACCAACCCGAGGTTGATCCACTTCCATTTCATTTCCTAGTTGCGGTTGAGCTCGTCCCTCACAGGAAGGCCCCGCATTTCATATTACCGATTACCTTGTCACCTGGTTGGAGTAGCCCCAGGTGGGAAGTATTGATTTAAGTGCTATTGTGTGGTAAGACGTACTTGATTGTGTTAGTTTCCCTCAGTACCTGAGGGTGGTGCGCGTGAGCCAAAGCCGTCCGGGATTGACCAGTATCCCGGAGTTCGGCTGGAGTTGACTGGAGTAGTGACCGACCCTTTCACGGTCCAAAAGAATAAGGAAGGGCTACGTGTTTGTATATAACTCTGTATCTGTTTGTATTGCTTGGTTATCTGAGAGCTGTCAGAGGCGACGTCCAAGAAGGTTACGTTCTGCCCTGCTGCCTAGCGACCTACAAGTATCAAGACAACTCATCCACGGTTGAAGACCCTGGTTACGAAGACAAACGAACCCACAGGGATTGTTCACAAGGACACACGCCACCCCGGTTGGAGTGTACATCTAGGTGTATCACTTCCGGCTAGGGTCTGTTCTGGGTGCACCCCCATTCGGGAGTCCACATCCAGGGCGCGCTAACTATACACCTGGGCGGTCAGGCGTTCACCCGCCTCGCCTCAGCTGGTGCGCGTGCCCGGATTCGAACCAGGCATTTCACCGCAGTTGTTTATATTTTGTAAGTTTATAGGTGTGAGGTGTGCTAACTTTCCTAACTAGCGTCTATGACAGCTAAGCGAGGAGACATGCGCGAAGGAGGGCGCGGAGGACGAGGACGCGGCGAGGCGTTACGTCAATCGCGTCGTGCGGCAGGGCTGCCGCCCGAGGAGCAACCGAGCCTGGAAGAGGTTCAACGCAATGCTCGGAAGGCAAACGCTGAAAAGCGTAAGGCAGCCCTGGCCGGAGATGGGTCTTCGAACCAGGTCCAACCGGCACCCGAGCCGGCCGTTCCGAATGACGCGCACCAAGTGTCGAAGGACGGCGAGCCCGAACGTGCTGACGTGGGCGCGGAGTCGAAGACCGCAGAGGGGATCCCGGCCAGGGTGAACCCAACCAGGCGTCTGAGGGAGGCGCCGACGTGGGTAAGCCCCAGGTGGAGGGTCGCGTTTCGGACTCCTCTCTGCCTGGTCAAGATGTGCAGCCGGACGCGCAAGTGCCCGCCGAACCCAAGCCGACATCGTCTGCCGACGAGGAGAAGCCGGCCGCAGTCCCTGCGAAGGCGGTGATCCCGCCCGCTGATGCCCAACCAGAGACCCAACTCTCGGTGAAGGCCAGCCGGGGGAACCCATCGACGGAGCTGCCGGTCGAACACCCAAGTGTCCAAGCGGCGAAGGCGTATGCAGCGGTGCAGGCGTCCCGGTGGGAGAGAGCCCGGTCTGGGCTCACACTTCCGCCGAACGTGGAATACGCCTGGCCGGAGTCTCATCCAGACTCCGTGTTGTGGTTGACCGCGACGCTTGCGACGTCCAAGTACTTGGCGTCCAAGGTGGCTTCGTCGGACCCGGCCGAGGTTTGGCTGGCCGACCTGGCACCGAGCCGTCGAGACCTGTCGACCGCGCAAGACCTGGTTGGGGTCCAGATCCCGACTGGGTTGCTGGACTCACGGGAGTGTGTTGCAGTCCTGCAGACGCTCCTGTTCGAGGCCGGGTTCCAGTTCGTCAACGTGGTGCCGGCCTGGGTGGAGGCGCGAGTGTCCAAGGTGGAGCCGATGTCCATCCGGACCCTGGTCGGAGACGTCCAGCGACTGCTTGCTGCCGAGCTCATCGAGTGGCGCGAGCTGGTCGTCGGAGCGACGTTCAAGATCCTGCCAGCGTTGGAGGCCCAAGCGAAGACAGAGAAGCCACCGATCATGGATTACCACGCGGAAGACGCGGATGGAGATCTATTGATGAACGACTACGAGCTCTTGCTAGGCCGGACCTACGTCCTACGCCTACGCTTGACGGGTCTTCGTCCCATCCGGAGTCAAGCGGGTCGTCCACCGGTGAGCCAGCGCCCAAGCGTCCGCAGCATGCACCGCCGAGGGCCGAGAGCTCGCTTGCGTCCCCGCCGTCCCAGTTCGAGTCGTTGCCGTCCGAGTTTCCGTCGGCTGAAGAGTCCGCCCGGGATGCCCCGGCCAGAGGAGCAACTTCGGACCCTGTCCCGAGCATAGTTGGCACCTCCGACCGGGCTTCCTATGGCGCGACGTCCGAGTCTTACGTGTCCAGGAACACCACCTCGGACTCGTCGACCTCGACGCTCGGGTACAGCGCTGCGTCGCACATGCCGATGCCCCAGCTGGGATCTCTTGGCGATGTCCGCCCGGGGACCGGTTGGCATGTCGATCGGCGCTGGAGACGTGGGTTTCCATGTGACGCGCGAGGTGGCCCCCAAGCGAGAGCTGATCCTGATCACGCTGATGCCAGTATGGCGCGCTTGGACGAAGTGGCCAGCCGGCTGACATCCAGGACGCATACGTCGACGAGGTCCCGGACACACCGACGTTCCCGGCGTGGCTCGATGTCGAGTGGCTCGGATTCGGACGGAGATGGTCGGCGTCATCGCCGCCGCTCTAACCGGAGGTCGTCGCGAGACCGATCCCCATCCAGACGCTCGAGTCGATCCAGGCGTTCATACCGGTCGTCCCGGTCTGGACGGACAAGCCTGTCGGCCCAGTCGGGGATGGCGGAGATGGCGGTGTCGACCTTCCACCAGGTCCAGCAACTCGGTGCCGAGCTGTCGAAGCTGCGCGAGGCGGTATCGACCGGGAAAGATCCTAGCCGGGACGCTGAGGCCGAGCTTGCTCTCGCCGAAGCCCAACGGGAGGCGCGTGATGCCGAACGTCGCGCCCAGGAGCTTGAGCGACACCTTCATGAGGTCTACGCCCAGGCGTCCCAGGCCGCCTCGCAGTCCCTGACGGCTGAAGCCGACGTCGAAGCTGCCCGTCTTGAAGCTGCACGGGCCGAGCGTGAGCGTGTGGAGGCAGCTGCCGCAGAGTACATCCGCCGGCAGCTAGCTGAAGCCGACGCGAAGCACGCCGCTGAGATGGCCGCCCGGGTCGGGCAGGCCCAGCAGGACCTGGCCGCATTGGCAGCCAGGCTGCAGGCGTCGGAAGTCGCGCGTGTGCAGGAGCGTGAGTCCGCTCAGAACATCCAGCGTTTCCATGTGGGACGGATACGCGACCTTCAAGCGACATCCGTCCAAGCTCAACCTGAACGGGGAACATCTGACCCCAATCGAGCAACTCCCATACAAACGGGAGGTGACAACCCCGAACGGGCAACGGGCGTAATCACGGGAAACGCAACGGTCGCAAGTGCACAGCCGGGACAGAAGAACACGACCGAAGTCGGCTGGGAACAGCTACTGGTGACACTGCCGGAAGTCGACGTCGCGCGTCTGGCAAGGACTCTGAGGCCAACCGCGGTGAAGAATGAGCCGATCGCAGTTAATGCGGTGCACCGATCTACTACGGCGACGCAAGTTGCCCCGACGGGGACCACCCGTCAGGAGGCGAAGGCGCCAGTGAAGAAGGAGTCGACAGAGCCGAAGAAGGACCCTCCCAGGAAGAGTGATCGCAGGAAGGATGAGCGCCGGAAGGACGACCGCAAGAAGGCGCCGCGCAAGGGGGCGCGGCCGGGACCGCGACTCGTCCCCGGACTCCAGCCCCAGTTCCTCGAGCTCGGATGGTGACAGTTCCAGCTCGGATGACAGCCTAGATGGTGCGGATGCTACACCTACCGTGGAATCAACTACGGTCGGGGACGGCAAGACCTCCTGGACGTTCCGCCCGTATGTCAACTCCAGCACGCTGGGCCAGTTCGATGAGAAGGCCCTCTTGAGATCGACGTACCTGGTGGGAGAAGTTCACCAACATCTCCGTCCAGGGTGGTTGGTCCGACCAGACCAAGGTTCGCGAGCTCAAGATGAAGTTGTCGCCTGCCGTCCGGAATTGGCGTGGTCAGCTGGAGAAGCACGTCCAGAGCGATTGGAAGCGCTTCGCCCAAGAGTTCCGCCGCAAGTATCTGAAGCTTCGGACGTCGGAGTCTGAACGGTACTACACTATGCGGCAGAAGGCGTCGGAAACCCCGATGGAGTTCTTCTACAGGCTGAACGAGGCTGCGGTCAAGGCTGGGATCAAGTACCGGAAGTCCAAGAAGGAGCGCAAGCAACATGTCAAGCGTTTCCTGAAGAACCTCAGGGACTCCCAGCTGAAGGCTATCCTAGCTAACCAGAAGATTCGCAGCCTGGACGACCTCGAAGATATCCTGGAGCAGCAGGAGGACCTGAATCTGGATGGGGGCTATGATACGCCACCGCCCAAGCGGGATTTCCGAGCAGGCAACATCCAGGACTCTCGTTTCAAGCCTAGGCGCCGTGCGTTTGTGGCAACTTCGGACGGGGAGCCCGGCTACGAGTCTGAAGGTCATGTGCGTTTCGAGGACGAAGTCGAAGAGACCAAGCCGTCCCAAGTGGAGTCGAAGGAGTCCAGCCGGAACACTCCGGCTGAGGTGATACCGACTGCCCCAACCGTTGCTCAGATTCCGGAGCCCTAACTTCGTCAAGCCATTTTCAAAGCGATCGAGCAGAGTGGGTGGCGCCCGCCTGCGCAAGGAGATTCACGTCCAGGATGGCAATCGCCCCGGCCAGGATGGCAATCCCCTCGGCCGGGATGGCAGTCGCCCCGGCGAGAGAACCCCGATCGGGATGAGTTCTGCGAGAAATGCCGTAAGCTGGGTCACAAGGAGCAGAATTGCTGGGCGGAGATCATCTGCGATCGTTGCAGTCGAAAGGGCCATCCGGGATACGCGTGTCGAGTGAGACCGTGTTCACGCTGCGGCAAGATACATGAAGGAACCTGTGAAGATTACGAAGCTCTGGAAGCCGTGAAGTCACTCGCTCGGAAAGGGATGTTACAAGACTTACCTCTAGCCCTGCGCAAGAAATTGCTGGGTGATGAGGCCGATCCGGGATCGCCGTTAAACTAGTAAGCCCGCTGGATGGGGATCCAGAACGCGCCGGGCTGGCGAAACCCAAAGGATTGTGTGTCTTAGTGAATGTCGGACCCGAAGGAGAAAACCAGATAACCACCAATGCATGTCAGCTATATTTCAGGACAAGTTTGACGACCCCAATTGTGCGGATTCTGGACGGGAAAGCCTGGATGGAGATGATCAAGTCGAAGTCCTCTTACAACCCGGCCAGAGATACGGTTGGTGGGAAGACCATGAGCCTGAAGCGAGTCATGAAGTGGCGACGGTGCATGGGGCGGTGAATGATCTCCGAACGAGGATACTTTTGGACACTGGTGCATCTGGAAGCATGATCAGCTTAGACCTTGCGCGTAGGCTCAAGCTGAAATTCCGGATGTTGCCGGAGCCGATCAGAGTGTCCGGATTAGGAGGAGCGCCCACGAACATCACAGCGTACGCCCGGGTGAAGATCACTCTGGGTTTCCGCGTGGTGTACGTGATGAGTGTCTGGTTGGCGAATATCGGCGAAGGATTGGAGGTACTTCTGGGAATGAACTTCATGTATGCGGCTGGAGTGCGGTTGAGCGTGCGAGAAGGACTCGTGCAGCTCCCGGACGAGGAAACTGTTGTGATGTGTGACGGCCCACGCCGTGAGAAAGTGGGGCTGGACCTCCCGGTGACCCCGGATGAGGGGATCTATCTCCGTCCGTGGGAACACGCGGTCGTGAAGATCAGATACGGCCAGAGCAATCCTCAGCAGGATGTTGTTTGGGCCGGTCGGGGTGACCGTTGGGTTACCCAGATCCTGTATGCAACCAAGTCGTGGGCGTCCTCGGTGAAGGTGGTGAACATCTCCAACCAGAGCGTATGGCTCGACAACCGGACTCCAGTGGCTCGGATTGTCGAGTTCGGGCACTTCCCACGATTTGGAAGATTCGTCCGGCCAGGAAGCAAGCGGTACCAGGAGTGGCAGCAACTTATCTTCGAGAACACGGTGTCCCCAGAAGCAGAAGCGCGTGAACGAGAACAGATTGAGCTTGAGTGGAGTCGACAGCCCCAGCTGTAGAGAGACCACAGCGCGAATGGCCAACAAGGATTCTCATGCGGCCCGAACCGAGATCCCAGACGGACCGGCTGGTCATGCTCCAGCAGAGTGCTGTTGAATCCCGGATGGGGCGTATCGAGGAGGTTTCGGATGGAGATGGTCGTGACACAGAGCCCGATCGACACCCGACTGTCGAGAGTTCTCGCAGTGATGTGGGCACCGCAGCTGAGTCTGACCCAAGTTCTGATGAGTGGAACCCGAGCATTTCAGATTCGGCCGAACCTGACCCGGATGGTGACAGTTCGGATTGCATATCCGACCAGGAGGAGCCCGACATACCCACTGCGTCAATGCCCAGTACCCCGCTGCGGAAGCTGGAAGAGGAGTACAATCGGTGCATGAGGATCAGTCAAGAAGAACTCGACCTGGAAGCTGGAGTATATCTGCACGAGGGGAGCGAGATGCTGTCCCAGCTGCGTGATGAGTTGGCCCTGCTTCCTGAGTTGAAGGATCTGAGCCCCGAATGTGATATTGACAAGGCGGACGTTGGGAACCCGGACGCACCACTCCGGATGAAGACCAAAGCTACGCTCTATACTCAAGTATCATCGCAAGATCTTCCTTGGAGATGGCAATGCTGCGCCGGCTGGCCAGGGCGTGGTGTGCGACTTGGATGTAGGCGATGCCAAACCTGTTGCTCAACGACCAAGGTCCATTGCCCCCCACTTGATGATGAAGGTGTACGAGCTCCTGAAGAAGCTGCTGGAAACAGGCCTGATCGAGATGTCGCTGTCGCCGTGGGCTTCCCCGATTGTGATCGTCCTCAAGAAGAACGGTGTTGACATCCGAATGTGCATCGACTATCGGGTGGTCAATGGGTTCATCCGGCTTTCTAGCTACCCGTTGCCCCTGATCGATGATCTTCTGATTGGATTCGAAGCCGCTATGTGGTTCATGAGTCTAGACATGGCGAGCGGATTCTGGGCAGTCAGGATGACGGAACGTGCGAAGTTGATCTCCGCGTTCATCTGCCCATTCGGACACTTCCAGTGGGTCCGCATGCCATTTGGGCTTAAGAACGCCCCGCTTGTGTATCAGGCGGTGATCAACAACTGCCTTTGGGGTTTCGTGCGGCTCCCTCGGGAAGAAGAAGAGCAGGTGGACCCGGACGTGCTAGAGTTCCTCGGTTTGGACCCGTCCGTTCGGGATGAGTCCGAACGGGAGAAGGCTGGAGGCGGTGTCCCCGTCTTGGTTGAGCAGATGACTGTGTTCCAACGCAACATCCCGATGCCGTCCCAGCTGGGACCTGTCCTCGGACGGAGTTCTTACATCGACGACATCGCGCATGGGGCGCCCACCTGGGACCAGTTGTGTGAGGACTTGAATGCGCTGCTATTCCGGTTGCGCTACTGGAACATCTCTGTCAGCCTGCCCAAGAGTGAGTTTGGGAAACTAAGTATCCCGTATCTCTCGCATGAGATCAGTGCGGAAGGACTGCGCGCGACTCCGAAGATCGCGAAGAGCGTTCAGGATCTACCTTTCCCGTCCACCCTGAAGGGAGTTCAGTCATTCCTCGGAAGCCTCAACTATTATCACAAGTTCATTGAGGATTTCCCAGTTGTGGCCGCGGTCCTGTACGAACTTACGGATGAGCAGGTGAAGTCCGGCCGGAATTTGTCGAGAGCAAAGGAGGCATTCGAGATCCTGAAAAGGAAGATTGTATCGACTCCTGTTGCGACATCCCGATCGGACCAAGCCGTTCGTGATCATCCCGCATGCAAATCGCTGGGCTGCCTGTGCGGTCCTCGGACAGGAGTATGATGGAGTGATTCAGCCTGTGAGGTTCACGGGACGCGTGCTGAATGATGCGGAGATCCGATATCATGTCGCCGAGAAGGAAGCAGTTGCAGTCATGCGGGTCTTGGATGTGTTTAGCACTCTCGTCCAGGGCTGCCCAATCAAGGTGTATACCAGATATTCGGTATTATCCTGGCTGTTGAAGTCCAAGACCGCCGATGGTCGACATGTCCGGTGGGGATTAACGTTATCCCATTGGGACTTGGAGGTGCAGAAGGTGAAGCGGGACGAGGATGGCCTGGCCGCAATCCTGGGTGCTGGTATAACGCCACGCGAGCACCTGGACGAAGTTGCTGAATCACTTATCCCCGCCAAGGGTCAAGTGAAACCCCCACCGGTGATCAGCGTGGAGATGTTGGAGGCTAACTTCGCCGGATACGTCCTGAGTTTCGACGGAGCCGCGAAGACTTCGACGAGGGGAGGAGTTGCGGATGCATCATCTGGGAACTCCCCGGATGGAAGGTCCTGGCCGCGCAGGGTTTCATCCTGAACGATGTTACAGTGAACGACGCTGAGTACCTCGGGCTTCTAAATGGGCTGAAGATGATCTACGACCGGGGTATCCCGGACGTGGTCGTTGTCGGAGATTCTCGGATCGTCATCCAACAGGCTCAAGGACTGATCAATTGCAACCAGCCAAACCTACAGCGACGTCTGGCTGAGTATGAGGAGATGAAGCAAAGGTTCACCTCAATCCGGTTGGTACACGTCAAGCGGGAGTACAACCAGGCTGCCGATTATTTGACGTCCAAGACACTGGCGCTCGGAGAGTCCTGTACGGTTGATGACCCAGATGAGATGGAACACCTGGTGCGAGTCTCTCGGATCCACGAACAGATCATGAAGCCTGAAGTAGTCCCGAGCGACGACTCCCCAGGTGAGCCCAGTCAGGGATCGACGATTGGGGCGCCCATGGACGCAGGTCCCGGGCCGGAATCAGCTCCCCTGCCAATGGCGGCTAGAGTCATGGCTGCGATAAACCCCCGCCACAGTCGTGGGGAAACCCATCGGGGGGAGTCTATGAACCCACTCGAGTACCAGGCCGAGAGGTGGCGCCGGATCAAGGTACACCAGGACGCAGACCCCGAGTTGATGAATCTGAAGAAGTTCCTGAGAGGCGATCTGGATGATTTTTCCCGCCTGGAGATCCGCAAGCTGTCCAAGCGGGCAGACCTGTTTGTGTTGGACGTCCGGGATGTACTCTACCGACTGGTCCGGTCTAACAGAGACCAACCTCGCGACAAGACGGACGAGTTGCGCCTAGTCGTGCCAGAAGCGCTCCATCTGGACATTTTGCACTACGCCCATGAGGATTTCCAAGGTGGCCATCAGGGGATAACCCGGACGCACGAGAAACTCCGGCTGGAGTTCTACTGGCCAGGGATGTACGCAGATGTCGAAAGATATGTCAAGGAGTGTACCGACTGTGCCAGCGGCAAGGGGCGTCCGCCCAACCCTGGACCCTCGCCCGGGAACATTGAACCCAGAGAGCCATTCGAGGTGGTCTCGATGGATTTCGTGACCCACCTGCCGAAGTCCGAACGGGGTAATACGTTCTTGCTCCTGTTCCAGGATGCGTTTTCGGGTTTTGTGATGTGCAAACCGATGAGTTCTACCACCGCTCAGGATGTAGCTGAGGCATATGAAGAGAGGGTGTTCCGCTGCTTCGGAGCCAGCTCTCTGCTACGTCACGATCAAGATCCAAGGTTCATGAGTGAAGTCTTCACCCGGTTCAGAGAACTCCTGGGTAGTCGGCAACGAGCCACGTTGGCATACAGGCCCCAGGAGAACGGACAGCAGGAACGTTCCGTCCAGACTGTGGTGAGGTCCATCCGGGCTTACATCGCAGAAGCGGACCAGAGCGATTGGGACGATCACGCAGAGAGACTCATGTTCGCGCTCAATACGTCGTTTGATGCCACCCGTTTGGACACTCCATTCTACCTGGTCCACGGTTGGGATGCGCCGAAGTGGTTGACGAGTTCCGGGTGAAGCTCAAGGTCGAGGATACGGGCTACCGTGTAAACCCTTGGGTGCATATCAGCCGACTGAAACCCCGGGCGTTGTATCCCAGACGGCCTATGATCCAGCCGGAGATAGAAGACGATGATGATTTCGACACAGCACTTCTTCCCGAAGACAGCTGGGAAGCCGATAACGAGAACGACGAGTACGAAGTGGAGAAGATCCTGGATCTCAGGTGGAACAAGCGTACGCGGACGTCCAAACGGGCACGAGAGTATCTCATCAAGTGGAAGGGGTACGACGAGCCTGAATGGATACCGATGACGCAACTGAATTGTGGAGCGCTCTTGTACGAGTTCAATCAAGGGGCGAAAGCCCGAGCGCGGTTCCAGGCCATGCAGGCTGGGGACGACCACCCTAACATACAATAGTTCGGGGTGGTCAGGTCCAGATGGGAAATCCCAATTGGGAGTGTTGACCCTAGTTGGAGTTCCCGGATGGAGAACCTAATTGCCTGGATGTGAATGTGTGAACTACGGAAAATGATTGTGAGTTTGTATGGGGCGAATCTACGATGAAGGTGTGATTATGGCGAGTAGCCTGAATGAGATTGGAGTTCTCGACGACGAGTATATGGAGTTGACTATGCCGCCTGAAAGGAGTAACAAAGCCACAAGAGAAGAATAAGACTGCACCCAGGGTTGAATCAGCGTGAATAGCCTGAACGAAGAGGAGAATGACGAGAACGATGGAGACATTAACGGTGATTATGGAATTAGAGTGCTACGCTACGGAAATGCAACTACATCCGAGATCGCTGCGGACGCTGGATGGGGTGGCCTCACTGGAACTTGGTCGAGACCCAGTTATCGACGCGCTCGTGTTCCTTGAGCAGCATCTTGTCGACAATCTTGGCTGGGACGTGCGCCAAGCGCTCGTCGTCCGTACAGGTTGTCCATTGAGTCCGGCCGGGTCTTCACGCTCGGCCATTGCGATCTGATCGGCCAAGGTGTAACGCGTGCCATCGTCCTTCTTGGTTGACTCATCGACCAAGTACAGGTAGCAAATCTTGCACGGGTACAACCAGAATCCAGGCTCCCAGACCATTGTTTCCGGCATGCCAGCCTTGATCAGACGCTTGATCCGGGCCTCGAAAGTGCGTGCAACCCCGTCGTGAAGTGCCTGGCGCTTACAGTGAAGGTCCTGAGCCCGCTCGTAGATCGTGAGGTCGTCACACTTCTCGTCGTCTTCAGGCTTGGTCTTCATCAGGAACCAGTGCAGGATATGCCAGAAGGCCGGCAGGTGACCCTTCATGTACTCCACATGTTGGTCCAGAATGCGGATCACAGCTGGCGTCAGCTGATCCCGGCGGTGGAAGTACAGGACCTTGACCCGGTTGTTGAACATCTCCAGCCAGGGTTCAGTGTCGATCAAGGCCGCGTACTCGTTTTCGACTGCAGGCCAACGCCTAGCCAGGTACTTGGTCTCGGGTTGCTGGGGCGCGTAGTTGGGGAAGCCAGGAGTTTGGCCCTCGATGCCACCTTTCTTCGGAGAGAAGCGAGTCCCAATGCCCCGACGGCGCCATGAGATGATGTCCCCAGATGGAGTCTCAACAATAGCCAACTCTGCGGCGGTCAGCTTCTCATACGACTTCTGGGCCAGCGGTGACTTACCACCCTCCCGTTTGGGCGTCGATGTCCGGCTGCGCTTCTTAGGAGCCTTCTTAGACGAGGGCGGTCGGGCTTGGCCTGTAACTTGAACTTCGACCGGGGAGACCGGGGCGTTTTCTGGGCTGACAACCGAGGCGACCGGCGCTGGGACGAGGAAGACGACTGCGGTTCGCCCTCAGACGAGCTGTCCGAGGATGACTCAACGCGGTTTCGTTTGGAGTTGCGCTTGGGCGTGGCTGGCGGCTCTTCGTCGGTGTCGCTGTCAGATGAACCACTTTTCCCAACCGACTCCGTCCGGGAAAATCCACCTGCACCTTTCCTGGGAGTAGATGTTTTGGGCTTGTCCTCGTAATCGGAGTCACTGGAGCCACCGCTTTCGCTCGAGTCATCCACCTCGACGATCTCCATCTCGGCCGCGGCATCTTCGGCCAGGTTACGCAGGGGCGGAAATTCCTCTGGGTATATCCCCGACTGGAGGCGGCTTCGGAGTATAACTTCAGCCATCTTGTAGAAGGTCTCAGGCACGTGCCGCGTCCAGAGAGTGTCGTCCAGAGTGCCGTGGTACATCATCTTGACCAGCATCTCCAACAGCCAAGGCTTAGGGAAGTACTGGTGGGCCGGACGATCCTGATGAAGGATGTCCAAGGCCTCCTCGTACCCATGATCCATCCGCATGACGAACTGGACATCCAGCCGGACGTCCGACCAAGAGACGAACTCCGGCAGGGATGCAGCGCAGTCAGGGATCAGGCGCTTGAAGTCCGTCTGGGGCGATAGGGGGAGCACATCAGACCCTGGGTGGACCGCGGGCCGCATCTGGACATACACCGGCCCACCCTTGCTGGAAAGCTCAGCCATCCCGCGCGGACATGATCCCGAACGGGAACCCCTGGACGAGCGACGTTTGGGCTTGGATGGAGTTCCACCTGCGGGTGGGAAGTCCGAGCGAGGAGGAGTGGGCGGATTGTCTTCCGACTTCTCCTCACGATCACCGGCCTGACCGTCGTTGCCGTCACTCGCCTGATAGTTGTCATCGTCATCTTCGATATCCGGGTCGACCGGGCCTGGGTAAGGCGGGATCATCCGGAACGGACGATCAGCAGCCTCGACGGTGATATTCGTGACCCAGTGTGCAGGAGGTGTGGACCCCCGTTGGAAGTGCCGAAGCAGACGTACCAACCGGGGCCAGCGACCGCGAGTAGCAGCCCCACCATGGTTCAGAAACTGCATCAGCCGATCGGTGTCGAAGGCGTCCTCCTTGTTGGATGCCTGCAAGCGCTGGATGGCCAAGACTGCACGCTCGAGCCTGGCTTCGGCCTCCGTGACCCTGTCGCGCAGCGCGTTCTCTTCTTCCAGGTGGCTCTGTGCAGCCAAGGCGAAGTCTTTCTCCAGACGGGCCTGCATCTCGACTCGCTCCATCCGAAGTGCCGTCACTTCCCGCTCGTGATACATTCGCAAGAAGCGATGCTCGTCGAGAAGCTGGTTGTAACGTTGCTGCAAAGTGGCATCCCGCCGGGAGATACCTCAACCGGCCCTTGAATGGGGATGTCACCACGTCGCGCCCGGTCGAGGATTCGGTGGAGCAGAGACGTCGTGAAGAACAACTTCTCCGCGAAGCGCCGGCCGGGAACTGGGCCAACACAGAGGCGGACTCCCGGCGCCATAGCAGCGAGCTCAAAGTAGCCTCAAGCTGCGGCAGCCTGGGGGATTCCCGATTGGCGTGAGGGCGCAGCAAATTATTGCGCAGCTCCGTCTGACTGCCAACCAGGGTGCCCAAGTCGTGGAGGTCCTGAGCGGAGAAGCCGTCGAAGATTGCCAGCGCCTCTGTACCACCATATCCATCCTGGACGTAGCGTTCGGACTGGTACGCCAGTGGGTGTGCTGGGACGCCGACCAGGTAGGAATTGCCGTCACCAGGGCGCTTGGGCGGAAGGACGTGACGAGCGGGCAGGATGTTCTCAATGCCACGAGGCCCCGAGTGGGACGACGGCAGAGTGCCGGACCGCGAGTGCTCAATCGCCTCATCTAGCGAGAGCAAGCTGGAGATGGCCGCAGTGACGTTTGGGGCGCGCTCGGCCGACGGGTCCTGGACGGGAATCCCTCCCATGGCCTGGCCTTCCTGGGCGGGCCGGCCCTCGGCGCGTAAGGGAGAACTCCGAGCAGACGATGCTGCGCTGTTTTCCTCCTTTTCCTCCTCTTCCTCCCCGACTGCGTTGTCATCCTCACCGCTGCCTTCCTGCTCTTCGACATTCGGGCCTTTCTCGGTCTTATTCGCGGTGTGTGCGTGGTTGCCGGACGTGGTCGACACCTGCGCCTCGCCGCTAGTAGCCTGACTGCCGCCGCCGTTGCCCGCGCCCGCCTCCGCACCCCCACTGGAGGCGCAGAAGGCGGGAGTTGCGCTGGGATAAGCGGCGCGTCGGCGCTCGGTGCGGGGACGACCATGGCTTGAGCAGTGGCGCGCAGATTCAGTTGTGAGCGGTGATGTGGTTGCCGCAAACTGGAAAGGGAAATCGACAAATGACCTGGTTGGGACAGGGCGCAAAGAAGAGACGCGACCGTTGGAAGCTGACTGAAGATATCCCCGTCTGGGGCGCCCACCCATCTGGGCTGGCTCGGATCGTGAGATCTTGTCATGATCAATCGTTTCGCTGAATGGGCTCCACAATGGATCGTAACAAGAGGGGCGGTTGACACGATGGAATTGGAGATTTTCCAGATTTTCCCGAGCCGCGCCTGTGATTGGTTGATTCAGAGGCTCATTATGGGACACTATGGGAAAGGGAAGCAGCGACACGTGGCGTAAAGGGTAAGCAGATCCTGGTCGGACTCGCGCTGACGGTGTACAAGGTTTGGTGACCCCGGATGGAGATGTCCCCGAGAGTGGACCCCGGCTGGAGCCAAGTACCGGACGAGAGGCGAAGCCCAAGATAGCGTAAAAGTGCCTCCGACTGGAGGCCGCCTGCTCCTGGTGCACCGTACAGCGCAAGAGGAGCCCGACGGGATTGAGCGAAGACCCAGAAGCCCCGAAGTTGCCCAAGAAAACCCAGACGTGAAGCCCAAATGGAATATGATCCCGTCTGGAAATGAACCTGAACCCCAAATGGAGATACCAAGATACCATCCCAGAAGTGAAGATCCAGCATACAAAGTTCAAGATGTTTCCGACCGACCAAGCCGACCAGCCAAGATCTGTTCGGATTCCGTGGAACATTGAACTTCGTTTGCGTACCCAGTGATGATTGTACTTGCTGGAAGTATGCTACGAGGGACCGCGAACGATTACGACGACAAGACCATAGTGAAGACAAGTCAAGACGGAGTGCATGTAAAGATCGACAGAAGATAGCCAGACAGAAAAGAGAGACAACAGATAACAGATAAACAGAGTTCGTTTTGCCAAGGATCGCGCAAGTGAGTTGGAGCAGCCTACCGGACGTGCATTCCCGGAGGACCGACTAAGTCTACGCGTGAGGGCCCAGCAACTGTGACATCTGGGTCGAGCTCCCGCAACAGAGTCCAGTCCAAGTTGGGGTGAGTACCGGGTACCAACCCGAGGTTGATCCACTTCCATTTCATTTCCTAGTTGCGGTTGAGCTCGTCCCTCACAGGAAGGCCCCGCATTTCATATTACCGATTACCTTGTCACCTGGTTGGAGTAGCCCCAGGTGGGAAGTATTGATTTAAGTGCTATTGTGTGGTAAGACGTACTTGATTGTGTTAGTTTCCCTCAGTACCTGAGGGTGGTGCGCGTGAGCCAAAGCCGTCCGGGATTGACCAGTATCCCGGAGTTCGGCTGGAGTTGACTGGAGTAGTGACCGACCCTTTCACGGTCCAAAAGAATAAGGAAGGGCTACGTGTTTGTATATAACTCTGTATCTGTTTGTATTGCTTGGTTATCTGAGAGCTGTCAGAGGCGACGTCCAAGAAGGTTACGTTCTGCCCTGCTGCCTAGCGACCTACAAGTATCAAGACAACTCATCCACGGTTGAAGACCCCTGGTTACGAAGACAAACGAACCCACAGGGATTGTTCACAAGGACACACGCCACCCCGGTTGGAGTGTACATCTAGGTGTATCACTTCCGGCTAGGGTCTGTTCTGGGTGCACCCCCATTCGGGAGTCCACATCCAGGGCGCGCTAACTATACACCTGGGCGGTCAGGCGTTCACCCGCCTCGCCTCAAAGTTTTTCAGTATAAGAACAGTATAAAATACAAAGTGATGATTAAAGTTAACAACAATGGCAAAGATTTACAGCAAAGTTAAGGTTAAAGGACAGTTTAAGGGCTAAAACCTCACTTTTAGGTGCAACCTAACCCTACTTGTGGGCTTCTTGCCGGTCTGGGCTGCAAGCCCCGCACTCTTGAGTACAATTGACTCAACTTTAAGTTAATTTTTTCATTCCGACTCTCTCATCTGTCGCCGGTCGAAAGGTACAATGATCATAGACTGTATGACCGCGAGTAGCTCAAAAGAATGAGACTTTCCGTCCACAGGGTCCCCAGTTGGGCTGTTGGCTGCATGTTAACCCGCAGGGCTCTGTGGCCTAGGTCACACAGCTGTAGCCAGGAGAATGTGAACGGCTTACGGCACCCCCCCTTTCGGAGTTTTCGTCGGACCAGCACTTGTGCGCCACGGAGACAGAAGAGAGAGTGAGAAGCAAAAGCAAAAGGCGGAGGGAGCTTTATGGGAAAGGTGCTCTCTCCAATATATAAGACAAAGTATGAAACTTAATTTGGGCAGATCTGATTTATATTGGGTATCTGCACTGCTTATGATAAAGAGAGTGGTTCCTGTTCCAGACTAGAAAACACATGTGATGATAAACAGCCGCTAACCTAGCTTGCCCTAAACGTCGTCCTCGATCCGGCAAGCGTATACCGCTTGCTAGCGTATACCTCAGTGGATGGCTGGTAATAATAGTTCTGAAACGGAGCTCTAGGAAGCAGGAAGCAGCAAGCGCGTCAAACGGTGCGAGTGGCAGGAAGCGCAGGGAGCAGCGAGCGGCGCGAGAGCAAGGACCCAGCGCTGCTTTCGTGGACGTCGGGGACAAGGTGGTGAAGGTGTTCACCGGCAGGAAGGCGGACTCGCTCGCTTGCACACCCCCGCCAGCAATGCAGGCGCGATGACCGCCGAGGATGCGAGTGGCAATGGGTACGCCGCAAGAACAAACGAGTACGTGGTACGTGACTACTGCATAGACAACGCGCCTGGCATGAGATAAAGGCTGCTTCAGTTTCTAACTCACAGTGACTGCGCGCACGTAGCTGGACTCCCACGCTGTCTCAACTCAAGTCTGCTTCAACTGCGAGTGCGTGCCTGTGGCTGAATTCCGGGACGTGGACTCCTCGAATCGAGAGGGACGTACCTTCGCGCAGGCAGACGGCATCCCCACCTGAATAGTGTCGCCGACGAGCTTCGGAGTCTGGCGCAGTACAATGGCACGGCGAGGGAACGACGCAGGAAAACCCATGCCACGCGACGTGACCAATTGCCGTGCAGCACCCAAGGGCGATGGCTAGTGTAGCATGCTTCACGGCTGTGTTTTTGTCTTCAAGTCAGCGTCGAAACCTAGTGCCGTAAGCGTATCGCCATGAATCCATGTACTAGTAGAAAGTAGCCTCGTTTGATCTTGTTCTAGCTTTGGTCGCATGCGTCCAAGATGTAGTTATCTGAGTACCTACATGCACATGTAGTTGTCTAGCGCATCAGTCACTAGTACTAGACGAAGCACGGGTGCAATATGTAGAATAGCTATAGTCGACAGTGTGGAGTAAATAGTGGAGGCTCCACCATTTACTACACACACAGCTCCATTGTGGAGCTTGTTCCCCCTGCACTTACAAGCCAGTTCGTGGCCTGCTCTCCCACACTACAACTAACCGGAAACGTATACCCTAGCAGCTCAAGTGGTACGACCCGCTCTATCATATCTGGATGCTGTCTGGATGCTGTCGTGAAGTTCTGGACGCTGTCTGGATGGTCTGGATGCCGTTCTGGATGCTGTCGGTAACTCTAGCCTCGTCTCATTTTTTTCAGGTTGTAACAGCAACAAGTGCCTATGATAAAAGTATCTTGGGCAACCTGATAATTTAATTTTGGGTATGCGACACGAAATAATCTGAGAACGGCGTTGAAGTCGAATGGTCGAGAACGATCTTTCGAGAGGCGCGCTGGCATCTTTAGTGGGAGTGTTGCGCCATATAAGCTTCTCCGTTGTATACCATAGTGAATATAAGTTAAAGCCAAAGGATCTGTTTTCTAGATGCTGATTGGATAATACAAAGGGCGACTTAGGGCCATTCATAGGAAAGAAGCCAGCGCTTGCTGGCAGCAATATGATAAGCCGAAGGATGTGAAGGAAGCAGGCTTTCATTGCGATCACTTCCGAAACTGACGGCAACTACACAACTACCTACAACTGCTTGTACGCAACAGTCCCGCAGCTCGTCGGCGCTAAACTGCGAGAGGATCTCGTGAGGCGAATGGAAGAAGAATTGCGCTCGTAACTTACGAGCACAATTCCTGGAAGGGTCGTGTTATATCTGTGGTTGTGATGTGCACAACACTACATACTACAAAGAGGGTCCTTCTTTTGGGAATTTACCCAAATGTTTGAAACATAAATGGATCACTTTCCCATTTTGCTATTGGCCATCACTTCGAATGGAGCCGCATGATGCGCAGTACGAGCGCATCGTGCGTCTGGTCCCTGTGGACGAGCTCGAGTCGAGCTACAATAGCGTGGTACAGGAAGGAATCTGCGCTACACTGCGCGACAAAAGGTTTGGGACAGCGACACTTTGTACAATATCTCAGCTTCTAGAAAGAGTTGTTGGATGAAACTTAGATATGTTCCTCCAATCAGGTTGCTTTAAACGCGACATATGACGCGAGCTCGGATTTCCCATTGGGTAGGGTGGCTCCCATACAAATATGTCGAATTGGCACCGCGACAAAACTTTGGGACAAACGTTTATCTTGATTAAAGTATAGGTGCCTGTGATGGTGAGGTCCACCGAGTCCAACTATTTGCAGTTTTGGGCATAAGAAGCACCATGAAGCGCACATTACGGGCGTCAAGCAACGCTTGAGGATCCGCCGTGGTAACTAGGACTGCATAGATGAAGTATAAAATAGCAGACAGAAAGCTGAGCTGTCTCGAGTATGTAACTGGGCCCTCACGACACAATACGCACATGATGTTACCGTTAATGCGTATTTTAATACAAATCATATTAGTTAGTGCCCTTCGTATTTTGAGGAGCTCCTGAAGGCCTCTAGATCGCAATAGGAGAGTAAGGTGGCACTCAAAGTTGCTAAACTATAAGTACACATTGTGTTGACTCGATTTGCACCAGTGATACACCCCCTCACGCTCACTACCCACCTAAGGGCGACTAGCGACCTTGTTTTACTTGATCCTGATAGTTAACATGACCTCACCATCACAGGCACCTATACTTTAATCAAGATAAACGTTTGTCCCAAAGTTTTGTCGCGGTGCCAATTCGACATATTTGTATGGGAGCCACCCTACCCAATGGGAAATCCGAGCTCGCGTCATATGTCGCGTTTAAAGCAACCTGATTGGAGGAACATATCTAAGTTTCATCCGACAAGTCTTTCTAGAAGCTGAGATATTGTACAAAGTGTCGCTGTCCCAAACCTTTTGTCGCGCAGTGTATAGACGCCGCAGTTAGCGACGTGGCTTCAGCCTTCGACAAGCTGAGGGAGGTGCGCGATGCCGTGAACAGGCTGCGGAATGACACACACGAACGCAGCTCCGGCCTTTTGGCAACACTGAGCGGCACGTTGAAGCTGCAACTGGAGCTGGAAGATAAGTTGAATCAAGTGCTGCGAGTGTCGGTGAGTCGAAATTCGCACAGTAAAAGAAAAACCCGACTGTAGAAGGTGGGCCGAGTGGAGAATAATGTTTGTCTTGGAACTGTCGATGGAACAGAATACTCGAAGGAAGAGAAGACGGTCACATGAGGACAGACAAGTGCTGACACCGATTGATAGCTGCTCGAATTCAGACTCCAGCGATGACTCGGAGTCGGAAGCCGAGTCGAGTTCTGCGTCGGAAGACGAAGGCAATGGTTTGGACACTGAAAAGGCTGCTGACAATTTGGAAAAGGTGAGCGGCTTGCGAAGGAAGGAACGGTCGGAGGATGAGTGTACTGGGGGCTCTTCAGGCGGCCTGTTCACGAATCGCAGGGCTTTGGTAACGCACCGGGATCAGTCTGGTGCGATGCGTGTATTAAATCTGTCGGCACCACCACAGCCTGCAAGGCCATCGCCAGACGTGACCAGTAATGCGGGGAAAACGAGCAAACAGTACTTGAAAATGGTCATTGAAACGGACGACATGCCAGTTGTGAAGAGACTCGCTCGTATACGAGGAGTCCTTCTCGAGCTGAGTGAGATGTTGGAAATTCGTGGGACGGACGGATTACGAGAGGAACATGCCGTCAATATCCTGAGATTGGTTGTTAAATGGCGCAGGGATCTCACTGACCAGCCGAGCCTCGTCGACGCGTACAAGAGGTTTCTCAAAGGGATAACTGTCTATGAACGTGGAGCCCAGAATACAAAGTTGAAGGCCAGACTGAAGGGGTATGTGCTGCAGATACTGTACAACCCAAGGTTGGATCTATACGCGCTTTTGACATAGTTTACTAACATTTTTGGCTCATTGTTGGTTGTCGTGTACTCAATAGGTTGACTGAAAAGCTTTCTCGTTTGATAAAAGACCTAGACAAAATAGCTTCTGATGAAGAAGACGTCAGCGATTCTGATTGCACTTCAGAACCAATCCCGCGGAGACTCGATGGTCGGGAAGAAGAACCTGCAGATAAAAGCCCTTCGGTGTCCCAGGGTGATACCAATCATGAATCTGTTCCAGGTCCCTATAACGAAGTATTGCCAACGCCTCAACGCCAAAGCGGCAAACCTCCAAGCTACTACAGACGTCTTGTTGACATGGTGAAGCGAGAGCCTTTAGGGCACAGGCCTTCATCTATGCCATCGCTTCTACTTGCGCTGATCAGAGCAATGGTGGATGACAACTATTCTGGTCAGCAGAAGTGGCAAATTGTCGAATCAATTGGTCAAGTCGTGGAGTGGATCACAGAGGGATTATCCTTCAAAATCCATTTGAATACTTACCTTCGGTGTGCCGATGCACTGATTTTCTACGCGAGGCAGCATCAACAAACCAAGCAACTCCAGATGTAAGTGCTGTATATGAACGAATGTGCCTGGGAGAAGCGCATAATTTTGTTTTTGCACTACTTTGACGTATTTATTAAGATTCTAAACTGTGTTTATGTTCTGGGTTCGGCTGCAGGGTTGCCGACCGATTTTCCCGAGCTATTTGTCATCCCAGTCCACGTTATTTATCTTCCATCGATCAGCGTCCTCCCCGCGTGGCTGACTCAACCAAGCTTCCCACTGGAGTTAAATCTCCGCCTGGTTCTCTAGCATCTACAAGACCCGATGCCGACCAAAGTACTCGCAGCCATCAGCCACCTTTTTCCAGGCTTGTGGCGGAATTGGCCACCTCATCACAGGCGACCAAAGGCCAGCGTTTCGTGGACGTGGTGGTCGCCTTCAAAAACGTCGATATCGGACGATAGCAGTGGTCGATACTTGCTGGAGATAACGGAGGCATTGAAAAACGTGCTGCGACGGATTCAGGAAGATCCTCGGGGGCCGGAGCTCACTCGGCTGTATGGATCAATATTCAAGGCCTTAAGTGCGTATTCGACGCGTTTGCAGAGCGAAACAAAGACTGCTCAACTCGACAGGTAGGGGCCCATCTTGTCGAGGAACTAAACTATTTTTCTATCTAACTCCTGGAATGTGGTGACTTTGTTGACACTAGGTTGCTGATTGGGATGTCAGAGGCATTGCTAAAGCCTCCAAGTCCAAGCAATCCTATCCTCGTCGAGGATTACAAGACGTCAGGTCCGACTAAGGAAAGGGAGGTGACCAAGCAGCCAACTGAGGTGCTAACGAAAACTGCTGATGTACCACACATTGTGACATCCGACTCGGACACCAGCTCCACGTCTGGATCAGAATCTGAGTCCGATTTTGAAGATGAAAAGGAGGCGATGGGTGGGAGCCCAGCTGCTTGGAACTCGATAATGGCAGCAGCCAATAATGCTTGAGTTCATGTGAAAGACATCGTAAAACTGATGAGGTTCAGAAATACTTAAAGGTGGATGAGATTTTATGGAGTTGACGGCTTCAGGTCAACGAGGAAACTGTACGACTACTTCGTCGAAATAAGGGAGCTCTACAGTAGTTGACTAAGTTATCAGTGATAGCGGAGTCAACCGACCTTCAGAAGTACATGAGGTACTTAGCGTCCCATTGCGCGCTTTGCTTCTTTGAATTACTTATCACGGCTGTCGAATTCTCCACTTCTTCATCACGGTGTTGCGCGGATTACGAGGTACAGTTTTTAAGCCTTTGACGCTTTGCTCCAGTAGTTGGTAGCACTGGCGGACGATGCGATTCGTTCGGGGGTTCCACCCCTTTTCTTGATGGCGAATCACAGCATCCAGTGCCAAGATACAATCGTCAACTTCAGCAGCTGATCCAGGTTTCAGATCTTGGGCCTTTCGAAGAACTTTTTCCAGTTGAGCCTCAACGTCTTCACGGGGCGCTTTGTTTGTAACAGCCTCAAGTTTTCTTAGCTCACTGGGTACATACACCAGCAATATGTTGACTAAACTCGACTTGCAGAAAGTGAGATTCAAGAAGGAACGTACCGGTACAAGTCGACTTTGCCAACGAAACTCAATAGATTGTCCGCGTAGCCTCTTACACGTGCAGCCAACTCGCCGTACAACTTGTGCTGTGACGCATCGCGACGGTCGACTCGAGCCCATTGCCCCACTGTTCTCACAGCTTTTGTTAGTTCGCGAAACTGCACTGTCTTCTCATCCTGGGACATCTCATCGCTCAAAACCTTCACGACCTCATGGATGTGCTTGCGTCTCGCTTGAGGTGCCATCGAGTCCACTCGCCACACCAGCAGTTCATAGCTCAGTTGAACGTCCTTTTGGGAATCAGTTGTGTCGAGTTGGTCTTTCAGCAATGCGGCGGACAATGAATCGTTGAGCCTAACATAGCAAAACAAAGTAATGTGAGTGGTGGTGCCAGAATCCTCATCGATTTTGGAGACACTTTGCTTACTTTTTCATGCCGATCAATCCGTTGGACGGGGGAAGGCGCTCCATCAGTTCGACCATTACGTCGTTGAAATGCTTAAACGCTGCCAGGTTACTGCCTTGGCCAGCGCTGAGGTTTGCCCACAGAATCACGTATTTCAATATGGAGACGCGACCCATTTCGTTCTGACTTGAAACCATGGTTGCCAACTTGGCCAATACTCCAGGGACGTGTTTGCTTCTCTCCACCACTGACAACTGCGTCATCATCCGCAACACCTCCAAGCAGTTCGTCGGAGTCATGTCGGACACCCAAGAAGAGTCGGCATCCTTTTGTAACTCGCCGGTCTTGCTCTTCTCCCTTTTCACACCAGTTACCTTTGGGGCTTCCTCCTTACACGCTGCAGTCGCTTCTCCAGCAGTAGTCTGTGCTGCTTTATGACGAAACGTCTCCCTCTTGACGACAGTTTTGTCTTCCCCTCGCTTCCTCTTCTTATTTGCCTGGTTACATCATCGACGTCGACAACCACGTTAGTGTTAACACTTCACCAGTTCACACTATACAGTAGAAGTACCTACTTTTGACATCTCAGATACAACTCTTTCCAGTTTCTTCTGGACTTCGTCCTGTAACTTCATTGCGCTGACCATCGCGTGCAGCAGACTTTCACTGCGGCTAACTCGTGCTCCGTTGCTCCGCTCCAGCTTGTTCACGGCATCCCGCACCTCCTTAAGTTTCGCAAAAGCAAGCGTGACGCCGTTCACTGAGTTGTTGAGTGCCGATACTTCATCGTGCAGCACGCTGTTGTAGCCCTCCTCAAGCTTCTCCACGGGTATCAGCGCCAAGATGCGCTCGTAGAGCGCTGCCAGCTCGGTATTGGACGTCGTCATGATGATTGGCGCGGAAAACGTACCCTGGTGTACATAATGTAGCCATGGTTACAGAGAACATTTTTGTACCCCGAATTATTTATTCGGCTGCCCCGATGCGATCAGTTATTAGTGTTTCTCACGGTTTGCAGGTACCGTATAACCTTAGTTATGCAATACACCTGATCTGCAGTGTAGAAATGCTGTTTTTAGTGTCCTTTCTGGAGCCGTATGATAAAACCAAGTAACTCGTCTGGAAGGTTATAAAAAGACTTCCCAATCAAGCGTTGTGATTGGTCATACAGTATTGGGGTGTATGCCATAACAAGGAGTATTTCATAACTAAGGTTATTCGGTTTGTATTCTGCTGCAGAATTTCTGCAGGTAAAACTAGCCAATCAGCGATTCCTTCGGCTTTCCTTCAGATGCCCCTTTTATCCGGTTTTACCTTCGGCGATTTTGGCAAAAGGAGCTGCAGGTATTTTTTGACTGGCTGAAATTCAAAACTACAGCCCTTTGATGGAGAAAATGATTTTACCTGCAGGTGGAGTACGGTTTTTGCAGCAGCACCTTCGGGCGACATTCATACCTGCAACCTTCATACCTTCGAACCGTGAAAAACACTATTAAGATCTAAACTTAGATCGAAAGGAGCTCTACAGTAGTTGACTAAGTTATCAGTGATAGCGGAGTCAACCGACCTTCAGAAGTACATGAGGTACTTAGCGTCCCATTGCGCGCTTTGCTTCTTTGAATTACTTATCACGGCTGTCGAATTCTCCACTTCTTCATCACGGTGTTGCGCGGATTACGAGGTACAGTTTTTAAGCCTTTGACGCTTTGCTCCAGTAGTTGGTAGCACTGGCGGACGATGCGATTCGTTCGGGGGTTCCACCCCTTTTCTTGATGGCGAATCACAGCATCCAGTGCCAAGATACAATCGTCAACTTCAGCAGCTGATCCAGGTTTCAGATCTTGGGCCTTTCGAAGAACTTTTTCCAGTTGAGCCTCAACGTCTTCACGGGGCGCTTTGTTTGTAACAGCCTCAAGTTTTCTTAGCTCACTGGGTACATACACCAGCAATATGTTGACTAAACTCGACTTGCAGAAAGTGAGATTCAAGAAGGAACGTACCGGTACAAGTCGACTTTGCCAACGAAACTCAATAGATTGTCCGCGTAGCCTCTTACACGTGCAGCCAACTCGCCGTACAACTTGTGCTGTGACGCATCGCGACGGTCGACTCGAGCCCATTGCCCCACTGTTCTCACAGCTTTTGTTAGTTCGCGAAACTGCACTGTCTTCTCATCCTGGGACATCTCATCGCTCAAAACCTTCACGACCTCATGGATGTGCTTGCGTCTCGCTTGAGGTGCCATCGAGTCCACTCGCCACACCAGCAGTTCATAGCTCAGTTGAACGTCCTTTTGGGAATCAGTTGTGTCGAGTTGGTCTTTCAGCAATGCGGCGGACAATGAATCGTTGAGCCTAACATAGCAAAACAAAGTAATGTGAGTGGTGGTGCCAGAATCCTCATCGATTTTGGAGACACTTTGCTTACTTTTTCATGCCGATCAATCCGTTGGACGGGGGAAGGCGCTCCATCAGTTCGACCATTACGTCGTTGAAATGCTTAAACGCTGCCAGGTTACTGCCTTGGCCAGCGCTGAGGTTTGCCCACAGAATCACGTATTTCAATATGGAGACGCGACCCATTTCGTTCTGACTTGAAACCATGGTTGCCAACTTGGCCAATACTCCAGGGACGTGTTTGCTTCTCTCCACCACTGACAACTGCGTCATCATCCGCAACACCTCCAAGCAGTTCGTCGGAGTCATGTCGGACACCCAAGAAGAGTCGGCATCCTTTTGTAACTCGCCGGTCTTGCTCTTCTCCCTTTTCACACCAGTTACCTTTGGGGCTTCCTCCTTACACGCTGCAGTCGCTTCTCCAGCAGTAGTCTGTGCTGCTTTATGACGAAACGTCTCCCTCTTGACGACAGTTTTGTCTTCCCCTCGCTTCCTCTTCTTATTTGCCTGGTTACATCATCGACGTCGACAACCACGTTAGTGTTAACACTTCACCAGTTCACACTATACAGTAGAAGTACCTACTTTTGACATCTCAGATACAACTCTTTCCAGTTTCTTCTGGACTTCGTCCTGTAACTTCATTGCGCTGACCATCGCGTGCAGCAGACTTTCACTGCGGCTAACTCGTGCTCCGTTGCTCCGCTCCAGCTTGTTCACGGCATCCCGCACCTCCTTAAGTTTCGCAAAAGCAAGCGTGACGCCGTTCACTGAGTTGTTGAGTGCCGATACTTCATCGTGCAGCACGCTGTTGTAGCCCTCCTCAAGCTTCTCCACGGGTATCAGCGCCAAGATGCGCTCGTAGAGCGCTGCCAGCTCGGTATTGGACGTCGTCATGATGATTGGCGCGGAAAACGTACCCTGGTGTACATAATGTAGCCATGGTTACAGAGAACATTTTTGTACCCCGAATTATTTATTCGGCTGCCCCGATGCGATCAGTTATTAGTGTTTCTCACGGTTTGCAGGTACCGTATAACCTTAGTTATGCAATACACCTGATCTGCAGTGTAGAAATGCTGTTTTTAGTGTCCTTTCTGGAGCCGTATGATAAAACCAAGTAACTCGTCTGGAAGGTTATAAAAAGACTTCCCAATCAAGCGTTGTGATTGGTCATACAGTATTGGGGTGTATGCCATAACAAGGAGTATTTCATAACTAAGGTTATTCGGTATGTATTCTGCTGCAGAATTTCTGCAGGTAAAACTAGCCAATCAGCGATTCCTTCGGCTTTCCTTCAGATGCCCCTTTTATCCGGTTTTACCTTCGGCGATTTTGGCAAAAGGAGCTGCAGGTATTTTTTGACTGGCTGAAATTCAAAACTACAGCCCTTTGATGGAGAAAATGATTTTACCTGCAGGTGGAGTACGGTTTTTGCAGCAGCACCTTCGGGCGACATTCATACCTGCAACCTTCATACCTTCGAACCGTGAAAAACACTATTAAGATCTAAACTTAGATCGAAAGGGGTTGTACGAGATAATAGGACTGGGGGATCCGTGGACCCGTACCTGTATGTAGGAGTAAGGAGCACAACGATACAATACGCCCCTTCAGCAAAGTTAATTTAATTTAATGTATAAAAACTACCAGACATTTATAAATGGCAACATCGAGCCGTTTTAAAGCTCTGAAGTCGATGCCAAAGAATGTAAAATATTGCCAGACGTTGACGGTGACGCGATGACGACGGCGGCGGCAGCCTGCATCCCTACCGGCACCAGCTTCCGTCTCGCGAACCGCATCATCATGCATTTACACAATCATCGACACAGTCAACAATGATACACTACTACTCTACCGGTATAGTCCTGGTGCAGCAAAAAATCATAAATACGTATTTTTGCTAGGCTATGCTGGTTTCGCCTGTATTTTTTCCACGCGTTCGGTGCGAGTCGTCGGCGATTATTCATACCAGTAGCAGTTAGTCAACTCAAACTACATTACACGTTTATTGTGATCGTTATGTTCGCCTTACACTCAGGGAATAAATGATCTACACTCACCAAACGTGGTCCACACACACTACCCCTAGTAGCGGGCGGCCACTAATTGAGCTCCTACTGTCTTCCCCGTCACGATCAGCACGGCTTAGAACGGCTTCCCCTTCGCGGATACGCGGTGGCGGCGTGTCCGCTACTTCAGTCCCCCGCATCGGTCTTGTAGTCTTGGTTCAGCTACCGTAATCTAGGTGTCAAGTGTCATCCCCCACCTGCAGGCAAATCTCAAGATGAGGATAAAACTGACATGCAGAATTTATGTATGACCTATGCTAGTCTTTAAGCTTCTACCCTGCTTGTATACACTGACGCTGTGGCAGGAAAAAAACTCCCATTCCTTAATATCGAGCCCGGCAGGATGTCAAGCTTGCGTATCATTCTGTTGATCGTCTGGCTCAGCTGCATTCACCATTCTTATTGTGTTTTCCATGTTAAACCGGTCGAGTCTAAAGTATGGTTTTCATAGATGTGCCGTAATGCTGTTGAACTACGTCATAGTTGTATGCATTTCGTATTGTGATGGGGGTGGTTTGCATACATAATATGAGGGGTGGGATCGACTAATACACACAAAATGCATTAGAATATCCATGGTGACACTGAACATATCTGTGCAAATCCTGATCTGATTAATCAAATATGACCTTTTGATTGGCTAAAATATGGGGGTGAAAGTTAACAACTCCGGACACTTAACACCTAGATTACGGTAGGTACTCGGGTCACTAGTCCAACCAACCCCACAGTCTCAGCCAGCACGCCCTTGTTATTCCGTCTTGTGTTGTTCCTGCGCCTTATACTGACCCCCTTGAGCACCTTCCCTTGACGATTGACTTGTGCTCCCCCCTCCTCCTCGCAGACGCTCGCGCCTAGCCCCCGAATCAGCTTCCTGGGCGATGCCTTAGTCACCAGCCCACGGGAAGTCGGTGGCTGTGCACTGAGCGCGCTTAGTTTGTCCGCTCCCACCGCCGCGAGTCGTACCCGCGTCGGGATCTCAGTCCAGAGACACTTGCCTCACATCCTTGTACGTGAAAGACTGCGGGCGCCGTGGCGGAGCCGCCGCTCCGTTAACCCTTTAACCCTTTGAGCCTTTCAAGGGTTAAACGGTTAACCCTTTCACTATAGCACCGTTTACGACTGTACTAATTAATTTTCGGTCGTAATCTCTATGGTTACATGTACAGTCAGGAATTCATTCAATCAACAGTGGCACTGTTGCCGATCGTCAACAGTGGTTGTTAAAGTGAATGTCTCAAATAGTGGTATGAGTACCCAACTTGTCACAATACAGCTAAGATCACAAACTGTGTACTATTACTGTAAGTATGTGTACAACCACATAAACCCTGTAATTTGTATATTGATCGTATTTAAGAGGACAGTAATGGTTGGCACCAGAGCCTTGCACCGGAGCCTTGCTCCGGTGCCGCCCCTGGTGCCGACACCTTCCTTTAAATAAACACAACTAGTTCTACCTTCTACTACGCAACTACTTCCTCCGACTCTACTCAAGCTTCCCACTTCAACAGGATATGAGCCGAACGCAAGACTCGCCCGCCAACGACCGCGACTTCCCTCGCCTGAACGGCAAGAACTTCATCATCTGGAAGACTCGTGTCACCGCTGCTCTCGACGGCAACAACCTCCTCGTCTTCGTCACTCAAGCGGACTACGCCGGGGACTCGGACGTCGATCTCGGCGAAGACGAAGAACTCAACCCCGCCCGTCTGGACATCGACGATGTGGCCAAGCCCGACTCGCAGCAAGACTCCTCATCGAGTGAGGCCTCTGATGCCAGCTCGGATGATTCCGCCGGAGACGACGGCGATGCGGACGCGGTGAAGGGAAAACCTCCCGTGATCCTGTCCTTCACTGCCCAGACGAAGCAGGAGTTGGACCAAGCTGAGAAGCTGAGGGCCAAGAGCAGACAGCTCAGCTCCAAGAAGCTACGCCACATGGAAGCGAAAGCAAGGCGTTCCTGATCAAGACCATCGACGACCAACACGTCCTCATGGTCAAGGAAAAGACTACAGCGTATGAGATCTATCATACTCTCTGTAGCAAGTACGAGTGTGCAGCCATCCACGGAGACCCGAACTTCATCCAGTCGTACCTGATGGCGCTGAAGTACGAGGAAGGAAGCGACCTCACCTCGTTCATCTACGGTCTGGAGGAAGCAATGACGGCAGCCGCTCGTTCAACCAACAGTGTGCTCAGCGACGAGCAGAAATCGCTGTGACACGAAGTGGTTTGAAATTTTGGAGAGTACCCGCACAGCCGGCCCCGGCACCGATCCAGGGAGAGCAGTAGCGGGAAAGAGAAAGTTCGGCTCAGGATGGCGTGCCTGTGAAACGCCCGAGCGGTGGATGAGACGTGGAGTGTGGATGACTGGTCGCGTTTGACCTCAACTGGCCGAAGGTGCACAGCACCCAGTCCGGCCCCGACTTAGTCTGACGGAGGGAGACTGTGAAGTGCCCCGGTGAACGTATCCCGGAGAGCTACCCTTCTTGGCGAGGCCAAGCATCCCCAAGGTACTCCGAACCCCACCAGCTCCGGCGTGAAGCTACTCAAGCACACCAAGCCTTTGATATCCTGAACGACGCTACCATCACGGTGAAGGTGAACATCCAGGACACTGCGACTACGAAGACCCCGAGTGTGACCCGACAATGAGTTGAGGACCTCAAGCAGCGAGACCAAGTGGCCACTGAAGCTCGTGGAGTCGACGGCAGCCTGGATAGACAACCGACATCCCGAATGGTGAACGACTATCCCGAATGGACAACGCCCGGAGTGCCCAAGTGCCGACCACCCTGAATGGATCATGACTGCCCTGAATGGAAAAGACCCAAGACACTGCGGATATCTGCCAATGGACCGACGCCCAGGAACGTGCCAAGTCAGCGAAGTCAGCGACCAAGGCGCCAGTTCCGAGCGTGACTTGGTTTCACTATGGAGAGTGACACAGTCTAAGTCCGTGGCGTAATCAGTGCAGCAGATCCCCAGGTCAGGCACCCGAGTCCCTCCGACATCAAATGATGCGTGTGCGCCGCGACGCGACGCTCGGGTATACTAAAATCAAGAGAACCCGAACAAGTGTGTGAAGATATGAGCAGAGGGGACCGCGTGAAGATCCAGCGGCCCTCAAGGTAACAAGACCATACGAAGAAGAAGAGAAGTATACAACGAGGAAGAGAGAGATAGCCAAAGAGAGAGAGAAGAGGATAAAGATCAACAGAGTTTGTTTTGCGTTTTAGTGCACAAGTGCCTGGTTCGTGATTCGCCTAAGGACAGCCGCCGCCCACGGGAGAGTGTCCCGCCTAGGAGCCCACGAGAGGGTGTACCATTCGGAGCCCCGCTGCGAGCGTTGAGTAACGCCTGGTCCAAGGCCCTCGAAAACTTCTCACTACGTCATCAAGCCAAGTCAGGTACCCAAAAGTATTGCCCATCGGGTTGGTACACTGTTTCATTTCCCAGTTGTGACGTACACTCTCAGTGTACGTTTGCATTTCATATTCCCTGCGTTTTAGGAGGTTGTGGCAATCGCCCCCTAGAACCCGATTGTAGATTGCGTGTGGTAGGAAGGTACCTGTATTGTTCTCCTGACATTCAGGAGTGGTGCGCGTGGGGTATCCCGAATTTACCTGTATTCGGGGTGCAACCTAAATTGACAGGCTGCATATTGTGTGTACAAACTCTGTATTGATATTGGTTATTTTGGAGAAGGTCTTTGCTCGTGATCTCACTCCCATTCAGGACTCCCGGAACGAGTAGCGCCCGGAAGTTCTCTGTATTCCTGTATTCTTGATCGATTGCGATTCTCATAGGGTTGAAACTCGGTCCGCCGAAGATAAACGACACCCATAGGGATTGCACAAGGTCACACGCCAACCGGAGCCTACATTTATTGTGGGTTTCGGGTTTCCGTAAGCTAAACCCTCCCGGGTCTAAGCCTACCGGACGTACGCTATACACCCTGGACGATAAAGGCGTTCACCCGCCTCGGTGCGCGTGCCCGGATTTGGTTGCCTAGGGTTTTGACCGAGAACTGTGTATTGATTAAGGATCTTTAAGGGGTGCTGAGAGCTACTAACCTACTAATTCGTGGAGTTATGGCTGGAAGTGAAAGCATACGCGAAAGGGGACGCGGCGGACGCGCGGATGGCGTGCGACGCTCGCGTCGGACTCAAGGGATGCCGCCGGAGGAGCAACTCTCGCTCGAGGAAGTCGAGCGGAATGCTCGCCGGGCAAACACCGCGAGGCGCAAGGCAGCTCGCGAGGAGAAGGAGTCGACGAAGACCCAAGATCAGCCGGACTCGGAGCCGGCAGCCCAGGATGCGCACCACGTGTCCCTGGATGCTGCCGCTCTGGACGACGAAGAGAAGGCCCCCCCGAATGGCTCGGAAGTGAACTCCACTCCGGACTCGGAGGTGGAGGTTGTGGGCGTGTCCATCCCGGACACACCCGCCCAGGCGTCAGTGGGAGGCGCCGTCAAGGTTGAGTCGTCGGCTGTGGATGAACCTTCGGGGACATCCCGGCCGGCCCAAGATGTGATCGTGCTGGACGATGACTCGGATGAGTCGCCATCGCAGGCACGAACGATCAAGGAAGAGGGACCGCTGCCGGCCGTCCAGGAAGAGCCAGCGTCGAGCCTGCCGAACGAGACTCCATTGCCGTCCTCGCCCGTTCCGGATGCCGCCCCAAGGTGGCCACCCCGGAGGAACCCCGAATGGTCATCGACTTGACTCACTCGGATGAAGATTCCGGAGAGCAGGCTTCCGCCGCTCGGATGAAGGAGTTCGTGGCCGACCAGGTCCGTCGTTGGGAGAGAGTGACGCTCGAGTTCGTGATGTCCCCGACAGTCGAGTACACATGGCCTAGTCCGACACCCAACTTTCAGACGTGGTGGAGCGCAGCCATGACGACATCTCGGGATGTTGCGGCTCGATCGGCGATGCTGCACCCAAGTGACAACTGGATCTCAGATTGGAGCTTGGTTCGACTGTCTCCGTGTGCCGTCGCGGATGCCACGGCTGCCCAGGTCCCCATGGGTGCGTTGTCTCTGCGCGAGTGTGCCGCCCTGCTCCAGAGGCTGTTCTTCGAGGCGGGATTCAGGTTTCGCAACCTGATCCCCAGTGGTTCCAGGCGCGGGCTTCCCGGGTGAAGCCGATCATGGTGCGGATGCTCATGCAGGAGCTCCAGCAGCTACTCGCTGCCGATCTTTCGGAGTGGCGACAAATCACGGCCGGTGTCCCGACTCGAGTCCTGCCGGCGCTGGATGTCCACGCGCTGGAGGACGCCGCCCTGGATGTGGTCAAGGAAGAGCACCTGGAAGACGATGAGGTGATGCCGACCAGAGAAGCGGACGTGCTCGGTCGAGAGTGCATTTTCCGGATGAGGGTGGCTGGAGTCCGACCGACCCGAAGCCCGGCGAGTTCAGCTGTCGGCCGTCCTGAATCCAAGCGTCCGCAGTATGGCCCGCCTCGCCCGTCGTCGATCCCCTCGATGAGTTCCCACTTGTCGTACCGATCGTCCATCCCGGCTAGCCAAGACGCGGACGGCCTGAGCACTCGGATGTCTGTCACCCAGAGTGCAGTTTCCCGAAGGAGTTCGGGGCGGGAGGCAAGCTTGTTCGGGACCACGGCCGAAGACTCGGAAGAATCGAACCCCAGTGCTACGTCAGGATCGCGTTCGACCGAGCCGTACTCGTCATCGGGATCCTCAATGTGGTCGCTTGGAGGAGCCGCCGGCGCACACATGCCATATGCCGCGCCATCGGGAATGGTCATGACTGCCCGAAGTGGTCCAGCCCCATTCAGGGAGGCTGGGGCGTGCAAGTCACGGAGACAGTGCTCCCTACTCCACCAGTCCCGGTGAACCAAGACGATGTCGATATGTCGGAGTCGGGTCACGCCAGCATTCGGAGTGGTCGTAGATCGAGAGTGTCTCGGAGACATACGCGCTCCCGAAGGTCAAGTCCGAGCAACTCCTCCAGCGAGTCCAGTTCGGAAGACGAGAGACACAGCAGCCACCGAGGGTCCAAGCCGTCTCGCCGTCCCAAACAGTCGTCCAAGTCCAAGAGATCGCCCAGCCGGTCCGTGAAGTCCGAGTGCTCGGCACATTCCTCTGCGTCGAGAACCTCCGAAGTCGCGCTGGCCATGATGCGGGTCACGCAGGACGCTGTAGCCCAAATGGGCACGAGTGTTCAGGACGCTATGGCGCGGATGGACGCGAGCGTGCAGGAGATCAAGCAACAGTTCCGGGACAGAGATGACGTCCCGGACCGGAAGGCCGAAATCGCCGATGAGGAGGAACACCTTCGATCCGAAGTGGAGATTGCCCGGCAGGCCCGGGAGACCGCGACGCTGCAGGCTCAGGAGGCCATGATGCGGAAGTTGCTGGAAGAACAGCAGATACTCTTCGACCGGAAGATCGCTCAGCTGGGGCGCGATAAGGTGGCTGACCCCGACCAAGGGAATGCTCAGAGAACGCGCTCGCGCGACACTCGGACAACATCATCCCAGGTTCAAGGCGCTCAACGACCTCCGCGCCTGATCCGACTGTTCAGGTCAAGCAAGAGGCGGGGCGCCTGACTATGCACCAAGAATCCAGTGGCGTCATCACTGGACACTCGGGGGATAGGCGGGCCGAACCAGATGGCGACCTTCCAGCTGCCCAGCTTCAAGCAACACTGACACCGATGGCAGGCGTTAAGTATGAGAAGGAGGAGGCGCCGCTCACAGACTCGCGACTTCCGCGCGGACAATGTTCCCCGAGTACGAACACCGGGGCCCTGGTGACTAAGGAGGAGGTGGTTCAGAAGTATACCGTGTGATGGATCGAGCGGGGTGGCCTCCCAGCCGCCCGCCGCAACCTTCCGGAGGACAAACTCCGCAGTCGCCCAAGTCGTCGTTTCCCCGGGCGTACCCGCCCCGGGACAACCCAGATCGAGGAGAATTCTGCGAGGAGTGTCGGCGCTGGGGTCATCGTCCGGAGAACTGCTGGAGTACCAAGATCTGTGACCGTTGCAATCGCCGTGGACACATTGCTCGGATGTGTGAAACGAAGCCCTGCCCGAAATGTGATGAGCTACACGAAGGACGGTGCGAAGACTGGAGAGCGTTCCAAGAGATCAAGAAGCTGGTGCGCGAAGGAGGCCTGACCGACCTGCCAAACCATGTGAGGGAGGACATCCTGAATGGTGAGGCCAGTTCTGAGGGGAAGCAGTTAAACCACTAAGCCCGCCGAATGGGGATTCGGTACGCGCCGGGCATAGGAAACCCTCAGAATTGTGTGTCTTAGCTTACGTCGGCCCCGAATTGAGGACCAAGAACCGAGATAACCAACAATGCATGTCATGCCTGATTGAAGATGGATTTGTGTCGTCTACCCAAGACCTGGCGGATCATTCGAGACCGCCGCTACCCCTGGAGCCTGAAGGGCCGGCGGAATTCAAGCTGTGTCCGGGTGAGAGATATGGGTGGTGGGCCGAACATGACTCCGATGATGAAGGACGTAAAGTGGCGTTGGTTCACGGTGCTTCAGGACGCAGATACTGCTGGACACCGGAGCGACGGTGAGCATGATAAGTTTGAACCTTGCGCGTAGGCTCAAGCTCAAGTTAAGCTCACACCGACAGATCAAGGTGTCTGGATTGGGTGGCGTCCCGACTTACATCTCCTCCAGCGTCCAAGTGAAGATCACTCTGGGACCTCGAATTGTGTACGTTGTGGACTTGTGGGTCACGAACATTGGAGAAGACGTGGACGTGTTGCTCGGAATGGACTTCATGTACTGTGCCGGAGTCAGACTCAGCATCCGGGAAGGACTCATTGTGCTCCCTGACGAAGTGACGATTCTCATGTATAGCGACACGATCCAGAAAAGCTACGGTATGGATATCCCGGTTGTCCCCCCTCACGACTTGTATCTCCGACCAGGAGGAAGCGCCACGGTGCGCGTCCACTATGGCAGGAGTAATCCACAAAGGGATGTGGTTTGGGTCGGGCGAGGAGATCGCTGGGTCAGGGAGGCAATCTACGGAGCGAGATCCTGGGTTACGGCCATTCGCGTGGTCAACATCTCGAATCGCGACCTGTGGATCGACACCCGCACGCCAGTTGCTCGGGTTGTCGAGTATGGACACTTCCCGAGCAGGGGACGTTTCGTCCGCCCTTGAGTACGCAGGTATCGGGAGTGGGAGCGGTTGATCTACGAGAACACAGTTTCCCGCCAAGCTCGGGATGAAGAGGAGTGCAGGGTGGAGCGACTTTGGGCCGCTCAGCCCCCCGCTGTTCCGAAGCGGGAGTACCCGTGGCCTACGAAACTGATGACCCGGTCTGACAAGGGAGATGGTGTAGTCTGCATGGTACAGCTTCAGGAGCGACCAGGTGGTTCGCGAACGGAACGCATGTCCCCCATCAGACTGAAGAAAGTCACGTTTCAGGAAGGAGCAGAGGAAATTCCCCGGGGCGAGGAGCTGAGCGCGCCAGACGGTCAGGAATCGAATGAAGACCCTGATCCCGGATGTAACACCCTGGCTGGACATTCGACGAACAGCCCAGAGTTAACGCCGGGCTCCAGGCCTGAAGACGAACGAAGGAAGCATGCGAAGTTGACTTGCCCGTGTCTGCGATGGACAGCACCCCACTCGAGCGGCTAGAGTTTGAATATGCCCGCTGCATGAGAGTGAACGCTGAGGAGTTGGATCTGGAACCCGCCGTCTACATCAACGAAGGAAGTGAGTTGATGGCGCAGTTAAGGGATCAGCTGGCTCTGCTCCCCGAATTGCCGGACCTCAGCCCGGAGTGCGACATTGGCAAAGCCGACGTAGGCGAGCCCGGAGTGAGCACCCCAGCCCAGGAAGACAAGCTGAAGAGTATCCTGAGGTACCACAGGAAAATCTTTTTGGGTGACGGGAACGCCGCTCCAGCACCCGCCCGAGGAGTGGTGTGTGATCTGGACGTCGGGGGTGCGAAGCCGGTGGCCCAACGTCCCCGATCTGTAGCCCCCCATCTTATGGTGAAGGTCTACGAGCTCCTGAAGAAGCTTCTGGAGACGGGGCTGATCGAACATTTCGAATCGCCTTGGGCGTCCCCGATCGTGATTATCCTGAAGAAGAATGGCGTCGATATTCGGATGTGCATCGATTACCGAGTCGTGAATGGTTTTATTCAGCTGTCCAGCTACCCGTTGCCGCTGATTGACGATTTGTTGGTTGGATTCGAGAGCGCGATGTGGTTCATGAGTTTGGACATGGCGAGTGGCTTTTGGGCGATCCGAATGACGGAACGAGCAAAACTCATTTCGGCGTTCGTGTGCCCGTTCGGACATTTCCAGTGGGTACGTATGCCATTCGGGTTGAAGAATGCGCCACTCGTCTACCAGCACGTGATCAACAATTGTTTGTGGGGATTCGTCCGGTTGCCACCCGAAGAAGAGGCTATGGTGGACCAGGACGTGCTCGACTACCTGAAGTTGGACCCCTCACAGCCGGAGGCCGATCAAGACGATGACTCGGGGGCCGCCCAGGAAGAGGGGCGTCTGTCCGCCCTGACCGACCAGATGACGGTGTTCAAACGTAACATACCTGCGCCACCCCAAATGGGCCCGGTTCTGGGGCGAAGCTCCTACATCGATGATATCGCGCACGGAGCCACTACCTGGGATCGTTATGTGACGATTTGGATGCGCTGTTGTACCGGCTGCGCTATTGGAACATCTCGATCAGTTTGCCCAAGAGCGAATTCGGGAAGCGGACCATCCCGTATCTATCGCATGAAATTGGAGCCGAAGGAATTCGAGCAACCCCGAAGATTTGCGAAGGGTATCCAGGACTTACCGTTCCCGAAGACCCTGAAAGGAGTCCAATCTTTTCTGGGAAGCCTGAACTATTATCATGAGTTCATCGAAGACTTTCCGGTGGTCGCTGCGGTGCTGTATGAATTAACGGATGACCAAGTTCGGGCCGGTCGAGACTTGACTCGGGCGAAGGAAGCGCTCGCCATTCTGAAAAGGAAGATCGTTTCCACCCCGATGCTCCGACACCCGGACCGATCGAAACCGTTCGTAATCATCCCGCATGCGAACCAATGGGCAGCTTGCGCGGTCCTTGGACAAGAGCACGATGGCGTGATCCAACCTGTACGCTTCACGGGGCGTGTCCTGAATGATGCAGAACTCCGGTATCGCATCGCTGAAAAGGAAGTGCTAGCGGTCATTCGGGTGATCCAAGTGTTCAAGACTCTGGTGGAAGGATGCCAGTTGGTCGTGTACACCAGGTACTCCGTCCTGAAGTGGGTAATCAAGTCGAAGACTGCCGACGGTCGAACAGTGCCTTGGGGCGTCGCCCTGTCACACTACGACCTGGACATCCGGAAAGTGCAAAGGGATGAAGACGGATTGGCTGCTATCCTGGGTGCGGGCATCACACCCAGAGAGCACCTAGATGAGGTGGCCGAATCGCTGATCCCGGCCAAGGGGCGAGTGAAGGCACCACCTGTGGTGAGCATGGAATTGCTGGAGCCGGACTATTCAGGAGTCGCGTTGAGCTTCGACGGCGCAGCCAAGACGTCCACCAAGCGAGGGAGTTGCGGGTGTATACTATGGCAGCTCCTCGAATGGACAGTTATCGAGGCCCGTAGGTACATCCTGGATGGGGTGACGGTCAACGACGCGGAATATTACGGCCTGTTGAAAGGCATGGTACTGGCCCGCGAACGGGACATCTCGGATCTCGTAGTCGTGGGTGACTCCAGAATCGTCATCCAACAAGTGCAGGGACTCATCAACTGTAACCAGCCTAATCTGCAACGACGACTCACCGAATGTCAAGTACTCAAGGAGAAATTCAGGACGGTCCGACTGGTGCACGTTAAACGCGAATACAACCAAGCTGCGGACTACCTGACTTCCAAGACACTGGCCCTGGGTGAAGACTGCTCGATTCAGGATGATGAAGAACGACGGCACCTGGAGGTGGTGTCCAAGATCCAGGAACAATTGGTGAAGACGGATATTGCTGACTCCGCTGAACAACCCGCTGATTCGGGGCACACGTCTGGTCCGACTCCTGAAGCGCCAGGCGAAGTAGGATCAAGCCCCGGACCAGAGTCTGCTCCACTCACGGAGGCAGCCCGGGTGATGGCCGTACTGACAAGAGCTCAGACAGGGGGCGCGCAACCTGAGCGCCCGCCCATGGGACCTTTAGAGTACCAGGCTGAGCGCTGGCGTCGGATTAAAGCGCACCAGGAGCAGGACGACTATCTCGTAGAACTTCGGGACTTCCTGAATGGAGAAACGGATAGGTTCTCCCCGCACAGACTACGGAAGATCGCCAAGGTGGCCGACTTGTTCGCCCTGGATGCCAGGGGCGTACTCTACCGACTCGCTCGCTCCACTCGGGACCGCCCGCGTGATGTCCAGGATGAACCACGGCTAATCGTCCCGGATGCACTACGAAAGGACATGCTCCATTATGCACACGAAGATTACCAAGGTGGACACCAAGGCATCACGCGGACGCACGATCGCTTACGTTCGCAGTTTTATTGGCCGGGCATGTACGCAGATGTGGAGCGTTTCGTGAAAGACTGCGCCAGTGGTAAAGGGAGACCCCCCAATCCAGGGCCGTCGCCTGGCAACATCGAACCCAGGCGTCCGTTCGAAGTGGTTTCCATGGACTTCGTGACTCACATGCCCAAGTCGGTCCGAGGGAATACGTTTTTACTGCTGTTCCAGGACGCCTTCTCCGGATATGTGATGTGTCAACCGATGTCGTCGGCCACCGCCCAGGATGTCGCCGAGGCTTACGAGGAACGTGTTTTCCGGAATTTTGGGGCATCCTCCATGATTCGGCACGACCAGGACCCGAGATTCATGAGCGAAGTGTTCACCAGGTTCAGGGAGCTCCTAGGCAGCAAGCAGCGTGCCACCCTGGCGTACCGGCCCCAGGCCAATGGCCAACAAGAGCGGTCAGTCCAAATGGTGATTCGGAGTGTCAAGGCATACATCGCCGAGGCAGATCAGTCAGATTGGGACGATCACGCCGAGAGGCTCATGTTCGCCCTGAATACCTCGTTCGACGCGACCCGACTCGATACCCCGTTTTACCTGGTGCACGGTTGGGATGCCCAGGGCACGGTAACCGCAATGTTGGGACCCCGACCCTCCAGCCTTCCTGAACGGACGGCTTATGAGTGGAGACGGAAGTTTCAGAGGGACTACAGTTACGCTCGAGCGTGCGCCGAGGACCTCCAGAAGAAGGCAAAACGTGCCCGCTCCAAAGAGCAGACCCGGAAGTGGAACGAGTTATCGGAGCGTCTCAAGTCCGGTTTCGAAAAGGGGGATGCCGTGTGGCTTTACATCCCAGAGGTCCAGCCTGGGCTGAGCCGGAAGCTGGCCCACCTGTGGCATGGCCCGTTCCGCATTGAGGAATTTCGAGATGACTTTCGGGTACGCCTCAAGATCGAGGATACTGGTTACCGAGTTAACCCGTGGGTTCACGTTAGCCGTCTCAAACCGAGAGCGGTTTTCCCCAAACGGCCCGTGGCTGAGTTGGATATCGACGACGAGGACGATTTTGATGCCGCGTTACTACCCGAGGACAGCTGGGAGCCCGATCAGGCCAACGATGAATATGAGGTCGAGAAGATCCTGGATTTGAGGTGGGTCAAGAGGACGCGCACATCCAAGCGTACCCGAGAATACCTGATCAAGTGGAAGGGGTACGACGACCCCGAATGGATCCCGCTGTCCCAACTCAGCTGTGGGGCGCTGCTGTACGAGTTCAACCAGGGTGCGAAGGCCAAGGCCCGTTTTCAGGCTATGCAGGCCGGAGACGACCATCCCAGGCAATAGCCATCCCGAATGGAGACAAACTCGACCGACCGCACCCGCAGACTGTGAGATGACTGAACGTGTTTTGATTACGATTGGAATTTTGGAGAGTATTGGACGGAGGCAGCACACTTTCAGAGTGCTGGCGATGAGATGAGCCCAAATGGGGCGGTGAGTGTGACGAAAGGCGAGTTGCCGAAGTGATGAGAACGAGGAAGGTGGAAGTGACACTGAATTTCGGATTAAGTGGATGCTACGCTACGATATGCAGGAGAGTGGAGTGGGTTTTCGAGCCCGAGATGCCGAGGAGATCCTGAGCGCGTTACGGGAAATCCGTGGACACCAGGTAGCGATGACGATCGGGCTCGGGCAGGAGTCGGAGGCCCAAGTGCGCAGGTGCGTGAGCAATGCGCTCTTCATCCGAGGAACAGGAGTTCCACTGCACTCGAGCAGGTTCCTGCTGGTCCACCAGCGTGAGTTGCTCCCGCAGGGTCCCTCAGCATTCGTGTGCGAAGGCGCCATCCAGATCCAAGAACAGCACTTGGCCGGAAAAGTCCAGACCCCGGGCTCCTCGAGGTACGACTGCTCCAGACCGTCGTTCACTGCGGCGTCCAACAACTTCTGGTAGTGGCTCCGGACGCTGTCACACTCCGGGCTTCCGGGAGTCCGCGAATTCCTCTGAAAAGGTGTCGAGCTGATTGTAAATCGAGAACCAGTGGCCAACACACCAGAAGGTGGAGCGATGCTCGCTCATGAAGGACACGATCTCCTCCAGACGCGCCAAGGCTTTCGTGCCCGCTCTCGGAGGGAGGTGGCAAACCAGAAACTTGGACCGGTTGTCGAACATCTCGTCCCAGGGCTTAGTGTCCCACAGCTCCCTGAACGGCCCGAGAGCCAACGTGCCCGAACGGCGTCGCGCTCCCCCGGTTTGGACAGATTCGGGGTATAGTCCGGGAACCCACTGGTCTGCTCGACCGCCCTGGCGGTACCGGGCTGGAACTTCACCAATATCCCGTAATGGCGCCAAGAAGTGACACCGCGACCAGGAACCTCGATGATCTGGAGCTCTTCCGGGGACAATTCGGCGTACTCCTTCGAGTGAGAGTAGACTGCGTGCGCCGCTGGGCTGCGCGCGGGCGCTTGGCCGGAGGAGGAGCAACCTCGGAATCGGACTGTTGGACCCCGGCCGCACTTGAAGTGGTGGACGACGTGCTGTTGCGACGTTTTGCCTCCCGAGGAGGCGTGGTACGCAGATCGAGCTTGGCCTTGAACGGCTTGGTCGCCCTGAATGTCTCGTCCTGCGTCTTGTCGTCGATGTCATCGTCTACCTCGGAGTACATTGCTTGCATCACCTCCGCTTCATCATCCGGGCGGACGCTTTTCAGTGCGGGCCATTTGCCCGGGATGTCCGTGAGTTGCTCCAACCTGTCCTCGGCTTTCTTGTAATACCAGCTCGGGACATAGCTAGCCCAAGGTGTCTGGTTCAACTTGCGCCAATACATCATCTGGATGAGGAGCTCGAGGAGGCCCCGAACGTGGAGCCGAGGGTGCACGACATTGTCCCCAGAGACCAAGTCAAACGCATCCAGATAGTCCAGGCCAGACCGCATGACCAGCTGCACATCCGGGCGAAGCTTGTCCCAGATCACGGCGTGCGCCGCGAGGGAAGCCCGAGCGTCTTCCACCAAGCGGGCGTAAGGCGTCAGCGGATCCAGAGCATCCGACTCATTCGGGGTGTACACCTCGGGACGGAGCTGGAAGCGCCGCTCCGCTGCGCCCTTCGGAGTCCTGGATGACGAGGTGGGGCGAGACCTGGATGGCGTTGGAGTTGACGGAGCGGACGAGTCCTGGGTGAAGTCGAGAGGCGCGTCCTTGGACCCTTCTTTGGCGCCCGGGGCGTCCTCGCTCATCTCCTCCCGGTCGTAATCACCGTCGTCTGCGAACACGTACGCCCCAGGTTGCGCACCGAAGACGTCGACTGCGTTCACCAAGATCTGCGTGGCCCAACCATCCGGAGGAAGCTTGTTGTCCTTGGCGAGCTCCAGGAGCGCCTTCAGGCGTGGCCAGTTGCCGTCGACCCGGGTGTTGTGTCGGTTCAGGAAATTCATCGTCTTCCCGACGTTCATGGACCCGGCCTTCAGCAGAGCAGTCAGTGTCTGGACAACAGAGCGGAGATCATCATTTTCCCGGGAGAGCTTGTCGACTTGCAGCTGCAGCGCTTGCTCCTCACGCTCGTGCCCCTGCGCAGCCCGCCTGAAGTCCCGGTCGTGATCCTGGATCTCCTGTTCGCGTTTCGTGGTGGCGACGTTCAGAGTCTCCTCCCAGCAGCGATTCAGGATGGCGATGTCGCGCTTGGCCTGTTGCAGCTCAGTGTCCTTCGACAGGTAATCCAGACTGGCCGTCAGCCCATTCGCACGGAGCTGACGCCGGGCTTCCCGAAGTTGACCCAACGCTGCCTTCAGCAGCGACGAAGTTCCGAATACTTTCCGCGCGAGACCATCCAGGTTGTAGCACTGCAGGAGCGAGGCGAGTTCGCTGAACGTATCCCGGAGAGCTACCCTTCTTGGCGAGGCCAAGCATCCTCAAGGTACTCCGAACCCCACCAGCTCCGGCGTGAAGCTACTCAAGCACACCAAGCCTTTGATATCCTGAACGACGCTACCATCACGGTGAAGGTGAACATCCAGGACACTGCGACTACGAAGACCCCGAGTATGACCCGACAATGAGTTGAGGACCTCAAGCAGCGAGACCAAGTGGCCACTGAAGCTCGTGGAGTCGACGGCAGCCTGGATAGACAACCGACATCCCGAATGGTGAACGACTATCCCGAATGGACAACGCCCGGAGTGCCCAAGTGCCGACCACCCTGAATGGATCATGACTGCCCTGAATGGAAAAGACCCAAGACACTGCGGATATCTGCCAATGGACCGACGCCCAGGAACGTGCCAAGTCAGCGAAGTCAGCGACCAAGGCGCCAGTTCCGAGCGTGACTTGGTTTCACTATGGAGAGTGACACAGTCTAAGTCCGTGGCGTAATCAGTGCAGCAGATCCCCAGGTCAGGCACCCGAGTCCCTCCGACATCAAGTGATGCGTGTGCGCCGCGACGCGACGCTCGGGTATACTGAAATCAAGAGAACCCGAACAAGTGTGTGAAGATATGAGCAGAGGGGACCGCGTGAAGATCCAGCGGCCCTCAAGGTAACAAGACCATACGAAGAAGAAGAGAAGTATACAACGAGGAAGAGAGAGATACAAAAGAGAAGAGAGATAGCCAAAGAGAGAGAGAAGAGGATAAAGATCAACAGAGTTTGCTTTGCGTTTTAGTGCACAAGTGCCTGGTTCGTGATTCGCCTAAGGACAGCCGCCGCCCACGGGAGAGTGTCCCGCCTAGGAGCCCACGAGAGGGTGTACCATTCGGAGCCCCGCTGCGAGCGTTGAGTAACGCCTGGTCCAAGGCCCTCGAAAACTTCTCACTACGTCATCAAGCCAAGTCAGGTACCCAAAAGTATTGCCCATCGGGTTGGTACACTGTTTCATTTCCCAGTTGTGACGTACACTCTCAGTGTACGTTTGCATTTCATATTCCCTGCGTTTTAGGAGGTTGTGGCAATCGCCCCCTAGAACCCGATTGTAGATTGCGTGTGGTAGGAAGGTACCTGTATTGTTCTCCTGACATTCAGGAGTGGTGCGCGTGGGGTATCCCGAATTTACCTGTATTCGGGGTGCAACCTAAATTGACAGGCTGCATATTGTGTGTACAAACTCTGTATTGATATTGGTTATTTTGGAGAAGGTCTTTGCTCGTGATCTCACTCCCATTCAGGACTCCCGGAACGAGTAGCGCCCGGAAGTTCTCTGTATTCCTGTATTCTTGATCGATTGCGATTCTCATAGGGTTGAAACTCGGTCCGCCGAAGGTAAACGACACCCATAGGGATTGCACAAGGTCACACGCCAACCGGAGCCTACATTTATTGTGGGTTTCGGGTTTCCGTAAGCTAAACCCTCCCGGGTCTAAGCCTACCGGACGTACGCTATACACCCTGGACGATAAAGGCGTTCACCCGCCTCGCCTCAGCTGTACCTGTACCATTCCCTGCCGAAGGACTGGAAGCCTGACCTCGCAGTCTGGAAAGGAAGCAAGAAGTACATCCCGTACGCCGACTTCAAGCGCAACATCGAGACCAAGGCCCAGAACGAGCTTGCGCGCAATCGCTACGCTCTCAAGCAGGGGACCCCGCAATCCAAGGAGACCCGGGCTGAGAAAGCATTGCCAGCCGCGGCACCTGAGCAAGTGCTCGTGGCGGCTCGACCCAAGGAGGATACGGCGCTGGCGGCATCGCTCAAATGCACCTACTGTCATCGGGACAACCACGACACAGTGTAGGCTTTGTGCTGCAACGTCACCTCCACAATGGACAGGCACGGTACACCCAGCCAACTTCAAGCTGAAGCCACTCCAGGAACCACGGTCGCAGCAACAGCAGCACCAACGTCAGCAACAAGCGTCGCAGCGCCATCACCCCTATAAGGGAAACTACAATGGCAACGGCGGAAACCAGTCTCGCAACAACAACCGCGGACCACGCAACGGAAACTGCAACGACAATGGCAGGCCCCATGGACGCAACAAGTACCATGGCCGCCGCAACCGTGACGATGAGGACAACAGCGACTATGGCATCATTGCCATCACGACATTGGACCTCAGCCCAGAAACCGAAGCTGTGAGCCTCACTGCTCTTGAGTCTGACCATGATCCCATGTGGACTGTCGACTCTGGCTGCACCCGACATGTCACCTCAAGCTCGAAGTGGTTCACGACACTCAAGCCAGTGGCGGGAAAAGCCATCACAGTCGGTGGAAACCACCAAATTCCGATCAAGGGAGCTGGTGATGTGGAACTGAAGTCAAGGACACCAAGGGAAAGGAGCGTGTCATCGTTCTCAACAACGTGCCGTATGCACCTGAACTGAAGTTTAACCTGCTCTCCGTCCGCCAAGCGGTTGGAGCCGACTTCAAGATCAACTTCCCCAATGCCAAGAAGTGCACGCTGTTTTTCGCCCACCGCACCCCGTTTGAAGCCAAGACTGGGGATGGCAAGTCCCTCTACCAGTTCCAAGCCAAACCAACGGACTCTGACAAAATTCCCTCTTGAAAAGGTTCCCACTGACATGGCAGGACCACTCCCGGTTCAAATCCTCTCAGGATGCCAATACTTCCTGACTTTCATTGACGACTACACTCGTTACATGTTCATTTACATCATTAAACGAAATTCAGACCTGTACGAATCCTACGAGGACTTTAGAAAGAAAGTCCAAAACATTTTCCGTGCTGAAGTGAGTGAGATCCACTACCACGAGAACCTGCACGACGACGAAGTCAAATACTTGCAACGTGACAATGCCCGAGAATACGAGAAACTGGGTAGTATCATCTTTAAGAAATATAACACCCATGCGCAGTTCACAAACGTCTACACTCTATAACAAAATGAAGTAGCAGAGAGCGCATGCGCACTCTACTTGAGTGCACAAGAGCTTTCCTCATTGATGGCTAGTTACCGCAGGTACTGTGGGGGCAATGCATCAAACACGTTGCTAACCTCCTCCATATCACATCTAGCTCTGTGACGGACAATATCACACCTCATGAAAAGTGGTTTAAGAAACAGCCATCCGCTCACTACATTAAGGTGTTCGGTTGCACGGCATACGCCCACATTCCGGAACTTTACCGAAACAAACTCGAGGCCAGAGCTCACAAGTGCATGTACCTGAGCCTCCCATCCAACAAAAAGGGATACAGACTCCTTGACACCAAAGAGAACCGCATTATATACAGCAGAGATGTAACTTTCCGGGAGCATGAATTCCCTCAACTGGAGTTTCTCAATCCAACCACTGCCCCGAATGTGCTCAACCCGATGTCTGAAGGGCACCCATTTTACCAACACCACAGACACTACCGCCTCTTTCTACCATGCTCAAACGCACTGCTGATGCACTTACGGCGGAAGCAACCCCGGCCTTTAGCAAGAAAGCGAAAATCGCTGATCTTGATGCAGCCATTGATGCAACCAAGGCACTACTGAACGATGAAGAGGACCAGGAAGAACGCAAAGCGCACCTTTCACAGATCTACACATTGTTGGCCATCCGGCACATCTTAGAACCTAAGGCCTATGCCGCGGCAATGGGCCTACCGGAAGCCCGCCACTGGAAGTCGGCTGCCAACTCGGAATACAAGTCTCTAATGGACAACAAAACATGGATTCTCACAGCTCTCCCAAAAGGCGGAAAAGCACTCCTTTGCCGATGGGTATTTGTCGTCAAATACAAAGGCGACGGCACCATCGATCGCTATAAAGCACGCCTTGTCATCAAAGGCTTCCTCCAAAGGTATGGGATCGACTATGATGAGATTTTCTCACCCGTCATCCGCATGGAAGTCTTGCGACTTCTTTTGATGATCGCCGCACTGCTTGATCTAGAAATCCACCAAATGGATGTCAAGACAGCTTTCCTAAATGGATACCTAGATGAAGAGATCTACATGGAACAACCTGAAGGTTTTACCGTCCGAGGCAAAGAACACCTCGTGTGCAAACTACTCAAGAGTCTTTACGGCCTAAAACAAGCACCCCGCATCTGGTATCTCACGCTGTGTGCATTTCTCAAATCCGTGAAGTTCCGCAAGCTGATTAAAGATCAGTGCGTCTTCATTGGAGAAATTGACGGTCAGACATGCCATGTCTTGGTCTATGTCGACGTCCTCCTCATTATTGCACCGACAAATCGCATCATCAACCACATTAAAGACGCACTCAAGAAGCGCTTTAAAATGTCAGATCTTGGGGAAACCCAGTACCTCTTGGGGTGGACAATTGTTCGTGATCGCAAAAACAGATCCATCTTCCTCCACCAAGAGAAGTACGCTACCAAAGTACTGGACCGCTTCAACCACCTCGATGCACATCCAGGTGCAACTCCCACGGACAAAAGTATCACACTCTGCCTGGATATGTGCCCTAAAACAGACTCTGAAAAGAACGAGATGAACGCGACCCCGTACAGAGAGGCAGTCGGTAGCTTCATGTGATGGGAACTCGACCTGACCTGGCATACTTTCTGAGAAAAGTCAGCCAATTCCTAGCCAACCCTGGTAAGGCCCACTGGAATGCAGTTAAGAGAGGCCTGAGATACCTCAACGGTACGCGCAAACTCGGAATTACCCTCGGATGAATCTAAAACGCGCAGCAGTACAACCTGCAACACTACCTTACGGCGTATTCTGACGCAGACTATGCCAACTGTCCAGACACTAGACGATCTGTTGGAGGCTACATCACATACATGTGTGGCCGCCCGATCTCCTGGCAATCTAGAAAGCACCACACAGTCATGCTCTACACTACAGAGGCAGAATACATAGCCTTGTGCCACTGCATGCAGGAACTCAAATTCCTGAACTTACTGTTGTTGGAGCTGAACCACAAAAGCCCACATGCTATCACAATATACGAAGACAACCAAAGTTGTATTAAACTCTCATACAACCCAGAACTGCATGGTAGAAGCAAGCATATTCACATTCGCTATTGCTTTGTGCACGAAAAAGTAGAGTGCACGAAAAAGTAGACAGAAAAGAATTTGAAGTGAAATGCTGCAACACCAAAGAAATGGTAGCAGATATATTCACAAAGTCCCTATCAAAGCCCACATTTCTCAAATGAGACCGCGTCAAACAAAATGTTACTTATCAACCATTTAGAGTTATCGAGATAATCGACTTTGAACTTGACCAATCAAATTTCGTACATAACCGGACATCAAAAATTTGAAAGTGAAAAACACTCGTAGAAAGCTAAAAGTACTTGCATTCGTTTGCTGTTAACAAGAGCTTTCCGATAATGTACGATATGAAAAAAATGACAGGATATTCAAGTCACACTCTGTCATAACGTGGCGTGATTTGGACACCCCAAAAATGGAGACATATTTTTCAGGTGACGACTACTCCACCAATTTTCAACATTATTGAGCACGGAAGGGCTTAAAATGTGCGCAAGACACTGTTCTTTCCGTTAAACCCACTAAATCGCGATTCGTACTTAGGTTGATAAGTAACATTTTGTTTGACGCGGTCTCAAATTAAGGGAGTCACTTTGTAACCTGCAGACGAAGAGGTAAAATACAATACAAAACCACGCTCTTAAATAATATATAAGCTAAAAACTTTTAATACTAAACATTTAACAATATCATATACTCACACGTATTTATAAAGTTAAGAATTAGATAACAGTAAACTTACAAGGAAATAAAACATTAATACAAATATATATATATAACAAATACGCGTGAATGCTTCTAGCAGCTTACAAAATATAAATAAATAAATATAGTTCCTCCAAAGTATAACTGTATTTACAACATTGGAGTAGTGTATACAAGCATTCCACGATACTTAAAAAATTATATAACATCCCAAGAGCAAGTATATAATCTTAAATGAAACCATCACATTCAAAGTAGTACATCTTTTTACAAATTACTTTAAGAACTTCTTAAAACCTAAAGCCCTTTCCACTACAGGAATATATATATATATATATATATGTACTACAAAATGTGAACCTAAAAGTTTAAACACTGTATGACAAAAGGTCACGAAAACAGACAAAAACAAATAGTGAAAGAAAGAAGAGATACCAAAACTCTTTAAAGAATTGAAATTTATCTTAAAGATGTTACAAATTTAAAGGAAATCTTCAAAAGAGAAACTTATGATCCTAAATGTTCTCAGTGGAGTACACACCGTCGATCTTCTCAAAGAAACTAGTTCACAACTCCTTCCGGTTCGGAAAATAATGGTACCGATCCGAGTCAATGAACAGGAACTTGTTGCCAACCCAGGCGCGAGCAATGCAGTGCCATGTGCCTGCACGCTGACCAGGGTGCTGCCCAATAATGAGCAAGGCAGGCTTCCGGCTGCGGGGGATGGCACCAGGTCGCCTAGACCTGGTCGCAAAATTGGACTTGGAGTTCAGATACACCAGCTGCTGCAGACCCTTCTGCAACGCGTCCATCATGTACGCGCCAAACTGTGGGTGTCCGTGGTCCTCCGCAGGCCTCACAGCAACAAGCCGGGTCAGTACGGGACGCATCATCGCAGGTGTGAGAAAATCACTCACCTGGAGAGCATTGCTCACCGAAAGCAGGCCGCACATCGAATAGCGGTCTGGCATCATCTCCTGGTTATGACAAAGCAAGAGGTACGGAGGTTGCGAGGCAACTGTAATAATACACATCACAAAAAGTTAGCATGTGCAAAAAATTAGATAATGTCACAACAGTGAGCTGAGCATGAGATCGGCATCTCCAAACTTCGAGTCGTTGAGAACTGTGAAGACCTGTCCTCCTTTTGAGAGTAACCCCGACTGTGGCGTCAGACAAGCATCCACAGAATCTCTGACCGGAACCTGGATTTGCCTCTCCCAATTCCAACAAACTGTTAGAATCGTAAAAAGACGCAGAAATGGTAACCTGACTGGAGCTTGGAAGTTTGCAAATGAGCTCTCACTGCTTGTTTCCTCAAAACCATTATATTAGGCTTGCTCACTACATACTCAAACCTATACGAGAACCAACCCCAAAATCTGAGCGGAGGCATAGCCTACGAGTTGCTCTACCACTGAAAGTTCTACCATAAAATCTTATCTTCTCATCCTCGTTCCCTCAAATCTGGTTTACCAGCTGGGATAATAATATGCCATGATTTGGACACAGAGAGGCTGTTAAAGTGAGTGTCTCAAATAGTGGCATGAGTACCCAACTTGTCACAATACAGCTAAGATCACAAACTGTGTACTATTACTGTAAGTATGTGTACAACCACATAAACCCTGTAATTTCTGTTTTGATCATATTTAAGAGGACAATAATGGTTGGCACCGGAGCCTTGCACCGGAGCCTTGCTCCGGTGCCGCTCCTGGTGCCGACACCTTCCTTTAAAGAAACACAACTATTTTTACCTTCTACTACGCAACTACTTCCTCCGACTCTACTCAAGCTTCCCACTTCAACAGTGGTCAACAGTGCTCACTTGGTTTACCGTACGGGGCGTCTTAGAGAGCCACCTTATAATTTATGATCTGCTATCTCCTATACGTATTAATTATTCAAAGATAGAGGCCAACATACTGATAGGAGTGACATTTTGGCTTCTTCGGATTGGCTATCCACGCGGGGGACTACCAAACAAACATAAAGTCAAAACCGTTTGAAAAAATTGAAAAGAGGCGGAAACCACCTGCCGTCTCATTCCAAAGTCTCCGTGTCATTCTGCAATTTCAAGATACCCCAAGTCACCCTCACAAAGGCGCAGCAACTGCAGCTGTGTGACAAGCACAAGAAGGACCCGAGCCTGCAGTGCATGCAGTTAGCGGCGTGGTGCCAAGAAACGTTCAACCTGCCAGCGATGCCCGGGAAAAGCACCATCAGTCGCATTCTAAGGCGAGAGAGAGAGAGCAGCACAGCATCGCTATCGACAACAGAGACCTTCGGCGCATGCGGGCACCGCACACCCGGCTGCTCGAGAGCCACTTAGTGGAGTTAATAGCGTTGTTTGAGGGGAAAGCTACGCTCTCCTATCATACAGTGATATTTCTCGCTAGAATGACCGCGGCTGAGCTCAAGATACCCGTGGAGAAGCTGCCGCGCTTCACGCCAGACGGATGGTGCAAGCACTTCCTCACGCAACACGGCTTTCGCGCCCGCCGTGCTCACGGTGAGGTTCATTCGGTAGACACAGTTGCAGCAGAGACAGGGGCGGCTGTGCTTCGCACGAAGATCGCCATGTATGACCTCAACGACGTCTTCAATGTCGATGAGGCAGTCTACTTCTACAAGAGCATCGCACGGGTATTCGTCTGCCTCGGGGTTGCCCCTGCCCTGACGAAGAACAAGTCCCGCATGACCTTCATGATCGGCTCCAATGCGTCGGGGACAGAGAAGCTTCGGCTACTGGTGTTGGGCAAGGCGAAGAAGCCTCGCTGGCTGCCGGACAAGCCCGACACCGTGGACTACATCGGCACCAGCAAAGGGTGGATGACGACGGCCGTGTTTCAGGACTGGTTGATCGATCTCAACGCAAAAATGAAGGCGGCCGGCAGGAAGATTTTGCTGCTGTACGACAACGCACCCGTTCACATAGCACCGGAAGAGGAGCTCTCGCACGTAGCCATCGCCAAACTACCCAAGAACACAACCGCATGTTGCAGCCTATGGATCAGGGCGTGATTGCCTGGTTGAAGGCACACATCCTTAACGACAGGACCGCCGCTGCAGTGCTTCCTATCCTACTCGGCGAGAATGACCCGTATGCCATCGAAACAGGGGATGCGATCGAGTGGCTTGGGGACGCGTGGGATGCGATACCGAAGAAGGTCCTCGCTAACTGTTGGAGGCATACGGGGCTGCTATCCAAAAGAGTAATGAATGTGGACCACATTCTAAACTAAATCAATACATTGTGTTTGTGTGCTATGGGGAGCTGTCCTATCACATCGCAAACCCTGTCAAATTCGGATATATCAGGTGGCTGTCTAAGACGCCACGTACTGTATGTATGGGGAGGGGGTGAAACGGCCCTCCCAGGGTTGCTAAAACTAAGCTTGCAATTCATTACCTGTGTGAGTGGTGCACGGGTTTGAGCCCAGGCGTCAGCTTCACATGGATTCGCTCGTTCTGAGGAGGTGTCGGTGCCCCAAGGCTTTCGCTGTGAGTGCTTGGGTGTGGTGGCGCAGTCCATACCTCGGGCGTTTGGAGTTTTGACGCCCATGACACCCGTCCCCGAAACAACCTGTACAAAATATTTTTATTGGCTCTTTTCTGAAATGGTTATAAGGAATAGCAGGTACTGTTGCCGATCGACCCACAGTGCCACTGATGATCTAATCAGTGCCGTTTACGACTGGGCCCACCAAGAACTGTGTTTACGATCGATGTGTACATGTAACGATGAAGATTACGACCGAAAATTAATTAGTACAGTCGTAAACGGTGCTATAGTGAAAGGGTTAACCGTTTAACCCTTGAGAGGCCCAAAAGGTTAAAGGGTTAACATAGCGGCGGCTCCGCCTCGGCGCCCGCAGTCTTTCACGTACAAGGATGTGAGGCAAGCGTCTCTGGACTGAGATCTCGACGCGGGTACGACTCGCGGCGGTGGGAGCGGACAAACTAAGCGCGCTCAGTGCTCAGCCACCGACTTCCCGTGGGCTGGTGACTAAGGCATCGCCCAGGAAGCTGATTCGGGGCTAGGCGCGAGCGTCTGCGAGGAAGAAGGGGAGGGAGGGAGGGAGGGAGGGAGGAGGAGAGGGAGGGAGAGGGGAGGGAGGGAGGGAGGGAGGAGGGAGGGAGGAGGGAGGGAGGGGAGAGGGAGAGGAGGGAGGGAGGGAGAGGGGAGGGAGGGAGGGGAGGAGGAGGAGGGGAGGGAGGGAGGGAGAGAGAGGAGGAGGAGGGAGGGAGAGGGGAGGGAGGGAGGGAGGGAGGGAGGGAGGGAGGGACGGAGGAGAGAGGGAGAGGAGGGGAGGAGGGAGGGAGGGAGGGGAGGAGGAGGGAGGGAGGGGAGGGAGGGAGGGAGGGGAGGGAGGGAGAGGAGGAGGGAGGGAGGGGAGGGGAGGGAGGGAGGAGGAGGGAGAGGGAGGGAGAGGGAGGGAGGGAGGGAGGGAGGAGGGAGGGAGGGGGAGAGGGAGGGAGGGGAGGGGAGGGGGAGGAGGAGGGCGCTACACAAGTCAATCGTCAAGGGAAGGTGCTCAAGGGGGTCAGTATAAGGCGCAGGAACAACACAAGACGGAATAACAAGGGCGTGCTGGCTGAGACTGTGGGGTTGGTTGGACTAGTGACCCGAGTACCTAGCTGAACCAAGACTACAAGACCGATGCGGGGGACTGAAGTAGCGGACACGCCGCCACCGCGTCTCCGCGAAGGGGAAGCCATTCTATGCCGTGCTGATCGTGACGGGGAAGACAGTAGGAGCTCAATTAGTGGCCGCCCGCTACTAGGGGTAATGTGTGTGGACCACGTTTGGTGGGTGTAGATCACTTATTCCCTGAGTGTAAGGCGAACATAACGATCACAATAAACGTGCAATGTAGTTTGAGTTGACTAACTGCTACTGGTATGAATAATCGCCGACGACTCGCACCGAACGCGTGGAAAAAAATACAGGCGAAACCAGCATAGCCTAGCAAAAATACGTATTTATGATTTTTTGCTGCACCAGGACTATACCGGTAGAGTAGTAGTGTATCATTGTTGACTGTGTCGATGATTGTGTAAATGCATGATGATGCGGTTCGCGAGACGGAAGCTGGTGCCGGTAGGGATGTGAGGCGAGGCGGGTGAACGCCTTTTGCCGCCCAGGTGTACAGTGGCCCGAAAAGGATCTAGACTTGTCCCCTCGAAACAACCCTGGACGAGCACTTGGTGTCGTCCCGGGTGGCGTGTGTTTTTTGTGGAATCCCTTTGGGTGTCGTTTGTGTTCGAACGTGAGACTTGCACTACGTGAGTCGTGGGAAACAGGAAAATATCCTAGGACCAGGAAGCAGCGCCGGCGTACACCTCAGAACGTAGCTTCCACAGCCTGGATCCGGAGAGATAACCTTAACAATACAGAGTTATACACAAATATACAATACACACAACCGTCACTTATTCTTTGGTTGGCCCTTGGACGGTGGGCCCTACACACCAGTCACCAAAGAGTGTAGATCCAGGACACTGGCAAGTCCAAGACCCTCAATCAATCGCGCACCACCCTCAATCAAGAGGGACAATAGCCGAAACAGTACAAAACGCAGTCCTTCCTATCACTCAGTAGCCTATCAACAAATCACTAGGTGGTGACTACCTCAACCGCCCTAGGAGTAGTTTAATATGAAATGGCGGTGCTGTCTGAGCCAGACACTCCAACTAGAATATGAAATAAAGCTTATCAACCCTGGCCGCACGACAGCCCAGGTACTCGCCTCAACTTGATCTGATACTTACTATGAGAGCTCCACACACGACCCTTACGTTCTTAGCCGAGGTGCCCTGACTGCAGGGGGAGAACCAAAGACACAAGGCTCCTTTGAGTCTGAACCAGCTCTGAATAGCCTGGCCCCCAACCGAAGACACTTGCGCTGTAGCAGGAAAAACGAACTCTGTTTGGTCTTATCTTTGTAGGCTATCACTAATCGTAACATGCAGTGTTGGAAGTTTTGTCTTGGTTTCAGTATGGGTTGTCGTCGGCTTGAGTCGAAAAGATCCAGCGAGGATCGGCAGCACAGCTGGGAGGGAGTTCAAGGTTCCATGTGCCGAGCAGATCGTGGACGGTCGGCTTGGTCGGTCGTTAATGTCTTGAGTTTGTATGGTCGGATCTTGGGGTTTGGAGAGTCGTCCGTTCAGGATACACGTCGTCGATACATGGGCTTCGGTCAGGCAGCTTGAGTATCAGTGAGCTTGGTCGGGCACCTCTTTGGCTCTGGCAGCGTGACTGGCTCGATCTTGGCTGGGGCTCATGGGTTGTAGGCTTCAGGGTCTTCGATCCTGGTCCGGCCTGGATGCACCTTGGTCATCCTGATTCAGGGTGCTGAGTACATGTCCAGGCTGTTCCCATCACTTGGATCCTGAATCCGACCCGAATCAGGCAGTCAGCGTGGGGCTTGGGCTGAAATCCAGAGCCGCATCGTGTCTACCGCCCCTCTAGTCCTGATCCTTCACCGAGGTCCATCACTTTCCGAGTTGACGGGTCATGACTAGACTCCACGACCACGTTGACTGTCTCGGGTGGGATGTCACCCCGAATCCATGTCCCGTTAGACGGTTACCCAGTCTGGCGACCATTCTGCGCCCCTTCGCCCAGTCAAATCACTTCGCATCATTTCGGCCGAAATCCACAATCCAACAGTCACAACCCAATCCGCCTCAGTTCGCACGCATTCATATGCCGGCGATCCCGATGAGCGAGCTTGCGTCCGCGGGCCTGACGCCGACGACTCCGGCGCGCCCTTCAGGCAGCGTCTCAGCTGCGGCGGGCGGCGCACCAGGCGCGAGCGCGGGCGGCCACCAGGGTAGCGACACCGACGTAGACATGGAGCGCGCCGACGCTAACCAGGATCACAAGGGGTCGGCTTCCGACGACGACGACGATCGCGACGCTGGCCAGGAGAAAGAGGATGAAGAGGAGGAAGAGGAGGAAGAGGCCGAGGAGGAGGCGACGAACAGCAGCAACCCTTCGGTGTCCCCGAACAAGGCAGGGGACCAGGATCCAGGGCGACTTCGGGCGGACTCAGGCAGAGGCACTTCGGCTACCCCTGGATCGGGTATCCAGGGGCGTCGTGACATTCCGGAGGCAGCCGTACACTTGTTGTCCCTGAATGATGTGTTGGAGCAGTCCAAGGCGAGTGTCATGCCTTCGCGTCACCTCTGCCCAGCTCCGTTCCAAAACGTGGTCCCCTCGCGGTTCGTCGCTCCGCCCAAGCGCATCCCAGGCGGACACACGTTCATCGTGGGCATCCCGCCACAATCGACTCCGTCGGGCAAGAGGCGCACCTTGAGGATGGTTATGGAGGGATTGAGGCTCTGATCCAGTTTCGGGGCCTGTCCGAACAAGACTTGCTCGACTTGGAGATGGATCCAAGATCCTGAGACCCTGGAACCAGGGCCCGCCCAACCTGAACCAGCTAGAGAGTATGCTGTCTTCGTTGGAGTTGCGGCGAGAGCTAGCGTCCGTCATCCGGTACTTCAATCCAGAGCGCTTGGCTGAGAAGATATTTCATACCATGTCTTTCCTGCGCGTTGTCCTGGATGAGCTTCGGAAGGTCAAGTCACAGCTTCAGTCGAAGGGTCACGACGTTGAGTCCATCCAGGCGGTTCGCGCAGAGCTGAACCAGGCCAAGCGAGAGAATTGGGGCCTGCACGACTTCTTCAAAGCTGAGTCGGACAAGATCAAGAAAAAAATGGAGTCTGCAAAATCCATGGCCCAAGACGACTTCGAGCGCCTTGCTACTGAGCACTTGGAACAGGAGCAAGCTTCCACGGCCAAGATCCAGGTGCTGGAGCACAAATTGGCCCTGGCTGAGACCGAGAATCGGAGACTTCGGGAGCGTCTGCGCAAGAAGACCTTCCGGGCCGAGGACTTGATGACATTTCTGAATCAGGGTCGGAACGAGGTTCGTAAGAACTGGCCTCGCCTCGGGCGGCTACTCAAGCTGTTCGAGCACGGCAAACTGCCTCCACCATCGTGGCAAACATGGGTCCAGGTTGATGCAGTGGACAAGCCAAGCAGGATGATTCCACCATATCCAGGGCCAGCTCCGGCAGACAGTGAAGACGATGTCGACAACAATGGGCCGTGTGACGACCAAGTGGGCGAGATCCAGGACGAGAATGGCAGCCAGAACTTGGACCAAGAAGAGAAAATGGAAGACAATCCATCGTCTCCGCCTCGCTCCAAAACAGCTCCGCTCTCACCGGGAGGTCCAAGTCCACCGGCTAAACCGCCAGGCCAGCGTCAGTGGCGTCCATCCAGGATGGTCGAGACCAATTCAGGCCCCCGCTCGCCTAAGCACCCTCTTTTGCTCACAATCGAAGAAGGTCGAGCCATGCTCCCTGACTTCGTCGCTTGGGAACAGGTCCGGACAGATGTTCAACTGGTAATCTTGACTGGCGTTGGATACAAAGGATCTATGGAATGGATCCGGGAAGATCGCGTAGCGCACACTCTGTTTCACCGCCCACAGCTTCTGGGCATGCTGGCCCGTATGATGTACTGGGCCGTTCTAGATGACACGTACTGGGCCAGGTATGTTCCCGAATCTTACTTCCGGATGGCTGAGTTAATTTGCCAGCACGCTTTGAAGTCGGGTCGGGCTTTGGATGAGTGGCCTCCACTCGAAGGTGTCCAGCAGTCAGAGGTGGTTGAGATTCTGGGCGACGATGATGATGAGGAGGATAGCCACAGCAGCGACGAGTCATACTCCGAGCGCAAGAAGAGTAAGAAATCCTCCAAGCGCAAGCGTCGTCCCAAGTCCAAGTCCAAGCATGCCTCTTCCAAGTTGAACAAGGTTAGCCGTCCTGAATCCGGTTATGGAACCGAGTCTGATACCGAAGGTCGATCCAAGTCACCTGCGCAGAAGCGCCCCCGGTCCAGCAGCGTGGCACAGTCCGAGTCTAACAGGTCGATTCAGGGTACTCCAAAAGGATCCAAGCCCAAGCCGAAACCTTCTCCCCGGACGGGTCCGGCTCCGCACCAGACGGTGCTTGCAGCGAAGACGTACGAGGAGCTGACTCAGGAGGAGATCGACATTATCGAGGAACCAGGCCGGGGCATCCTGTCTTGGCGCATCTTCGGGGTTGCGGCCCTGTTCACTCAATGGACAGCCCTGGTTCTCTCCCAGACTCCTGGATACCCTGATTACGCTCCGCAGAAGTCTGAGTCGTACATCCTTCAGGATCGCTGGGACGAAGTCGAATACAGGAAAATCATCGATGACGAACCCTGGCTGGACATGTTTCAGGAGCGAATCAAGGTTCTGTTCTTCCATCTTCGGGCGGATCTTGCAGACTCTGTCCTGGATCAGCTGGACGAGATAGTCGAGTTCATGAAAGAATGGGCTCGCGAAATCTGGGAGATCTTGCACTGGATCACGATCAAAACCAAGGGCAAGACACCTGCTGAGACCAAGGCCCTGGCTGAATCCAAGAAATTGAATGACAGTCGGGCCAAGCGTCGTGACAAGGTCGCCCAGAAGTTCCAGAAACTCAAGAAGCGCTTGCTCTCCGAGGGCTTCCCTGAATCTTTGTTCGAGCAACCAGGAGTCTGGCAGTATCCGAACCAGATCTGTCACCTCTTCCTCATGGATCCTGGAACCAAGGAAGAGAATGGCAACTCGTACTCCTGGATCGAGCAGATTCAGATGGCGGAAGCGGATCGCGCTGTCAGTGGGGCGAGGGGTACACTGATGAAGAGCGCCTGAAGCACGTGTCTCCTGGCGTCAAGAAGAACCTGCTGAAGCCGGAGGAGCGCATGGACAACTGGGTGTCCTTGAAGTACCGAACGTAGGGTGATCCAGGCTCAGCGGTGCTACTGTGTCCTGCATCTTCGCCATTCTTGCATTTTCTTCGATCAAGTAGCGTAGCACTTAACCATCGAGTCAACAATCGGGCTTCCTGTTTCAGCACTTCTTTGTCTTGATCATCCTCGTCCTTAACTCCATTCAGAATCAACTCGTCTCATTCAGACTAACACGCCATGTTCATCCTACATCCGGCATACTCTACTCATTCGTATCCAAGTTCATCATCATCCCACGAACGACTCCAAATCGCACACATCCAGGCCTGTACCCGCACACGCATCCTGAATCGGGTTCCGGTCACATTACAATCAGGCAGTTTCAGCAGTTTCACAATTCGACGGTCTGTTTCCAATCGGGCTGGTCGGAACCAGCGTCTGGCTATTGAACATTGGGGTGATCGTCTCCGGCTTGCATAGCCTGGAAACGGGCCCGAGCTCGAGCGCCCTGGTTGAATTCGTAAAGCAGAGCCCCGCAATTCAACTGGGTGACGGGCAACCATTCAGGGTCGTCATAACCCTTCCACTTGATGAGGTATTCTCGCACACGTCTCGAAGTGCGAGTACGCTTCGTCCAGCGTAGATCCAGGATCTTCTCAACTTCGTACTCCTGGTTCTGGTTGTCCGCCTCCCAACTGTCCTCTGGTAACAATGCCGCGTCGAAATCATCATCTTCTTCCACCTCGATCTCAGTAGTCGGCCACTTTGGAAAAAGCGCTCGTGGTTTCAGGCGGCTGATGTGCACCAACGGGTTCACACGATAGCCGGTATCCTCGATCTTGAGCCTGACTCGGAAATCGTCCTGAATCTCCTCCACTCGGAACGGGCCATGCCAAAGGTGAGCGAGCTTTCGACTCAGACCGGGTTGCACTCTCGGGATGTAGAGCCAAACGGCGTCACCGATCTCGAATCCAGCCTTGATTCTGTCTGATAGTTCACGCCACTGTGACGAGGCTCGGTGAAAACCTGAACCGTCCAGGGGGTTTTGTATAGCGGTAGCCCGGGCTTTGGCGTTGCAAAGCCTCTAGAGGGGGTGTCCCTAGAACCACAGTCCTTTGAAACCGGAGTTCCTTGAAACCAAGTTCCAGGGATGGCGTGTCACCTTGTGAATCCCTATCGGCGTCGTTTGCCTTTGGGGAGCCTGGATCGATCACCAAGTGAGTTGTTCTATACAAATAGGCAGTGAACCAGTTGAGCGTGACGTCCACTTGAACACACTACTCAATGGCGAGGGGGGGGCGGAGGCGTAACGAGATGGATAAACTGGTAGGTCCACGAGGAGATCCCAGAATACACTCAGCTTCCGATAAACCAATACAATACAGAGTTATACACAACAAATAGCCGCCACTTATTCTTCGACCCTTGGGCGGTGGGTCTTACGCCAGTCGACTAGGCCGATTCCAGAGTACTGGTCAACTCTGGGGCCTTTCGCAACGCGCACCACCCTCTAACGAGGGAAATATACACAATCAAATACAATCCTCTCTCACAAATGCAGTCTCAAAGTCAAACACTCAGGGGACAACTGCTAATAAATCTCCCCAAGCTCAATCAGTAACATGAAATGGGACACCACCCTTACCTACACGCAATGGGCCCAACTAGGATATGGAATGCGTGGATCACTTCAAACGCTCGAGCGAATGATCCCCACGCAGATGGACTTGATGATGGTGGGGAGCTCCGCGACGACCGTGTCCTTGGCGACCGAAGGACCCGATTCCTGGCTGGCAGTGACTCTCGACTTGCGCAGTAGGGGGTAAAACGAACTCTCTGATTGTTATCTGCTAGACTATCGCTAGGTTCAATGTAAAGGCTATCTTCTTCTGGGTTCTTCTGTGTTCTTCCGTGTTCCTTGCGTGCGATCTTCGTGAATATCTTGACTTGAGTATGCTTGGGGCGTTGTTTACGCCGACTTCGAAGTAGACTGGATTTTTCATCCCATCATCCCACTCTTCAGTCAGTGACTTCTGGGTACAAATCAGGTCAGGCGTCTTCGCTTGGTTTCAGGCTTGGATCCGAGGGTGCGTTTCAGGGATCCTTGATTCTGCAGCACTTGGGTTCAGGCATCCGGTTCCAGGGGGCCAGCGGCTTACACGCAGCGTGACTTGTGTTGCGAGGCTTGATCTTGTTCCGGGTGCGCGAGGTAGTTTGTGGGTCTTGATCGAAGCGAGGCGGGACACCAGCTGCAATACGTTTGCAGGGGTGTTTTTGACATCCCGAAGGTCAACCCGCTTGAGGACGGGGGCGACTTGGACGGAACACTCGATTCCAGGGATTCTCGTCCTGAAACACGAGCTTCCAAGTCTGAGGGGCCCATCTTCGATCTCACCACACTCGTTCCGCGGAACACCGTCGAAGCCTGGCGAACACCATGCCACGCAGGTACAGCCGGGTCTGAATCTATCCACCTGACCTTCAGAGCGCAGGAATCTGCCACTCGTGCGACTCACGCCGCTCCTGGTAAAATCCCGTTTAGCCTCGTGTCACCACTTTCTAGTCTGCTCCTCCGAACGGGCACGCTTGGACTACTTCTGCAAGTCTTCAGCGCACGCCTGGGCGTAACTGTAGTATCGCTGAAACTTCCGTCGCCACTCGTAAGCCGTACGTTCAGGAAGACTGGAAGGCTTAGGCCCTAGCATGGCGGACACAGTGCCCTGAGCGTCCCAACCGTGGACCAAATAGAACGGGGTGTCGAGTCCGGTTGCGTCGAAAGAGGTATTCAGGGCAAACATGAGCCTTTCGGCGTGTTCGTCCCAGTCACTCTGGTCTGCTTCAGCCACGTAAGCCCGGATGCTCCTGACCACGGTCTGGACGGAGCGTTCTTGCTGGCCGTTAGCCTGGGGCCGGTAAGCCAGGGTGGCTCGCTGCTTGCTACCCAGGAGATCCCGGAACCGAGTGAAGACTTCACTCATAAATCTAGGATCCTGGTCGTGGCGTAGCATTGAACTTGCCCCGAACCTCCTGAATACCCGCTCCTCGTAGGCCTCGGCGACATCTTGGGCAGTCGTGGAGTCCATCGGCTTGCACATCACGTATCCGGAAAAAGCGTCCTGAAATAGTAATAGGAACGTGTTTCCGCGCTCCGATTTGGGCAGGTGGGTCACAAAGTCCATTGTGACAACCTCGAAAGGTCGCCTAGGTTCAATGTTTCCGGGAGACGGGCCTGGATTAGGCGGACGCCCCTTGCCACTAGCACAATCCGTGCACTCTTTCACGAACGCCTCCACATCAGCGTACATACCATGCCAATAGAACTCTGAACGGAGCTTCTCATGGGTCCGGGTAATACCCTGGTGACCACCCTGAAAATCTTCGTGGGCGTAGTGAAGCATGTCCGCCTTCAGAGATTCAGGCACGACTAACCTGAGCTCCTCGTTCATGTCCCTGGGTCGATCACGGGTGGCCCGACTCAGGCGGTAGAGAACGCCCCTGGCATCCAGGGCGAAAAGCTCAGCCTGCTTGGAGATCCGTCGTATCTGAGGATGAGAGAAGTCTTCCAACTCACCATTCAGGAATTCCTTGATCTCCACAAGCTGGCTGTCCTGGTCCTGATGTGCCTTGATGCGCCTCCACCGCTCAGCCTGATACTCGAGTGGGCCCATCGGGGATCGGTCTTCTGATTCGTCGGCGGCTCGACTCCGAGTAACTGCAGCCATAACGCGAGCAGCCAGGGGCAACGGCTCGGAATCCACGCCTGCGTGGCCGTCTCCTTCCTGAATCAACACCAGAGCGACCTGATCCGGATTGTCCGGTTTGACGTCAACCTGGGCTGCCTCATCCAGGATCACGACCGTCTTCATGAGCTTTTCCTGGATCTTCGACACATGTTTCAGGTGAAGGAGCTCTTGAGCATCCTGGACCTGCCACGACTCACCCAGCGCCAGAGTTTTAGACGTCAGGTAATCTGCAGCCTGGTTGTAGTCGCGCTTGACATGGACCAGCCTGATTGACTTGAATTTGTCCTTCTGAATCTCATACTCAGCGAGCCGGCGCTGTAAGTTGGGCTGATTACAGTTGATCAGTCCCTGGGCTTGTTGGATCACGATCCTGGAATCGCCCACGACGACAAGATCCTGGATCCCGCATTCAGACGCCAGTTCCAAACCCTTCAGTAGGCAATGGTATTCGGCGTCATTCACAGTAACGTCATCCAGGATGAAACCGTGCGCGGTTAGGACGTGCCAGTCTGGGAGCTCCCAAATGATTCATCCACAACTTCCTCGGCGCGTAGACGTTTTCGCAGCACCGTCAAAGCTCAGGACATATCCTTGGCAGCCTGAATCTAGCATCTCGACACTGATTACGGGCGGCGCCTTGACGCGCCCCTTGGCTGGAATCAGGGTTTCAGCAACCTGATCTAGATGCTCGCGTGGTGTGATGCCTGCTCCCATGATGGCAGCAAGTCCGTTCTCATCTTTCTGCACCTTCCGAATTTCCAGGTTCCACTGAGACAGGATGACTCCCCAGCGCACACATCTACCGTTAGCCGGCTTGGATCTAAGCAGCCAATTCAGGACAGAATACCTTGAATACACCACAATCTTGGCGCCCTGGACGATGGTTTTAAACACTTCCAGAACTCGCAAGACTGCAACGACTTCCTTCTCCGCAATGTGGTAACGTAGCTCTGCGTCGTTCAGGACACGGCCCGTGTACCGGACAGGCTGAATCACCCCATCAGTTTCCTGGCTGAGGACGGCGCAAGCCGCCCACTGGTTGGCATGGGGGGTGATCACAAATCGTTTCGTCCGGTCCGAGTGCCTGAGCAGCGGGGTCGACACAATCTTGCGTTTCAGGATCTCAAAAGCTTCCTTGGCCTGGTCGAGGTCTCGTCCAGCCCGGATCTGGTCATCCGTCAACTCGTACAGGACAACCGCCACCACTGGAAAGTCTTCGATGAACTTGTGGTAGTAATTCAGGCTGCCCAGGAACGATTGGACCCCTTTCAGGGTCGACGGGAACGGGAGGTCCTGGACACCTTTTGCAATCTTCGGAGTAGCCCGGATCCCTTCTGCGCTGATCTCGTGAGAGAGATATGGAATTGACAACTTTCCAAACTCACTTTTAGACAAGCTAACTGAGATGCTCCAATAGCGTAGCCTGAAAAGCAGCGCGTTCAAATCCTGGCAAAGTTGGTCCCAGGTAGCCGCCCCATGAGCAATGTCGTCGATATAGGAACTTCGACCGAGCACCGACCCCATCTGGGGTGGTGTGGGAATGTTCCGTTTGAACACCGTCATGACATCGGTCAGGGCAGGCACCTTCTGTTCAGCCTGAATCCAGTCAGAATCACCCGAATCGGAGGGGTCCAGCTTCAGGAATTCCAAAACGTCCGGGTCTACCTTGGCCTCTTCCTCGGGCGGCAATCTCACAAATCCCCAGAGACAGTTGTTCAGCATGGCTTGGTAGATGAGCGGGGCGTTTTTCAGACCAAATGGCATGGTACCCACTGATAGTGTCCAAGTGGACACACAAAAGCCGAAATTAGCTTTGCACGCTCAGTCATCGTAATGGCCCAAAACCCTATCCAGACTCATAAACCACATCGCACTCTCGAAACCGATCAAAAGGTCGTCAATCAGGGGGAGCGGGTAATTCGAAAGCTGGATGAAACTGTTAACGACTCGGTAGTCGATGCACATCCGGATGTCAACTCCGTTCTTCTTCAGGATGATGACAATCGGAGAGGCCCAGACATCTCAAATCAGTCCTGTTTCCAGGAGCTTCTTGAGCAGCTCATACACCTTGGTAAACAGTGGCGGGGCAATCGATCGTGGACGTTGGGCGACAGGTTTTTGCGTCGCCCACATCCAGGTCGCACACGACCCCACGAGCAGGTGCCGGATCTGCGTTCCCATCTCCCAAGAAGATCGTGCGGTGCTGTTTCAGGATACCACGTAGCTGCTCTTCCTCGATCTGGATCGTTCGCCCTGGTTCTCCTACGTCAGCCTTCTCGATGTTGCACTCCGGACTGAGATCCTTCAATTCGGGAATCAGGGCCAACTCGTCCCGCAGTTGGGAAAGCAGGTCGCTACCTTCATGGATGTAGACGGCCGGTTCATAGTCCAGCTCTTCTGTATTCAACCGCATACAGCGCGCATACGCCCGCTCCAGTTGCTCAATCGGGGTACCGGACATGGCCGGAGCTAGAGACTCCAGCTCGTCTTCGTCATCGAACTCCACCTCCAAACGAGCATCATCCTCGAATGCTTCCGGGATCTGATCTGGGACACTGTCCTGGATCACTTCCCGAATCTCAACCTGAGTCGGCGTATCATCCAAGGCTGAAGGTTCGATGTCCGGCTCAAGCATCTCCGACGAGTCGCCACGATCATTCTCCGGACAATCTTCCACAGCCTCCAGAGCATCCACCGTTCCTTCCAGGTCCTCCTGCGCGTCTACTTCCTCAATCGGCACATCATCAATCTGAATGCATGCATCCTGGGTCCTAGTCGTCTGAGTGGCAACATGACACATGATCCTGGGTGGCTGCTCCCCTGGAAGCGGTGGTGGTTGCAGTCGAACCAGCTTTTCTTCCTTCCGGTCTGGTCCAGTCTTGATTCGGAGCCCGGTTGGCCACTTGTAAACCTGCTTCGGCACGGGCGGCGGCGCCAGTGCCTTCGCGAGTTTGTCGAGTCGGTCCGCTTCAGCTTCTTCCTCCGGGGTCAGGGCGCACTCCTGCATCAGCTTCTGCCACTCCTTGTAGTCACCCGTCCGGGGCGGACGAAACGACCGTAACTCGGATAATGTCCGTACGCGACGATCCTGGCCACCGGTGTTCGGGAATCAATCCAGATCAGCTGCGACGAAATGTTCATCACCTTAATCGCTACCGGCCAGGATCGGGACGCATAGATAGATGACTTGCGTCACCCAGCGATCTCCCCGGCCGGCCCAAACCACATCCCGTTCAGGGTGTGCTCGGCCATACTCGATGCGGACAATAGCGTGCTCTCCTGGTTGAAGATATAGCGTTCGTCTGGGAAGCACTGGCAAGTCCAATTCTGGACGGCGTCTCAGCGGTCCACCTCGCATCACGATAGTTTCCTCATCCGGAAGTTGAACCAGAGCTTCTCGGACGCAGATCCTGACTCCGGCAGAATACATGAAGTTCATGCCTAATAGCACATCCAATCCTTCTCCAATGTTCGCGACCCATACATCCAGGATGTCACCACTCGGAGACCGAGGGTGAGTTTGATTCGAGCCCGGGCAGAGATATAAGTCGGGACACCTCCTAGACCAGACACCTTGATCTGTTTGTGCATCTGCAGTTTCAGCTTGAGTCTACGCGCTAGATCCAGGCTGACCATGCAGACAGACGCACCAGTGTCCAGGAGGATACTTGTCCGGAAATCGTTCACTGCACCGTGTACCATCGCAACATCATGACTGTTTTCGTCTGCTTCGTGATCTTCCCACCATCCGTATCACTCACTGAAATTCAGCCTGAACTCGACTGCGTCATTCAGGATCTCTCCGTTCAGAGGCTCCTCGTTCAGGATTCTGGATTCAGGTTGTTTCGATACAGGTTCAGCGGGTTCATCTTGAATCATAGAAGTCATGCATTGTTGGTTATCTCGTTTCTTCATCCTCAATTCAGGGTCGACATACACTAAGGCACACAATCCTGGGGTCTTCTTAAGCCCGGCGCGTACTGGATCCCCATCCAGCGGGCTTATTGGTTTAACGACCGACCAGGATCAGCCTGACCACCCTGGATGGGATCCAGGACGGCCTTCGGCGGGTCTTTCAAGGCGCCTTTGCGAATGAGGTCCATGATGGTCTGAACGGCATTGTGCTCTTCACATCGTCCAACGTGGAATTCACCGCACTTATTGCAGGGTAAGGTTCGACACCTCTCCGTCGGATGTCCCATACGTCCACAGCGGTCACAAATCAAGTCGGCCCAGCAACGTTCAGCGCGATGTCCAAACTCGTGACAGTTTTCACAATAGTCGGACCGATCCAGGTTATTCCGATCAGGGTCACCCTGTCTGGGCGACTTCGCCCCTGCCCGGAAGTCCTGATTCGGTGGACGCCAGGCCGAGTGCTCCAAAATTCGTAAGACAGACTTCCTCATCTCGTCCTCCGCGATGACATCCCGAACAACTTCATCCAGGGTTTCACTCGCTGGGACAGGAGGAGAATCAGGCTTGGATTCTGGTTCATCTTCGAAACGAACATGTGCTTCTTGATCCTGGTCGGAATCGCTCCACAAAAGCACGTCCGGTCCGTCGAGGCTTGAACTGCCCCTGACCAACATTGTCCGCTCGGAAGTCGCGCGTCCTGGATGGAGTGGTATCGTAACCTCCACCCAACGTCATCTCCTCATCTTGTTCCAGGGCAAACTCCAGATCCGGGATCCGCTTGAACCGCTGACTTTTCAGGGTTTGCTTCAAGTCTGAATCCCTCAGGCCCTTGATGAAACGCTTGGCGTGATGCGAGACGTGCTTCCTGGATGACCGGTAGTTGATGCCAGCCTTGCCAGCCGCGTTATTCAGGCGGTAGAAGTACTCCAGAGCTGACTCGCCACCCTTCTGCTTCATCGCGTAGTAGCGCTCAGAGTCGGAGGTCTTGGCCTTCAGATACTTCTTCCTGAACTCGCTGGCCAGGGACTTCCAGTCATTCTGGACCTGCTTCGATAGCTGTCCACGCCAGTTCCGGACCGGAGACGACATCTTCATCTTGAGCTCGCTGATCCGGGTCCGGTTGGACCAACCGCCTTGGCTGACCAGGTTCATGAACCTTTCCCACCAGCTTCGGCGGTCACCCAGGGACGCCTTTTCGTCGAACTTCTCCAGCGCACTTGAGTTCACATAAGGGTGGATCGTTAGCGAGGTTTCTCCAGCCTTAATCTTCCTAGCCGAGGCCTCGGCCAGGTCACCCCCATCCAAACTGCTGTCAGAGTCGCTTGAGCTAGAGTCACGTGATTCAGAACTGCTTGAGCTGCTCGACGACGGATCTTCATCTTTCCGAGTCTTCTTCCTGGATGGCTTGAGCGGGGGCCGCTTCGGTGCGGTTTGAATCCGGACTTAGCGGGATCTGTCGCCTTGGGCACCTCTGCCTTCACTGTCCTGGACGTCGGTTCAGCCTTCGGCACTTGGATTCGGGGTTTAGTGCTTGAAGTAAACCTGGCCAGATCCACTTCCGGGATGGTCGCACGAAGCTGGGCTTCGGCGATGTTCTTCGGTCCCGGCTGTGAACCGTTACGGGCGATCTGTCCGGCAGTGACGTCACTCATCTTGGTTGCCGATTCAGGGTTTGGCTTTTCCGACTTGACCGTGGTTGCCAAATCAGGGTTGAATGTCGCCCGACCAGGTTGAACCTGAGTGGATGTTGCCCGAAGGTCCCGAATCTGGGACGCTTGGAAACGCCTCATGTTCTTCGCAGCTTCTCACTCGTTGTCTCGCTCGGACTCCAAGGCCTGGAACTTCCGCTGAAACACGTCCTGCTGAGCATCCAAGCTCCTCTGCGTCTCCGCAGCCCACGCGGCTCGCTCGGCCTCCATGCGCGCCTCCACCTCGGCCTGTTGCTGCTGAACATAATTCATAGCATCGGCCTGGAGGCGTTTACGTTCGGCCAAGGCAGCCTCGTCACGAGCGGCCTGGAGGACAGCATCCAGGTCTGGTTGGACCGGGTTCGGACGGGGACCTTCAGCCAGGGCGGCAGCCATCCGACGTTCGGACTCCTGGATCCGGTGTTCAGCCTCTTCCAACTTGCGCTGGGCTTCGGCTTCACGCTGGATCTGGGTTTCCGACGTGGCTTGCTGGGTCAGGGCCATGCGGTCCAGGGCGGCCTGGAGGCGCTTCACGTCGTTCATCGTGGTGACCGCAACTTCGGCCACCCCAGACGCATCGGCCTGGAGGCGTTTACGTTCGGCCAAGGCCGCCTCGTCACGAGCGGCCTGGAGGACAGCATCCAGGTCTGGTTGGACCGGGTTCGGACGGGGACCTTCAGCCAGGGCGGCAGCCATCCGACGTTCGGACTCCTGGTCCGGTGTTCAGCCTCTTCCAACTTGCGCTGGGCTTCGGCTTCACGCTGGATCTGGGTTTCCGACGTGGCTTGCTGGGTCAGGGCCATGCGGTCCAGGGCGGCCTGGAGGCGCTTCACGTCGTTCATCGTGGTGACCGCAACTTCGGCCACCCCGGACGAGATCGACATGTACGACCGGCTGGACGTCCTGGATCCGTGTGAGCGCCGCGACCGTCCCGACCGGCTGGATCGCCTAGACGAAGACCTTCGCTTCGACTTCAAGGACCGCTTCGAGAATCGTCGGCGACGACGGCTCCTGGCGCTGCTGGTCTCCGACTCGCTGGACGACTCAGAGTCTGATTCAGACTCATAGTGGTGCCGGCGGTGTCTGGACGAAGACTTGGTCCTGGACTTATCCGTCCGGGACTTGGAGGTCTGAACGGACTCGGCCATCTCGACGTCACCCCGATCCACCTCCACGGCGCCCTTCGACACGGCTCGCTGGGTCACATAATAGCCCACAGCACCTCCTCCGACCGCGAATCCAGGACGGCCAGCCTGAATCGACATGGCCATCGGACCGTATGTCGAGGGTGGCATGTGGGCACCGGCGCTGAATCCAAGCGCGGTCGAGGACGAACTCGCGGAGCTGTTCCTGGATGGGTTGGATCCAGACATCGTTCCGTACAGGGAAGCTTCCGGGGATCCAGAAGTATCGACCAAGTTCGGGACAGGGTCCGAAGTCGCGTACTCCTGGATCTGGGCGGCTTCTTCTGCGTGGACGACATCACTCCGACTTGAAGTCCTGGGCGACGGCAACTCGGACGGGTTCGACGCGGACGGCAGTGACGAAAGCGGCGGCCGGGCTGGGTGGTGTTGCTGGCGCTTCAGTTCAGGCTCGCCATCAGACGATCCTCCTGGACTCCTTGCCGGACGGAGACCTGTCAGTTTGAGACGGAGAACGTACTCCCGGCCAAGTAGGCCTAGATCGTAATCCGTCATCAATAGATCTCCGTCTTGATCTTCAGCGTGGTAATCCTGGATGGATGCTTGTTCAGATTCAGGGGTCTCTGAGGCTTGTGCCTTCAGGACTGGGATAATCTTGAACGTCGCACTGACGGCGAGTGAACGCCACTCCACCAGTTCCAGGGCCAACAGACGCAGTACATCTTGGATGACCACTCGCAGCTTGGCCGGGACGACCTTAGCCGCTCTCGTCCTGAACCAAACCGGAACCAGGTTGTCAAACCCGAATCCAGCCTCGAACAGAAGAGCTTGCAGGGTGGCCATGCACTCGCGCGGCGTCAGAATCTGAACCGGGACTTGGACGGCCATGAGATCCTGGGCGGTGCTCAAGTCACGACGGTCGAGACGCAATTCCGCAATCCAGCCTCCATCTTGGTCCTCCAACTGTGCTCGCGCACTGACGTACCGGGACGTAGTCAGCCTGGCAGCCATCCAGGGTTGTGCATCCGGCCGAGGCGTCGGCCAGGAGTACTCCACGGTTGGAGGGGTCACGCGTTCGGACTCCATCCGCTCCCACCTGGACACTTGCTGCGCGACGTACGCCTTCTCCTGGACCTCGGCGAACTTCTGACCGGGAGGTCCCGGTCGGAGAGATCCTGGATCCGGAGCCTGGTCCGGGACGACTTGATTCGGGGTCGTTTTGGACGAAGCTTCCTGGGCCGCAGACTCAGGAGGGGTCGCTTGGGCTGACGGCGTGGTCTCTTGCGAGTCCTCGAGCGCATCGGCCTCTCGGACAGTCGGCAGCGGCTTGTCTTCCAGGTTCGGGGTCTCCTTGGACTCCGCACCTTGATTCAGCGACGGAGAGTCCGAAACTCGATCCGCCGCCGGGGACTCAACCTCATCGGCGCCTCCCACAGACGCCTTGGCGGGCTCATCCTGGACGGACTCACCCTGATCTTGGACAGTCTTCGGGTCAGGATCCTGGACGTCCGGCTCACCATCCGGGGACACTTGGTGCGCGTCTTCCTGGACGGTTGGTGCTGGAGTCGGTTCCTTCTCCGACGACTTGGCCTTCGCCTCGCGGGCCGCCTTGCGCTTCGCAGCGCCTGCCTTCCGAGCAGCCCGGACAACCTGGAGTGCTCCTCCGGCGGCAACCCTTGAGACTTACGCGACTGGTGCGACGCATCACCGCGTCCCGCGCCATCGCGTCCTTCCTTGCGCATGTCTTCTCCTTTTTCTCTCGCCATAAACGCTTCGGTCAGAGAGTTAATAGACTTCGCAACCTCAATCCTAACAATAAATGTATCCACAACTCAGTGAAGTCCCAAACGATTCGAATCCGGGCACGCGCACCAGCTGAGGCGAGGCGGGTGAACGCCTTTTGCCGCCCAGGTGTACAGTGGCCCGAAAAGGATCTAGACTTGTCCCCTCGAAACAACCCTGGACGAGCACTTGGTGCCGTCCTTCCTATCACTCAGTAGCCTATCAACAAATCACTAGGTGGTGACTACCTCAACCGCCCTAGGAGTAGTTTAATATGAAATGGCAGTGCTGTCTGAGACAGACACCCCAACTAAAATATGAAATAAAGCTTATCAACCCTGGCCGCACGACAGCCCAGGTACTCGCCTTAACTTGATCGGATACTTACTATGAGAGCTCCACACACGACCCTTACGTTCTTAGCCGAGGTGCCCTGACTGCAGGGGGAGAACCAAAGACACAAGGCTCCTTTGAGCTCTGAATAGCCTGGCCCCCAACCGAAGACACTTGCGCTGTAGCAGGAAAAACGAACTCTGTTTGGTCTTATCTTTGTAGGCTATCACTAATCGTAACATGCAGTGTTGGAAGTTTTGTCTTGGTTTCAGTATGGGTTGTCGTCGGCTTGAGTCGAAAAGATCCAGCGAGGATCGGCAGCACAGCTGGGAGGGAGTTCAAGGTTCCATGTGCCGAGCAGATCGTGGACGGTCGGCTTGGTCGGTCGTTAATGTCTTGAGTTTGTATGGTCGGATCTTGGGGTTTGGAGAGTCGTCCGTTCAGGATACACGTCGTCGATACATGGGCTTCGGTCAGGCAGCTTGAGTATCAGTGAGCTTGGTCGGGCACCTCTTTGGCTCTGGCAGCGTGACTGGCTCGATCTTGGCTGGGGCTCATGGGTTGTAGGCTTCAGGGTCTTCGATCCTGGTCCGGCCTGGATGCACCTTGGTCATCCTGATTCAGGGTGCTGAGTACATGTCCAGGCTGTTCCCATCACTTGGATCCTGAATCCGACCCGAATCAGGCAGTCAGCGTGGGGCTTGGGCTGAAATCCAGAGCCGCATCGTGTCAGATGCAGGCTGCCGCCGCCGTCGTCATCGCGTCACCGTCAACGTCTGGCAATATTTTACATTCTTTGGCATTGATTTCAGAGCTTTAAAACGGCTCGATGTTGCCATTTATAAATGTCTGGTAGTTTTTATACATTAAATTAAATTAACTTTGCTGAAGGGGCGTATTGTATCGTTGTGCTGTAACGGGGTTACACGCACAAGTGGCTACAGCCACTTGCAACTCTAACAGACGCGATGTCTGTTAAAGGTTCAAACACTTCCTCGGCCTTGGTGTACGTTACATCAAGGGCCACATTCATTTACGACCACCACGACGAGTGGTCCATAGACATTTAGGATTCCTATTGGTTGGAAGCAGCATCTTTTAACCAATGAGCGACATGCATAGCAAAGGAATTCTGCCAACCAGCCGTTGGCAGATTCCCAACTTAGAATATTACATTTAGAGGAAGTCAGAAACATAAAACAAAAACAACAGTTCTCATCTTTACCAAAATCAGCTACTTAGAGTCTTTATCTTGTTTAAAGTATACTCGTGGACCTCGAGTATACTTAACTCAAGTAAAAGAAACCTACGCTTCCTCATACACGTGCGCACACGTGTAAGCTGTTGTAGTGAGCCAAGGTAGGCCCATTACACCTGGTAGCACTTTGTAGTCTGTCCAACGACCGACTACCTGAACGTTCGTACGGGACTGTACGGACGGGGAGCTGAGAACCTTTCATGAACACGGAGGTGCTCATGGAAAGCTCCACTACGCCTGCAACTCATGTTGCACGCGCTGACTGCCTCCACCTGTCGGATCCAGAGTGGGAGGCACTCCAACGACTGTCAACAGTCATTGGGAGGCGGCAGTTGCTGCGATGCTGCGTACGTTATCGCCGACAGAGCAACATGGTGTTGCTCTGGGTTTCATCCTGAAGGAGCAGCGCGACGCTGCTGCCTCTACCGCGGTGCCGTCGGGGACGACACCACGCATGCAATCGTTGAAACTCAACGTGAGCAACTATGTAGGAAGAGAGGGCGAGCCTCTCCTCCGTTGGCTTGTCGAACTCGACACTGCCATTGCGGCTCGACGTATCGTCGACCCGTTGTCGAAGGTCGCGTTCGCCATGTCCTGTCTTGGCGGACGAGCGACGGACGCCGACTCTCAGATCCTACGTGCTTCAGCACGTACGAAGCGTTCAAGGAGGAGCTCAGACAAGCGTTTGAGCCCCACAAAATGAGTTCCGGTCGAGGGCGGAGTTCCTCGACCTGCAGCAAGGTAAGCATGATGTACATGCTTACGCCCAGAGAGCACGGTACTTGGTCTCGAACATCGTGACCAACCCGATTGACGAGGCGACCAAGGTCGTCACGTTCATGAAGGGATTGAGAGATGGGCCTGTGAAGACCTATCTCTTCCGTGAGTATCCGAATACTCTCGAAGCTGCGATCACTCTTGCGATGCAGGAGGAGTTTAGTCTGAGGCAGGCTAAACTGCATGCGAATGCGCCGAGGCTGCAACCACCTCCGGTCGCGATGGCGGGAGGTCCGGAACCAATGGACCTCTCGAATGCAACGGCTGTTGGCTATCAACGCCAACAAGGAAGCAATGTACGATGCTTCCGTTGCGGAAGGATCGGTCACTATGCCCGAGAGTGCACGGCACCCGTGCACCGAGATGGTGATAGACGCGGCGATGCTGGGCATCGTCGCGGAGAAACAAAAAACGCTGGAAACCAGTAGGCGCGGGGCGCCCTACTGGTGAAGCAGTCACGCGTGTCCAACTCGGACATGCGACACTGAGGACTGCAGCCCCCAGTGAGGACCCTTCTCACTGTAAAATGCATGATGACAAACCAAATCTTGTCATCTTGAACGTGTCGTCGAAAAGAGAGAGCAACTCTTTTCGTGCTTTGGTTAATTCGGGCGCGTCGAACAACTTTGTTCGACTGCGAAGTCTATCAAGGCTTGACTTCGAGGATTTAAAGATACCTCGAAGTATGTTGGAGGTACGACTGGCGACGGGTGTCGTCGTCAAGACCGAGAAGCGCATGGTACGCGTGTGCTTCACGTATGAAGATCAAGGGTTTGTCGGAACCTTTATCGTCCTGGACCTGGACAATAAGTTTGACATTGTGTTGGGCATGCCGTGGCTTGCACGGCATGATCCGGTAATCGATTGGGAGAAGCGCACTCTCGTGCGCTTCGGTCGCGACTGCGGAACAGTGAGCGATGGCCCTGTTACCGAAACGCCCGCACCGAGGGGGGCGCGCGACTCCACAGTCAAGACAGCGCCTAGCGCCGCTGTCCCGGAACGCCCTGTGCGCGCGCAAACGCGCGCGCAAGAGCAGCAAGCGTCGGCGTCGCCGCCGACGGCTGAAGGAGAAAATGTGTCGATTTCGGAAATCGACACAAACATTTCAGCGAATCAGAATGAGTCTCCGGCCTCAAGAGGCCCGGATGACGAATATGTGTCACACGCCTCAGCCGTGGAGGCTGACGCGAATCTGATTGTGGACGTGTCTCCGGTCCGAAGGGACGCGGATGACGTAATCATGTCACACGCCTCAGCCGTGGAAGCTGACGCGAATGTGATTGGATCAGTTTTGGCCAATAATAAGGGCCAAGGTGACGGAACGTCGTCGACTCCGGGAGTCGATGGCTTTGATGGATTTGATTCGTCGGCTCGGGGAGCCGACGCACCCTCCGTAATGGGGGTCTCCGCCAATGGAAGGCGTCGAGGTATTGAAGTCACGTCGGTTCCGGGAACCGACGCTGCGAAGAGACATTTCGCGTCGACTCCGGGAGTCGACGCACCCTTTGTAATGAAGGGCTCCGCCAATAACAGGCGTCGAGGTAAAGATGGCGTGTCGGTTCCGGGAACCGACGCTGCAGGCGGTGCGGACGGTTGCAAACGTTCCGCACCGGAAAACTTGCATGCTATCGTGCAGCCGGGCTGCACGACGAAGCGCCGCGCGACCAAGCCGGGCTTGAAGTCGCTCGCCCGCGGGAAGTACCCGCCGGCGGAATAAAGAAGAACACCCGTCCACGGCTGGGCCTGGACGAGGTCAAGGACCATGCGGAGCCGGGCTCCGCAAGACAAGAAGACGGCGCTTGCTAAGATCGCTGCGCAAGTCTGGGCCCGGGGCCTTGACGCTACAGGAGATGTCTGCCGGGCAGACGAAGGCTGAGAAGCCGAGCGTCGAGACGTTGAACGTCTTGACGCGTACCTGTGCTGGGTTCCGGCACAGGGAGATGACCCTCGCTAATCCTCCGACGCAAGCGTCAGAGTTGACTTCGCTTCCAGTCCTGAGCTGGAAGCGCTTCGCGTGTGACTTGCACGATGGACGCATCGAGCAAATATGCATTCTCTCGGACGTCGAGAGAACGAAGAGCGAGAATGAGGAACTGAGGCAGTTCTTCATGGAGAGCACCACTGAGAGTGAAGACACTCTCAGTGCCAAGACGAAGAAGGAACGCTTTGAAGAGCAGAGCTGGGACTCGCTGAAGGCGAGTCCCTACTACGAGATTCTACGGAGTACGCGGACGTACTTCCGTAAGAGATCCCTGCGGAGCTTCCGCAGGACAAGGGCATACAGCTCGAGATTGATCTCGTGCCGGGCACGAAATACTGTGTCACGCGGCAGTGGCCACGGCCGCGAGAGCAGGTCAAGGCGATCGACGACTTCTTCGAAAGTCGTCGCAAAGCTGGACAAGTGCGGGAATCGAAATCCCGCACAGTGCTCCGACGTTCTGTGTCAAGAAGCCACAGGGCGGCTGGCGCATCGTTCATGCGTACAACAAGCTGAACGATGCGACGATACCGGCGCAGACACCGATACCGCGAAAAGATGTTATCATCGATTCGATGGCCAGGAGCACTGTCTACAGTGCTCTTGATCTGCGCGATGGGTTCTATCAGATCCTAATGCGTGAGAGCGATATCCCTCTCACGGCTGTGAGCACGCCGAGTGGCATGCTCTGGGAGTGGCTAGTGATGCCGCAGGGTCTGAAGAACGCCCCTGCGACCTTCAACAGGTGCGTGACGCACTTGTTGCGCTCGGTGCGCGACTTCGCACCGAGCTACTTCGACGATGTGTTCGTCCACAGCCGGGCTGCGGACGGGATGAGTGACGTTGAGATGCACAAGGTGCATCTCCGGAAGCTGCTTGCGCTCATGCGCAAGCACAAGCTCTACGCGAACCTGAAGAAGTGCATCTTCGGGGCGAGCGAGATACCCGTGCTCGGGTGTCTCGTTGGGAAAAACGGTGTCCGCCCTGACCCTGAAAGGTCAGAGTGATCAATGAGTGGCCGACGCCGACGAGCGTCAAGGAACTGCGGCAGTTCCTTGGCTTGGCCACGTACTTGTGCAAGTACGTGAAGGACTACGCGGGCGTGATACGCCCGCTGTCACAGCTCCTGAAGAAGGACGCCGAGTGGATTTGGTCTGCTGAATGTCAGCAGGCCTTCAATGCAGTCAAGCAGGGCTTGACTGAGGCTCCGATCTTGGCGGTGGCCGACCAAGATCGCCCATTCCACGTTGTGTGTGACGCATCCGATTTCGCGATCGGATGTGCGTTGATGCAGCACGATCACGAGGGCCGTGATCGTGTTGTCTACTATCAGTCGCGTCAGCTGAAGCCAGCTGAGCGCAATTACCCGGTGCATGACAAGGAGCTCCTTGCCATGAAGCATGCACTTGCGAAGTTCCGAGTGTATCTACTCGGAAGTAAACCGTTCGTGGTGTATACAGACCACGCGTCGCTGCGGACGACTGTCAAGTCGCCACACATCTCGCAACGTATGGCGAGATGGCTTTCGTTCTTTGCGGAATATAACTTCCGGGTTGAGTACAAACCCGGAAGACTCAATGTGGTGGCCGACGCGTTATCGCGTCGACCTGACTACGCTACGAATGAAGTCGACGTCAATGCCATTGACGCCATGCGATCGAGCACTCCCACGTCGTCGCTCCTCGACGACGTGAAGGCCGCGTACGCGCACGACGCGGACGCGAAGCTCTTGCTGGCCTATGGCTCAGTGCCTTCTGACGAAGCTCGTCAGAAGTTGCCAAGACATCTTCGTGCTCGTGCACACCGTTACCGGGTGCACGAGGGTTGCTACTCCACAGCGCAGTCAACGACAACGCGGACCGCGTTGTCGTTCCCAATGATCATGACCTGCGACTCAGGATCATGTACGAGTATCATGATGCACCGACTGCGGGCATCCGGGCCGTGAGAAGACGTATCTTCTTCTCACGAGGGACTTCTACTGGGCCCACCAGTACAAGTGGGTGCGCAAGTACGTCCGTGCTTGCGAGGTGTGTCAACGTGTGAAGCCTGCGCCGTTCGCGCAGGCTCCTTTGCAGTCACTACCGACTCCGTCGGAGTGTTGGCAGTCCATGTCTTTGGACTTTGTGTTTGGTCTTCCCCCGGATAGCCAGGGGAACACGGGCGTTGTGGTCTTTGTTGACCGCTTCAGCAAGATGGTACATCTTGCTGCAGTACCCGCCGAAGTGACTGCGAAACAGACGGCACGTCTGTTCGTTGACATGGTGTTCAAACACCATGGCATGCCGATGGACATCGTGTCCGATCGAGACCCGCGCTTCACCGCGCACCTGTGGCAAGAAGTGTTCACACTTCTTGGCAGTCAGCTCTCGATGTCGACTGCGGATCATCCGCAGACGGACGGACAGACCGAGCGCGTGAATCGCGTGCTCGTGGATGTGCTCAAGAGCTACGCCCACTCGTTCCAACACTGGAGCGAGTGTCTGCCGATGGCGGAGTTCGCCATCAACAACTCGGTGCATGCCTCGACCGGGCATACACCGTTCTACGTGAATGCCTTGAGGCACCCACGCCTCCCGAGTTTACTCGGGAAGCTGGCTCCTTCCTTAAGTGGGGGAGGATCTACGACTGCAACACAGCAGCCGCAGAATGCCGCTGACACCTGCACGGTGTCAGCCGCAACAACGCGAAAGAAGACGAAGAACGCGTCTGTGCAGGGCACAGATGCAAACAAGAAGACGAAGACCGCGTCTGTGCAGGGCACAGACGCAACCAAGAAGAAGAAGACCGCGTCTGTGCAGGGCACAGACGCACACAAGCAGAAGAAGAACGTGTCTGTGCGAGGCACAGACACCACATCTACGAACGCAGAGGCCGGGCCTACTGCTGGAAGCGAGCTGAACGAGTTCAGCTCGGACGCAATGAACTTCGTGCAGCGCAGAGAAGCCGTCATTCGGTTTGTCCAGGACGCTATTGCAGCTTCTGTCGATCGACAGAAGCTGAACGCAGACAGTGTTGGCAGGGGCAACACAAATGAATTCAAGAAGGGTTCATTGGTTTTGTTAGCTACTCAAAACCTGCCTAAACATGCGGTTTCCGACTTCGGAGCGAGTAAGCTCGCTCCGCGCTTCATCGGGCCGTTCACAGTGTTGGAACGGCATGGCAACGCTTACACGCTAGACATCCCGTCTAGCATGCGCCTCCATCCGACGTTCTACGTCGGACGGTTGAAGCCATACCTGCAGCACGAGCTACCTAGCTCGGCTGAACCGAAGCAGAAGACTCGGCGGAAGCCATCATCTTCTCCAGCGCGAAGTCGCGCTGGAGCAGCAGGTCGAGCTGGAGATCCAGCCCGGCCGGGACGATCGAGGCGGTCTAGGAGACCGTTGCAAAGTAAGGATACTCAAGAGCACCGAGCGCAGCGCTCTGTAGCTACTCCACGACCGAGTTCCGGTCGTGGGGAGAAGCGAGAACAGGGTCAACACCAAGTTGACCCCACACGGGGCGTGTTCCCACCACCGCCGCCACCAGTTCGTGACGCACACGGCTCAACTCGATGGATAGTTGAGCGGATTGTTGACCACAGTATCCCGAGAACGAACTTAAAACCAGTTCGTTTTCGTATTCGTTGGAGAGGATTTCCTCCCAACCAAGATACATGGGAACCGCGGAACGTCTTGCTCCAAGACGTTCCGGACATGGTGAAGGCTTACGAAGCCCACCATGCACTACACACTGGACAGTAATGCGAACGCTGTTGTTAACAACAGCGCCCGAAGACACTTCGAGGGCAGGCCGTGATGCCTGCCCCCGCGGCAGCGAAGCGCTTCGCACATTGCCGCGCATGATACTCAGCAGCAGAGAGGTCCTCCGCTGCTGCGCCAAAGGTCTTCAACTTCAACGTGCTCGTTCTATCACGAGCACGCTCTCTTCAAAACGTCATGCATTGACCAAACAGTCAATGGTGGTTGACGTGCCGAGACCGGCACGTCTAACCTTGACGGGGGGATGGTGTAACGGGGTTACACGCACAAGTGGCTACAGCCACTTGCAACTCTAACAGACGCGATGTCTGTTAAAGGTTCAAACACTTCCTCGGCCTTGGTGTACGTTACATCAAGGGCCACATTCATTTACGACCACCACGACGAGTGGTCCATAGACATTTAGGATTCCTATTGGTTGGAAGCAGCATCTTTTAACCAATGAGCGACATGCATAGCAAAGGAATTCTGCCAACCAGCCGTTGGCAGATTCCCAACTTAGAATATTACATTTAGAGGAAGTCAGAAACATAAAACAAAAATAACAGTTCTCATCTTTACCAAAATCAGCTACTTAGAGTCTTTATCTTGTTTAAAGTATACTCGTGGACCTCGAGTATACTTAACTCAAGTAAAAGAAACCTACGCTTCCTCATACACGTGCGCTGTAACGGGGTTACACGAATGTTACCCGAAGGGTTACGAAGTGTGGCACACACAGGCTTGTGTGGTGCACACTGTCTAACCTATTTCAGTAGGAGAATCAGTACATGGCTTCAGAGCCACAGATTATGCATATGACTAGGGCTCACTATGCTAGATAGTGAACCAGATACATTTACACCGAAGGCGGCTCTGCCGCGATAAGAGAAATACATTCAGTTTGAAGATTCACAGCTAAGAGTTAAGGGTTGACTCTTGGAGTCCGTAGGGAGTACGGACTCGTGCGTTCTGGTATTAGAACGGGCTATCTTTAGCCGCGACTCTGTGAGTCTGTTACGTCTTCCTCTGACGCTAAAGCTACGGCAGCCCCGCTGCACTTGGTAGCACTTGTAGTCAATCCGACACCTGAGTCTGGATAGACTGACCCTCTGTGGAGAATGGAGCAGTTCGCTCACTTGCCCCCGAACCAGCAGGATGCGCTTAAAAAGCTTATGTCCTTGCTGGGCCCGGAGGGCGTGACGCAACTGGCGCAACAAGGCCCCGACGCGGTGAATGCGCGTCTCGAGGCGTTCTCCAGCTACGAGAATGCTCTGTTGGAGCACCTCCAGCAGAGGATGGCGACGGCCGTGGCGCCGCAAGCGCCCGCTACGTCATCCGACGCGGGAACAAGACCTGCCGCTCATGTTGAGCGTGAAGACCTTCGAAGGCAAGGAAGGGGAAAGCTTAATGCTTTGGACCCGTGAAGTCGAGATGGCTATGAGCTCAGCTCTACTCCGGACGGAGTCGCAGCGCGTGGCGCTAGCTATCTCGAAGCTTGGTGGGCGAGCGAGAGAGTGGGCACTAACGTCAGGGACGTCGGTCGACACGGCCTTCCCGACGTGGGACCAGCTGAAGCAGCAACTGTCCCGAGTGTTCGCTCCGCCTAACGAGGCGTATCGCGTGCGCTCACGCTTCCTGGCTACCCGACAAGGCAGGAAGGATTTGGTGGACTATGTCCAGGAGTTGAGAACTCTCATTGCGGGCATGTCTGCCGAGCCTCTGGCTGAGGTAGTCATCGTCACGGTGTTTATGGAAGGACTTCGCACTGGCGTGGCCAGGACGGAAGTCTTCCGCACTCACCCAAGCTCTTTTGAAGAGGCTGTGGACATCGCGTTGAACGCGGAGCACAACTTTAAGTCGTCAAGACTTGGGTGGAACGCTCCTCACACCAGTTCGTCCAATGGTCCGGAGCCTATGGACCTCAGCTATGCTGAAGACGAAGAAGCCGAGCTTCGGGCTGCTGAGCAGCGGCGCGGCATCCGCCGATGCCTCATCTGCGGTGACACGCGTCACTTGCGCGCCGGATGTCCGCTGCGCTTGCAGCGCCAGGCTTCGTCAAGCCGCTCTTCGGGTTCGAGCCAGGGCTCTGGTTCGTCTCGGGAATGAGAAAACCCAGTAGGCGCGGGGCGGCCTACTGGGGAGGAACTAAGTTCTATTGAACCTCGGCGAGGTGGAGGTCGACAGGATTTAGCCCCGAAGAGAGCTGTACTCTATAACACGGAACGTGTGTGCAAGCCGGGCTTGCTAGTTGTCCAGGCTTGGGTGAAGGGCTTCACAAAGCCATGGACGATTTTGATCGATTCGGGAGCGTCGGGTAATTACGCCCGGCGTTCCACGATGGACGGAAGTCAGCTTTATGCTGAGGCGCTGGTAGCGCGTGGGAGTGACATCGTCACTGTTCGTCTCGCGACGGGCACTCGTGTCACGGTGCCTAAAGTCCCTGTGGACTTGGGCGTGAAGTTTTTAGATTTTGATAGCGTGGAACGCTGTCTGGTCTTAGACCTCGATTCGAGATATGATCTCATCCTTGGTATGGCGTGGCTGGAACGCCATGAGCCTTGGATAGATTGGAGGTCGAAGACCCTTGGTGCTACGCACTTCTCTCCTGGCGGAGCATTGGCGAGTCATGAACCCACCTCTGCTAGGAAGCAGAAGCGCTTCTGGCGCGAGCACTGGACCGAGTCGGTCAATGTGCCAGACATCGGAGTTTCCGAGTTGGTGGACACTGCGTGTGTCGAGAACGAGCGTTCCGAGCGTGGCTCGTGGACGGCAGGTGGAGCGGCACGAATTCCGCTGAGCGGGTGTGCGTCTGAGGGCGACGCCCTGCTGCGTGCCAGTGAAGGCGCGGTCGACGAGAGGTCGAGTGAAGGTGGGCGTTGCCCGGATCAAGGATGTGGAGCGGCACGAATTCCGCTGAGCGGGTGTGCGTCTGAGGGCGACGCCCTGCTGCGTGCCAGTGAAGGCGCGGTCGACGAGAGGTCGAGTGAAGGTGGGCGTTGCCCGGATCAAGGATGTGGAGCGGCACTAATTCCGCTGAGCGGGTGTGCGTCTGAGGGCGACGCCCTGCTGCGTGCCAGCGACGGCGCGGTCGGCACGATGCCGAGGGACAAGGGCTCTGCCCGGATGAAGATCGTGGAGTGGCACGTAATCCACTGAGTGGAGGCTGCGGGTCGTGCAGCCCTTCGCTGAGTGTCGATCAAGACACTGGTGCTCCTCTGGAGCTGAATGAGGTGGTGATACCTGGCGTCAAGAAGCACGCGGAATCACGGAGCTCTTCTGGGCGGACAGTGTCCATGAAGAGGCGGCAGCGCCGCAAAGCGCTGGCGGCGCGACGCAAGGCGTCTGCGGTCTCACGAGTCGAGAAGGGTGTGCCGAGCGGTGAGGCTCCACACAAGAGCGAGCAGCTCTACACACTCGTGAATGGAGTGACGGGCGACGTCGACGGAGATGTCAGTCTCACCGACTTGCCCTCACTATCTGCTCTCCTGGAGCTGGACGAGATGTCCTTGGCCGAGTTGGGCGAAGCCTTGAAGGCTGGAGACTTGGCGGAGGTGGTGGTCATACGACCTGAAGAAGAGTTGAACTCGTCCTCGCTTCTGGATGAAGCTGTCCTGGAGGACACTAAGAAGGCGCTGAATGCGCGAAGCGGATCGGCGATCCTGAAGGATCCGTCGGACCCTTGTACCACGTGGTGAAGGATTATCAAGACGTGGTCTCGAAGGAACCGCCCTCGGGGCTACCTCCGGATCGAGGTGTTCGACATGAGATTGATCTCGTTCCGGGAACGAAGTACTGCGTGACGAGGCAGTGGCCTCTGCCGAAGGAGCAGTGTGACGTCATTGACGCGTTCTTCCGTGCGAAGCACGAGGCGGGCATGGTGCGTGAGAGTAAGTCTCCTCAATCCACGCCGACGTTCTGTGTCAGAAAGCCGAATGGCAAGTGGCGTATTGTGCATGCTTTTAACAAGCTGAATGCCGCCACCATTCCGGCGCAGACGCCGATTCCTCGGAAGGACGTTCTTCAGAACAACATGGCAGGATGTACGATGTACAGTGCGCTCGACTTGGTCGATGGCTACTACCAATTGCTCATGAGAACGAGCGACATTCCTCTCACTGCGGTGAGTACTCCGAGCGGCATGCTCTGGGAGTGGTTGGTGATGCCCCAAGGGCTCTCGAACGCGCCAGCGACGTTCAATCGTCTTGTGACGCAGCTCTTCCGGCCCCATCGGGCGTACGCGCAGACGTACTTCGATGACATCTTTGTCCACAGTCGTGCGGAGCACGGGAAGACTGATATGGAGAACCATGTCGAGCACCTGCGTGCTGTGCTCGAGTGCATGCGTCAAAACAAGTTGTATGCCAACATTGACAAATGCATCTTCGGAGCAGAAGAGATTCCCTTCTTAGGGTGCTTCATCGGGAAGCGTGGCCTGAGGGCCGACCCGGTCAAGGTCAAGGCCATTGTTGACTGGCCGGTTCCCCAGAACCAGAAGGATCTTCGCAAGTGGCTTGGCTTGGCCAATTACTTGCACAAGTACAGCGAGAATTACGCTGAGATGGCTCGGCCACTCTCCAATCTCCTGAAGAAGGACGCGGAGTGGTGTTGGAACACCGAGCATCAAGATGCGTTTGCGGCAATTAAGGATAGTCTCCTTCATGCGCCTATTCTGGCTTTGCCAGACCCCGCTCGTCCGTTTAGTGTCGTCTGTGACGCCTCGGACTTCGCCATCGGCTGTGCCCTGCTACAAGCAGACGCCGAGGGGCGCGAGCGCGTGGTGGCGTTCGAATCTCGTCAGCTGAAGGCTGCTGAGAAGAACTATCCTGTCCATGACAAAGAGCTACTTGCGATGAAGTATGCGCTCGTCAAGTTCAGGGTTCACCTGTTGGGCTCTCAGCCGTTCGTGATTTACACGGATCACGCGTCGTTACGCACTGCGACTCAGTCGCCTCATCTCTCGCAAAGGATGGCCCGTTGGCTGTCCTTCTTCGCGGAGTACAACTTCGAGGTGAAGTACAAGCCTGGCAGGCAGAATGTCCTCGCGGACGCGCTGTCGCGCAGGCCGGATTATGAGCTGGCTCATGTAACGACCGTGACTTCGTCATTACCGGATCTGATCCGAACGGCTTATGCCAAGGATGACACTTGTGTCGCGTTGCTGAAGGCTCTCGGGAGCAAGGAGTTTCAAGACTCGGACATTGAATTGTCGGCGCGAGTGCGCGCGCGTTTGCATCGCTACACCCTCGATGGTGGCCTGCTGTTCTACAGCACTGGCTCCGAGGACACGCCACGCGTGGTCATCCCTCATGATGAGGACCTGAAGTATCGTATCCTCTATGAGGCCCACGACACGCCGGTGGCTGGCCATCTTGGCCGTGAGAAGACCTACAGCTCGGTGAGCACCCACTACTGGTGGCCGAAGCTGTACAAGTGGACGAGCACTTATGTGCGCACGTGCGAGACGTGTCAGCGAGTGAAGTCGTCACCCCATGCTGCAGCCCCGTTGGCAAGCTTGCCTGTCCCTTCGGGCTGTTGGCAATCCATGAGTATGGACTTTGTGTTTGGCCTGCCGGCGGATGCGGCGGGCAACACTGGAGTCGTGGTCTTTGTAGACCGACTGAGCAAGATGGCTCACATTGCGGCTGTGCCGGATACCATCGATGGTAAGGGTACAGCAACGCTGTTCTTGGACCGAGTGTTTCGACAACACGGACTCCTGAGTCGATTGTCTCGGACCGAGACCCCGCTTCACGGGCAACTTCTGGAGCGCGGTTTTGCGGTGCTTGGCACCAAGCTGGACATGTCCACGGCGGATCACCCGCAGACCGATGGTCAGACGGAGCGAGTGAATCGCGTCGTCGAAGACGTGCTCCGCAGCATTTGCGCTGAGACGCCGAAGCGTTGGAGCGCTATGCTGCCACTCGTTGAGTTTGCGTTGAATAACGCCGTGCATGCCTCGACCGGCTACGCGCCGTTCTACGTGAACAGCTTGTCCCATCCCCGCGTCCCGCTGACGCCGCCACGTGGTGGCCTCGGGCTTGGTGGGGAGAGGAAGCCGATTTAGCTGATCGGCTAGCTGATGTCAGCCCGGCTACTGTTCGTAAACAGGTTGACACTTTCTTGTCGACGCGCTTGAGTGTCTTACGACACGTGCGTGACGCAATGGCTGAGAGCCAAGACAAGCAAAAGGAACATGCGGATGCTAAAGGCAGAGGCAATGTTGACAGTTATGAGGTCGGGGACCTGGTATTGCTAAATGCTAAGAACCTACCTACACATGCAGTGTCCGCTGTCTTCAAGACGAAGTTGCGCCCGCGCTTCATTGGACCTTTCAAGGTCGTGGCCAGGAAGGGCCTTGCGTACACGCTCAATCTTCCGAAGAAGATGCGGACGCACCCCGTCTTCTACGTGGGCTTGCTCAAGCCGTACCATGACCCGACGCAGGTGCAAACGGAGGCACCGAGGGCGACGAGGTCGCAGGCGCGGAGGTCGCGAGCGTCGAGGACGCAGTCGCAGGCGTCACAGACGCGACCATCATCGCAGGCACTGCAGGCACAGGCGGAAGGCTCGGCATCGGCGGTGCCGCGAGCCCTGAGGGCAGGGTCGGAGTCGGAGGTGCCGCAGGCACAGGGGCCACCGGCACAGGAGGCGCAGCGGGCGGGCCCTGCATGCGGGCCAGAAGGTCAATCTGACCCTGCAATGCAGCCTGCTGACGCCGAAGCTCGGAGAGCTCCTGGCTACGACGATCGTCGCGATCGCCATAATACTGCACCCAGCTCTCCAAGTGTCGGAGCCGGTCCCAGACCTCGCGAGGCACTTGAACCCAGCTCAAGTCCCGAGCAAGCTCGTCGAGCTCCGTGGCAGTACGCGCGAGACGCGCATCGACATCCTGGACATGGTCCCGAAGGCGAGTCGTCTGTTGCTGAACCTCGAACAGCTCATCAAACGTCGCGAGGCGGCTTGGTGCGTCCTCCACCGGCGCTGCTCGATGAGCAAGGGAACCTTCACTACCATGTGGAGCGCCTGCTGGCGAAGCGGCGGTGCCGGGGTCAAAACCAGTATCTGGTAAAGTGGCGAGGGTACCCACACTCAGAGAACTCATGGGAGTTTGAGGTGCCCCTTCGCCAAGACTGCCCAGACGTCGTGGACGCTTTTGATCGGCTTGATCACCAGCGCCCCGTGGGCTCGAGGCCGGCATGCCGGCCGTCCCGCGCTTCCCGGCAATAGGCTGGGGAGCTGCTGGAGTCAGCCACATTGCTCCGGGGTTGGCCCTGAGCCACAGCGCTCACTCCCTCACGGGTAGGAGCGACTGGAGGGCTCAAAGGAGCGAAGCGCGCAGCGCTAGAATGGGTCTGCGGCTGAGCGTTAGCCGAGAGGCTGCGTTTGGCTCGGATCTTCGCAAAGTCGAAGCGGAGCTTGCGTTCGATACGAACATCCACTTCGCTGAAGCTAGCTCGAAGAGCATCCATGGAGCTAAGCTTCTTCTTCTTCTCAGCCCAGAGCTCGAACTGAGCCTCGTGTTCGATCAGGCTTTCGCCCGGGCTGAGCACCACAGGGTACGTCCGCATTGCGGGCACGGACAACCCCTTGCCTTGCAGGCGCAACCGCTCGCGGTACTCGGAGACAGTCGTAGACTGTGGAGTCAAGAGTCGCTGTCGTAGAGACGTTCGAAGAGCGATCTCCTCCGGAGTACGGGCCGCAGGCCCAATGACATGCTGAGCCAGCGTCGGCTGGAAAGCCTGGCGGCATGCCTCCGCGGGGTCACGAGGCCGAAAGCCGTACTCGGCGGTGCTGGGGTTCAGCAGGGGCCGCAACTCGGGGCGCTGGGAGCGCATGGAGGCCAGCTGCGCCGCAACCTGCTCGGATTGAGCCTCGTCCAAAGGGTCGGAGATGACGGGGCCCAAGGGCACTTCCCCCGCACGAGGCGGAGAGTACCGTGACTCAGTGAGCTCGCGCAGCTCGCGGAGCCCGGAAGAGCGTTCAGGGAACGGATTTGGAGTGCGCAGCGGTGGCCGCGGCTCCTCCCTCGACAGCGCAGTGCGCTCAGTAGAGGGATGGCTCGACGAGCGCGCAGGAGACACTCGCGCGCGGCGCTCTTGGTCGCGGGAGCTCGACGAGCCAACTGTGGCCGACGTGCCACCTCCGCGTTGTGCCGGCGACGTGGGCGAAGCGTCGCGGCGGTTCGGGGAGCGTTGTGGGGACGCTGCTTCACCCTCATGGCTCGGAGAGCCGACATCGGACTCGCTGTAGTCCAACTCGCCCTCCTCCTCATCTCCGAAGAGATCTTTGAGGTCCATGGTCGGATGGGCTAGTGCTCGAGGGGAGCTGGGGCGTGCTCGCCGCGAGCGTTGCTTGAGGCGTTGCGCCGCGAAGTACTGAGAGACCGAGAGCCTGGGAGGCGCGGTCGGTGTGCGCACCTGCGCCGGGGAGCTTGGGAGTTCGCAGGCACGAGGTGCCGAAGCGCGAGAGGAGCGAGGCTCCGAGGCGGACCTCGCGAGAGGGTTTCTGCGGTCGAAAGACCAAAAGGCGTTATGACTTGAAGTCATGTGAGGGCGCGTTGCGCCGAGAAGTTCTCAGAGACGTCCACACGATGTGGATTGACTCGTTCGAGAAGGAGGCTTGACGGAACAAGACCCGGTCGTTGACCGTTAAGCGTGAACACCCGTGTCCACGGTTTGGTGGGGGAGGGTGTAACGGGGTTACACGAATGTTACCCGAAGGGTTACGAAGTGTGGCACACACAGGCTTGTGTGGTGCACACTGTCTAACCTATTTCAGTAGGAGAATCAGTACATGGCTTCAGAGCCACAGATTATGCATATGACTAGGGCTCACTATGCTAGATAGTGAACCAGATACATTTACACCGAAGGCGGCTCTGCCGCGATAAGAGAAATACATTCAGTTTGAAGATTCACAGCTAAGAGTTAAGGGTTGACTCTTGGAGTCCGTAGGGAGTACGGACTCGTGCGTTCTGGTATTAGAACGGGCTATCTTTAGCCGCGACTCTGTGAGTCTGTTACGTCTTCCTCTGACGCTAAAGCTACGGCAGCCCCGCTGCATGCGCACACGTGTAAGCTGTTGTAGTGAGCCAAGGTAGGCCCATTACATGTGCTCCTTACTCCTACATACAGGTACGGGTCCACGGAGCCCCCAGTCCTATTATCTCGTACAACCCCTTTCGATCTAAGTTTAGATCTTAATAGTGTTTTTCACGGTTCGAAGGTATGAAGGTTGCAGGTATGAATGTCGCCCGAAGGTGCTGCTGCAGTTTCAGTATGGGTTGTCGTCGGCTTGAGTCGAAAAGATCCAGCGAGGATCGGCAGCACAGCTGGGAGGGAGTTCAAGGTTCCATGTGCCGAGCAGATCGTGGACGGTCGGCTTGGTCGGTCGTTAATGTCTTGAGTTTGTATGGTCGGATCTTGGGGTTTGGAGAGTCGTCCGTTCAGGATACACGTCGTCGATACATGGGCTTCGGTCAGGCAGCTTGAGTATCAGTGAGCTTGGTCGGGCACCTCTTTGGCTCTGGCAGCGTGACTGGCTCGATCTTGGCTGGGGCTCATGGGTTGTAGGCTTCAGGGTCTTCGATCCTGGTCCGGCCTGGATGCACCTTGGTCATCCTGATTCAGGGTGCTGAGTACATGTCCAGGCTGTTCCCATCACTTGGATCCTGAATCCGACCCGAATCAGGCAGTCAGCGTGGGGCTTGGGCTGAAATCCAGAGCCGCATCGTGTCAAATGCAGGCTGCCGCCGCCGTCGTCATCGCGTCACCGTCAACGTCTGGCAATATTTTACATTCTTTGGCATTGATTTCAGAGCTTTAAAACGGCTCGATGTTGCCATTTATAAATGTCTGGTAGTTTTTATACATTAAATTAAATTAACTTTGCTGAAGGGGCGTATTGTATCGTTGTGCTCCTTACTCCTACATACAGGTACGGGTCCACGGAGCCCCCAGTCCTATTATCTCGTACAACCCCTTTCGATCTAAGTTTAGATCTTAATAGTGTTTTTCACGGTTCGAAGGTATGAAGGTTGCAGGTATGAATGTCGCCCGAAGGTGCTGCTGCAAAAACCGTACTCCACCTGCAGGTAAAATCATTTTCTCCAATCAAAGGGCTGTAGTTTTGAATTTCAGCCAGTCAAAAAATACCTGCAGCTCCTTTTGATACCTTCAGCCAAAATCGCCGAAGGAAAGCCGAAGGAATCGCTGATTGGCTAGTTTTACCTGCAGAAATTATGCAGCAGAATACATATCTGCAAACCGTGAGAAACACTAATAACGGATCGCATCGGGGCAGCCGAATAAATAATTCGGGGTACAAAAATGTTCCCTGTAACCATGGCTACATTATGTACACCAGGGTACGTTTTCCGCGCCAATCATCATGACGACGTCCAATACCGAGCTGGCAGCGCTCTACGAGCGCATCTTGGCGCTGATACCCGTGGAGAAGCTTGAGGAGGGCTACAACAGCGTGCTGCACGATGAAGTATCGGCACTCAACAACTCAGTGAACGGCGTCACGCTTGCTTTTGCGAAACTTAAGGAGGTGCGGGATGCCGTGAACAAGCTGGAGCGGAGCAACGGAGTACGAGTTAGCCGCAGTGAAAGTCTGCTGCACGCGATGGTCAGCGCAATGAAGTTACAGGACGAAGTCCAGAAGAAACTGGAAAGAGTTGTATCTGAGATGTCAAAAGTAGGTACTTCTACTGTATAGTGTGAACTGGTGAAGTGTTAACACTAACGTGGTTGTCGACGTCGATGATGTAACCAGGCAAATAAGAAGAGGAAGCGAGGGGAAGACAAAACTGTCGTCAAGAGGGAGACGTCTCGTCATAAAGCAGCACAGACTACTGCTGGAGAAGCGACTGCAGCGTGTAAGGAGGAAGCCCCAAAGGTAACTGGTGTGAAAAGGGAGAAGAGCAAGACCGGCGAGTTACAAAAGGATGCCGACTCTTCTTGGGTGTCCGACATGACTCCGACGAACTGCTTGGAGGTGTTGCGGATGATGACGCAGTTGTCAGTGGTGGAGAGAAGCAAACACGTCCCTGGAGTATTGGCCAAGTTGGCAAACCATGGTTTCAAGTCAGAACGAAATGGGTCGCGTCTCCATATTGAAATACGTGATTCTGTGGGCAAACCTCAGCGCTGTCCAAGGCAGTAACCTGGCAGCGTTTAAGCATTTCGACGACGCAATGGTCCAACTGATGGAGCGCCTTCCCCCGTCCAACGGATTGATCGGCATAAAAAAGTAAGCAAAGTGTCTCCAAAATCGATGAGGATTCTGGCACCACCACTCACATTACTTTGTTTTGCTATGTTAGGCTCAACGATTCATTGTCCGCCGCATTGCTGAAAGACCAACTCGACACAACTGATTCCCAAAAGGACGTTCAACTGAGCTATGAACTGCTGGTGTGGCGAGTGGACTCGATGGCACCTCAAGCGAGACGCAAGCACATCGATGAGGTCGTGAAGGTTTTAAGCGATGAGATGTCCCAGGATGAGAAGACCGTGCAGTTTCGCGAACTAACAAAAGCTGTGAGAACGGTGGGGCAATGGGCTCGAGCCGACCGTCGCGATGCGTCACAGCACAAGTTGTACGGCGAGTTGGCTGTACGCGTAAGAGGCTACGCGGACAATCTATTGGGTGTCGTTGGCAAAGTCGACTTGTACCGGTACGTTCCTGCTTGAATCTCACTTTCTGCAAGTCGAGTTTAATCAGCATATTGCTGATGTATGTACCCAGTGAGGTAAGAAAACTTGAGGCTGTTACAAACAAAGCGCCCCGTGAAGACGTTGAGGCTCAACTGGAAAAAGTTCTTCGAAAGGCCCAAGATCTGAAACCTGGATCAGCTGTTTGCGCGACCCTCTCATTGGCTGCTGACGGGTCGGCGCTGCAACTTAAGTAAGGAAGTTTCTGCGACCGTACATCAGCGCTCAAGTTTATTTTCGGTGATGCGACGCTACGATTATGTATGGAGCGCATGAACTTGAGCGGGAGAGTACGTTTGTTGTCTATTCAAGTAGGCTGAAGTATCGAGTACCTAACCTGGGAAATGTTGACACGAGTCTACGTTTCTAAATTCTGTCGCAGTTGTTTTTTCGCTGTCCCCCGGGGGCAAGCGAGCGCCTTGTGGTGTGCCTGCACACAGGGTTTTTTACGTTAGAAATTGCGAAAAGCATAGTGAAGCTAAATGAAGCACTCCGAGCGCGACCATACTGAAACCCAGTGTTTCTTTCATTTAAAACATTCACAAATTTGGCAAACCGACTCTGCGAACACCCTGTGCTCTCAGCTTAAGAGCTGAGAGAACACGGTGATATTAACTCTACGCTGATGCCATTGCGGTTTCTCCATAGTGGCTCGGTTCCCCCGTTGATGTAGTGTTTGAGACTAGGTTTTAAATGTAGGGAGGTAAGCGTGCCTCGAAATCACTACTATCTCCAATATCCGCAGCCGACCTTCATACAAGTAAAGTATGCAAGAGGGCGAGGTTGACTAGGAAGGATATTGTATAAAGATGCAGCTCTCATTTAGGTGGCGGGTGACGCTGCAGCAGTGCGCGGCATTGGTGTAGTTAGGCGTCTTAACCGCAACAAATTCAGTTTCAGTTACAGTGGTGGCCACGCCGACTACAAAGTGCATCCAAACACGTGTGCATGCGCAGTAGACCATGTAGTTTCCTCGAGCATGCTAGATTATGAAACGAAAACTGCACGCACTGCTATTTGTGCTAACGCTTTATTAAATGCAGAACGGTCATTGTCACCGCTTTGTGCCACTATGCAGCCGCTGCAGTAGAGAAATTGGCCGAGATTGGGGTGATACGACCTTAGTCCCTCTTCCAAGGGGTTGGTTCGTGAGGAAGCTACACGTCTCCTTAAGGGCTTAATAAAATTCAATACGATATTGAGGGATACTTCTGTCTGCTCCTAACGTTGTTATATTTTTAATGTTTCACTGAAGGCTTTATCATGTCGACAAGATCAAAGCGCTGAAGTGACGATACGAATAAAATATAGTTATTTATTCTGCGTAGTACTTGTTACATCCGTCATTCTATCTACTCGTTAGCTGCAGCTTAAATTTACATTGATATGGCAGCAATTAGGAAGATGTTCATACCAACCACATACTTTTATACGGGGTGGCCTTGTTTTTTTTTACTGGTTCCCAGCATGCAATTGCAGCAAGGTATCGCTGCGCTTTCAGGCTTGATCCGTGAACACGTCTGGGGCAAAGGCGATAGTTCTTTGATCACCGAAGACATGCCACGCAACGGGTCTCGCAGAGATTTGGTGCTAGCCAGCCCCGGGAGTGGTAGGTTTTCACAAAACTCGCTTATCGAGTTGGCTACATACAACCAGAGAGCTAAAGAATATCGCCTCCTAAACTAAAACTAAGCTAGCTGCTACCCAGACCAGGTGCAGAGAAGTGTTGAAGGCTGAAAACGTGGTTCACTTCTTCGGTCCAAAAACTTGTTTTCAACCGCTTCGCTTGTTCAAAACACCCAGTGTACTGTTGCAAAAGTGTCTTCCAGCTTGGAAGACACTCAGCCTGCATATACCTCTTCGTTCTTACTACATAATTTACGGCGTTTTCTAACCGTGCGCACTTATCAGTGTACTGATTCTCTACACACGAACTTACCAAACTTTAATTTTACAATGTTCTGAGGAAAGTCCTGCCGCGGGTAATTATTTTGCCTTTGGGGACAACTCAGTACATATGTATTGTGCTGTGGGAATTCCTCATTGTAGGGGAGGTGATATCGACAGCGGGCTTCCCGCTACACCATTTCTGGATCAAATTGAGAATTTCCCAGTTCAAAACGAGAATCGCTAAATTCGAAACGAGAAGATCGTGGGTGCGTGATTTGGTGTCCCTTTTATCGCTTTCCAAAGGCTGATCTCATGAGCAATAGAGCGGCCAAGTGGAGCAAATCTAATAAAATATGCTGCACTAGAGGAAACGTTAGCAGCACCAAGGAAAAAGTGAATACCGTATAACCTTAGTTATGAAATACACCTGATCTGCAGTGTAGAAATGCTGTTTTTAGTGTCCTTTCTGGAGCCGTATAATAAAACCAAGTAACTCGTCGGGAAGGTTATAAAAAGACTTCCCAATCAAGCGTTGTGATTGGTCATATTGGGGTGTATGCCATAACAAGGAGTATTTCATAACTAAGGTTATTCGGTAGCACCAAATAGATAGAACCAGTACGTACAGCCCTGAGAACGATGGACGGTCCGGCAGTGGACGAGGAAGTAGACGATGGACGGTCCATTCCGCAGGACAGCAAGCTGCTAATTTCTCATAAAGGGGTGGTGGTCAGTCACAAATTAAGGTGCATAGCTCAATGTCAGCGTGTATCACTACGAGGAAGCTCGCGGCGTATTTCCAAGTAATACAAAGAGCTAGAGCACGTTTGCTCGCATGGAGTACCACGACATGAGTATTTTCAAGCCTCAGGCACTACTTTAGGGAGCTTAAGAGATGTATGGCCGGCGCAGGGGTCATTTACTCGTATGGACCTTACAGGCTAGTATGTTACAAAGCGGCTGACACTACGCTCGCGCGTCTGGGAAGCGCGCGGGGAGCGCAGGACTAATTTTCTCGCATGGGTCATATAGGTTAACTTAATGCGAAGCGATTCACACTAAGAGCGCGCGTCCTGGAGGGTTAGGATGGGAGCAGGAGCCATTTGCTCGCATGGAACATGTAGATACGGATATCACGAACCGAATGACGCCCCACTCGCGCGTCTTGGAGGCGCACAGTAAGCGCAGGAGTAGTTTATACTCGTGGCCTGTTGTAGCATTTGCACACAGACTTATGGCATTCTTAGGTTCTCAAGTTAGTAGTAGAAGTTTAGATGTACATGTAGCATTAAGGATAACATACAGTAACTGCAATGCAACCTCCAATGACGTGAAGTTAAGTAGGGTCAGCTGCTAGCTGCTGCCGCGGCGAGATCACAGGCTACCAATACCTGCAGTCACGTGGTCTAGCAATTGGTGCGAGGCTCAACCCTGTCACGCATTGCATCATGTCCGCAAGCTAGTCATTTAGTAGTTGAGTACATATTCAATAATGCACGATGGAAACAATGAATTGTTATAGCTATAGTCTTGCAGTTTGACCGGAGCCACATTGGCAAATGTAGCTGCCGCGGAATCAAAATCCTCGCAAGACGTAACTATAGCTACGCTACGGTAACCAACCATGGGTAGACAACATTTTTTGGTAAGCCTAGTCGTCTTAATCACTGACAGCTACCAGAAATAATGTTATTAAAGGGTCCCGCTGCCACTACATGATATAGGGAGTCGTTAGAATTCTAAGTGACCTAATTGCGAAACGATATCACTACATGAAGTGACTTTGCTAATCGCGCAACATTTCTTGCAAGGAATGTTTTGGCTGGGACTTCATACAAGCTACCTCTGTAGATTGGATCGGTCGTTACTCAAGGCTTGTGGCGGTAAATGCAACAATAGCTTCATACCTACATCAGGCTGTGAAGATTGCGCCGATACGTAGCAGCTCTGCTCAACGGAACTAAAACTGATGCCTCATTGAAGTCTAGGCATGTGTTGTACTCATTCTATTCTGCCATATCCATGCGAGGAAACTCCAACAAGCGCCTTTGTGTGGCTCGTGTTGCATCAATATTTAGTACGTCAGGTCAGTAACAGCCAATATCGTTGCTGGTGGTCGAATTACAGGCAGAGGTAGGTGCCTGAAGATCAGTGAAGCGGTGGTGAGCTTCTCGCATTGAGGGTCCCATGCGAGGCCTGAAAAGGAAATGCGCGGAAGTATCGTGTGTATATATTCTCTATAAAGCCATGTTTCTAGCTGTTGGCAGCTCGAAACGCTTGTTCGGGTCGCAGAACGCCGATAGTCAATATTTCCCTGCGACTGGGGATGCCGGAATGTCCTACAGAATATTTCCTCATATAAAGTGAATTCAGTGCCGGCATCGTAAATTATCAGCGAAGCAGCGGTGCAGGCAGCGCCGTCAGCGGCACGTTGCCTTCAGTGAGCAGGTTGCCTCTAGCAAATGAGCATGATTGGCTGCGTGCAATTTGGTGCTGCTCACGGATTTTATGGTGCTGAAACAAGGTTTTGGTGCTACAGTAGTAGTGTAGTCCCAGTTTTCCTGGTAGTGCTACGTATGTAGTACGAGAAGCCCAATAGGGATTAATTCGAGGCTTTAAATATGTGGTCCACAGAAAAAGTAGGTACTGGATCAATACAAATTCCAAGTGTAAGGATCTTATAAATCTAATATTTTGTATCCAAAACCAAAATCGACTTAATTACACAGGTTTTAATACGAAATATAGCAGGTGGAAGCTTAAATGATAGCTTACGTTAACGTTTTGGATGTTATCTGGTTTATTGTGTTAGGATGTACAGGATACATTACTTGAGAAAAGTATCGGCGAGGAAAGTGATCGTTTACAGTATGGATGGGACCAACTACTTCAACGTCTATAGAAGCTGTTTTGAATTGAAAATGTCTTGATTAGTTAAAACCGCTAATCAATTGAGCATAACTCTGGGATCGCGGTGCCCCGCCTATTTAATCTTCAACGCCGGCCTAGTAGAGTCTCTCAGCCCAGTAGTTTGCACAGCCTTCAGCGCTTGAGCTGAATGGAGCAGACTTCCTTCGGTGACGCCGTCATCGTCGTCCCCCGTGATCTTCATGCCGCTCGCTGCGGTTGCCCAATCAGCCGTCCACAGCAGTATCAGATGCTGCTGTAGTCCCAGTGGACAGCTTGAGGGGCTACACGCACAAAAATGTTTGGCATATTGATGAGTTCTTCGTAGCAGCGCGCTCGGTGCCACGGCAGCTAGTATGAGCCCGCGGAGGGTGGGGGCCACCGCAGCGACCGAGCAAGCCGCGTTGATAGGTTGCGTGGTAAAATTGATAGATCGGTAGATTGGTAGATACATGTAGTGTTCTTGACAGCAGCGCGCTCGGTGCTACAGCAGCGAGTATGAGCCCGCGGAGGGTGGGGGCCACTGCAGCAGTCGAGCACGAACTGAAAAGTGAGAAGAATCGTAGCATGGCTCGAGACGCGGCGCCAAGTCAAGTTGTTTCAGAACTCTTCTCAACCTTTTTCTGGGAATAATCCATTTTAATACTTTCACGGTGACAGTTGAATATGAGCATCCTTTTAATTTGAATTTGATTTTGATTTTTGCGGTTTAGTTGGATATCTACCCCAGAGACGCGCACTGCTGCACCTCCGGTCATCTCGCTAGATCTCTAGGATACGAGCCTGTGGTAGGCACCGGATTTTTTAGTTATCATATACTTTGCATCCCTCTTGTTGCAGACTGTTAGTTTTGTTGTTCAAAACGCAATGCGCAGGCGACTGGTGCGCCGCAAATGCGGCGTGCCTAAGTCGCGCGCGCGGGTCGCGTTTGTCGTTTGTATTTGTGCTACCTTTTCAACTAATTGGCTCGGCAGTACAATTGAGTTTGCAATAAGCGCTACCAGCCCAACCCTGTAGTAAGGTGTTATTCTCCGTCTCTCGCCGCACAGATGCTAAAAGTTTTAGCCTAAAACCCAAAAACGGGCTGCAAGTACAGAAATATGCTCTTGGGATCGATTTGCATATTTTGACAAGCGTTGGTACTTTTAGCATAGTTCGTGTGGAATTCCTGTTTGGAGCCCCAGACAAGAACTGCTTCACGAGCGTACTGCGCTATCGATAGCTCCACCAGCTCTAAAGGCACAGTAAGTCGACCACAGCAGTGCAATACTTGTACTCACCGTCATAAGCTGCATGCGTAAGCACGATTTTAGATCCACTTAGATAGTATCATAGATCATCGATCCGCTTCTGTAGTGTCATTGATCTGCTTCGGTAGTATCATCGATTCGCTTGGGTAAATCATCGATCAGTTTGGTTAGATCATCGATCCGCCTGGGTAGATCATGGATCCGCATTAGAGTGTCATGCATTTGGTTGGCCTCTCATGATCCTGCAGACGATATAAAGCGCATGTATATGGGTTTCACATGTACTTCTATCCAGCTTACGTCTATTTGAGTTTTTACCGGTAGAATTTTCCGCGCATATCTTAATGTACCGAAATGCATGCCTAAGTGTGAATGCCTGTAGGTGGAACTTAGTGATGGGGACTTCGTAAAACAAGACACAGCCTAACACTGCTCATAGCGAAGACTCAAGCCAGCTCTCCACATACACTTACACCCCAGATAGCCAGCTACAGTACTGGCAGGCTACATGTATTGAAGCCGTTCATTGTACATTAGTACTGTACCAACGTTTGTCAATACTGTTGCGCCTGTCCTCGCTCCCCGCTGCAGTTATTAATAGCGGGAAGCCCGCTGTCGATACCGGTATCACCTCCCCGATTGTAGCGACGTAACAACGATGTGGCATGACAGTGCGAGCAGCGCTATTAATAACTGTGAGCTTGGTTGCTGCATGCACAAGGTTTCGACGCCAAGCAAACTTCACAAGGTTGTGTGAGTAGGTGGCAGGCAAGGTGAAGCCAATGGGTTCGTTAGTTCATGTGTTTATATTGGTACCGGACAATGTTGTCCGGTACCAATATAAACACATAGAGCGCCTTCAGGCTCAGTTTCAGCGGAAAAGTGGGTCATCCCTCCCACAATTTTCAGACCAAACGCCATGTCATGTCAGAATAAGACCATAGAAAAAGCTAACCCCACAGGAGGGCCCCTATGCCAAGGTAAATTTGAGAGCAAAAAAAACAAGGTTCCAAAAAATTCGAAAACTCTCGAATGAGTACGTTGGCCTCGAATGACTTCTGTCTGGCTAATGGTTGGTGAACCAGTACTTTGAGTACGCACTAAGCAGCACAGTCTTCACGTCGTCGGATAGGCTGGACGCTTGCAGCAAATCGTCGAACTTGTTGACGTCCATGCCGTTTTCATAGGCCGGCAAGAGCCTTTTCAGGTGCGGCACGAGTTTCTCAAAGAGAGATGCCAGGACGCCCGCATCTCGGATCTCGGCGAGAATTGGGCCCATGTCATCAGTCGACCTCGCCATCGACAGCTTCAATAGCACAGCGTTCGCCTTCAACGAGTCCATCCAGCCTCTCTCTTCTTCTTCGTTTTCTTCTTCTTCTCCTCCCGTTTCAGCATCAGTGTCGTGACCATCGATCTCGTCGTAATCAGCCTTGTGCGACCTCAGAAATTGGTGGTTGTTTCCGGTCCTTTCGTCGAGATCGACCCCATTTTCGATCTCGGGATTCGAAGGCATGACAGCAGTACCAGTCGCGGTAGCATCCATTGCTCCGACGAGAGGGGCTGCCACAAGCAGCAGAACGTAGCCCAGACGCATGGATTTCTTGCTTCGAAGTGTGGAAAGGAGGAGAAAGCTTGTGCCTTTGGAAGCAAAATGCGAAGTGAGTGTCAATATCAACCACCGTACGCTTCGAACTCCGTGGTGTTGGCGATGGTTGTTGTCGGGGTCCTATCCGAGGTGCTATCCCCAGGAGATAGGACGGTTGCCACATGACATATACTGAAGTACAAAGATTCATAAAAGAATGTGGACCTGCTGGCAAGTTTCCCGTCTAGTAGGTGTAAAAATATTACGTGAAACCGGACTATGCGATTTGGTTTCATTGAGTTGCGTTGTTGAAGGCCACGGCCCGCGCATCATCGTATGTACTAGTTACCGGAAACAGGGAATGGCAGTAATTTACTCGACCGTACAAACAAAGTACTGTAGTAACAGTACTATTATTCCAGTCGCCAGTAGTTTGGGAAATTTCCAATTTACTGCTCCGATAGTAATTAGTAATTCATTCCGTCGCTTCGGCAGTACTATCGAAGTACTGTCGAGATACTGCCCAGATCCAGAAGCGCACCGGACGCCCTGGTGGTTTAGACCACCGCAGCGGAAGGAGTGAGCGGCACATTTATCCAACCCTCAGGCCATGTTTCCACGCTTAACGTCGTCTTCTTAGCGATGTTGGACCCTGGTAGTTGTTGTAGCTGGCTCGGACGATCCCCCTCCAATGCTTTTCAAGAGCGTATCTTCTTGACCAGCGGCTTCGTCATGAGCTTGCGTCGGTCGGGAACGGACAACGAACGAGCAGAAATGCAAGTGCTGTTGAAGCATAACCACAACGAGATCCGCAGGATGGAGGTGATGCCAGGAGTTGCAGCAGCCTTCATGGATAAGACCTCGGTGGCCGATAGGCTTCCGACAGTCGTGCAGACAGTAGTTCGACAGTACTATGTACTTCTATTGCAGTAGTTCAGAAGGCCAGGATCGGACTACTAGTTACTCCAGTAGTTTATATTAAATATAAAATACTGTAGTAACTAGTAGTCCGAACTGGCAGTACTGCCAATTCCGGTCCGGAAAGTACAAAACGGACGTGACGGTGGGGGTTTCTTGATTGTGTGTACATGCAGCGAACCAGTAAATATACAATTTCGCAGTTCTTTTAGCAAACTGACAGGGCCGAATCGAAGATTACAAGCCGGTAAGCAACTCGCTGAAAGAAGGCAATTCTTTTACCGCCCAGCTTTGGCCATTATTGACTACCGTACTTTTATTGACTCTCGATGGCGAAACATACTGTTAGTGTGATAAATATATAGGTTCAAAACCCGCTTGAAGTTCATAGGTACACCGGTGAGAAAATCGCCCTCTAGGCTGGTTGGATGCAACGAGCCCAAGGGGTGATGCAATGGAAGTTTCATAGGGGCAAATGCATACATGATGGTGGGTCTTGCGCTATACGGTAACGTTTGGATGTCCACGTGTTCTCATCGTTTACGATCTACCCCGCCTTTTTGTACGTACATGTACGTCAGCATGTTTACGATCGATGTGCACATGTACAGGCGGCCCCGCCTGATTCGGCAGAGTGGTACTCATAAAGAGTGCAAGGTTGTAAAATTCGTACAGGCTGCACATAGATGCAGCTGTACGGAGTTACTGAATTCGCCGAAAATGGACATGAGCCAACCATTGCTGAGGCGCCACGTCGTGTTCGCTTCAAATCTAATCTATCTCAGTATATCTGTATGACTGCAGGAGCAAATCTCAGGCACAAAAGTACTATCTGTACGAGGTATATTACTGATCGCTGGGCCGAATCTGACGGGGCCGCCTGTACATGTGCACATCGATCGTAAACATGCTGACGTACATGTACGTACAAAAAGGCGGGGTAGATCGTAAACGATGAGAACACGTGGACATCCAAACGTTACCGTATAGCGCAAGACCCACCATCATGTATGCATTTGCCCCTATGAAACTTCCATTGCATCACCCCTTGGGCTCGTTGCATCCAACCAGCCTAGAGGGCGATTTTCTCACCGGTGTACCTATGAACTTCAAGCGGGTTTTGAACCTATATATTTATCACACTAACAGTATGTTTCGCCATCGAGAGTCAATAAAGGTACGGTAGTCAATAATGGCCAAAGCTGGGCGGTAAAAGAATTGCCTTCTTTCAGCGAGTTGCTTACCGGCTTGTAATCTTCGATTCGGCCCTGTCAGTTTGCTAAAAGAACTGCGAAATTGTATATTTACTGGTTCGCTGCATGTACACACAATCAAGAACCCCCACCGTCACGTCCGTTTTGTACTTTCCGGACCGGAATTGGCAGTACTGCCAGTTCGGACTACTAGTTACTACAGTATTTTATATTTAATATAAACTACTGGAGTAACTAGTAGTCCGATCCTGGCCTTCTGAACTACTGCAATAGAAGTACATAGTACTGTCGAACTACTGTCTGCACGACTGTCGGAAGCCTATCGGCCACCGAGGTCTTATCCATGAAGGCTGCTGCAACTCCTGGCATCACCTCCATCCTGCGGATCTCGTTGTGGTTATGCTTCAACAGCACTTGCATTTCTGCTCGTTCGTTGTCCGTTCCCGACCGACGCAAGCTCATGACGAAGCCGCTGGTCAAGAAGATACGCTCTTGAAAAGCATTGGAGGGGGATCGTCCGAGCCAGCTACAACAACTACCAGGGTCCAACATCGCTAAGAAGACGACGTTAAGCGTGGAAACATGGCCTGAGGGTTGGATAAATGTGCCGCTCACTCCTTCCGCTGCGGTGGTCTAAACCACCAGGGCGTCCGGTGCGCTTCTGGATCTGGGCAGTATCTCGACAGTACTTCGATAGTACTGCCGAAGCGACGGAATGAATTACTAATTACTATCGGAGCAGTAAATTGGAAATTTTCCAAACTACTGGCGACTGGAATAATAGTACTGTTACTACAGTACTTTGTTTGTACGGTCGAGTAAATTACTGCCATTCCCTGTTTCCGGTAACTAGTACATACGATGATGCGCGGGCCGTGGCCTTCAACAACGCAACTCAATGAAACCAAATCGCATAGTCCGGTTTCACGTAATATTTTTACACCTACTAGACGGGAAACTTGCCAGCAGGTCCACATTCTTTTATGAATCTTTGTACTTCAGTATATGTCATGTGGCAACCGTCCTATCTCCTAGGGGATAGCACCTCGGATAGGACCCCGACAACAACCATCGCCAACACCACGGAGTTCGAAGCGTACGGTGGTTGATATTGACACTCACTTCGCATTTTGCTTCCAAAGGCACAAGCTTTCTCCTCCTTTCCACACTTCGAAGCAAGAAATCCATGCGTCTGGGCTACGTTCTGCTGCTTGTGGCAGCCCCTCTCGTCGGAGCAATGGATGCTACCGCGACTGGTACTGCTGTCATGCCTTCGAATCCCGAGATCGAAAATGGGGTCGATCTCGACGAAAGGACCGGAAACAACCACCAATTTCTGAGGTCGCACAAGGCTGATTACGACGAGATCGATGGTCACGACACTGATGCTGAAACGGGAGGAGAAGAAGAAGAAAACGAAGAAGAAGAGAGAGGCTGGGTGGACTCGTTGAAGGCGAACGCTGTGCTATTGAAGCTGTCGATGGCGAGGTCGACTGATGACATGGGCCCAATTCTCGCCGAGATCCGAGATGCGGGCGTCCTGGCATCTCTCTTTGAGAAACTCGTGCCGCACCTGAAAAGGCTCTTGCCGGCCTATGAAAACGGCATGGACGTCAACAAGTTCGACGATTTGCTGCAAGCGTCCAGCCTATCCGACGACGTGAAGATTGTGCTGTATAGTGCGTACTCAAAGTACTGGTTCACCAACCATTAGCCAGACAGAAGTCATTCGAGGCCAACGTACTCATTCGAGAGTTTTCGAATTTTTTGGAACCTTGTTTTTTTTGCTCTCAAATTTACCTTGGCATAGGGGCCCTCCTGTGGGGTTAGCTTTTTCTATGGTCTTATTCTGACATGACATGGCGTTTGGTCTGAAAATTGTGGGAGGGATGACCCACTTTTCCGCTGAAACTGAGCCTGAAGGCGCTCTATGTGTTTATATTGGTACCGGACAACATTGTCCGGTACCAATATAAACACATGAACTAACGAACCCATTGGCTTCACCTTGCCTGCCACCTACTCACACAACCTTGTGAAGTTTGCTTGGCGTCGAAACCTTGTGCATGCAGCAACCAAGCTCACAGTTATTAATAGCGCTGCTCGCACTGTCATGCCACATCGTTGTTACGTCGCTACAATCGGGGAGGTGATACACCATTTCAAGGTCAAATTGAGAGAAGTCGTGCTTCAAATTGAGAACCCCCAAAATCAAAATGAGAAAACCTCCAAGCTTAAATATGCATACCGAATAACCTTAGTTATGAAATACTCCTTGTTATGGCATACACCCCAATATGACCAATCACAACGCTTGATTGGGAAGTCTTTTTATAACCTTCCCGACGAGTTACTTGGTTTTATTATACGGCTCCAGAGAGGACACTAAAAACAGCATTTCTACACTGCAGATCAGGTGTATTGGATAACTAAGGTTATACGGTATCATCTAATCACCTTCAAGACCGAATATATGGTACAGAGCAACTGACTTGCCCACTCTATGTCGATCAGAAAATTCCCTCCGGAAAATGTTGGCCGTGACAGTGCCCTTTTTCTTTATCTCTCTTGTTTTGATTTTGGTCGTTTTTGTTTTGATTTTGACTTCTCTCAATTTGACCTTGAAATGGTGTACCGGTATCGACAGCGGGCTTCCCGCTAACTGCAGCGGGGAGCGAGGACAGGTGCAACAGTATTGACAAACGTTGGTACAGTACTAATGTACAATGAACGGCTTCAATACATGTAGCCTGCCAGTACTGTAGCTGGCTATCTGGAGTGTAAGTGTATGTGGGGAGCTGGCTGGAGTCTTCGCTATGAGCAGTGTTAGGCTGTGTCTTGTTTTACGAAGTCCCCATCACTAAGTTCCACCTACAGGCATTCACACTTAGGCATGCATTTCGGTACATAAAGATATGCATGGAAAATTCTACCGGTAAAAACTCAAATAGACGTAGGCTGGATAGAAGTACATGTGAAACCCATAGACATGAGCTTTATCGTCTGCTGTAAAATGCCTTACGATGCATATGCATGTAGAACGTGACAAATAATGGCGACTGCAGGTTCATGAGAGGCCAACCAAATGCATGACACTCTAATGCGGATCCATGATCTACCCAGGCGGATCGATGATCTAACCAAACTGATCGATGATTTACCCAAGCGAATCGATGATACTACCGAAGCAGATCAATGACACTACAGAAGCGGATCGATGATCTTTGATACTATCTAAGTGGATCTAAAATCGTGCTTACGCATGCTGCTTATGACGGTGAGTACAAGTATTGCACTGCTGTGGTTGACTTACTGTGCCTTTAGAGCTGGTGGAGCTATCGATAGCGCAGTACGCTGGTGAAGCAGTTCTTGTCTGGGGCTCCAAACAGGAATTCCATACGAACTATGCTAAAAGTACCAACACTTGTCAAAATATGCAAATCGATCCCAAGAGCATATTTCTGTACTTGCAGCCCGTTTTTGGGTTTTAGGCTAAAACTTTTAGCATCCGTGCGGCGAGAGACGGTGAATAACACCTTAAAACTGGGACTACACTACTACTGTAGCACCAAAAACTTGTTTCAGCACCATAAAATCCGTGAGCAGCACCAAATTGCACGGCACTGCACCGGCCAAGCAACAGGGCAGACCGCACATGAAACAGGCGCTCAGTGAGCTCGGCATTCAGCCATTCAGTGCTCAGTTGCTAGAGGCAACCTGCTCACTGAAGGCAACGTGCCGCTGACGGCGCTGCCTGCACCGCTGCTTCGCTGATAATTTACGATGCCGGCGCTGAATTCACTTTATATTGATTAGATATAGACCATCCATACGAGGAAATATTCTGTAGGACATTCATCGTACCGCAACCGGCATCCCAAGTCGCAGGGAAATATTGACTATCGGCGTTCTGCAACCCGAACAAGCGTTTCGAGCTGCCAACAGCTAGAAACATGGCTTTATAGAGAATATATACACACGATACTTCCGCGCATTTCCTTTTCAGGCCTCGCATGGGACCCTCAATGCGAGAAGCTCACCACCGCTTCACTGATCTTCAGGCACCTACCTCTGCCTCGGCCTGTAATTCGACCACCAGCAACGATATTGGCTGTTACTGACCTGACGTACTAAATATTGATGCAACACGAGCGCATACAAAGGCGCTTGTTGGAGTTTCCTCGCATGGATATGGCAGAATAGAATGAGTACAACACATGCCTAGACTTCAATGAGGCATCAGTTTAGTTCCGTTGAGCAGAGCTGCTACGTATCGGCGCAATCTTCACAGCCTGATGTATGAAGCTATTGCTGCATTTACCGTCACAAGCCTTAAGTAACGACCGATCCAATCTACAGAGGTAGCTTGTATGAAGTCCCAGCCAAAACATTCCTTGCAAGAAATGTTGCGCGATTAGCAAAGTCACTTCATGTAGTGATATCGTTTCGCAATTAGGTCACTTAGAATTCTAACGACTCCCTATATCATGTAGTGGCAGCGGGACCCTTTAATAACATTATTTCTGGTAGCTGTCAGTGATTAAGACGATTAAGACGACTAGGCTTACCAAAAAATGTTGTCTACCCATGGTTGGTTACCGTAGCGTAGCTATAGTTACGTCTTGCGAGGATTTTGATTCCGCGGCAGCTACATTTGCTAATGTGGCTCCGGTCAAACTGCAAGACTATAGCTATAACAATTCATTGTTTCCATCGTGCATTATTGAATATGTACTCAACTACTAAATGACTAGCTTGCGGACATGATGCAATGCGTGACAGGGTTGAGCCTCGCACCAATTGCTAGACCACGTGACTGCAGGTTTTGGTAGCCTGTGATCTCGCCGCGGCAGCGGCTAGCAGCTGACCCTACTTAACTTCACGTCGTTGGAGGTTGCATTGCAGTTACTGTATGTTATCCTTAATGCTACATGTACATCTAAACTTCTACTACTAACTTGAGAACCTAATAATGCCATAAGTCTGTGTGCCAATGCTACAACAGGCCACGAGTATAAACTACTCCTGCGCTTACTGTGCGCCTCCAAGACGCGCGAGTGGGGCGTCATTCGGTTCGTGATATCCGTATCTACATGTTCCATGCGAAATGGCTCCTGCTCCCATCCTAACCCTCCAGGACGCGCGCTCTTAGTGTGAATCGCTTCGCATTAAGTTAACCTATATGATCCATGCGAGAAAATTAGTCCTGCGCTCCCCGCACGCCTCCCAGACGCGCGAGCGTAGTGTCAGCCGCTTTGTAACATACTAGCCTGTAAGGTCCATACGAGTAAATGACCCCTGCGCCGGCCATACATCTCTTAAGCTCCCTAAAGTAGTGCCTGAGGCTTGAAAATACTCATGTCGTGGTACTCCATGCGAGCAAACGTGCTCTAGCTCTTTGTATTACTTGGAAATACGCCGCGAGCTTCCTCGTAGTGATACACGCTGACATTGAGCTTTGCACCTTGATTTGTGACTGACCACCACCCCTTTATGAGAAATTAGCAGCTTGCTGTCCTGCGGAATGGACCGTCCATCGTCCACTTCCTCGTCCACTGCCGGACCGTCCATCGTTCTCAGCTGGTTCTATCTATTTGGTGCTATTCACTTTTTCATTGGTGCTGCTAACGTTTCCTCTTTTTTTGTCTGTCGGATTTCTGCGTCGTTGAGGCTATTAGATGCTATGTATACACCATTTGTGGATCAAATTGAGAATTTTCAAGATCAAAACAAGTACTGCTCAGATCAAAACAAGAAAGCCTCTATATTTTGGTATCCATAGCATCTAATAGCCTCTATTTCAGCATATTTTATTAGATTCGCTCCACTTGGCCGCTCTATTGCCCATGGGATCAGCCTTTGGAAAGCGATAAAAGGGACATCAAATCACGCACCCACGATCTTCTCGTTTTGATTTTAGCAATTCTCGTTTTGAACTGGGAAATTCTCAATTTGATCCAGAAATGGTGTACCAAAACATAGAGGTTTTCTTGTTTTGATCTGAGCAGTTCTTGTCTTCAATTTGATCCAGAAATGGTGTAACTGCAGCGGGGCTACATAAAACTACTATACTAGAGTCCATCAATGCCTGCTGAAGAGGGGCTGTCCTAACTGTGCGTAGCACAGTATAGGACTCGCCCCCTGCCCCGGATTCGTACGATAATATAATAAGACGATTATTAATAACGCTTCCGCTTAACTCAATCGAGACGAACAGCAAATAACACAATACCATGCAAAGAAAAGTGGTCGAGTCAAGTATGCTCGTTGCTCGGCAGGCTGCGTGGAGATACTGGTCGATATGTTCTGCTCGGCCACGAGCTACCCGCAGCTGGCTGGGTCTCGAGCTACCTGTCGCTGCTAGCCTCGTGCTACCCGCTTCGTGGACTTCAGCTGCCAAGTAGTGCGTAGTAAACTTTGAAAAAAAAACTACACCTTTTGCGGCCTACTTCGTACCAACGTGTAATCAAATCCGAGCGCAGCTCCGCTTTCCGTTTTAGCGCGAGGACAGCACGCCAGCTTACGTAGCCATAGAGATCTTAGAGGTCCAACTTTGATTGCCGTAATTCCAGCTTTGAGTGCGTAATTGAAGTTGCTAACTAAACTTTTGCAATATGATTTTTTCGACTTTCGGATTTGATGACACGTTGGTACGAAGTAGGCCACACAAAGGTGTATATAGCGCCGTGACTTATAAGTCGCTGGCATCCGCTGCCGCCATTATCAGCGTATCCTGTAGCTTCAATCCAAGCTAGCCCTAAATATACTTCCCATCCCAGATTGGGGGGTATTTAAAAGCAACGCGAAGTAAGGACACGTATGAAATACCGTTTTGCCAAGCTAACACCTTACTTGCGAATGTTCCTAAAGTCCCCCCCATGGGACACCACGGCCGACACCTGTCCCAGCCCCCTCTGGTTAGCGGCCTGACCTAGTCCCATGCCAGTGTTGTGGAACAAAAGAAAAGCAAAAACTTCAGGTGGTGAACGCAAAGCAAGTAAAGAGAAGGACGCCGGAAACTCCGCATGCAAGCTCACAGTATTGGGGCTTCGCCCAATTAGCCGCACAAGAGGAAACGTTAGCAGCACCAATGAAAAAGTGAATAGCACCAAATAGATAGAACCAGTACAGCCCAGAGAACGATGGACGGTCCGGCAGTGGACGAGGAAGTGGACGATGGACGGTCCATTCCGCAGGACAGCAAGCTGCTAATTTCTCATAAAGGGGTGGTGGTCAGTCACAAATCAAGGTGCAAAGCTCAATGTCAGCGTGTATCACTACGAGGAAGCTCGCGGCGTATTTCCAAGTAATACAAAGAGCTAGAGCACGTTTGCTCGCATGGAGTACCACGGCGTGAGTATTTTCAAGCCTCAGGCACTACTTTAGGGAGCTTAAGAGATGTATGGCCGGCGCAGGGGTCATTTACTCGTATGGACCTTACAGGCTAGTATGTTACAAAGCGGCTGACACTACGCTCGCGCGTCTGGGAGGCGTGCGGGGAGCGCAGGACTAATTTTCTCGCATGGATCATATAGGTTAACTTAATGCGAAGCGATTCACACTAAGAGCGCGCGTCCTGGAGGGTTAGGATGGGAGCAGGAGCCATTTCGCATGGAACATGTAGATACGGATATCACGAACCGAATGACGCCCCACTCGCGCGTCTTGGAGGCGCACAGTAAGCGCAGGAGTAGTTTATACTCGTGGCCTGTTGTAGCATTGGCACACAGACTTATGGCATTATTAGGTTCTCAAGTTAGTAGTAGAAGTTTAGATACATGTAGCATTAAGGATAACATACAGTAACTGCAATGCAACCTCCAACGACGTGAAGTTAAGTAGGGTCAGCTGCTAGCTGCTGCCGCGGCGAGATCACAGGCTACCAAAACCTGCAGTCACGTGGTCTAGCAATTGGTGAACCCTGTCACGCATTGCATCATGTCCGCAAGCTAGTCATTTAGTAGTTGAGTACATATTCAATAATGCACGATGGAAACAATGAATTGTTATAGCTATAGTCTTGCAGTTTGACCGGAGCCACATTAGCAAATGTAGCTGCCGCGGAATCAAAATCCTCGCAAGACGTAACTATAGCTACGCTACGGTAACCAACCATGGGTAGACAACATTTTTTGGTAAGCCTAGTCGTCTTAATCGTCTTAATCACTGACAGCTACCAGAAATAATGTTATTAAAGGGTCCCGCTGCCACTACATGATATAGGGAGTCGTTAGAATTCTAAGTGACCTAATTGCGAAACGATATCACTACATGAAGTGACTTTGCTAATCGCGCAACATTTCTTGCAAGGAATGTTTTGGCTGGGACTTCATACAAGCTACCTCTGTAGATTGGATCGGTCGTTACTTAAGGCTTGTGACGGTAAATGCAGCAATAGCTTCATACATCAGGCTGTGAAGATTGCGCCGATACGTAGCAGCTCTGCTCAACGGAACTAAACTGATGCCTCATTGAAGTCTAGGCATGTGTTGTACTCATTCTATTCTGCCATATCCATGCGAGGAAACTCCAACAAGCGCCTTTGTATGCGCTCGTGTTGCATCAATATTTAGTACGTCAGGTCAGTAACAGCCAATATCGTTGCTGGTGGTCGAATTACAGGCCGAGGCAGAGGTAGGTGCCTGAAGATCAGTGAAGCGGTGGTGAGCTTCTCGCATTGAGGGTCCCATGCGAGGCCTGAAGGAAATGCGCGGAAGTATCGTGTGTATATATTCTCTATAAAGCCATGTTTCTAGCTGTTGGCAGCTCGAAACGCTTGTTCGGGTTGCAGAACGCCGATAGTCAATATTTCCCTGCGACTTGGGATGCCGGTTGCGGTACGATGAATGTCCTACAGAATATTTCCTCGTATGGATGGTCTATATCTAATCAATATAAAGTGAATTCAGCGCCGGCATCGTAAATTATCAGCGAAGCAGCGGTGCAGGCAGCGCCGTCGGCGGCACGTTGCCTTCAGTGAGCAGGTTGCCTCTAGCAACTGAGCACTGAATGGCTGAATGCCGAGCTCACTGAGCGCCTGTTTCATGTGCGGTCTGCCCTGTTGCTTGGCCGGTGCAGTGCCGTGCAATTTGGTGCTGCTCACGGATTTTATGGTGCTGAAACAAGTTTTTGGTGCTACAGTAGTAGTGTAGTCCCAGTTTTAAGGAGAGACGGTGAACAACACCTTAAAACTGGGACTAGCACCAAAAACTTGTTTCAGCACCATAAAATCCGTGAGCAGCACCAAATTGCACGGCACTGCACCGGCCAAGCAACAGGGCAGACCGCACATGAAACAGGCGCTCAGTGAGCTCGGCATTCAGCCAATCAGTGCTCAGTTGCTAGAGGCAACCTGCTCACTGAAGGCAACGTGCCGCTGACGGCGCTGCCTGCACCGCTGCTTCGCTGATAATTTACGATGCCGGCGCTGAATTCACTTTATATTGATTAGATATAGACCATCCATACGAGGAAATATTCTGTAGGACATTCATCGTACCGCAACCGGCATCCCAAGTCGCAGGGAAATATTGACTATCGGCGTTCTGCGACCTGAGCAAGCGTTTCGAGCTGCCAACAGCTAGAAACATGGCTTTATAGAGAATATATACACACGATGCATCCGCGCATTTCCTCTTCAGGCCTCGCATGGGACCCTCAATGCGAGAAGCTCACCACCGCTTCACTGATCTTCAGGCACCTACCTCTGCCTCGGCCTGTAATTCGACCACCAGCAACGATATTGGCTGTTACTGACCTGACGTACTAAATATTGATGCAACACGAGCGCATACAAAGGCGCTTGTTGGAGTTTCCTCGCATGGATATGGCAGAATAGAATGAGTACAACACATGCCTAGACTTCAATGAGGCATCAGTTTTAGTTCCGTTGAGCCGAGTTGCTACGGATCGGCGCAATTTTCACAGCCTGATGTATGTATGAAGCTATTGTTGCATTTACCGCCACACGCCTTAAGTAACGACCGATCCAATCTACAGAGGTAGCTTGTATGAAGTCCCAGCCAAAACATTCCTTGCAAGAAATGTTGCGCGATTAGCAAAGTCACTTCATGTAGTGATATCGCTTCGCAATTAGGTACATTGATGTCACTTAGAATTCCAACGACTCCCTGTATCATGTAGTAGCAGCGGGACCCTTTAATAACATTATTTCTGGTAGCTGTCAGTGATTAAGACGACTAGGCTTACCAAAAAATGTTGTCTACCCATGGTTGGTTACCGTAGCGTAGCTATAGTTACGTCTTGCGAGGATTTTGATTCCGCGGCAGCTACATTTGCCAATGTGGCTCCGGTCAAACTGCAAAACTAAAGCTATAACAATTCATTGTTTCCATCGTGCATTATTGAATATGTACTCAACTACTAAATGACTAGCTTGCGGACATGATGCAATGCGTGACAGGGTTGAGCCTCGCACCAATTGCTAGACCACGTGACTGCAGGTTTTGGTAGCCTGTGATCTCGCCGCGGCAGCGGCTAGCAGCTGACCCTACTTAACTTCACGTCGTTGGAGGTTGCATTGCAGTTACTGTATGTTATCCTTAATGCTACATGTATCTAAACTTCTACTACTAACTTGAGAATCTAAGAATGCCATAAGTCTGTGTGCCAATGCTACAACAGGCCACGAGTATAAACTACTCCTGCGCTTACTGTTCGCCTCCAAGACGCGCGAGTGGGGCGTCATTCGGTTCGTGATATCCGTATCTACATGTTCCATGCGAGCAAATGGCTCCTGCTCCCATCCTAACCCTCCAGGACGCGCGCTCTTAGTGTGAATCGCTTCGCATTAAGTTAACCTATATGATCCATGCGAGCAAATTAGTCCTGCGCTCCCCGCACGCTTCCCAGACGCGCGAGCGTAGTGTCAGCCGCTTTGTAACATACTAGCCTGTAAGGTCCATACGAGTAAATGACCCTGCGCCGGCCATACATCTCTTAAGCTCCCTAAAGTAGTGCCTGAGGCTTGAAAATACTCATGTCGTGGTACTCCATGCGAGCAAACATGCTCTAGCTCTTTGTATTACTTGGAAATACGCCGCGAGCTTCCTCGTAGTGATACACGCTGACATTGAGCTATGCACCTTAATTTGTGACTGACCACCACCCCTTTATGAGAAATTAGCAGCTTGCTGTGCCAGACGAGCCTGCGGAATGGACCGTCCATCGTCCACTTCCGTACCGTCCATCGTCCACTGCCGGACCGTCCATCGTTCTCTGGGCTGTACTGGTTCTATCTATTTGGTGCTATTCACTTTTTCCTTGGTGCTGCTAACGTTTCCTCAGTTTTAAGGTGTTATTCACCGTCTCTCACACAAAAATCCGACAAACAAAGCCGTGCAATGTACAACAGTCCTTCAGTAGCAAATCAGGATCTAGCAGTAGACTTCGTTTTGGTATACCAGATGCTTTTGTGTACTTTATATCACCCGACATGTACTTTATGTCCATTTAGTGTAGTTTATGTCGTGTCAAACACCGTTTTACAGTGGTTACGGACAGGGATTTATCGTAAATTTACTATGGGGGATGCCGTTCAGTGGTGTCGGATTTCTGCGTCGTTGTCTGTAGTGCAGCATATTTTATTAGATTTGCTCCACTTGTCCGCTCTATTGCTCATGAGATCAGCCTTTGGAAAAGCGATAAAAGGGACACCAAATCACGCACCCACCATCTTCTCGTTTTGAATTTAGCGATTCTCGTTTTGAACTGGGAAATTCTCAATTTGATCCAGAAGGAGTTCCCACAGCACAATACATATGTACTGAGTTGTCCCCAAAGGCAAAATAATTACCCGCGGCAGGACTTTCCTCAGAACATTGTAAAATTAAAGTTTGGTAAGTTCGTGTGTAGAGAATCAGTACACTGATAAGTGCGCACGGTTAGAAAACGCCGTAAATTATGTAGTAAGAACGAAGAGGTATATGCAGGCTGAGTGCCTTCCAAGCTGGAAGACACTTTTGCAACAGTACACTGGGTGTTTTGAACAAGCGAAGCGGTTGAAAACAAGTTTTTGGACCGAAGAAGTGAACCACGTTTTCAGGCACCTTCAACACTTCTCTGCACCTGGTCTGGGTAGCAGCTAGCTTAGTTTTAGTTTAGGAGGCGATGTTCTTTAGCTCTCTGGTTGTATGTAGCCAACTCGATAAGCGAGTTTTGTGAAAACCTACCACTCCCGGGGCTGGCTAGCACCAAATCTCTGCGAGACCCGTTGCGTGGCATGTCTTCGGTGATCAAAGAACTATCGCCTTTGCCCCAGACGTGTTCACGGATCAAGCCTGAAAGCGCAGCGATACCTTGCTGCAATTGCATGCTGGGAACCAGTAAAAAAAACAAGGCCACCCCGTATAAAAGTATGTGGTTGGTATGAACATCTTCCTCATTGCTGCCATATCAATGTAAATTTAAGCTGCAGCTAACGAGTAGATAGAATGACGGATGCAACAAGTACTACGCAAAATAAACTAGGGCTTCGCGGGGGCTGAGATCGCAAATATAAAACAAAACAGATAAACGCACAGCGCTGGCGACTGGTGCGCCGCAAGTGCGGCGCGCCTAAGTCGTGTGCGCTGTGCACACACTCACGATAATATGAATTTGTTTTCTTGCCTTCGCGCTGTTAATAACCAAATACAAGCAAGTTATATGTTGCAGCAGTGCCCTCCCAAGCAAACGTCTATTCTTACCTTGGCGCTGTAAGTTCACCCTGGTGCTGCTGCGTCTGTGGACGTGAGAACTGAAAATGATTCGAATGAAACGAAAATTAATGATACGATTGATGCTTCTTCGTTGACAGAGATTGACTAGGTAATTATTCAGACTACCTATTATTAAGTTCACTTTCATAATATGTCATATATGATGGATACTTAACGCATGCGTTTGCTGCGCCAGCAGCATACCTTACGGTACCGTACACTTGCTATCCCCTGCTGGCGCAGCCGGCGTTTCATCCAACACTATCGCGGCACGCCTTGCCCGCACGCGCGCATTTGCAGCGTCAAGGCGACGGCGACGCTGCTCCGGCGTTTCATCCAGCACCATTGCGGCAGAAGCAACATTGCTGATTTCCTCTGGAATGACGGATCCGGATTGAGAAGATTGACGCCCGGAGACGACACTTACACTTCCATGAAGTATACAGATTACTTTTGCGGGTAACGATATATAAACAAGATTCTCATTTAAGTGTATTCAATACAAATATCATAATCAAGCGACACTTTTTTCGAGCACGACACGCACGGCTTCATGCGACACCGAATTAATCCCCTGCCGGCTGCGCCAGCAGCATACCTACGGTACACTTGCTATCTCAGTATAACTATATTTTATTCGTATCGTCACTTCAGCGCTTTGATCTTGTCGACATGATAAAGCCTTCAGTGAAACAATAAAAAAATAACAACGTTAGGAGCAGACAGAAGTATCCCTCAATATCGTATTGAATTTTATTAAGCCCTTAAGGAGACGTGCAGCTTCCTCACGAACCAACCCCTTGGAAGAGGGACTAAGGTCGTATCACCCCAATCTCCGCTAATTTCTCTACTGCAGCGGCTGCATAGTGGCACAAAGCGGTGACAATGACTGCTCTGCATTTAATAAAGCGTTAGCACAAACAGCAGTGCGTGCAGTTTTCGTTTCATAATCTAGCATGCTCGAGGAAACTACATGGTCTACTGCGCATGCACACGTATTTGGATGCACTTTGTAGTCGGCGTGGCCACCACTGTAACTGAAACTGAATTTGTTGCGGTTAAGACGCCTAACTACACCAATGCCGCGCACTGCTGCAGCGTCACCCGTCACCTAAATGAGAGCTGCATCTTTATACAATATCCTTCCTAATCAATCTCGCCCTCTTGCATACTTTACTTGAATGAAGGTCGGCTGCGGATATTGGAGATAGTAGTGATTTCGAGGCACGCTTACCTCCCTACATCTAAAACCTAGTCTCAAACACTACATCGACGGGGGGACCGAGCCACTATGGAGAAACCGCAATGGCATCAGCGTAAAGTTAATATCACCGTGTTATCTAGGGTTGCCTACAAGCTAAGTTCGCAACGTGAACTATGTAAACCAGAAAAAAGCGAACCTAATGTTTACTAGCTCAGTATATTCGTTGCAGGGGGGGACAACTCAGTACATACCTACTGGATTATGGAAATCTCTCGCAAATCGATCCCAAGAGCCCGTTTTTGGGTTTTAGCATCTGTGCGGCTAATATAGTAATTTGTATGTAGCCCCGCTGCAGTTATTGTACTCGTCATTAATGATTGGACCAAAATTTTTTAGCATGCCAGATATAGCGGCATAGCTCCCCAAGTTCTTGCCCGATCAGAGCGGGGAGACCCGGAATAGCTTCGTGTTGATCTCGACCATTTAGTCAACAATTCGCTACCTGCTAGAATGTCGGAGTCGGGCGATGAACGGGAAGAGTTGTCGCCCGGTCAGAAGTATCGTTTTCTATTGCGAGAGGACGATTCATTGTACTTTTTCGTGTTCAAACATGTGTTTTCGCTGATAATCCAATGAAATTCACGTATTTCTGCAGAAAAGTGCCAACCCTTTATCCGCATCATAGGAGCCAAAAGCAATGGTTTTTTGTAGCGCTTGTAGCGCTAAAACGGCTGCGAATTGGTCGATTTCGACTCGATTTTCGGAATCCTCGGGCGAAACAACCCCTTATATCTAAACATCGCTATAGGGTTTTTGTGATTATAACGTTCAAACGACAGCCTACATTCTGGTCCAATGACTAATGACGAGTACAATAGCGGAAAGCCCGCTGTTCTCTGAAATTTATTTCAGAGCTAAGGAAGGATCCGGGTGGAGGTCCGATTTTCCCACCCAAAAACATCCGGTAATTTATATGACGGGAACTATATCGATATATAGAGGTAAATATGTTAAGTAGATGATGCTGGTACAGTGTCGCTTTCCATAATTAATACCCGAGAAACTTCATAGATTACCTGAATGTTGCCTGTGTCGTCGCCCCCCTCCGCTTATGTACGGTCTTGATGTTGCATGAAAGTATTAAAGTATCTTGGAAACCTTTAACAACGTTGCTTAGACGTTGTTTACTAATACTCAGGGATAAGTGAAGGCACAGCTAGGAACTGCGCTAAGTTTCCTTCAACTTAGCAGATGCTGCGGCTGCGAAGCAGGCGCAGGATATGCGTTGTTGTTAGCAACTGCGCTTTACAAAACAAGGTTTCATGGGCCTCTCGGCCGGGCCCTTACTAGAGTACCTACGGTAATTAGTCTGACTGAGACTAATTTTTGTAAGTGGTTTCTGGACATATTTACATTACATTGTCTGACTGAGACTAAAAATGAACACATACTATTTTTGAAAATGTATTTATAGATAGAGGTAGCATACAAAAAGTGATTGATGTGGTTACAGTGTGACATTCCATAATTAATACCCGAGAAACTTCATAAATTACCTGAATGTTGCCTGTGTCGTCGCCCCCCTCCGCTTATGTACGGTTTTGATGTTGCGTGAAAGTATCTTGAAGAGGTCGTTGATATCAAGGTGGCGAAGGGAACATACTTAAGTATGTGATATTGCCGACGACTACCTGGTAGACTAGTGTCATGTGGACTGCTCGCAGTACAGCCCGTCATCTTTGTCGCTCTTGTGAGACTGGACCCCCTTTCGTTCCTTGCATGGCGGAGCACCGCTGAGCACGAGCTCGGCCGCGTGGCCCTCGGGTGGTATCAACGGTGGTAAGCGGCCACCGCCGCGCGCTCGAATACTGTCTAGCAATTGTTTGAGCTGCGCCGTGCCGTGCCGACTGCGCGCGCCATGTATGCCGACAAAGATTTGTCCATTTGTCAAGACCCACCACCGCATCCACCACCCACTATGCTGCCCTGAGCACGTGTGTAAGTTGGTAGGTCGCGGCGCGGACTCGTGGGACCAACCCAAACAGGTAGAAACCAAAAACTCTGTACTTGTATGAACTAGCTGTCGTAACTTCTGTCATTTAAATAAGATAATAAATACTCTGCATCAAAACCTGACACATCACAAAGCAATGGTGAAGTCGTGAAGCCAGCGGCATATTTTTACGTGTGCAGAAGTTACTCGTGTAAAGCTATAGGAAACTGACTATTTGCTGCGTAACTTAGCAGGAGATGCACTTTAGTAAGCAACTAACGTTAGGCTTTGTTGGGTTTCTAAGGTCAAAAGTTTTTATTTTCCCTTCGCTTTGCACACACTACATAAATACATATCTGTTCTAAATTTCAGAGCTTTTTCGTGCAACGCGCGACTTTGTATAAATGGGTATAAATAAGGGTATGTTTGGCTTAATTGGAGTCCGCTCCCACGGCAGAGGGTTGGTTGTATCGCATTGTCGGCTCAGCCGTGAAACGTGCTCCAAGTTGAAATATACTCTGCATACTTCCGGTGGCGAGCCATTACCCAGCACTATGCGTACAGCGTTCCCTGCGAGCTAGTTGGCCACATCTTCGGCGTCTCAGGGCGAACGGTCCGTCGGTGGTATAAGGCCTTCAAGAGCACTGGTCACGTATTGCCAGACGAGCGGCCTCCCGTGCGCACACGGGACCCTGGACTGTTATGCTTTGTGCGCAGCTACGTGAAGCAACACCCTTGCTTCTACATCGAGGAGCTGCGTGCGTGCAATATCCTCAACTTTTTCCCGCAAGATTACGAGTGATATATTGTAGTCACTTACCGGAAAAGTCGTATTGATACAGCACCCGGAATGGTAGAGCACTTGTAGGGTTTCTGTCTAGCACATCGGGAGTGAACGTGTACTTGCTATTCTAGTCAGCCCAACTAGCACAAAAAGGCAAAATGACTTGATTTTTGTATGGGAAGGCTTGAGAAAAAGTACACTAAATCATTTTCAAGTCCACACGATCCTTCAAGAAATACACCCTTAACAAGAAACGATACAGCCATGTGCATGTTTATTAGAAAATTGGTGCTCTATCAATACGACTTTTCCGGTAGATCTGGCTAACGACTTCTAATCACTACTAAAGCTACCATCGCCCATTGACGTCGCTGGCATGCTTTACCCTCTACAGCTAGACTGTAAGAGGGCGAAGAGGGTCCATGCTGCCGGTGCCCCAGGCCGCATCCGTTAACGTTCGTTGGGCAGTTGCCCATCCAGCCAGCCACCTATGTAGATACAAGGGCGGAAAATGGGGTTGGTGACCTCCGTGCGCAGGTGGAAGCCATCACAGTAAGCATGCATACCAACGCTGGCTATCACATAAATAGTATCATTAGGGGATACTTTCTAGAGCCCAGTGAGGTATACTAGTGGTCGCTGTCAGCCACACGAGCGCCCGCCCTGCAAGCCATGGCAACGCAACATGCAAATCGGGGGCAACATGTCCTTAAGCTACAATCATTCTAGCATAGTATACTTGCATTTTGTATGCATCAAGGTGGCCGATTAAACCTGGCACAGTGCCAAAATTTTATAGTTGTATGGTAGCCACCTGATAGGCTGGGAATCTCTGCGCGCTAACACATGCAGCGTGTTTCTACCAATGAATGCTCTTACATATCTAAATAGCGAGCGCCAACTCGAAAAATTGGCAAAGTTGTGGACACAAACGAGGGTGGCCGATATAACCTGTCGCCGAGTGTATCCCCAACTTGCACATCGGGTCCTTCAGATAGATAGGTTTCGATCGCAGCTGCTGCCGCTTCAATACGGGCTGGTGTCGCACGTCGAATGCCCTGACGAACCTCTTTGGCTACATACATAAGTAGTGTTCTCCCTATACACTAACTGTAGAGTCAGCTGTACGTGTAAATACCGTATTTTAGATCTCATACTTCATACACCATATTCTTGAAGTTGTATTGTTGTATTTTGTCTTTGCGCCAATTCACCCTTTCTGTGCGTATTTTAGGACCTTTCTTGCCAAAAACGGCCATATTCTGTTGCAAATGCACTATCTCTCCGCTCTGAATTATGAGATCTCTCTGTAGTATGAGATCTAAAATACGGTAACAGTTAGTTAGTGTCTAGTAGATTTTGCTAACATGTATTTGCCGAACGAGCATCACTAAGTTTTGCACAAAAACTGGAAATTACTGAAGAGTTTTAAGCTTACACTTCATTAACTTTATCTACGCAGCTCCGATCTTCTTGTCTGTATTTTAAGAGATAGAGACGCTTTCAATTCCATATTATGGCACACATTGTCCGAAGTCAGCAGCATTGCCGCTTTAAATGCTACCAAGTCTACTCTAGTTGACACGTGCAATGTCAGAGCCGCAGATACTAGAAGTTCCAGTCTAGAGGGGAGTCCCATCCGATACATGTTTTTTTTCATTTTACCGGTATGGCACTCCCCTTCATTACACTTTTTTCTCTTCTGGATGGCCGACTCCCGCCAACTACCAGTAGCTCTCATAAGGTAAACTGCAATCAGCTTTAAGGTTACTATCATGATTAGTCTCTTGCTACTAACTCGTCTACTTACAGTCAGCAAACGTACAGCTAACAGTGAGTTAGTGTCTAGTAAATTTCACTAACAGCAAAACGCCCTACACTATACATAAGTAGATGGACGACGAATGGACCTTCAAATATCTTCTGTTTGTTGTAGTTGGATCTAGCTTTCGCAAGCATTCCAGGCCAGGTTTCGGGAGTAAGCGCAACTTGCTGAGCCTGCTCAGCGTGTTGGCTCGGCTTCATATAGAGCTTCATGTCGGACCGCGTCGTCTTAGTACACCATTGCACTGCGTTATTCTCAAAACGCGCACTCAAATTAAAAAAATGCGCACTCAAATTCAAATTCACCATCATATGTCACAGACGCGTATTAATGCATTTTATTAGGAAATAATGATTGGACTCTGTAGCACTTGTGAAGGCGGGAAATCTGGCGCGTAGGCTGCGCGCGTGATGCCAGCGACTTCAGTTTGCATTTGGCGCCATGCCACCGACCACTTACAAGGACCATTCGCTGGAAGTGCGCGCGTGCATCTTGCGTGTCGCCAAGGAGGCCAAGGACTGGAAGGCTGCGGCGGAGCTCCATGGCGTGAACGAGCGCACAGCGTGGGACTGGATCAAGACCGCCATGGACACCGGCGACTGGAGTGGCCGACCGAAGCAGCGCGGAGGTTCGCCGAAGAAGCTCACGGCCTCGCACATCAGTTACCTGCTCGACGAGCTCTGAAAGACGCCAGAGCTTACTCTTGTGCAGATGGCGGAGCTCGTCGAGCAGAAGTACGGTGTTGCGGTCAACCGCGATACCGTGCGCCGTGCTCTGGACCCCTGTAGCTTCACGTTGAAGAAGCTGCACCGCGACGTTGTCAACCGCAACAGTCCCATCAACAACCAAAAGCGCTACGACTATGTGGTCAAGTTTTACGCGGCGTTGGCGAACGGCAAAAAGGTGTTCTATCTGGACGAGACAAACTTCAACTTGTGGTGCTCGCGTGGTCGCGGCTGGAGCGCTAGAGGTAAGCGGGCGGTACAGACGGGGGCTGCGAGTAAAGGTAAAAACATCCATGTTATTGCCGTTATCTCTAGCACCGGTCTTGCTTATCAGGAATCGCAGTTTGGCTCCTTCACCGCGGAGCTGGCGAACGAGTTCATCCGGCGCTTTCTGCGCCACATCCAGACGTCGATGCCACTGAGCGAGGTCGTGCTTGTCCTGGACAATGCGCCGTGTCACACGAGCGCCAAGGACGTCTTCGAGGAAGAGGAGTTCAACGACGCAGAGATGTTGAAGCTGGGGCCGTACTCCCCCATGCTTAACCCGATAGAGAACATGTTCTCTGTCTACAAAAGCGCTGTAAAGCGCTTTCTCGCGCGCCAGCGTCCCGCCATCCTGCGTGTTTCTGAAGGGGTGACCATCACGGAGCACAGAGCTGGTTTCCTCGAGCTGGCCGCGGACCCTCTTTTCTCGGAAGTCGTGACGCCTGAGCTGTGCAATCGCATGTTTTGCCACTCCCTGCCCCACCACCAGCGCGCGTTGCGCTTCGAGGACATGCAAGTTGGTGTTTAGGATTTTCAATCGGATTCGACAGGTATAACTTGATAAAGGTAATATATCTGGGCGTAATTTTGAATTTGAGTGCGCATTTTTTGAATTTGAGTGTGCGTTTTGAGAATAATGCCGTGCAATGGTGTAGTGTAGACCACCAGAGCTGCGCTTACTTTCTTCTCTGCTGTTGAATAGACCGTCTTGAAGCTGTCCCCTCCTCGTCGAACTCAAACGCTGCATCTTCTACAGACACACTAGTTCTGCTTGTATGACCATACTCACCCACCTTAACTGCGACTAGAACTTGTCTTCTCCATTGCGTGTTTATATATATTGTCGACGCCCAGAATACCCAGGCAAGCATGGGCATTCCACGGGGCGTGTGTTTATATGAACGAACTGTGCATAAAACGGAGTACAAGACTAAGGTCAGACATCTACTTATAAGCTGATCCCCGTTTATATATAGCACGCTGTTCTTATTAACTCTTTTGACCAACAGAATAAGAACAGCGTGTTATATATAAACGGGGATCAGCTGCGGTTTAAACGGTCGATTAGCATAGAAATCGGACATAATGCGTGGTTTTCACAATAGCACTTAATTTACCAAGGAAGATCAAAATTCAGTTTAATTTTAAGAGCGTTCAGCCAGCAATAACCAGTTAATCAAATCATCACTTTCACTGCCTCTCTGCGGTGGTATCATGCTAACCGAATTTCCTACTTGTGAGGGATTACCATGGAAGTCCAACTGATGCCACCTACGAAAAAGATACTCCAGTCCGCCCAGAGGGCTTGCCAGATTGTTTTGTTTGAGATACAATCGTACAAAAGTGGAGTTTTATGAATTTTATAAAGTAAACCCCCATATTATTACATAATGACTTATAATTATTCCCGATACGTACGAACAGGGGTTCATAAATTATATGTCATTATTAATAATTGGCACATAATTATCTGACAACCGAAATATATGTGCCCCACTTTCATCTTCGCACTGGTCATTGCGGCGGCTACGCAATAGAAAATAATTTGCCATCTTTTGAAACGGAACCAACAGCAACAAGTTGTACGACTTGCAGCAAACATCCAACTTGTCCGCTGACGTGGGGACAATACTCTTCAGCGCTAACAGGAAGTATCGCTAACCAACCGCCAGCCAGAAAGACGCCATTTAAGGCCAGCACTACTCAATCAAGAGTTTGTCGGATTCTTCGGGGCTTTGTATTGTTTGCTCTCATAGAATGCACCGCTTTTTACGTGTCATTTAAATCCAATTGAGGCGCTGAGAGCGCGACATTGAACGACTTCGCATACCACTAATTCAATTGACTCCATCCCCGAGCCTATAAAAACGTACAGTAGTGGAGGTTAAGTCGAGGCCAACAAGTTAAGTCATTTTTGCTGACGCGAAAAGCACGCAGGAACTCATCATTTCACCCCAAAAAACTGCCAAATCCGGTACGAATGTGTGCAGCACGAGCAATTTGGTGGTGCGTGCTTCACTTCACGTTATAGCGCTTTTCAGGTATTACTTGTATCTCGGGATAGCCATAGTACGGCATTCTTAAGTTGTTACTGCATGCTGATTTAGCATACCAAATACTGACCGTCAACATCGTCTCTTATCGCTCATTGATTGACGCGATCGCCGCTAAGAAATTTTAGCCCTTTGATGGTGTTGAAAAGGACACTACAGGTAGAACACCCCATGTTCAAAATGAATGTATTTTTTTCAGCTCTTGAGCCAGCCAATCTCAGGGCAAGGACAAACCGTTCGAAGGACCGCTCGTGCATCTTCGACTTGGACATTACTGTCTCGTTCTGGTGCTGAGTTGGATTAGCGGTAGCAAAAGAGTTAACTCTTTTGCTACCACTAATCCAGCAAAAGTCTTTAGCAGGAATATAGTGAACGATCTTGTCTGGGTTTCCAGCCTGATTCCAGGAAACAAACGATTTTATCCGTCATCAAGATGACAATATTGACGGCTTCTATAATAGTGGGTCCCCAATATTTCACGATGAAGATACCAACGCTAAATACTGTGGACTGCATTGCCAGACGGCGGCACCAGCGGCGGCGAACTGCCACGACATTGGTGCCAGCTGTACCGTCACCGCAGACCACAGTTTTATCCAATCATCCCACGAGCAGGGGTGCGGGCGAGCGAAAAACACCTGTGGAGAACTAGGATCCAAGAAATTGGAGACTGAAATGCAATTTGCGGAGAAGCAGAGTGATGAATCCAGACATGGATACATCCCGATCCCGATCTGATTCTGAGTACGACTCAGGTGGTTATGGATTGGAGGGACCGGGTATGGATCCAAGATTATGGCTCAGCGGAAGTAATCAAGCGACACGCAAGGAAGGTAAATGAGCCCCATAGAATCAGTAGGTACAGATGGGAGGATAGGATCCATAGGGAGATAGGACTTTGGGATGGGATTGGACTTAAGCATAAATCAGAACCGAATTTGCCTTGAAGAGCTCAAGTGGTCTGGACGGCTCGCCGGGGAAGCACATATTGGCCCCGCACGACTCGCGCTGTGAAGATTGGATTTGGCTCCACACGACGTCCAAGGCTACCAAGCGTCCACAAGCGGTATCTCACCCCCCCAAGAGACTCGAATTTGCCTTATACATCGCAAGCACCCTCGCCTTCGCCTGGAATCGGGAACGTACATTGGCCCTACGGCGTAGCAAGGTTTGGGTAGTGGAGCTAGCGTTGGTTAAGACTGGATAATACATTGGCCAGTTCTGCAACCTTCCTAGTGACCTACTTACAAGTGCAGATCCCCGATCCACCCGGAGTTACTACTTGGCCGGGTGCATCTTCGACTCTCAACTTCTACGGATCCCGCTATAGGAAGCGGCAAGTACGGCAAAGGAAGACCTGCAAGGGCGAAGGAAAGGAACAACAACCCCCAAAGGCAACCCCAAGGCCGGATCCAGATCCAGGCCGCCCGATCCCAGTCGACTACTACTGGATCGGAAGTAACAACCGCGAGCAGAGTGAAGATTTCCGCGCTGCTCCACCCACATCCCCGCGTCTCGCCCAGACCGTTCTGTCTTCAAGGCTCGGACGCTTCTGCAGACACCAGAGGAGCAGATCCAGCCCTACCGACGGGTACACAAGGTGACCAGTTCAGCACACAGATCACGGATCATCGGGGGACCCCCTCCGTAAGTCGGTGTTCGGGCGCAGTTGGAAGTTGGATCTAGCAATCTCGCAGATTTTGCTGATCCCGCTACACCACAATGGTGCGCGTGCCCGGATCTTCTGGTGACTCGGGATTTCACCGTGAGTCCCATGAAGAAGTTCGAGTGAAGAAGGAACAAGGGGATCAAGCGTCATCGGAGTCGGGATCGACGACGACGCTGCTGAATGAAACTAGATTCACGGATCGGCAGAGTGCAAGGAGGACCTCTGTCGGCGGAACCGAGGCAGATCCAGGATTGGATCTGGAAGACAAACCTCAACCTCCTCCACAGGTCCCTTCGGGGACCCCGGTGGATCGCGACGCGAGTCAAGATCCACCAACAAAACAAACCAAGGCTGGCAAGGATCGGTATGCATTTGCTGATTCACCGGTTAAACCGGAAGCCTACATCTTCTCTTTCGACAAAACCAAGCCGATGATGCGAGCGAAGATGAAGGCCCCGGATCCGGATGACGAAGATCCAAAGACGTCATCCCACGAAGAATCCGAGGAAGCAGGCTGGAGACGTTTCCACGAGAAGCAACTACGTGACTTCCTGGCCTGGGATCCAATGATGCGGCTGCTTGGCGTGAAGCAGATCGGAGCCCTGCAGGGACCTGTAGCACTCCCAGCACCCCCAAGCGTGAAGGGATCCTGGCCGAGATGGAGCGACTCATGCGGCTGCTGAAGGAGGCCGGCCTCGTGGCTGGAGCCTTCGACGCGAGAGCGATCTACGACGTCGATCCAATCCAGATCCACGCGACGACGGACATGCCGTTCAACAGGCTGAAGGCGTTGGTGGGTGAGATCCAGCCGAAGCCGGATCCAGAAGTCCCGGATCCAAGTTCACCTCAAGCTGGATCCACAGGATGCCGAACGTCGTCACCGTACGTGTCCGCTGCGGAGCTTGGGTCGGATACATCTTCGGAGCCGCGGCGTATGTCGCTTGGACCATCGGGAGCCTCGATGCTACGCGCTCGAGGCCAGATCCAGCGTGAAGCAAGCTCTCAGCCCCGATCTCAGTCTCGACCCAAGAAGCAGTCGGCTCCTTCGGTCGATCCAACAGCCACAGCATCAGGATCCGACATGTCGACTGGCAGGCTGGAGTCGTTTTTCCAGGCAGCCATGAGCAGGTTCTTGAAGGAGCAAGGCGTATCGACCCCGACGCAAGCACAGGAGGCGACGCAGAACCCCGGATCCCAAGATGTGGAAATGGAGTCGACTGGTTCACCCGATTCAGATGAACACTGGGAGTATGATCCAGATGACATCGACTTCCCGGCCCCAGCTCGCGCTACAGTGGCCACCACCGCGACCGGATCCACGGGCTCGGCTCTGATCCAACGAGTTCGGATCTCCGCGGTCTCGGATCTGAAGGAGTTCTCAGGGAAGGATCAGGATGAGGATCGAGCAAGAGCATGGATCAGTAAGGTGAAGTCTGCGTTCCTCCGCGACCAAGCCCCTGGCGATGAGAAGTGCTTGACCTTCGCGGACCTTCTGTCCGGATCTGCGAGGAACTGGTATCGCCAACTGCCTCGATCCACACGCAACAAGTGGTTGGATCTGCTCCGCAGTTTCCAAACCCAGTACTGTGGATTGGGGATCTCCGTTGCTCGCCAGTATTACCATGCGCGCAAGCGATCCGACGAGTCTCCGCTGGATTATCTTTACCGACTCAATGTCGCCGGACTCCGTGCTCGACTCAAGATCAAGGATGGTGGGTCCAAGGAGAAGCGTGAGCATGTGGACCATTTCATCGAAACTTTGGGCGACCAGGATCTGGCGAATCGGCTGACCCTGCTACGACTGCCGGATGCTGACGAGCTGGAAGAAGTCCTCCGCGCCCTGGATCGAGCGAAGAATCGACAGAAGAAGTCTGCGTATGGATCCAGCAAGTACCGCCAGAAGGCCTCCGCGACGCCTGCACCGGCCGCTCCGGCCAAACATGTGCTTGCGATCCAGATCCAACCTGACGCTGGATCCGAGTCCAGCTCCAGCGATGGATCAGATTCCGAGTGCGATGATTACCGCAGGATCTACCTGGCGGCAGCCCAAGACCACGCGAAGCCTGCAGAGGAAGAGCAGAAGTCTCTGGATCGGAACCTTCCGGACCGTCCACAGCAGGATCCAACGTCTCGTGACTCCAGATCCAGGACGCATGTGGATGGACCTGAACGTAGTCGCTGCACGCACTGTGGATCGAAACGGCACGCACATCTCGGCTGCTGGAAACGCTTGACGTGTGAGAAGTGCGGTAAGAAGGGTCACCCAGGTGACCACTGTCTTTTCGTGTGCCGTGGATGTGGTGAGCTCCATGACGTGGGCCGATGCCCGATGGAAGCGTTCTACAACCAGATCCGCCAGTGGTTCAATCCAGCCAAGCATGCGGAAATGCTGCCAGAGATGGCGGAGAAGATGTTAAACTAGGACGCTCGCCGGGTTGGAATTCGGTACGAGCCGAGCGTTCTAGATATTGCATCTATGCAATTGTGAACAAGACATCGAGAGATCCAGTTAGCAAACAACAGGATCTACGCGGTAATACATGTGATCTTCATGGGAAACGTACTGCTGTGGTCTCAAGTCTCCGACAAGCTGATGAATACTCCAGATCCAACGCGACAGTGGAAATGGATTTGGATCCAGAGGCGCGTCAGGGATACTGGAAGCAACAGGATCCGGACCAGTGGTTTAAGCCTGCTGAAGGTGAAGACACGGCCGAGTCCAGACCCAGGCGTGTTGCTGCGAACCGGCGGACCACGGATCCAGAGTCCTCGTATCTCCTACCTGGAGAATCCCGAGGATACTGGAAACAGCATTCGCCAGGAAAGTGGTTCCGTCAAGCCAAGATCCACGGCAAGATCAACAATGAGAAAGCGATCTTACTCCTAGATACTGGTACCGAGGTGTCCATCGTGGATACCGCCTTTGCTCGTAAGGTTGGGTGCTACATCGACAGGAGTCAGAGCCAAGAGTGTGTTGGGATCGGAGACAATGTGTACACAACGGAAGGAAGAACTCGGATCAAGATTACCTTGGGTGGGTACCTGGTGTATTACTTCGACATTTGGGTGGGAGACCTATCTGGACAAGAGGCCATCCTCGGCATGGACTACATGGTCCCGGCCGGGATCCGGCTGGATCTGGCCGATGGAACTCTCTGCCTACCCGATGAAGTCCGGATCCAGCTCAGCGGACGTCGTCCACTTTACAGTGACAAGGCGCAGTCGGTGAAGCTAGATCGGTACTTGCTACTTGGGATTGGAGAGTCCGCGGAGCTGCCCATGCGTCTACGAGGATCGGAACATGACAAGCTGTGGGTTACACGTGGAGATCGATGGGTGCCGACGGTGATCAAGGGTCCAGGCAGAGTACGGTACCTCCAGATCACGAACATCGGCGAGAAGGAGCTGGTGCTGCACCAGAATCAACAAGTCGGGATGTGGCTGGCTGGTGATCGCGTTCCGCGGATCCAAGGTTACGTGTCTGTGGGATCCCGCCGTTACCTGGAATGGCAGAACCTCGCGCTGCAGGCCACCACAGAGGCTGGATCCGAGGAGGCGGAGCCTCCGGAAACCCGCCGGGGCCGATGGTGGAGAGCCCCGAGTATCCGACGCCGCGTGCAATACTGCGGAAGCCGCCTTCAGCTCGAGTTCGCCAGGTGGAGGTCAGATCCAAGGACGTCGAGGATGGACGGGACGGGTCATCGCCAGACCCACTCGACCAGACGATCGAAGGACACATCGCCGGGACAACAGGGATGCCACTTCCCCATGCTGCAATCCCAGCGTACACTTCAGATCGACGACCGGAGGAGCTGCGTGAGTATGTACCAAGCGAGAATCCAGCAGCTGAAGGCCCGCCGAAGTCCGATCCAAGTGATGAAGATTCCCTGGGAGGAGGCGAGCCGTACACTCCCACGAAGGTGTCGATAGCATGCGAGAAGGACGTCACGCTGGACGGCGAAGCGGTACGACGAGTGGCGATCCCGAGCCCATCCCCAGGTCCGATCTCTGGATCTTGGGTGTGGACAGGGCGAGCGGGCGGTCGAAGATCCACCGGAGTCAGATCCAGTGTCAGCAGCGGACAACGAAGCGACGCGGCCGAAGATACCCCGGGTGGCGCCTGCCCGGTGCAGGAAGCCCAAGCTCCTGTTCCGGACCACGCGTCTGCGCCCGATCCAGGCGAAGCTCTTGCTGAATGCGCTCCAGACTTGGATCCAAGCGTTGAGCCAAGTGTCGAAGACCCGCTGGGACCAGGCGATGAATCGACGGACCAAGGGCTGACGACTGACACGCAAGGTTGCGAAGGGGCGCTGGATCCAGTTGACGTGGGACAGGTGGTCCATCCCGTTGTCACATCGGTTGGTAATCACGAAGAGACAGGGGGCGGATCTGCAAATTCGCCAGATGGTGCTACGGGACAAGACATGGATCCAGTGGAACATCGAGTTGCGGATGGTGAGATGGGACGAAGTGCAGATCCTGACGGAGAAAAGGGGCAAGAATCAGGTCCGACGTCAGATCCAACGGTCACGGCAAATCCGCGGTACAATGACTTGGAGGTGGATGATCAAGTGTGCTACCATGAGAGTGGGGATCTACGCGCCGAAGATGTTGAAGCTGAGATGGCCGTACTGCCCGAAGTCACTCCGGCGACGGAAGAGGTGACGATTGAAGACATTCAGGTGGGGGATCCGGATGTTAATACGGCGGAAGAGATCGACCGACTTCGACGAAGGGTCTGGAGGCGTCGACACCTGCTGATTGGCAAGGGTAATGCGCTACCACCCGCAGCGCGAGGTGTCGTGTGTGACATCGACGTCGGTGACGCCAAACCCATCGCCCAGCGTGTGCGTAAGGTCGCGCCACAGTATCATGAGAAGTTGTCGGATCTGATCAAGGGATTACTCGGTGCGAAGATCATCAAGGACTCGACTTCCCCGTGGGCGTCTCCGATCGTGGTCATCATCAAGAAGAACGGAGTGGATATAAGGTTGTGTATTGACTACCGACTGGTTAACAGTCTGACTCGACTGATGATCTATCCGATGCCCCTGATCAACGACCTGCTGGAGAATCTGGACAAGGTGCTGTGGTACTGTTCGCTGGACATGGCCAGTGGATTCTGGGTGGTGACCATGACGGATCGAGCTCGTGCGATCTCCGCTTTCATCACCCCGTTTGGATTGTACGAGTGGAACCGGATGCCCTTCGGATTGAAGAATGCGCCTCAGATATACCAACGGATGCTCGACAATGCGCTGTATGGGTTTACCCGGATCCCACAACTCGAAGATGGATCAGGATCGGACAATGTGTCGGGCCTCAAGTGCGGAGCAGGATCTAAGTCATTGGATCTGGATCTGAAGTCAGGAGAACCGGAAGGTCCGGGAAAACCGTCTGTGTTGGGACGCCGATCCTACATTGACGACATCCTGGTGACCGCCGGATCCTGGGATCACTTGTGCGATCGAGTGGATGCTCTGTTGGATGCGTGTGACAAATGGAATATCTCCATCAGTGTGGTGAAGAGCTTCTGGGGCAAGAGCAAGGTGGAGTATCTGGGCCATCGAGTGTCCCATGCCGGACTGGAGGCGACCCCAAGGATTTATCAGCCTTGACGGATCTACCCTTCCCAAGAACGCTCCGATCCATGCAGTCATTTCTCGGTAGCCTGAACTACTACAGTCGCTTCCTGGAAGACTACGCAATCTACGCTGCTGTGCTCTACGAGCTACGAGAAGTGGACTTCGCCGCGATGAGTAAACCAGAGAACCAGAGACGGATCCAAGCCTTTTTGGTCCTGACTACCTCGGATCCTGTGGACCAGAGTCCGTCGCATCCTGCGGGTCTGCTCCGACTCTGGATCCGGACGCGAACAATCCAGACAGTGTGGATGTACGTTGGATCCGTGCTCACAGGGCCTTTGCGACGTTGAAAGAGAAGATGGCGATAACCCCGATCCTCCGACACTTCAATGTGGATCTGCTGCCGGTGGTTGTGGTGTATGCAAGTGACTGGGCCATTTCGGCCGCTCTGATGCAGGAGTATGACGGAATCCATTACCCAGTCACCTTCACCAGCCGCACTCTGAAGTCGAACGAGCTCAACTATGGTGTTGTCGAGAAGGAGGTGTTGGCCCTGCTGCGGATCCTGGATCTGAATTACAACATGTTGGTAGGTCGCCAGATCCGGGTCCTGACTCGGCACTCGACGCTGGCTTGGCTGTTCCGATCCACAGGTCTGCAAGGACGGTTAGGACAGTGGGCCGCACTCCTTTCGCCATGGACTCTTGAAATCATGAAGTGCACGAAGGGCGAGGACGAGATCCTGGGAACTCTGGCGGCCAGCATTACTCCCCGATCCAAGGTGGATCAGGCCTTGATCGACATCGCGCCTAAGAAGGAGTCGCGACGCAAGATCCAAGCCCCAATCCCGACAGTGCGACCAGGTGAAGAACTCTATGTGGTCAGCTTCGATGGATCAGCTCGCGTCAAGCGAGGAGGAGGCGCCTACAGCGCGATTCTTTGGAAACTGCCTGAGTGGATCGTGGTGAAGGCTAGATCTGGGTATGCCGAAGGCCTTACCGTCAACGAAGCAGAATACCACGGACTCCTGCTATGCTTGGATCTGCTTGAAGGTGAAGCGCAGCGACGACTTGTGATCTGTGGCGACTCCAATCTGGTGGTCCGCCAGGTCCGAGGTGAGATCGACTGCAAAGCTCCTGAATTGACGCTGTTGAAGCAAAAGGCACTGGATCGACTACGTGTCTGGCCCAATCATGAGCTGGTGCATGTCAAGCGCGACTGGAACGGTAGCACCGACAGCCTTGCTAGCGCGGCGCTCCAACGTCAAGCCGGGATCATAGTTGAAGATGAAGCGGACATGCAGGATCTAGTCACTCTGAACCGCCTGGACGAAATCCTGGTGGTGAAGACTGAAGAGGATGTCCCCGTCGCTCGAGTGTCGCCCGTAACAACCCGAGCTGGTGCGAGATCCCGATCCGACTCCAGACCCACATCCAACCCACATGTCCTGCAGGAAGGAGTGGTGAGAGACCTCCGGATCGCTAGGATCCGCCAAGCACAGGACGAGGAGGCGTGGATCTCTGGCTTGAAGAAGTATCTGGCGGGCGACATTCAAGGTCTGGCGCAGGAAGAAGCCCGATCCTACGGTATGATTGCGATGGATTATAAAGTGGATCGGAATGACCTGTTGTTCTACTGCCCTCCGACAAAGAAGGTGGAGGCGGATCGAGATGGATTAACAAGACTGGTGCTACCGGAGACTTTGCAACAGGATGTCCTACATCACTACCATGTCAGTTTGGAAGGAGGCCACCAAGGTATAGGCCGTACCTACCAGCGGATCCGAGATCATTTCCACTGGAGAGGTTTGTATCGGAGTGTCCAGCGATATGTTGGAGAGTGTGTGGATTGCGAGACCGGCAAGGGGCGATCCACGATCCAAGGCGAGTCGCCTGGCAACATCCAAGCTACGTACCCGTTTCAGATTATAGCGATGGATCACATACCGTCGCTGCCCAGATCCAACAAAGGTAACACCGAGTTGTTGATCTGGGTGGATCTGTTTACCGGATATGTGATCGCGAAGGCCAGCGATTCCCGAACCGCCCAGACGATCGCCGAGTCCTACGAAGAGTGTGTTTTCAGAAGGTTTGGTGCCAGTGAGGTGATCCGGCACGACCGTGAGCCAGGGTTTATGGCTGACTTCTTCCGATCCTTCAACCGGATCCTGGGTCAGCGACAACGTGCAACAATGGCGTATCGGCCGCAGGCGAATGGAACAGCAGAACGCATGGTGCAGACTGCCACTCGTGCCCTCAAGATGTATGTGCAGAATCTGGATCAACGCGACTGGGACGACTACGCCGAGCGACTCACTTTCGCACTCAACACTGCTCAGGATCCGATTCGAGGAGAGACACCCTTTTACTTGGTCCACGGGTGGGATCCTAGATCCACTCCCGAAGCAACAATTCCGGTGGGCAGTACTCGTCGCCAGGATCGGGATCCCAGGCGATGGCGGTACCAGATCCAGCGTTACTACCAGCAGGCACGAGCAGAAGTCAACACGCGATTGCAGGAGGCGATTGCGGATCGAGCGGATCGGCACAATGAGGAAATCCATCCACATCAGATCGAAGTTGGATCCCGTGTTTGGCTATTCTTGGATCGGGTCAAAAAAGGATACGCTCGCAAGCTGGCGCACATGTGGCACGGGCCATTCCGTGTTGCGGAGAAGATCGGCGAATATGCAGTGCGGATCGAGACTCCTGGCACTGAATACAGGTTGTTTCTTGTGGTGCACGTGTCCAAGCTGAAGTTGGTTCGAAGTTTTCCGGATCGGCCCCAGATCCAGCTGACCGAAGGAACTACAGATCGGTATGACTTTGACGCAGCGCTGCTGCCGGAAGATAGCTGGATCCAGGACCTGGAGGAAGATGAATACGAAGTGGGCAGGATCTCCGACATGAGGACTGGGAAGAGGACCCGTTACGACCGGATTCATCGCGAATTCCTGGTTCATTGGCGTGGATACGAAGATCCATCTTGGGTGGATGAAGCGGATCTCAACTGCGGTGCCATCCTGCATGAGTTCCTGCGCGATCGCACTAACCGGAACCGGTTTGGTGTGATGCAGTATCACGAGGAGTAGTGGGGCTGGGATCCATTGGAGCGAGTTGGTCGCTCTGTGGAAGAACTGAGATGATGGGTCTGCAAGGTGGTTGCAGACCGGTGGATTGGAACTTTGTGTATGCATGTATGGATTGGACGCCTGTAGCGTCCGAACAAGGCACGCAGAGATGGATGCGAAGAGAAGCTATGCTACTGAGATCGGATCTACAGTACCGGCGACTAATAGTGATGACAGTCTCCGAGGCGAAGTTTGCGGAAGTTGGATCCGAATGTACGCGAATTATGGTGAATGCAATGGAGCGAATACAATGATAGATGGAGAAGAATGCAGAAGGTGGATGGAGAATTTCATTACGGCAAGTTAAGTGTGCAGGGATGTATGGAAGAAGACGATGTTCAGGATCTTGATTAACCTCGAGAGGGTGATTACGGATCCCACACCTACTCGACATCACCAACAGCACGGAGGTCGTAGAACTTGGCCGGAAGGCGGGCGATGTTGCGAGCGGGATGGTACTGGGGCGTGTCTCGGTAGTGATTGCGCCACTGATCCGCGTCATTACATTCATCCAGTGCCTCGAGAAGATTGGTGGGTTCAGGACGGTGTAGATTGCGATCCGCCAGGTTAGCTTGACGTGACACGACGCCAGGATACCACTTGACCGTCTCGGAGCGCTCGGGGAAGTGCAAGATGCGCGGATCCAGCAGGATGTCCAGGTCACACCAACCTTCCCTCATCACCACAATCAACAGCTCCAACAGATGCTTCCAAGCTCGGCCGGCATGGGATCTACGGTTGTCACGCTCCTTCTGGAACGTCTGCAGCCATGGATATTGAGCGACCATCACCTCCGGGATCGGGAATGAGTGTGTGGACTCCCAATACGAGACGATGTTGTCCTCCTCGTAAATCCCATACTTCTGGATCCAAACTCCAAGCCGACCGCCGACCGCAGGCTCGAAGGAGAGGGCATCGCCGTTGCTTTCGAGAACCTCCCATGGTTTCGTAGCGTACAGCGCGTTTACATTGTCCTTGGTGATCAGCTCATGGCAGTAGTCCCCCAAACCGTATGACGGGCGGTTCTCGCGATCCAGATACGGGAACAACCAGCCAGGGGCCGTAGGCAATACGGGAAACAAGACGCCGATCAGCATGGACACCATTGTCACGTCATTGAGCCGAGCAACCAGCCACGGATTACAATCCGCTAGTACAAGCGCGCGAGCATGCTCACGCCCGGGAATACAGCGTTCTTCTGGACCGAACGGAGCCACGGGTGCGAGAGGATCGGGCCGACCGGGCCGATTGTCTGGATTGGGTCGATTGTCTGGATTAGGACCGGCGCGATGACCCCGGGGATCGGGACGAGAGGGTGGATCCGAGTCGTCTGATCCATCTGGAGGATCGCCAGCCCCGCCAGCGGTAAGCTGACGACGAGGAGAAGCCTGTTGGTGGCGGCGTTCAGCGGATCGAGACTGCGACATGGCTTCTAAGGTCTGCGCCTCGAACAACTCTTTAGTCACGGCCGCAGTATCTGGATCCTCACTCTCCTCGACGCTGTTGGATATCTCTTCACTCTCTTCTTCGTCGTCTTCGTCGTCCACGTCATCATCACCGTGAACAGCCTTGCCCAGAGGTTTCGCGCGATCTTCGGCTCTTTCGGGGTCGGGATCACCCCCATCGTCGTCAATCTCTCCTCCATCCGGTCGATCGAGCGTCTGATGGCCGCCGGTTTGCTTGACACCCCGGTTAGGATTACCTAGTGGAGTGCTTGGAAAGATGCGACGGCGTGCTGGAGGAGTTGGGTTGGGATCTGGATTGGGGGTGGGATCCGTAGATTCGGCAACGTCCCGATCGCGCTTGGAAGTGGCGGAAGTGGCGGATCCAGACCCCTCACCCGAGGGTTGAGAACGCTCTGACACTGGACCTAACGATGCCGAATCAGGAGGAGCAGCACGGAGTAAGCTTAACATGAAAGCTGGATCTAACACCTCCTCCACGGCAGCGGGACGGATGCTCGACACCTCTGTAATCATGGTCAACTGGCGCAGTGCAGCAGCATGTGCCCGATCCAGGGCGGCGTGTTCATGGGTCATGCGCGTCAGATCCTGGGATAATCCACGTCGTTCGGCTTCGATGGACTGGATATGCTGGCCCAGCGTATTAACGGTCTGCTCAGCAGTGCCGGCCTCTTCCTCAAGCTTAGCCACACGAGCACGGAGTTGATCCGCCTCCTGGCGGGACTTGTCACGAGCGCGAAGAGTCTGAGCCAGATCCGCGACTGTAGCGTCATGGGCCTGCTGAAGGCGAGTTAACTTGGAGGCGGATTGACCCTGAACAGCTCGATCTAAGTCTGGCAACGTCGCCATGTGAACAGCCCGAAGCTGATTTAGCTCTGTACGGGCCTCCCGGTGTAGACGCTGGTGTGCCTGCATGTCGGTCTGCAGCCGATCCATGCGAGTGTTAGCCTCAGCCAACGCTGCCACGGCTCGATCCCGCTCCCGTGTAAGACCATCCAAGGATTGGTGATGAGCAGGTGGATCCGCAGCTGCCGATTTCAGCTCGGCTTCCGCTCTTTGCAGAGCTTCCTGCGTGCGACTCAAAACGCGCTCAGCAAGATGGTGTCTCTCCTCAGCCTCTTGACAACCCCGCTCTGTGGTGGCGCGCTTCTCTTGAAGCTCGTGGATCTCGGCCCCCGCCAAGGTCACTTCTGCGGCGAGATGATCGTTACTGTCGGAGAGGCGCTGCCGTTCGTGCTCAGACTCAGCGAGGTACGCTTGGAGTTCGTGGATCCTGCGGGATTGGCGTTCGACTTGCCCCTGTAGGTCTTGGTCACCGAAAGCTGGATCCGTGCGCGCCCGAAGGCCAGCAACCTCTCGGTGGAGGTGCTCGCGTTCCGCAATCAAGTCCCGAAGGTGTGCTTCGGTTGTCCGGGCGTCCCGAGTCTCCCGAAGTAGCAGAGCGGCGACCTCCTCTTGCTCACGCACCGCCGCGTCACGAGCAGCGACCAAGGCCGCAATGTCTGCCGCCGTTGCGTTGGGAGGCGGGGGATCGGGCAGCGAGCGCCCACCACCCGGCTGGCCGCCCCCACCGGAAGAGACAGGAGCTTCGTCACGCGGAGGGTCTGACATGTTGGCAGCAAGACGGTGGATCCGAAAGTGAGAACAAGTGCCCGCAGTGATGCCGTTGGGCGGTACCAACTGCCGACAGGAGGCGATTGTGGAGAAGTAGGATCCAAGAAATTGGAGACTGAAATGCAATTGGCGGAGAAGCAGAGTGATGGATCCAGACATGGATACATCCCGATCCCGATCTGATTCTGAGTACGACTCAGGTGGTTATGGATTGGAGGGACCGGGTATGGATCCAAGATTATGGCTCAGCGGAAGTAATCAAGCGACACGCAAGGAAGGTAAATGAGCCCCATAGAATCAGTAGGTACAGATGGGAGGATAGGATCCATAGGGAGATAGGACTTTGGGATGGGATTGGACTTAAGCATAAATCAGAACCGAATTTGCCTTGAAGAGCTCAAGTGGTCTGGACGGCTCGCCGGGGAAGCACATATTGGCCCCGCACGACTCGCGCTGTGAAGATTGGATTTGGCTCCACACGACGTCCAAGGCTACCAAGCGTCCACAAGCGGTATCTCACCCCCCCAAGAGACTCGAATTTGCCTTATACATCGCAAGCACCCTCGCCTTCGCCTGGAATCGGGAACGTACATTGGCCCTACGGCGTAGCAAGGTTTGGGTAGTGGAGCTAGCGTTGGTTAAGACTGGATAATACATTGGCCAGTTCTGCAACCTTCCTAGTGACCTACTTACAAGTGCAGATCCCCGATCCACCCGGAGTTACTACTTGGCCGGGTGCATCTTCGACTCTCAACTTCTACGGATCCCGCTATAGGAAGCGGCAAGTACGGCAAAGGAAGACCTGCAAGGGCGAAGGAAAGGAACAACAACCCCCAAAGGCAACCCCAAGGCCGGATCCAGATCCAGGCCGCCCGATCCCAGTCGACTACTACTGGATCGGAAGTAACACCGCGAGCAGAGTGAAGATTTCCGCGCTGCTCCACCCACATCCCCGCGTCTCGCCCAGACCGTTCTGTCTTCAAGGCTCGGACGCTTCTGCAGACACCAGAGGAGCAGATCCAGCCCTACCGACGGGTACACAAGGTGACCAGTTCAGCACACAGATCACGGATCATCGGGGGACCCCCTCCGTAAGTCGGTGTTCGGGCGCAGTTGGGAAGTTGGATCTAGCAATCTCGCAGATTTTGCTGATCCCGCTACACCACACACCTCTGCTGCTCCCTCGGGTAAGTACGACACCAGCGAGCAGCTCGTTCAAGGAGGAACTGATAGGCTAAAATGGCTCAACTTTGTGGCAACTTCACGCTCGACGGGTGTCCAATGACAGAATAATGAGTGTGACAGTAGACAACAGTAACTACAGAAGCCGATAGTATCCCTACCAGCATGAAGAAGTGGTCTAAGTGCAAGTTAGGCGCTCATTTTGAAGTATTTTTATATATAATCAGTGCGTGGAGCTGCAATAGCCGACCCCTCTTAAAGTCGATTTAATGTAAGCAGCTACAGATCCGCGAGCGCGCTCATAAAGCTTTAGCTGCTCGAGCTCGTTCCCGGGAGCAGTGCTCCCGCTCAGCTCGTGAGATCTTTGGTTTTATCTGCACAATCAGATGCCGCGTCAACATAACACACTATAATCATTCAACCGTCAACGACCAGTACATGTACACGTAGCCTCTACTCTGTACATTGTGCAAAGTGTGGCTGCAAGGTACAGTACTACTCGATTGGCCTTTACACTTAATTGGCAATTTGTCAAACTTTCATTCCACTTGTCATCCGATCTCGATTTAAGGTCATGCGTTTGAGCTCTGCTGCGTACGTCGCAGAAGCCACTCTCGTCGCGACGCTGGACGGCGCTTCGGCTGCTACTGGTGTGCAGCTTTCCATGCGTGTGGCAATGAATGCCGTAGAGAGCAAAAGAAACTACCGCCGAGCCCAAGGACGCACAAGGTCGACACGTACAAGGGCGAAGAAGAAAGAGGCTGGAAGGAGACTATCGCGGCTAATCTGATCCTCACGAAGCTTCCGCTGACATCATTTGAAGACATCGGCCCGGTACTTGCCAAAATCCGAGATGCTGCTGTACCGACTTCCCTATGTGTTGTAGCTGCAGCTACATCGTACAGACATTGTTGGGGTCAAGCCCAGCAACACCAGCACGGAGTTTCTCAACGACTGCATGGGGAAACAGTTGCAGGAGTAGTTGCAAAAAAAAAAAACGAACGACCGTACAGAGGGTCGGGCAAGGTGATCCAGGGCAAGTAGGTTGTTCTAAGCAAGAGCTTAATTCATTCACTTCCACATTTGCATCGAGCGGCAAACAACAAAGAATGCTTTAGCTGGGGAGTCGTTCCCAGCTTGGATGAAGCCGACGAAGCGATGGTTTCCCACCCCGCTGGTGGGATGCCCATTGCCGTGTACCCGCCGTTGCCCACGCTGGCAGACCACGACCTGCAGCTTCGGGAAACGATGACGCAGACGGCAGTGATCCAGGGCAAAGCCCTAGCCCACCGCGCTGCTGCAGCCCATCAGAGGACGGCTGAGCAGTTGGGCCAGGTGCAGCAGCAGCAAGACCGACTTGCTGCGGAGACGTCCGAGTACCTGCAAGCGCCTGACAGTGCAGCTGAAGTGTCGGTTGTTACCGCCAAGCTGCTGAAAACTTTGTCTGATGCTGGAGTGTGGTTACACTACCCCGATATCGCGGATCATGCTGCCGTGACTGGAATTGGAGTTAGGTCCGTGATGTGAAGAATAAAGTGAAGCTGAATCTGAGATTTTTGACTCCGGGGGGGGGGGGGGGTCGATTGATACTCCGTAATGTGATCTGTTGGGTTACAGACCAGCGACTGTCACCAGGGGTTAGAGAACTGTTGCTTTCTAAGTGGACAATGCAGAAGCTTGGATACAGTCCTGAAAAACGTTTGACTGGCGCACACCAACTCAGCGAGGATTGGGACATGAGTGATATAGACGATGGCCCAGTGACTAACGTGGCGAGCGTCCTGGCCTATGCTGGAGCTGTGGAGAAGCCTCCACTGGCGACGGAGGAAAAGGGGCTGGAGGAGGAGGAAGACCGCGCATGCTTTCCCGATTTTACCAGTGGCATCGAGGGCGCGAGCAGATCAGAGCCATTCTGCTGGAGAAAGTTGAGAAGGCTCGACGCTTCGGAGCAACAGAGGCATTAGCTACTGAGTTGGAAAATATCCTCATGCAGCTCATTGACGTGTTCCGAATCCTAATTGGTCGAGATCCCCCGGTAGACATGCCGCCCATGGAGGTGAAGCTGAAGTCGGGTGCAGTACCCGTGCGGTACCGAGCACGCCGGTACTCACCTGCGCACCGCGAATTTCCCAAGAAACACATTAGCGCACTGATATAGGCTGGTCTCTGTTATCGAACCCCCCGGAGCAGTTGGTGCTCGACCCCGCTGGTGGTGAACAAGCATGAAGTGAACGCCCATCGTATGACTGTGGACGTTCGCGGTCCAAATGGGTGTGTAGAGCTGATTGTATGGTCTATGCCCATTTTGGAGGCGGCATTTGAGCGACTACGTGATCATCTCGGTACTTCTCGTTAGACTTTTTCAAAGTTTTCTGGCAGTTTGCGATGGCCGTGTGGTGCCAGGAGATGTACTCGATCTTGACGGAGGAGGGGGTAATCACACCCACTCGAGTGTTGATGGGTGGTACTAACAGCGTAGCGTATGTGCAGTCTACGGTCCAAGAGATGTTCGCTGAGATGTTCAACGACGGCCTGATAATCTGGATAGATGACCTACTCGGCTATGAAGACAACGACGAGGGACCGCTTGCGCCCCACAGAGCCCACGCGTGGGCCCACTTTCAAGATAGTGCTACGCAGTTCCCAGAAATAGTTAACCCCTAAAAATACACCTGCATGGCCGAGCCCACGCGTGGGCTCGGCCACCTGGGTAGTTAAGGTTGAAGGTGCTGCAGATTTGCGCTGATATAGGTCTGAAGTTCAATCCAAAGAAATGCAGTTTCTACTTGCGCAAAGCGCTTTGGTGTAGTAGAGTCGTAGCGGGTGAAGGTGTTCGGCATGACCCGGCCAGAATTGACGCGCTCACCAAGTTGCCGGCGCCCACGACGGGCCAGGAGCTGCAGCAATTTGTGTGCGCATTAAACTGGATGAGGACACCCCTTCCGGTGTTTAACAAGCTGATTGACCCCCTGGTAAAACTGATGGAGACGGTCTATGAGCGCGCAGGTGGCCGCAAGAAAACGCAAGTGCGCACAGTTAAATTGGCTGATGTGGGGTGGGGTGAAGCGGAGATTGCGGACCCTGCTAAGTTGCTCACCGTGTACACTGATGCCAGCGACAAGCACAGGGGGCGGCAATCACTCAAATTCCCCGTGATCACGCAACGCGGCCAATTAGTGAACAAGAGCACGAGCCGTTGATAATGCTCAGTGGATCATTCTCGGGAGCAGCGCAACGGTGGGCCATAGTGGAAAAGGGGCCTTATCCTATTGTGGAAATGTGCAGACGTGCTGATTATCTGCTTCATCGACCGGATGGGTTTGCTCTGTTCATGGACCATCGAAACCTGCGATATATCTTTGATCCACACAGCGTCTCGAAGACAGAGCCCAAATACACCGCAGACAAGCTGCACCGGTGGTCTCTCCTGCTGATGGGGTATCAGTATGAACTTAATGACATTGTTGGTGACGAGAATGTGGGGGGCGGACTTGCTGTCGGGCTGGGGCTCTTTTAGACAATCTGCGCTATTTGGTAAGTGCCACCGCCGTTGTCTCCACAACTGGATGATGGCTTTATATGGCCAACACGACAGGAGATTGGGATGGTGCAGAACGCGGCGTCCGCACCAAGTGAGATGACTAAGGGCGACGAGGACTGACTGTGGAAGGATGCCCGAGGTAGAATCTGGATCCCTGACGACGCGACTGATCTACAAGTTCGTGTCTGCGTGGTCGGCCACTTCGGCATCGCAGGTCACCGCGGGATGACTATGACGTTGCAGCATATCAGTGAGCGGTTCATTTGGACGGACATGAAGAGCGACGTGGAGGTTTTTGTGCAGCGTTGTCTGCACTGTGCAAGCACGCTGGGTGGGCCGCCCCAGCCACGACAGCTGGGGGAAGACCTGCATGCCGACCGCCCGAACGAGCTCATCCACTGGGATTTCCTGTTCATGGGGGAGAGTGACACAAAGCAAGTGTATGTATTCGTCATTAAGGATGATGTATCCAAGTTTGCCTGGCTGTTGCCGTATGAGACTGCTGATGCTAAGGCTACATTCTCGGGGCTCATGGACATGTTTGCATCATTCGGAGTGTGTCGTGCCTGGGTTAGCGACCAGGGCACGCATTTCAAGAACAAGATAATCGAGGCCCTGCAATATGCTTTGGGGCACACCACCATTTCACTACGGGCCGTTGTCCTTGGGCAAATGGGACGGTGGAAGTGGTAATGCGCGAGGTGCTGCGCTGCTGTCGCTCGCTTTTATCTGAGTGGCGCCTGCAGCCACACGAGTGACCAAGAGTCATCAAGCTGGTGCAGCGTGTCCTGAACAACACGCCATCCCCATCGTTTGATGGTGTTGCCCCTATCACGGCAATGGCGGGCCTGAAGGCTATGGGGCCAGGCGGCCATATTGCGATCCCAGGACCAGTGAAAGTGGCGACGCTGGAGGAGATACAGACAACCAGCGTGGGAATGTGGTGCGACTACAGCAGGCGCTAGAAGATATGCACAAGCGGAGCAGTCAGGTGAATGCTACTGTACGAGCAGCAAGCAGAGCCAATCATGACAAAAAGAAAGGAACTGCGATGGTGCAGTTTGGCATTGGAGATTTCGCCCTGTACGTTGATGTGTGGCAGCACTCGCGCAGCAAGCTGCGTGTTAAATGGTGTGGGCCCGCGCAAGTAGTGGACACTGCGTCCAATTGGATTTTCGTGATTCAGAACCTGGTGACCGGACAGCATAAGGAGGTACAGGCTAGCCGGTTGAAGTTTTACGCGGATAACTCACTCAACGTCACGGAGGACCTACTGCTGCATATCGCCCACAACAGTGAAGGACATGTTGTGGATAGCCTTCTCTAGGCCCGCTACAACCGCCAGGAGAAGCGTCATGAAATCAAGGTGCGCTGGCGTGGCTTAAACGAGCTGGAGGCCTCGTGGGAACCGGTCGATGTTTTGTGGCAAGATGTGCCCGCGGTAGTCAAAGCTTTTGTCCGCAAGCACAGCAAACTGGAACCGGTGAAGGCGCTGCGCAACGCGCTGGGTATCAAGTAGCGCGGGGCAGGAGCAAACGGATCGATGGCAGCACGTATCTATTTCTACATGCAGAGCTCACTTCGAGGGGGAAGTGTTGTAGCTGCAGCTACATCGTACAGACGTTGCTGGGGTCTACATACTTATTCATTCTTGATCGTAAACTACCCAGTTCTGACATCGATCGTAAACGCAGTCCTTGGCGGGCCGTGTCGTAAGCTTTGGCATACTAGTAGTAGAATTATTGTGCTTTGCATCCAGTTTGCCCTCCTATTTAGTGCACTACTTAGTGTTTGTACTTAGCGGTAAATCATAGTGACCTTGGGTGCGAGTTGCTCAAGTCGTGTTTCAAACCCGGTTTGGCCCGGAAATGGCACTTTCTAAAAGTAGCAAAAGGATGCTAATCCGTACTGGATGTGCTAAAACATGCAGGAGATGGCATACGCGCACAACTTAGTGCTAATTGGGCCATCCACGGCTTACAGCAAATCGCACTTGAGTACGATTTATCGATAACTCGTGCTCGATAAGTCGTACGAGTTACAGTCCGAAGTGCCAAAAAGTCTGCACAGCACAATAGATACAGTAGATCGTAATCGATAAGAACGTGTCTGTTGTAACAAAATCACGGACGGGTTTCCACTTTCGTTAACCGTGTTCTTGGCAGACACATTAAATTTAAACATCACCAAGTTTTTTTTTTTTCCAGCTCTTGAACTACCCCACTGCAATGACATAGTCTCCTAGGCTATACCTTGTCCATCTTCCACCTGGTCAGTACTGCCTCGCGCTGGTGCTGCGTTGATCCATTTAACAACCCAACCAAACTCTTGAGCCGCTTGTGGCATTCAAGCACTGAACGGTCCCGTCTGGGTTTCCAGCCAGGCTCCACAAAACGAACGATCTCATCCGTCATCAAGATGGCAATATCGACGGCCTCCAGCGAGGGACTGGCCGGGAGCTGGTTCACGAAAGCCAACGTTTGCGTCGTCCGATCTTTAATCGTCCAGCTGGTCAGCCTTCCTATTACTAGCTCCATTTGCTGAGCATCGCTACGACAAGTCAACATACGTAAGTCTAAGTTAATACTTAAGTAAAGGTACTTCAAGTAGCAAGTGAAAGCCACGTACCCCAGTAAATTGGCCTTGACGGTAAAGTTTGCCACTTTGCCTGCATAGAGCTTCGCATTTTGAGCAAGACCGCGAAATAACTTGCACAGTCGGTCACCACCAATTGCCTGGACAGCGCCCTGTAGGAAGGTTTGAAGTCTGGAATGCAGTCTATAGTAAACAACCACAAATAGTGTGAGAATTAGTGTATCTGATTGGTAGAAAGGTAAGCCAATAGGAGGTCATTGTAGGTACACCTCACCGTAGGTATAGTGAAACCAAGTTAAAATAGACATGCAGATGTAGGGCGGCTGTGGAGGCTTCGCGAAGCTTCCATCCACCTGAACTGCGGGGACGGCACTCTTCGTTTCGCACGCCCTCCCCCAGACAGCGCTTCTTCCTGATAAACTGGTAACACTTGTTGGTCCCAGCAATCTGACTGCAACAAGCCCATGCCAACGAACGCCCAGCTACTGCCGCATCAACGGAATCCCAATCGAGGACGCCAGTGCGCGTCTGCCAGGAATCGCCGGGTCAGCGATGGAGAAGCCGGCCTCGGGTGGTTCCTGCACTGGTCGTCGACGACGAGAAGCGAGGAGCACACGTGGGGATTTTCCGTGAGCATGTGCTCCAACACTTCGAAGCGTCGACTACCAGGCCGTCTTGCGAGAGAAGCTTCAGCGACTCAAGCAAACGGCGGACATCGAGACCTACAACGGCGAGTACTCTGCTCTTATCTTTCGAGTCGAGGGCATGAGTGTCCTTGACCAGGTGCTGAGCTACGCCAACGGTCTCAAGCCTCGTACCCGTAGCTACGTCAAGCTTGAGAACCCGGAGACGCTGAGCGCAGCTATGGACCTGGCTATCAAGTATGAAGTTACCCACTTCGTGGACGACGTGCGCGACCGTCCGTCTCGTCAGGACAAGAGGAAGATCTCCACTGACCAAGCTCCCAAGTCCGACAAGACATTCAAGGGGAAACCTTTCCGGGGCAAGGGACGGTTCAAACCGAGGTCTGACTCCAAGCGCACGGAAGACCGCACCTGCCATCACTGCAAGAAGCGTGGTCACATCAAGGTCAACTGCTTCCTCTGGAAGAAAGAGCAAGAGAAGCAGGGAAACGGGCAACCACGTCAGTGAATGAGGGTCCTGGCGTGGCCGAGAGCGTACCCGGAACACTAAAGATTGAGAATATCAGCTTGAACGTTCTGTGCGAAAACCCTCTGGTCTACAAGTCACGTCCACTGTTCTCCGTAACGGGCGATATCAGTGTTGGTGATAAGTGTCTCGTCACGCGAAGCATGTTGCTGGACTGTGGGTCCACCACGATCTACGCATCCAAGCGTTGGGTAGAGGAACACCGGCTTCAGACAACCAAGTTCAGCGACAAGAACATTCGTGTCAAACTGGGAGATAACCAAATTGTCGAGGCAGAATTGGAAGTACTGCCGATGGAGATCCTGGTTTCGGGTCTGGATGACGCCTACAAGTGTGTAGCAGTTGTCTACCCGACCCCGGACGAATTCGATTGCATCCTTGGAATTCCATTCTTTGAGGACACGCAACCACAGATCGACTGGAGAGGTCGACGAATTGAAGGAACGAAAATGAAGACACTGCGCTGGAAGCGAGCAGGGGAGACCTGTGAGCCGATCGAGGAAGGCGGACCGGTGATTACCTCCGGGCTTCGGAGATCTGTCGGGGCACGGCGAAAAGACCCGATTCCTGTCGAGGTGCCGCGCTGGAAACGGATGTGAAGCTCACGGTTGAAGCTGTTGGCGACGCAGTGCAGAAGAAAACCCCAAGTGTTGTTCGCGAACGACACGATGATGTGCAAGCTGGCAAGGGTTCAGCTGGAAACGAAGGCGTTGTGACGTCAGCGCGCGAGAGTACTGCCGTAGAGACTAGTGGAAGCAGCAGTACCTGGGGTAAAGACACCGTCGTGTAGAAGATGTTCACGATGGGAGTTGTCGACGAGAGTGGTGTACAGACAAAATACATCACGCGCAAGAAGTTGCGGAAGTTCCTGAGAATCAAGACCAAGACGATCGACGAACCCGATTTCATGTTGGTGCTGTCGAACGAGACGATCAAGCAAGTTGCACGTTCATTGCAACGCCGAGATCAGCCTGACAACGTTGGGAGTGCGAAAGCACAACGCTATCTGGAGACAGACTGGGACACCTTCCGAGAGAATCCAGCTTTCAATCTTCTCACGGAGTATAAGGACAACGTGTTTCGTCCAGAACTACCCGAAGGTTTACCAGAGAAGCGTGATATCGAACACCGGATCGATGTGAAGGATCCAAATCTGGCGATGTACCGGCAGCAGTGGCGACAGTCACCAGAGCAGCAGCACGAAATCGTGCGTTGGGTCGAGGACATGGTGAAGAAGAAACTCATTCGACCAAGCATCAGTCCCCACGCAGCTCCAACATTCTGCGTTCGGAAACCAGTTGGCTGGAGGATTGTTCACGACTACCGGTACTTGAACTCGAACACCCTGCGTCAGAGCATCCCGATGACGAGAAAGGAAGACATCTTGGACGCCATGTCTGGTGCATACTGGTTCTCCACGATGGACCTGATGTCCGCGTACTACCAGGTGCGCATGCGTGAGGAAGACATCAAGTTTACCGCATTCCAAGCACCGAACGGACTCTGGGAGTATCTCGTTCTTCCCATGGGGGTCTGCAACGCACCAGCAACGATGCATCGGTTGACATCGAAGCTCTTTCGGGACTTGAAGAACACGAAGTCATTCTACGATGACATTTATGTTTTCACCAAGTCGCCGAAGGTCGAGGACCACCTGGACGCACTGCGAGAAACACTTGACATCTTGCGTGACAACAAGTTGTACGTCAAGCTGTCCAAGTGTGTCTTCTGCGCCGACGAGATTCCATGTCTCGGAGATTTCGTTGGGCGAAACGGCGTTCGGATGGATCCGGACAAGGTGCAGACCATCAAGGACTGGCCTGTACCGCGAACACAAGAAGAACTTCACAGCTTTCTCGGTTTGACTGGTTACGTTCAGCGCTTCTGCCCGGAGTACGCATATCTGACAGCCTCGATGATTGCGCTTTTGAAGAAGAAGAACAAGCGGAACGCCAAGATCCATTTCAGCGATGAGCAGCTGAAGAACGTCAAGGAGCTGAAGCGCCGACTGTGCAACCCACCAGTATTGCACTTGCCAGACTTCAGTAAGCCCATGCATCTGCGTACCGACGCAAGCAAGTTCGCTGTCGGTGGAGTCCTGTTCCAAGTGGTGGACGGAGTTGAGCGTCCGATTGCGTACACCAGCCGCAAGATGAAGTCAGCGGAGCTCAACTATCCGACGCAGCAGCAGGAGCTACTAGCGATCGTTCACGCATTTGCCGCCTTCTGGATCTACTGTCTGGACAAACCACCAATTGTCGAGACCGACCACAAGAGTCTGGAAGGGCTGTTCACTCAGAAGATGGCCAACCGTCGACTTGCTCGCTGGTACGACATCCTCGCGGAGTACCAGCCGACGTTCTCGTACCTTCCGGTGCAAAGAACGGCATCGGAGACGCATTGAGCCGACGGCCAGACTTGCAGCCGGAGACGAAGTTCTTCCACGACTTGCGGGTGACCAGCTTCAACGATACATCCTTCAGCCTCGCAATCAGCGAAGTAACAGGGGATTCGGCGTTGATCACCCGGATCAAGAAGGCTTGCAAGAAGGATCGCGATGTCCAAGCAATCTTGACGGCAATCAAGCGACGCGAATCCGGCTCAAAGCCGAAGCGTGAACACCAGCAGCACAAGAAGTATCGCTGCTACTTCCAAGCGAACGGGTTACTATGGTACCAAACGCCTGCCGATGATGCTCCACGGATTGTCATGCCCAACGATGTGAAGTTGCGCCAGACAATCATCAGCGAGTGTCACGACACCAATTACGGAGGCCATCCTGGTGCTGAGCGCACGTACTTGACGCTGGCAGGTCACTGGTACTGGTCGAATATGCTGAAGTCCATCCAGAAGTTTATTGCTGATTGTGAGCCTTGTCGGAGGAACAAGCCGCGGTTAACGAAACCCCCTGGATTGCTCGAACCACTGCGAATTCCAGACGACCGTTGGAGATCCATCTCCATGGACTTCATCACCGATCTTCCGCGAACGAAGCGGGACGTAGACTCTATCTGGGTCGTCGTCGATCGGTTGACCAAGCGGTGCCATTTTGTGCCAACGACCAAGAACGTGAACGCTGAAGGTGTTGCTCGACTCTTCATCGACAACATCTGGAAACTGCACGGTATGCCGAAGAACATCATCTCCGACCGTGACAGGAAGTTCGTGTCTGCCTTCTGGCAACATGTCTTCAAGTCCATCGGGACGAAGCTCAACATGACCGTAGCACATCGAGCCCAAGGCGACGGACAGACGGAGCGCATGAACCGGACCTTGGAAGAGTATCTTCGGTGCTTCGTCGGGCCACTTCAAGATGATTGGGACGTCCATCTTGCCAACGCTGAGTTTGCTGTCAACTCGACCGTCAACTCTAGCACGAAGCTTGCACCGTTCGAGGCCGATCTGGGCTACATTCCTATGAATCCACTTCAACTTACAACTGAGCAACTCGAGAGTGTTCCCAAGAGTCGACGCGGAGCTGAGTTTCACGAGCGACAAGCGGCGATTCTCTTACGGTGTCGCGAAGCGTTAGCCCAAGCCCAAGAACGGATGCGCGACGTCTACGATCGAAACCGTGTTGAGCAGGTCTTTGAAGTGGGCGACAGGGTCTACTTGAGCACGCAGAACCTGGACCCGAAGCACTCCGGCTTGCCCAACTCCACCAAGTTCGGACCCAAGTGGATTGGACCGTACACCTTGGTGCGGAAGATTCACAACCACGCGTACGAGCTCAACATCCAAGCTGGCAACAAGCTGCATCCCGTCTTCAATACTGCGTCGTTGAAGCCGTACAACGAGCCAACTCGCTTGTCAAGACCAAGCGACGTGGTCTTAGCGGACGGCAGTATTGGCCAGATCGTCAAAGCTTTACGTGGCAAGCGAACGCGAAAACGACGGACCCAATATCTTGTGGAGTGGGTGGGCGAAGAGAAGCAAACCTGGGAACCAGTGGAGAACTTATCGCAAGTCCCCGATCTCATCGCGGAGTTTGAGTCCACAAGGCGAAAGAAGCGTCGGAAACGGTGAAGCAAGAACAGCTGAAGGGGGGGGATCGAAAGCCTACATGTATTCCCGTACTACATCCCCTCTTGTTGCAGAGCCTGCTGCTTCATGCACTTCTCCCGCTTTTTCTGCGTCTTCGACTTGCGCTTGCTGTGACGGCACTTGTATCCTGGTTGCAGCTCCACTTGCGCCATCCACTTCACGTGCTGAATCCACTGCTGGTAACTCAAAGGAAGAACGTCCACCGGCGGGTTCTTGCGAGCATTGAAATTGTCAAGAGCCAGTAGTTGCTTCTCCGGATCACGGTTAACCACGACGAAGCAGTGCCCGACATCATTGCGACCAGCGCTGACGACGTACACACCGGGTGCTTGTTTGCGGCAAACATCTTGAAGCGTCGTGATGTTGGCACTTGACTCTGGAAGAGCGTTACGGAGAAGGATGTCGTAGTTCAGCGGCACACTCTGGCGCTGGAGAACCTTGAAAAACTCCGTCAAATCGTCGCGCGACACCCCGTACCGGATGACTTCAGGTCGCGTGTCTTCATACTCGTCCCACATCTCCATGGTGACAAGATCTGGCTGTCCGAGATAGTACAAGGCTGAGCGTAAAGCATCAATGAAGCAAGTACCGGCCTCCGACGCGGAATCACGCTCCGAGTTCCAATAGCAGAAGGTGCGCTTGTCTCCCGATTCCTTCCAAGCGTTTACCATCTCCATCATGAAGCGCGTGGACGGTTTGTCGAGCTGCTCCATCCAGACCCAGCTCAGCTCCAGCGCGGTACCTTCCCACTCAACCAAGTAGCAGCAGTGGGGAGGCTTGCCCCTGACATCCAAGAGACGGACGATGTCGACCGCAGTGTCGTAGTTCCAAGGCTTCTTCGGGTCGTAGTGGTTCTTTCGATTGTTCGACGGGTGCTTCTTCGGCGCCGGCGGTAGCAGCATCGGATGCCATGTCGACGTTTCGTCACCACGACGCAAGCGCGAACGGCTACCCTGAGGCAGGCCTTCATCATCGTCGCTATCATCGAAAAGCCCGGATTCATCTTCAGCCGAGGCCTCAAATGTTGTCTCAAGCGAAGGCTCAGCAGCTATCGCCTCCTCGACGGACAACCCTTCCACATCGAGCATGAAGATCAACTCCTGGAGGCGCGTAGGTGGAGAAAGCCCACCAGCCGAAGCAACAACCTCACGCGGGGCTGGTGACGCAGGCGGTGCAGGTGACGCAGGCGGCCCAGGCGACGCAGGCGGCGACGCTGGGGACACCGAGCCCGAATCAGGAGAGCCAGGACCGGGAGAGCGACTGGTGCGCTCCAATTCTTCCCACACACGCACCATTTCATCATCAAGACTGGAATCAGCATCGCTGCCTTCATCAGCAGCGGCCACGGCATCGACAATCTGCGCGAGCGCGACAGCACATTCAGAGTCCACTGGCGCAGCCGGCGTGGCGGCGCCAGGCGGGGGAATGGACGGACGATCGAGATTTGTCGTCGCCGGAGGCGACACAGGCGGCGATGCCGCAACAGTAGGTTCAGTCGTCGCCGAGGGCTCACAGAAGCTGGAGAGCGCATTCCCACAGCAGGAGATACCACAAGCGACTTAACCACCAACCCAAGGAACCAATCCAAGCCTCCAACAACCAGGCCGAGGCGAAGGAGAAGCAAGGTCGGACTAATTCCTCGGGTGACAGCTGGACGCGTCGCAGTTCTCTGTCTTTTTCGGTGTTGAAGTTGGGGCTCGGTGTCTGTAAGAGTAAGGAATAGCAGAGGATTAGACAGCGGAGGACAGCGTGAATGTGCTGTAGGAAGAGGTCTTGGAGGAGGAAGGATGCCCGGAGGTGCTTGTGTATTAGGAGTCGAAAACCGGAGACTTGTGTCTGGGGCCTGGTAAAAGGCAGAGTGAGGACTGGTGGTCCTTAGCGGAGGAGAGTATCCCCCTTATTCTGCAACTAAATAACTGGTCTATATTGTACGGGACACGTCTCCTATCGAGTCCCATGTTCATGAGCAAAGCATCAGCACGTCGGAGATGCTCAACTTTAACCGCCTCCCACATTGAGGAGCGTGCGTTGCTTGCTAGGTTACAGTTTCTTTAGCTTTGGGCATTGTTAGAATGACTCGAGCACTTGGCGTAATTGTACATGTTGACATTTGGCATTCTGTGCCTTTGGCGATGATTTCTTATCCGTAAGGTTAATCATAATGTGAAAATCGTTGTGCCAGTGTTTGGTCAATTAGGTAGTAGTAGGCTAGTCAGGAAACCTTTCTTTTGAAGGAGAAACCCTATTCACCGTTTTTCCATCGTTCTGTTGGAGCATATTTGCTCGTCATTGCACTCATAGTTTTTTTTTTTAGTGTGAATGTTCATTCAGGAACCTTTGTGTTCAAGGATCAAACCTAGAGTAGGAGCGTTCAGCTCACAATCGCACATGTGTTCAAGGATCAAACCTAGAGTAGGAGCGTTCAATTGTATGAGTGTGAATGGCTATTCAGGAAACCTTAAGAGTCCAAGGACAAACCTGTTCACCTTTGCTTGCATGTACTAGAATTTGTGTAGTATGTGTTCATGGTTGTTGTGCACGCGTCAGTGGTCATACGGACTTTTGCCAAATGATGGCACATTTTCGCTAATCTAGTCAAACGATGACCACCTTCGCCAAATGATGGCACACAAAAGATATTTGATGGTACACGCTATTTCAGGCGATGTTCATTATTTATATTTAGACCACAGAGGACGAGTTCTAGTTCGATTCGTTGTCAGCTACTTCTTCAAGTGAGCAGCACGCGCAGCCTCCGCGTGGTAGACGAGAGGAACGTCAAGCAACCAAGGTGCAACTCAAGGTGGTCCCGTGTAGCCATTTCATCGCGGTGCTGACACATCTCGATCTCAAGAACACCGTCTACGATTACTTCGACGATTGCTACTTGGTTAAGAACTACATCGAGCTGTACAACGTGGAGAACAATCACAACGTCAAACTACCGCCTCACGGTGCTGTGCAGACGGATACAACGGTTCTAGAACCTGTCCCCACCGTGAATAAAGGACGCAACCAGAAGAAGCGCTTTGCCAGTGGTGGGAAGCACAAAGCAACGCGACAGCAAGGCCTCGGCGCTGTGGAAACTGCCGCGAGATCGGACACAACGCGCGGTCGTGTACAGGCAACGACGCTAGTACAATTATCGAGTAAACACCAAATACATCAACTTTATAATATTTTATGCTGTGTACCATCAATATCTTTTGTGTGCCATCATTCTCTGAAATTTATTTCAGAGCTAAGGGAGGATCCGGGTGCAGGTCCGATTTTGCCATTCATTAACATCAGGTAATTTGTATAGATGACAATGTATTTATAGATAGAGGTAGCATACAAAAAGTGATTGATGTGGTTACAGTGTGACATTCCATAATTAATACCCGAGAAACTTCATAAATTACCTGAATGTTGCCTGTGTCGTCGCCCCCCTCCGCTTATGTACGGTTTTGATGTTGCGTGAAAGTATCTTGAAGAGGTCGTTGATATCAAGGTGGCGAAGGGAACATACTTAAGTATGTGATATTGCCGACGACTACCTGGTAGACTAGTGTCATGTGGACTGCTCGCAGTACAGCCCGTCATCTTTGTCGCTCTTGTGAGACTGGACCCCCTTTCGTTCCTTGCATGGCGGAGCACCGCTGAGCACGAGCTCGGCCGCGTGGCCCTCGGGTGGTATCAACGGTGGTAAGCGGCCACCGCCGCGCGCTCGAATACTGTCTAGCAATTGTTTGAGCTGCGCCGTGCCGTGCCGACTGCGCGCGCCATGTATGCCGACAAAGATTTGTCCATTTGTCAAGACCCACCACCGCATCCACCACCCACTATGCTGCCCTGAGCACGTGTGTAAGTTGGTAGGTCGCGGCGCGGACTCGTGGGACCAACCCAAACAGGTAGAAACCAAAAACTCTGTACTTGTATGAACTAGCTGTCGTAACTTCTGTCATTTAAATAAGATAATATATACTCTGCATCAAAACCTGACACATCTCAAAGCAATGGTCAAGTCGTGAAGCCAGCGGCATATTTTTACGTGTGCCGAAGTTATTCGTGTCAAGCTATAGGAAACTGACTATTTGCTGCGTAACTTAGCAAGAGATGCACTTTAGTAAGCAACTGACGTTAGGCTTTGTTGGGTTTCTAAGGTCAAAAGTTTTTATTTTCCCTTCGCTTTGCACACACTACATAAATACATATCTGTTCTAAATTTCAGAGCTTTTTCGTGCAACGCGCGACTTTGTTTGGCGAAGGTGGTCATCGTTTGACTAGATTAGCGTAAATGTGCCATCATTTGGCAAAAGTCCGTGGTCATACCCCCAGATGTGTCGTTGCTAACCGACTACTTAATGTCGTGTTTAATCTTCAATGCCTGCAACTCAAGCCACTTGTTGTAGGCGCCCGCGTCCTTCACCTCTTTCTGGATTCTTTCGGCTTTTGCGCGCTTCTTCGCAGCCTTGGCGGGGCTGAGCTTCGCCAAAATGTCACTCAGCGAAATTCCTCTCTCTTCGTCGCTGTCGGCCTCGTCCTTCTCGACACGACGAAGCAACCGTCCGCCATCCGCGTCGGATAAATCGGTGATAGCAGGCGGCGCATCGTTCTTGACCAGAGCGTTGGAATGCTTGGCCGAAGAGAGCGACGCACCACTAGCATGCAGAGTGGCCGCAATGACCAGCGCGACGATGAAAGTGGGGCGCATATTGGTTAGGAACCGGTTTTGGTAGGAGCTTGTGGGGTGGGAAGAAAGTTGTGGAATGAACTGCAGGATAAACCACCAGAGTGCGCTGGGCTGCCTGGTGTAACTTGCTCGGCACCCGATATACAACCGTGGATTCTGCGTTGGCCAGCGCCAAAATGGTATGTATCCATGACTCAGAATGCGTAGTACATCATTACAACGGAAGTATACTTCACACAGTTTACGATCGATCTACATATTCATTCTTGATCGTAAACTACTCAGTTCTGACATCGATCGTAAACGCAGGCCGTGTCGTAAGCTTTGGCATACTAGTTGGGGACGAAGTCCCCACTTATAATCATCTATCACTCCTCTTTACTCTATTTCTTACGTCTCTTTACTTGCCTCTTTTAATCTGAGACATGAAGGTTAGGATTTACATCTAGAATCGCTTCCCCGGGGCCAAAAATTGCGCAAAAAACCTCGGTTGAAGAACCCTCTCTAGATCCATAGATACGCTTAAATGCGAAAAAACTGGAGTGACCCCTTCAGAGAAGGGGTCGATGCCATTAAAGTGGGGGACACGATTTAGCCTCGACGATAAACGCTAATCAAACAGGCAGCGGGAAGCGGATCGCAACTTTAGATAATTTGCTACACTTTATGTCGCTCCGAGCGCAAAAAAAACGCCACCAAGTCCTCGGCTTCACTCTGATTTAGAGCGCCGAGTCAGCGCTTGCATCCATTACTACGAGTGAGTTAGTGCTGGGAAGGGTAGAATTGCTAAAAGAGACTGAAGCCACTTCGACGTGCATGTATGCATCTGTGCCACGCTTTGCCCGAGAACATGACGTCGCTTCACGCACGCATCAGTCCGCGAATTTCGACTGATATAACTATCCATAGGATAGTAGGGGCGCAGGTTGGTATCCCTAGTTATGCTGTCAGCGACAGTGAACAGATTGAGCAGATACGAGAAGCGTAATCCAACCCAGGATAATTGCGTAGCTGGACCCAGCAACAAGCATCCCAGCGAACAAACCTAGCGCACTTTAAACTAGACGTTATAGAATGCAGCGGACTGAGGAAAGAAGAGAACGCCCGCAGAATGAACTCCAATGAACGTTTTCCCGCTAATCACGGTTTTTTCTTAGAAAATTTGTGCTCCAATAGTCAATATCTGTACTGTACGGTAACCCGCTCGGTGCGAAGCAGTCTAGGTTAGTGTCTACTCCGCAAATAGGAATCTTAACTATCTTCTTGTAAGTGTCAGGTTTCCTTTATTTGACCAAAAGCTCTTGGTGAAGCTGGGGTATTCATGTCTACAACTATCGTATTCGTATTGTGCATTCTTAATGCGTTAAAAAACAGTGATTTCAGAGTAGCCCGTCGAGGTATACCATTAAAACTAGCCTACGCTATTACTGTTCATAAAGTTCAAGGGCTTACTTGCGATCATGTCGTTTTTCACTCCCAAACTATACGTGATGTAGCCCTCGTTTACGTCGCATTATCGAGAGTGAAACATCGTGACAATATTGTTATCACGTCCCCTATACGAATGGAAATGCTGAAATGCTCAGAAAAGAAATACGAAAACTTTATTGCAGAAGAGGATCGTATAGAAAAAATTGTAAGGGAAACGGCGTTGCGCGCTCAAACAACGGTTCTAACAATGAAGAGCGTAGCTATTGCTCATAACCGAGGCCGTGTGCCTCGCTAGGAACGTAGCGCTCACTAGCATAGTTGGTAAGAAAACCTATGATAAGTACTTGAAGCAAAATACATCTTACGCGTTAATTATTGGATAACTGGTATGCGTATGGAGCATTGATACTATGGTGTTTCCGAATTGTTCATGAATGTGTAGTAACGAAAAAAAAGGTTGGGGCAAGCTATTACTTAAGCTACTTGCGACATTGATGCGAAACACATGTGCAATATAGAAATATGATGACGGCCCAGATACTTAATAAAATGGCATATTTATTTTCTAAAAAATACATATCGTTGTAATATAAATATTAGAGAGAGATCGTTTCGAATGCTTTCTCTATACAATATTCGTTTTTTTATTAAAACATAGTGAGTACCGAGAAAATTCGAGAATTTAAATTGTGCTTTAATTTTAGAAATTATACCAATTTTATACTTGAAGTAAAACAGTTGCTTTAACAAATAATTGTACCAAGCTAAACATGTTCAAAAGCGTCAATTCTTAGACAAAGTTATAATACATTCAACAAGCTTATTTATACCTGTAAGTTTAACCCCTGGACTCGCCATTATTGCAGTCAAATTAGCTGACGTTCCTAGTGGACCGTTCCGTTTTTTATTACTTAAAAGTGATGTTTTATTTCAGTCTTTTAGGCTAGCTAACGACAAAAAAAAATGTCTACGTGACCGTGATGAAACACATTCGTTTGACTTTTATTGCTCAAATAAAAAAGGATACAAATTGCACGGGGACGTCGGCCTGTAGTGGACCATACGGCTCCACTGCAGGCTGTCGACCCCCTAAGCAACTCAACGGAGCAACGCGACTGAGATGCTCCATTACTAGTAGTAGAATTATTGTGCTTCGTATCCAGTTTGCCCTCCTTTTTAGTGCACTACTTAGTGTTTGTACTTAGCGGTAAATCATAGTGACCTTGGGTGCAAGTTGCTCGAGTCGTGTTTCAAACCGGTTTGGCCCGGAAATGGCACTTTATCTCAACCTATGCTGTTGTGGGCTTGTCTGACAGCCACTTTGGAATGTGCTGTATGTAGGGTACGCACACAAACTGAGGGCTTCACTGGTGAATTGGCGCAGACAACAGAGCAAGTAGCGGTCCCGGTCAACTCTGTATAGTACTCTCGATCGAAGATCTCGACGAGGACATCCTGGTATGAACAGGCTGATTCGACACCAGGAATTAGACTGCAAGCAACGGAAACGTCTAGCTGTCCAGGGGAGCTGGGAGATGCAAAAATGCAACACTACTTCAGGAAGATGAGCAAGGTGTTGAAGCAGACTTCACTTACTTATTTATAGTATTACTTCAGCGCCGTGTACCCCTAGTTATGACCATCCAGTCAATACATGCACTGACTGACCCTCACCAATGATGGCAACGGAGGCCGCCGCGCTGTACGAGCGCATCCTGTCGCTGGTCCCGAAGGACGAGCTGTCAGGCGGCTACAATGACGTTCTTCGTGAAGGAATCTCGTCCGTGAACCGCGCAGTGAACGACGTTTCGGCGGCGTTCGCCAAGCTGGAGGAGGTACGAGTCGCAGTGGCTAAGTTGAGCAACGGGGCAGCTATCGGCCGCAGCGAGAGTTTGGTGCAAGCTATAAGCTATAGACAAAACGGCAGAGTTGCAGCCAGAGATTGATAGTAGCGGTACCTGGGCCATGCAGCAATCCGGCGGCCCTATCGTGACCGGTAAGCTTGCCATTCACAGGAGTGACATTACGTCAACTCGCTGTGAAGTCCATGCATTAATTGCTGGGCTAGTCGTAGGCAACGACACCGGAGAACAAGTGTGTGGCAACCAAAGTGCCATCCGCATATTCACCAAGGCACGGGATCTGGCCAGCGGGGTGCGGCATCACATCAAGTACAGCGATCCGCACAGAATCGAAATTCGCTCACTGTGTCACCACATGCAACCGAGGGGCACAATGCTCCCTAAGTGGGTTCGATCGCATCAGGAGCACTGCCCTACGGACGACTGTTTACTGCACCACCAGCGTACTGCCCTTGCGGTAGTAGATGAAACTGCCGGGTACGCACACGAACAAGCAATGCCGCTGTCTTACGCAGACTGGATCATGTTTGATGGATATATGCTCAACGATGAGGAGGGTCGACTTGTATTCGGGAATGCTGCGCAGTATCTTAAGCAGAGAGCCTACACAGATGCGCGTCGCAAGTGGATTGATCGGCAACGTCGTCATGACGAAGATCGACATACTATGTCAGATGATGAAATTAATATGCTGCAGACTGGGCATTGGTCACCAGCTCTGTGTCGGTTCTACTGGCGGGCGAAAATGGGCGTACTTCATACCAATGCGGTAAAACACGGATTCGATAGCCGGTGGTCTCCAAGATGCATAAACTGCGACCATGATGTTACGGACACACAAGGACATCGCTTTGGCGTTACGGAACCCCCGTGTTCGGATTCGGCAACGTTAAGTAAAATGCTTCGTATGGAGTACTCCGCCCTCGACCGGAAACTACTCCTCCCAGACCAGGCTCTGCTAATCCCGGCCGTTGGCCATCACATCGCACACTCGCTGCAAGCTCCCTGTAGAGCTTCATGGCAGGACACAGGAGCGAAGGCATCGCGCTGGCAACCTATGGTTCGGATCGCGGATGGGGTCTGGGTTAATGCCCAATGGCTCGAGTGGTTTGGTCAGCCGAGTCGTCTGCTACACGACGCTGCCTTTGTGAGGGCGGTCAGGGAAGAGCAATCCGCACGAAAAGGAGCACTCGGTGGTCGGATCCTGCCTACCCATCTAGTTGATGTGATTCGCCAGGTAAGCCCCATGCTTGGATTTCACGCTGCTTATCTCGGTCAGTGGACACCCGGCTGGATATCCGCAAGCTTTAATTCCTCTGTACGAATCACCGATTTTGACTACCTACGACAGCTGCCGGCCCCGGACCAAGTCCAGTGCTGGTTGATTGATGATCTGTATATTCCTCACTCTGCATGGTGGTGGGCACAATTTACACCGCATCGGCCAAGCAACACTTACTGGGTCGTATCGTATACAAGCTCAGCAGGTTTTGATCGTTGCACCCGACTTGGCTGCCAGTGGATAGTTCAGATTCCTGTCGGGGCGCTTCCCATGCGTACAGACTACTCCGTCATTCAACCTAACGACCAGCAGTCATTCAGGGCCATTATCACCAAGAACCCTCGTGCTATTGCTATAGGAGTACTGGCACCAACGCGATCGGCTACCGAAGCAACCAGTGATGCTCGCCGGGTTTGGAAGACTGCCATGTGCCAGCTTGGGGTCCCTGAATGGATCACTCACTCCCCTCACGACGATGCTTGCCATGGACCTACAGACTGGCGGCACCCGCTTTTTGAATGGTTCACCCCTCCGATGGACACAGCGGCATACCCAGTATGGTGGAACCGTATACGCCACCAACTTGATCGACTAAAATTGACGGTCTATACAGCCCCCTCGGGCTGGCGGCGTTATCCGACCATGACGAACGAAAGTGCCGTGTGGGCAGAAGCAGTATCATACACTGCTAAAGGCGCTCGACTTCTCCATGCTCAGCTTTTTGCTGGTATCTGGCGGACTCTCCACAACTACTGGCAAACATCATGCAAGAGGTGCAATCGGGCTGTCCGTCAACGCAGGCGCAAGGCTTTGCACAAGGAGGTCAACAATGGAATTGCTTCGCGGCGCCGGACATGGGCACAGAAGACGAAGGAACGAGTAACACGATCGTTGTTGCAGCGGAATGCAAAACTTAAGTCTCTGGGTCACAAGTGGCTCCGGCAGCGTCAAAATTGTCTTGAAGACCGGCATCACGAAGAAGCAACATGAAACCAACGAACAAGACTTCAAGGTCGTGCCTGCGGAGATGACCATGCCTCCGATCACGATTAGCCGACCGCAACGTCAACCATGCTGCCGGTCATTACATTTTATTTCCCTTCATATTGAGAGCCCCGCTTCGATCTGCCGACCTAGGTTGGTGGCTTAAATAGGGGCGTGTATGTTGGTAGCTACCGCGGGATCTACGCATTGTCGTAGCCTCCGTAGGCGAGGATGCAGCGCAGCGCGCCTTGGGCGTAGTCACCATAACCGCAACAAATACAAATACAAAATGATAGTAGCGGTACCTAGAGTTAATAGTCCGGTAATAAGTAATATAGAACTAATAGCGAACTAACAATCGGACTATTAACTTTGCGTGAGGCCCGTACTACTACTAATATGAGAGTAATAAATCAGATTGTGACCCCATATTAATATCTGGTTAATAACATGACAGCGAGGTGATGCAACGGTTCCATCGCGTTGTAGTCTTCTGGCAGGGCCATCGCAAGAGCGCAGCGCGTACACTCAACAAGGTAGCGGCGCTCGGTCCAATCACTAGAAGCAAGCTAGCGGTTCGTCGCACGGGACCGCACTGTGAACCGTAGGCTACGGCCCATAGACCCTAGATCCTGTAGCAGAGCGAACCGCCAAAGCCCATAGCCAATGGGTATCGCTCATTCTGCAATTTCACATGATCTCATATCACGAGGACCATCTATAATACTTGGACAGGCAGTGGCAAGCATGTAGTTGAAGACTCCTACCCCGGCGCCATTTTGGTGGTCGTCAAATTGGTGGTCGACAGTAGTAATAATATAATAATTTAGTACTACTACTATAGTAGTCTAGTTCCTGGACCCGGACATATTATCAGGTTATTAGTCTTAGAGCTGGTCTCTGAATATTACTATATTAGTTTGACCAAAATCATTCTACTATCAATCTCTGGTCGAGAGAGATTCTCTATTGAGTTGGTCATACCAGCTAAGCACGTCTGCTGCTCTCTCTTACACGGTTGTGTTGAGAACTTCGCCTAAGGCCTCTTCAATTTTTCTTATTTCACTGTTTACAGTACGACGAAGTTAGGTCCGTACAAACACAACAGTTGACTATCCCGTGACAGCTTCGTTCTGATTCCAGTGTACGATACTTCGTCGGCGTAGGATTTCGAGACTGCGATGAGACTGCCATAAAACTCGAAAAGCTGCAAGTCGCGAGGATCACCTCGAGCCCACTTCACGACCGACCTCAACGCGCCGATTATGTCGATCGGTTGCTTCGCAGAAACAATGGGTATTGACATCGCTTTGCTCAGGCGTAGTGATGTGCTTCCTTCTTTCCGTGGGTACCGTACAAGTTACGTGCCACAAGTAAAGCTCGTAACTGAGGAGTACGTAGTTCTTTGTCTCGTCGCTCACGTGTAGTATGGTGCTCAGCAACCTTGGACAGCATTCGCCAGTCTGCAAATGACAGAATCATGCAATGGGTTAGAATCGTGTCACCCCGCTTTGCATCAAACACGACTGCTTACCTTCTTAAACCGCTCGCGTTGCTGCTCTCCTTGAGCTGATTAATCCACTCCAATACAGTATCGCAAAAGCTGCGGAGTGCTTGTAAGGCGCGCTCCTGTCCAGGGCTCAGATGGGCCCACACGGTCGCGCATTTCACGACAACGATGGCATTTTCAACGCCGATTTCGGGCATCATTTTCACCAACGCGGGCAGAACTGCAGGCAGGTATTTGCTCCACGCCAACACGGATAGGCGCGCCACCTTTAGCACTTTCTCCATGCAGTTTTCCCTGCTTAAGGCGGATGTCCAGGATGGCATCCTGCATCCTGGCAGGATGCGCTTGTAGTATCGTTCGAGTCCTTGCCATCCAGTTGGAGGAAAACCTTCATGGTTGGTTTGGGAGGCAGCTCTGCATTCTCCTCGCCGTCATTTGAGCAAGCACTTGCAGGCTCTTCCGCCTACTTCTCTTGGTGTTTTTTGCTCGTCTGTCTGCCCTGTAGGAGGTACAAGAAGAAACGAAGGAACAAATAGAAATACCTCAGCACCTCTGCTTTGTACCAAATACAACGGAGATCCAAGGCAACTTACTGTAGCCATGTCGGTTAGCACCAACTTGAGCTTCCGCTTCAAGTTGTGCTGCAACCTGAGATTGATAGTAGAATGATTTTGGTCAAACTAATATAGTAATATTCAGAGACCAGCTCTAAGACTAATAACCTGATAATATGTCCGGGTCCAGGAACTAGACTACTATAGTAGTAGTACTAAATTATTATATTATTACTACTGTCGACCACCAAATTGACGACCACCAAAATGGCGCCGGGGTAGGAGTCTTCAACTACATGCTTGCCACTGCCTGTCCAAGTATAATAGATGGTCCTCGTTAGGAGAAGTTGAACAGCTACTCCTCGCACTTCGACTCTGTGGATCGAGTTTACGCAAGAATTCAGTACTTGTAGAACGAACAACGTGAGTGTTTCGAGTGAAAAAGGATTGTGTTTGTTGTTTAAGTGTTGCTGTAGGGGAAAGCACCGCAAGCCTCAAAACCCCCGCAGACTGTCTTTGACTACGTGGCCGCAGCCAATGGAGCCGCTGGAGCAGTTCCAAGAAACCCTCGGGTTCTCTTGGAACTCTCCACTTCTCTTCATAGTCAAGTCTTCAGCCATCACTCCCTACCGCATAGACCTTCAACGCAGCACTTGTTGGTCCGCAACCAACCTTTGTCAATGGCACTCAGCCGCAATACACCATCGTTGCCACAACCAAGGTGAACACGACACTCTCAGTCTCGTACTCCCACCTCAATTTGGTTGTGCAACATACACATGCAAGATGACCACTCGCAGTCGCACCGCAAGTAACGAACTTAATGTAGACGGCCGCAGCCATCCTACAAGTCGCTCATCGAAATGTCTGACTCGCAGCCAGATTCCATCGCAGTCGCCACAGCTACCGTCGACTGATCCACAGTCGCCCATGCCTCTCGAACATCCTCAATGTTGAGCTGGCTCCGCAACCGTTCAAACACACACGGACCCAAAGCCTTCGTAAAAATGTCGGCAATGTTCTCTGTAGTCGGTACATACTCCAGCTGAAGTCGCCCTCGGTCAACCCACTCAGCAATCGAACGCGTCTTCTTGGCTAAGTGCTTCTGGTTCTGTGAGTTGCCATTATTCGCCACTTCCTTAATGGTACTTTGGTTGTCGCAAAACAGGGTTGCCTGCACTTCCTGATTGACACCGAGCTCCTTAAGCAACTTCTGCGCCCATTTAATCTCCTTTGTACACTTGTGAGCCGCAATCAACTCGGCAGCACACGTGTCATCTGCCACGGTACCTTGTTTCTTACTTTGCCAGTGCCACACATTCGCATTCAGACGGAGAGTCCAACCAGTAACCGACTTGCTAGTCTCCGGACAGCCAGCGTGGTCGGCGTCCGCGAACGGATCGATCGACACGCCATTACCCACATCAGAATACCGGTACACCAGTCCAAGTGTCTTGGTACTTCGCAAGTACCGCATGACACGCTGCGCTTGACGAAAATTCTCCTTGGTATACGAACTTCCATATCGTCCGAGAGTCCTCACAACATTCGCCAAGTCAGGTCTCGTACAGTGAACCAGGTATTGCAGCGACCCCACCATTTCGCGAAACGGTAAGTTAGGGTCATTGATGCGTCTGGGGTCCTTCTCCACAGGGAGCGTGCCTTCGTTATGCATCTGCGGCGAACGTACAGACTTGGCTTCAGATAGACCAAATTTCTCCAGCATGCGCTCGACGTACGATGTTTGCGAGAGACATAGCATTTTACCAGGCTGATAATTAATTTCCATGCCCAGTAGGTGCTTGACACGACCGAAGTCCTTCAACTTGAACTTTTCGCCAAGTGCCTTCACCACAATAGCAATATCCCTCGAGTCGGCGGCGATCAGGATATCGTCGACGTAGACGGTCAAGAAAATCTTGTTGTACTCGCCTGCTTTCCAGTATACCCCTGCATCGAACGCGCACTTCTTAAACTCAAGTGCAATGAGATGTTCGTGTAGCGTATTGTTCCAGATTCTGGATGCTTGCTTCAAACCGTAGAGCCCCTTAAGCAGTCTACACACTCTGCCGGTGCCATCATCGTACCCCTCCGGTTGCTCCATAAAGATCTCTACACCGACCAACACGCCGTTGAGGAAAGCAGTCACGAAGTCTACGTGATGACATTCCAAACCAAACAGCAACGCCAACAAAGAATCAGCCGCACTGACTCGATGCGAACCACCGGTGAGTAAGTCTCCAAGTAATCCAGTCCGTACTTTTGCCGATAGCCTTTGATCGCAAGTCTGGCCTTGTGACGTTCAATTTCACCTTTCTCATTCCATTTCCGCACCAACACCCAGAGCGAAGTCAAAATATTCACTGTTTTGCCTCTTTAAGGTTTCGGGCGAGGCACCAGCTCCCACGTTCCATTTCGCATGTGAGATTGGTACTCCTCCTCCATCGCTCGTTGCCACTGCGGTGCTTCTTCAGATGCGAGTGCCTCGCTAACCGTAGTAGGATTCAACAAGTTACACACGGTCGCAATCATCATGCAGTTCATCAGCGTCATCGTCATGGTGAAGCGTTGTGGAGCTCGTCGAGTTCGAGTCGACCTTCTCAATGTTCTACCCGCAGCAGACACACTTGGTGCCGCAGTACTCCCACCAGTTCCACGGCCCCGCTTGGTCCTGCCACTACTCCCACCAGGTCGACGACACCCAATGCGGTTGGCACTCCCACCATCTACAGCAGCATCTACTTCAGTATCGGCATCTTCACCACTACTCGCGCCGTGCTGGTTAGCATCATCGACCTCCATAATCTTATCACCACCAGGGGTGGGTGCATCCTCGTCACTAGTGCTACTGGGGCTAGAATCGACGTACTCTTCGTCATCATCGTCAAACGGCTCGGCCATACCGTCATCAGCGTCGTAAAACTCCTCTTCATCCTTGTGCATGGACCCCTCATCATTGTCTTTGCCCTCTTCTGCATGATCTCGCATAGGTTCAGCATCATCGACGTTTTCCTCTTCGACCTCATCAGACTCTTGATCATCATCGTCCGGAGGTAAGTACATTCGACTGACTGGTAGCGGCACAAAATTAATATGGGCTGGTAACTCAATCTCTTCATCAAAGTACCTGACGTCAATGAGGTCCCGCACATAGTGGGGATCAGCCGCCATGTCTTCATAGAAGATGACATCACGCCGCTCCACCAAATTACCAGTAACTAAGTCAAGAATTCGATATCCCAACGACGTCTTTGCATAACCAAGAAAAATACCAGGGTCAGCGCGCCGATCGAGCTTCCCCTGTCGCTTCTTCTTGGGAACGTGATGAAATACCACTGACCCACAAACATGAAGATCACGTACTAGCGGTTTAGTTCCATACAGCTTTTCGTAAGGAGTCATCCCATTCAGTGCCTTCGTCGAGCTCATGTTGTCCACTTCGACGACATAACCAAGTACTTCACCCCACAAACACATCGGGAGTCCCGCGGCCTCATTGATCGCCCGCACCTTATTCATCAGGCAGCCGTTCATCTTCTCAACCAAACAGTTCTCTTCAGGAGTGTACGAGTTGGTAGTCAAAAGTCTAATACCATGGCGCTTCAGGAACAACTTCAACTCCGTGTTTACAAACTCTCCTCCACGGTCACACGAAAAAATCTTAATCGCATGCTCCTTCTCAATTTGCAACACCAAATCCATGATGTTCTGGTTCGCATCGCTTTTTTCTTTGAGCAAATAGCACCACTTGAAGCGGGAAGCCTCATCCTGAATGAGCTGGAAGTACAAGTTGCCACCAGGAGTCAACACCCCCACCGGGCTAATATCCGACATCATCCGAGCATAGCAAACCTTCTGGCGTTTAGCGCGCTTTCGCCGGAAGGACATGCGTTTCTGCTTCGCACGCTGGCAGGCAATGCAACGAAAAGGTTTCTTGAAGTCTTCCATTGTCAACGAGTCCACTCCTAGGATCATCTTCTTCTTAATCATCAACTTCATCGCCTCCACATTTTGATGCGCGAACCGCATGTGCCAAGTCAGCACCTTGGTGTTCTTCGCGGTTGGCAGCACAGCGCAAACCCGAGCACTCGCCGCAACAGGTGACGCATCCAACCAATAGTGACCACGCTTCTTCTTAAACACTAGTTGCACACCAGGATACTCGTCATTGGAGAAATAGGTAATTCGTTCGGAGGGTGCAGACGTAAATGGCGTCTCGGGCACCCAGCCATCCATCTCGAGACGTTCTTGGCTAATGAGATTACAAGGGCCATTCGGTGAGTACCGTGTCTCCTCCAATTCCAATATTATATCATCACCTCCCGAATCAAAACCATTCGCCGTTCGAACACGAACGAGGCCAATGCCATCCGACTTGTTACTTCGACCCTTCCAGTCATCGAAATAATCGCGGTCTTCTTCCATCTCACCATGAAATGATGCGGCGCTCGTACAGACGTGTACATCCGTGCCCGTGTCCAACATCCACGCCTGGGTGAATTCTTTCGACGTGCACGAGAGAACTCGTAAATCATCAGCCTGCGAATCATCCATTGCACGCACAAGCCGCACCATCCCAATCGTGCGCGAGTCACGGGACCAGCGCCCCACAAAACCTATTTTCTTCGATTTCTTTTGTTTGCCTTTTGGTTTTGGTTGTGCGGCCTCAGAATCGTCATCATCATCATCACTGTCCCGTTGTTTCGCTATCCTTTCAGCTTGGAACTCCTTACAATTAGCCCTCAGGTGTCCAACTTGGTGGCAGTGATGACAAGACCGGGTCTCTTTCCACTTCCCTGCACCCGGCACCTTCTTACCACCTCCAACTTTCTTCTCCTTCCCTTTCCAGGGTCGCTTACCCTTCTTGAGAGACCCAATTAGCTTGCCACCTTCCTCCTCCTCCTCAATCGACCCACGAGCTTGACCGGCCTCAGCCTTATCCATCTCGGCTTCCCCTCGCAAGGTATTGCGCACACGTTCAAGATCAGGAGGTTCATCTACGTGGCTAAACATCCGCACGACATTTCGATGCGTGCCTTCCACCCCAGTCAGGATGATCTTTGCCATTTCTGCATCGTTAATTGGGTCACCCATGTTCTCAAGTTGGCGTCGATAATCCTCCAGCTTGTCCAGGTATTTGCTCATATTCATCCCTTTCCGATACTTTGCACCATACAACTGACCTCGAACACGAATGCTATTGCCAAAATCTCGTTTAGTCTTTTCGCGCTCAAAAGCAGTCCACATTTCATGCACACTGGCCATCTTGCAAATTTTCTTGGCGTCCCTCGACATTAGGCCACTCAGCAATGCGTCACGAGCAAACAGATTTCGTTCTTCATAGATGCGCTGCTGCTCAGCGTCTTGTGCATTAGGGAGTTCAGCTCCGGTTACCACATTCCAGCAGTCACGCTGCCGCAGGAAAGACTCAAATCTTGCCTTAAACAAGTCAAACCCTCCTTCATTGTCGTACTTCGGCGCTTTCGCACCGCCGGCAACCTTCCTCACCGCTGGTACTAGTTGCACATCCGCTGCTTGACCTTGGCCACCTTGGTCAACTTGAGCGTCTCGTCCTTGACCAATTTAGCCGTGTCCGCCTTGATCATCTTGCCCTTGCTGACCTTGTCGTTGTTGCTCTTGTTGCCCACGGGGCATTTGGAGAGCTCCGTACTCCATTGCGTTACTTCCTCAAATCCCGGATCCACACAGAAACCCCTTTGGGCTCATAACCTAGGAGAAGTTGAACAGCTACTCCTCGCACTTCGACTCTGTGGATCGAGTTTACGCAAGAATTCAGTACTTGTAGAACGAACAACGTGAGTGTTTCGAGTGAAAAAGGATTGTGTTTGTTGTTTAAGTGTTGCTGTAGGGGAAAGCACCGCAAGCCTCAAAACCCCCGCAGACTGTCTTTGACTACGTGGCCGCAGCCAATGGAGCCGCTGGAGCAGTTCCAAGAAACCCTCGGGTTCTCTTGGAACTCTCCACTTCTCTTCATAGTCAAGTCTTCAGCCATCACTCCCTACCGCATAGACCTTCAACGCAGCACTTGTTGGTCCGCAACCAACCTTTGTCAATGGCACTCAGCCGCAATACACCATCGTTGCCACAACCAAGGTGAACACGACACTCTCAGTCTCGTATTCGTGATATGAGATCATGCGAAATTGCAGAATGAGCGATACCCATTGGCTATGGGCTTTGGCGGTTCGCTCTGCTACAGGATCTAGGGTCTATGGGCCGTAGCCTACGGTTCACAGTGCGGTCCCGTGCGACGAACCGCTAGCTTGCTTCTAGTGATTGGACCGAGCGCCGCTACCTTGTTGAGTGTACGCGCTGCGCTCTTGCGATGGCTCTGCCAGAAGACTACAACGCGATTGAACCGTTGCATCACCTCGCTGTCATGTTACAACCTCACGCAAAGTTAATAGTCTGATTATTTGCTCGCAATTAGTTCTATATTACTTATTACCGGACTATTAACTCTAGGTACCGCTACTATCAATCTCTGGCAGCAACTCTGCCGTTTTTTTAGAAAATCTTACTCTTGAAAGATCGCCCCGAGATCGGCTTGTCGGCAAACGCATTGGTGTCTGCCAGTAGGCGGTCGTAGAATTGAAGAAGCTCCGGGTCTCGGCGGTCCTCTTTGGCCCAATTCGTAATCAGCTTCAACACTCGCGTTATCTCCCTCGCCTGCTTTGCGGGCACAATATCTCGAGACATCTCTTCGCTCAAGGCACTGACAACCTCGGGAATGTGCGTCTTCCTTTTCTTGGGTGTCATAGCGTTTACATTCGCAGTTCGAAGAACTGTCGATTGGGGAAGGTTTTTGGATGACATCGAACGACATTCACGCTACATTCTCCACTTCATCAAACAACATTCAAACAACATCATACAGCACTCGATCAAATCGACACAGGTTGTGATGGCCTTGGAGCTTACTAGTGTTTCTCACGGTTCGCAGGTATCTGGCCGAAGGTAAAACTGGCCAATAGGAAGATACCTGCAACATACCTGCACTGCCTTGTTTTTGTTGGTTTTGCCTTCATCGTTTGACGCTGAAGGCTCCCGACGGCGGCTGCAGGTATCAGCTGATTGGTCATATTACTTGGTTTGCAAGCCCTTCGTTTTTGATGGCGCTGATTGTAGCACATGGCCACTCCACTCGCAATTCTAGCCCACGTGCGCGGCTCATGGGGCGCAGGCTCTGGACGGATGGCGAGGTTCACCTCCTACTGGACTTCCTAGGACAAGACGTGCAGGCGTACACGGCAGGCGTCGAAGAGCGGTTCTACGCTAGAGCTAAGGAGTATCTGGAGGCGTCTGGCTACACCAAGTCGGCCTCGCAGATCAGGACTAAGCTGGGTGAGCTCGAGAGCTCGTACAAGAGCTACAACATCTAAACCCTAGCTGTCATCTTTGTCGCTAGAGGCGTCTAGAGCTCGTTGCAATGCCCTCGCTTCTAGATAGAGCGTTGCCGCTGCTCGCGTGCCCTCTCTTGCCATTCGAACTCGAACTGCTTAACCATCCAAGTCCAGTGAAGGTTACTGCTATCGGATTGGTCAAAATTAACATCATGTCCCTCCAGGATTCCTGCAAATGCTCCTCACGGTTAACAGGTTGCAGGTTTAGTGTGATTGGCTGTTTAAACCTACCTGCAACCTGCAGACCTGCAAACCGTGAGAAACACTACTGTAGATTGATGTCAGGCATCATTAGAGGAAGTGGAGCTCCACCACAAACATCAGAGACTACTACGACGAACAACATATTGTGTATAAGCCGACTACTACTACGAACAACGTACTTAAGTATTGTGATTACTTGAAGTAGCAAGCATTGTATTCATTCGATCAATATGAGGCATCGGTACTAATAATGCTAACCTTGGGCACAACTGGTGCCACATCACTGCATCGTATTATACTACTATACATGCAGCTCAACATAGTACTTACTCATTCCATTAGCGGAAAAATTATCGATTCGATGTGTTTGGAGCTTAGGCATGTCCTCCTCCTCCTTCAGACACATATTTTCTTCTGCATGCATAGTTTCTCTGAGAAACTATCGAAAATCGTGTGGTCAGCTGAGTTTGCCGTGACGTAAACTGTCGGCGGGCCTTTAATGTGTGAATCCCCACACTCATTGGAATTAATCCGGATGGATTAGATAAAACATTCCACTAAAACATTGCAAAAACCTTCTTAAAGTCCTAGGTTGTGCGATCCAAGATGGGAAGTATAACTCGATTTTATTTTGTTCAATACTTATTTTTATTCGATATTCGCCAGCAATGCGGTGACGTCCTCTACGTGGCGAACGAACTCATTTACCGGAGACTAAAAAAGAGCTGCAGCTCGTGATACGTCTTCTCAAAAAGGCAAAAAAGCAAACTTAGGCGTTTGAAACAAGTGGCGGGTACCCGGGTACCCATCGGTCCCCCAAACTGCGGTAGACATGTATGATCATATGCATTGTGTGTTGGCCTATGGCCTACGCAGAGCGTAGCGTAGGCTCCGTAGGGAAATAAGGGGAAATGGAAGGTCAATTCATCTAAGTTCTAGTCTTGTGGCTCTACATGGAAATTTATACGATTGCCTGGTACAGCGGAAGAGTGCTTTCCGGCCTCATCGCTAATCTCCTGCTCATGTACGATGCACTTGGATATGGTAAGACATGTTATTCGGGTCTATTCAGAACCGGTGAGAAATTTTGTGGGTAGGCTTTCGTCGACAGCACTTGAGTTTGATGGTTTTACTTGCTCCGACGGTACCAATATGGGGGCCAACAATTAACGGATTTTACCGAATACAAGCTCTGTATTTATTAAAAGCCCGGTGGAGAGAATGACTTTATAGCTAGAAATAGAAGCCCTGCAACAAATAGAAGCCCTGATTATTAAATACTTTAATACAAACCCGGGCTACTAAACAGAAAAACGCTAACAAAACCTTACGAAGGAAATACCTCTTGTACTAAGAATGTGTGGAATACGTCCCTTGAGAACAACAACAAAAAGATTTTGCACAACAGTAGTAAGTAAACGGTTTTATTTTCTTATCTCCATTCACATGTAGCCACCACTCAAGCTACTGGATTGAGCAAAAATGCGACTAAAACAAATTCAACGGACTTAAGTGGATTGTTTACCTCGGCGACCTAGCAGCTATTTTACACTTGTGATTTAGAGTCAAGAATCGAAAATGCTGGATAGTTGGTATTTCTTTCAACATTTGCTTTTACAGATATTGGGATTTACCTAGTCCTGACGATCAGACTAATACTAGCAATGCATGTTAGTGTAGAGGAGAGGACCAATTACTTGCACCGTTCTACTAAACTAGAACCAGCAACAAAAGGCACTCTGTTTAATATATTGATGAATTTAACTACTGCCTATATTAAACAAGCGTGCCAAATATATTTGCACACCAATGATATCGTAAATCGGTTAGTCCGTTCTGCATTCCATAAAATAGAAGCCCTTACCCAGATAGAAACCCCCTCGATAAAGCTGATCAATTTTTCGGGGGCTCTAACAAATAGTATTCCAGGTATTATTCGGTAAAATCCGTTAAATAAATAATTCGCGATTTGGTCGGTATCATTTGCGGGACCCGGGTCCCCGCCAATACTTTACGAAGACTCGGATGATTTAAGCTTGTCTTTTGTCAGACTAAATTGCGAGCCGCAGAGATCCACCGAACGGGTGGTGTAGAATGATCTACTACTTGATCCGGTTCTTGTCAAAGCAAGTTTAAAGTAAATTATTATCGATATTAGTTCAGATCATCCTAATGATACGTGCATACGGCACGTTCAGTTTAATACTTGATATATGTCGAAGCTGACAGTTTTTTTGTTGTTAGATCTTTAGGCAACCCGGACAAAATATGTGTGCGGCTACACCATGTTTTATCAAACAGAGTTTGAATGCTCCTATTGTTGTCGCTGTACGCCGCGGATTCCTGTGCGAGAGGAAGTCCCGGGCGGACATAGCAAAGCGAAGGACAAACAACCGGTGTATCCTTACTCCTACACGCGATCAAAATCTGCTAGACCTCAGTTTTCACTCATCAAACTTGAAGCAAATTCCTGGCTTCATCGGGTTATCCTGCGAGTTCGGTTGAGCAGTTATCCTGGTAGCACTAAATATTCGAATGCACGTTTTTTATCGCCACCCTGTAAGTTTCCGAGCACAACACTGCAATCTAAGCAATACAGGATTCTGCCTGGGCATCAGCGCATATTTTAGTAGCAGGAAGGAAGGACATTACGTTGATTAGCCCATTGTTGATTACTGTTCTACTAACTACAAAGAACTCAAGTTAAAACTATTCCGTGGAGACCTCATCCGACGAGCAGGGGGAGGTAGAATCACCACGGTGGGTTTGCCAAACCCAAGCCAGTTCGTTGGAGTGGCGATACATGTATATCATCTGGCAATGGCTTTGAAAAGAAGCGATCAAACTTGGTACACTTGATTGTACATGCAGCGGTAGATTCGGCAGATGCTGCGGCTGCGAAGCAGGCGCAGGAGATGCCCGAGTCCATCGACTCCCTGTAAGGGTATCCGTACAAGCAAGCTTCGAACTGCGAAACCCCCTGGGTCCACCACCCGGGTCCCCAATATCAGATGTAGACGCCGAAGTTCATGCGTACAGACCCCTTCGCTTCGTCATCATCCACGTGAAGGGCATGGTGCTCAATCACCTCGGCTAACGCTTCGTAGTGTCTGAAGACGATGCAATAACGGTAGTGGACACAAAAAGGTTAACGTAATGTGGCGGACAGGATCAAACAGAGGTGCGCACCTCCTGAGACCGAGTTCATTCGTCGCGGTTCTGGATCTGGTTGACCCAGGTGGGAGAATCTAGGGAGCGCCCATTACGGAGCGCCCGTGTGCAGAGCACGAACCTACAGCTGTAGCCACGACATACGATATTGACAGAGGAGTTGAAGCAGCGAATCTTACCGACGTATCTTACCCTTGCTCGCATCATTATGTGTCGTTTGACCATGATGGTACGTGGTAATATCGAGCGGCGTTTGCCATCGATATCATGGGAACTTTAAGAAGGACACGATGTATTTTATTAGAGGTGAAACAAATCTTACCACACGTCCGATCGATCTATCTTCAGTTCACGGACAAGAAGCGAAGAAACCCCTCGGCCCACATTAAAAATAAAAGCCGCGACATTCTTAAATAACTACTGGAGAAGTAACCGCTCACCGTTAAGCGGCCACCAAAGCCCACTTTCCAAACACCCGCGCATTGCAAAGGCCCCATCTATCAATTCTACGCCAGCGTCCGGATGGCGCATCCAGCGTCAGACAAAGAGTACACCATCGATGCACCTCCGCCGCTCGTGTATCCGTCGGAACAAGACGCAGAAGCAGCTTTGCACGAGTGGATGAAGCGTCACAAGATAAACGTCTCTCGAAAGCGGGTCAAGAAAAACGAAGCGGGGGAAATCGTTGTGCGTGGATTCGCTTGTGATCGAGCTGGACGACCGAAGAACACACGCAACCTCACGGAGGTCGATCGGGTGCGCAAGATGTGCCGATCCAAAGCCATCAATTGCAAGATGCGCATTAAGATTGTCGCTGTCGACCGGGGTCAGCCTTCCGGCTCATGGCGAATCGCGTACACACGTGACGGTAGCCACACGCACAACCACCCACCCTCATTCGACGTCCGAGTCCACGTCGCACATCGCCAGCGAGACGCTCGGCGCACGGCTCAAGTCGAGCTGACCCAGACGGATCTCGTAAGCGTTCAGTCGGAAGCTGGCGTGTCTACATCTCGAATATACGCCACCATGTTAGCAAGAGATGAGGACACGCTGGTTATTCCAAAGGACATCACCAACGCTAAAGGCAAGGCTCGCTCGGAGATTTTGGCTTCGAGTACCACAGTGGAGGCTCTATTTGAACTGCTCAAGGCCAAGAATTTCCACTACAGCTACGAGGTGGACTCTGCCAACCGCCTACAGTACTTGATGTGGGCTCACCCGGAAACCACCAGCTTGGCGCGCTACTTTGTGGTGGAGTGGATCCACTGGAATTAGCAGGGATCCCACACTCACACACTGCGCCCAGACACCGACTAACGGAGGGGGTACTCCGATAACCGTGGGGTTGCTGAGTGGCTCACCTTGTGTACCCGTCGGCGGGCTGGATCTGCTCTCTTGTTGACACGAGATGTGCAGCGGGTGAACTTGAACGTCCTTGGCGGGGACTTGGGGAGATGTTGGGGTAGATCCGCAGTGGGGTTCCTTCACGCGGGCCTGGGTTGGTAGATCCTTGGTCTTGGCCGTAGATCTTGTGGATCCGATAAGTAGTGTACCGGATCCGGAGTTGTTGCTTTGTTGGGGTGTTGTATCCTTTTCCTTTACGTTGCTTGCCGCCTCCTATTAGCGGGGAAGTTGGGGGCGAGGGCCGAAGGGCGCGAGCTGCTGGCCAAGCTTATCCAGCGGTCTGCCACGTGTGCGGGGGGGCGAATTACTTGATTAAAGTATGGGCCAATACAAATCCCAATACTAAAGACCAAGTGACTGGTTCCCAAGCAAATTCGACTCTGATTTATGTTAGCCTGTATCCCGCCTTCCCATCTGGTCCAGCTCTTGCCTGCTACTGGCTCTCCTTCCTACCCAATATTCCTGCTATAGCCGTTGTACCCCTAATTGGGTACACATTCATACCTAATCCAGGCGGCCCTAATTTAGGTGGCTGGATCCATGTGTACCACACTACTCACCTTGGATCTAGCTTCAATCGCCCTCATCCTGCAACCGCACCTCCATCTGGCAACCATGACGTCATCCGCGGGACTGGACATCGTCACCAACTGCCGGATCCCGCCACCAGGTCAACTGGCGGATCCATTCCCATCCGGATTGCTCTTGAGCGGATCTCTTTACCACATTCGCCCCTGGGACGAGGTGACTGCTGCACAACGGCATCAACTCGTGCCACCGTTGATCCGCATCATTCGTGGATTCGCTGCATCGCCGACACCACCCTTCTCCGCGCATACCATGACTCGAAACCGTCCTCGGCGCCCTACGTCTGGGCGGCCTCGTGCGTCCGAGGCTCCATACGAAGCGGACGCCCCTGCACCCAGGACCCGTGAAGCTGTCACCGTTGGGTATGGTCGCTCTCCGGACCCTCCCCGCCCTGTGCCATTTGTGACTCGGCGCCTTCTGACCCCACGCTGTCCGTCATGCCTCTGGCGCTGTCGCTCGACCCCGCACATGTTACTCCGTCTGCGCTGCTGGCGGTGATCCGTCACTACCACACGGTGCTGGAAGCTTTTGACGAGCTACGTCGGGCGTACGCTCTCGCTCGCCAACACAATGAGCAGCTCCACGCTGCGCCCGCTGCCATGCGACGGATCGCGGATCGCTTCGTGTCCTTCGTTCAACGCAAGTACAATGCCAGTCAGGCCAAGTTGGAGGACGCAAACTTCCGGGCCGCCGACGCTATAGCGTCTATGGATCGCATGAAGGATCAGCTGCGTCAGTTTGAGGTGCTCAAGATCGAGCACGAACTTCTCCGAGAGACCTCGATCGAGGCGTACGACCGTCTTCAAGATTACGCGGCTCGACTGGAACGGCGGATCGAGGGCCGCGTGATTGATGGCGAGCTGGATGGATCCGTGCTCCAGATCGCTCAGGACCTGGGTGAGGTGCGTCGCGAAAACGCAGATCTTGCGCGTCATGCTGCCGACCATCACAACCAAATTCGCTCTGCTCAAGCGGCTCAAGCGTCAACTTCGGCCGACCTCGACCAGTCCCGTCGACAGTGTGACCAACTCCAAACGCGACTCAAGGATCTGTTGGCCCACGCTCAGCGAGTGGAAGCCTCCAACCAACAACTTCGGGAAGATCTTCGCGCCATGTCCGGTGGTGACTCCGTCGTCCATTCGCTCCGGCTGGAGCTCCACGTGCGAGGGGAGCGGATCCGCGAGCTGAATGGGCTCCTCGACCGTGTTGCCGCTCATCGGGATCGCCTCCAGCAAGACCTTCAGGCTGCCCAACGTCGGGCTGACCTAGCTGCTGCAGCCGTGGAGCGAACTAACGAGGCCTCAGCTCGGCAACATGATTCGGTCCACGATGCACAGCGTCGCGCTCGAGACCTTGAGGAGCAGCTCGATCGATCCCGTCAAGCTCGGGCCCAACACGCGCGGGACTATCAAGCTCTCTCCGCTGATTATCGTCGGTCACAAGAACGTTTGGCGCAAGCGCACGCACGGGTGGCCGCACTTGGCACGCTGCAGAGCGAGAATAACGCGCTCCGCGAGGATCTGCGCGTGGTGACTGCTGCCCGGGACGCACTGCAAGCTGACAAAGAGGCGCTCCAGGTCGAGTTGATGGCCACCCAAGAGTCCCTCAGCCAGGCGCAGGCCCAGGTGGCCCCGACTGTGGGTGTTCCTCCTGCCGATCCTCCTACCCTGCTACCACGCACACCGGTGCCGCTCAAGTCCCATGCGGCAATTGCCGCGAGTTTTTGGCGCAGATCGCGGACATCCAGGGCGCCTACAATCACGTGCGTCGCGACTTCGACGACCTGGAAGCCGAATTTCGTTCGCTGGAGACCGAGCATGACGGCTTGGAGACCGTCTACAACACCTTGGTGGAAGATCACTCACTCGCCCTCGGACGTATCCAGGAGATCGCGTCCCTGGCGGTAATCGCTCCCTCCCGCGTTGCTGGTGCGTCGCCTCTGCCAGCGTGGCCTCCGTCCGCAGGGTCCCCACCACCTTCCAAGCGGGCTCGGGCCCTACGTGTGAACACTGATCCTCGAGAGGGTCCCGCTCCCAAGCGCGCTCGTCGTGGGTCTTCGTCTGCCGACGTGCCTCCCGGAGGGTCATCTGACGCCCAGCCTTCAGCGTTGGCTCCACCAGCGGTCCGCACGCCCCTCGACATTGACTCCATGGTGGACCCTGTAGGGATGAGCTGGATGACGACTACGCCTGCTCCGATACCAGTACGGAGTTCGTCGGATCCGACTCCAAGAGTTCCGACGACGAGGACTTGCGTGTAGCCCGGGCTCGATCTCGATCCGACTTGCGCCGTCGCAGCCCTGAGCCGGGGTCACGCCCCTTGTCTGTCCAAGATGGGTCAGCTGCCGCACCGATCGAAGTGGGCGACGCAGACGGTCAAGAGTCGTCGGATCCTGTAGAGCCCCTTGCTGTCGCCCCTGCTCGAGGTGATCGGGCTGTTGCAGGAGACGCCGCTACTTGTGCCTTCTCCCCTTTCGGTCCCATCGAATCCTTTGTCCCTGGTCTCCGACAGCAACGGGTGGTGTCAGCGGCTGACGTCGCGCCGTGGGAACCTTCGCAGATATCTATCTTGACTATGGATACCGTGACACCTCGCGTGATCATCGAGTACCAGGTGTTGACTGCTGGCTGGATGTTTCCTGAACGTGTCGGACGGGGTGGCAATCTGGATCGAGCCTTGTACGTGCCGGATCTGATTACACGGGCGAACGTGGAGGCGTTATACGCCCAGGAACCCTGGCTCGCGTTGGCCACCCGGCCGGCGCCTTACACGTTTGATCCGGACGCGTCACCTCGACTACTGAGTATTGTCGACGACTAACTGGAATTCGAGCGTGATTGCTTGCAAGCCATCTGGGAGTCTACGCATCCGTTCCCGATCTCCAAGGCATTGAAGCGGGCTGATCCCTGGTTCTCTTCTTTCTACACAAGTCGCAAGAACCGTAGTTCTCACGCCCGGGAGAAGTACCGGGCCTGGCAAGAGCGGGGTTTCGAGAAAGCGCGTCGGACCGGTTGCTGCGACTTGGATCTCTGGCTGGATCGCGTGTTCGCTCGATTCCCGCAGCAGAGTGAAGATACTACATGGTTCCCTGGTCGCGAAGCTGTCGCGGCGGGCGCCCCGCGCCCACAAGTCTGATGGCAGCTTTGGCCGATTGTGATCAGGCCGATCCTTGGCGTAACCACTTCCGTACGGCTCCCGACACGCACCCGGTGCTCCGCATCGCTCGTCTTCGGTTGAAGTTCTCGCGCATCTGAGCGCGGCCCCCATTCCGCGTCTAGCTTAGTCTCATTCTATAGCCTCGTCCGTAGCTAGCCGTTTAATTACATGTCCAACTTCGATTCACCTTTTCATTCACGATCTGTGTTGTTCCACTTCTCATGTCATCGGATCGGCTCCACAATTCATCATCATCTCGCTTGTTCGTCACTCATACATGCACCTCCGATCCTCCGTAAACGGGCAACCTCCTCGCCCGTTTGTTGCATCAACTCCTTCCTCATAGCGTCCTGTCTGCCTGAGGTCCCTCTCCTCCTCGATACTGCAGCCTTCCTGCAGATCCTTCACCCTCTTCTTCAGGTCAGTAGCCTACCTGCCGACCTGGTTCCCCTCGTCACTCCTCCTCATGTGACTGCATAGCTTGGAACCGATTCCTTCTCGCACGGTTCGTCAAGAAGTCATGTATCAGCGCGCCACAGTTCATATCTGCTTCGTCTACCCAGGAGGGCTCGTCATACCCCTTCCACCGGATCTTAAATTCCCGGAGTGTGCGGCCGTAGCGAGTCTTCCTCCCTGTCCTCACGTCCAAGATCTGCTCCACTTCGAACTCATCTTCCTCCAGCACTCGATCCCAGCTATCTTCGGGCAGTAGAGCTTCATCAAAATCGACTCGATCGGCTTCGTCGACAGTCAACTGGACCCGTGGGCGCTCTGGGAACTCTTTGACCGGTTTCAACTTGGAGATATGCACCACCGGAAAAAGGTGGTATTCCGTCCCTGCTGTCTCCAATCTCGCCGTATACTCGTTCACCATCTCTAGCACTCGAAAAGGTCCATGCCACATGTGTGCCAGTTTCCTTGCGTAACCTTCCTTCACTCGATCCAGGTATAGCCACACGCGCGATCCAGCCTCGATCCGGTGGGGTGTGGCTTGCTCATTTCGCGCCTCAGCCCTTTCCGAGATCGCCTTCTTCAGCCTTTCATTCACGTCTCGCCTGGCCAGTTGGTAGAATCTCTGGATCCTGTATCGCCAACGGCGAGGGTTCGAGTCTCGCCCCTTGGTACTGCCCACGGGCAACGTGGCTTCCAGTGTAGTCCTTGGATCCCACCCGTGTGCCAGGTAAAAAGGCGTGTCTCCCCTGATCCGATCGTGAGCGGTGTTGAGGGCAAAGGTTAGCCGTTCCGCATACTCGTCCCAATCGCGCTGGTCTTCATCCTGTACATACATCTTGATGGATCTCGTGATAGTCTGCACCATCCGCTCCGCCGTCCCGTTTGCCGGTGGCCGGTAAGCCATCGTAGCTCGTTGACGCTGACCCAGGATGCGGTTGAAGGCGCGAAAGAAATCGGACATAAACCCGGGCTCCCGATCGTGACGGATCACCTCGCTTGCGCCGAATCGGCGGAAGACACATTCTTCGTAAGACTCCGCAATCGTCTGCGCTGTGCGCGATGCACTGGCCTTCGCCACCACATAACCCGTGAACAGATCCACCCAGATGAGCAACTCCGTATTACCCTTCGCCGACTTCGGGAGCGACGGGATATGATCCATCGCGATCACCTGGAACGGGTACGTTGCTCGGATGTTCCCTGGGGATCTTCCCCGGATCGTCGGCTTCCCTTTGCCCGTCTCGCAGTCTACACATTCGCCCACGAATTGTTGTACCGATCTAAACATTCCTCTCCAGAAGAAGTGGGGCTTGATCCGTTGGTAGGTCCGACTGATCCCTTGATGCCCTCCTTCCAGACTCACATGATAGTGGTGGAGCAAATCAGGTTGCAGGGATTCTGGTACCACTAGTCGGAGCAGACCGTCCCGGTTCGCTTCCGCCCTGGCTGACGGCGCACAGTAATATAACAGTCCCTGCGTGTCAACCTCGAAGTCTGCTGCTAGCAGGCTGCAGGCCTTCGCCTCCGCTTGCGACATTGCTTGTACGTTCCCTTGCAGGTACTGCTTCAGCTGCTGGATCCACGCTTCTTCTTCTTGGGCCTGGCGGATCCGCTCTACACGTAATTGTTGCACCACTTCCTCCTCCAGCACCTTCGCCTTCGTATTCCTTCCGGCTTGGAACCGCGTCCGTGTAGCGCTGATCCGGACTGTGTCGCCCGCCATGGTCGGCACTAACACTTCATCCAGACGATTGAGTGTGATCAGGTCCTCCATCTCTCCATCTGCCTCTACAACTCGTCCTTCTTCTCGTTGCAAAGCGGCACTGGCCAAGCTGTCTGCACTCGCATTCCAAGCTCTCTTCACGTGTAGCAGATCGTGAGTTGGCCATTTGCGTAACCGTTCCAATGCTCGCTGTCTCAAGAGTGTTAGGCTCGGAGCTTTGCAGTCTATCTCTCCGCGCATCTGGCGGATCACCAGGTTGGAGTCGCCGCATATCACTAGGCGTCGTGGGTCCAGCCCTTGTAGCAGTTCGAAGCAAAGCAACAGTCCGTTGTACTCCGCCTCGTTCACCGTAAGGTCGGTTGCATACTTTGATGCTGCCGCCACCACCGTCCACCCTGGCAGAGCCCACACGATCGCACTGAAAGCTCCTCCGCCCCTCTTCACTCGGGCGGATCCGTCGAAGCTCGCTACCCATAGCTCTTCCTCCGGTTCCACCGTTGGCACGGGCATGGATATCACTCTCCGTGGCTCCTTCCGGGGGCGATTGCCGCTAGTGCCTCGTCGACCTTCTCTCTTGGGGTGATGCAGGCTGCTAACGCCCCTAGTATCTCATCCTCACCCTTAGCACAACGTTCAATCTCGAGCGTCCATGGCGACAGTAACGCAGCCCATTGACTCAGGCGGCCTTGGAGCCCCGTCGACCTGAACAGCCATGCCAACGTGGAGTGGCGGGTTAGCACCCGGATCCGTTTCCCCACCAGCATGGAGTAACCGAGATCCAACATCCGTAGGATCGCCAGCACTTCTTTTTCCGCGATGCCATAGTTCAGCTCATTCTGCTTCAGCGTTCGACTGACGAACATCACCGGCCAGTAGACGCCGTCATGCTCTTGCGTAAGCGACGCGGCGATCGCCCACTCGCTAGCATAGACAATCACCACGGGCTCCTTTTCTGCGTCGAAATGGCGCAGGATCGGCGTGGTCGCTATCTTGTTCTTCAACGCGGCAAAGGCAGCCTCCGCTCTGCTCCACTTCGAACTGCGATCGTCCTTCTCTGGTTCATCGTCATCCAATCGTTCCGCTGTTGGTTGTTGCCTCAGCTCTGCGAAGTCAACCTCCCGCAACTCGTACAATGTCGCTGCGTATACTGCCAGATCCTCGATGAAGCGGCCATAATAATTTAGGCTCCCGAGGAACGACTGCATCGCTCGGAGGGTCTTCGGGAACGGCAGCTCCGTTAAGGATTGCAGATCCTTAGGGTGGGCCTCCAAACCTCCAGCGGACACTCGGTGACCGAGGTAATCCACCTTTTTGAGGCCCCAAAAACTCTTGGCTACACTGATTGATAGATTCCACTTGTGGCACGCTTCCAGCAGCTTCCGCACCCGTCCGCACAGGTGATCCCACGAGGTGGCCGTCACCAGAATGTCGTCGATGTACGAACGTCGCCCCAGCACCGATGGTTCTCCCTCGTCACTCGGCTTGCCTTCCTTGAAAAGATCGACGAGATCGTTTTCTTCTGAGGCTGGCGGGATCCGGAGAAACCCGTACAGTGCGTTGTCGATCAACCTTTGGTAGATCTGGGGCGCGTTCTTCAACCCAAAGGGCATCCTGTTCCATTCGTACAGGCCCGATGGGGTGATGAAGGCGGAGATCGCTCGTGCGCGCTCGGTCATCGACACCACCCAAAATCCGCTCGCCATATCCAATGAACAATACCACAGCGTCGCATCGAGATCTTCTAGCAGGTCATTGATTAGGGGCATGGGGTCATCAACTTCGTCAGGCTGTTCACCAGTCGGTAATCGATGCAGAGGCGGATGTCTACTCCATTTTTCTTGATGATGACCACGATGGGGGACGCCCATGGGGATGTCGACGTGCTGATGATCTTAGCCGAGAGTAATCCCTTGAGGAGATCCGAGAGTTTCTCCCGGTACTGCGGGGCCACCTTACGCACACGTTGTGCGATCGGTTTCGCGTCTCCCACGTCGATGTCACACACTGCGCCGACGGCGGCCGGGGGTAGAGCGTTTCCTTTTCCAATGAGGAGATGCTTGTACGCCCATATCTCGTCTGTCAGCTGCTGGATCTCCTCCGGGAGTTCTCTTCCGGATCACCTACGTGCAGATCCTCCATCTTGACTTTCTCCGTGGTAGCAGTCACCTCAGGCAGTACTGCCAACTCTCCTTCGTAGTCTTCGGCATGTAGAGCACTCGCCTCGTGCACGTACGTGTCTGTGATCGGGGCCAGGCCTTCAGTCTCTGCGTCAGCAGTCTTAGTCTCTGGCCCGTCGTCCGGTCCCGGAGTTATCTCTGGCTGACCCGTCAACGTCTGGCTCGAGGAGTCTCCTGTAGCTCGAGGCTCCGGCCCTTCCGCTGGGTCTTCTCGCGTGTCGGCGGTCTCTTTTGCTACTGGCTTCGTTGAGTGACCGGACGGTCGCGGGGATCCACTGTGTGCGTGATAGACTGGCGGCTTCTCTGCACTTCCTGCGGCCTTCGGGATGGGCTCCGAATCTTCAAGATGCGTAACAGTCAGCCCGTCCTTCCGAGCTACGCTGCCGATCGTATCCACTGGGCACTTCAACGGCGCTAGTGGCTCACCTTTGCCCCGGCCGCCTTCGGCTCCCTTTCTGCCCCCAATGTCTGATCCGGGCGCTCTGGAGTCCGCCTTCCCGGCCGCAACGTTGACACGCGTGGGGCGGCTGGCGGGTCTCTAGCTACTCCCTCCGGCCAGCTCATTATCGCTTTAGGCGTCGGGTAGGCAAGCTTGGGGACCGCCGGTATCGGCGACTCTGACGCTGGCTCAGGTCGCTCGTCGGTCGTGGCGCTATACACCAGGTTCTGCCACTCAGCATACCGTCTTGATCCGACGGATGCGAAGCCAGGTTTGCGGGGTACGTGATCTCCGGTTAACCACATGCCTATTTGATCGTGATGTTGCAGACAGATCGGCTCGTCCCCAATGTTGGTGATCCGCAGGTAACGTGTCCTCCCCAGCCCGGTGGCCAACGTTGGCACCCATTGCTTGCCCCTGTGAGCCACAGTTGTTCGGAGTCGGAGAGACGGATACACTGCGGCAGCTCGGCCGTCTCACCCGCTTCTAGCGACAGCCACTGACCGATCGTTACCGTGCGCGCCCGGTTGCTGAAGATCTGTCGCCGCCCATGCAGCTGGATTCGGATCTCGTCTGGCATGCACATGGATCCGTCACCAAGATCCAGGCGAATCCCGGCTGGTACCATGAAGTCCATGCCCAATATCGCCTGGTAGTCCGGAGGTAGATCATCGCCCACCCATACATCGTAGTAATACACCAGGTGCCCTGCCAACGTGAGCTTGATTCTTGTCCTCCCGGTGGCCACGTACAGCTTCTCCCCAATGCCGAGACACTCTTGACTCTGGCTTGTATCCACATAACATCCTACCTCACGAGCAAAGGTGGTGTCGATAATCGACACCTCGGATCCAGAGTCAAGCATGACTACGGCCTTAGTGTTGTTGATCTTGCTGCCGACCTTGGCCTGCTTGAAGTGTTTCCCAGGTACATAGTACTTCCAGTACCCTCTCGATTCTCCAGGCATCAGATCCAAAGTCATAGACACTTCTGACCTCAGGTATTCATCGGGTGCACGCAGACTCGCAACGGAAGCAACACGCTTTCTTTCATGATCACGTGTATTATCAGCGAGTCCCAGTCTTGCGACCGTCTCGGGACGTCCTGACTGCTTGTCCACAAACGCATAGATGCAGGACGTAGAACGCTCGTCTCGTACCGGATTCAAACCCGGCGAGCGCTCTAGTTTAACATCTTCTCCGCCGCCTCTGGCAGGAGTCCCGGGTGCTTGGTGGGGTCAAACCACTGGCGGATCAGGTTGTAAAATTCTTCCATCTGACACTTGCCATGATCGTGGAGCTCGCCGCACCCACGACATACGAAAAAGCATCGATCCGAAGGGTGACCCTTCTTGCCACACTTCTGACAGATGAGGCGCTTCCAACATCCTAGGTCCGAGTGCTTCCTGGATCCACAATGCGAGCAGCGTTGTCCGTCGTTCGGGAAACGCGGGCGGCGATCTTGGGCATTGGGATCCGCCGCTGGTTGGGTCGTAGTCAGCGAGGTGGGGTTGTCGCCGCTCACAGGCGTAGGCTCCGCCGGTGGCACACCACTCGCCGCTGCCACGTACGCTCTGTGTAGTTCGCTCTCTGAACCTGACTCATCTGTGTCGGATTCGCTGTCCGACGTCGGAAGGTGCATCGCCCTGACTGCTCGCGTTGGCGCTGAAGGCTGCGGTGTCGCTGGTGGCTTCGGCCTGAACTTGGTCCCTCCCGCCGGCTTCTTGTGCCGGGACTTCGATCGCTCTCGCGCTCGCAGTACTTCCTCAATTCTTCCGCATCGCTCAATCGTAGCAGCGTTAGCTGGTCTGCAAACTCGGGATCTCCCAGGGTTTCGATGAAGTGCTCCACGTGTTCTCGGCGGGCTTTAGCGTCACCATCCTTGATCCTGATGCGGGCTCGCATACCTGCTACGTTTAGCCGATGTAGGTACTCTAGTGGGGACTCATCACTGCGCTTGCGTGCATGATAGTATTGCCACGCCACTGACACTCCTAGCCCGCAATACTGTGACTGGAACTCCTTCACCAGATCTGTCCATTTCGTTCGCGTCGACCGGCTCAGCTGACGGTACCAGTTCTTTGCTGGGCCGGTGAGCAGATCCGCGAAGGTAAGACACTTCTCCTCGTCCGGGGCCTGGTCTCTGGTGAATGCTGACTTGACTTTGCTAATCCAGGCTCGGGCCCGTTCTTCATCATGGTCCTTCCCGGTGAATTCCTTTAAATCGGAGATGGCTGAGATCCTGACTCGCTGGATCATAGCCGTCCCAGCCACCGGCGCCGTTGTCGTCGTCGTGGCTGCCATTCTCCGGGTGCCTATTGCTCCCAGGTCGTCCGGGTCATATTCCCAGTTCTCTGGATGATCCTGCGATCCCACTGATTCCATGTCCACGTCTTGCGTCCCCGCGTAGGTCGCAGCCGCAGCCGACTTGCCCCGCCGTGCAGTAGTAGGATGCGTTCTCGGGGCCGACGTCATGTTCCGCTCCTGCAAGAATCTGTCCATAGCTGACTGGAAGTACCTTTCCAGCGGACTTGTCGACTCGTGCGGTGGATCTGCCTTGGTCGGCTGTACTAACGTCCGAGTTGGAGTCTGGGTTGGCCATGCTACTTTCTCTTGCGGTACCTCGGCGGGTGCTCGGTTCCTTAACAGCTCGGTACCTGCCGGGCCTAGCGGCATACGCTTTGGTTCGGTCGAACTGTCCGATCCCACTTCAGAGGCGGCTGACTCGTAGGTAGACGATCCTGTGTGGTACTCCTGCGTCGGGGCTTGCTCCTCTTTCGCCTGGTTTGGTTGAGCAGGCTCTGGCGCCTCCTTCTCGCCCACGATAGGCTTCAACTTGTTGAACAGCGTCGCCGCTGCGATCCGGATTGTATCTAGTTCCAGGCCGAAGAGATCCTTAGCTTCGAAGGCTCCGACTGTAAGACCGGCCTCCTGTGCTAGGCGTAGCAGGTCTGTGGCGGCTTCCAGCTTGTTCATCGTCATCGATGGGGCCTGCACGGGCCCGGTGAGTCCTTCGGGTAGCTGTAGCTGAAGGATTCGCATTACATGGTGGTCTCGTAGGAAGTCCTGCAGTACGATCCGCCTGTAAGCTATCTCCAGTTTGGATTGCGTCCATGTGGCCTTGGTTGCGCTTCGATCTTCGGGCTCGGAGTCTGGAGCTCTCAGCTTCTTCCGCGCAGCTCGTGTCTTCTTCCTCGACGTAGTTCCTTGACTCTGCGCGGGGTTTTTGGGCGAGGATCCAACCGCTTTCGCTGCTGGGTGCTCGTCCGGCGGGTCCTGCTTCGCAGCACGACCCGCGGGGTCCTCGGAAGGACCTGTGGAGGGGGTAGAGGCTTCTCCTCGAGATCGGGATCGTCCCGATCTGCCTCTGGTCCGCCGATAGAGTTCCTCCTGGCACTCTGTCGGTTCGAGGATCCATTCTTCAGCGACGCCGCCGGTGATCCTAGCTCCGTCGGCGCTTCATCTCCTGATTCGTTGCTCACATGCACATCATCTTGGGACTCACGGTGAAATCCCATGTCGCCAAGAGATCCGGGCACGCGCACCATTGTGGTGGAGTGGATCCACTGGAATTAGCAGGGATCCCACACTCACACACTGCGCCCAGACACCGACTAACGGAGGGGGTACTCCGATAACCGTGGGGTTGCTGAGTGGCTCACCTTGTGTACCCGTCGGCGGGCTGGATCTGCTCTCTTGTTGACACGAGATGTGCAGCGGGTGAACTTGAACGTCCTTGGCGGGGACTTGGGGAGATGTTGGGGTAGATCCGCAGTGGGGGTTCCTTCACGCGGGCCTGGGTTGGTAGATCCTTGGTCTTGGCCGTAGATCTTGTGGATCCGATAAGTAGTGTACCGGATCCGGAGTTGTTGCTTTGTTGGGGGTGTTGTATCCTTTTCCTTTACGTTGCTTGCCGCCTCCTATTAGCGGGGAAGTTGGGGGGCGAGGGCCGAAGGGCGCGAGCTGCTGGCCAAGCTATCCAGCGGTCTGCCACGTGTGCGGGGGGGCGAATTACTTGATTAAAGTATGGGCCAATACAAATCCCAATACTAAAGACCAAGTGACTGGTTCCCAAGCAAATTCGACTCTGATTTATGTTAGCCTGTATCCCGCCTTCCCATCTGGTCCAGCTCTTGCCTGCTACTGGCTCTCCTTCCTACCCAATATTCCTGCTATAGCCGTTGTACCCCTAATTGGGTACACATTCATACCTAATCCAGGCGGCCCTAATTTAGGTGGCTGGATCCATGTGTACCACACTACTCACCTTGGATCTAGCTTCAATCGCCCTCATCCTGCAACCGCACCTCCATCTGGCAACCATGACGTCATCCGCGGGACTGGACATCGTCACCAACTGCCGGATCCCGCCACCAGGTCAACTGGCGGATCCATTCCCATCCGGATTGCTCTTGAGCGGATCTCTTTACCACAACTTCATGGACATACTGGTCATTGACTGCACCTACAAGACCAACAAGTACCGCATGCCCCTATTCAACGCCATCATAGTCACGGGGATGAACACGGTACTCCCGCTGGCGCAGATTTGGATCCCTGGCGAAGCTGAACCAGACTACACGTGGGCGTTATCAAAGCTGCGAGACTTACTGGTTGTCAACTCGATTCCCATGCCCCGCGTGATCCTGACGGACCGTGAGCTTGCCTGCACAAACGCAACGGAGACTGTGTTCCCGACATCGGCAAAACTGCTGTGCCAGTGGCATATCAACCGCAACGTACTCGCGCAGGCGCAGAAGAAAATCGGCCAGCTCGACGTGCAGAACTCGGTGGTCATCGGCAAGAAGAAGAAGAACAGTTTGGCCACCGATATATTCATGGCTAAGTTCTACGAAACGGTCGCGTCGGAGACGGAGGAGGAGTTCAGCACAAGGAGCGCTGGACTTCGTGATCTCTCCAGCAGTATGGGGAAATATCTCGACAAGGAGTGGTGGCCATACAAGGAAAAAATTGTGAAGTGCTGGACTAACCGCTTCAGTCACTTCGGTACACTGAGTACTTCAACGGTCGAAGGCACACATGCTTCTACGAAGCGCTGGCTGGATAATTCAAGAGGGGATCTGCTTAAAGTTTTCATGCAGCTTCTTCCATGGTGGATCGGAGCTGCTCGTCGCGTCAGCTTCCAAACGGCCAAGGACACGAATGCTATCCCTATTATATTCAGGGGTGACGATCGTTTCTCAGCTGTGGTGCAGATCATCAGCGTATGGGCCCTGACCCAGACGAACAAACTGTGGAACAAAGCGCGCAAAATCGTCATCCACGGGCTGGAGCGCAGCACCTGCGATGGCTCGTTTCGTAGGGTTCATGGCAGGCCTTGTATCCACGAGCTGATGGCAATTATTGATTCGGACGGCCGGGTCAAGTTGACTCCTGACCACTTTGATAAGCACTGGTGGCTTCCCGAGGTGTCTAGCGAGAGGAACGATAGGGTCCTAGAGCCTGCCACCCTTCCGAAGAGAGGTATTTCCTTGAGGCCCCGGCTTCACCAAGCCGGACACGGTGAGCACAGTACGCGGAGGGAGCCATCCCGTTTCGAAATCGATGACCATCCTTTCAATGCACTAGGCGCACAAGAACGAAGTTCAACCCGTTTTCAAGCTCTACTAAACGACGAGGAGTTTGAGCTACTTTCCATCCAATATCTGCTGCTACCTGACCGAGACGAGGAATTCCAGCGGATTGCAATCCCACCGCGTTCGTGGGCATACGCAGGCCTTCGTTCTCTGGATGAGTAGACGGAAATTCGGGGCTGGTTGCTCTATATTAGCTGATATTTGCATTAAGCTTCAATAATTATATTTTCCATTCATGCACTTCCCATGATATCGATGGCAAACGCCGCTCGATATTGCCACGTACCATCATGGTCAAACGACACATAATGATGCGAGCAAGGGTAAGATACGTCGGTAAGATTCGCTGCTTCAACTCCTCTGTCAATATCGTATGTCATGGCTACAGCTGTAGGTTCGTGCTCTGCACACGGGCGCTCCGTAATGGGCGCTCCCTAGATTCTCCCGACCCAGGTCAATACAGCGTCGCGGAAGCTGGAGAGTGCCTGGAGGGCAAGCTCTTGTCCAGAGCTCAGATATGCCCACACAATCACGTACCTCATCGTGTCGATGGTATGTGTAGAGGGCATCTTGGGTATCAGCTCCGCCAATACGGGCAGTACAGCAGGAAGTTGTGTCCCCCGCTCAAGCACGGGTAGTCTAGTTAACCTTAGCACCACGTTCATGCAGTTCTTTCGACCCAAATTCGACGCCCAACGTTTCACTTTGCCATTCGTGTTGTTGTGGGGCGTGGCATCGAATCGAAGTAGAACTTGTGCAGTTGGGGCTGAAAGCTGCATCGACGTCTCACTTACCCCGGTGTCTTTCTTTCTGGCATCCACAGAGTCCTCAGTCTTCTTTTTCTTAGCCGTGGTCTTCCCGCCCTGCAAGATGGGTGGATAAACAATAATAAGCCGGTGTAATTATCAAGTCCGAATCCGAATGATGAATGAACTTCGAGCAACTTACGGTAGCCATGCCAGCTAGAGTTATCTCCAATTTCCGCTTCAAATGATGATGTAACCTCATCGTGGTGTCCAAAACCTGAACGAAACTTTCGGTGCAGCCACCGGTCGATCCGTTGCTCAACTTGGTCACTGCGTCTCGAACTTCCTCCAGCTTGGCGAATGCCGTCGAAACGTCGTTAATCGAGCGATTAATCGACGAGATTTCGTCACAGAGAACTGCATTGTAGCCGGCCGCAAGCTCGTCCTTCGGTAGCAGCGTCAGGATGCGCCCGTACAGCGCGGCAGTCTCCGAATCGGAATCCGATGCCATCGGGTGACTGGTGCAAGATGGTGTAACCAGGGTTATAGTCAGGGTACGCTGCTGGTATGCAGTACTTCTCCGGTCCGGTAAAGAATTAACAGTTCTCTAATCAGACTGTAGCTTGCGTTCTACTGCTCCAACAGAGCTGTGGATGCCCTTAAATTAAAGCGCTAGATCCGCGGTATCACACAGTATCTCTCATGAATGCATTTTCCCGCCATTTAAGGTTGATATCAATCGATTTAAACAATCGGTTTTCACAGGTGTGAGGTTTAAATTCGCTGCACCATCAAAATTGATCAGATAAAAATTTGGAGATACACTCCAGAAAGCGGAAAGAGAGCTTATCTCTGTGATATTGCGCGTTCTACTCGAACTTTCCGAAGTCGATTGATTGAATCGACCGAGCCAAATCGCCAGCAAACCGCCCAAGATCTTGATTTGACTTGATTTTACCATGTACGCAATAAAGTACGAAATAAGAAGTCGACGAGGCCGTCTCGGTCGATTCCAAAAGACTTGACGTTTGTATTCAGCGATTTCAAGCCATATGGTGAACCGATCCGAATCGGCAATATTGGCCAGAATTCACAATACAGACGATAGTAATCCCTAGGATATGAATACCCGCTCATCAGGAATATAAAGGTGGGTCCCAACGATTTCTGAATGACCGTCCCATACAAAGCCAAGTAAATATTCCCCCTCACCCCTCAATCGTCATAAGGAATAGAAAATCACGGATTATGATTGTGTTGGGGTGCTTAACTATGGTAAAAGTCCATTCTGTACAGGACGTCTGCAGTAGTCTAACCAGGATACCAGCTCCTATTGTCCATTTTTTCGTGCCGCATTTCATATTAATGCTTGCATCAGCACTCGGAGCTGGCTTGCAGACCTGCTAGTACCGTTCCTTTGAATAGAATGGAGCTTGGGTGCTTGCCAACATAGTGATGCGGCTCAATACTATCGTGGCAACTTATTTTGCACATCAGTATCATTACCTACATCATGCCCCACATGTCTTACGGTATTATATTAAGTATGTTTTTATCCTTTCGGTGTTACCGAGGTATATATCGTTATCTGCACGAATTCCATTCATGTCCGCTCATCGATTTGAGCAGCCTTTAGGTCTATGTAACCAAAAGACTGCACCAATACGTACCATATATGTGGTACAGTCCAGTGTACCACCCCATGGTACACCCTACGACAGGAATACCCTCATCTAGGAATAAAAAGTGGGTTCCCGACGCCATGACTAGCGAGGGGATTGTCTGTATAATGCTGTGAACCAACGAGTATTCCAACGCCAGAAAAACAGCCAATCGTGTTTCATACAAATCACTGATGTTGGAGTTTTGTCCAATGAAATGTGGCATAGCAGGGTACTTCGACCAATCAAACGTCGAGGTTTTTCATGAAAAACCTACTTAAGTAACTGTTAATTCTTTTCCGGACCGGAGAAGTAAAGCGTAAAAATTGCATTTTCACAAAGGCACCTGAACGACTAGACTATACCAATTGCTGAAGTGAAGAAGTAAGTCTCAGTCGAAGGGCAGAAGAAGAGCGGGAGCCACGTAATTCTTGTTTCCTGATCTGTTGAGTTGTTTTCGGGGTCTAATTAAGCACAAGTTTTAACTTGTAAAAAAGTGAACTTTTTGAAAGTTTATTTTAAAAAATAAAAGAAAATAGTTTTTGATGAACGAATGTGACCCTAGAGCGTCCTTGATGCTGCTACAGTAGACAATGATACAGCAATCTATAAGAATGTTCGCCAATCTCACATTAGTCACCCTCACTTTGGTCTCCGTGGTCTTCTTCATCTTTTCCTCGCATCCTGCGACAAAGTCGCCATTTTGCTATCACCGCCATGCGCTGGCCCCGCACTACTCCAGCTTCCAGCAGCTGTGCGTGCTCCTTCAGCAGGTCGTAGCATTCAAGCACAACGTCGTTTTGCCTTGGTTTCCAGTCTGGCTGCTTGTGTCGAATCACCTCGTCCAGCAACATAACGCCCTTATCGACATGTTCAAGCGAGACGCCTTCCTCACTGAGCTGACGAGCCCACTCCAGCGCTGTCGCCGCTCTCTCTTGCACCGTCGTCTTGAACAAGTCACGAAGGGTGCCTTCAATCTTTCTAACCACACTGCAGCATCGAAAAGAGAGTACAGTAGGTTAGGCACAGCTGCAGAGTATTGCCAACGACAAAATCGATACACCTACCCAAGCAGATCTGTCCGGATCATGAAGCTTGAAATACTGCCGGCGTAAGATTTAGAGACTTCGACGAGCTGGCCGTACAGCTGAAGAAGCTCCGAATCGCGAGGGTCATGTTGAGCCCATTTCACGACCACCTTCAAGGCCTTCGTTATCTCGACCGCTTGCTTGTCTGAAGCAGTTTGACTTGCCATCTCTTCTTTCAGTGCGTTGAGAAGCTGAGGTATCTGTATCATTCTCTCTTCGGGGACCATGGCGTCCAATAGAATGGCGAAAAGGTCGTAGCTAAGACGAACATGATCTCTCTTCTCTTGATTTTCTCGCAAGTTCCGGCGTTCAACAACGTCGACCAGCGTCTCGTTGAGCCTAAAACAACGAAAAGGTTAGCATTGTGTCGAGATTCCCCCCAATCTGTAAATATAAGACAGCGCATACCTTCTCAAACCGAGAGCACGTTTAGGGTGCCGTTCCTGATTAATCCACGGCGACAAAGCTTCACTGAAGTTGCGATATGCTGCGAGGAGATGTTCGCCTTGAGATCCTAGATGCGCCCACAGAATCAAATACTTCATCGTCATGATGGCCTTGTTGAGCGTGATCTTGGGCAGCACTTCCACCAAGGCGGGCAACATAACAGGCACGTGGCGATTGCGCTCCTCCACGGATAGCCGCGTCAACCTCAGCACCATCACCATACAGTTCTTCTTGCTGAAGTTAGGAGTGTCCATGCTGCTCTTGTCGGTCACGGCATCCAATCGAACTAGCACGTGGCCGATTGATTGCAGTGGCTGCATCGATGCTGCATTGTCCTCGCTGTGTGTCGGAACTCCGTCTCCAGACTCGCCCTTCTTTCGCTTATTGCTTGTAAGTCCCTATCAGTGCAGCATAAAACAAGTGTCACCTCCAGCAGTAGCTCGATCAAAGATGCAGTAAATATTCGATAAGCTTACTGTAGCCATGTCGGCTAGTATCGACTTCAGCTTTCGCTTCAAGTTGCGCTGCAACTCTGCCGTTTTGTCTATAGCTTGCACCAAACTCTCGCTGCGGCCGATAGCTGCTCCGTTGCTCAACTTGGTCACCGCGACTAATACCTCCTCCAGCTTGGCGAACGCCGCCGAAACGTCGTTCACTGCGCGGTTCACGGACGAGATTCCTTCACGAAGAACGTCATTGTAGCCGCCTGACAGCTCGTCCTTCGGGACCAGCGACAGGATGCGCTCGTACAGCGCGGCGGCCTCCGTTGCCACCATTGACGATGGTTACTATTGACTGGTGCAAGATGGCGTAACCAGGGTTACCGTTGAAGTCAAGCGGTACACTGGGTTACTTCCAAAAGTAACCAGGGTACATACTGTTACATTACCGGCCATTTGCAACCCGGGTAGTATTTCTGGCGATCTGCGGCCTGTGATTGGCCAGATGCATGGTATCGACAAGGATTTTGGCTGATACCACGCCCAAACAGCTGGGTGTCGTTTACAACTTTCGTAGCGCACCGAGTAGCAAATACTGTTCAGTTTTGCAACCCTACGCCATACAAAAGTCAAGTGAGGTTGCAAAACGACGTAGTACCATGAGTTGCAAAAAATCAAAATGAAGGGCGGCACATTCATGCTGTAGTGTATCAGCCTTGCATGCATCAGGGCTAACTTTACGGCATCAGCAGCTTCTACACGCGTGCCTTTGTACGAACCGGGTGCAATAGTCTGGGTATCTCTGCGCGCTAATAGTAATACTATCGTCGGGAGCGTAGCTAGGCTCCATTCGCAGCAATGCGACCCCAAAACGGCCGGCAGGGTAAAGGACGAATTGGTGCGTGAGCTCTGTGGGTGGTGGTGCTGACACAAAGCGGCAACCGCGCGGTAACACCAACACCGGATCGCCGGGCGACTCGAACACTGGGACGCCTAGCACTTTGGTCGCTGCGACGACTTATAAAGGCAACACTGCAGCTAGGAGCGTCTGTACGGCGCTCATCGGGTTGACTTGAGGTTTTTGTGGCCATCAGCTCTCCGCTTGCAGATATATTGCACGGCAAGAAAAATGAGAAGACACGTGAAAATAAAATGAAACAGAAGATTTACAAAGAACTTGTAATGTACCAGGTTTCTTATCAAATGGTATGATCCACGACACCGCATGCACTCACGGAGTATTGTATCACTTACGGACAGAGCATACACGTAGCAGCAACTTGCTGCTAAGCTCTCGTTGTTGCTGTGCTTCCCTATTTCTAAGTCAGCTCATTTTAACCAATCAACAATTGGTAGCAAAGCAAGTTGCACGCCCGGCTGGTATTTATACATTACTATACCACCAGTGTACTTAGTAGCCATCTGCAGACATCTTAATTAACAACGCGGTAGGATGAACACACGAAAATGCCAGCCATGCAGGATCGAGATACGGGGTGGATGGCCATTCCTTCAGAGGTTCTTCATAGTTCAAACATCACCCACGGGCCGACCAAGTTTTACTTACTTACGACACTTTGACCCCTTGGAAGCCATGTTGCCAAGTCTGTCCGACAAATTGGGCTCGAAGCTCCGGCAACTGACTCCTGTGATACATCAGGCCGGTGTTGTATCCGCTCGACAGGACGCGCTTCGAGAGCTCAGGAAAATCCGAGCCATCCAAGTTTCGCACGCGGGCAAGAAGGACCGATATGTCGTCGACGTGTGTGCCAACGACCTGCCAGATTCCACTTCGACCCAAGACGTCGATAACACTCGAGGACGAAGCCGTCGAATCGAAAAGGACTTGTCGGAGTTTGTCGACCTGCACGATAAGACACTTACGAGATTGTGCACTTTGCTCACAGTCGTGACCAATGCGAGTTATGGAGCAGAATCCTTGACGTGATCGTGTCTGGACCGAATCCAGACAGCTTGGTCTTGCACTTTGTGAGCCGTAAGCGGGTCGCGCGCGAACTTGGACGCTTCGTGGAGTGGAGTATGATGTTCCACTCGGGCGTGTTCTCCTCCGGCTGGGGATAGTTGGGGTCGAACCACGTGCCGCTCACCAGCTTGTCGCCGTCCAGCTCGAAGAGTCCGAGCTTGCCAGCCGGATCGCCCTTCTCGCAGACGAGAGGGTGCTTGGCGTAGTCGTCCGGGTTGCAGTTGTACTGGGGAAGCCTTGCATATGGCCACCGTCCAGCACACTACGGCCGGTAATCAAGGCGGTTGCTCTGGGCAAACCCTCGTACTTCAAGTAGTCCACAAGTCCCTGCTTCGATACGGTTTAGTTAGCCAACATAATTCTGCTTTTAGCTGAGGGAACTCAAGTATTCCATCGAAATATGCTGTGCTCCTAACATTCTTGTCGAATCCCGCCTTCATAGTGCACAACTGCAACGACTAGGTGGGCGGCATGAAACCGCGGAGCATTTCAAGCACAAGTTCGGGGGTCGTTCCTGGATTGGCACAAGCTGACAAAATCCGGTCGACGGAGCATCGCGAGCACCTTCTCGGCGGTCACTGCTTGAGACTCGATGCGAGCGGAGATAAGTTTGTCCCGGATCCACAACAATTTGTCTGCTAAGGCGAACTTCGTCTTGTGGATCTCGTGCATCAACCTGCCCAATTGCACCAGGTCATGGTGACAACCATATCTCTCAGTGACGATCAGCATATTCGGCTCGGGACGTCTGCATGTTCACGAGCGTCCGGCTCGGATACATCAAGGTGTTCACCAAATTTTCCCAACAGATGCGGCCGTGGCAGTAGCCGCTTCCGTGCCACTGCGCCAATGCAGCTAGAATATTGCGGAGCCATGTATGCACCTGTGCAGTATCCTCTGGGAGTCGATAAAACCCCACCGAAGACAGATCCACCACGATCTTGCGTGACCCGAATCAAGTGTGCTCGAGTTTGGTCACGTGTTGAAGGCCGTTCATCTCCGTCGAGTCGAGCTTCTCCAGGGTCTTGTAAATGCTCACGAGCCTGTTAAACTCACGGCCGTATCTGCATTTACTGCGATTGATCGTGATCCGGGTCGATTGATTTTTAAATTCAATCGTTCCGTGCTCATTTTCGTTGATCGTGAACGGCGACAGCAGTGTAGGTCGAGTCACGTTGAACCAAACCGCCATCGCACCGAAGACAAACGACAGGTTGTAGAAAAACTTGATCGCGTCTGCCAAAGAACCCACTCGCAGAGGAGTGATAAGAACATGCTGGCCGGCAATGGACACAACTCGGTATTGTCCTTCGCTTACGCAGCCCAAGATATACTGGAGTTCCCCGAAAAACACTGGGGGCTCGGACTCATGATCTTCTCCGACAACTCCGCTTCAGCACGATGCGGATAGTCACTAGCCGCTATCTCTTGGCCGCAAAGGACGACACAATCGTTGCAGTACACAGCAAGACCTGGCTGTCGCTCGGGCTTGTTGTCGTCGTCGTCGTCGTCTTTCCACTGAAGCTTGAGCCGAAGCTCATCGGCTTGGCAAATCTGCTCCGTGAAACCGAAGAATTGGTCGTTGCTGCCTCATGACGGCTGTCTCGTAGCGTCTCCACGATCATAAGCTTCTCTACTCATGAGAAGGACGTCGATCAGTGACGACAAGTCATCGCAGCGAAGTTCTGGCCCATTCTTGGCGAAATCACATCCGCAATATGCTCGTCTTGGATGCGAACGGCAGCCGCCGATGGAGGACCTTAGACAGCGTTCCACCAGGAGGAGGCTGTGTCGATACCAGCCCCGAGTACCTCCACAGCTCCTTCAAACCAATGTTTTCTTGTGAACGAGCTGTTGGTACTTCAGCCTTGACTCCAACTGCTGGGGGCTCCAGTGCTACCAGAACGTGTCGTGGCGCGAAATTTGGACCTAAGGGCCGCACAGTCGCGGAATCCGGCATTTCTTCCACAGCGCCGCAGCGGCATGTATGATATGGCAAGAAATCGGCACATGCTATTGCTGTGCTCTGGTTTCGAGTGACATCGTCCACTACCTTTGGTCATACATACAAAGAAGTAGTACGAGCTTCTTCGAATCGGAGGCACATTCTAAACTCACTACATATATTGGCATTGTTCGGGTAGCTATTGTCAATCGTAGTGCTAAGCTGGTGCCAGTAGTTGACATTGGCGCTCAACGCCATTAACCGCGCATGTAGGCAACGCCAATTGGCCATGTGAGCAACATGGAAACCCCTATCAGTAGTGTGCCCACCCACTGCAACATCGACGGCGAGCTCAACGTCGAGCCTTCTTCAATGTTGTCCTCCTCCTCCTCCTCCTCGACTGCTTTCTCGTACTTGGAGCCACTCGCAGTAACTGCACGGAAATCTTCTGTCTGCTCGGCGATACGTCCCGGAGCTTGTTCTCTCACCTCCACAGCCTCAGTGTATTGGCGCGGAAACTCTCTGCCTGCTCGGTGACGAGATGACTCCATCAGCACTTGCCGAATACCATCACCCTCAACAGTATCTCGCAGCTGGACGTCGTCCATGTCGTACAGATCCACGAGCAGTTCCGGGTGTCTTTCTTCGAGTTTTGATCCACTGCGTTGGTCGTGTGGCTTGTGCAGGACGCGATCGCTTCGGCGAGAGCTCGGCACGCCGAAGCTAAAGCCTTGCTGCATCTGGCCACCCGGACGGCCTTGATCCCTTCCAGCCAGGCGTCGACTCGGCAACGGGGACAGTCAGCTCCTTTCATCTCGAGTTTGTTCTCCACAAAAAGGTCGCGAGTTGTCAACTGTGAAAGATGGCAAGCCAAGAACTGGGACGCGACGGTGAGTAGCGCACTGATGCCCAACGATGACTTCAATCAAGCCCGCTGCATGCTGCGGAGGCCACCTCGCCCATATTCGCATTTGCCTAGCTCAACTCAGCTCAGCCCAGCCCCAACGCCCACACCCTCCCTATCCGCTACTCTCCTGCTCTGAACAATGGCGAAATTGAGCATCTTTTCAACTCTGCTGGTGTGCGCGCTCGCGGTTGCGGCTGCTCAAGACGCGACCAACACTGGAGGACAAGCCGGCAGCGTGACGTCAGACCCCGCTGCCCCCACCACCACCACCTCCCCGCCGACCGTCACTGCTCCACCAAGCACCACGAACGCTCCACCGGCGGCTGGTGCTGCTCCTGTTAACCCCGTTACGCCTGACGCGCAAGCTCCAGCTCCAGTTGTCGCTCCGGCTCCGGCACCGGCAGCAGGCCCAGGCTGGGCCGGTAACCCGGCTCCGATGACCGACGTCAGCGGCAGTGGCAGCTTTGGGAGCGGCAGTGACATCGAGACCCCCGTGACCAGGAAGCCCCGGAAGGTGTCGGACTCGTCGCGGTCCCAGTCGAGCGAGCCGACCCCGTCCGAGGACTCGGGCGCTCGAACGCTCGCGACGACTAGCGCGCTGGGCCTGGCGGTGCTGCTGGGGCTCGCGTTTGCGATGCTCTGATGAGATACGCACGCATGATCGCCACGACAAGACACGACACAAGCCAGCGGAGCGCGCGTGGTTGCATGTTTGATGGATTCTGTTCCTAGGCAGTTCCGAGCTTGAAGACGGTCGGTTGTTGTAAGGCTGGAGTTCATGTAATCGCCAATCTCGACGCACGATTTCCGCGTTTGATCGTCTTTTGGAGCTGGCTACATTTTTTTGTTTTTGTGTTTTTTGTGCCCGATCGATATCAGAGGATCCGACAAGACAAGATGGTCAAAGATTTCTAGGAACCCGATTGAGCGCGGAGACTATCATGTAAATAAGTTGTTGGGTTTTTACTCGAGAGGGTGGTGCACATGTACTAACAGTTTGGAGGTCGTGGATAGTAGCCATGAAGCTACAACGACGACAGTCGGCTTGGACTGATATTGATAGCAGCGATTTCGTTACTTTGGTACGGATGTGTGTGTTGAACCTACAGTTCGACAGTGGTCATGGATGACCTGGTGTGAGGAAGCGCTTGCTCTGCACATGCACCGTGCAGAGACCGCGAGAGGAACGCGCTTGCACTGACTTGCCGCCACGAGTGACTCAGCTGGGCACGCCTTTCAAAGCTCGAGCAGCAAGGGCAGCACTTGGACCTGATGAAAAGCTGTCACAAGTTGAGAGAGACCTTGAGACCTTGAGCTTGTCCAGTCGAGCACGTCGCTGTAGGATACAGCAGAGTGCTGCAAGTTGCCTCGCCACGAGAGATTAGCCATGCGATGCGATGCCCCAGGCATCGTCTGTCGAGGCGGAGACTCTCCGTACACCCACGTGCCGCATGGAGCTGTGGATGGACGCCGCCAGCCGGTGGGCAACACGCCGCACACACGCTTCAAGCCTCCGCACGATTTGCGCGCACGCAACCAGTATATAGGGGCCTCGAGGCTCGACAACAGGACGCCCAGGCTCGCTCTATGAATCAGGAGTGCTCGCATTCTGGTGCCATGTCATGCGCTGCTGTAATGCAAGAGCTTCGTGAGGGACCAATTGATACACTGCACGACTCAAAAGTGTCGCCAATAATGGGTGTCTACAATACTGCCGTCCTTCTCCAGGCGAGAGCCGCCTTCTCGGCATCGCACCGCTCGGCTCGACGGCACGTCAACAAACGTGAGCTCAAACTGACAAAAACAAGTCGTAGAGTCTAACTTGAAGATGACCATCACTCCTCCACACTTGGGATTTGTATCGGCCGTGTGACCAGCTGGACTCTCGACGCCACAACCATCATGGCGACGATGGATGCGGGAACGCTCGATCTTCTGCTGTCTCGTACCTTCCTTGAAGGCCGTGGAGTCGCAACGCTCTAGGCGCGCCATGCGGTCGAGGCGCCACCTTGCAGCTGGGCTGAGCCTCAGCTCCGGGCCGGCAGCAGTCCCCTCATTCTTACTTTTACCCAGCAACTGCCAAGCAGCTTACTACTCCCCACCACTCCACCAAGTATCACCATGAAGGTCTTCGGCTTCCTCGCTGCTGCTCTTGTCATCGCCGTCGCTGCCGCCCAGGACGCCAGCACCGCTGCTTCGACTGCCGCCGCGACGGCTGCCTCTGCTGCTGCCACTTCGACGGCCGCCTCGACTGCTTCGTCGGCCGCCACGGACGCTGCTGCTACCACGACTGGATCGGCCGCTGCCGGCTCCGCCGCCGTGGGCTCCACCACGGTCGGCACGACCTCGGGCTCCTCGGACGCCGCCGCCACCACTTCGGGCTCCAGCGCCACCCCGCGTCGTCGGGCTCGTCGGACGCCACTTCCTCGAGCTCCACGGCCTCGTCGGCTGCTTCGGCCTCCGCTTCGGGCTCGTCGGGCGCTGCCTCGGTTGCTGCCGGCAGCGTCGCCGCCGTGACCGCCGCTGTCGTGACCTACTTCCTGTAGACGCCTGGAGTCGGTTCGCTGCTAGTTGCGCAGTACAGTACCACAACGAAACGTGCTCGTCGCTGATAGAGTCCATGGCCAAGTAACAGCGGCAACACGTAGCTAGCTGCATGTCGAGGAGCGCTCCGCGTTCCTCTAGTAACGATAAAAATACAAATACTTGAAAAATCACGCGCGAGAGTCTCTATTCCATAAACTGTAGGTTGCACCGACTGTACAGGAAAGTTCGCCTCGGTACTGGGTGCATCGTGAAATCACATTTTACTACGTAGTAGATTTTGACGCATATTTGTCCAGGCTATGATATTGATACTACATGTAGATGCAATATATCAACAGACAATGCTCAACAAAATTAAAAAGGCGAACCCTGGCTGAGGTCTATTTGCAACTAGTAGAATCGGTATGCTATTGTACAGTACAGTCCACCTCAATCGTCCCTTTACTTCGCTACAGCCAATATATTTACTGATTCATACCAGTGTCATCGGTAGCACACTGGTTCAGGCTGCCCACGCATATAAACCTTTTGGAGGGCCCAGTGCGCCACCGGAGTCGTACCGGTTTCAAACAAATGTACCAGTTAGGTGTCAAGAGGTCATATTTTGACTAACGTTAGACGTACAGTACCACGGACTAGCCGAGCGCCGCCGCTACGCGGCGGGGAATTTTAGTTGGTTGACGCTGCGCTCGCTAAGCTCGCTCCGCTGTTGGAGCAAGCTGCCTACGCTTCGCTAGGGCAGTAGTGGACCCGTTCCGCTCGCCTCGTCGGCTCGCTGCACTACTCTCAATGTCAGGTTAGTAATACAGCGGCCGGGGCGGGTCCTGCGGCCCCGCAATATCCTTATGTGGGGTCGCCTTCGGCGACGGAGCCGCCTTCGCTGCGCTCGGCAGCAAAATCGGAATTAGTGGCATTCGTACTTAGTGGGATAAGTGTGACGATTTCTGTGACCGACGGACAGCGTCGTTCTGATTGATACTTTAGATATATCTTCTCTTCTCTCCAATCATCTAAGAGAGAGACCGTCCAGTTCGTGTGTGAAGCCCATGGCGACAAAATGAGGGTGGTCCACGCAACCCTTCTTAAGTACGTTTTCGGACGCCGAAGGCGGCACCCGCGTGCGTTATAGCGGGCCGCACTGCTCTACAGCAACTAATAACACTGCGAGTAGTGCAGCGAGCCGACGAGGCGAGCGGAACGGGGACGATGATTTCTACTTTCGTAAACTTACGGCGATATTAGTTCGTCCACATAGTAGTAGTAGGAGCGATACCCACGGTAGCAGGGCCCGCCCAAGTATATAATAGCTAATGGCACTGCTAGCAGCTCGTAGTAGCAGCGAAACCTGGGCCCACACTACGTCTGAGTATAATTGTAGCGATAGTAGCGATGTTTGGTTATATAAAAACAGGCTACGACATTGATATAATTAGCAATATCAGCGTGTTGGAAGCGGTAAAAGCGCATAGAAAGCGATATCAGCAACGTAATAAGTGATAGCAGTGCAAGTACATGGAGCGAGAGGTTGCCGAAGGCGGTTGATTAATAGTTTCAGCTAAGTTTACTGTAATATTTTTGCGATGAATGCGGTGCTTGACATTTATCTTGCGATGGCATATCACTGCATAGGCTGAACGTGAGTCATATATTATGAGCTTACAGTATAGAGCGGTAGAACAATGTGTCCTGGGGATAGTAGATGGTTAGACATGTATTGAAGTGGAAGGTCTACATTGGCATGCATTTGACACGTTTCCCCACACTCTAACAATAGTGATGAGTTGTACATACATGCATGTTAGCGCAGGAAACCGAATTAGCATTGCACGCTATACGAATTTTGAATGCGCGGCGATACTTAGGCCCGCTCTCAACCGGAATTCCTCGCCGCATGCGGCCGCATGAGCCGAAATAAGGACTTGTGATTGGTTAGTGGGGTAGGTGGTCGCATGCGGCCGCATGCAAAAATAGGCGCTCATGCGGCGAGTTGGCCGCATGCGGCGAAGTCGCCGCACGAGAGTGAGTAGGGGTTGCACGCCGCAGCACCAATCAGAGCGTTCTCAGTGACTCGCCAGCTGGAATCGGAAGACAGCCGTCATGGCGCTGCTTACATGTAGACCATGAAGGAGTCAACTTGTCTTCGGTAGCTTTCTGATGGGGCCAATTTAGCTTCTACTCGAAGTGATCGGGCCGCTGGCACTAGCGAACGCCTGAAGGAGGCCGCTACTTCGTCAGGGCCTACATGTATATGAGCTTGTGTAAGTATATTATTAAGTGCATCAGACAAAAGAAGGTACGAAGTACGTACATGATGTACGTCGAAGTATGTATTGTATATGTTCCTGGTACATGTAGTGCAAAATGTAGCAAACTACCCTTGATGTAGGTCCCCTACGTTCTGAACAGCGTGCACGTCGTCTGCCTGTCCCTTTGCGGGCGTAGATCAGCATGCAGTCGAATATAATGGCTCAAATATACATGTCGTCATAACATACACTAGAGTTGACGGAGACCCGCGAGCGTGAGAGTTTAGAGCTAATGCTGTCGTATGGTGTACGATTAAGACTAATAGCTCCTACTACTGATGACGGTTACCAGCTCGTTCAAACAGAGCTACTGGCGAGAGAAACATTGGGGCGCATTGGCTGCAGAGATGACTGTTGCTATACATTTGAGATCTTGCTACTTGCTAGTGCGTACGTTTTGGAAAACGAAAATGTGAGTATGCGTAAGAACTCATACTATTTCTGCATATTGTATGATACTTCAACAGAAATCCGATGCATTTATCTGCAAGGAAGGCGATACTGAAAACCTATGCGTATGATTCGGCTGCCTGTGCCGAAGGTACGAGGAAAACCCGTTTGAAGTCATGTAGTGTATATATTCATGGAGTAGACCATCAAACTATGCAACTTAAGTTTCTTGATTAATTAACCCCACCACTATAATGAAGACGTGCAAGTGCTTAGCATAATAAAGCAAACACATATCCCGTTGTAGCATAACGCCTATGCTTCAGATCGGAGCCGCCTTTAGAAATGTTTAAACTTACTTTCAGTTTTCATTTCTGCTTTTGTAAGTTCGTCTACGTCTGCATGATTGCTGTTTGTGTTACTGGTGCCCATTAACCCGAGATCCACTACAGGCGTTCAACTACTATTTATCTATTGTTCTCAGTTGGTGTATGAGCTAGCGTCAAAGAATACGAGCATTCAAAGGCAGTACCCTCAATACTTCGCGCTGCTGACTTGGTACGTGCATTGGTCTGAGTTGAAGTGGCCGATGCCATCCGGTAGCTAAATGCGGGTAGGGCGCAAATGCGGCCGCATGGGCATTCTCAACCGGTGCGGCCGCATGCGGCCGCATGCGGCCGCATAGTACAAAACTGTGCGATGCGGTGCGGCCGCATGCGGCCGGTTGAGAACGAGCCTTAGGTCCATTCTCAACCGGCTCATGCGGCCGCATGCGTCGAAATACGCGCGTGTGATTGGCTAACTTGCCGTGCGGCCGCATGCGTCGGGAAGCAAAAAAAGACGCTCATGCGTCCATTTCGACGCATGCGGCCAAGTTGCCGCACAGCGAGGGTGGGGGACGCATGAGAACCCACCAATCAGAGCACACCAGCTGCTAGATCTATCTACGAGCTACATGTACCTACGAGCTACCTACGGTACAGGTTCTTGGCACTTGGGCTAAACAAGATTTCAAGCATAGTAATTAGTTTTGTCTGCAGTTAAACAGTAGGCAAACGACCACGATGCAGTATAACCAGATATGAAAGCTCAAATAGCTTGCGCTAGCTGTCTGCATGGGGTACAGTTTATATATTCGTCCGGCTAAGAGCTTGTTTGGTAGCTGAGAATGGAGTATTCCCTTCTGCTTGAGTTGTTTTGTGTCGCTCACGCTTACATGTAGTGGGCGTCAGCACAAAGAGATGACTACTCAACGTTGCCTCTGTACATAAGAATGCGTTGGCATTTCCGGACGCGTTATAGTAGCCAGTGGCGCTTACTGTGTTGTTGCTCCGATCTACGAGTTTTAGTAGTGCGAAGCGCAGTGGAGTTATCTTGGACTGAAGCCCCCTTCAGTCCGGCAACAGGCACTGCGTCTGCTTATTCATTGTTGCGTGCGTGAAAATGTATTAGCGTTTCGTGACTAGCAAGGGATAATTATCAGCCCAATATAGGTTTTACATGCACTAGAGGTCGTGGTTGAGAGCAAATGTTACTGTGGTGTATTCGCTGCACCCGGACTATTTAGCGGTGGTCAACAGCACGTACATACAAAGCTACTGGCAAAAGAAGTGGTTCGGATGCAGTGGCCGTCCAGCAGGCTATGCAGGTGGGTGTTGTTATGCATTCGAGTCTCTCGATCAAGAGATACATTACTCAATGATTGCTGGCAGGTAGCACATGCTCGTGATGTTCGGGTCTTCAGTGCTCTAACGTGTACCCTCAGGCATGAGCAAGATTGTCAGAGGCTTGCTTAGGTATGAGACGCATATGCTATTGCTGATGTGACTAACTGTAAGGAAGGTGCTACAGGGAGAATTGAGCTTGCAAATTGGCAGCAATACCTAAGCTACGAGGTAACACGTTTGCAGTGAGAGCTACTCAATGAGATAATTGCCACATACTTGATTAATTAACCCACCAGACTAACAGGGCCACTTAAATGCATAGTATTCTGCTGAACTCCGTCAAACTTTTCCCTGCGGAAGAAGAGAAGCCTACCGTTTCGGATCGGTGGTCCCTTACGAGATGCTTACCGCTTTTCAAGTTGTCTTATACTGCTTTTGTGAGTTTAACTAGCATTGTTGCTACATTGCATCACTACGTTTTTTGCCTACATAGCAGCATTTCACTGCGGGAGCGAGGAATATTGCACAACTAATTGTTTTAGTTGATTTATGAGCCAGCGTTGATAAATACGAGTTTTCTTTGGCAAACTCTAAATACTTCGTGTTGCTGCTCTTGATACATGTATGTTCTGAGTTTGAAGTGGCCGATGCCATCCGGTAGCTAACGCGGGTAGGGCGCAAATTCGGCCGCATTTTCAGTCTCAACCGATGCGGCCGCATGGCACAGAACTGTGCGATGCGGTGCGGCCGCATGCGGCCGGTTGAGAATGGACCTTAAGCTACTCAGCTGTACGTAGTACGCAAATGTGTTCATGTCACGTAGTAAAATCATAACTGATACGCATGTTTTAGCTCATTAAAAATAAGTTTTAAAGCAGGTCACGTTGACATTAATGCAGTCCACACCACATTACATTCTTAGGACCGTACCAAAACTGCTGAAACGATGCATATACACACGGTGTTTTTTGGAAGGACATTGACTCTGCAAATAACGAGACAACACTTTGATGTTGTTTTAGCTTATAACCTTATCACATAATGTAAATGGTATACCCTGAGAATAGTATACAGAAACAAACTACGGTAGCGCGATAACTGATAAAATAGCAGGCATAAATACTTAACCGAGCACACGGTAGATACCAATACTAATATATCGATCCACCCCGACACGACATGTCAAGGTTTATTTCTACCACATGTCTACTTTGGATATCTACTTTGGATATGCACTCCGAGGCGACTTTGGTAGTCATGTTAACTATTATAATTGCACCAGTGTGGACGCGGTTTACAACATAGTACCATACAATACATAATGTTATACCTTGCTACATACATGCACATCTACTGGCAATACATGTAGCTCTTACGCGGGATAGTTAGTACATCAACCACGTAACTCTACTGGCAGTACTATCACCGGCAAAGATGCATTTCTACATGCCCACAGTCGATATTAACACATTTAACAAAAAGCCCACCGAAGCGAAGCGGAGGTGGACAGCCCTCACTTCTAAGACTAACCGCTCGGCTAGTAATCCTCGACAGCAGCACTAACGTTGCTTCCTATCCCAGTAAAATCTGTTTTATAACAAATCTTATCTTAACCTCTGTTTCTCAATTTCAAAAAATAAAGGCACTTGTTGCTGCACCCGACTGGGAATCATGCGATGAGGCAGGTGCACCCGACTGGGGTGCACTAACACCCGACTAGACCGACTCAACCCGACTGAAAATAGAGCGGGGTTTAGAGCCGGGTTCTGGCTATACATCGGCTAGTGTATAGCTGGACAACAAAAGTTGTGTAAACCACAAGACCGAAGCATTCAGTCGGGTCAGTCGGGTAGTCGGGCTGCCTCAGTCGGTGTGTGAACGCACATGTAGCAATGTGTGCGTTCCCGTCAAGTGTCGCTAGAGTTGGAAACACAATAGAACAGCAGCGCGCATCATGCTACCCTATTAATTGTAAGCGCCCCACCCACGTGGGCACTGCAGCACTCCTATCAACGCCGGTTTACACAACGCTTTTCTCTAACGGTTGAAGGGTTCATTATTGATCTCAAACATGAACCGCTAAGCACTATAAAGAAGAAGAAGAAAAAGCACACACCACGCTCAGTCGGGTTTCGTCGGACGGATCCACTCACACGTCCAGCCCGAGCGCAGCGGCGTCCTTGAGGTAAGCGCATCTTGTGACACCTCGGCCAGCCGCACAGCGAGCATGTCTTGTTTATCAGCACAGCGCGGTGCAGCCGTCCGCGTAGTAATCCCCACAGACGCTGCTGTCCGCAAGGCTCTCGACGACGTGTCCTCCCTGGTGGTGCCTCTTCGCCCTGCGTAGAGTAGCGCGGCGCGAAGTTTGCACTCCGACGTTCTGGCATCCCTAATAACACCCTGTTAGTTCGCATTACCTTCAGCGCTGCTTCGCCAGCGCTTATATCGACGCGACAGAGCCTTATGCTCGAGCTGTCGAAATCTTGAATGGCGACTGAAATGGGTGGTGTGCAGGGGTATACATAGTATGTATACCCGTGCGGATGAATGCAATACAACAACACGAAAATGATTAAAAGTGTGGGATGTGCCAGTCGGGTGCAGCAAACACTCCCAAAAATAAAACAAAATGATTTGCCGCTGCTTCGCCATATTATTGTGGAGGAATTTAGCTGGGTTGTCCGCTCAGGAAGTAGGTCTCGATGGCAGCAGCCAACGAGCGGTTAGAATGTTTTGCGACCCACAGAAGAGAAATCCGGAGGCCAAGATAATATTCTCTAGTAGTATCCGCAGCCCACGAAGAGGGATTTCAGTGCCAGATCCCCCCCCCCCCCCACCGTTTTGCCTAATCGCCCAACGCTCAGATGTAAAACATCTACATTTCCAGGCGAAGGCGCAAGCACATATGAATAGCCTGCAAGAGGAGCTCAGGGGTGCTTGGAGCTGTTTTAGAGCAATGCTCAGATGCCATTGACGCAAAAAAAATGCCCGCCGTCCGCAACACCCCAAGCTTGACGCTTCAATCTCGACCATACCTGCAACCACGAAGCCCTTGCTCGAGACAAACCACCGGGACTGCCAGCGACAGCACCCGTCGGCACCGCCACGTCCAGTGGCAGTCGGCAAGTATGCAAAGTGACGTCAGCGGGGATGCTTCAACTGCTTGAACAAACAATGCACAGGGCCGGTACCTCGCCCCGCAAAACTTCATATCCTAATATCTATTGTTCGTCACATGATCGGGTTTAGTGGTTGATCCATACCAAGCCACATCTATTCTATACTAAAATTGCATAATTTAATAGTTAACAAAATAGTCTAAATCACAGGTAGCCTGCAACTTACACCTAGCTTGCGCACCTTATACGCAACATACTTCCCATTAATCAACTTAATGCAACATCGCGCAACATTTACCCCAATTCAGCAACCTGGACCACCGGGAGCATCCAATCAGAGAGGGTCCCCAGCGAGCGGGACCTCTTGGGTCGAAGATCTGCGTGCTTCAGCCTCGCCCGCCAGTCGGGATTCCCCCACATTGAACGCGTAGTGTCCAGGATGCTGTCGCTCGTGCGCCGCTCGCAGCCCCGCGCGACGCCCACGCTGGCGCGCGCCGCCTCGTCGCTCATGTCGGACGTGCACGGCACGACGCACGGCAAGAAGCACTGGAAGAACAAGCCGCTGTTCCGGCGCGGGGGCGACAAGCGGTTCCGCAACGGCCAGGAGGCCGCTGACATGCTCACGGACGAGGTGATCCGTCGCGATCCCAACCAGGTACGCAGAACCCCTCATAGCTGAAAATGAAGCCCTGTGCCTGCTCTTCTCAACGCGCCGCCGCACGCTAACCCCGACGTCTGCAGGCCGAGTACGTGCAAGCCGTGCAGAACTTCGTCAACTCCGTCGTGCCCGTGTTCGACCGCTACCCCAAGTACGCGTGGGTCATGAAGACGCTCATGGAGCCCGAGCGCGTGATCCAGTTCCGCGTCCCATGGATCGACGACGAAGGCAGCAGCCGCGTGAACCGCGGCTTCCGCGTGCAGTTCTCGAGCGCGCTGGGCCCGTACATGGGCGGCCTGCGCTTCCACCCGGAGACGACCCACGGCATCGCCAAGTTCCTGGGCTTCGAGACCATCTTCCGCAACGCGCTGGCCGGCCCGTACGGCGGCGCGCACGGCGGCTCGGACTTCAACCCCATGGACAAGAGCGAGTCGGAGATCATGCGCTTCTGCCAGTCGTACATGACGGAGCTGGCCAACTACATCGGCCCGCACACGGACGTGCCCACGTCGGGCGTGGGTGTGGGCCCGCAGGAGATCGGCTACATGTTCGGACAGTACAAGCGTCTGCGCCAGCTGCACCCGGGAGGCACCGAGGGCATCCTGAGTGGAGGCGCCTACCACTACCCGCAGGTCACGGGCTACGGCGTGGCGCACTTCGCCAACCGCGTCCTGGAGACGCGCGGAGAGACGCTCAAGGGCAAGCGCTGTCTGATCTCGGGCAGTGGCACTGTGGCGCTCAACGTGGCCCAGAAGCTGCTGGACCTCGGCGCGATCCCCATTGGATTGAGCGACAACTTCGGCTACGTGATCGAGGAGCAGGGCTTCACGACCAAGAGCCTGGCGGAGCTCAAGCGCATCAAGGAGGAGCGCAACGCGCGTCTCGGCGCTTACATCATGTCGTCCACGACGGCCAACTACCACCCGATTGAGGAGGGCCGTCTGTGGGAGACCCCGTGCGACTACGCCTTCCCGTGCGCGATCCAGAACGACGTGGACGCTGACGCCGTGCGCCTCCTTGTGAAGAACGGCTGCAAGGGCATCTTCGAGGGCGCCAACTTCCCCTGCACGGACGAGGCCATCAGCCTCATCAAGCAGCACGGCATCGCCTTCGGCCCGAACAAGGCCTCCAACGGCGGCTCCTTCGCGCTCATCACCAAGAACCTCGGCGCGTCCACGCAGCTGTCGGACGATGAGCTGGACAAGATCGTGAAGGGTGAGTTTCGGTCATCTTTGAATCCGAGGCTGTACAAGGACTGACGTATTGTTTTTGTGTGCAGAATACATGTACAAGCTGCACGACCGCGTGGCCGCTTCCGCCGAGGAGTTCAACGCTGCTGGCGACCTCCACACGGGTGCCAACATCACGGCTTTCATGAGCGTGGCCGCCGCCATGTTCCGCCAGGGTGTGGTGTAAATCGACTGGACTATAATCCAGGAAGTACGCGACGCAGCAAGAGGAACGAGAACCAGACAGGTGACGGCACGTGTGCGCCGCAAAAACGCAGCGCTCGAAGTGCGAAGTACTCACGCTCAATACATCCTCGTGGGTTTTGCTGTCAACCGGTCCACCGTGCTGCTGCTGTTGTCGAGCAGGAGTCAGATACTGCAGACTTGGCCGTGGGTGAAAGGCGAAGATCGCAAAGCGCAACCAGATGCGGCCGCCTCTGAAGCGCCAAAGATCCACGCGCTGAAGTTGACGACGCGCGGCAAAGTGACGAATACCCGGGCCTCGAGCAGACCGGGCTCGCTCTGTGGCATTCCGCCCTGCTCTTCCGTCCAGCGAGATGTTCAGCTTCCACCCTGCGTGTACCAGATGAACAGGCGTAGCGCGCATTGCGCACGAAACGACGCGAGCCGCAACGGTTTTTAACGGCTGAAGTGCAAGTGCTGCACCATATAGTGCAGTGGTTGTTCTCTCCTCTGCTTCAAGCTCTGCTCTGCTGTTATCGTCCAGCATTGCTGCTAACGTTGTTCTGTACTGCGCCATGGTATCATGTGATAGTACTGAGATCGACAGCCTCTTGCGTTGTGCCGTCAGATATCTCAGCGGCGCCACGCTAACGAAAAATGAAGGTATCAACAAACGATCAAGCTCTTCAAGCTTGAGCGCAGCTTACTCGCGCGCCGCCGTTGGGTTGGTTGAACGCCAGTCGACCGTTGCCAACGGAAAGAACTGCACTCTGTGTCGTCAAGTACCGTCCGGGTGCCTCCTGGCGCCTCAAGAGCGCCATCCAGGGGTCAGATGAGGGTTTTGCCTCCGGAATCCACCGCCGGGCTGTTTCACTTGCATTCCTGCCGCCTTCCCACCCCGTTCTCGACTTTGCGTTGCCTCTGCCTTCCTTTGGATTGCTGCAGGCCAGGCCAGAGCAAAAGCTATCTCCACGCCCAGCGCGTACATCCACCAACCAACCATTACAGCCTCGAGGAGCTCTAAGCTTCGATACTAGCGAGAGTACACCGGAATCGCCACCACAATGCCGAGGACACAGCTCAGGCTATTGCCAGTGTTCGCTTTGGCGTGTTGTTGCTCTATCGCCGTCGCCTCGACTTCGACTGCATCGGGCACGCTCTCGTGCGACCGGGTCGTACTGGGTGCCCAGTCTCCGACCAAATGGGTCGTCAGTTGCGCTTCGGAGGACGCAGCTCCGTCGGCGTTCTTCAATCCGTCGCTAGTGCAGAGCTTCTACGTCAACAGCGGAGCGGACGTCGCGGCCTCTTCGTCCGATTTGAACCTGTCCTCGACCTTCTCCCAAGTCGACGAGCTCGTGTCTTCGTCCATCACCAAGTTTTCCCTTTCAGCCGCGTCGGGGTTCACTCCAACTGTCCCAGTTACGATTGCACCCGCAGCCTTCGCGGACCTCTCTGCCCTCGAAATTCTGTAAGACCGACAGCACGGGGGTGGATTAAGACCGTGTGTGTGTGTCGATATCTGACGTTTATTTTGCGTTTGTTTTGCGTTTGTTTGTTGCCAGATACTTGGAGGGTATCCCGTTAGCTGAAAGCGACCTGCACCTGGTACTCCCAGCCTCCATTCAGCAAATGTGAGCACTGTGTCAGGTAAACCCCGTTCTCTTCTGGATTACTAGTTCTCATAGCTTGTTTCTTTTGAATGGACAGTTCGATTGTGGACTGTGGGCTCACCAATATCTCGTTCGAGTTCACGGGTGCCGTTGCTACGGCATACTCCGCTCTCTCAACGATGTAAGTGCCCCCCCCCCCATAATATTTGACAAGACCTGCATTCAGCGATCTAACCAGCTACGTGTGTCATAGTGATCTCCGCTACAACGCACTGAGTCAATTTCCTTCGGCTCTCTACTCACTACCAAGCACCATTTCGACAATCGATCTGCGCGAGAACGACAAAATGAACTTGTCGACTGAGACCGCTGCCCATAAGGAGCAGTTGACAACGTGGATGGGTGACGCTGTGCTGCAGGCCGACGACAGTGTTATTGCAACTGCTACTCAAGCAGAAAGACGATCGATCGGGGGCTCCACCAGTCTCGGATCGGCCGGTACTAAGTCAAAATCCGATTCTTCTTCCTCGGGGAGTGATACCAGTGTCAAAATCCAAGGCGGTGACCACATGGACGAGATCCCCATCACGATCGTCGCTGTTGTGGTGCCCGCCGTGCTGGCGATTGGCGTCACGCTCGCGTTTGTCATTCGTAAGCGGAAGCGAATGCAGGATCGCGACACGGACGCCATCTTGGACCTCCCCCACCCGTTCGGCAAGTTGGGGCGCGACAGATCCGAAACCTCGGGTAATTTCACCGTCGCCGACAGTGAACTCTCCCGAAGTCGGATGTCAAGCGGCGAGATCGACCACCACGACACGAAGGACCGAGATTCTTGCGTTGTCATCGCCGTCACCCCCACGGACGCCTATGATGGGTCTGGCCACCAGCACGAGTCGTCAACTTCAGCGAACGTGGGCTACGTCAACCTCGCGTCCCCACAGGACTTCCACGCGAGCAATACAAGACGCCGAGCTTCCTTCCGTGACGCAGGAGACAGTACTCACTCACTTGAGTTACTCAGTACTTATAGCACGGCCAGTGCGACGCCAGCTCAAGCTCGTCTTGCAGCCCGGAAGGCGCTTCGATCCGCACTGGAGACGCTAGTAAGTAAACCGAGTGGTGATGTTCCAGCAACGCTCACGGTAAACACCCACCGGTACATTTTCAGTCACGGGGTTAAGGTGGAGGAGACGCCACTGGCGTTTTTTATCGACTGCCGCGTGAGTGCCGAGGACACGAGCTCCGAGCCAGCGCCGCCAGTCACGCTGGTGCTCAAAATATTTATTGAAGACGACGCGGATCTCGCGGGACGAGAGAGCTACGCGCTTTCGTGTCTGCAGCACGACGAGATGTCGAGGGCTTTCGCTCCTCGGCTCTACGATACGGCTCTGGAATACGAACTTGTTCTGGGGACTGACAGTGAAGCGATGAAGTTGAACTGCTGCGTTCTGGTGCTGGAGACTCCGAGCTGCACGACGCTGCGCGCGCACATGGCTGCGTCTCGAGAGCCGCTAGTGCAGCAGATTTCTCGCGTTGTGGCAGCTCTACGCGCTCTCCACGCTCGAGGCCTTGTCCACGGCGCTCTCCACGCCAACAGCCTCGTCGCGTGCTCTCCCGACGCTCGACTAAAGTTCTGGGGGATCGAACACGCCTCCAGAGCTGGCCACAAAGTCCCATGTCCCGACCCGGACCTCCTCGAAGCGTGGGAAGCAGAGTGCGTGGCCCCCGAATTGGCCGCGCTAGCGTTAGAGGACAAGCACAGCTCACGAGCTTCCGCCTCGCTGGACGTCTGGAGTCTTGGAGTGATGATCCTCAAGATGCACGTCCCCGGCCGGCAGTTGGACGAGTTCAAGGGCTGCTCAGCATCTCACGACGTGTTCGACCGTCTCGCCAGCTCCGACCTCGATAGTGAGCTGAGCAACACGTGCTTCTTCGAGCGATCCATCGCCCAGTTTGTGCCAAGTATCGACATGAAGGACCTATTGCGGCAGTGTCTTCAGCGCAATCCCATGTCGCGACCGTCGGTTGACGCGATCTCCAAGCACAAGATCTTCCAGACAAAGGAGCGCGAGGTGTCTCGAACCACGACAGTCAAGAGCGCGGTGGTGTCTCGCATGCTCTCGGCTATTATCGAGGAGAAAGACACGCAGCGACCGTCGTCTGAGCCCGAACGCGAAGCCAGCGGGAAGGACCAGATTCTGGTCGAGAAGGAGCTTCAAGTGGCCCCCAACAGCGACGACACTGAGCCGGAGCCGTTGCCGCCCAGTTTGTGGCTCTTCCTGCCTCCCGTGGAGCTGGAGGTTGATCTGACGTACCGCGCCAGCTTCTACTCAGTGGATCAGTGGGTCTCCAAGCTCAAGCGTCTACAACAGCAGAGAGGAGAAGAGCTGCGGTTCCCGCTTGTCTTCATGTGCGAGTCTTGCGAGGCCAACGCTGCCGTACCGTGCAGTATTACTACTTCAAACGAGGCTGGTGCGACGGTGACGACGTCTCTGCTGTCTCTGGTTATGCCGCTGGTAAGAGAGACCATGTTGTTCCTCGAAGCGCGCGCCATCTTGTCCAATGGACTCAGCGTGGGCGAGACCAGCGGACTGTTAGGACCCCAGCAATGGGAAGAGCTGCGCACATTCTACCAAGCGCTGGAACGCATGGAGCTGGCCACGCTGAACCCGGTGAACGAGGTGGAACTTGCCCCGATGGAGCAGCAACTGAAGACTCGCGACCCGGAAAAGGCGCAGCAGGTGCTGGACGTACTCACGGCGCTCATCTTCTGCGAGGAGAAGCGCGAGTACGTGCGGAATCTGCTGGACGCCTTGGTAGGCGATGAGAACCTGACAGCGTCTCGCGTGGAACGCAGCAGCTGGGCGGCTTTGCGTCGCTGTGATCGAGTACTGCAAAGCTCGACGACTTCCGGTCGGACGCTGTGGCTGTGCAGTCACCACGCCCCGCAAGAGAGTTGAATTAGTGTGGGTTGTGTCATGAATCGAATTAAATACAAATATGAGCCGTTCAATAGTCATCATCAGTCATTTTATTGTACCGTACAATAACATCTAATGAGCTATTTTTGACGTTAGCAGTCGACTGAAATATCTTCGCAGAGTCCTTTTCTACAAGGTGTGACGTTAAGTTAGTTTCAAAAAGTCCCTTCATCAGCCAACAGACTGGGCGGCTCCTCTGTCTGCGATCTTCATCCCTAGCTCGGCCTTCTAGCCAACTGCAGCTATGTCGTGTGGTGACAGCGCTGCACCTGCAAGTCAAGTGTCGGCGCCTGCGGAGACTTTTGCAGTGGCTTCTCTGTCCTCTCTTGTAGCCCAGACCGACGACGACGTCGCCGCTGCTGGGACGCTGAAGGATGAGCAAGCCCCGTCACGTCCTTCAAAGGCGCCAAGAGCGTCGATCTTCAAGCCGCGACTATCCCGATTCAAGGGATCGGAGTCGTCGGAGCCAAGACCGTCCATCGTCTACGTCGTTGCTGCCGAAGTGGCCACTTTCTACGACGTGTTCGGGTTCCTTGGAGTGCCGATGATCATCGTGTTCCTGCTCTCGGCTGGGTGGACCTTCATGCTGGCTGCGATTCAGGTGAACGCCAACACAATCGCGAACTCCATCATGAACACCACCGAGTTCGACAAGGGGCAGTTTTGGTTGCTCCCGCAGCCTGAACCTGAGCTCGTCATCTCGGCGACAGTTCTCCTCGCGCTCTTTGGAGTTGGCTACTTGGCGTTGGCTATCACCATGCTGTTCTTCTACCGCTCGGGCCGCCCCAGCGAGGACTCGACCTCGGAGACGCCGCATAATGACGCGCATACTGATGTTGTCGTCGGCAAGCCAACTGAAGCTCCCCCTTCGCCCTCTGCTTCGGCTAGGAATGTATTTCAGCGCTTGGTGTTGTGGGTGCACCAGTTGCCTGCTGACGTCCGCCAGCATTATTATGTAAGTTTATAACAATGAGAGGGAAAGTTGTTGGAGGTTCCCGAGCTAACAAATTATTTATCCACTGCAGACGGCGGCATTGGACCTGCCAAAACTCATTTTCCAGAGTATCACCCTCTACACATACAGTACCTCACGGATGGATTCCCGGTTGCAATTATCTATTATTACTCGGTCTTGTTGCTGCTGAACTGGCTCGTGGCTTGCTACCGAAGTCAACACTACGTGAACGATCCAGACTTGATCATCGCTCGCCTTTACTACACGTGAGTGAGGTTTCATCTTGCAATGCTTGCAATTACTTACCTGTTTTTGTTACTTTTGTGGCCAGATTCGATCTCTTCTTCGCGGTGTTCGCGCCTCTGGTGGTTCTTGTGTACTTTATCACCTCGTTCCAGTTCGATCGCGCGGAATTCCTGACAAGAATGGAGACGCTCGCCCCCAGCACGTTCGACAATGTGGCTCGAATATTCGGCGATCCGTCCCAAATTTCGAGTTTCTGTAGCGCATTCCACTACCTGCAGTTCTCGTCAGGGGATACGCTATTCTACAAGTCTGCATTGAACCTGCTGTCCCTCTACAAATGGCGGAAGATTATTTTCACGCTGATTCGCAATTATCACGAGCGGGAACTCGATCGGAAGCGTAAAGCCCTGGTCGGGCCAGTATCAAATGACATAACTCGCACAGCAAGCCTCAAGTCTATCGTCTCAAAGACACTATCAGCGTCCAGACTGAAGCCTAAAGTCGGGAAGCACTTCGTGCCGAAGCTCCTACTTTCTCTCGTGTTCTTCTCTTGGGGCATTTTCAGCCTGGTGTTCTCAATCGGATCGGTGCACTCGACGCAAAATCTGTGCAGTAAGTACGACAAGTGTGTTGTTCCCAGCTATCAGTGGAATTTCGGCCGCAAACACTGCACGTGTCTTGTATTCGCCGACCGTGTGACCTCCTTAGAAACGTACGCGGAGTGGATCGATCCAGTCGACACGGCATCCAATCTAGCGGAACTTGCGGCTGCTGGAGAGCTGCGTATAGTCCAAATTATCAATCGTGCCGTGCCCGCGTTGCCCGAAGAGCTAAGAGAATGTCATTCGCTTCAGCAACTCATCCTGGTCTACACCAAAACCGAGTATTTGCCAGAATGGATGTCCGGATTCTCCCATCTCGAATACATGTAAGTTTCCTGCCATTTATTACTTAACAACAATATTTTGAGAATCTAAACGTTGTATTATGTTCTAGTCACGTTGAAGGGGACTTCACCAGCAAGAGACTTGCAACGGTGGCAGACGGAATCTTTGACAATATGCCGCACCTCACGTTCCTGCACTTGGGAGCAGTCCCAAACGTGGAAAAGCTCCCATCACTGTCTTCATTGAAAAACTTACGGTATCTAACGCTGGCTGTTATGGACTCGCTGGTGGAGATACCGAGCTTTGAAGGGCTCTCGTCCGTCACTGACTTGAGCATCATTCACACCCCTCGAGCGACCGTCTTGCCGTCCTTGAAACCTCTTACGAGCTTGACATCACTCGTCATTCGCGCCCGGAGTGCGGTTTGCTGCAATGGATTTCTATCGGGGACGTGCAATATGACCGAGTCGCAATGTTTACCGATCTCGGGCGAAAAGTACCCGCTCACGTGCACAGATGCCCGTATTTCAGATGAAGACAAACAAATTGTTGAAGGTTTCGGCAGTGCATCAATTTGCCCCGCGTCGCCCCCCATCGACCGAGAGAAGACGGCTCCGACTAAAACCTCGACGGATGGGCTCTGCAACGGAGTGAAATACAAGGAGTGCGCTCTCAACGGCGTGCAAGGAATTTGCTACAACACGAGGATGATGGTCATCCAATGCGAGACGAGCTCGGGGTATATCCCAATGAGGAAGCTACAGATACAACGTGGTGTCGGAGATCCGTGCGATCCGGACGTGGAAGCGTGGCTTGGCTGCGCAAGCTCCTGATCGAGATCTCTATCTAGGTTTGGCTTACAGTTACTAAATACAGATGCAAGTCGCATTTACTTCGTCGAAGTTTCGAGATCGAAGACGAGATTCCTACGGACGAAAAAATAAACTTGAAACGACCATCGTGCAAACCCTATATACAACACACACACTTGACGTTGTCGCTATTCTTGCTTATCCCCCCCACCCCCTCAAGGCGGCAAGTGAAAAATTGCAACGAACACGCCGCGGTTGCTTCATCGGTGAGTTGTGCTGAGCGGAGGATGGCTCCGCAGGTGACCGGGGGCGTCGACGATGACGGCAACAGCGTCGAGGCTTCCGATGTGGTGCCATCCCTCGTACTGGAGACGGATGATATCGTGTCATGCGGAATCGAGCAGGAAGGCGAGGCCCAAGAAGAAGAGCAGCTTGAACAAGAACAACAACCTTCTCCGAGCTCGAAGAAATCTCGTTCGCCTCGACCGTCGCATCTGCTGCAGAGACTGTCCTGGGCGTCATTTTCAGACGCTCGACCTTCGGTGGCGAACATCGTGGCGACTGAAGTGGCCACGTTCTACGACGTCTTCGGCGTGCTCGGAGTGCCCATGATCATTCTGTTCTGTGTATCGGCCGCTTGGACGTTCATGCTGGCGGCTATTCAGATCCACACGGACTCGATGGCCAACAAGATCATGAAGACCACGGAGTTCGACAACGGCGAGTTCTGGTTGCTCCCGAAGGCGGACACGGGCATCATCATTTCCGCCGTGATATTGCTGAGCTTGTTCGGCACCGGGTACACGGCGTTGGCAGTAACGATGGTGTTTTTCCACCACACGGGGGAACCGAAACACAAAGATTCAACGCAAGGAGAGAGGGCGTCCAAAAGCTCGCGAATGTTGAGAATTTTGCAGCCAGTAATTCCAAAAAATGGGTTTGTGATGAACGTCTTCCAGCGGGGTATGCGCTGGTATCAAGGGCTACCAAGCGACGTTTGTGAGCATTATTTCGTAAGTGCATTAGATTCGTGAAGGAGATTGAGTTCTTGTAGCTAATAATTATTGGTTGTGGGCGTTTGGCATTGCAGACTGCAGCGCTCGACCTTCCGAAGCTTATTTTCCAGTCCATGACGATGTACACGTACCTCCGAAAGGGCTTTCCGACTCCCATCATTTACTACTACTCGGTGCTATTGCTCTGCAACTGGCTTGTTACCAGCTACAGAAGTCAGCACTACGTGGTGGACCCAAATCTCATCATCACTCGGCTTTACTACACGTAAGCGATTTCTTTGGCTTTATACGTCGTGTGGTTATGTCTAATCTGTCGGTGTTGTGTAGTTTTGACCTATTCTTCGCAGTGTTCGCGCCTCTCGTAGTGCTAATCTACTACATCTACACTTTCAAGTTTGATCGCGAAGAGTTTCTCACAAGAACTGAGACCCTCAGCCCCGGTATCTTCGACGTCGTGGCTCGCATTTTTGCAGAACCGTCGCAGATCTCGAGTTTCTGCAGTGCATTCCACTACCTGCAGTTCTCGTCGGGTACCTCGTTATTCTACAAGTCCGCTCTCAACTTCCTCTCGCTCTACAAGTGGCGGAAAATCGTTATGACGCTCATCCACAACCACCAAGAGAGACAACTCGAGCGGAAACGACGGGCGTTGGTGGAACCAACCCAACCCAAGTTGTCACGACCCGGAATGATCAAAGCTGTCATCACACGGACGCTTTCGTCGACGCCGAAGATGGGGAAGCATGTGCGAGCCAAGCTCTTCCTCTCACTCGTGTTCTTCGCTGCTGGTGTACACAACTTTGTGTACTCGATCGGATCCGTGCAGTCCACCACTGCGCTCTGCAGCAAGTACGACCAGTGCGCTCTCTATAGTTACTACTGGAACTTTGGTGAGAAAGATTGCACGTGTTTGGTATTCGCCGACCGGGAGACTTCACCGACGACGTTCGCGGAGTGGACCAACCCCAAGGACATCACGTCCAACCTGGCAGAGTTGTCTATGGCGGGGGAGCTGCGCATTATTCAGATCATAAACCGTGCCGTGCCAGAGCTACCGGAAGAACTGAGGCGATGCTACAAGGTGGAGCAACTCATTCTAGCCTACACCAAGACGGTTCATATCCCGGAATGGGTCTCGGAGTTTACCAGTCTGGAATATTTGTAAGTATTTTTTTTTGCGGTATTTTGACGATATGAGAACTCACAACTAACCTCATATCTAATATGACAGTCATATCGAAGGCGACTTTACGAGTAGACGGCTGCTGTCCATTGCGGACGGAGTGTTCGATGACATGCACCACCTCGCGTTCTTGCACGTGGGAACTTTACCGGACGTGGTTGAACTCCCATCGCTGTCATCTCTTGGGAAGTTACGCTACTTGACGCTGGCGGTTCTCGACTCCCTCACTGAGATCCCAAGCTTTGAGGGCCTCACTGCACTCAGCGACCTGAATCTCATCAACCTCCCGAGTGTGAAGGCCTTACCATCATTGGCTCCTTTGACCAGCATCAAAAGCATTGTGATTCGCGCCAGAAGCGCGGTATGCTGCAATGGGTTCATCACTGGCACATGCAATATGACGGAGTCCCAGTGCTTGCCGATAGTCGGTGAACACCACCCACTGTCCTGCACAGACGCACGGATTTCGGCCGAGGATAAAGCTGAGCTCGCATTGTTCGGCCCTAAGATCTGTCCCGCCTCAATCCCCATTGATCGCGAGTTGACGGCACCAAGTAAGTACTCGACGGATGAGCTCTGTGGAGGCGTTAAGTACAAGCAATGCACGTTGAACGGGTTCGAAGGCATGTGCTACAACACGCGTATGATGGTCATCAACTGCGAGACTACGGCGAGCTATATCACTATGCGCAAGCTCCAGATTCAGCGCGGAGTCGGAGATGCCTGTGATCCGGATGTAGAAGCCTGGCTAGGCTGTTCGAGCACTTAAATTACAATATTCTATCTACTGGCAATATTATATATATCATTGAAATGCAACACCTATTGACGAGAACTACAGCATTAGTGTATTTTTCTGACTAGAGGGAGAATAAGTGGATCTTAAAACCTTCTTTGGCATCTTGGCTAAAAAAAGTGTAATCTACGGGAACTAATGGATAAGAGAAATATTCAGGGTCATGGGTTCGTACTTGACGCGAGAAAAATATTGCTGTACGCGGATAGATTCTTTGCATGCTGAACTTGCTACAGGCTCGATGCGGTTCATCCTCCTCTGTACAAACATTGAGCTTTGATATGTCTAAGGAAGATTGTACTCCTAATAATTCGGTTCATCTCATAATTGTTTTGCATGTCCACTAGGTGGAAAGTTTTTACCGCCTTGCACCTCACAACTTATCTTTCAGTATTGGAGAAGAAGCGAAATTAACTGTGCACAAGTAACACTGGAGAGATAATCGTGACCTGTAAAACTACAAAGTGCAGCCACACCGGTCACTGTGCGGTGCAGGTAGTGCGGGTACAACAACAGATCTACTGTGCCTTCATTATTCCTAAACATGTTCTTAACCACCATCACTTACCCCTACAGGGTCTATTTTCGCCGAAAATAGACCCTTAGCAGGAAAGTTGCCTCGCTATTCTCGCCAGTCCACCACATCTCAATACGCCTTCCCAGGTAAACGAACGTACAGTCGACGGAAGTCCTGAGTGCAGCCACATGAACCCAACCACCACCGCTGCTGCTGCTGCTGCTGCAGAAGATGCGATTCCAACGCTCATATCCCAAACCGATGGGGTCACGGACGAAATTCAGGCCGGAAATCGACGATCCTCTTCATCTCGTCCCGAGATTAAACGCTCGTCAAGACCTTCGCACCTCATGCCGAGAACATCTCGAGACCCGTCGACGGACCCTAGACCGTCCATTGTCGGCTTCGTAGTCACCGAAGTTGCCACGTTCCACGACGTTTTCGGCGTGCTCGGAGTGCCGATGGTCATCATGTTCCTCGTGTCGGCTGCGTGGACGTTCATGCTGGTGGCTATTCAGGTCCACGCTGGGACGATAGCGAACGCTGTGATGAACACGACGGAGTTCGACAATGGTGAGTTCTGGCTGCTACCGAAGACCAAGACCCCATTGGTTGTGACCTCGTCGATTCTGTTTACGCTTTTCGGAATTGGCTACACGGCGTTGGCCGTTATGATCGTCTTCTTCTACCGAGCTGGCGCCCTGAAAGACGTCGAAACACGCACTGATTCCGACCCGTCAATAAACAATCCGTCCAGGTACTCGATAATTCAAACGGTGATCCAACAAAAAATAATGAAACAGAATTATGTCCAGCCCGTGATCGTGTGGGTGCGCGGGTTACCCGAAGATGTGTGCGAACATTATTATGTAAGTGACCGGGGGCGTAATTACGCGTGAAATTATCTACTTACGTATTTTCTTCGTGTATTTCTCTACAGACGGCTGCATTGGACCTCCCGAAACTTGTTTTCCAGTCAATCACGCTGTACACGTACCTTCGGCAGGGGTTTCCGACCCCTATCATTTATTACTACTCGATCATGTTGCTTTCCAACTGGTTAGCGGCTAGCTATAGGAGCCAGCACTACGTTGTGGACCCAAATTTGATCATCGCCCGCCTCTACTACACGTAAGTGTCTGTACTCGTCACATATCACTGCACTAGAGTCGAAATTAACCAGTATTATTGTATGTAGGTTCGACCTTTTCTTCGCAGTGTTCGCGCCTCTCGTGGTTCTGATCTACTACGTCTACACGTTCAAGTTTGACCGCGAAGAATTTCGTACTCGAATGGACACCCTCAGTCCTCGTACGTTTGACAATGTGGCTCGAATTTTTGGCGATCCCGCGCAGATTTCAAGCTTCTGCAATGCCTTCCACTACTTGCAGTTCTCATCAGGCACCTCTCTCTTTTATAAGTCGGCGCTCAACCTCCTGTCGCTCTACAAGTGGCGCAAAATTATTTTAACGCTCATCCACAACCACCACGAGAGGCAACTGGGGCGGAAACGCAAGGCGATAATAGGACCAACAATGCTCAGCGCACCAAGCCCCGCGAGTATCAAAGCGACCATCACGAAGAAACTCTCATCGTCGATGTCACGACCGAAAATTGGGAAACATTTTGGTCCCAAACTCTTCCTTTCGTTGATTTTCTTCGCTGCTGGAGTGCACAACTTCGCCTATTCAATTGGATCCATACACTCAACCAGAAAATTGTGCGGCAAGTATGACAAGTGCGCTCTGTATAGCTACTATTGGAACTTTGAACAAAAGCACTGTACCTGCTTGGTATTCGCCGACCGGGAGACTTCACCGACGACATACGCGGAGTGGACCAATCCTAACGACACCACGGCGAACCTCGCAGAGCTGGCTATGGCGGGAGAGCTGCGCATTGTTCAGATCGTTAACCGTGCCGTTCCTGATCTACCGGAAGAACTGAAGAGATGCCACAAACTGGAGCAGATAATTCTACTTTACACTAAAACGATCCACCTCCCGGAGTGGCTATCGGAATTCAGGAGCCTGGAATATTTGTAAGTATCTTCTTTACATTTTGATGGCGATTTCTTTGTGATTTTGTTTTACTAATACTTTGTTTTTTCTTGTTTGGTTTATACTAGCCACGTTGAAGGTGACTTTACGGATAGAAGGCTCCAAACCATCCCCGAAGGCATCTTCGACCATCTAGAGCACCTTTCCTTCTTGCATTTGGGGACGTTACCGGCACTACAGACTCTACCGTCGATGCATTCGCTGAGCAACGTGCGGTACTTGACCCTCGCAGTTCTCAGCTCGCTCACCGAGATCCCCAGCTTTGAAGGACTTTCCTCCGTCAGCGACTTGAACCTCATCCACCTCCCGAGCACTGCGACTTTGCCGTCATTGGCGCCTCTGAAACGTTTGACGCAAATGGGGATCCAACCGAGAACTGCCGTGTGCTGCAATGGCTTCATATCGGGCACGTGCAACATGACCGAGTCTCAGTGCCTCCCAATTGTAAATGAAAGTCACCCTCTCGTATGTACCGATGAGCGGATCTCAGAGCAGGATAAAGCTAAGCTGGAGTCATTTGGCGACACGATCTGCCCGCCTTCAATGCCTCTGGATATGGAGCAGGCGGCGCCTTGCAAGTATTCCACCGATGAACTCTGTGGTGGGGTCCTGTATAAGGAATGCTCCTTCAACGGGAAGCAGGGAATGTGCTTCAACTCGCGTATGATGGTCATCAACTGCGAGACAACGTCGAACTACATCGACATGCGCAAGCTTCAGATCCAGCGCGGTGTGGGCATGAAATGCGATCCCGACGTCGAAGCATGGCTCGGCTGCCCTACTAAATAATCTAAAGATTGACATTGGATATTCTTCGTTAAAAAAAGTAAAACATTCTGATTCTAGTTAAGAAAAAAAATGTTCATTATTGATAGTCGTACTGGCTTGGATCGACCTAAGTTTGGCAGTGGTTTCGCCGCCACGAACGCACTTGAATCAACAGACGCTCGCTCGGGCCTGATTTAACCAAAAGCCTCTCTCCAGTGAAAAGTCCGGTGGTTGCGATGCCAGCACCCTCGAAGGGGGGTGCAGGCCCTGAAGAAGCCTCAGTGAACGCTGTGGATATGGACCTCCTCGTGTCCCAAACCGACGACGTCAGGGGTTCAAACAAGCTTCATGGCCAGGAGTCCGCTGCTCCTCACGCGAAGCCCGACCGCATCCGAGCGCCGAGACCGTCGATGCTCAAGTCGTTAGCGCCGAAGAGCTCGTGGAAGGGGTCACTTAACGAGTACGGGCCAACCGTCGTGAACATCGTGGCGACTGAAGTGGCGACTTTCTTCGACGTCTTCGGCGTCCTCGGCGTGCCGATGATCATCATGTTCGTCGTGTCGGCTGCGTGGACCTTCATGCTCGCCGCTATTCAGGTCCACGCCGACTCGATCGCGAACACAATTATGAACACGACGGAGTTCGACAACGGCGAGTTCTGGCTGCTACCGAAGCCTGAAACGTCCATTGTCGTGTCTTCGGTCATATTGCTCGCATGCTTTGGCATTGGCTACACTGCGTTGGCGGTGAGGATGATCTTCTTCTACCGAGCTGGCGCCCCCAAAGAGGAGGAGGATCTCTCGTTGGCGAGTCTTAACGGATCCGTTGTGGCTTCTAAAGCTCATGAGGTTGCGTCTACCGATCTTGTGATGAAGCAAAACGGACAGAAAAACTTTGTTCAGCGCATTCTCAAGTGGGTTCGCGATCTGCCGACAGATATTCGGGAGCACTACTTCGTGAGAACCCTATGTTCCATCAGGTTTGTATGCTAACGCGACTGCGTATTCTAATGTTGCTTGCTGTTGTGCTCTTTGTTGTTGTAGACCGCTGCCTTGGACATGCCCAAGCTCGTGTTTCAGACCCTCACGCTGTATACATACCTCAAGAAAGGCTTTCCGACGCCGATCATTTACTATTACTCCGTCTTGCTGCTTTGCAACTGGCTCGTGGCTTGCTATCGAAGTCAGCGATATGTTGCAGACCCAGACCTCATCATCGCGCGCCTCTACTACACGTACGCCGGCCGGCACCTTAAGTGTTGTTGTCGAGCTGTCTGAGACTAACGTTTGGTTTCATTTCGTAGCTTTGACCTGTTCTTTGCAGTGTTTGCGCCCTTGGTGGTGCTTATCTACTACGTCAACTCGTTCAGCTTCGACCGAGACGAATTCATGACACGAATCGAGACTCTCAGCCCCGGATCGTTTGACGATATCGCTCGGATATTCGGAGACCCGTCGCAGATCTCGAGTTTCTGCAGCGCATTCCACTACTTGCAGTTCTCGTCTGGGTCCTCGCTCTTCTACAAGTCGGCTCTTAATCTGTTGTCGCTGTACAAGTGGCACAAGATCATCAAGACGCTAATCCACAACTACCACGAGCGACAAGCTGAACGGAAGCGGAAAGCTGCTATTAAACCAGCCACCCGCGACTCTCGCTCTGAGAGTATCACCGCAACAATCACCAAAAAGTTATCGGAGACGCTTTCAAGGCCGAGATTCGGGAAACATTTCGTGCCGAAGCTACTGCTGTCGCTCGTCTTTCTGGTTGCTGGAGTTATCAACTTCGTCTACTCGATCGGGTCTGTTGTATCCACTACGGATCTCTGCAGCAAGTATGACAAGTGCGTCCTAGCGAGTTACCAGTGGAATTTCGGCGAGCAGCACTGCACTTGTCTCGTGTTTGCGGACCGGCAGATGGCACCGAAAAGCTATGAAGAATGGGTGAATCCCGAGGACACGACGTCCAAACTGGCAGAGCTGGCTGTTGCTGGAGAGCTACGCATTATCCAAATTATCAATCGCGCTGTCCCAACGCTTCCGGAGGAGCTGAAGACGTGTCGTTACCTGGAACAACTGATCTTGGCTTACACTAAAACTCAACATTTACCAGAGTGGATGTCGGAATTCTCCCACTTGGAATATCTGTAAGTAGTTTACCTTGCCCCGACCTAGCGAGATGCTGTACTAACGTGGTTGTTTGGTTGAATGCAGGCACGTCGAGGGGGACTACACTGACCGACGGTTGAACTCGGTGGCTGACGGGGCCTTCGACACTATGTCTCATCTCACATTCCTGCACTTGGGGGTCCACCCAAACCTGGAGAAATTGCCGTCATTCTCTGCACTCAAGAGTCTTCGCTACTTGGCCCTAGCGGTTATGGACTCGTTGATTGAGATACCCAGCTTTGACGGTCTTTCGCAGCTTGGCGACCTCATCGTCGCTCATGTCCCTCGTGTTCCGAGGTTGCCTTCACTGGAATCGTTAGACAGCCTGAAATCCATCGTGGTGAATAGCCGAAGCGCCATGTGCTGCAATGGCTACTTCACTGGCACGTGCAACATGACCGAGTCTCAGTGTCTGCCGATTGTGGGAGAAAAGTACCCACTGACCTGCAGCGATGAGCGTATTTCGACGGCTGATAAGGAGAAACTGGGCAAAATCACGAGCGTCATCTGCCCTCCCGGACCCCCCGTGGACATGACGAAAGCTGGGCCAACCAAATATTCGACCGATGAACTCTGTGGTGGGGTCAAATACAAGCAATGTGCGCTTAACGGCGTGGAAGGAATGTGCTACAACGCTAGGATGATGGTCATCCAGTGCAGCACCACGACGGACTATATCAACATGCGCAAGCTGCAGATAAAACGTGGGGTCGGGGACGCGTGTGACCCGGAGGTGGAAGCCTGGCTCGGTTGCACATAATGCACGCTCTGGGAATCCCTTTCTTCTCAAGCTAATAGGAGGGCAGCTAAGCTTTTAAAATATATGCATTTGTCATTCTGTTCGGTAAAAGTTGATTCAAAGATTGCTTAGGCAAGAGCATTGCCTCAAACGTAACGTTACTTGGTATTGCTATAGGCGTTAACTCTGAAGCGCTTGTTGCGATCTTCTTGGATTCAACAAAACCAACACAGTCTGCTTCGCCGAGACGGGATCAAGGCGACGGATCTTCCGGAGGACGGCGCATGTTGGAGAGCTGGCATTGCCCCGCTGGCACGGAAGGGTGGCAAATGGGCCAGCGACGCCAGATAATCCCGCTTGTCAAGTTTGGACTTGTGTCCTCTATGCGTCGCGGTGGACCACGGTACTCGCCCGGATACCAGCCTTATAAAGGTCGGAACTTTCTTCCTTGGTTTTTCGAGTGTACCGCGGCCGTGCGGCGGACGCGCAGACCGTGGCAGTTTTTGTTTCACTAAAGAGGTTAGAAATTTGTACATTATTACACAAAAATGTGATTTTTCAAAAAATCTCTAATAAAAATATATTATTTTTCCTTTTGTTTTTTTCTTTACTTCGAATATGATGGTCGCGTCCAGAAGTGGTTTCACATACCTGTGGTTTCACGTACCTGTGGTTTCACGATAATCTAAATCTGTACTTCGAAGTATTATACGCCTATTTTGCTTCTTCAGCGCCGTTGCAAACGAGGTCGAAGCCCCACCTCAAAGCGTTGATTCTGGCGTCGGTGTAAGCTCTCCAATGACCGACCCGGTTTCTGCCCTGGTGTCCCGCACGGACGATGTCGAGCCTACTGGCAAAGGGAAGGCCCCAGATCCAGATGCCACCACCCCTAGTCTGACCACCGAAAGTATCCTGCCCGCGCTAGTTACAACGGCCGAATCAAAATCTCCCAGAGGGTCCTGGACCGACCAGCTCCCGGGCCACTCTGTGGTTACCTTTGTAGCCACTGAAGTGGCCACTTTCTACGACGTTTTCGGCCTACTCGGTGTGCCGATGATCCTCGTCTTCATCGTATCTGCCGCGTGGACATTTATTCTAGCGGCAATCCAGGTGCATGCCACTACTGTGGCGAATGCCATCATGAACACGACGCAGTTCGACAACGGGGAGTTCTGGCTGCTCCCTCAGCAAGATACCTCACTCGTAGTCTCCTCCGTTGTTCTGCTGTCGATATTTGGGATTGGCTACGCAGCGTTGGCAGTGATCATGATTTTCTTTTATCGTTTTGGCCGACCCGACGAGGTGAAGCAAGCGCAAGATCCGACACGCCCCGAGAATGAAGAGTTAACCAACAACGCAACAACTGAAGCAAAGGCGACGAGGATTCAACGCTTGCAAGTCTGGATTCATGAGTTACCGCATGATATTCGCGATCATTATTTCGTAAGCTTACTCGTTATTTGTCGGTGGAGAGCGCTTCACTAACGGTTGTTGATGCAATAGACAGCAGCTTTGGACCTCCCGAAGCTCATATTCCAGACGCTCACGCTTTACACGTACCTTCGAAAGGGATTTCCGACTGCGATCATCTATTACTACTCCGTCCTGTTGCTTTGTAACTGGCTTGTAACTTGCTATCGGAGCCAGCGCTACGTGTCCGATCCGGACTTGATCATCGCTCGACTCTACTACACGTACGTTTGGTATTAAAAGTACTGAGAGGCGCAATATCGTCTAACTTGTGATTATGTTGCCCAGCTTCGACCTATTCTTCGCTGTGTTCGCGCCTCTCGTAGTGCTAATCTACTACATCTACACCTTCAAGTTTGATCGCGCCGAGTTTCTCACTCGTATGGAAAACATCAACCCCGGTTCGTTCGATATCGTGGCTCGCATCTTCGGCGATCCGTCGCAAATTTCGAGTTTTTGTAGCGCGTTCCACTACTTGCAGTTCTCATCGGGCACCGCGCTCTTCTACAAGTCTTCTCTGAACCTTCTGTCACTATACAAGTGGCGGAAGATCATCATGACTTTGATCCACAACCACCAAGAACGGCAAATTGAGCGCAAACGAAAGGCTCTGATTAAACCAGTCGCTCGAGAATCTCGTACGGGGAGTATCAAAGCCGCCATCACGAAAAGGCTTTCCGAGTCACTGTCGAAGCCCAAATTCGGGAAACATTTCGTTCCCAAGCTCTTCCTCTCGCTTATCTTCTTCGTTGCAGGTGTCTGCATGTTCATCTATTCAGTCGGCTCTGTGCAGTCCACTGTTGAATTGTGCAGCAAGTACGAGAAGTGCGTCATCCCCAGCTACCAGTGGAATTTCAATGAGGAGCACTGCACCTGCCTCGTGTTCGTCGACCGCGAGACCTCGCCCACAAAATATTCCGATTGGATGGACCCAGACGACACGACTTCGAATCTTGCAGAACTCGCCGTCGCTGGAGAACTACGAATTGTGCAGATCATCAACCACGCAGTTCCAGAATTACCAGAAGAGCTGAAGAATTGTGTGCATCTTGAGCAGCTCATTCTCATTTACACCAAAACGACGTCCCTTCCAGCTTGGCTGGCCGAGTTCTCACATCTCGAATACTTGTACGCACATTTATTTGAAGTATTTTTTTCGCGGTAAGGAATATTTCAAAACTAACTCTATATGAATGCGTTGCTTTTAGCCACCTCGAGGGTGACTACACAAGCCGAAGACTCACTACTATAGCGGACGGCATCTTCGACAACATGCCCCACCTCGCCTTTCTCCACTTTGGCGTTATTCCGAACGTCGAGAAGCTCCCGTCGCTCTCTTCTCTAAGCCGCTTACGATATTTAACTCTAGCGGTCTTGGACTCGCTCATTGAGTTTCCAAGTTTCGAAGGGCTCTCTGAACTAGACGACCTCGACATCGTTCACGCGCTACGTGCCCCCACTTTACCCTCCCTGGCCCCACTGACACGCTTGAAGTCCTTGGTAATCCGAGCAAGAATGGCTGTCTGCTGCAACGGGTTCATCACTGGAACGTGCAACATGACCGAGTCGCAGTGTCTGCCCATTGCAGGCGAAAAGTACCCTCTGACCTGTACGGATGAGCGAATCTCAGCTGAGGATAAACTGCTACTGGACTCCTTCGGAAGCACAATCTGCCCCTCATCGCCCCCACTCAACCGAGAGGCGTCAGCTCCGAGCAAATACACGACGGACGAGCTCTGCAATGGGGTAAAGTACAAGGAGTGCACCCTCGACGGCAAGCAAGGAATGTGCTTCAACACCAGGATGATGGTCATCCAATGCGAAACCACGGCGGGGTACATTGCGATGCGTAAGCTACAGATCCAACGTGGCGTTGGGGACGCTTGTGACCCAAATGTCGAGGCCTGGTTAGGCTGTCGTTGAGCAGGAAACTTAGAGAACGACAATTACGTTTATTTTTTCATCACGCCACTACATTTTGGGGGTATTCTGGAGAATATTTTCTACGCACTCCAGATCTTCGGGCAGATCCTCTGAAAGTGCGCGTTGGGGATCCACCAGTTATCTCCATCAGTGTTGACCTTGCATTTCGGCAACTCCGGGGCCCAGTAGAAAACTTTGAGGGCGGTGCGGCAGAACAGGTGACTGCAGACGGAATCTTGGAGTGCCCCTTTGGGGGGTGCCTTGAACGGGTAAATCTCGTAGTTGCCCACGACGTTGCAGATGCCGAGGTAGTTGGCCAGAGGGGCGGCTTGGGCGATGCTTTTGATCGTGTTGAGTTGAGCGGCGCTGCAGTTCGGGAAGACGAAGGAGCCGCTGACAGTGACGAGAGATGCCAGTAAAAGGCCGGTGACGAAGCGAGCGAGGGACATAGGAAGCGCGAGAAGGTGTTATCACTTGTGCTGCTCGATGTAAATTGAGGAGTGGTGGGGTGGGCTGTCTAGCGCGGCTGGGAGAATGCTCACGTAAGGCTCGGACCTCTGCCATCCATGCGTTGACTTCGTGGTAGATCTGGAATCGATTCTGACATTGGCTCGAATCAGGTAGGTTCCTGGAAAAAGAAAAAGTAGGTAGTATTTCATGTTATTCGGACTGCCGAAATCAACGAGATAAAGAAGTGGGATCACTAAGTGACCAGAGAGGAGTCCTATAGTGTTGATACTTACAAGTCAAAATATATATTACGCCTTAGATGATGTGAAGCAGCTGGTCCACTTTCTTCGGAGGTTCCTCCTTACCTTTGATGCTGATAACTCGTCGGCCAAAGATGCTGAAGTGGTAGCCAGGCTCGAAGCGGTCCATGGGGTTCGTCCGCACGAAAAGCAGCACCACCAGGCCGGACACGATGAGCACGAAGATGTCGTTGACCGTCGAGATGTACGCGTCGCTGATGGACACCCCCGCTGCGATGTGTCGGCTGTACGCGTTGTTGAAGGTGATGCCTCCCACGACGCCGCCAATGGACCACGCCGTCAGGATGAGACCGTGCATGGCCCCAATGTTAAACGCGCCGAACATATCGGTCAAAAACGCCGGGATGGTGCCAAACCCGCCGCCATAGCTGGCCGTCAGCACGAAGATCTCAATCACGAAGGCCGTGTACTGGTTGTTGCGGATCAGCATGGGCGTCGTGCCCACGATGGCCACCTGCAGCACCAGCGTAGTGTAGAACACACACTTTCTTGCGAACGCGTGCTCGATGTTGAAAGAGCGGGCCACGAGGTCGGACGAGAGCGAGAAGAAGAGTCGCCCGAAGCAGTTGAACACGCCGTTGATGGACACGATGTTGGCCGCTTCGTCGCCCGATCGTCCGAAGATGTCCGTGCACATGTTGGAAAGCTTGGAGAGCACCACCAATCCATAGATCTGGTTGGCGAAGAACATGAGGTACATGCACAGGAAGTCCGGCGACTTGATGGCGTCGATCAGCGACAGCTTGCGCACCTGCGCGTTGGTGCTGATGATGAAGTCGATGTCGTTGTCGGACGCGGCAGACTCGTACTTGTGCTGGGACGTGGGCCCTCCTTCGCTGTCCGTCATCAACTCAGACTCGTCGACAATTTCGCCGTGGATATTCAAACCACCGACAGTGAACTCGAGGTGCGGCGTACGCAGGACGATGGCGCACAGGAACATGGTGCCGGCCATCGCGCAGCCAACGACCAGGAAGGTCGAGGACACCCCCACCGCCTCAATACACGGCCGGTAGACTTTGGCCCACGCCACGGCACCAGCTCCATACCCGGCAACAGCGAAGCCCGCAGCAGCGCCGCGGTAGTCGGGGAACCATTTCTGAAGAGCCGACACGGGGGCGATGTAGCACAGACCCATGCCGAACCCGCAGAAGAACCCGTAGCCGACGTACACCGCTGCAATCGTCCTGTGTGCCACGCCGATAGCCACGATCACATGGCCCAGAAGGAACGAGGTCGTGCCTAGCACCACGCCGTACCGCGGGCCGTTGCGTTCAATCCACGGGCCCATGATGGCCGTCGTCGTACCGAAGACGCCCACCGCAATGTAGAAGGCGTTGACGGCATAGCCGGCTTTCGGGTCATTGAACACGTAGTCGTCGATGGGTCGGTTGAACACCGACCAGGAGTAGAGCGAGCCGATGCAGAACTGCACCAGGAAACTCGCGAAGAAGAGGTACCACCGAGAGAACCGCAAGCACTGCGCCGAGTAATACCGGTCCTTGCCCAGGTAGAAGGTGAACAGCCACTCTTCAGCGTCGTACTGCTCCGGTGAACAGGTTTTCCTCGATACGGTCCAGTGACTGGCGATCTTCGCTTGCACCAACTGCAGACACGTTCTGTGTTCGATCGCAACCATCGTTGGTATGGGCTCTGGAAACTGGGAGACCAGCAATCGACGAGCTGCGTTGTGGTGGGCAGTTCGATTGAGGACTGAGGACTGGAGGAGCACTAAATAACTGGACGTTGTGGATAGAAGAGAATGCGCTGCCAGGAGTCCTGGACGATGCTTGTGTATTCTTACAGATGGGATCTGTTGATGGGGAACGGGAACGCAGAGAGCGCCAAAACGCGTTCTTATCTCGTGTTACAGCTTTCCCACAAATAGCGTGGACTCCACACACTGTGGAAGACGATTTGGTATAGTACAACGTTCCGCTCGCATCTTGAGCTGGCCAAAGGTGGCACCGCTTAATTTTTAAACAGCTTCAACAATGACATCGTTTACTTGAACTAGTCGGTATTGGAGTAATCATTTAGCTTGGAGCGTTGAAGCCGTTGATCCGTTGGTCCGGGAGGTAAATGTATTTGGGATGAATTGAAACAAAATGAATTGACCTTTACAGCTATGAATGCCTTGCTGATCAGCTACGGCAGCATCGGCTCCAGTGGTTGCAATTCCGAGTCATGGAATTCGAGATGTGGCAAGTTGAAGCAAAAATGATCGCTGTCGTGGTCTTTTGAGACAAGTTGTAACGGGGCGAAGGGTGGGGCAGCAACATACTTTCATACCATCGTCGCAATGCAACTGATCACAGTGGCTGCGTACAACAGAAGTACAATGAATGTATCGTTGCATCTTAACGGCTCGTTCGTATATTCTGATGCCTACACGTGGTCGGTGACATCAAACTTAACTGTACAAGCTTTTAGCGTAACCATCACGCGTATCTCAGAGTAGTTCGTAAGGACCTTTAGGATGCGCTCTCATTGATTTCCTCGAGGTAGCTCCTCGACTTTCCATTTCACAATCGTCGCATAACGCACTTCGAAGCTTCTCCTTTCCTTGATATCACGAGATGACTGACCACGTAGCATTAGCCCTTTCAGCTCATGGACACATTTGCGCACGATGACGTCCCGAAACGGATTCCATCCAACCGTCAGATCGATCACAAGAGCTTTAACAGCCTCCACCAGATCATGAGCTTCCTTGTTGGATAGAGTCTTGTTCCGCCATCGCATCACTTCCTTGCAAACTTCAGTAGCGCGGTTTTGAAGCCTGGACACCGGTGCACGGATCTTCGAGCTCGACGGATCTGAGATCGCGTCCGACATGTTCTTCAAAAACCTACATGTACATGCACGAGCCAGGAGCAAATGATTTAGTTGTTTTGAAACCTAAAGCAACTACTTACGCCAAAACGTTGTTGTCCGCAACAGTCAGAGCACGTACCCAACCGCACGACGTCTTGTCGCTATATCTTGTATCCGCTTCGGAAAATCGTGCATTGCGTTAGCGATCATGCGATACACCTGTAGCTGGAGCGGCCGGCGGAGCCCCTCACTTAGCCATCGATACATTCTGCCGATGCCCTTGATCAGTCGATTGCCAAATGCAGCATCAATGTCGGCAGCAGTCTCCTGTTTAAATGCAACAAGCACCTCCAGTAGCCGCCTTATTCGTTTTCTGTCCGGCACAGTATCCGGACCGCTGATCGTCGCCAATGAGAATGCGTTCTTCTTCTTGGCTTCTCGGATCGCTGAAGTAAATCTCGCCTTCTTTTTGCTGGAAACTGATTTCCCCCCATGGCGGGCGAGCGAAGACAACAAGGCCGCCTTCAGGCTGTGCACATCAAACATACACGGCCGAGTTAACGCACAGTACTAAACGCAAGTACAAGCACGATATGACTGACCTGTACAACTCGGACTGTATGTCAGAACACGGAAGTCTACGCGCGTACAACCCCACTACTGCGGCGTACTTCCGATACAATCCAGCATGCTCGTATTGGTACTCCGAAGGGGGAGACCACCATTCAACCAGAACGTCTAAAGAGCTGGCCACTGCAGACTGCTGCAACCCATGGACGTCTGCTTCCACCGACTCTTTCATCGCGACCAACAACTCTGGGATAATAAACGAGCGATCCAACGGATCCAGTTTTTTCACCTCTCCGACGATGGTGTCCATGTGCACTGCCGATTGTTGCGATAGTTTCGTCGCGGTGTTCGTATCTGTTTCCGTTTGCTTGACAGAATTCTTCACGGGGCTTGGTGCTGACTTCGCTTCGGTCTTCATTGCATGAGCCTTCCAAGCTGCTTCACTCCCTCCCACTTCGTCTGCATCTTCGTCACTATCCGTGTTGTCGCTCTCGGATTCGGACGAAGAGCCCGACGCAGATCCAGACGATGCCGCCACAGCTCGCTTCATCGACAGAGAATCGTCTCTCTCCTCTATCTTCGTCTTTTGAGCACTTTTTTTCGTTGCTTCCTCTGAGCTCTCTGAGTGCACCCTCTTCATCTTCTTGGCTGTAGTACTGCAACCCGACCTTGTGCTCTCGTCCGCGCCACTATCACGCGCCGGGGTGATGACAGGAATCGTTGCCTCCTCCTCCTCCACCCGCTTCCGTTTTCTCTCCACCTGCGCCACCTCCATCCCAACTCCGAGTTTCTCCACGAGACGCAGCAGCTGGCACTTCAGCTCCATCGTATTGTCGGCCGACGCCATCAAACTGTCGCTGCGACCGCCGGTCGACGAGCCGTGGCTCTGCTGCAGCTTCGAGACCGCATCGTGGACCTCCTCCAGCTTCGCGAAGGCTGCTAACACGTCGCCCAAAGTCTGCACAACGGATGCGAGCTCCTCGTGCAGCACAACGTTGTAGTTCTCGTGCAGCTGCGGCGCCGGCACGAGCGCAAGGACGCGCTCGTAGAGCGCCTCCATCGGATTGGTGGAGTGAGTGAAATGCTAGAATTTGGGTCGAAGTGAGTATAATTTGGGCCCATGAAATTATGCCCAAACAAGATTGACTCATACTTAAGTACGTAAGTGTGATTACACGTGATCGAGACCACGTCCTCAAGATTCAACTACAATGTCGGTTGGTTGTTGTAGGCCGCGGTTGACATGCTGCGACTTTCGACAACTGTGCTGCTCTTCTTCATAGCTGCCAGCCATCCTCTACGACTGCTAGTGATGAAATCTTTAGGCTAATGTGACGGCGACCTGCACAAGCTGCAACAGGATGCCTTACTATCTTAGTACACTGTATCCAGCAGCAACAGCGCTTCACTCGTCGTCCATCGAGAAGGACAACAGCTTCTTGTTACTGAGCGTCGGTCGATCAGCACGTTTGCGCTTCTTCTTCTTGGTTGCGTCCGCCGTCTTGCCCATCTGCACAACGGTCTGCCCCGAAGTCTTGGTCTTCTTCTTGTCTGCGTCCTCCTCTTCTCCATCTTCTCCTTCCTTTTCTTTCCTCTTCTTCTCTATCTTCTCCTCCTTCTTGGCCAGGTACTCGTCAATCGCCGCCTGTTGCACCTCGTCCAGCCCCTCGTCCTCCTCGTCGTTGGGCAGCGTCGCGAACTTGGCCTGGATGGCCGGCGGCTGGTGGTACTTCTGCAGGAACTTGGGAATCACGCGCGTGAACTGCGGCCCTTTGCCCTTGCCGCGCGCCTTGCCCTTGCCGCCCCCGCCGCCGGCGTTCAGGCCCCTCAAGCTGCCGTCCTCGCGCCAGTCGTCATCCATGCTGCCCTAATAATGCAATATTGAAATCACCCTAAACGAGCAACCATTGGAACCAAAATACGTCAAGTTTGTATTGCAGTTGCGTGTTTGGGGTGATGGATATTGCAATTATTCATTTTTGTTACTAGCCGCACGTTCCCGACAAGCACGAAGTGGACGACGATGGCGCTCAAGGGCTACCTGTGGAGCCAGCGATGGAACATCCTGCTCACGACGCAAGCCATCTTCACGTGCGGCATCGTGATCAACCGCTACCTCGAGAACCAGGCCAAGTCGGCCGCTACAACGGACCAGCCGCAGCCGCAAGCGCCACAAAGACGACCGCTGCCTGAGCGTACGGGCAAGTGAAAATAGCGATGCAAGCCAATGCTATCGCTCCTCTACCGCATCAATAGACTTCTCTTCGCCTCAAACAATGACTTCCGTGTACTTGCCGCTTCGACAGCGCGCTGCAAGATGGCAAAAAGCTCTACGAGAACAACGCGTCATTAAACATACATGTATTGTCAATATATCGTCCATATACTACACTTCAATTACATATATAAAAAATATTGATTATTTTTTCATGCCGGGTCGCGTGGACAAGGAGCTGGTCAAGCAGCAGCTTCGACTCGAGCAGGAGGCCTGGTACCGCTCCACATGCACCCTTTACAACACTCTACACCTCCACCACTAACTCAATTCATTACCCAATTATTGCAGGGAGGCGGAGCAGCTCGCTGCCGGTTGCTCGGAGCCTCAAGCGCTGCAGTTCTGGAGCGTCGGGAAGCTGCTGCGCGTGTTGCAGGCCTCCAGATCCACTGAGAATGCTCTGGAATCCCTGACAAAATGCGGAATTCAACGACATTTGGTCGGCAGTGCGGACCCGAGACGAGCGACGTCTCAACCGACCGCCGAGCACTCCCAGGCGGCCCCCACAGCGGACGCCGTGACGTACACGTCGGGTTCCGTGTGGCTCACGGGCTTCCTGCACTTTGGAGAGGACGTGGAGAGCTGCGATACATTGCATCTGTGTGATAACAATGCAAAGCTGCCGAGTTTCCTGCTGGCCCCGAGTCCGCAACTGGTGGATCAGTTGGTACTGGTCAAGCGCTGGGTGCTGGTGGACAAGGCGTTCGGCGGCGTACGGACGGCAGGCTCCATGTTCCTTGAGGTGCACGACGAGAAACCGGTTCCGCTAATGCCAATTGCAGGTGCGTTTGTCGATTGGACACGGGAAAGAGTGACGGAGGTGCTGGAACGTCGTTTCCAGACGAAAGATCCGCCAATGTACACGGGGACGGAGTCATGGGCTGCCGTTGCAGCGCGTTCGAGTGGCGGTGGAGACGAAAATGGCAACTTGGGATCAACTGCAGCCCAAGAACGTGCTGAAGGTGAACAACTGAGAAAGGGCAAGAAGCGGAAGCGTGTGCACTGTGTTTTCGGTCGTGTCACGAGCGTGAGTCCGATCTCGAGGCAAAAAGATCGCGACAGCAGTCACTTCTTCGTGGAAATTGAGCATCCGCGAAGCTGCAATGGCTCGAAGATACAAATTGTAGTCACCGTTATGTTTACTGGAGTTTACAACATGCGCTGGCACTTGTTTCTCTGTCCTGGGAGAATTGTGCTGCTGACGGATCTGGTGAAGGTCCTCTCGCGTGAGTGCGAGATGTTCCTGCTTCAAGCGACTGTCGACCATCGATCTAAAGACCCCGTTGAAGCTTCAAAAGGATCTCTGAAGACAACGGTACTCGTTTGGCAAGAACCAGCTCCACCTCAAAGCCATTTAGCGCAGTGGATTGACGACTCATTTCGTGGCTATTCGAAGAACCTCGCATCTCTCTGCTGTGGCAAACTTCTGGACTACGAGGGAAAAGTGTCTCGACTCCTGTGGGATGAATGCATCGAGCTTATTGGAAGCGATGGGGCTCAAGTGATTGTTTGCCTGTTCCACTTCCCATATACACACGAGTTGATTCGCATCCGCAAAGACGCCACCATTCGCGTGTGTGGCGCCCACGTTCTTCGCTGGCCAACTCCTGTGGGCGGGAAGCTAGTGATTGGGTTGTGTCCGAGAAGTCACTTCATTGTCACTGCATTCAGCGATCCGAGTAGTTCCTGCATTGTCATGGGAACCCGTTCACGTCGGAGCCGGGCTCACAAGAAGTGGTCAAGTCTGGGCGATTTCCATCGCCAATCGATGGTGCTGTCGATGTGGTTGCTCGAGGTTCTGGAATTATTGGATACGAAATTCGTCTTCGGAGAAGACGAGCAAGTGTTGTTGTTAGGTTCCTCTTCGCTATCATTCCCACGAATTCGACGACGCCGAGCTGTAGCGCATGTGGCCAAGAAGCTGAACGTAGAGATGGGTGGGGGTCACGATCAAACAGCAACAACACTTGGCGCTCTCTTCTTGAAATGCCACTCTAAGAATGCTGGCAGTTGCCTCTCGATCCAGCTCCCTCCTGAAAAGCTGTTGGCGTGTAGCCGAGTAGTGACAATTCGCGAGCTCAAAGACTTTGGAGAGAGGAAGGCAAAGGAAATGCTCAAGGCGAAGAGTAGCGATGATAGTCCTCTATCCATACAGATTTCAGCTGAAAATCTGGATTGGTGTATTCTGCTTGGGTGCATTCGGGGAAATGTCGACAGTGGAGATTTGGAAATCTATGATCGCACTGGTTCGATTTCGTTGCAATTACGTGGCGACGCTGTATCGACAGATTTTGATGGTGAACGTGGCGTGTACGTACTTCGAAGTTTTGACCTTACTGTTGAGGACTACAATCGCAGCGATGATCCCAGTCCGGAGGAAAAGTTACCGCTCGTTTGTTGTGTGGGCTGCGTAGCAGTCAATTTGGAGTACATCCCCATGCTTGGTGATGATGGAATCAGTTATTCACCGGAAGACAAACCTCAAACCGAAGCCGGGGAACTACTGATTCTGGTGACCCACGTTGACGCTTTGCCGCGTTCTGATATTCGGCGGGCCGGATTGTTGCCCGAGTATCGAGTTGTGCATGGCATCGTCTGTCCTGTTGGCCAGGAGCTCCAAAGTGATGTGTTCATGAAGTCCGCTTTCGTTGCTGATATCCTGATCAACACCCGCTGCATCCAGTGGCACCTCCAGAAAGGTGGCTACTACCTGATCAAAGCAATCGAGGACACGCCAAATACTGAAACCCGATCCACATCCCATTTCAGTGGGGAAGATCAGGCAATTAGGGCGTCGATAGACTACTTGGAGGCAAAACAGATCGCTGGAGGAAACAATGTCGTGTGCTTCGACTCTATACGGCATTATAGTGGCGCTGGTCGTGGAGACTCGAACGAAGAGCGCCCATTTCGAGTGTATCGAGTGGAGCAAGGACATGACTCCGTGGGTCCAGTCTTCTTAGGATGTGATAACTTCGCGCAAGCACGGTGCGAAGAGCACGATGAATGCCAAAAAAGTGAGCAAAACCGAAGTGGAATACTGGATCCTCCAAAACTCGATTCGCTGTTGTTGGGCAAGGTTTCTCCGCATTTCGTTACGGGCCAACAGTACGTGAAACAAACAACTGTCAACGTGTCGGTATCGGAACTCGGCGCTCTAGGCGTGCTCGGGTGTTTCCTTCAGCAACTGGAAGCAGTATCTCAAGTGCACGATTTGCTCCACCACCCACTTTCGATTCCACCTCAGACATCTCAAGGGTTAGTCAAAGGTGACGGAGAGCAGCCGGCTGTGATGACAGTGAATCCGAATCTGCACAAAGCTCATCTGATCTCACTCGCTGGTATGATCACCAAGAAGAACTACTACTGGCAGTCGACACCTTCCCATCAACCCTCCACTGCAATTATTGGCGTAAAGCGCGCTCGAGACGTTGATAACGAGTCCAGTGCCGGTTATACCTCCAATCGGCGGCTGCTGTGCATCTTGCAAGTCCGCGACCTCCAGCACTTGGATACTGTGGAGATTCGCGTGGATGCGTCACGCTTTGGTCTTCTGGGAACGCTGCGATTGAACAGTGTTGTGGAGTTTTCACGCCTGCAGGGTTTCATCGCTCGATCCAGCTACAAGGTGTACTTGAAGTGGAGCCACCTGACTGCAGCTCGGCCGGTTTCTCAACAAACCCGTCTACCGATCCCATCAGACGCTGAGCTGTACGGCGCCATGCCCACGTCCTTCCTCAACGACCTCTACCATTCTTCCAGCGTTGACCGGAGACTGCATCGATACGCGGTCGGAGTCATGCACCTCAGCTACGTGTTGATGAAGCGCAAGTGTGAATCTTGTCACCAGGCGTTGCAGCTCGTCAGGCGGCGTGGCTGCTGGAAGCACGCAGATCCTCAACCTGGGGGTTCTTACTATCGCGAATGCAAGTGGAAGCACCAGCACTGGGCGATATCGGACCCCGTCTTCAAGACACGCTCGTACTTGGGCATCACCGCGCGCTGCGTCATCGACGACGGCTCCGCCCAGGCCGAGCTGTTCCTGGAGAACGCCGTCGCGTGGGAGTTGCTGACTTGTCCTGACCGCCAGCGCCAACGCTTTGAGGACATTCTGAGCCACTACGTGGACGAGCTCAGCTACTTTTCAGGCCGCACTGCAAACGGCTCGTTCGCGACCAGCAGAGCCGAGCGGGAGCAGGAATACTACCAGAACGAGCTGCGGGCCTTCGTGGTGGACGCCCTTCCGTCCCTGAGGTCCGTCGTGGTGTTCGCCCAGCGGTTCTACAAGGCCAAGCAGCAGCAGGAGGGCACGTCCGTGCTCACCTTCGGCAAGGACATCCACCTCACGACCAAGACTTCGCCCCAGCCCAAGCTCGAGGCCAAGCGCGTGGACCGCCTCCATGTGCGCAGCGAGTTGCAGCGACGTCTCGCGCAGCTGCGAGCGTTATCAGCCGACTAGCAAGACGCCTGACAGACACCGGTCGACGACTGGAGGTCCCACTGTGCGACGACCCGATGGACCAAAATCATCTGAGAATTTCTTTCGCGTCGTCCAGGTTGCAAATCCTTCCCGCAACTCCAAAACCCAAGTTCACTTCAACTTACAACAAAACTTTCTTTCACCAAGCAACTTTTAAGGCTTTCTTTAAAAAGATCCCAACTTGTTGCAGCAATCAACAATTTTACGCACATTTGCGGCAACTTTCTCTAACGATGAAAAGAAGAAAAAAAAACTTTTTACCAGTGATATTACCACAAACCCGTCAGCTACAGTTCTGCAAGTCAACTCGACGCAACACAGGCTCAACTCAACTGAGTCTACAAGCGCAGCTTCCCGCAAGCGTCCTCCTCCACACAATCCCCTCGTGTGTCTATCACTCCACCCACGTGTTGCCTGTTTGAAGCAACATCGGATCCCGTTCCGCGCGCTGTGATTGGTCAATTTCCTTGCAGAAGCCCGAAAGGTCAAAGCGCACCCAGGCCAGATCGGAAAGGGCCACTCAGCCAACTCAAGCCAAGGTTTAGAGAGAGACCGGTAGACGTACGTCAGACCAACAGCCAGATGCAGGGCTCCACGCCCGCCGTAGAGCCCGCAGCCGAGCCCCGCAGCAGAAGAAGAAGCCTAGCGCCTTGCGCGCGCGCAAGGCCACGACGCCGCGCTCGCGGGCCAAGAAGCCGGCGGACGGCAAGAAGGCAGCCACGCCCAGGCGTCGCGCCAGCCCGAGGAACCGCAAGGCGGCGCAGGACGCGGAGACGAAGAAGAACGAGAAAGACACGGAGAAAGAGAAGAACAAGGACGAGAAGGAGAACGCAGTGGAAACAGTGCAGGCAGCTCCGCCTGTTGTTGTTGCTTCTTCTTCTTCTCTTCCGACGGTTAAAGAGGAGAATGATGGAGAAGAAGGAGAAGATATGAAGCAGGAGACCAAGGTGGAGAAGACGGAGATGGGCAATCAACAGGAGGCTGAGGCAGGTGAAGAGCTGCCGCCGGCTCAAGACACGCAGCTGAGGAGAACGTACCTCCAGAGAATGTAGGATTGCTTTTATTGTAGGTTTTTTTCTTAGGTGGCTACAGTTGCTGACTTATTTTATTTTATTTATTTATGGGTAGGTATCGACAGTTGCAGAGCACGCACCCGAACCAGGACGACGCGATGATCCGGCAGATCGCGACGAACGTGGAGATGGAGGCGTGTCAGAAGTCGGCGACGCGGGTAAGTTATTTTATTTCCTCCGTCTTGACGACAAGTTTATCTTCTTCTTTCTTTTGTGGAAAATAAAACAAAAAGACTCACGCTCTCTATGCTTGCTTGTCGTGGCTGGATGACTATATAGAGCCAATACGTGGCTGCGATGGACCACGAGATCCACAAGCTCATGCAGTTCGAGTTGGAACAGGCCAACGCGCCGGTCTACACGAACGACGCGGCGCCGAGCTATCAGAGCGAGCAGTCTGCTACTGTCCAAGGCCAGCAACCGGCTGTGTCAAGCGAGATGCAAAGTGGATACTCGCAGAACCAGATCTCGCAGTCTCACAGTTATGAGTACGCTCAAGCACTGGCAAAGGCGCAGGAGCAGGAGCAGGAGCAGGCCAACAACAGCGCAAGGTCGTCGTCTTTCTCCACGCCGCGGCAATCGATGAATAGCGGCGACATGTCGTTTCAATCGCTGATGGATAACCAGAGTCAAGGTGGATATGGGCGCGACAGTATGCAGCAACAGCAGCAGCAGCAGAACACGCCGACGCGACTCATGAGCATGCAGAATCTGCAGCAAATGGGGAACCAGTACTACTCGACCTCTTCCGTGACGACCCCAACCAGCCAGAGCTACTCGGTTCAGAGCAACGTAAGCGAGATGGCAGGACAAAACGTCCCTCGGAACATGATGGAGGCGCACCAGCATCAACAGCTAGGCAACTACCAAATGCAGCAACAGCAGCAACAGATGCACACTCCCGGATCGATGCGCCCCCCGTCGAGAGTGACGACGTTCCAGGAGTTTACGGCCCAAATCCAGCACTTGGACAAGTCGGTGCTGATCGAGCTGCTATGGAACCAACGGAGTGCATTGGCTCGGTGGCAGAATTATGCAAAGCAGCTCGAGCTACAAGTTTCAGCTCATCAAACTGCAGCTAGCCACATGGGAAGCTCTCCTGGGTTCCAGTCTCCCTACAACTCGCCTATGGTCGGTGGAGCGGCGTTTGTGAGCCCTAACATCGCCGCAGAAGCCGAGATGCAGCGCGCGCGAGAACGCAACAGTTCTCGAATGCCGCAACTGCCGCGCCACCACCAGCAACAGCAAATGCCGCAGTACCCGTCGTACTCGCAGCAGTCGACTCCAAGCAGCGCAACCTACTCTCAAGCTGATGGATCCTGGGGAGACAATAACCCGCCATTGTACTGGCAACGAATCCGACAGTTGAAGTCGGAGTACGAAGAGCAACTGCGTACTGCACAGCGAGCCTTGGCCCAGAACACTGTACCTCCCAACTCGATGTACAGCGCGAAGGCCCAGTCAATGATGCAGAATATCACCATGGTGTTGAACATCCTGAACGAGCCGCCGACTAATGTCCAGCCACGGAAGCTTGAGGTGCTCAGCTCTATCGAGCACTTCATGCACCAGAGTGTGACTCCAATTGTGCGGAAAGTTCTGTCAAGTGGGGCTACGGTATCTCCAGCCGCAGTAACGGCGGGGTCGTCCCCATCAATGACAACAAGTGTTGCAACGTTTTCTCCCAGCGCACCACTCTCTCAAGGCAGCGTTGTGGGAGTGTCTAGCAGCTTCAGACAAGGCTCAGACAACCAGTACAATGGAGCTCGGTGGGCATCTTCGAACCCGAGCTTCAGCGAAGTGGACACTTCACGGCAGCACTCACGTGGCATATTCGCAGATGTGGACGCCGGTGACGCTAACGGCTCGACGCGAATGATGGATGGATTGACAGCAGTCGGGAACAGTCCGTGCAACGCGACATACGAGCCTACGGGCTATGCGCAAGTGAGAGCGGAAAACGATGCCCAGTCCGACACTTCGATGGGTCAAAGTATGGTGTATGAAGCTCCGTCGATGGCCTTGAAAGAGTCGAGCACCTTATCTCTGCCCGCGTTGGAGTCTCGTCCGTCAACAATTCCCGACAGCCGCCTTTCCCCTGATGATCCAGGCAACGCGCGAGATAGCAACAGCAGCAAGGTGATGGATTCAGCCAGCGTAGACGACGATTTCTCCGACTTTCCTGTGCTGGAGTTCGAAGACCCCGTGGCTGATGGCAACAGCTTCGTGAAGGAAAACAACCCGTCCAACGTCTCGAGGAAGCGCGGAATCGAAGATGTTTGATGCAATCGCACCCCCGTCATGCACCGCGTGTATGTGGCCTCGCTGGAGTTTCAGCACTTGGCCATGGATAACACGGTACCTTTTGCTATCCTATGAGAACAAAGACACCAACTGGAGGCGCCCGTGCAGTTGCTGTCAAGCGTCAAAGAGTCCTGCTCGCTATGAATGAGCAAACGAACCAGCCAAAGTGTTGTGTAAGTGTTTCCGTATTTTGCATTAACTTTTTTTCTTAAATATCTCGCATGCGTTCCTCCTGCTTCCGTGCCGTGATAGATGGTTGGTGAGGTGTACCATCACGACACTGCCGAATGAATCGCTGGATGTTCATATTCATACCCCCCCCCTAACGAGCCAGGCCCAGCGCGAGATTCACATGATGTGCTTGGCTGAGAATGAACCTCGCGCGCTCGCCGATTGCGGCAGTGCGGCCGCCAGGAAGACCGCACTGGGCAGGTCGTTCCACGACCGGTAGTTAATCTCCACTTGCATGCCAGGTTTCTTCTCAGCCGCAGCGTCCAGCTCCGTCGCGAGGAAGTACCGGGTCGCTGAAGCCACGCAGTTCTTAGCGAGCTCCTCGTTGCCGGAAGCTTTGGGGGCGGGGGCTCGAGCGGAGTGTCTGCGGTCTCCACGCCTGGGCTGCGGCAGCGGTGGGGTGTTGATAGTATATACAATAAAGTAGTAGCCGACCACGTCGTTCTCCGTGGCTTCTCCTTGGGGTCGAACGAGCTCGGGGAGGGGGTGGAGCGTGGCCACCGACGGCGTGTGCTGCAAGGTCTCCACTAGCTTGCGGGTGCGACTGGCCACGAAGCTCGACCACTCGGCCAGCGCTTCCTCGTTCGGAGCACGCAGCTCGATGGCGATGTGGTGGTCGTATCGTACCAGCACCTCTGTGGGCGTGAAGAGCTGGTTCCAGGACGACGGGTGGCTGAGACTGCGACGACGCAGGTCGTCCATGATGCGCTGGCCGCGCGCGAACTCCTCGCGCAGCACGCGCAGCGTCGATAAGTTTACATTGACAGCGGTGTTGACCGCTGGGAAGCCCGGCGTGATGATCGGCATGAGGTGCGCGCGGTCGTGGATGTTGTGCGCCGGGTCCCATTGAACGCCGTTGTCAGCCTTGCCGCCGTTGGACGGGTGGGCCACGAGAATGGGCGTCGGCCAGCGCCACGAGGCGAGCACCGAGAAGAACCGATGCACGAGCGACGCCACGCTCGCGCGCGGGAACATTTGGCACACGAAGCAGACCAGCAGCGCCCACGAGATGCCTCCCAGGTAGCCGGCCTTGTTCGAGTACAGGCCGCGGCGTCGGGCCCAGAGGCGGATCACGCGCAGAGTCGACCGGAAGACGCTGGCGTTTGGCACGAGCTCGAGAATGAGCGAGGCCACGCGGGCCACCGACAGCGAGCGCACCGACGTCGCGTCCATGCCGCGCATGACTTGCACGTCGTCTCCGGGCAGGAACGGCAGGTGCTTGGGCACGGCCTGCTTCTGGGCGTAGCGCGCGAACAGCAAGTCCACGCGCACGTTGCTGAGCTGGAACGACAGGACGGGGACCGCCGCCTTCCTCCTCGCAACGAGGTCGGACACTGACACCTCCTTGCCCAGGTGCTCACACAATGAACTGAAGAAGATCTCGGACGTGATGGCGTGCGGCATGAAGGCCACGACGTCCAGATCCGACTCGGCCATGCCGACCTTGAGGTGCCAACTGCCCCCGAGCAGCAGCGTGGCCGTATCCGTCGACTTGGTCTCAGTAGCTCCTTCGAGCGCGTCCAGCGTCCGACGCAGCCAGATGTCAACGATCCGCTGCAGCTCGTTGATCACGAGGTGCTTGGCACTCAGTTGCTCGGGCGTCGGCAGCGGCGCAATTGCGTTTACACATTTCATGAGACCGTTCGTGCTGCGCAGGTCGTACTCGTTCGGGGGCGACAGCTCGGCGGGGACCACAATGGGCATGACTCGACGCAGTCCGAAGGTTGCGCTGCGCAGGGTCTTTAAATAGGCCTCCTGGTCCTTCATCCGGTTGTTCACGAACGATCCGCTGGGCAGTGGCGGCGTCTGCTGCTGCTGCTGCTGCTGCTGCTGCTGGGTCTTCTGTCTGTCGGTCCTTTTCTCCGTCCAATTGGCGTGGCACGCCTCGAGCGCGAGCTGCAGCGGCTCGGATGTCGGTGCCTTCTTCTTGGAGACGGGCGAGCTTCTGGGGCTGGAGCTTGTGCTGCTAGAGCTGCTTGAGCTATTAGAGCTCGAGCTGGAGACGGAGCCGACGTCGTCGCTGCCGGCCGTGGACACGTCGTCGTCGTCCCAGATGTCGTGGCTGCTCGAGCAGCTCGTGCGGCCTCCGGAGCAAGTGTCGCTGCTGTCCGTCTTGGGCGAATCGAAGTCTGCCATCTTGGGCGTCTGCAGCGCCTGCTTGAGCTTGCGCGTGCGCTCGGCGTCTCCCCAGCACAAGCAGCTCATCGTATTATGTGTAGTATTGCAGTACAGTCGGTCGAGGTGCTACAGTCCAAGATCAACAAGATCAAGTTGCAGTCGGCTGCTGTAATAGTCCGAAAGCACGCTCGGCCCAACGTCCGCAATGTAAAAGTGTCGGGATGGATCGGCGGCGCAGTCCTGTTGCTGTTGTTGCTGGTACAGTAGTGGCGAGTGCAGTAGTGGTGCAAGGCTGTATGTAGGGGATGTTGGTCAACGTCTCTCTCTCTCTCTCTGTTGCCTTCAAGCCGACAACCGACTCGAGCCTTCTGGTAAAACAGCCTGCCGCCAGCGGAACCCGCAGTCGCGTCAGCAGGTTCAACGATCCGGCGCCAGACGGTGACAACCGAACGCGAGTGGCAACGCGAGCCAAGCAAACCGCGAGGCAAATCCGAGACTACGCCTAGCTGATGGCGATGGCGAAGTCCGATCGGCGAGTGAGTGAGTGCAGCGAGGACGACTCGAGCAAGTCTTGGACTGAGTGAGTGAGAGAGTGAAGTGACGGAGGGGGGGGGGGCCTTGGAAATCAAGTAAAAGTGGCCGCGCTGTGGAGACGCAAAACCTCGGACCCATGGCTATTTATGTCCAGAGGACCTGGAGAAGAGCCGGCCAGCGCCAAAAAGCGAGGCGAAAATACACAAAAACAATTTGAGGATTGGGAATGGGGAGTTTTGGCAGGAAGGAATAGGGGGTGGCACTTTGGTTGACTCACACCTATGGCGCCATCTGCAGGCTGGCAACCGTAGAGGCGCCTTAGCTGGTCTTTTGGTAGATGACAAGATGCCGCCGCTGTCATTGTAGGACTGCTGCTCGTGGTCAATGCGAGGCTTTCTTCCTCTGCCTCTGGTGCATGTAACTGCGTGCGATGCAGGTTTGTTCACACTCATACAGACGCACTGACTCTTGCTGCCTTCGGACAAGCGCGGCCCTACCTATGAGGCGACTCTGGGCAGCGGTTGCGACCTTACGAACCAGAATCATCCGCTTCTGGGGCAGATATATGGGTTGTGGTTTCTGATGGGACGATGATTTGAGAGCGCACGCCTCCGCGCTGTGCTGTTATGCCGAAAGAGTCCACGCCAGCGAGGTGTTGTCGGCAGAAAAATGGCGGGCCCATGGGGAGAAGATGCATTTTTTGCCCTTGAGCTCTTTTACTTTCGTTCGTGGCGGTGAATCTGGATTCGGTTGCACCCAGTTGCGCGTGTAGGTAGCTACTGCATCTAGCTCTGGTATTTTGGCGCAACAGCCTGTCGTCGTCGCCTGGTCATCGTTTCATCGACTTTTACGCTGAGGTGCCGGCAATACAGCGCAGCTGAGAGCACCGGCAATCGACGGGTCTTAGCGTTGCTGGTAATTAGCCTGGATATCCTGGAGTGGATCATTTGGCACTGGATTGTGACGAAAAGTACCGTAAGCGTCTCGAAATGTACAAATCGCGGACCACTTCAACTTGTCGGCCCGGCTCGTGGCCGCGGGCTGCTGGCGACGAAGCAGAGGCGCTTTGTGCGCACGCGCCCGCACGCCGCAGGCCTCGCGTCGCCGCCGTGTTCATGCGATGGCGTTCGTTGATGTACTGGGGCCCCCAGTGATGCCATGTGCCCCCAGTGGGGCACATGGCATCCGCTACGCTCGTTCGCTCGTGCGATCAGAGCCTCGCTTTGAGAATTGCAAGGCGTTGCCGGTCGGCCGGCACCGGCACGTGCGGTGCGAGGTGCTGCTCGACATCCGAGCCGGAGACTGGCGAGAATTCTTTCGCCGCAGCCTGCGGCGCAGTCCATCGCACGAGCGCACGAAGAGCTCCGCTAAATCGTGGCCGGCGTGGCGAGGGACCTGCTTTGCGACACCGTTGGTTTGGATACAGAGGCCGGTCATGCAATGCGAGCACGCGCGTGCGACCGCGGACATCATGCCGGCGCCCTGCCCTGCCTGATGAACGTTGCACCTCCTGCTCCTCCAGACGACGGCCGAGCGACGAGCAGCGAGCCCCGGTACACTGCGGCAATAATGGGGACGGCGCTCGCTCGCAGTCGCGAAAACTGCGCTCATTCGGCATTAGCCAACGTGAGGTCAGTGTTCCCACTTCCAAGCCTGTCCAGGCTGGACAAAAGCAGCGACTGACTGCCTTGTCTTGTGGACTCGGTTGCCTAACTCGTCGCACTGGTGACCGGCCTAGACTCATTGTGCCGACAAAGTGATCACTGCAGGAATGCTGTCGAGGAGTCACTTTTGCAGCAGGCGAAGAACCGACAGTAGTCTGCCGGCGTCAATACACTAGCGTGGTATCCGATAGGTGGGGGTAGCCACTTTAGAAACCTGGTGCCATGTTGTCGGTGGACGATATACCTGCAGCGAAAATGCTGCTTGGATCGATCGCACCTTGGCCGCTGCGTCTCGCTGCAGAGAGCACGCTTCAACTTCAACTCGTTATTGATACTTTTTCGTATGACCTGACGTCAGCCCCTCGGCGCTGCATTGCATGCTAAAGTCTATCGGCTATGGGGTGCATTTAGACGCTGACCGCCCAGCTCTTCCCAGTCCGACTCGCAGCCTTCTTCTTGGTCTGAGCCTCCTCCTCCTTCCGCCGCTTGTCCTCCTCTAGACGTCTCAATCGCTCCTGCTCCTGCGTGAACTGCTCGAGCTCGGCCGTGGCCTCCGGGTGGAAGTGGCAGACGTCCTCGAAGATGAGCCGACGCAGCGTGTTCTTGTCCATGTTGCCCTTGTTTTCGCGCTCGAACGAGAAGTCGAATGCACTCGTGGCCAAACGCTCCGATCCCATGTCAACGCCATCAGCGCGACACGGAGCAAGGAACGGGTGTGCGATGGCCTCGTCCACCGTAATGCGCTTTCGGGGATCGAACTGCAGCAGCTTCGACATGAGATCCAGCGCTTCGGTCGGAGCATTGGGGCACACGCTGTTCAGCGGCTTGGCCTCTTGCTTCTGCTGGCGCGCCATCCACCGCTTGGCCTTCATATTCGTGACGAAGCCCATGTCGTCAGGAGGGGGGCTACCCACGAGTTGTAGAATCAAATGCAATTGATGCACGTGGTCGTGGCCGGGAAAGAGCGCCTTTCGTGTAAACATCTCCGCAATGATGCACCCCACGGCCCAAAGATCAATTGCCGTGGAATATCGACTTGCCAGCAGGAGTTCGGGTGCGCGATACCACCGGGTCACCACGTACTCCGTCAAGGCTTCATCCAATGCGGCTTCGCCGTCTTGGCTGCTAGGTGAGCTGCTCCCATCAATGCTGCTCGGCGTGACCGGACGGATATCGATGCCCCGTGCCAGCCCAAAATCGCACAGTTTCACCAGGCAGTCACGGTTGATCAGCACGTTCGATGGCTTTACGTCGCGGTGAATGATATGGGCAGAGTGGACGTAGCGCAATCCACACAGCAACTGGTACGTGATGAAGGCGATGTGGTCGCTGGACAGTGCCTCCGGCGAGTTGATAACCCGGTGCAAATCGGTCTCCATGAGGTCCGTAACGATGTACGTGTCCTCGAAGTTTGCGAGCGATGGAGGCCGCATTACGTCCAGCACGGATACAACGTGCGGGTGGCGCAGATGCCTCATGAGCCGGATTTCACGGACAATACGCTTGGCATCCACAAGGTCATCGAAGGTACGCGGGATGTTCTTGATGGCCACCGAGTTCCCTGTGACTTGGTCGCTTGCTGCAATCACGACTCCATACGCTCCGTGGCCGATCGCACGAATCAGTTGATACCGTCTGTACACGCGGAACTTGGTCGACGCTACAGTGAACGTGTACATTTCTTCTTCGTCGTCCGATGACATCTTGTCCTGCTTATCAGCGGAATCTGCGGCCTCAACCATCTCGAAGCCACCAAGTGCGTCATGAGAGTAGCGTTCCGACACCCGTCGACCTGATCCAGTCTCCTTGTGCAGCTCCTGTAGCCTATCGAAACTCTTGCGATGCCTCGGCGTCCTTCCACTTTGGATTGGCGTACTTCCGTCGGTTGAAATGACAGATTGCTCTCCTTCCTCACTCATACTCACGTCGTCATCTTCGCCCATCGAGTCGTCTTCCTCCATGTAAGGGGCAAAGCTGATGCTAAGCTCTAATCGCCCACAACTTTCGCTGTCACCTCCTCTTGCACCCTTCTCGAAAGTCTCAGCTCGGTAGATGTCAAACCACTTCGGTACAGCCACAGATGCAATCTGCTCTTCAGTCCCCTCGGACGAACCCAAGTAATCCGCCAAGTTTACTTTGGCGCAACCAACAAGTTCGTCGCCGATGACACCGAGGCTCCACACGTCGACGCATAGCGTAGCTGTTGAGCCAGGAACAGCGCCGGAGAACTCCAGGTGCAACGTCTCAGCCCAAAACGGCCCTCTACCACTGCCACTCTTAACCACTCGTGTCGAGTAGGCCTTCCAACAACCGACACGGTTCAGTCCATCCGTGCTAATAGTCGTCACATCTCTGCTGCTCGTGCTGCTGGTGTTCTTCGTTCCAGGAGCTTTGGTCGTGAGGTGCGGGAATTCATTCAGCCCAATAATCACCTTATACCCACTGCCTCCCCCTGTTGCCGGCTTGCGTCTCCGGAAGTTCTCGCCCGATATACACACCACGCGAATCTCGCCTGGTGGACATGTGCTAGCTTGCCGTTCACGCTCTCGAGGCAGTGCAGCCAACGCTGGCCCCTTTGCCTCGCCAGTCACTGGACCTGCTCCACTGCCTCCTCCATTGGCAAATGCTACTGCCGCTGCTGTCTTGTCCGCAAGAATATTAATATGGCTGATACGCCCGTCAGCTTCAAACCGCAGCTCGTGCTTCCACAAATGCCTAAATCGCCGTCCACTCTCCGCACTTCGTATCGTTTCCCGGCCCGACACGACCGCCAGATCTCCACGACGGGCTACGTGCTCCACTTCATAGTGCGAGACATCCATCGAGCCATGGAAGTTCGCAAAGAACGCCAGCATACCCGAAAGTCCGTGATACTCGCCCGCAATAGGGACACTCGGCGGATAATTCGACGTCAACGTAATGTTCGGGTGCAAACTCGGCATCAGAAGCGCAAAATTCCCCTTTCTAGCTTGAATGCATCCCCACGCGTCGTAAAACATGTTCAGCTCCACACTGACGGGCGTGCCCAGCAACGTCAACGTCTGTACTCTGGGCCTCCTTGGCGTGGACAGCGGCGCCAGCATTAGGGTCTTCCTCGGCGACGCCTCAATCTTGGACCCCACTGTCTTCAGCCTCCTCTGCGCCTTGGGAAGCACATTTTGCACTTGGTCCACCACTGCGCCCAGCAGGTGGATCCACAGCACGCGCTCCAGCTCGCTGTCTACTACGAGGTGCAGCAGCTTGCTCTTTTCCTTGGTCTTGACGTGGAAGCCGTGCGGCCGCCCCACATTCTCCTTATCCACGGCCGTGACGGTGTAGCAGTGCTTCTTATCGATCATCACGGGCGTCGAGCCTTTCCCGGCGCCGTCCAGTTGCAGCTGTTGCTGCTCCAGCTCCAGCACTTCGAGGTAGCGACCGCGAGACTCGAACACGCGCAGCGTCACGCCGTCCAGACTCAGGTACACGTCGTCCCAGCGCGGCAGCCAGTCGCCTTTCTTGCGGGCCGGCCCGTCCCAGTGGATGGGGATCAGCTGCATCAGCAGGTTGGCGCCCACGGCGTCGGACAGTGACGTGGTCATGCCCGACGCCGCGCGCTTGTGCCGTCGTTCGTGAGGCTGCTGCGGGTCCAAATGCGGCGCGATCGGGGCCGGAGGAGGTTCGGGAGATGCGCCTGCGTCTGGGGAAGAGAAGGACCCCCACCCACGGGCGGAGACGCCGCCGAAGCCTCCATCACGTTGGCGCAACGAGCTCACCTCAGCTCACCTCGACTCAAATCAGTTTCGAGGCGAAAATAATGTTCCTAACGTCACAGAAGAGGGGGATTATCCCTGGTAGAGTGACTGTAGCCATCTCGATGTGGCGATTGAAGCAGGATGAAACATGCTGCGCTTTGTATGTCAAAGACCCCTCTACCCGCGCTCAGCTCGACGGTCACCGCACGTCAACAACAGTTCCCTTCAACTGGTCAAGCCCGCGCATTGGTCATGAGCTCGCGCAGGTTCGTGGAGCAGAGCGTGGTGACGTCGCTGGTGCCGCTGCTCAAGCGCAACCTGGCCAAGCAGCCCCCGCCGCGCCATGACGCGCCGTTCGTGGTAAGGAGGCGTGCGTCTGAGACCGTACAGAAGAAGACTCTCCATTGATGCTTATTGCTTGTTGCTTGCTGCTTCCAGCGCGCGAGCGTGGCCGCCGTGTTCCGGTGGAAGGAGAAGGAGCAGCGCTCGCTGGAGCTGCTGTTCGTGCTGCGAACTGTGAATGAGAAGGACACGTGGAGCGGACAGGTGGCGTTCCCGGGCGGTCGCCGCCAGAAGAAGACCAAAATGGATCTCAATGCACTGAACGACGACTCCGGCGAGTGGACGGACTGGGAGTCGCTCAAGGAGACGGCCCAGCGCGAGACGATGGAGGAGGTCGGACTTGACCTCACGAGTCCGTACGTTTGGTCGCCTGGTTCGTTGCATGTCCGCTCTTGACCAACTTGACGTCGTGTGCTGCTTGCTACTGTAGTCACGTGCACTGGATCGGCAACTTGCCGCCTATCAACACACACCTGCGCTCGCTTAGCGTCAGTACTCAAGGTAAAATGGACGCGTTACTTGGTGGTTGAGTACGCTATGATAGTCCTGACATTTCGTCTGCGTTCCCCCAGTCTTCTTCATTGACGTTGCAGCAGATGAGCACGACTACAAGCCCAAGGTGCAGGAGTCGGAGATCTCGGACGTGTTCTGGGTGGACGTGCAGGAGCTCTTCAACACGCGGCGGTACCAGATCCTCTCCTACCCGCTGGAAGACAGTCTCATGAGTCTGCGCATGCGCCCGCAAATACTGGCGCTGGCGAAGAAGATGCTCGGCAACATGCAGTTCGACTGCATCTACCTGCCGAGACCCGACCACCCGCCGCCCGACGACGAGCGAATTCCCGTCCGTGAGGTGAAGGACTTTGTGCTGTGGGGACTGACGCTGCGCAGCGTGGTGGAGCTCTTCCAATCGGCGGGGTATCCGCTGCCCATGCGTCCGGACGCGCAGCACTTCGACTCGAAGGTGCTCGGCGACATTGTGCTGTACTGCATGCGCTACCCGGACAAGGTTATCGCCGGCACCGCCACGCTCTCGGCCATGCTGCTGGTTGGCCTTGTGTATAGCAACCTGTAGGAACCTCCAACGGCATCCCTAGCGTCGATGTCTTTGTCAACCCGAACGAATACATGTAGTCAACTGGTTCATCTCATTCATGCAATGGCCGTCGCTGTTCGTTCTCAAATCCCGGGACAGATCAGAAACATCCATTGAGCGCAGCGGCAGATGGCGGAGTTCTGTCGAGCATCTGCCTGTCACTTGACGCTCAAAGCGCTCCGTGGCTGAGCCGACCACGGTCTTATCGCCGGTAGCAGCCTCGCCGGATTTTTGGCTTGCTTCCAGAAGAAATCAGAACTTTGCCTTCACCTTGCACCGCGTCTCGATGGCTCCAGTTCTTTTGCCAATAGCTAATACATGTACAAGAAGACGAGCTAGGTGAATCACTTGTGCCGATCATCTCGACTCGACGGCAACCGGATCCCACGTGGGTCGGGCCTATACCAAAACTATTGGCACATTTTACACCATGTTCGATAGCTCTTATAGAGCTGATTGCCAATGAAAAATCGTTTTGTAGATTCTGAAGCCTTGTGATTGGCTAGAATTTAGAATCATTATGAGAAATCGCCCACTGCCCACGGCAGAGCCCTCATCCCGAGCCATAATCGAAATCGCGGACGTGAGTCGACAAGACACGAAGGAACCTTCCGGTCTCTGGCCTCCTGCCGCGTGAATGATGGACCTGAACAACCTCAAGAGCATGGCCAACCGGGCCGGCAACACACTCTACTTCGCGGGCGCCGCAGCGGCCGAGATCGGCAAGGAGAAGGGGACGCAGGCGCTGGCCGCAGCGTCCGGGGCCGCGGCCCAGGTCAAGAGCTCTCAGACGTACCAGAGCGCCACGGTGGCCGCCACCATGGGCCGCGAGAAGGTCAAGACGTCGCAGGCCTTCCAGGTGGCGTCCTCCGCTGCCACCGTCGGCAAGGAGAAGGCCACGACGGCAGCGTCCACTGCCGCGACGGTCGCCTCGGCTGGGCGCGTCAAGGCCGCGAGCGCACTGGTGCTGGCCAAGAACCGCATCGCTGGCCTCAAGACGGGCAAATCGCCTAACTCCCGCAGCCTGGCAACCTGCCGTCGGCCGAGAAGGAGTTCTACAAGTACGAGATGTCGGAGGAGGAGAAGGCCAAGAAGCGCGCCCAGGCGCGGCGTCGCGCCGAGAAGAACAAGCACCCGGTGTCGAGCTCCAGCTCGAGTTCAAGCTCGCGACGAGAAGGAAGCTCACGATCCGCCACCAGTTCGAGCTCCAGATCCGGCAGCGGCAAGTCCAGCAGCAGTAGTAGCAGCAGCAGCTCCAGTAGCAGGAGCGGCCAACGATCGGCCGGGGGCAACAGCCGACGACCTGGCAGCAGCAGACGCAACAAAGGAGAGCACCAATTGTAGGGCGAACACGAAGTTACTGTAGAAGCTGCAACTCTCATTGTACTGGTGGTGCAATCCGTGAGTCATTAAAGCGTTCATGCGTCGTCTTCACTGCGAACGATGCTCGTGTGCTTTCGACTTGAGCGCTTCACCCAGTGCTGCTATTAGAGCCACCCAAGCCTCCGAAAAAACTACATGTACAAGTTGGCAGCAGTGTAAGGCAAAGTCGTGAGTCCCGTAAATACGAAACATATTTTTTTTCAAAAAGTTATTTTCGAGGATTAGTACCAACAATATAAATGTATTAAATGAATATTTATTTTTCGACCCGGCACGAAATGAATGCGATTTTGAAATAAATGCTATTCACGAAATGCCATGTAGTATTCAATGAGGGGATACCAACGAACTACCTCGTTGACGAAGAACCATCTCACATCGCGCCATCCGCTTCATTCCGAGGCACAGTACTAGCTTACAGCATTCTAGCCTGGGCCACCGCACTGCGGATCGCATCACAATCCAACGTAAACTCAGGCATCGAGTCAAATGCGATCGGGCCGAGCGACTCGCACCGCGGCTCGTCTTGATCTCGACTGTAGATCCATACGCAGCCCTTTCGTGCATCCACAATGACGCCTTCGCGAGTCCCTCCTTCCATGAAGACTGCCACCTTTGCTTGCGCGTCTTCCAAGTTGTCCATCCCGGTCAAAAGTTGCAGAACGACAGCGGGGACGCATGGAGGATATGGCAAGCAAGTGCTGAGTTCGCGATGCACGTTTGCATTTACACACTCTCCCATTTACCGGCAAAGAACAAGAAGACCCAATGGCCGTGGCCGGCAACTGGAACGCTGAAATGCTGGAGGCGGAAAACCAAGTTGCAGAGTGGGCAGCAGGGGAACATCGTTTTCGTGCGCTGTATGAGCGCGGTTTCTTTTTGTTCAAGGGGTCGTCAAGTCGGCCTACTAACCTGAGATTGTACGCGCCGGATATCTCCATCGTCGACGAGGACGCGATGGGCCTGCCAAGTGCTGAACCCCTGCCTGGTGTCCGCGCCGGACATATAAATGGTCACATGTTGTCCCATTACTTTCTTCAAGTATTCACACGTCGCAGACGAGATTTAGTGGACAGATTGGTGGTCACCTAGACACACACTTGGTCTAACTATGGACTTTGGTACAATGCCCCGCTTTTGTGCATAAGAGGCTCCCAGCGCTCAAATAGGCCTTGCCTTCAAACGGTCGGCGCTTGGGCAGAATGAGTCGCTCGCGATTGTGAATGGGCTCAAACTGCTGGGGAGAAGTCCCTCTTTTGAACCATGTGCGCTAGGCTTTGTAGCGAGCAATATTATGGGATCTACGGCCGGGTACCCATTTTCCTTACTGACTTTCACTTGTATACCAGGCACTGACCACTTGTATGTCCTGACCATAGTCATGTCCGTCTCGGATGTGTCTAAAGTCGTGATTTACATCGCCGCCGAAAGCGACGACGTCGACGACTTAATCAAGTTCGTGGCCGCCTACGTGAATTGGGGCTCGTATCAAGGTGTGGTTGTTGATACGTACCATAAGCAAGTTTGGGTGCAGCTGAAAGGCTGTGCCCCCACCTCCGGACCATGGACGATCATTGGCTTCGTCATCCCGGGTCTGGCGCTTGATCCAGGCGCCATTCGTCGTGCGCGCTTGACCTAGCAAGAGCTGTCGAGGCAAGGAGAAAGCAAGATGAGCAGGTCCTGCGCCAGGTGCCGGTAATCAAACGGACGTGAACGATGAGAGAGAAATGGACCAGCATGCGCGGACTGGGGCCGAGGAGCCTCACGAGGATCGCCTTTTCATTTTAAAAAATGTGCATGTTTGAAGAAGAGGCCACAAACGATAGCTTTTTAAGAGCGGTTGGTGAAGGAATTCCGCGAGTCCTAGAGTAGGAGAACCCGCGCGCCAGATCGTGTGAGAGTTCAAATTTGAACACAAATATAGTTTCGTTGAGCCTTAGATCATGAATTTATTGTGACACGATGACCACGTCGTCGAGCCGCTCAATGGGTCGTAGTTGAGGCGCTCAACCGTGACAAGACAAGGCACACGTGATATCCAGGTAAATGCACTCTGCCGAAAGCACGTGGCCAAGCTCAGGAAGCACGACGCTCCCATTGATGAACACACGACACTTGACGTCGCCCCCGCCGATACGCAGCTCACCATGGAGGAGAAGACCACGATACCTCTCGTGGCCACGCGAAAGTCGTTGTCAAAGTACCAGAACAACGCGCAGAACCGTTCACGTCCGGAGCCAAGGCCGCGCTCAGCAGAGTGTTGCTTTCGTACAGCGCTGACTGGCGCTCGAGCGAGTCGACGCTGGCCACGTTCGAGACCCACCGCCCGTGGTTCAAGGCAGCAACGGTATGGGTCCTAAATTTCAAAGAGACCTCGCACGAACTGCACGTAGTCTAGCTCGTCTTCGTTGCGCGCGGTTCTCTCAGCCAGCAGTACTTCAACTACAAACTCGCCCCAGGGCTTTCCTGGCCGGTCGTACGGGTTGAGGCTGCGGAAGAGCGAGCTGCTGCTGCTGCTGCTCGCGCGACCATTGCTGTGCATGCGCTCGTTGTTCTGGACTCGCCGGTACTTGCGACTCGGCTGCCGTGTTGGTGAATCGCTGCACTGACTTCCGTTCACTGTCCGCGTCTGGTCTGCCGAATCTTGACGACGCTTTTGACCCTGGTTACTTTCGCGTGGAGACTTGCCCTCTGGATCCTGGCGGGGAGACGTTTGCTGAACAGCTCGCGGGTTCTCGCGAGGAGATGGTCGCTCCTCAAGTTGTGGATCTTCATGAGAAGACGCTGGTTGTTCAACGGGTGGGTCTTGGCGAGGAGAAGGCTGTGCCTCGACCGGTGGATCTTGAGACGAAGCGCGCACTTGACTTGACGCGGAGGAAGGACGCTCTGCATGAGGCTCATCTTGTGAAGGCCGACTTCTATTCACAGTGGCCTGAGTAGGAGGCGTCGGTTGCTCCGCGGGCAATAGTTCCCCTTGACTCGTGAGCTCCTGCGTCGCAACTATGTCGTCTTTCGTCTCCGACAAATGCAGAGCTGCGTCCCAGAACGCGTCTCCGTCTTCCTCCGACGTCGGGTCATGGTACGAGCTGTCTCCTTCCGACTCGACGCTCCTCTTGCGTCCTCTCTTCTTGATCTGGTTCGTACTACCGGCAGCATCCTGCGACCTAGTGTGTCGGCGCTGCTCGTGGTCACTATTGTTGCGAGATCTCGACCTGGCGCTTCTGCGTGGCACCAGCGGTTCATCCTCGCTGTCCTCGTCCCGCGTCGCCCTTGTCATCGATTGCCCCTTCGTCACCCTCCTGGTCTCATCAGGCTCCGGCGCTCTCCATGCTTTCCTAGTGTTGGCTACCGGGACTAGCGGTTCATCAGCTCTGTCATCGTCCTTCGTGGGCGTTTGCCTCTTTTGCGAAGCCGGCCTCTTCCGGCGTTCTTCAGGCTCTGGCGTCGGTGCGCTCTGTGGATTTCTCGTGTTGGTCATGGCCACCGGAGGTGTCGCCTTCTGGTGTCGATCTTCAGGCTCCGGTGTCGGCGCCCTCCGCGCGTTCCGATTATTCGCCACCGCCGGCTGTGGAGTCCTGCCGTTGTCCCCGTTCGGGTCGATGAACCGCAAGATCGGCTCGGGCAGGAACTTGCCCGCTCGAACCGCAAACTCCTCGATCGAGCGGTCTTCAATGCTGTAGCTGGTGTCCTTGCCCTTCATGGCATCCACGAAGATCAGGAGCTGCGCCGCCCAGCGCGCCGTGGGGACCTTGCCGTCCACGACGCACCGCATCTGGGCGCCCAGCTCGCGCATCTCGACAAGCGACCACTGCGCGCAGCCGTCGGAGCTGCGTGTGGCGCTGCTGAGCTTCATGCTGATGGCGCCCGTGCGCAGCGCGTGCAGCATGGCCATGCACGCGCTACGCGAGTTGGCCAGCCACTGGCGCTCTCCGCACACGGCCACGAACGCCGTGTACGTCTCGTCGTGCCAGCTCCAGGCCGCGTCACCGCGGTAGCCCACCCAGCCCTCGTCCACCTCCAGCAGCAGCCGCGCCACCTTGGCCGTCCACAGCTCGTTATGGAACATGATGGTCGCCTCGCTCGCGCCCGCCCGGGGCGTCGTAGCCGCGGGTGCCGCCGTAGCCATCGTCCAGCAGGACTGTATTGAAGGAAAGCTGCTGGCCGGCCGGCGACGAAAAAAACTAAATATAGACGGGGCGGTCCATACAAACTCCAGTCATTTCAGTTTTGTGAAGCTGTGCCACGCACCTGTCAAGGTACAGTACTGCTGTATCTGTAAAATGGTAATCTGCCACAACGGGGCTCTATCTAATAGCGTGTCTACATTGGCGTTTTAGGCAGTATCTGTCCACGACGTTCACGATACTCTTTTTTGCTGACCTGGAACTGGCTAACTCTGTCTTGGCTCGGGGTTCGTGGCTTTGGTGGGCATCGGCTCGGCCTGGAGGTTCTTGCGCTTGTAGAACAGGATGTAGGCTGCGTTCGACTTGACCTGGCCGGGCATCGCTGGCGTCACGAGACTGTCGTCGAAAGAGTACCAGCCCGGGAACAGCTCGCCATCGCCGTCCTTCCAGCTCTTGGCGAAAGCCGTGTAGTGGCCGAAGCCCATGCTGCCGTAGTGGTTGCTCACAGCGAACAGGTCGTACCTTAGGTGGTCCATGTCACTGCTCTTCTCAAGGCAGTACGGCGACATGTCCAGGCCCTCCAGCGGAAAGTCAACGTACACGTCCAGCTTGTCGCGCAGGATCTCGTTGCGGTATTCGAACCTCTTGAGCGACAGCACGAGCACGTCCGGCAAACGCCACATCTCCATGGTCTTGCGCGCTTGCCGGTGCTCTTTACAGGTGGAGCAGTACCACAAGTTTGAATGATCTAGCGTTTCCGGCTTCACAAAGTTTCTGAAACAGTCATCCAGCGAAATGCCCTCGTGCGCGCGGGATCCGCTCGATTTCCCGCGCATACTCTCATGGTTGACAATTCTTTCAACATCAGGCCGAGGAGATGCTGAGGAGGACAGCATCGACGATGACCAGGCAACCGTAGCGAACACCAGCTCATCAATTGAGTCGTCATCGTTTAGCGTAGCGAAATCGGAGAACTTCGCGTCGGCTGCAAACGGCACGGGCTCGTTTCGCAAGTGCATACCGTCGCGGTCTGATAAATACACGCATTGAGACAGCATGTTGCTCGGGATTTTCGCGCTTGACGATTGAGAGACGTGTGAGCTCAGCAAGTCGCTCCACTTGTCCAACATCTCCGCACACGTAGTAGAAGCCGTGTAGGTGAAGAGCAGCGGGTCGCCCTTTAGCGTGGACCCCACTCGGTGATAGAGGAATCCGTACTGCACAGATTCTTTAGTCGGCATGTAGTCCACTTGGTACATGAGGATCCGATCATCTTCTCGTAGGCGGTTCAAGCGTTCCGTATCCCCGATAATCCGGTAGGTCATCGACTGATAGATGTCGGCAGCAAGAAGAGCACTAGGGCTCACACCACAGAGTTTCGCCACCGCTCGCTTCAGCACGAGAACACTTCCCTTCTTGGGTACTTCGACGAAGTACCGAGTCATGGACTTGCCTGCCTCGCTTGGGACGAAGATGACTTCTATCTGGCGGTTCAGCTGCTGCGGCAGCTCCAACTGGATGCAGTTAAACGGATCGAACGTAATCGAGACCTTGTTGCAGATAGGACACACCACCGTCGACTTGAACTGACCCTGAACGTGATCCACGAAAATGCTGTCATTTCGGAGCAGGTGGCGTTCCCACGCTTCCTTGGCCACCGCAGCATCGTCCTGCGAGCCATCCGACTCTTTCACCTCGGTGTAAGGCTTGTGCTTGACGCGATTCAGATCTTCATGCAAGCCATCAATGATGTATGCAAGCAGTTCTTGCGCGTCGTGCTGTTGAAACCCAGAAAACTGAGGTGCAAAACGACTGATAGCACGCTTCAAGCTGGCTGGGGAAGTGCTCGGTACCGTACCGAACCACAGCTCCTTCAGCAAGGCGTCGTACTCTTCAGCGAGGTTGCCACCCGTTCCTAGCGGATTTTCGCGGTTCAGATCTTCCTTGTAGCGATTGCTCAAGAAATAACGAGTAAGCAGCTCCACGTGGCTCAGGCACTGCAGCGCCGAGTTCATAAAGCACGTGTTGCCAAGGTTGCGAAGACCCATCTTACCTCGCCGCTCTGCTTTCAAGCCCTGCAGGATTTCGTCCTCTTTCTCTTCAGCTGTGAGCGTCGTGCGGCACACGCCCTTGTGATACTTCCAGTGGGACATTTGACAGTTCGCGCCGCAGTACCAAATGAGCTGGCAGTTGCCACAACGCTTCAGAGATCCTGCGGTCTTTCGGCAGGCGCCACAAAGCTTCGGGATCGAGCTGTTCACAGTACTGGCTTTCCGCTGTACAGCTAGCTTGCCTCCAGCGGCTCCCTCATCTTTCGTGCCATTCGTCTCGGCCTTGGTTTCATTTTTCTTCTGGGTCGGAGTGTCTTTTGGGCCGTTTGTCGTAGTCGTAACTTCTGGCTCGTCGTCTGCCGGTTGCTCCTGGAATATAACAATTTGTTTAATAAATCAACTCCTTCTACAAAACAAAAGCATGCACTGTACAGACGCACCGGGTAGACATTCACACGGTTGAACGCGTTGCCGAGCTCGGGATCCCCCACCTGCACCACAAAGCGTGCAATGGTCGGCCCTCCACCGTACCAAATCACCAGAGCGTCCCAGACTTCCTGCGGGATGAGCACGTAGTGGTAGTTCTCCTTGAGCTGTGGCCGCAGCGGGCCGCCCATGAGCTCGTCCAGCGGTGTCTCGGAGCTCACATGGAGAAGCGGCAGGTTGTTGATGCGGCTGGGCGCAGGGTTGCCGGCCCCCGCCGCCGGTGCATCCTGCTTGTCGTCGTAGCCCACAAACTCACACCAGCGCTCCCACCACTTGGCCGAGAGCACGAAGCGCTTGTCCCCACCTGCAGCCCCTGCTGGTCCGCCTGCGTCATGAGGCGCTTGACGATCGCGCGCTGCTTGCTGCGGTCCAGCCGCTTGGCCGCGTCATTGGTATGCGGGTTTTCTCCCTTGCTCGAGCCATTGACAACTGCGTTTGGACTGGAGGGGGCCGCCGAGGGGTCCTCTACGGGCGCTCCGTTCTGTTTGGGAGCGTGGCGCTTGTGGCCCTTCTTCGACTGCTTCTTCTTGCCCTGGTGAAGGTAGAACGGCGGAGATTAAGGAAGGAGAACGTGGTAGAGTGGGTGTAGATCGCATGTCAAGTGGGGAATACGCCGTGTAGCGTCCAGAAGCGATGCAGTACACGCATAGATGTACATACCTTGGCCATGGCTCCCCGATGATCTTTTGGGTTATTGGCTACCGGACCCTAATGACTGCAAACTAATTACGTGGTACACACCGACTTCAATCCCAAGTGTGACCCAGAAGCCATCAGGAGTGCAGGTCATGGCTCCACCTGGGGCGATGCCGCCGGCGCCGGCGCCGTGCGTGGAGGAGCTGATCCTGCGCGGCGCCGACGTTAGCGTGCTGAATCACACGACGCTGTCGCTGTGGCACTTCCGGCAGCTGGCGCTCGAGCTGCTGCCGTCCGCGTCGGAGCGCGAGCCGGAGGAGGATCAAGACCGACTTAAGACGGCCGACACGCCGACGACAGAGCGTCCAGCGCCGCCTACGCGCGGCATCGAGCTGGGCGAGGGTATGAGCGTGGCCGCCGTGCTGTTCGAGCAGCCGCTGGACGCGTTCAAGCCCGAGAAAGCGGCCCGGAGGCCGCTGGGGACAACAATAGCAGGACAGAGCGCTCCAGACCCGTGCTGCAGCTGCAGGGCGTGACCACCAGCGTCCAGGGACACATGACGCCGGACACGCGCGTCGCCGCCGTGTTCCAGCGCTACCGCTGCGTGCTGTGCCTGGACGCGTCACCCTCCATCCTGTCCATCGACCCGTCGAGCGGCCGCCTGTTCCTGGACTTGCTCTACGAGAGCGTGGAGCTTTTCATCTGGAGCATGCTGCGGCCCATGGAGGTCGGCGGCGTGGCCTTCACGCCGGAGCTGCATGTGTCTGTGCTGGTACAAGGAGCTCTGGTGGAGTCTTTGTGTGTGATCATGCAGGGCTACATCGTTACGCCGTCCAACGCTGCGAGCTTCCTGCAGCTCATCAAGGACCGGTTCCAGCTTATCGAGAACGACTGGGCGACTCAGGCTCAAGAGCTCGGACAGTGGGGGTATCTGGGTAATGCGACGCCTGCGTCGCTCGACTGGATTTTGCAGAACGCTGTCTTCGCGTTGAACTCGCTGCCTTCGGATTGCGCGCCCATGGTGGTGCTGGTCACGGATGGCGTCGTGGATGTACGTGATGCATACTCATATGACAACTTGCTGATGCAACTGGTGCGGCATGATATTCAGTGTCATTTCTTGCGGATTGGTGGAGGCGGAGAGGATGAATTGAACGCTACGTTTGGATTCGTACCGGACACGCATTTATTGCGGTTCGTGGCGGAGTATACTGGAGGAACCGTGTTTGATTATGCAGCCGTCCACGAAGCGTGCTATGGGACGACGAGCACATGCAGCAATGTTGTGAAGAAGATGACGGGTCTGCAAGATGCGTGCTTCCTGCGCAAGTCGAGCGTGCACGCAAACTCCGCGCCAGTGGTGAAGCTGAACGAAATGGACAGCACTTCTTTCGATGGCAGGACACTGCTGCCTCTCCGTCCCTATCGTATGTGGCGTGAAAAGGTGCATGAGTATCGGATCTTCGCAGACGTGAATCGTATCGTGGAGGCGCGACTTTGTGAAGGGTTTTCCATTAATAAGGTTCACGTGAAGACTTACCAGCAGCCGGTGCTGGCGGATGGAGGAGCGAATCAAACAGGCGTGGATTCTCCCAGACATTCTATCAGTGGCAGTGGAGCAGCGAACGCCTCGAGTGGGCGCTCTAACGAATTCACGAAGATCTTGATTGTGTTCTTGCTGCAATGGAAACAGAACGTGTGGCTTGAGTACGTTGTGTCGACAACCACGGACAACGCAGCAACCCCAGCGGCGTCAGCTTCCACAACTTCCCATCCGGGCCGTCGACCTAGTGGACAAGGAACTTCTTCTTCAAGGAAACCTGCATCTATATTTTCTAAAGATCAGACAGCAGCATGGAGTGAGTGGTATGTCAAGATGAACATACTGGCATATGCGGACTTTCTCCGTGCCTTTGAAGATACGATTCAGCGTCCTTCAGCTGGCGGAGACAGGAACCCAAGTGCCGCAGCCCGAGGCCACGGTGGCGATGTTTCCATGGCATCACCAGTTTTCGTGCACGATTTTATCCGCAACGTTCAGGATGTCGATCGTGTGTTGCTGCACTTGATGACGGCGACGGCTAGTATCAGTGAAAGCAGTGAATCCGTCACCAATCAGTTCTCTTTCGGGACAGCAAACGCGTCGTCAGCGTCTGTGACTCCGAAGATTACCAGCTCGCATCCAGTGTTCAACATTATTGGTGAACTTTCCACGGTGTTGTGGCACCGATGGTTTTCCGTGGAGCGATTTGAGATTCTTTGTGTGGTTAAGAGTGACGCCTGTACGGATTTATTTTATCGAAATGAGATGCATGGAGTGGTGGAGCGCGGTAATGCAGGCTCGCATTTGCATGGTGCAGGGAATGCATCACAAGGCATCATTCACAGCCACGGCGCCAATGTGTATGGGACCAGCAGTGGGAATATTTCTATCGGAGTTGAGAGCCTTGCTGAGCCTCTGGTCGCGATTCTTGTCAAGTGGTCATCACAAAAGCTGTCGCAGGATTTGTTCTTGAAGTTCCTTTACACGACCGCTACAGACAAAAGCCACGCACCTCCAAGAGCCAAAGCATCGCCGTCATCAGCAACAGCGTCAGGAGGAATCGCAATGCGACGTCGTCAGCGCAGTCAGAACAACAATGGAGGAGACGATGGCGCCCAAAGCGAAGAAGGCAGCAGCTCAAAAGAGAGCAAAGCGGCTCTCTGCTTCGTGCGGCTCGAGTTTAAGAACAAAACGCTCTGTGCAGTTCACGTGGCCTTCTTTGCGACGAGAGCATCAACCCGCCGACAGGTGCTGAACGATTTGAAGAGCACGATTTTTGCTGGTATCAATGAAGTCGCGGTAACTCCCTCTCCAGCAAAATTGCTCTCGCCTTCGATGGCAGAAACTCCTGTTATCCTCTGCCATCGCATGCTGAGCCGTCTGCTTGTGACGCACGATACTCTTCTACTTCATGGGCTTGACCAGGAACCAGGTCCCTTTGACTATTACGTGGCATCGCCGACGTTGGAGGCTGAGAAGAATGCTGGGGCTATTCCACCATCCAGTACGTGCTGCGGTGGTAGTGAATTGCAGTTACACCGAGTTTTTGGAGCATACGTGTGGCATTCGAGTTGGAAATGGGAAGTGGCGAACCTGACGGCGCTGTTGGACGTGATGCGTCGGCTACATGACGCCAGAATCAGCTGTGGATTTTGGGTTCTGGACTGGAAAATGGAGGAGGGGGACGATGGACAAGGAGCGCACGTTGAAAGCGTGGTTTTTGGCAGGGAAATTTTGATGGAAGATGAAAAGGGTCACACAAAGACAGCACTGGTGCAATATGCACTCCGTCGCGTTTCGGATACCTGCCTAATGACCTCATTCTGGATGGAACCGCAGCATGGCACTGTGAAAACGCGGCTGTCTGAGGAAGTTGACCATAACGACAAGTTTCACTGGAGCTTGAAGCAAGCGATTGGACATTCTACACCATTTGAAAACTATGAAAGCCGCGGTGTCAATCGGAGTAGCACCCCCCGAGGGAGTGACCGACTATCTGTGTCGTCGATGGGTTCGGTGGAAGACGAGCAGAAATCGATGGAGCAAGAGGATGTAAGTATTGATTGGGATGGTGGTTCTACATACCTGGGTGAAAGCGAGTTGCTCCACCTAATCCGCGGGTACCTATTCAAAAGTGACCGGCACTTTCTTTCGTGCTTGTACACGTTCGATTGCATACTCAATTTGCGTGAGAATATCGAGTTACTGAATCAGTTGAGCAAGGACGTCGAGGGTGTCGTTGGCTCCAACTGGAGTTTGGATAGGCAAATGGCAGCTGAGAACGGCATGATACTCCCTCCATTCAGCACAGCGAGGCTTCTGGCTACTTCAAAACGGTCGACAGAGCATTTCCTGATGTATCTGCAGAATGAGAAAACTTCTACGAGCACAGTGGACGATTCAAAGGCTGCTGGAATCCCGCCTTCGGTATCGTCAGCCAACGAGAATCTCTATTCTATGCTGGAGCTTACTCTCAGAGGGCTGAGCGACTGTGAAGTGTCATGGACGGACTACAATGGTGATGTCGTCGCGGAAGCTGGTATGTCTACTAGTAGCGCTATTGAAGATGATCGGTTTTTCCGGGAAGGCATGGATGGCCAGCTGCCCTTATGGCTGAAGGACCACCTAGCACTGACGTTCAAGGACCGAGTACCGCACCATGCGTTGAGTAAAGGCAAGTGCTTTGCTAAGCTCGTGAGTGACGATTGTGTGGTTTTAGCATTCTTCCCTTCCTTGGATACTCTGCAAGCTCAAAGCAAGGATGCGGGCAAGGCATCTTCATTTAAAGCAAGTGAACTTGAAGACGCGTTTGACAGCAAGCTGAACCTGCCTAAAAGGGCACCTGGAAAAGAAGAGAGTCGAGATGCATCTGCTCAGCAACAGTTTTCTGTTCGCGCAGCAGAAGAGGATGGAGCGAAGTCTCGAGTTGTGCGAATGTCAGTATCTGCGGATGACATCGTTCTTTACCAAGAGCGTCGGCGCAGTTTCCGCGAAGGCTACAAATCCTGGCGAATGGGGCATTATCAGGGATCCCGCGACGAAAAGCAAAGCTACGGTCGTGATTTCCGGAAGCTGCGCCTTCCTTCAACGCCGGAAGACCATGAATTCTGTGAGGAGATTAGTCGTCGTGCGTCGTATGGCTGTGACTTCCATCTGCTGATTGAAAGTTCCAATGGCGTCATGGGATCGGGTTTCTTTCAAGTTGCATTTTATGAGTGCTCGCTCACCAAACTTTCCACGGACCTGCATGATAATAGCACTCAAGTGCTCGATCGTGTGGATTTGCCTCACACGATATTGAAACAGTTATTCTTCTCCAAGCAACGTGGTAAAACAAGAGAGGATCGACCGGCGCTGCCTCTCGATCGAAGTGGATTGTGGAAGAAGTCTCCGGCAGCACGATCACCTTCTGACTCTGGTGCAAACTCGCATCCTCGACAGAGTCCTGACAGCATTCTTGCGTCTCGTCGGTTCCGCAAGAAGGTGAAGCGGGCGCATGAACACAATTTCTCCCGTGGCGTGTACATGGCTCTACGTGAAGGGGGAGCTGTTCAGCATAGCGATCTGCTGCAGGCGCTCTCTAGTTGCATTGAAGTCCCCGTGGATGTTGACATCACGCTTCTGTATCGTATGATGGAAACTGCTGCATCGCATAGGATACCGCCTCTAAGCCCGGCAGCTGCCGCAGTGGTGTCAGCAGGCATCGGTGCAGACATTCTGAAGGATAAGCTGACGAAGTCCTTTGAGACGATCCTCTCGAGCGCGTTTGTCCCCATCGCTGGAACAAAGTACTATTACTTTACGGGTAACGAAAACACCGTGTACGAGGATCTGTCTTCGAGCGAATATGATTTGCATGTCCTCATGGAGGATTCAGACGACAATGACGGCGAGGCAGCCCAAAAGACGGATGAAAATCAATCGCGTGAAGATGCAAGCATCAATGGTGACCTTAGTCGAAGTGTTGGAGAGGGCGACAACACGGCGAACCAGCAAAATACGAGGTCAGAAGCAGGAGGATACGGTGGGCAAAAACGAGTGAATCGCAGACGTGGGAGCTTGGGACGTGAACCACCGCCACCCGTCAATACTTCACCAGAGGAGAGCTCAAGCAATGAGCAGCATCAAGCAAATGTGGAAGAGGATGCCGAAGTTAATAAGGAAGTGGCGGTGGCAACATCCAGCTTCTCGGTGCCATTCTTCTTCAGGTTTGAGTGCCGTGTGCTCAATGGTTCTAGAGATTTTCGGTCGAACTCGGCGGACACTCACTCGCCAGGAGTTACACCTGACTCCGACGTTTTACGCCGATCTGCTAGTACTGCCGCATACGACGACATGCGAAAGGATATGGTTGCACAAGCTCAACTGACCTCGCCGAGCAGTCGACAGGAAGAGTTTAATGCCTTTTTGGCGTCGATTAAAGCGAATCAAGGCTCGCGAAGAAGTTCCAGTTCGGCTGACGTCACGCAAATCGCCGAGTCATTTTCGGATACGCCATTGGGCCGCATCGCGTTGCGCTTAGTGACACTCACGCTGCCAAATGAACGAGCGCTTGACGGTGGACGTGTACCATCTCCGATGCCGTTTGAAATGGATAGTCACGGTGGTCAAGGCAGCAAAACCAACGCGTTGCCGTCCATGCGAGCCCACAACTTCTCTACGCTGCACCTTTTCCAGCGTCAAGTCCTGACACGGGTGCGCAAAGACATCAAGGAATGGTGCAGTGTCGAGATATTGTCGATTCTGAAGTCGGCAAACGAAATTACTCCGACCATTGGTTCTCTGGTCCAGCGACTCTTTGATGACTTGCCCGATGACGCTGTGACAAAAGCGAAGTATTCGCTGGAATTCGTGGCGCGCAGCCAAGAGACGCCAGTAAACCCGATTGATTTGTTTAAGCGCGAATTCGAGAAGGGCGATTTGCTCAGGGTCCACCACTGCAACGGAGTGTACTTTGTGGTGGAAAAGCAGAAATCTGCGGGCACGAGTGTGGGCGGTTTGGCCAAGAGCGATGCCAGTTTTGAAATCCCCTATTGGGCATACTTTGAGCTGGGAAGTGATCATATTAGCTTGCGACTTCACCACCCGGACCGCTCTGGAGCATCGCCTGGTGGATTCAACCGGTTGGAAGTTCTTACACGCCTTCAGCTTGGAGTGCGTGCGGTTTGTCGCCGTGTTAACCAGTTTTTGCTTCTGCTGCAACTTCACGAGACACGCACCTGCAATGGGCTTCTACTTCCACCAAACGGCAACTTACCATCCAGTCCCCGTTCGCCTAAGCGGCGAAACGGATCACAAGGAGCTTTCGATTCAATGGGCGGTCAGGATGGGCAAAGGAAGCAAACCAACTTCTTCTGGCCTGGCCAATTCGAGTGTGACCTGCGGTATTCTGCGTTCTTCAAGCTTCATGAGCGTTTAGCACCCAATTTCGCTCTCAACATGCTGTGCACATCAGCATTGGAGCATTTTCAAGTGCACAATCGCCGCCACATATTTGTGTATCGCGACCGCGATGGACACGTGTTTTACATGAAGATAAGCATTTACTATGACACGTCGCTCACTTCAGCTGCTGGAGGGCAAGCGGCCGAAGAGCGTCAAGAGCGCGGTGGCCTTTCACGGTCGAGTACTGGAGGAAGTACTGGTGGTGCAAGTGTGACAACCGCAGCAACACCCGCGGGAGTACCTGGAATTCGACTCGAAGTGTTTGGTGTGTCCGATCCGGGTGAAGAGATAACTCACGAATTGTGTCGCTTGCTGGAAAGGAAACTGGACGAAGCTACTCAAGTTGTGCTCATGAAGCTGCTGGCCCGAAACACCAAGTTCCAGTTAAGCCAGACAGACTTGGCGTTTTTGTGCCCGCCGTCTGCTCCGCCAGCAAGTGTCGTGGAGTATATCTTACCTGGTGAGGTGGCTGAGTGCCCCAGGCTGCTGCACTACCTGTCGCAAACGCTTAAGCTGTCCCCGTACGTCCGCCCTGTTTCTTGTGGAGGATCATCGAGCGCACGGAATTCGCGGGAGCCTACAAGTGGATCATACCGTAGGGTGCGGCGCGGAAGCCTGTCGTCTGCGGGCAGCACTGTCAGTCTTCCGGGTGAGGAATTCTCGATGGCAATAGTGAAGAAGCATGATCAAGCAAGGGGAGCAAAACTCGGCGCGGATAATACTGATCACGACAGCACTCGGACACACCCAGCATGCTTTGGCGATTATCGGAAAGCGCTGATCAAGGTGCAAAACCAAGATGAAGAGCATGTGCCGTTCAATGCAGCAATTAGATCTCCTGTTTTCTTCTCGACACCGAACGGGGTGGCAAACAGGGTCGACGTTTCAGCCGGACCATCACCTTCAAACCCCCAGCTTGTTGCGCAGACGTCCTACGTGCTCAATCTGAACCCGGACTTGCGGCTATCGCCAGGATTTATGTCCCGAGTAGGCAAGGGTCTTGCACTTATGCGCGTCGATCTCATTCGGAACACTCCTTCTAAATCGGAAGATGGAGATCAAAGGAAGGAGGGAACTGGTTTGGAAAACACTCTAAAAGTCAAGCGCATGCACGATATTCCCGGGCTCGCGGCATTGTATCCAGAAGCTGTAAAGGCCGGCCAGCAAGACACCATAGCGATCGTAGCCAGGTGCCAGGTTTGGATTCGCGGGTCTATCCATACAGCCGAGTTAAGTCAGGTTGTGGAGGCATTCCTGGATGAGGCGCTGTACGATTACCATATTGAAGCAACGATCAAGAATCTCGGGATCTCTATGCAGCGGCAAAATGCTGGCAGTAGCGACGTTGTTTCCAGTGAGGAGGCCCATTCAGATATACTGGATCTGTCTTGTCCCACAAAGCTTCCAGACGAAGTGGACATGTTGGTATCGCTTTTCAAGAGCGCATGCCTCTTGCCTTCGTCCTCCGTGACAAATCTGGGTGTTAGTCTGTCAATCGCGCCATGGGACATCGAAAACACTGTGGCACAAGTTCGCAGCTTTCTGAGTTGCCTCCCTCATCACCTTCGCCCTGGAGTTTATGCCAAGTCGAAGCTGTCGGGGACTTACGAGAGTGTTGCCAACCGCAGCGATAGTGTGCACATATTTTCGAACTCGAGCGAGCCATACGCGGAAGATTTCCGCCTGGTTGTGAAGTATGTTGGTGACGCCGATGCCTACGATGCTCAGGACTCAAGCGATTCCGATGCAGAAACGACGGCATCGATGAGCTCCGCACTCCATCATATTGAGCCGTTGATGCGAACGGATTCGATTCATTCTGAAATTTCAGATTTGGATTCTGTTTCAGGTCGCATGCCGCTCACATGGGCATCAACTGGCGCAAGTTCCGAGTCGAATTTGATACCGACGGCGCCCTCTGTCTCCTCGACAACGTCTTCGTCGATGGTTGGAGTTATGGCTAGTCTGTCACACCAGCCGCATCTCCCAAAGAACACAAGCTTTTCGGAGAGAGACGTGCTGCTGTATTCCAACAGCAGCAGTCACCACCACCAGAAATCGGATTCTAGTGAAGCCGCGGAGGTGAAGCGGTCGTTTTACTATGTCGTGGATTTGTCCACAAGCAAGGGTTTGCAGCTGTACGGATATAACATGAGCTCGGCGTTGGTGGAGGCCTTGGCAACACATTTGGCGCGTGTGTTGACCTGGAGCATGCTGCGCGAAAAACTTTTGCGGAGTCTTTTGTTGGAGAAATCGGGTCTATCTGCGGCAGCTCCTATCGGGTCTATCGTGCTGCAGCCTCGCAGTCTGTTCCTGACCATCGGAAGAACGGAACGAACTGGGAAGAGCATGGGCAAAAGCACCGCCGTAATGTGCAAGGACTCTGCGGTGCATTTCATCGAATATCGGCCTCCAGTACTATCTATCCTGCAGACCAATGAGTGGTTTCCGAGAGTGTTGGATGCGAGTCGTCTGCGCTCAATCGATGGCTTTGCCATGGGGGCTTACTTACGCGAAGCGCAGACGCAATCTGCCTCAGAGGCGCTTGAGTCCCAATACCAGCGACCTCGAGGGAAAAGTAACACAAATATGGGTGCGCAATTGGGGCCACCGAGTATTCCTGATCTTACGCGAGAAGTGTCGGGGCCTTCGTTGTCGCAGCGAAGCATGCACAGCAGCGGGGATGGTACCAACCACTCCGGGGGACCTCTCGGCAGGACAAAGAGTGGTGGCATAGTTACCGGAAGCAACGCCTCCGACAGTGTGTCGTCGTCCCCAAACAAGCGTCTAAATGGCCCTGGTATGCCATTCCCAGGAAGCACTCGAAACGATGTTTCAGCGCGAATGAGAGGCGGTGCAGGAGCTGCGACGGCACTGATGGCAGCACGTGCCCGGGCCCGCGGTGGCGGCTTGCCCAGTCGAATCGGTGGAGGACCAGGTGTCAGTGGAACAAGAGGCGCAAGCTCTGGATCAACCTCAACCGGGGCAGATAGTGTTGCCCCATGGGATTTACCGCTTCATAACACCAAAGGACCACGTCTGCAGACTTCAGCTGATGGTGCAGATTCGAGTGCGGCTTCTGTTAAGGACGGTGGCGATACCAGTACGCATTCTGGAAGCAATGCGACTGCACCAGCATCAACAAGCTCAGAGCTGAAGACGACTACGCGACGAAGAGGTTCCGGGCAGACCGATTTGGTGACAACATCATCATCATCGTCGTTGTCAGGGCTGCCGCTGGCTGCACCATCAATCCATCGCAGGAGTAGCAAGGAGTTAGCGGGAACCGATCCCGGGCGAATTCATAGCTCATGGAAAAAGCGCTTGGAGTGTGCATGGGGACCGCGGTTCTTGTTCCCCGGAAACGCAGAGCGTTGGTCGGCAAAGGTTACAGCGGATCGGCGGCTGCACTTCATGGAGTTGGAGGAGGACGAAGAGGGGGTTCTACCCAAGAAGAACCACGCTCCTTTGCCTTATTTCTGCGCGGCATTAGAGAAGCGCTGGGAGGCTTTCGAAACTCGATCCACTAGTCACACAGTGGGAATCAACCTGTTAGGGAGACTTGCCTCAATGGGCCCTGATGAAGAGATGGAGGAACCTGTTGCAAAGGATGTTGTGGCGAATATGGTAGCCAGCGGACACCTCTTGCTACATCAGCGCTTCCGGGCAGCGTTTGTGGAGCGATGGGTAGCCGCTGAAATGGCTGGGGCGACAGCAGACGAAGTTGAGACGGATGGGAGCAGTCGTCTTCGAGCGCTGCAGTCGTGCATGGATCTGGTGAATTTGCTGAGCTATAAGCGGGAGTTTGTTTTCGATAGTGACGAGTGCTCCGTGGCGAAGCTGTACACAGAGCACACCGTGTATAGCATGGGTGCGGGCGCTGGCGCTGATGTCCGGGGAATCAAGCAGCAGGTGGCCGCAAACTTGGAGCCGTTGCGTCTAGAAGTGGCGAGCGAGTTTTACAAGGAGTTTGCTGTCCACCTGCGAACGCTTGGGTTCCGACACCTTCGTACGATTAACACGAGCAGGACTCACGTGCGCGCGTTCCCAGTCGGCGCTACAAGTGATGGTGATGCAGCAAGCGGAGAGGGCTTTTCGGAGTACTTTTATCACCCTGAAAGAGCTGCTGCTGAAGCTGGAGGTTGGAAAGTGGACCCGAGCAACAGCAGTTCCGGTTCATACCCGCTTTCAGTGGTGGTTCTAGAAGTGAAATGCGATCCCCGAGGGGTGCGGTTGACTGCAGTGCTCGTTAGCATGCACGACTTGGAACAACAGGACTTACGTTTCCAGAACCGTTTGGCTGCGAAGGCGGGAAGGCGAACTATTCCCGCGTCCGGCGCAAGGGTGCAGTGCGTTGCGAAGTGGTTACGTGCTCAGCTGAAAACTCAAGCGCTCATCTATGGATTTACAATTCGCTACTTCCAGCAGCACCTGCTTCAATGGGTTGGCGCCTCCGATGATTTTCATAAAAGTCAAAGTGGGTCCAGTCACAGTGTCAGCAAGCACCTCGGCGAAGATGATGCACTGGTTGCAAGCCCACCCGTGCCATGGAAGAAGGCCTCCACGTTCCAAAACATTGTCAAGGGGCTGCAGTGCTTCCTAAACGCGTTCCCCGATCCACCCGAGGAGCCGAAGAAGCATACCACAGCAGTTATGACAGCTTCATATACGAGCAAAAGGATCGCTGACAAGAGAGCCACTACAACGCCTCAAGCGACCACCACGCCCCCAACCAGCGGTGGTCCCCGATCGTCTTTGCGCCACTCCAGGTTGTTGCGACGAGCAGCGTCTAAACAGCATCATCATCAACAGCAGCAACCAACCCACCCAGAGTCAGCACCTGAATATGCAGTGCCCAAGCCCACTGCGCCATTATCTTCGCTTTGGCATGACTGCGTGATCCGGATGGAAACAGTGGCGTTGCAACCAACGTCGCTGCAATCGAACTGCGTCGAGTCGATCTTGGTGCAGATCTTGCTGCGGTACATTGCATGCCACGGATCACGCTATGAGGTACTGGATCTACTGCAGTTTGGCACACCCGATGCGGTTGTGTGCCATTCCTCGTCGGGTAGTTTCTTCCATCGCCCCCCGTCGACGATCGTACCGACGATCCAAAGTGGCAAGGTGGAGCCTTCAGGTGGATACTCGCTGGTGATCACGACGCAACCGTTGACGAAGAAACCTTTGGATAAGGACTCCGTGCAGCTCCTGCTGTTGAAGAGCACGCCGTCGGCGCTTGGTGTGGGCAACGGAGTGCTTACAGTGGAGCGGGCGTTACAGGAGGCTCAGTTGTTTACGCGCGAGCTGTTCCACGTGGCTGCGCAACACTACGAGCGTGATCTGCTGTGGTCTCGCTTATTGTTTGACGACACTCGCGGTCCGGGCGCCGAAGTCGCTCGCACGCTTGCATTGCCGGCGGATTTGTTCCGTGTTGAAGTGGGGCCGCAGCAGCTGGAGGAGTGTCTGCGGTTGTCAATTTGCACCCCGTTGGAGACGCTGGACCCGCGGCTGGATGAGCTTCTGCACGTGTCCGGTGTGTGCTGGCAGGAGTTGGCGCTGCGGCTTCGAGACCTCTACGCCGATCAGTTGCGCGAGTTCCAGTTCCAGGAGGAAGACGAGAACAGCAGCCACTTGCTGCTGCTGTGTCCCGACACGTTCGACTTCATCATCCACTTGACGTTCATCACGCCCAAGGATCAGCCGGTGACTCGGCCTGCGATGGCAGAAGACGGAGACGTCAGCGTCAATGGCGACGAAAGCTTGGACAGCTCCAGCAGTAGAAGCGCCAGCATCAACGGCAGCCACGTGAGCGCCATCAGCGAGGAGTTCAGCGAAGGCGGCTTCACGGAGGAGGCCCAGGGCGACCTGCGCGTCGAGATCTGCCGCCGCGAAGAGCCGACCAACAAGCAGTTCACGTTCGCGCAGCGGCGCTCGATCGCGGAGTTCGTTAACTGCATTGTGCACTGGCAGTGGCGCAGCCTGATCTACGACTGAAGCGACATGGCTACAGTTGGCAAGTTGAAGTTGTTACGTATGTGTAGGTAATGAATGAATTGCATTATAATCGTAACAACCGTCTTTGGCGAGCAGAGCGCCCCTCCGAGGGGCCCTCGAGCACTTGGCGGCACAGAAGGAAGTCAGCGAATCGCTCGCTGCAAGCGAGTCAGTCGGATCGACGCGTCGTTGGGTCTCTAACTGCAGTGCGTCTACACGCAGCTCAAGACAGATGTCCTCGGCGAACGTGGCGTCTGGCAGGGCCAGCGTACAAGCCAGAGTTGTTGATCGCGGTCGTTGCTTGCTTATTGCTGCGGAGCTGTGGCTGCATGTTGCAGCTAGCGAGATCTCTTGGCCTTTCGGAGGCCGCCTATCGACCAAAGTCGCGATGAGATCTTCCGAGCCACTGAATCTGCGGGGACAGGCTCGGCCACTTCCATTGCGTTGGATGGCCTCAGCTCTGCGAGTAAAGAAATTGGTCCACCACCGCTTCACGCTTCAAGACAGTCTCGTTCGCGATGGATTTTCAGGGAAATAACATGCCACAAGACAGGCTAGAATTACCGCCTGTCTGCCTCGTTGACTCGCTCTCACTATGTATATGCGGGATAAGCCCGGTGTGCACCACACATGTATGCTTTCCCAAGGGTTTCGATGTGCATAACCGGTCCGTTCTTGATGGGCATTGCATGCCGCCCGTTACAAATTGCTTCAGTATCGGTGCCCTTGAGTCTCGTGGCGCAGTGGATAGATCACTTCGCAACAAGACCCCTCCCCGCCCTACTAGCTCTACCCGCTCTACCTCCTGCTCCAGCATGGCCGACCACTTCGACGTGGAGTGGCGCCAGGACGCGCTGGGCCTGCGCTTCACGCCCAACCTGAACGACCAGCCGGTAGTGTGCCAAGTGCCGCCCAACGCGTGCGCCGCCGTGCTGGCGTCTCCGCTGGCCGTGGGCGACGTGCTCGTGGCCTTCGACCTGCAGCAGTCCGAGGGCATGCAGCCCGTCAAGGCCTTCGACCAGCTGGTGACGGTGCTGCGGCGCGCCAAGCTGCCGGTCACGCTGCGCTTCCAGTCGCGGGAGAAGGAGATCCCGCCCAAGGTGGACGAGGCCGACGTGGCCCGCAGCTACGTGTTCAGCTGGGCGCCGCAGTCGCCGCTGGGTGTGTCGCTGGCCATGGACCCGTGCTCGCTGCACGCCGCCATCACGGCCATCGACCCCAGCAAGATCTCGCCGGCCTTCCAGAACCTCAAGCCGGTGCTCGGCGACGTGCTGGTCGCGATCGCCCCGGACAGCGACAACGGACCAGTGACGCGTCTGGACGAAATGCGCTTCGAGGACATCATCCAGACGCTGCGGCAGTTCCCTCGGCCCTGTCGTCTCACCTTCGCGCGGCTTGCAGAGGAGGAATCGTCGGGCTCAGACGAAGAGAACCCGCTCTTCCCGTCGTTCAAGCCCCTGGCGCCGATCACGCGACCCAAGGCCAGCTCGTCCTCGAGCGACAGAGGCGACGAAGCGACGGACATCCTCCGGCCCCCGTTCCTCATGCGACCGCAGACTCGACCCATGTCGCGCTCCAGAGCGGGTGTACCCCCTCCTACTCGGAGACTGATCCCAATCTCGAAGCGCCAGAGCTTCCGCATCGACACACCAATGCCCGATGGCAGGGCTCACGCTGGTTCCAGTGCGTCCAACGACGGCAGAGCTCACTCTGGATCTACCGCGTCCAATGGCGGTCGATCGCATGCGGGATCCACCGCCTCGAACGAAGGCCGACCTCACTCTGGATCAAGTGCAGACGACCGGGGCTTCTACACCGTCGTGTACAGCGGAGGATCGGTTGGCCTGACGTTGCGCGACTGCACGCAGGACGACAAGGCGCTGACCAAGAGCAATGACAAGACCAACCGCACGAATGGCTACACTGTGGCGATTCGGAACGTGACGAACCCCAACTCCGCCCCCGGCCTGGAGAACGCGACGCCGGACGACCTGCTCATGGCCATCGGCCAGAAGGACCTGCAGCACATGTCGTTCGACCAGGTGCGCGCTGAGCTCGGAGCGATCCAGGGACCGACCCAACTGCTGTTCAAGAAGCGCAAGCGCGTCACCGCCAGCTCCTCGGGCGCTTCGCTGGTCGACACGCTGCTGCTCTTCCTCGTGTAAGGAAATAGCAAGGGTGAACCAGCCAGCCCCGCGAATCGTGTCGAATGGCAAGACACGATAGATTTTGCACGTTTTGTGTGTACGTGACGATGTCAATGAAAATATAAAACTCTGGTTTGAATTGATACGGAGGATCCTTGGGTTCGACAGCTATTCCTGCACCTCACGGCTCTTATCACTTGATACGCTGTATATTGGACTCGATACTGCAATGGCCGCAATGAGATTCCTCTGCCATGTGACGAGGCATCTACCTGTAGGCCGAAAGGCAACTTTGGCCTTGCCTTATCAAGCTCGACTATTGACATGGCTACATTTCACAACTTCAAGTTGCTCTGCGTCACGACAACCCGTGCACGTGCATTTCATTTGCACCAAGCTCACTCACGCCATGCTCCGAGTCTCAGCTAGCGTCCTCGCCTCCACAGCAGATTCGCTCTCCCTCTGCTCTCGAATCTCGCTTGGGGCTAAGAATGCCTCGCCAATGCTAGTCGCCCGTTCCCATGACTGTATCAAGGTCAACCTATTTCCAGCACTATTAATAACCCTCCCCCCATTGGCCAAAATCCAAGGCGGAAAAAACGAACTCAGATATACTTAGTAAAAGTAAGGGAGTCAAGCCCATATCAAGCAGCTACCTAACGACTCCTGCGCCTTCGCTGCATGCCCGAGAGCTCGTCCTCCTCTTCCTCGACCGCGCCGCCCATGCCCAGCAACGAAGAGAGCGTCGCGCTGCGCGCCCCGGGCCCGAGCAGCAGCTCGCTGTCGTCGCCGTCGCGCGCGCGGCTGCTGGCCACCGCCGGCGTGGGCAGCGGCCCCGCCGCCCCGACGAGGCCCACGCCGTGCGCCTTAATGTGCTCAACAGCAGCGTGCAGGAGGCGCGCGACGCGCGCAACTCGCGCCTCATCATGTGGGCCATCTCGCTCGTGAACGTGCCGCAGATCGCGGCGGCCGTGGCCATCCTGGCGCTGCACTGGCAGAGCGAGACACTGTGCTACCGCATCCAGGTCTGGGTGCTGCTGCACACGGTGCACCTGGCGCTCACGCTGCTGCTCGAGTGGACGCTCTACTACCTCAACGGCGCGCGCAGCAACAGCGCCATCCGCCTGCGCGAGCACTACATGGCGCCGCTGAGCCAGCTCAAGTACGGTCTGGATCTGGCGGGGCTCTTCTGGTTCCTCGTGGGCAACATGTGGGTCATCAGCGACGGCGCGCGCTGCGACGACGGGTCCGCCATGTACCAGTTGGCGCTCTGGATGATCGTCATCTCGTACGCCAAGATCTTCCTGCCGTGTCTGCTGCTGCTGGCGCTGCTGCCCGTGCTCTGCTTCTGCCTGCCCTGCGTCATCCGACTTCTCAGCCGATTGCAGGACCCCATGAGGGGCAAAGGAGCTACCAAGGAGGTGAGCCGCATTATTGGCATTATGATGTGTTCATGGTTCAAGTGCTTACAAATTGTTTGTTTATTTATTTATTGTGGCAGATTATCGACCGGTTAGAGACCAAGACGTATACTGCCAACATGTTCCCGCCTGAGGACGCGTGCTGCTGTATCTGTCTAAACGACTACGAGACGTCGCAGTCTCTAAGAGTTCTTCCGTGCGCGCACCACTTCCACAAAGACTGCGTGGACGAGTGGCTCCTGGTGAACTCCACGTGTCCGACATGCCGCAAGTCCATCTTCGATCCAGCAGGGCAAACCGGGAACGCCACTGCGACTAGCGAGGAAGACATGCTACGGCGCGTGTGATGGCGAAAGCCATAAATACCTCGCCAACTCCCCAAGGACAAGTGATGCAACAATATTTTCTTCTTTATGGTGTTGATACAGTATTACCGTAGCCCTCCTCCAAGATTGAGGCTGAAAGTGAACTCTCCGATCCTTTTTGCGTGCTGAATTACGAGCTATGAACTAAACATCTATACGGTCGGTGACGCTGGAAATACAGCTTCTGGGTCGGCAGCCTCCACCGTTGCCTTGCACCGCTGCAGTAACTCTGCACACGATGATACGCAAAAATTTTAAGTCAAACGAATTCCGAACATTTAATCGGATAAACGTACCTTGCAGGTTCCGGGTGCTCTCACTGATGAAGCTCTTCACTCCGATATCATCATCGTCCGTGGTGTCAACCTCGAGCTCGTGGTCGTTGGCAGCCAACGGCTCGTCATTATCTGAGGCACTTGAGGGCATTCCAAAGTCATCAGATGAAATTTCTTCCAGGAGTCGGGTGAGTGTGAGCGCTTCGCCGTTCAGAATGAACAGATCGGGAAAAGCTTTCGAGGCCTTTGCTAGAGCACTGCTGTCAATTGGATTGCCACTGAAGTCGAGAACTCGAAGACTTGGCAACTTCAATGGAGAAAGGTTAGTGCGAGGTTTCGAGGATAAGCGTAAAGAACTATTCACAACTTGTACCTTTGTCGACAAAGCAGTGAAATCGATGCTTCGGATCTGGTTGTTCTGTTCATTTTCGATAGGAAACCAAGCTGGATGATTAAATATGGTGCATTGGTTGCAGGCGTATTGGTTCAGTCGTACCGCAACTGTGAGCTCTTCTAGCAGAGGCAAACGTGGCATACTGTCTTTTTTTTTGTATAGGCCCAGTACAAACATGCAACTATTAGCAATAAATATCAAATATTCCCCAAAAAACTTCGTCTTTCATTGCCTACGAACCGAGTGAAGTGAGCTGGTTGTTGGAAATGTGGAGACAGCGCAGTAATGGCAACGAAGGTAGCCCTTCCAACGAGCGCAGCTGTAACTTACCGCGTCAGACACTACACCGTTTCCACGAAAGACTAGCTTATAAGGTACCTCGTTATGGGCCAAGTTGAGTTCCAGCAGGTTCAAACAGGACTCCAACTGAGCCAGATACCGAATCCTCATCTTCGAGACGTCCAGCAGCGCCACCAAACTCACATCGTAGTGGCCGCTTCGCTGCTTGATGACGTCTGCGGTCAGCTCCATCGCTGTGCAGGTGTTGACTTTTCACTCGTTTCGGCTCCCCGACTATCCAGCATGACAAAAATACTCGAGCAAACGAGAACCCAGGACCAAGAGCACAAAGCCACGAGCGAGCGGGGTGAAGCCCACCTCGAGCTCTCTGCATCGTAGCTCCGGATCCAGTCAACGCCTTGCAGTAACTTCAACTAGGTAGAGCTCCAGATGCTTGTCCTCTTGGTAATGGATGAAGCTGTGGCGAGCCGTCGGCTGCGAGCGACTCAGCTCGAGGGAACGAGTCCGTAAGCATGATCGCGAGCTCTGTAGTAATACAAGAGCTAGTACTCCGCCACGCAGACTCAAGGATGGAGAGCTCCCTCCTTACCTACCATACCCACTTGAGGCCAGCTTCACAGTAAAATCGTGGACCTTGTCGACAGCCGACGACTCGACTGCTTTCGCTTCTGCTGCTGCTTGGAGCAGCACGTTGGCTTCACGGCTCGGTTTAACAGCGATCTGCGTACGGTACGGCTAGTTCAAGACTGGCATCGGCCGACACGCAAGGTTCGCTCTCGTTTGGTCGACTTGAGCGTAGATCGCCAGAACGAGTCAACTTCAAGCAGGGATGAGCAACGGCTACGCCGGCCTCGCTCTCGATGGCTCCACGACCTGGAGCTGCCGCCTGTCGTCTTGGTGCTGGCAGCAAATTGATGAGGCTTGGTACACTGGCCTGGACGCCTTGAGTCGCACCACCTTTATCGTTGAGCTGGTTTGCTATATTGGCCACGGTATGGGTCGCATTTCGACCGGCATCTGTCGGCCCGACAGGCAGCTACAACTCGTAGCCCACGAGCGACAGCAGCAGAAATTCTAACGGCGAGCAGCAAAGACAACGCACCAGCAGACTCGCTTCAACCACCACCCTCGAACTCTCTTCGACTGAGATGCCAGTACATCAGCCGGCGCCTTATTTGGTGTCAATTAGTAGGGAGAAGATACTGTACCATCGGCGCTGCTTCAGAGCTGAGCTTCAGCGTGGGGACTCCCGGCTCAAAATGCAAGGATCTCCCGACAGTCGACACTACATAATAGTCAGCACTGCATAGCCCGCGCTCTGCATTGTCACCAAGCCCATGCAGCTCGCGTGCCGCAGCAAATTAAACGCAGGAGATCTCTGAAAGTTAATCACTTCGCCGTCCCGCACTCGGATATCGCCGGTGTTGCCATCAACTTGACGCTGGGGGGAGCAGGCTCTGATTTCCATCCGAGCTGAGCTTTCGCTAAACGCGCGTGCCATCGCCTGACACGCAAGGGGCTGACCGGCAACCGTTAAACGGCGAGTCTCTCGTGCATCAAAGCTCCCGTCGCTCGCCGCCACGCAGAAACGGGGCCGCTATATCGCTTCAACCAGGGGCAGCCCAGCCTGAGCCTCACCAGCAGGTGTTACTCGATCGACTCCCCGCCCCCAAGAGCTCTCATTCCTCAATTGGCGGCGTCGCGCGCACTCCGGTCTCCTCCTCCCTCCACCTTCTCGCCTCCTCTCCGACTGCCAGCGATGACCGATCCGTCTGTGCAGCACGTGACGCCCCCCGCCAAGAACTGCGGCGACAAGGTCCGCGGCGTGCTCGTCAAGCACTGGACCGTGCCCGACAAGCACCGCAGCGAGGAGCAGGACGCGGCCGAGGAGTACCTGCTGACGGCCTACGTCTTCGGCAAGTACCTGACGCTGCCGTGGATCAAGTTCAACCGCTGGTACCTCTTCTGCGCGAGCTTCATGGTGCAGTTCTGCATCGGCTCGCTCTACTCGTGGTCGGTGCTCAACAGCCCCATCGACCTGCTCATCTACGACGACAAGACCAAGGGCATGGCCGTCAACGCCTTCTACATCGCCGTCGGGGTCTTCGGCACGTCCACGGCCATCATGGGCCCGTGGATCGAGCGCAACGGCCCGCGCGCGGGCGTCGTGCTCGGCGCCACGTCCTTCCTCATCGGCTGCGTCGTCAGCTGCATCTCGCTGCACGCCAAGTCCATCGTGGGGCTCTACGTGGGCTACGGACTCTTCTGCGGCTTCGGCAGCGGTCTCTGCTACATTTCGCCAGTCTCCGCGCTCCAGAAGTGGTTCCCGGACTACCGCGGCGCTGCTGCGGGCTTCGCCGTGGGCGGCTATGGTGCCGGCTCCGTGGTGTGGGGCAAGGCGTACCTGCCTATCATCGAGGCCACCAGCGTGCCCGACCTGTTCATCGTCGTGGGCTGCGTCTTCGCCTTCATCCTGCTCTGCTGCGCCGTGTGTCTGCGTACACCGCACGCCACGTTCCACGTGGGCGGGCTCAACATGCACGGAGAGGCGGTGCGCGAGGCGGAGGAGTCGTTCGCGCGCGGCGAGAAGATCAGCGTCATGTCCGCGCACGAGTACGAGTCCATTATGACGCCCCCGGCCAAGGAGATGGAGGCGCTTGTGGATCCCAGCGCCGACCGGCACGACACCAACTCGCAGGTCAAGAAGATGACGCTGATCCAGGCCATCACGTCGCCCGACTTCGTCTTCCTCTACATCATGTTCTTCGGCAACCAGCTCTACGGGCTCATCGTGCTCTCCAAGCTCTCCACCATGTGCACGACGCTGTTTGGCAAGACGGCCGACCAGGGCGCGGACATCGTCTCCATCAACGGCGCCTTCAACTGCGTGGGGCGGCTTCTGTTCCCGCTCATCTCGGATGTGATCGTGCGCAGATTCAACGTCGAGCACGCCTTCGGCCGCAAGTGCCTCTTCTACTACGGCCTGGCCTCGCAGATCACGATCATCGCCATCTTCCCCACGCTCATCCGCAACGAGAGCTACTCGGCCTTCGTGGTGCTCGTCTTCCTGCTCACGCTCTCGTACGGCGGCGGCTTCGGCACGATCCCGTGCTTCCTCACCGACATGTTCGGCGCCTTCAACATCGGCGCCATGCACGGCTTCATCCTCACGGCCTGGTCGCTGGGCGGCGTGGCCGGCGGCCTGAGCTTCAACGCCACGTACAACGCGGCCATCAAGGACGGCACGACGCCCGTGGACGCGTACGTGGACGGCATCTACAAGATCCTGATCGTCGTGTGCGTCACGGGCATCTTCATCTTCATGGTGCGCACCAACCCGCGCGACCGCTTCGAGAAGGGCTACCACTACAGCCTCTTCGGCAAGCGCGTCATCAGCATCAAGCCCAAGGACACGGCCCCCAGCAAGGAGGACCTACTGCAGAGCGAGGCCTAAGAAGAAGGAGGAGAAGTATTCGTGCCATGCTAGTATACAGTATGTGGCTGACTAAAGGCTACGCAGTGAATTGAAAAGATTTGTACATGAATGAAAGTGTCCTCTGATGGTCTTTTTGTTGAAGTTGTTAGATGCAGCCTCTCTTGTCCGCGGGTTTGGCCCTTCGCTCGCTCGACGTTGACACAGCTTCAAGGTGCAGCCATGTGCTTTTCGACTGACGGGAACAGGAACACCACCACCGCAACGATGGCCCACAAACCAAGTCGTGGTTGATACGGTACCCCCCATCTTATATTGTCGACGGCTGTGGATTGTATGTGTTGCCATTGCATCCACGTGCCAACGATGGCGGGGAAGTTGGGCGAAGTGGTGCTGCAAATTGCAGCCTGCACATGCGAAGTTCCGCATCGCTTTGTCATGCTTGCGGTGGTGCAGTGCGGTGCAGTGCAGTGCGACAGCCGCATGGTGTTAAACGGGCGAGGATGCCGCTCAGCACCTTGCGTTTCCGCGTATGAGCACTTTCGTTGACAGCTTTGGGTCACAATAGCAACGTGTTAAAAGAGCACCGGAAGCGATGCATGTTGCACAATGCACCGACCTCGATGGATCGCTAGAGCTTAGCGAGAAGTCGACGTTTCCTACGTCGCTCGCCATATAGCATCCTGGAGAGCCCGGCGTGTGCTTCGGCTGACCGTCGCCCCACAGAGAGAGAGCAGAAACTTGCTGGGCAATTACTCGATCCGACGAGGTGGATACTGTACTATCGCGGCAGGCGTTGAAGTGGCACGAGTCTGATATTGGCAGCGACATCGCCCGACGCGCAAGGCGCGCACACCGGTAGTGTTGACCGGTCCATCCCCTCACAGTCACCGTAGTCGCTGTGGTTTATCCTTTTTAACGGGGCAGCATGGCTTAAAGTATGGCTCGAGTCGCAGCCTGCCAAAGTGAGTGGCGCCATTCTCCTATCGAAGTACTAAACGAACCAGATTGCAAGCAATGAAGCGAGCACACTCCTGTATCCGGTGCAGCATGTGGCCGATGTCGGCACTCGCTTCGCGGTGTCGACATCCATGCGCGTTCAACTCGGGATTAATCAGCGCGTTACCGCGTCCGATGTTAATCAACCAAAAAAAAAAAAAAAACAAAGTTATCGGAGAGGTGCAACCCATATACAAATACACCTCATTTGCGAATCCGATGCGATCGACTTCGCTACGCTATTTGTTTTCCCTAGAGCGACTGCACCGCCGCCATCCCGAGAAACGCAAATAAGTCGCTTCGGTCTCGTTGAAGTTGGCTCCACGTTGAAGTCACCACGAAAAAAAGCCCAAAGCCATTGACTGCAGCATCCAACCAACTTAAGAGGAGATCGCCCTAGGACTGCCGCTCACCATAAGCGCCAACGAAGTCTTCGCCCCGCCATCTTCTGCTCATTCCTCAATTGGCTCGCTGGCCCTCAAGTCGCCCCCCCCCAAGAACCTCGCCAAGCTCTCGCCATGGGCGTGGAAGACCCTGCAACTGTCGACTCCGAGTCCAAGAAGACGTGTCTGCGGGCCACGCAGGGCGCGATCGCTGGCCACTGGACGGTCCCACCCAAGCACCGCACGGCCGAGCAGGACGCGGCCGAGCAGTGGCTCTTCACCTGCTATCTCGGCCGCAACCGGTACTTCTCGCTGCCGTGGCTGCGCTTCACGCGGTGGTACCTCTTCTTCGCCAGCTTCCTGGTGCAGTTCTGCATCGGCTCGCTCTACTCGTGGTCCGTCTTCAACAAGCCCCTCGACCTGCACGTGTACGACGACAACAAGGCCGGCCGGGCCGTCAACTCCTTCTACATCGCAGTGGGGGTCTTCGGCACAACGACGGCCATCATGGGCCCGTGGATCGAACGCCACGGCCCGCGCGCCGGCGTCGTGCTCGGCACGTCGTCGTTCCTCATCGGCAACATCATCGTGGCCATCGGCGTGCACTACAAGGCCATCGCCGCCATCTACATCGGCTACGGCATCTTCTGCGGCTTCGGCATGGGGCTCTGCTACATTTCGCCCGTGTCGGCGCTGCAGAAGTGGTTCCCCGACTACCGCGGGACCGCTGCGGGCTTTGCCGTTGGAGGCTCTTGAAACAAGGAAACGTAGATGAAATGACAGTCCTTGTTGATCGCGTGCCAGACGCGTTTCGGCCCCTGCCGGGGCCTCTTCAGTGGCTTTACCAAAAGGAAAGTGAGCGCTATTCTACCAGTTCCGCTACCTACAACCTATCCTAACCAGTCGATATTCTACGCTACAGGGGCGTAATTACACGAGGTAAAAACATCTCGTAAAAAGCACAGTACCAGCGAGTTGGTACTTCAACAGAGGCTACGGAGCTGGATCGGTCGTGTGGGCCAAGGTGTACCTGCCCTGCATTGACGCAGTGGGGCTCTCGTCCACCTTCCTCTTGATCGGCTGCGTCATGGCCTTCGCCATGTTCGTGTGCGCTGTCGTGCTGCGCTCGCCCCACCACGAGTTCGTCGTCAGCGGCTTGAACATCCACGGGGAAGCAGTCGAAGAGGCCGACGAACTTAGTCACCGCGGCTGGAGTGAACCACTTGCACTCGACTGAGCAAAAGACAGAATGAGATTGAATTGAGGTTAGCGAGTAGCAACAAGTTCAGGTAGCTAGCTCTGAGGTGCGTCTCCCAGGGAGACGCTACTGATGCAATATGAAAGCCGGGTACATGTAGAGATGCTCTGAGCCCGAAGAGTAGTGACTTGGAGCGGGGTTGAACGGCGACTGGTCCACGTCTCTGGAGCGGAGTGACACATCTGGGAGCAAGCTTCGATTGGCACTGCGTCGACACGGGAACCGCTGACGAGATCGATGTCGAGACGGGCGCTTGTCCACGTAGACTTAGACCATTACATCCCCGCGACTTAACTCGCTGTTCGTCGGCGGAATGCAGCGAGGAGCTGTTGCCAGTGGGACACGTGATTAATGTCGGTGACGAACTCCCACGAGTTCTCGCTTGTCGGCAGATCTGCCCACTGCACCAGGTACTGCACCCGTCCACGACGCCGGCGTTTCCGTAGCAATGCTGCGACGACGTAAATTCGATTTCCGGTGTCGTCCGAATAGGACAGGCGCTGCACGGCGAGGTGGACGCCCGATGAACTGCGGAGGACACCCCAGGGAACGCTTGATCTGGTCAACGTTGAAAGACCGGGTGCGAACGCAAGACTTCGGGCAACACGAGCCGGTACGTTGACGGCCCCAGCACCTTCTCGATCGGGAATGGCCCCAGCCACTTAGGCAGCAGTTTGTTCACTGTCGGATCTCGCTCAGGATCGTAGTCTGGTCGGGCCATCCGATTGGTGTTCAGGAGCTGAGCTTTGACGTACGAAGTCGCCCACGTTGAAGTGCACATCGCGCCGACCCCTGTCATAGTACGCAGTCGCTGGCGTTCTTGCGCTTGAGCTAGATGGCGCCGAGCAGACCAATTGCCTCCCGCCCTGGTACTCACGAACGAAGCTTGATCTTCAGCAACCCAAAGTGCAGGAATTGGTCGTCGTCCCGTGTCGACTTCCATGGGGCTGCGCCCTGTCGAGGTGTTGATGCCAGTGGCGTGCGCAAACTCGATGCACGGGAGCCAGTCGGCCCAGTCGTCACCATAGTGAGACCGAGCATCGCAGTGCGTCTTCAAGCGTTCTGATCTGCCTCTCACTTTGGCCGTCAGCTTGGGCCCGGTGTGACACGGTCATGTGCAGCTCAATCTGCATGATCTTGGCCATGGCAGTCCACAGATCACTCAGGAACTTAGGATCTCTGTCCGAGACGATCGAGCGCGGTGTACCGTGGATCACAACGATGTTGTTGAAGAACAGTTGGGCGACGTCGTCCGCTGAAGCATCCTTTCGGGTAGGCAAGTAGCGCGAACGCTTACTTAGGCGGCAGACCACAACGTAAATCGCATCAAATCCTTTCGAGAGCGGCAAACCAGTCACAAAGTCCATCGAAATATCCGTCCAGCTTGCCGTCGGAATTGGGAGAGGTTGCAGCAGACCTCTACGCCGATCACCAGATTTGTTGCGAGCACAAGTCTCGCACGTACGGATGTACTCATCGACTGTCGAGCGCATGCCGCGCCACAGAAAATGCGGCGCAAAGCCAGAAACGTCCGTACAGCACCACCGTGAGCCACGACGGCATTGTCGTGGTAGTGCACCAACACGTCCAGCATCAATCGGTCGTCTCGAGGAAGAACGACTCTCTTGCCCTCACGCAGGATAATCAACCCGTCCTGAAGATCATACTTAGCGGTCGCGCTTCCTTCCCTCGTACGAAGCTGCTCGAGCAGCGAAGAGCAGAAGTCGTCCTCGGCATACAGCGACTTAATGCGAGTCGCAAGCGTTGGGTCGGGTCCCGTGATGGCCACAGCGCTGAATTCAACTGGTCGAGACAGAGCGTCAGCGACCGTATTCGTGCGCCCCGGTTTGTGAAACACCTTGAACGTAAACTGGTTGAAGAAATCAAGCCATCGAAGAAGCTTAGGCGATGGCGTCGGCTTGGTGAAGAACCAGACACAAGCCGAATTGTCCGTGTAGACCGTAAAAACGTTGCCCAGCAGGTAGACACGCCATTTCTCCAGACAGAACTTGATGCCGAACAGTTCTTTTTCATGAGCTGGCCAACGCGTTTCGACGTCGCTCAGTTTACGACTCAGAAATGCCAGTGGGTGCTCCACACCATCGAAGACTTGACTAAGTACACCGCCGACTGCAACATCCGAGGCATCCGTGGTGACGAAAAATGGCAACGAGAAATTGGGGAGCCGCAGAACAGGGAGAGCGTTGTAGTAGTGAGCGCACATCGTCGAATGCCTTGATCTCCGCTGTGCCCCAGCGCCATCCCGTCGTCGTCTTCACTAGCTCCGACAGTGGATACACGAGGCCTGAGTACTGAGGGATGAATCGTCGATAGTAACCGCATAATCCCAGGAAGCGCTGCAGCTCCTTGCGGTTCCGTGGCGGTTGCATCCTGCTGATTGCCTTCGTTTTCGACGGGTCCAGTGTGATTGTCGACGCAGAAATCTGGTGACCCAAAAACACAATCGATCGCTGGGCCCACTTGCACTTCTCCTTGCGTGCGTACAACTTGGCTTCACGAAGGACGAGCAACACCTCTCGAAGGTGCACGATGTGATCTTCTAGCGTCGCCGAGAACACACAGATGTCATCTAGGTAGACGACGCAGAAGGCTTGGAACTTTGGGCGTCCGAGTAGGTGCCGCATTAGTCTGGACCACGATCCAGGCATACCTGCAAGCCCCATCGGCGCGACAACCCATTGATAGAGCTCACCGTTGGCCTGGAACGCCGTCAGCTCGCGTGCACGGGGTTCGAGCAGCATCTGGTGGTAGCCGGACATCAAGTCCAGCGTCGAGAAGTAAGCTGCACCACTGAGCTTGTCGAAAATGTCGTCCACTCTGGGGAGAGGAATCTTAGGAATCACACTCTGCGAATTGACATGACGATAATCGATGACCCAGCGAATGGGTACACCTGCATCACCGCTGCGTAGCCACTCTGCTCGCGTCGGAGCCTCGCCTGTCGCCGCCACTTTCTTCGGAATGGCGAAAACATTGAGACCCAGGCGGAGTTAGACTCCTCAATGTTGTTCTTTCCCAGCAGCTCCTTCACGAACTTGGCTAGCTCTCGCTCTTCAATGCGAGCATGACGGAAGGGAGATCGGGCCGAGGGTGCTGCGTCAGGCTTCAAGACGATGTCGTGCTGGATTTCTCGTTCAGGCGGGAGCTCGTTAGGAAGCGAAGATGGAAACACGTCGTCGAACTCATTCAAGAGCACGACGACGTCCCGTGGTGTTGGTTTCGGTAATACACCTGATTCCAGCACTAACCGAAAGATCTCCAGGTACTCGTGGTTAGCCAGACGTTCTCGGAACGACTGCAGCGAGACCTCCACCGGTGCGAGTAGCTTCTTGCTGCGACAGAGCACAGGATGTATGTGCTCGTCCGAGCCAATCGGCCAATCCTTGTCCTCGTCAGGAGGTGGCGGAGGTTCTTGGCGGTCCGCAGGCTACGTCAATGTTCGCGTGGGCCAGTCAATGTTCGGATTGCTGGCTTCGAGCCAGGGGCGACCGAGGATCCCGTCATAATCATACTGTAGCCGCCAAAACACGAAAGGCACAGTCACGACCGAACTGCTGCATGTCACCTCCAGGTCCGCGATAGCAACAGTCCGCTGCTGTGCACGGCCATCGAATCCGCGCGCCACGAGGTTCATAGTCTGCATTCCGGCAGTGTCAAAACCGCGTCCCGACAACACAATGTGACGCACCCGAGTCCACCAACATGGAGCATTCTTGACCCATAATTGTCACCTTCACCAGGAAAGGAGTCGCCGACGCCACCGCTCTGGGTGTGACCGACATTTCGGCCGTCGACATTTCCGCCATCTCGATGACGGTAGTGTCCATGTGGACAGTAGGAGATTCAGGACTCACCACACGCTCGACGGATACTCCATTTACATCCGCCGAGCTGAGTCGTTTCCCTGATGCTGTTGTCCACGGGCGGGTTTGCGATGAGGACACTGGCCGATGCGATGGCCACTGCCTTTGCAGTAGTAGCACAGATTTTGACGCCTACACTGCTCCTTGCTTATCGAGCGAGTGTCAACCGCGGATACATCCATCGGAGTTGGTCCATCTGTAGCTGCACGATGCGCATTCCCGTGGCTCCTTGAGTTGCTGGAGGCTCGATTGCGGTCCGACGAGTGAAAATGAGTGCGCTCAAACGCTTGAGCAGCCGATATGGCTTCAGCTAGCGTACTGCAGCGCAGATACATCACCTCTTTGCGGGTCTCCGACTTCAGGCCGTCGCAAAACCGGTCGACTTGGTCCATAGCACTCATGTTCCGAATTTGAGCCATGAGTCGACGAAAATCACGGACATATTCTTCGACAGAACTGCGCTGGCGGCAAGCCTTCAGTTCTGCACGCAGACGAAACTGCTGGTCCGGAGGCACGAACTCACGGCGCAGAGCGTTGGCGAAGGAGTCCACGTCGTTGAAGCGGATGTGGTCGATCGCGACTTGGGCATGGTACCAGGATGCGGCTCCCTCCCTCAGGTTGGCAGCGAGGATGGCGATCACGCGCTGCTGACTGGAGGCAGCCGTGTAGTCGATGCACTTGCCTCCATAAATAGCTTCGCTCGGAAAATGAACTCGTCCACAGACTCGGTCGGTTTCCCGTAGAAGGTCGGCATGGTGACGCCTTCCAGTCGGTACTCACGAGGAGGTTGAGGAACAGACACATGTTGCTGCAGCTGCTGCTGGTAGGCATGCAGCTGAGCCTGGAAATCTTGGTACATCTGAGCGTTCTGCTGGCTCAGCCCCACAGCAATACGATCGATCGCTTGGACGAAATGGTCATACGGGTTCGGGGCAGCGCCTCCGGCGGTTGGTTGGTCAGCGCGCTCCTCCATAGTAGCGACGACGGCAGCAGTAGACGGCGATCAGTCGGAGCTTGCCACTGAAGAGCGCAGTCGGAAAGTAGCGAGTGGTTCCCGAAGCTTGTGCGTAGGGAGTCGACCCGGAGAAGAAGCAGATGTGTCGAACCCTCACCCACAACGAAGAAGTGCTACCAATTGGAGTGAACCACTTGCACTCGACTGAGCAAAAGACAGAATGAGATTGAATTGAGGTTAGCGAGTAGCAACAAGTTCAGGTAGCTAGCTCTGAGGTGCGTCTCCCAGGGAGACGCTACTGATGCAATATGAAAGCCGGGTACATGTAGAGATGCTCTGAGCCCGAAGAGTAGTGACTTGGAGCGGGGTTGAACGGCGACTGGTCCACGTCTCTGGAGCGGAGTGACACATCTGGGAGCAAGCTTCGATTGGCACTGCGTCGACACGGGAACCGCTGACGAGATCGATGTCGAGACGGGCGCTTGTCCACGTAGACTTAGACCATTACAGCGGCGAGAAGATCAGCGTGCTGTCGGCGCACGAGTACGAGTCCATCACGACACCTACAGCTCAGGACGTCCAGGACATTGTGGAGCCCACCACGGCCACCAACACGCTGGTGCGCAAGCTCACGCTCATCGACGCCATCAAGACGCCCGACTTCCTGTGCATGTACATCATGTTTTTCGGCAACCAGCTCTACGGGCTCATCGTGCTGTCCAAGCTCTCCAACATGTGCACCGACATCTTCAATAAGTCGGAAGCCCAAGCCTCCGACATCGTGTCGGTCAACGGCGTGTTCAACTGCTGCGGCCGCTTGATGTTCCCGCTGCTGTCCGATGTCATCGTGCGCAAGTTCAACGTCGAGCACGCCTTCGCGCGCAAGTGCCTGTACTTCTACGCGCTGGCGTCGCAGGCCGTGGTGCTCGGCACGATCCCCATCCTCATGCGCAACAGCAACTACTCGGCGTTCGTGGCCGAGGTGTTCATCCTGACTGCGAGCTACGGCGGCGGGTTCGGCACGATCCCGGCCTTCCTGACCGACATGTTCGGCGCGTTCAACATCGGGGCCATGCACGGCTTGATCCTGACGGCGTGGTCCATTGGTGGCGTGGTGGGCGGCATCACCTTCAACCACACGTACGGCAACCAGATCGCAGACGGCTGGGAGATCCACGAGGCGTACATCTACACGGTGCATCGCATCTTCATCATCGTGCTGGTGGGCTTCGTGGTGCTCTTCTTCGTGCGGACGAACGCCGCCGACCGCTTTGAGCCAGGATACCACCTCAGCATCTTCGGCAGACGCATCATCAGTATCAAGGGCAAGCAGGACCCGAAGAAGGAGGAGCCGCTGCTGGAGACGGCCTAGTCCGGCCAGAACGGCGCACGAGAACGGCACTTTCGGAAATACATGGCCGAGCACACCTACTTGTGAGTATTTCGCCTCTACCTATTCCTGGTGATAAGGTTTTGGCCATCCTTCAGCTTCTTCCACGGCGAAACCGGAAGTGATCATGTCGTCTTGAATATATAATAAGTGTTTTGATAATATCATAATATTATTATACTTATTACATGCATTCGCTCCTGTGACCACAGGAGCCAATTTTGGCAAATCAAACAAATTGACCCAAATATAACCGTACCCAAATTCTGGCAATGCACGCACTCCACCAATCGCTCAGTTCGTAATGGAGGCGCTGTACGAGCGCGTCTTGGCGCGTGTGCCGACGCCGCAGCTGCACGAGAATTACAACGCCGTGTTACGAGAGGAGTTTACATCCGTATCCCAGACTTTGAGCGACATGATTGCAGCCTTCGCGAAGCTGGGGGAGGTCCATGATGCCGTCTCGAAGCTGCAGCGGAGTGATAAACCGTCGAGCGACAGTTTGAGGACGGACAATACGATGGATCTGCAGTGCCAGTTGCTGCATCTCGTGGATAAACTAGCAGTTGGGATGGAGGTGGCGCAGGTAGAGAGAAAACGGAAGCGGGTGGAGGAGGAGGAAGAGGCAACGGCGCCAAGTGTCGCCGTCCCGGTGCCCAATAGTGGTGGAGAGAACAACGGAAGAGCTAGTTGCAAGGGTGCATCCAACAATGCAAAGCGAGTGAAGGCTGATGTTGGCTCGGGCTCTAAGGGAGAAGAAGTGGCTGGATCTGAGTCGAGTTCTTTGTCCGAGTCGGACAGCGATGATGATTATGATGAGAGCTGTGAAGACGCCGACGATGCGGAAGGCAGTGAAGCAGCTTGGAAGGCCTTGACGAAAACGAAGGGCAATCTTAGTGCTTCTTCACTTAACACTAAGGCGTCGCCCAGCTTTGTAAAGGACACTACCAAGCAAATGGGATCAAAAACGAGCACAACAGCGCCCAGAAAGTCGGCGACGTACTTGAAGACCATCGTCGAAGTGATGAACAAAGAAATCTCCCCGATCAATAAGTCGTTCATTATTCCAGATGTGGTGACCGCGTTGAAAGACTCGGTCGAGGAGGACGTTGACGGTCAGCAGTCGTCCTGCGTGGCTTCCACTTTGGAGATTCTGGTTGGTTGGTGGGTTCGCCAGAGCGAATACCAAGCTCAGTATGCTGGAATGTATCGCGGGTACGCCGCTGTGATAGATTTTTACGCGGCTCGGCTCCCGAGCTCAGCTTGCAAGTCCGAGCTGAAGAGGTTGGTTTACTGAAGCATTGTCTCATCCATAGCATCTGAAACTGGGCATTAACTCGTGTGTTTTTAACTTCTTTCTTGTGTACAGGTTGACGAGGTTGTTAAAGGAGATTATATCTTCTACAATTGAGAGTCTCGGTGGTCCGCAAATGCCCAGCAGTACGAAGGCAATTGTTGACGCAGCAGCCAAACAATGCAAGAAATCAGGGGGCATTGCGTCTGTGATTGGGAATTCTGACGTTCCCTTGCCCCATGAAAAGCAAATCAAGCGCCTGCTTGATCTGCTTGTTGCCTTCAGAAAAGAAACGGCAGGTGGTGTCAATAGTAATGGTACTTCTGGAGGTCGAATTCCGAAGGCTCTCACCAAAATGCGTCGATGGCTAGGAGGGAGCCTTCGTAAGCCTGATCAGCTACTTTTGTATCGCGTCATCGTGGACGCAATGCAAAAGGTTTGGAAGCAGATACCAAGCGCGCCCACAAGAAAAAGCGTCGTTGGGTACGTGGGATTTACGCTAAGTATTTGTTTTACCTTCCGCTATCCAACTTAATTGCTTGTTTTCTACTGACAGACATCTGGGCAAGATGTCGGACACGATTTCGAACTCTAGCAACAGCATTAATGCCTTGTCGGGGCTTCATGACCGTGCCACTCAAGTATGCAAGGAAGTGATGCTGAGGCGGAAGAAGTGCATCTCCCCCACGGAAGCCCACGCTCTGATGGAAACTGTTCAGACCCTACTAAACGATCAGACGCCTGGCTGGAATCCGCGTGGGGATGTTATCATCCGCAAATGTGTGCATGAACTGAAGAACATATTGGTGCATGCTCAATCATCCTGTGATATCAACTCATGGGGAAAGTTTGAAGCGTGCTATGCAATGATGGCAAAGTGGAAAGTTGAGGCGCTGCCAGCGGAATTTCAGTAGGAGCGAGCACGTACGGCGCGATGCTGCTACAACTAGTTCGAGGTACGCGTGAAGGTTACGATAGTATGTGCCATTGGAGGCTTAAAATTTCACTTCACTGCCCTCATGTCAATATCCGAACGACTCTTTGTAGACACGCAATAACTTCCCGGCACTGTAGTCTGGTACATTGCGATGATAGCCCGAACGTATTTTACTGTAGCCGCTCCGCGCAAGTATATCACAAAAAGGTGTGAAAATGAGCCTTTGGTGGCAAGAGATGGTCAACTTGGTCAGGGTGCTATCTTGCACAGCAGAGTGCTCTGTGAAACACAAGATGGCGCGTACTTAAGTACTCAGGAGTCCAATTTGGTAGTCAATATAAATTCCCCCCCCAAATGCAATCGTACCCAAATTCTATCACTCCACCAATCGATCGCTTCGGTTCGTGATGGAGGCGCTGTACGAGCGCGTCCTGGCGCGCGTGCCGACGCCGCAGCTGCACGAAAACTACAACGGCGTTCTGCAGGAGGAACTCGAATTCGTTTATCAGCGTTTGGGCGGCGTCTTGGCGGCCGTCGAGAAGCTGGAGGAGGTGCGCGAAGCCGTCTCGAAGCTGCAGCAAAGCCCTGGATCGTCGACCAGCGCCCATAATGACAGTTTAATTGCGTTGGCGGACAGTACGATGGAGCTACAGCAAAAGCTGCGGAATCAATTGAACAAGCTCGTAGTTGGGATCGAGGTCTTGCAGCAGGAGAAGAAGCGGCAGAGGGTGAGAGAACCGGCAGCGATGGCTAGTATATCTACAGTCGATGCGGGTCTTAAGAGTTGTGGAGATGAGAAGACCAGGGCGGGAGCAAGATGCAATCGTACAGTCAAGAAGGCGAAGAGGCTGGAAGCTGATGTTGACTCATACTCAGACTCCGGTAGCTCAGAGAAAGAGGAAGAAGCGAAACTTGGCACACAAAAGCCGGAGAGGGGCGAATCTGTTGCAGTGAAGCAGAAAGTGGCAGAAGCGTGTGGACTGAAGTCGAATTCATCGTCAGGCTCGGAGAGCGACGAACGTGAGGAGGATGGTAGCAACGAAGATGCAGACAACGTGGGGGGCAGTGAAGCAGCTTGGAAGGCGCTGAAGGGCAGGCTGCCGTCTGAAGGAGAGTCAAAACTGGATCACGCAATGAATACGACCGAGCAAAGAGAAGAAGGCACGAGCACCACAGTAAAACCTGCGAACAAGTCCGCAACGTACATTGAGACCATCGTCGAAGAGGCTGAGAAGATATATCCGTTGAAGCGGTTGTACATTGTTCCAGATTTGCTGGCTGGGTTGAAAGAGGCGCTGGAAGAGGACGTCGATGGCTTGCAGCAGTCTGCAGTGGCGAGCTCTCTGAAGGTTCTGGTTGGTTGGTGGACCGACAACATGCATTTCCAGGCCCAACATGCTGGATTATATCGTGAATACGTTGTTGTGGTAGAATCGTACCTGGAAAAGTTGCCGAGTTCGGCACAAAAGTTCGAGCTGAAGAGGTGTGCTACTTAGAATCAAGCGTTGTTTCATAACGGGTATTAACCCGGGACGTGCTTTCTTACTGTAAAGGCAACAGGAGGACCTACTATCCAAAATCAACAGTGCTGACAACGTAGTGTCGACTGCCAAGAAGGAGAAGCGAGCTGCCAATGCGATTAAATATGGCAAGAAGCACATGGGCATGCTGTCGAAGATAGCGGGCAGTCTTGAGACTAGTACGTCGCATGAGAAGCACATCAATCGGCTACTTCGTATGCTTCTTGCGTTCAAACTGGAAACTGCTGGCGACGTTGACGGGGCCTTTTCAGGTCGAATGTGATCAAAGCTATCGCCAGACTGTCTCGACGGCTAAGCTGCGACCTTCAAGAGCCGATCCGAGTACGGTTACATCGTATGATCGTGACTGCAATGCGAGCATTTTCAGGGCAGATACCAAATCTATCGACAAGAAATCGGGTTACCGGGTACGTGCGTTGTTGTGGCGGTGGTTGCTTTCGATGTAGTTGCTTCCATCTCTGTGATAAGCTTGCTAATTGGTATTTGGTTTCTGGCTGGTAGGCTTTTGGATTTGACATGTCGGCGGTGATGTCAAACCCGTCGAAGAATCGCGAACAGGTGGCCAAGCGTCGTAATCGCGCCACGCAAGTTTTCGGTGAAGTGGAAAACTGGCAGGGAAAGTGTATTTCCCCCGAGAAGCTGTTAAACTGAGGAAAGCTGTTAAGGCCTTGATGGAGGACACGACGGTTGGATGGAACCCATACCAAGACATCACTATGCGCAAATGCATCAAGGAGTTGAAGAGGGTCTTGCTGCAAGGTCAAGCATCCGGTGGGATGAAGTCCTGGAGAAGCTTTGAATTGAGCTTGTCGGTAGTGTTGGGGTGGAAGGTTGAGGATCCGCCAGTGGCAAATGTAGGAAAAACACCCACACAGTAAACAACGCTGCCACTGGCAACTTGCCACTACAGCGGTCATTCGAGGGTTTCGTAAGCACATTCACTTTAAAGTACTGATGGGTCAAGAGTGAGGAAGTTTTCGAGGATACTGGAGAAAGGAAAACAACGGTAAGTGTATGCACATGTTCATTTGAGGCACGCCACGCAATTGGGGCCATTGGAATGGATGTGGCGCAAGTGGAAGGAAGCGGAAGCAAGTGGTGGTGGTGGAGGACCAAGTGTCGTCACTCCGGCCCCCAATAATGGTGACGGCGACAACGGAAGAGCGAGTTGCAAGGTTGCACAAAGCAGCACCAAATAGTCCCAGGATGATGCTGGTTCGGTCTCCAAGCGAGAGGTAGGAACGTCTGGATCTGAATCGAGCTCATTATCCGAGTCGAATAGCGATGATGATGGTGACGAAGGACAATCTTACTTCTTTCAACGGCCGAAACTACCTCGACACCAATTCCTGCAATGGCTACTTCTGCCGAGAAATCTGAAACAGGTACGAGCACCACCACAACACCATTAAAGTGATCGGCTACTCTTTTGAAGACCATCATCGAAGAGGTGAACAAGTTATCGCCACTTGGTCGGTCATTTGTTATCCCGGAAGTGGTGAATGCGCTGAAGGAGAGGATGTCGCAGCAGTTCCAAGTGGCTTGCTCTTTGAGTACGGTGCTGCGTTGGTGGGCTGACGAGCGCTCACAGCACATTCCACATACTGAATTGTATCTTGAGTATGATGCTGCACTGGAGATGCACCTGAGCCGTAAGTCGGAGCTGCAAAGGTAATCCTTACATGTAGTCTGACTAAAAGCTCATATTTTTGCAATTATCATCAGGCTCGCTGGTACTCGCGTTAAACCAAGTCGGTCATCTTTCGAGTGTATACGTACTACCAAGCAAAGACAGAAAAAAACGTACATGAAGACCGTCGAAATCATGAACAAAGAAATCTCCTCGAGTTCATCCAAAGCCCAACCATTCAAAAAAAATCCAGTTAGTTAGTTGCGGCTGCGACTATCATCATTACGAGTGCTTTCGCTTGCCCAACCAAGATTGGTCTTGGCCTTCTTCCGCAGGTAACGCTTCTGTTTGAAGCTCCGTCAGCTCGCGCAATGCTTGCTCTGCGCTAGGTCGCGCTTCCGGGTCTTGGTGCATCAACGACTCACGCCGATCTTTTGGGCTCGGCATCCCATCCAATGTCACAACAATCGATCAAATAGCCCACTGCCCAGATATCGACAGCCGTCGTCCATTAACAAACATTTCAGAAGCGTGATCTTCTACGCGAAGGTGATCGCGGCTCGAAGACGTGTGGGGGCTGGAGGCCGAATCGACGAAATCAATCAGAAACCAAGCATCACGATCTCGCTGCTTGACCACGTTCGGCAAACGAATATCGCGATGGATCCACCCCATACGATGCAGAGCCACGAGCATTTGAAAACATCCTTCAGGACTGCAAACAACATAGGCAAATCGTGAGGAGGTGATGCGGTGATCTCTCCGCAAGGCTCGAACATTCAGTTTGAAATCCGGCTTTGTAAGATGATCGACATTGGGCACGTCACCTTCCCGTAAAACACCATACATGTACGCGCGTGCTAGATGATACAGGATGGGGTCAACAGGATAATACTTGTAACGAATGATGGGTAAATTTTCACAGCAACGCCACTTGGACGGTGCATTGTCTTGTCTTGACGTCGTCATCCTCGTCTGGGGCTTCCGCGATACGGGTAAAAAGTAGCGACAAATTCAAAAGTTTACGAAGCGGCGTATCCAAGCAAATACGGGATGTTGTCATAGTTCCACACGATTTTCCCTGTAACCTCATCACCCGGCAAGCCGAGGTCAACACCAGGCGCTTCCTCTTCACCACGAAACACACAAACGTCGTTCAAGATAAACAAAAGTCAGGGGATTCGCTGCCGGAGTCGCAGATTGCGGACACACGAAAACCAACACGTCGTGAAACATTGAATCCCAAAACGAATGAGAAGCACGCGCTGTATCGCCGCACTGGGCCAATTTGACCAGACGACTTGGCACGTTGATTGTAACGCCTCGCACGGAGCCGCGTCGTCGACCACAAAAAGTTTCTCCTGAAGTTGCGGGCTGAAGACTCCAAAGATACTGTGAGCAGAGCTTGAGCAACAAAGTCACCACGAGACTCGATAGACGGCAATTGGTGGTGCGCGAATTGTCCAGCAAGCAAATTCTCACGCCAAGCGATTTTCTGGAGAGCTTTCAGACCGTCTCTTTCGAGCTGTCGCGGCGAGGACCCGGGACTTGCACCAGCACGTGGATCTTGTCGTCTTCGGGGTCTGGTAGCGTCTTCTCGTTGAGCAATGTATCGATGGTTTGTGTGGTATCCAGCTCTGCTTCAGAGATCAAGGCCTCAATGTACGGGTGGGTACTTCCCAGTTTGAGTCTCTGTGTAGCTTCAGCGTCGGACGGCAGCCATACCAGTTTCCCTTCCGCGCCGTCAGTCTACACTTTACTCGCCGTTGATTGTTGCTGATCGTGTAGCCATCCATCCTATCCAATTTGGTCAATCATAAATGGGCACCTTTTTTATACTACTGTACCCAAATTCTAGCAGTTCACTCTGCCGAAGTGGCGACCAATCGGTGCGATGGCGGAGCTGTACGAGCGCGTCCTGGCGCATGTGCCGACGCCGCAGCTGCACAAGAGCTACAACGGCATACTGGTCGAGGAGTTTGCAGCCGTTGCGCAGACTTTGAGCGACGTGTTGGCCGCATTTGCGAAGCTGGAGGAGGTCCACGATGCAGTGTCGAAGCTGCAGCAGAGCCACGACTCGTCGGCCGGCGGCCGCAGTGACAGTGTAGTAGCGTCGGCATACAATGCAGTTAAGTTGCAGCAACAATTGCAGCATGAAGTGGAGAAACTTGCAGCTGGGATGCAGGTGGCGCAGCTGGAGAGAAAACGGAAGCGGGTGGAGGAGAAAGCAGCGACGGTGCCAAGCGCCCTCGATTCGGCGCGAGAGAGTGGTGCAGATGAGAAGAGAGCGAGCTGCAATAGCGCAGTCAAGAGGACGAAGATGGTGGAAGCTAGAGCTGGCTCAGACTCGGCCTCCGAGAGCTCAGAGGAACAGGACGAATCGAAACTTAGCGCGCAAGTGCGGGTAAGCAAAGAGGGAGACGATTCTCTTATAATGAAGCGGAAAGCAGCAGTATCGTCTGGATTTAAGTCGGAGAGTGACGGTAGTGATGAGAATGGCGATGACGAAGATGCAGACGGCGTGGAGGGCAGTGACGTAGCTTGGAGGGCGCTGGTGGCCAAGAGTGACGAGCCGTCGTCTGAAGTGGAGCCCGAACCAAGTCCTGCTAAGAAGCAAGCTGATGCCGACACAAAAGTCGCAGTGAAACGGTCGAGCAGAACGGTGTGGTACGTAAAGGTTATCGTGGATGAGGTGAAGAAGTTGTCTCGGGTGGATCGGTCGTTCATAGTGCCAGATTTGCTGGCTGCTTTGAAAGAGTCGGTTGAAGAGGACGTCAATGGTTTGTATTCGGCTGGAGTGATGAGCTCTATGGTAGTTCTGGTTGGCTGGTGGACCCACGGCAGCGAATATGAGGCCCAGCATGTTGAACTGTATCGCGAGTACGTTGCTGTGGTGCAATCGTATTATAATCAGCTTTCGTGTGCAAGACAAAAGCGTGGGCACAAGAGGTGGGTTTACTCCAAGCAAAACGTTGTTTTTGCCAGCGTGCATTAATTCGGGGCGTGTCTTGTTACTTTCTAGGCTAATTGAGACCCTGTGCTTGAAGATCAAAAATGCTGCAGACCTGGTGTTGCCTGCCAAGGCGAAGGAGAAAGCTGTCGCGGCGATTGAATCTGCCAAGAAGAAGGGGGCGTTTTCGTCGATGATGGGTGGTCCTGATACTCTCCCCCCTGAAAAGCAAACGAAGCGGCTGCTTTGTGTGCTTCTGGCGTTCAGAAAGGAAACTGGTCGCGACGTTGATAACGCCTTTTCAACTCGGATGATCAAGGCTATCGGCAGACTGATTCGGTGGCTAGGTTACGATCTTGGCAACGCTCGCCAATTTCCAGCGTATCGTATGATCGTGAATGCAATGCGAGCGTTTGCGGAAGAGCGGATACCAGATCGATCAACAAAGGATCGGATTATTGGGTACGTGCGTTGTCGTGTTAGTTATTTTATGTTGCTGTTGTCACCTAACAATTATCTGTTGTTTCAGACTTCTGCAGAGCATGTCGGAGGCGATTTTAGATCCGTCGAATTCAAAGAACCACAAAAATCTGATCAAGCTTGGTAAAGATGCCACGCAGGTTCTTGGAGAAGTGAAAAAGTGGCGGGGAAGGAGAATTACCCCCAGGGAGGCCTTTAAACTAAAGGAAGCCGTTGAGGCCTTGGTGGAGGATATGACGATTGGCTGGCATCCATGTCAAGACATTACGATGCGCAAATGCGTCAAGGAGTTGAAGAGTATCTTGGTACAAGCTCAAGCTCAAACATCCGATGACGCCAAGTCAAAGAGAGGCTTCGAAGTGTGCTTGTCGGTTGTTTTGAGGTGGAAGGTGGAGGATCCGCCAGTGGTACATGTTGTTAGAGCACCGACAGAGTAAAACCTAACGTGTATGCACCCCATCGGCGCTTCATGTATTACCTACAAAAACTGCCCCCACATTGAGCAGTTGATATTAATTTGGTGTACACCAATCGGAACCTGGTGCAGCTCAGCAGCAAGGTGCTAGGTGAGATGTTACAATACGCGTCGGGGTGGCCTCGATGATCCGCGGAACTGACACTGCGGATTCAGCTGCCGCATCACGTTCCTCGGATTCCAGCACTAGCAGCGCGTTAGTGACGTTGAAGGCAACAAAGAAGACAGCCGTCAACGCGAGCGTCAAATGGTACGCAACGTGGATGGCCACGAGACCGAAGGCTTGCAGAAGAAAAGTTGCCTCGACAGTTCCTGCTGCGGTGTACGTGACCAGGACGCTTCGCCTCTGCCAGCGTGTGAGCTTCATCGAGCCCAGCCACATCGCGATGGCGGCGTATCCGATCGAGACGAACGCTACGAACTGAACTTGTAGGTACGAGTTAGACTGTGCCAGGTTATGAAGTGTAATATGAACGGAGCTGCTGCTACTCACGGCTTGCATTGCGCTGAGGTTCTGCGTCACCCCGGCCTTGAACTCTGGATCTCGTTCACATTGCACCAGGAACTGGTCGAGCGAGCCAGTGAGGAAATCGATCCACCGCCTCGGTTGGAAATCCAGCGTATCGTCGGATGCATCCTAAGCAACAGATAGCCCTCGTTAGTGAGCCTTTCATGGGCAAAACAAACTCTAACGCTGAGTTTCCTTACGACAAGAGTCTTGCTTGACACTCCAAACTGTAGCTCAACGAGTCCCGACCGAGCCTGAACAGTAGAGTAAGAGAGTGAGAAAACGATAACCCCCATACAGCTCAGTTGCAGCGTCGATACCTTGCTCCAGAGTGTTTCGTGTCGCTGTAGACCGTCGTTAATGACCCGAGCGCTGGCACTGTCGATGGACACTTCTCCGCAGAAACACTGCTGCGGGGCTAGCACCAGGACGACGCCCAGGAGCAGGAGAAGCAGTAGCTTCATCTTTGTACGTGGCGCTTGCAGTGCAAAACCGTTAATGTGCGTGTTCGTGGCCAGCTATGGGGACAGGCGACCTAAATTCGCAGCCGCTGGCTAGTCGTACTACACTGACGCACTCGGTGCCTAAGGCGCGTTACAGCAGCTCTGCCAAGTTGACGGATGCCCCTCGACAGCATTTGAGTTGACTCGTATTGTATGGCATCTATAGTATTTAGCTGCTGTATCGCGTACTCCCTGGGGCACATTATCTGTTGGTAGAGGTGACAATTCAATGATGGCATTGCTGCTCTAGACGACGTCTTTCGGGTCTTTGCCGCCGGCCAGAGGCAAAATAGGCTCGAGGTTGCCCTTGCGCCACTCCGGGGCTTTGCCGTACACATACACGGAGCCGTTGACCAGAATGGCTCCGATGACGAACTGCCCCGTGGGCACTTTGTCGAACACAAACACCGACATGATGACCGACAGCACCACAGCGATAGACGTGGCGAAGGCCTTCAAGATGTTGTCGGCGTATTTGACCACGACGGCTGTGAGCAGGCCACCGAACGCGCTCATACAGATCGCAGCCCACACCACAGGGCGGTAGCCGTAGAAGAAGCCGAGACTCACGATCGACTCCAGGTCGTTGTACACAAGCCCACCACCAGACAGCGCCAGCCCGAGGAAGCACATCTGCACGTTGCGTTCCCACAGAGTCGTCTTCGCCCCGGAGCCCTTGAGGATCTTTTCAAAGTACACCCCGGCAAAGCCGGAGCACACGCAAGCAGCGACGACGGCCAGGAGGCCCTTGGCAGTGCTCTGCCCTGTCTTCGCCATTGCAGCCGCGGAGCTAGACGAGTCCTCGTCCAACTGCACGAGGGCGACGCCCATCATGAGCGTGACGATGGCGCCCCATTGCGTGGGCAGCACCGTCTTACGCAGCATCACGACGGAGAAGATGGCGGTGGTGAGGATCTTGAGCTGGTACATGACCTGGAACGTGGGCGCGTCCAGGTTGGACACGGCCACGTACTGCAGGTTGTTCTGCACCACGTAGAGCATGGCGGGCACGCTCACGCGCAGCAGCTCGTTGACGTTGGTGATGGTGCGGAAGGACTCGCCCATGCGCTTCCGCCGCTGCGGCTCCTTGAGCGAATTGAACTCCTGCAATAGCGGCAGGGCATAGTCAGAGGTGTATTGCACAATTGCACTTTGTATTACAGGCTGGAAGGTGATGAAGACGCACGTGGAAGAGCACGGCGAAGGCCGTGGCGAGCTTGAGCCCCTCCCCCACGAACACGGCCGTGGCCGGGTTGAAGCGCGGGAAGTTGCCGACCCGCGAGAGCCGCATGAGGATGGCCAGCAGACTGTTCTGCACGCACAACACGCACAGACTCGCGTACTTGAGCGCCGCCGGGGAGAGCTCCATGGTGCTGCAGGGAGGAAGGTGTCGGTGCTGACTCTGGGGGTGCTTTTTAACACTGACGATTGGGCGAATGGCTTCACGCGATGTGATTGGATGTTGAAAGGGCGCTGATATCCCACTCATGTGCGCCACACCACGTCTTGACCGAATCTTCCTCTACAAGAACCAGCATAGTTGCCGCCAGTTTTGGCGCCAAGCGTTGGTCGGTCTCGGGAAGATCCATCTCCACATCTTGCCAGCGCAGCCATGGACATTCGCTCCTTCTTCCAGAAGAAGCCTCCCAGCAGCAACGGCGCTGGCAGCAAGAAGGCGACCACGCCGGCCAAGCGTACGCCACTATTATACTGTGTTCCCCCATTGACTGACTCGTCACTAACGTCTGCACTTCCTCCTGTCCATTGCAGCAGCCAAGCGTGCAGAGCCTGAGCCGACGCCTCCGTCGCGTCCTGCAGCGCGACGCGCCGCCAAGCAGAACGTGGTGGTGCTGGACGACAGCGACGAGGATGAAGACGTCGCAGCCAGCAGCAGCAAGCGCAAGGCTCCGGCCAAGAAGAAGGCGCAGCGCGTGGACTCGGACTCGGACTTTGAGATGGAGGAGGACGACGAGCAGGTGAAGCCCAAGAAGGAGCCGGCCCAGCTCAAGAGACTGCGACGTGCAGCCAAGCACGACAGCGACGAGGACGAGGAGATGCCTGAGGTCAAGCCGAAGGTCAAGAAGGAGGTCAAGCCGACCGTTAAGGCCGAAGTCAAGACGGAGATCAAGACGGAGGTCAGCAGATCTTCGACTACGTCCGCTGACGATGATGTGGAAGGCTTTGTGAAGCAGGAGGGCGCGCTGAAGAAGGTGCCGGCGCCGTGCTCGGGTTGTCTGGACGGCAAGACGTTCGCGTTCTCGGAGTGCTGGAGAACCTGTCGCGGGACGACGCCGTGCACCTGGTCAAGTGCTGCGGCGGCTCGGTGGCCAACAGCGTAACGCGCGCGACCAAGTACTTGGTGATCGGTGCCACGCTGGAGCAGGGCGGTAAGATCACGGACGGATCCAAGTACAAGGAGGCGGTGGCCAAGAACGTGCGCATCCTGACGCAGAACGAGTTCTACAACTTGATCACGGAGGCTGCAGCAGCGCAGCAGGCGCAGGACCTGGCAGACGAGAAGGCGAAGATCAAGGCGGAGATTGCAGGAGCCAAGACCGCATCGTCCAAGGGGAAGCAGAAGCTCAACACGTCCGTCAATGACGAGCTGTGGACGGACAAGTACAAGCCCCAGACACTGGACCACATGATTGGCAACATTGAGCTGGGCAGGAAGCTGAAGACGTGGCTGATGGACTGGGAGGCCATGCACGTCAAGGGCACCAAGAAGATCCCGTTCTCGACAAAGCTGTCGGAAAACCGCGGAGCCAAGACGGTGTTGCTGTCGGGGCCTCCTGGTATCGGTAAGACGACCATTGCGAACCTGGTTGCGCGCGAGTGCGGCTTTGAGTGCACCGAACTGAACGCAAGCGACACCCGCAGCAAGAAAATGCTGCAGACTGGGCTCAAGGACGTGCTGGGCACCCAGGCGCTTCAGTTTGGCGTGCCTAGTGGAAAGTCTAAGGAGAAGATGCACCTCGCTCGTCGTGTGATCATCATGGACGAGGTCGACGGTATGTCCGGCGGTGACCGCGGTGGTACGGCGGAGCTTATTCAGCTCATCAAAAAGTCGAAGACTCCGATCATTTGCATTTGCAATGACCGCCAGAGCCAGAAGGTGCGGTCGCTGGCGAGCCACTCGTTCGACTTGCGCATGCGTCGCCCCACGAAGATTCAGATCGGCAAGCGGCTGATGGAGATCGGCCTGAAGGAAGGACTGCACATTGAGAAGAACGCGATCGAAGAGGCCGCCGACCGATGTGGCAATGACATTCGTCAGCTGCTCACGCAGATGCAGCGATGGCGGCTAACCACCACCAAGATCACGTATGCAGATATGGTGAACCCGTCTTCCCAGCACAACAAGGACGAGAGCTTGCGTTTGAACCCCTTCAGTGCAACGCAACAGATTTTCCAGCGCGAGCTCTCTTTCGAAGCTAGGAATGAGGCTTACTTCGTCGACTACGATTTGATGCCGCTTATGATCCAAGAAAACTATATCCAGAGTATCATGAACAACCGGACGTCGTCGGACGAGAACCTGGAGGCTGCGATGCACGCTTCCGAGTTCATTTCGGAGAGCGACTTGCTGAACACGTATGTTCGGATGGAGCAGCGCTGGGACTTGCTCACGAAGCAGGCTGCGATGAACGTCGGTGCTTGTGTGTACGCGGCCGGGTTCATTGGCCACCCCGAGTTTTCCAAGTACGTTGCTCATGCACATTGCTCGATTGTTTGGTCGCATCAACTAACGCTGAATATGCTGTTGTGTGCACAGGTGGTTGGGAAAGAACTCGTCGGCTTCCAAGTCCAAGCGGTTGCTAAGCGAGCTGTCCGTCCGAATGCGGTCACACGCGTCGGGCTCCCGAGAAGGTTCGTGATGCCGTGTTCCTCGCGCTGCTGGTGCTTGATTGTAACACAAGGCTGCTTTCACGCTTGCAGTCATTCGCCTGGACTACGTGCCGTATATGAAGGAGATCCTGCTGAAGAAGCTGCTGTCAGGGGAGGATGTACGTTCACTTAGCTTAATGCCACAACCCAGTCGGCTGAATCTAATGGGTTGCTGTGTCTATAACAGAACATTGAGGATGTGATCGAGTTGCTCGATGAGTGTGAGATCACCCGCGAAGATTTGACCGAGTCCATGGAAAGCTTCAAGTTCCCCGGCGTGAAGCGCCACTCCTACTCGGAGCTCGACACCAAGGCGAAGACGGCCTTCACGCGAATGTACGCTGCGTCCCTGTATGTAACCCTTACGATAGCGGTATAATGCTCACTGGAAGAGTGTGCTGGTGCGTTCCCTGCTGCAGGTACAACAAGGCGTCGCACAAGTCGCAGGCCGTGGTGGAGTCCGTGCTCGGCTCCACGACAATCAAGAAGGGGCGAGGAAAGGCTGCAGCTAAGAGCGAGGATGACGGTTTGCCTCCGCCGTCCGATGCCGAGAGCGAGCACGAGGAGGAGGACCTGGATGTCAGCAAGTTCCAGAAGAAGGCTCGCGGCGGCGCAAAGCGCAAGGCCCCAGCAGCTGCGGCCAAGAAGGCGCCCCGCAAGGCGCCGGCGAAGAAGCGCCGCACCTAGCTGCGTGTGGGCACACCGAGCCCACGGTAGATTGATGGATGGCATACTTCATGTCGATAGTTTTGCGGCCCCCATAATGAAATTACTGTTAGTGATCTCTTAAGCTGCTTTGCCCATGGTGCCATTAGGATAGTCCAGCACCCGCATCCAGCTTGAAGCACGTAAGCTTGAAGCTCCCAAAGGGACAGCTGCAAGTCGAAGTCGGCCGCCAGTCTTGCTGCAAGAGGCTCTTGCCTAGAGCCCTCACTTTTCATTCAGCTCTTTGGAGCTCACAACAAACTGAGACCTGATGTCAACCAAGACTGGCGCCCGGCCCATGAAGACTGGCGTTTGCGCCACGAAGGCCCAGCGAACCCAACCGAGCTCGTCCGCCCCGGAGAGCGCCCGTCGAGTGCGGGTGAGCCACGCTGACGACGTTGGAGCCGGCAGCAACAATGCCGACGAGCTCAGCAGCCCCGGACCGGCGTCGGAGACGGCAGAAGATGAACCGGAGTGGATGAGGGTGCCATTCGGGCATCGCGTTGCAGCCATGACCACCGAGCAAGCCAAAGCTGCGTACGAGCGAGCAGCTGCAAGGACCAAAGCTGTCTACGAGCAGTCGGTTGCAGCGTTCAAGGCTGAGATCAAAGCCGACATCGCAAGACATCAAGCCGCTACGAGTGCAGCGATTGAAGGATTGCGCACCGAGATCAGAGAGCTTCGCGGACGCCGCAGGAGTGAGACGCGCGCGCGACCGTTGCAGCCTGCGCAGCCCAAGACGCAGCCGCAGCCGCAGTTGGAGCCCGACTCGACCTAGCTCGCCTGCCCCTGTGCCCCAGTCCGACACGAGCCAGCCCTCATCAGAGCGAACCCGCGGACACGCCGTTGCAGACTCTGGACCTAGAGCAACCGAAGCAGCAAGCGAGGGCGTTCCAGCAGCCACCGTCGCAGTTCAAGCAGCAGTACGCTGAGCTCGCTCAACACTACCGAGAGCTGTACCAACTGGCGTACCGGCAACAACAGCGTATTAATGAGTTGGCGGGCCAATGCCAACTAGCTCCCGTGCCGCTTGCAAGCCTCTCCACGCAGCCAGCATCTCCAGTGCCACAGGCGCAGTACCCACAGCAAGAGCTCCTCCCGTCCGGACAGCCTGCACCCAGCTATCAAGATTTCCTGGACTACTTATACCAACTGCAGCAGCAGCAGCAGCAGCCTTACCAGCCAGACTCCGGACCGCTAAGTTCTCGCAAGCGCCGTGCTCCGTGAAGGTGTCGGCGTAATGGCATCCTTGTACACAACTCCATGATACTGTAATTTCACGCCATGTCCATTCCCGCTTCAGAACGAGGCCGAAGTTCTCTGTCGTTGGCTCTGCAACTTGCAACTTGCAGTGCGCAGTGCATTGCGCTCTTCCGGCAGCCAGCATTTGACTTGGCAGCTCGTGCTTGGCTGAGGCAGGCACAGATGGATACATGCGGCGCGTCACGCCTTGCGACACGTGGGCGCATCTCCGCGGCTCCTAGCCTCGTCTATGCCGGGTACCTCCGAAACCAGATGGACGATAATCGCGAAATCAAGTGGAAGCGCACTTTACAATCCGATACCCTGACGAACAGGCTGGTACCGCCGCGAAGGGGCGCGATACAGTGACGTCATTCAGTTGATCGTCAATGCAGTTTTGACAAGCTTTCCCCGCCCCACGCTCCGCCAATGGAGACCGAGCCGTTGCCAGCAAAAATGGAGGGCACCGCAAGGCGGCGCCGGCAATCGCAACGCCTCCCGTGCTGCCATGAAAGCGTCCATCGCGGCCCGTCAACGCCCTCCCGCCGCCCCGCGCGCGCACGCTGCGCGCTTCGTTTCTGCGGCGGCGGTCGCTGCAACGTCCGGACGATGCTGGGCGCCAGATCGGCCATCCCTCGCGCTGAGCCCCGTGCGTGCGCCTTCGATGGAAGCGCAAAGAAATCAGGAGTGGCTCACGGATCTGGCGGCGGCGTTGGCTTTGGTGGTGACATTGCGCGCACCGCAGGAACGCGTTGGTCCGCCGGGCATGGAGCTCCACAGGTTGCCAATGACCTCGTTTTTGTATGCCCCCAAGTACGTCATTTTCAGCATGTCAACTCGAGGCCGCCCAAGCGATGACGCGCTGTGGAAGGCGCCCTGGCCCGCCGCTGACAGCCCGCCAGATTTGACTTGGCGTTTGTATGGCCCGTTTTGCATTCAACTTTTATCGGGACAGGACCGCGAAATTGTCTGGTCTCGGATCCCTCCGTCCTGGAAAGACTGGGCAGAGACACACCCCGAGCTTTTGCAAAGCGCAAGGCAATTCCACACACTCACTCGCCCGCCACCAGCGAACAAGAACGAAGCAGCCAGCCAGCTCTGCACTGCAACCCCTCCTCCTCCCTCTCACCGCTCTCATGGTCGACCATTCCGCAACTGGAGCCGCAGGAGACGACGCCCGAGACGCAAGACATGGTGGCCCAGGAAGCGCCCCCGCCGCTGAGGCTGTCGCCGACGCTGCTTCCGCCGAGCGCAGCGACAGCAACCCGCTGAGCTACAGCAGCATGGAGGAGTACGTGCGGCTGCAGAAGGGCTCGCGCCCCATCACGTCCGTGCTGATCGCCAACAACGGCATCTCGGCCGTCAAGGCCATCCGCAGCATCCGCAGCTGGAGCTACGAGATGTTCGCGGACGAGCACGTCGTGACCTTCGTGGTCATGGCCACGCCCGAGGACCTCAAGGCCAACGCCGAGTACATCCGCATGGCCGAGCACGTCGTGGAGGTGCCCGGCGGCTCCAACAACCACAACTACGCCAACGTGGCGCTCATCATCGAGATCGCCGAGCGCTTCAACGTGGACGCCGTCTGGGCCGGCTGGGGCCACGCCAGCGAGAACCCCACGCTGCCCGACACGCTCGCGCAGACCGAGCGCAAGATCATCTTCATCGGCCCGCCGGGCAAGCCCATGCGCGCGCTCGGCGACAAGATCGGCTCCACCATCATCGCGCAGAGCGCCAAGGTGCCCACGATCGCCTGGAACGGCGACGGCATGGAGGTCGACTACAAGGCCCACGACGGCATCCCCGACGAGATCTACAACGCCGCCATGCTGCGCGACGGCGAGCACTGCCTCGAGGAGTGCAAGCGCATCGGCTTCCCCGTCATGATCAAGGCCAGCGAGGGCGGCGGCGGCAAGGGCATCCGCATGGTGCACGAGGAGGACAAGGTGCTCAGCGCCTGGGAGGCCGTGCGCGGCGAGATCCCCGGCTCGCCCATCTTCGTCATGAAGCTCGCGCCCAAGTCGCGCCACCTCGAGGTGCAGCTGCTGGCCGACACGTACGGCAACGCCATCGCGCTCAGCGGCCGCGACTGCTCCGTGCAGCGCCGCCACCAGAAGATCGTCGAGGAGGGCCCCGTGCTCGCCCCCACCGAGGAGGTCTGGGAGCAGATGATGCGCGCCGCCACGCGCCTCGCCAAGGAGGTCGAGTACGTGAACGCCGGTACCGTCGAGTACCTCTTCAGCGAGCTGCCCGAGGACAAGGGCAACGCCTTCTTCTTCCTCGAGCTCAACCCGCGTCTGCAGGTGGAGCACCCCGTCACGGAGATGATCACCCACGTGAACCTGCCGGCCGCGCAACTGCAGGTGGCCATGGGCATCCCGCTGCACTGCATCCCCGACGTGCGTCGTCTGTACAACAAGGATGCGTTCGAGACGACCCCATCGACTTCGACACGGAGAAGCAGAAGCCCCCGCATGGCCACGTCATCGCCGCGCGTATCACGGCCGAGGACCCGAACGCCGGCTTCCAGCCCACGAGCGGTGCCATCCAGGAGCTCAACTTCCGCAGCACCCCCGACGTGTGGGGCTACTTCTCGGTGGACTCGTCCGGCCAGGTGCACGAGTTCGCCGACTCGCAGATCGGTCACCTCTTCTCGTGGAGCCCCACGCGTGAGAAGGCCCGCAAGAACATGATCCTCGCGCTCAAGGAGCTGTCCATCCGCGGTGACATCCACACCACCGTCGAGTACATCGTCAACATGATGGAGTCCGACGATTTCAAGCACAACCGCATCTCCACGTCGTGGCTGGACGAGCGTATCTCGCACCACAACGAGGTGCGTCTCCAGGGCCGCCCCGACCCGCTCATGGTGGTGCTCGTGGGCGCCACGTGCTGCGCGTACCAGGCGTCCAACACGCTCCAGGAGGAGTACGTGAGCCAGATCGAGCGCGGCCAGCTGCCGCACAACCAGTTCCTGTCCCAGGAGGAGTCGCTCGAGCTCATCTACGAGGGCATCAAGTACAACATCAAGGCGTGCCGCAGCGGCCCCATCCAGTTCACACTCTTCTGCAACGACTCGTACGTGCAGGTGGAGATCCGCACGCTCTCGGACGGCGGCTTCCTCGTGCTGCTGAACGGCAAGTCGCACGTCGCGTACGCCACCAAGGAGGCGCAGGGCCTGCGTCTTGTGGTGGACAGCCACACGTGCGTGTTCACGAAGGAGTACGACCCCACGCGCCTGGTGACCAACACGGCCGGCAAGCTCGCTCGCTACCTGGTGGACGATGGCGCCAGCCTGCGTCGCGGCATGCCGTACGCTGAGATCGAGGTCATGAAGATGTACATGCCGCTGCTGACCCCGGAGGCCGGTGTCATCCGTCTGCTCAAGTCCGAGGGCGCCGTGCTGGCCCCTGGCGACTGCATCGCCACCATGGAGCTGGACGACCCATCGTGCGTCAAGAAGTCGGACGTGTACATGGGCAAGCTCCCGTCGGCCGAGAACGCGAACGGAAACAGCACCAAGTCGGTCCACAAGATGCGCAAGTCGCTGGCTGTGCTCAAGAGCGTGCTGCAGGGTTACTTTGCCCCGAGGACCTCACGCAGAAGGCGCTGGTTGACCTATTCCAGGCGCTCAACGAGCCGCTCCTGCCCGTGGAGGAGATCAAGGAGGCCATGTCGTCGCTGGCCGGCCGCATCCCGCTCGACGTGTTCGCCAAGATCACGGACAAGCTCCAGACCTTCAAGAAGGCTGTGGCGGAGGAGCCCACGGCTACCCACGCGTTCAACGTCGCCGAGGTGGTTGAGATCCTGGACGAGTACAAGCAGACGCTCTCGACGGACCGTCAGCGTTCGGACTTCGAGGCCTCCGTGCTGACGCTGCGCGACATCGCCACCAAGTACAAGCACGGCTTGATCTCCGGCGAGGAGGCTGTGCTGACCGAGCTGATCAACGAGTACTTCACGGTGGAGACGGTGTACGCCAACTCGCACAACATCGAGGATGTGGTGATGGCCCTGCGTCAGCAGAACTCGGCCGACCTCAACAAGGTGTTCGCCATCGCTCGCTCGCACAAGGCGCTGGAGGCCAAGAACAAGCTGCTTCTGCAGCTCCTGGCCCAGATGGCACGTGGCAACGCCGTGGCTCCTCGCAAGTCGATGAAGACTGCCGCCTTTGTGCCGCTGCTTGAGAAGCTCGCGACGTTCAAGGAGAACCAGTACTCGTTGGTGGCTCTTGAGGCCCGTCAGCTGCTGATCGACAACAAGATGCCGTCCTACCGCGACCGCCTCAGCCAGGTGGAGAAGGTGCTCAAGGACTACATCGCCGACGACTCGTCGACCGACCTTGCTGCTGCGTGCGGCAACCTGCTGGACCAGTCGCAGCCGCTGTTCGACCTGCTCATCTCGCTGCTTGACCACGAGGACGAGAAGATCCGCGAGCTCGCTCTGAGCTGTACGCGCTGCGCGTGTACCGCTCGTACCTGATCGAGTCGATGGAGACCATGAGCTTCAACGACATCTTCGCCAAGACGTTCCAGTTCAAGTCTCCTGTCGTCGACGCGCTTGCGGTCGGCGTCGCCCCCGCCGAGAGTTACGATGACCTGGCGAGTCTGCTGCGCCGCAACAGCTCTGCCAGCTCGCTGGACCTGGGCGAGCACAACTCGGAGGAGAGCAGCGAGGAGCAGGAGGAGGTCGTGGAGAAGCCGCTGGCCAAGCCGGTCGAGAGCTACCAGAAGATCTCGGCCGACTTCGAGCGTCACGGCGCCATCATCCGTCTTGCCAACCTGGAGTCTTTCCAGAAGTCGTTCACGGACGTCATGACCCTGTTCCCGCTGGCCAAGAAGACGCTGTCGGTGCGCAAGGACCCGCTGGTGAACGTGCTGCACGTCATTCTTGTGGACGAGCACACGGAGGAGGCCGCTCTTCTGGAGCAGGCTGAGGCGTACCTCAAGACGGTGGACCAGGACCTGCGCGCACACAACATCCGTCGCGTGACGTTCTCGGTGCGCCCGCAGAACATCGAGAACATTTCGGTGCACAACGCCGACATGGCGCTGTACCCGAACATCTACACGTTCCCCGGCCGCCTCAACTACAGCGAGGACAAGATCCTGCGCCACATGGAGGCACCTCTCGCCTACAAGCTGGAGCTGCGTCGCCTCCAGAACTACAGCGTGACCCCGCTGACGTCGGAGAACAAGAACGTGCACCTGTACCTGGCCAAGATGAAGGAGTCCGACTCGCACATCGTGACCGACCGCTTCCAGCGCATCTTCGTGCGCGCTGTGGTGCGTCAGCTGGACCACGATGGCAGCGGCTCTCGCTCGCAGTACGACGCCTACCCGGGCCCCGAGCGCTCGCTGGTTGACGCTCTCAACGCCCTGGAGGTGAACCTGGCCAACCCTCTGGTCAAGAAGTCGTCGCTGCCGACCAAGAACAACCACGTGTACCTGAACATCCTGCCCCAGGCTATCGTGGACCCGCAGTACCTCGAGGGTGTGATCCGCATTCTGGCCTACCGCTACGCCGAGCGTCTGGAGCAGCTGCGCGTGTCGACGGTGGAACTCAAGATCATCGCGCGCTTCAACAGCGAGGCCCCGGCCATCCCTGTGCGTCTTGTGGCTGAGAACCCTACGGGCTACGTGGTCCGCGTGCAGGCGTACGTCGAGGCCGCTGGCCACGACGAGCCGATCTTCACCTCCATCGGCGACGAGACCCACGGTGAGCTGGACGGCATGCCGGTTACGACGCCGTACCCGGTGGTGTTCCCGTTCGACAAGAAGCGTCAGATGGCCAAGGCCATGTCGAACACGGTGTACGTGTACGACTTCCTGGAGCTGATCGAGTACAACCTGCTGCGCCAGTGGCGCAAGTACGTGCAGCAGCGCACGCGTGGTGGCGGTGCCAAGATCACCATCCCGAACCTGCTGATGGAGACACGCGAACTCATCCTGGACGCCACGGGCAAGTCTCTGACGGAGACGACGCGCCCGCGTGGCCAGAACGACATCGGCATGGTGGCGTGGCTGCTGACGCTGTACACGCCGGAGTTCCCGGATGGACGTGAGATCATCATCATCGCCAACGACATCACGTTCAAGGCCGGCTCCTTCGGTACCCGCGAGGACACGCTGTTCGACCTGGCCTCCAAGCTGGCTCGCTCGAAGGGCATCCCGCGCTTCTTCTTCTCGGCCAACGCTGGCGCCCGCATCGGCATGGCCGAGTCCATCAAGGCCCTGTACAAGGTGTGCTGGAAGGACGAGACCAACCCGACCAAGGGCTTCGAGTACCTGTACCTGACCCCCGAGGACTACAAGGTTGCCTCGGCCGAGGGCTCCGTGAACGCCGAGCTGCTGGTCACCAGCACGGGCGAGGAGCGCTACGTGCTGAACGACATCGTGGGCCGCGAGATCGACCTTGGTGTCGAGTGCCTGCGCGGCAGTGGTACCATTGCTGGTGAGACTTCGCGCGCCTACCAGGACGTCTTCACGCTGACGTACGCCTGCGGCCGCAGTGTCGGCATCGGTGCCTACCTGGTGCGTCTGGGCCACCGTACGGTGCAGAACGCCACGCACTCGCCGATCATCCTGACGGGTTACCAGGCGCTGAACAAGCTCATGGGCAAGGAGGTGTACACCTCGAACGACCAGCTGGGTGGCGTGAAGATCATGCACACGAACGGTGTGACGCACCTGACGGCCAAGAACCACCTCTCGGGCATCTACTCGATCCTCGAGTGGCTGGCCTTCGTGCCGGCCGTTCGCCGCGGCCCGCTGCCGATCCGCGACCTGACGGGCGTGGACGAGATCGAGCGCACGGTGGACTTCTGCCCTGCCGACAAGAGCACGCAGTACGACCCGCGTGCGCTGCTGGCCGGTAAGGTCGACGAGGCCACGGGCAAGTGGGTCTCGGGCCTCATGGACAAGGACTCGTTCCGCGAGACGCTTGACGGCTGGGCCAAGAGCGTGATCGTCGGCCGCGGCCGCCTTGGTGGCATCCCCTGCGGTGTGGTCGTCACGGAGGTGCGCACTTCCGAGAAGGTCATTCCTGCCGACCCGGCTGCGCCTGCCTCGCAGGAGAACCTGATGCAGCAGGCTGGCCAGGTGTGGTTCCCCGACTCGGCCCACAAGACGGCGACTGCCATCAAGGACTTCAAGGGCGAAGACCTTCCGCTCTTCATCCTGGCCAACTGGCGTGGTTTCTCCGGCGGCCAGCGCGACATGTTCGACGAGGTGCTCAAGTTCGGCGCTGCCATCGTGGACGGCCTCGTCAACTACGAGCAGCCCGTGTTCGTGTACATCCCGCCGTTCGCCGAGCTGCGTGGTGGCGCGTGGGCCGTGGTGGACCCTACCATCAACGAGGGCATCATGGAGATGTATGCCGACCCGCAGGGCCGCGGTGGTGTGCTCGAGCCGGCCGGTCTCATTGAGATCAAGTACCGCAAGAAGCAGCTCTTGGAGACCATGCACCGCCTCGACGACAAGCTCAAGCAGCTCACCGCGCGTCTTGCCGAGCTGTCGCCTGAGGAGAAGGAGACCGAGGGCGCCAAGATCTCGGCCGAGATCAAGACCCGCGAGGAGACGCTGCTGCCGATCTACGTGCAGGTGGCCACGGAGTTCGGCGACCTGCACGACACGCCTGGCCGCATGAAGTCCGTGGGCTGCATCCGCCAGGTCGTGCCCTGGTCCAACTCGCGCAAGTTCTTCTACTGGCGCCTCAAGCGTCAGCTCGCGGAGTTCACGCTGCGCCGCCAGGTGGTGGCTGCCAGCGCCGGCGGCCCGCGCGCGGCGACCTTCTTGGGCTCGGAGCAGGTGATCAAGGGCTGGTTCACGGAGGCTGTCAACGGCGGCCGTGTGCCGCGTCAGCAGAACGTGTCGGTGTCCGAGCTCTGGTCGCACGGCGACTCGGATGTGCTTGTGTGGCTGTCGAGCGACAAGGACTGGATCGCCTCGCGCGTGGCCGAGCTCCGCCAGGAGCAGATGGCCTCGCAGGTCGTGGAGATCGGTCGCAAGGACCCCAAGGCCGCTGTGGCCGGCATCCTGGAGGTGCTCAACCTGCTGAGCGACAAGGACCGCGAGGAGGCTGTGGCCGCGCTGCGCCGCGGATCCATCTTCCACAAGTAAGCTGGAGGCGTTGATAGTTTTGCAGGTGTCGTGCAGTGCATGAGTTAGTAGACAGAGAAGACGTGAATGAATATGATGTATCGCTTCATGAACTTAATAACTTGGAACCGTGTAAGCAACCCGAAAAAGCTAAAGGGGATGAAGATCAAAGCATATATCTCCATGCAACGATACTTGACTATGGTGCGGCGACTACCAAGCGCGCATTTCTCTTTGAACAAACTAGCTGAAGGCGGAGCCCTGACGTTGCCTGGCCACCTCCTCAGCCAGCTCCTGGTATCCGGGCGGGCACGACATAGAGCGTTCGAGGCCCGCCAAGTCTGCCACCGACTTCTCCGACTTGCCGAGGATGCTGATGTCGTGGAACTTGGTGATGGTAGGCACGGGGAGCCCATCTGGTCCTCAGCCTCACCCTCGCGGGGCTCTTCGTCGTCTTCCTCTTCGTGCGCCGGAGGCGGCGGCGGGACCGACTCGGCCTGCAGCTTGGCCTTTTCGGCGGCCACCAACGAGCGCTCGTGCATGTACTCGCTCCAGTCCAGCTTCTTCGGCTCAGCCAGCTTGCCCAGGAACGGCGCGTACTTCTTGACGAACTCGCGCACTTCCTTCTGCAGCTCAGCACGCTGACGCGGGAGCTCATCCTGCGTCGCCTTGTACGTGGGCAGGAGACGGTAGAACAGCGGACGAACGGTCTTCAACTCGATCATTCCAGCTTCAACGGAGCGCACACCGAAGAAGGAGAACAGAGGGAACGAGACCATGAGCAGCGCAATCGACGACCAGTACCAGTCCGTGAAGGCCACAGCAGCAGCGAGGTACATGAACCACAGCAGCGGCACCGCCACGATCGAGAACTGGATCTTCTTGCTCAGAACGACATCGCGCGCCATCACCTTGACCTTGGAGCCCTCGAGCGCCTTCTTCTGCGCCGTGTTGGCCACGTAGCGAGCCAAAATGCCCACAGGCGCGTTCAGGATGAAAGACGGGATCGAAGACAGGAGCAGGATCAGTGTGCCGTAAAGCGCCGAGCCGAGCACGTCGTGAATAGTCCACCAAGGGATGTAAGGCACCTGGTGATCCTTCAGACCCATCTTCTGCAGCGTCTTGTAGTACACATCCAGCTTGTGCTGCAGCGCCGCAAGGTCTTCGTGCGCCTCGGGGACATCCTGCAACACCTTATAGCCCTCGGCAAAGCGGCGGTTGAGGTCCTGCGTTTCCTTCGCCGATAGACGCACACCCGAGCGCTGGAACAGACGACGCGCAGTGAGCACCTCCTGCATGACGCCGTAGCTCGGCGTCGTCACAATGACCGAGCGCATGCTCTCCTCCACGCGGTGCAGGAACGTGTTGCACGCAACGCGCTTGTCCTCCTCGTACTTCTCCATCAGCGCCTGGTCCACGGTAATCGGCGTGCCGAACTCCACCGTCACGCGTCCGCGGAAGCGGTGGCCACGGAAGTAGTTGAGTCCCACGGGCACCACCGGCACATTGATGTTGTACTTGTCCTTGACACCGAGCGCCATGATGGCAACACCGGCCTTGAGCGGCAGCAGGTCCGTGCGGTCGTGCGATCCTCCCTCGGGGAAGATGCCGATGCAGTTGCCGCGCTTCAAGTGCGTGTACACCTTGGCGAACGTCACAGATTGGTCCACGCGCTTCAAGATGCCGAACGGGGCGTTCTCTAGCACCAACTCGCCCACTCCGTTCTTCAGCGGCTCACTCAGCAGCAGCTGTGCGTCATCCAGCACTTGCACGACCTTGACGGGCGAGCCCGAGTCCTGGACGCTCTTGCCCTGGTAGCGGATCTGGTCGCCCGGTGTCAGCTGCTTGGTGAAGCTCGTGCCCTCGCCCTTGACGAGCCACTGGGGCTTGCCGCTGCTGGCCCCGCCGCTGACCGAGCTGGCGGGCGTGACGGCCTCCTCGCCGGCCAACTTGACGTGGCCCACGCCCGAGGCCACCGAGTCCTGCGGCCGCACCACGGGGATGCAGCCCATGATGCGGGCCAAGTGGCCCACGACGGGCAGGTGCCACGACTTCTCGGCGATCATGAAGCCCACCTTGCGCGGACTCGTCATCATGACCACGAGGCCGTCCACGAACTGGTTGGCGTGGTTGCCCGTGAAGATGACGGGGCCCTCGGTCGGGACGTTGTCCAGGCCGATGAGGTCCACGCTCTTGAACGAGATGCTGAGGATGCTGTTGAGGAAGACGCGCGTGGAGCGGTAGATGACGTCGGCCAGGTTGTGGAACAGCACCACGAGCATCATCCCCACGGACAGCAGGCCCCAGTAGTACGACGGCACGCCCAGGAACTTGCTCACGGCCTTGATGGGGCTGCAGCGATAGATAGAGACATGTATAGTTAGTATACACATGGATAGAGAAAGTATACATTTGTGGTTTAGAGAGAGTTAAGTTGCCACGCACTTGAGCGAGTCGACGGCCAGCATGAGCAGCAGACACAGCGCCAGGAACTGCGTCCACGTGTCATTGAGCACCTCCTTGGTGTGGAACTTCATCCTGGAGGCGGTGCGGTGGGGGCGGAAGCGGAAGCTGGGCTGGGTGGTTAAGTGAGTGGGTGGATGGGTGGTTCTCTCTTGCGGCGCTCTTCTTGGTCCGGCGGATCGAGAAATGACATGCTTCCAGAATGCTAGAATGAGAGAAAGCGTTATCTTGGAGTTTGTATGCCGCGATTTTTGAGGCAAGATCGCGTCTGGCGCGTCACTCACCCGCGGGCCGAGTCGCGGGACGGCCCGCGGGTTTGGATTGACTGGGGTTGACTATGGTGCAGCGGGCGGGGTAGGTCTAAGATTTAGGCAGCTTTTATGGAACCTACACTAATCAGGTGCAACTCGTGTCGAGCTTCGTGCAACACGCACTCGGGTCAACTGCACATTTGGGCAGTGTCTACGGCAACAGTTGCCACTGCAATTGGCTGCACCCCAAGCATCGAATACACCGCCATTCATATCTAAGGAGGGCTGGTCGGCGGAAGGCTCTTATCCTAATTGACCAAATGATGCGTGTTCAACCTTGGAGCTGGTCGGGCGACCGGCTTTCCTTAGCGGATACTGCTCGAATGGAGCAGAGCTTGGCAATGTCCGGTGAGTGCAAGCTACTGGGAGTTATGGTCTACGATATGCATTGTCGAGGCGCGAAGACTGGCAGCAATGCGACATCCTTTGGACCTACGTGTCGACAATTGTCTACAGCAGGTGTCGGTATATACCCTCGAGCAACGGGCACCGCTGTCTGCAGTGCATTAGCATTACTTAGGTGCGACTGGGAGACTATCGGGTAGGGGACCTTTTGTTGCATTGGATGTCCGGTCTCAATCGTAAAACTTCATTGTGACTAAGGTTCTTCGGCACTTCCGTGATCGGCAGCTTCGGCAGTGGAGGCTCGCTGGAGCACGAAGTTGAAGTTAGTGCCTATCTGTTCCGGGAGAGTTACGAATTGACTTGGGTTTGACCACCACATTCATTTTACCACCCACTCTCATTCCAGAATTTGCAGCCCTGGACAGACTGTAACTTGATTAAACAGAAGCGCCCTATTGGTCGATGTTGGCGAGGGCGAGATGGTGGCTGCGTTGAAGGACGCGATGCAGTGGGAAATGAAGACTTTGAGTATTTTGCGCGCGATCTGCGGCGCGACTGAATGGCCGAGATCAGCAAGGAAACCCGCTGTAGATCAATAAGAAGAAATATCTCGGAGATAGCTTTCAACCAAAGTCGGGGCAAGTTCGCGTGCTGGTAAGCGGGTTGTCATGACTTTTACGCCTACGTTGGCTGGGCCTGCTTCGGCTGAAAAGCTCCTCACTTACGTGGAAGGTAAAATGACACGATTCTAGCGACCCCTGGCGTCTTGGACGAACCCTCGCAGTCACTTCGGAACGATAGAACCGAATGCACAAACTTGACTGGATAGCGGGTGGCTGTATTGTAGCGAATTGTATTAGCGATGGCCTGATTGACGAGGGATGCTGTTTCGGACGATCTCATTGTTTTCGTTGATCAGAGAACGCGAACTTCACACTAGCGAGATGAGTGTTTTCTCAGAGTTTGCTAACACACGAGGTGCTCGTTTGGTGCAAGTGGTCGTGAATTGGGCCACCCATTTATATATGGGGTCTCACAATTTATTCTTCACGAAAGTGAGGTATTTTATGGGCCCGGCGTCTTTGCTTATCATAACCAGTCAACTCGGCGCCAACACCTGCTCTCAAGGCGATCAATACGCAATTCGCAGACATTAGGCTATAACTTTTTGTCTTGATGAATACATGAATAATAAATAATAAATAATGCTCTCGACGGATCAGATAAATAACGTCAAAGTACAGTATCTATCGCCCCACACAGGCTTGGACTTACTGATCGGCTATGAAAAAGTTTGGTACGACTCAACCATGGATTGGGCTCTAATTTCAACTTTGGTATATACATGTTGCAGCGTCCACCTTGTCGTAGATGGCTATTCATGGCAGCAAACGCCATCTTCGCGAAAATAGCCTCAGCATTCGTTGCATGGTGCCACCGCCTCGTTCTGCCTCGGACTCGCCTTCTTGCCCGACTGAGTGCTCGCCGGTTCTCCGCTGCAACACTCGGAATTGTTTATCCGAAGGACGACGCGGTAGAGTATTCAGCACCTGACCATGGCAGACCCAAGCATTCAGATAGTCGACGGGGTTATCCGCAAGCTGCTCAGTGTGCAGGATAAACCTACGCAGACCGAAGTTACAGACATCACCACAGACGAAGTGCTGCTGCTATGTCGTAAAATCCGCACGGTTCGTACAATTCCCCCTCTTCATCTACTGAAGATTATCTAACAATGTTTGTTGTAGATTTTCCTGGAGCAGCCTCCACTCGTCGAAGTTCCCTCTCCGATTAACATTTGCGGTGACACCCACGGCCAGTACTCCGACTTGTTGCGGCTGTTTGAGATGGGCGGGTTCCCGGACGAACGGAGGTATCTCTTCCTGGGGGACTACGTCGACCGCGCCATGCAGAGCATCGAGACCATTTGTCTGCTCTTCGCCTACAAAATCAAGTACCCGGAGCAGCTCTATCTCTTGCGGGGCAACCACGAGTGCGCCTCGATCAACCGCATCTACGGGTTCTACGACGAGTGCAAGCGTCGGTACTCGGTCAAGGTCTGGCGCACGTTCGGCGACTGCTTCAACTGCATGCCGATCTCCGCTGTCGTTGCTGGAAAGGTGAGAGGATTCCAGTATGGGGATAATATTATGGCGGGATACAGCCTTCTAACGCTCCTTGATCTATCTGTTAGATCTTTTGCACGCACGGAGGCCTGTCACCGGATCTGTATACTCTCGACCAGATCAAAAACATTCGACGTCCGACGGACGTGCCGGACGAAGGCTTGCTGTGCGATCTGCTCTGGTCCGACCCGGATCCCGACAGCCAAGGCTGGACCGAGAGCGACCGCGGCGTGTCGTACATCTTCGGCACTGACGTCGTGGACCAGTTCCTGAAGACCCACGACCTGGATCTCGTCTGTCGAGCGCACCAGGTCGTCTCAGACGGGTACGAGTTCTTCGCCGGCCGCAAGCTCGTGACCATCTTCTCCGCGCCCAACTACTGCAACGAGTTCGACAACGCCGGCGCTATGCTGGTCGTGGACGAGAGTCTCCGCTGCACTTTCAAGGTCCTCGCCTCCAGCGACAAGCGTAAGCCAGCCAAGAAAGTTTGAGCGAGAAGTAACGAGCTGAACCAGATAGCTACCGACTGAACTATGAGCAATTCTTAGATTTCTTACTGCGTGTTGCTTATCGACGATGCAAGATTTCGAGTCTCGTTAGAGGCGGTCGAGCGTGACGTTCATCAGGTTTGGGCTTGGGCACGTTCTCCTCGTCGTCCATGCCTTCTTCGTAGACGTCTTGGAACATGAGAGCTGCTGCAGTGGAGAGCGCAACATTAGCCTCTTGGTAGCTGGTGCAGACGCTGTTGCGCTTTTGAGACAACACGGCAATTGCATCGGCCAGTCCGTACTGCGGTGGTGACGCTCCATCGCCATTCGCTCGAGCTCGCAGTCGCGCGAGCTGCGACGTCAGAGCGTTGGCCAGGGATCGATACGCGTCGGCGCGATACTGCAAGTTTTCGTACTTCTCACACAGCCGAACGAGTACGTCGCACTCTGACAGCCGGCGTTCCAGTGCCTCGGTAGCCTCAGCGTCGCTCTGGGGCTTTGAGATGGGGCTTTCATACACGCTGACAATGTGTCGCTGAGCCAAAATCTGTTGGTGGAGGTCGCCAGTTTGTTCGGCTAGAGCTCGTTGCTTGAGGAAAACTTGCAATGGCTGCATGGATCCGAGTCCTGCGACTGCCGCTGCACTAGGACCCTCCAGCATCAACAGCTCTCGAAGTGCCGATCCTAGACCCGAAAATGCCATGAGTTGCTCTCCCTTGAAGTCGAGAACGACTGCCAGCTCAAGCGCTTCACGCCAGAGAGGGATCGCTTCAACGTATCGTTGCGTGGCGTTGTACGTAATGGCCAAGTTGCGCAAAGCTCGGTGCTGGGCGTGGAGATCTTCTTGGCGTAGTGCTAACGCCAAGTCGCGCTTGTGTGAGTGCTCGGCAAGCGCGAATTTACCCTCCACAAGCTGTGTGCATCCAGTGTAGCTCAGTAAAAGACCATGCAGCTTCGCCAGCTCCGGTTCAATAGGAGGCAGCGGAATCTCTTCTGCTTCCTCTTCTTCAGCCTGCGCAGCTTGTTCATTCTCAGTTGATGGAGCATTATCCTTCGGCTCTGCATCCGAACTCTGGTTCTCCTCGAGGTCGATCCCCGTAAACTCTTTCAATTGGCCCAGAGCGATCGAAAACTCGGCCTCGGCAGTGTGGAACTCACCCGCGTAGTATTCCTCCTCGCCACGACAGCTCTGTGCTAACACGCGGAGAGGATTGTCTGGCTCAGGTAAAGCCCCTGTTAGGTTTTCGCTCTCCAGAAACAAATCTTTAGGTGACTTGGCTGGCGGTGGCGCTGCGACTGCGGGGGTTGTTGGTACATCGGACTGGGGCTCAGCTTCAGCGTTAGCGCCCTCCGTCGGGAGCTCAATCTCGAGCTTCTCAGTGTTTTCTGGTGCAGTCGGTTGCTCCTGCTCTTGCTTCTGTTGTAGTTCGGCTACGACGTCTTCATCCTCTTCGTCATCGCCGATCTCCTGCTTTCCATTCAAGGTTCGCCCGAGATACGACAGAGCGATGCCCAAATGGTATTTGACGGTCGCTTGTTGCTGGAAATCTTTCGTTTGTAGAGCGGCTCGGTACGCGCTTGCGAAGAGACTGAACGCTCGCTCCACGTCGCTTTGCTCGAGACAGTAGATGCCGAGGTTGTTGTGCGCGCGAGAAATAAGTCGAGGGTCTTGTACGAGATCAGCCAGGGCTACCGCCCGTTCGGCATGCTTCAATGCTCGCTCCGAGTCACCTCTAGCCTTGAAGATGCTCGCCAGCACTGACGGTACACAAGTTCGTTCAGCATCATTGGTGGTATAATGTACAGCGACAACAAACTGACGTACACATGAAGGCAGTACTTCGCGCTCGCGTATCATCCTCAGACTCTTCACTGGGGTCGGACTCTTCCTCGTTCACCACCAATTGCGCTGCGCTCTCTGCGTCTGCGGTGTTGCCTTTGGCGTGCAAGAAGATGGCGTAGTTGGCCGTCAACGACTTGTCTATTGGTGGACCGATCGCTTCAGTCTGGGAGGAATCACCGCGAGTGAGCTTCTTGGCCTGTAGTAGGAACTCCATCGCTTCGCTTTGGTTTCCAGATCGGAAGTGCATCACCGCGAGCCAGTTGAGCGTATTGGTTCGCAACGCGGTGAACTCTTCCGTCTCGTCGTTCAGTTGTTCACCGTTGGGATGAGACGCCTCGACGCCGGTCAGCACCTGCTGGAAGTACATGCTCGCAAGCCCGAACTCGTCGTACTCCGCACATAACTCGCCTAGTTGATACTGCAACTTCAGCACGAGTCGCGTGTGGACGGACGCATTCTTGGTCCCGTCTGAAAGCTGCGCTGCCGGTGCATCGCGCAGCTCTCGTGACTGGACTTCAAGCTGCGCTTGGAATTGCTGGCGGCGACGTCGAATGCGCGCTCTCTCCATGGTCAAGTGAAGAAACAGCGTTCGCTGGGGGTCGCGTTGTTTAAACTAGCCGAGCGCCGCCGCTACGCGGCGGGGAATTTTAGTTGGTTGACGCTGCGCTCGCTAAGCTCGCTCCGCTGTTGGAGCAAGCTGCCTACGCTTCGCTAGGGCAGTAGTGGACCCGTTCCGCTCGCCTCGTCGGCTCGCTGCACTACTCTCAATGTCAGGTTAGTAATACAGCGGCCGGGGCGGGTCCTGCGGCCCCGCAATATCCTTATGTGGGGTCGCCTTCGGCGACGGAGCCGCCTTCGCTGCGCTCGGCAGCAAAATCGGAATTAGTGGCATTCGTACTTAGTGGGATAAGTGTGACGATTTCTGTGACCGACGGACAGCGTCGTTCTGATTGATACTTTAGATTGGCAAGAAGTTGCAAGCTGTATTCAAACGGTTAGCCTGCTCAATCGAACCTTCAAATGCGTCCTAGTCGTGTACTCAAGTCTGCCTATTTGCTACCCTTGCGCCTGCAAGCGCTTGGCCTCCTTAGTGCGACTTAGCTTGACCGCTCGCTCCGCGATCTCCACCTTGCGCTCGTAGTTCTTGACTTCTTGTTGCAGCTCGTACATCTTCGCCTTCTGCCCGACGTAGTCGAGAATCTGCGGCATGTCCTTGCTTGGCTCCGCCGACTGCTGGATCTGCAGCGACTGCAGGCGGCGCATGTCCTTCTGGTTCTTCTCCTCCACCATCGCGATCTCCTCGACGATCTTCTCGTTCAGCTCGGTGCGCGTGCGAATCTCTCCTTGCAGCCACGCGCTCTCCTCCAGCAACTCGTGCAGCCGCTTCTTCAGATTGTTGAGCACTTGGACAGTGCTCCCCGTGGTCTGCTTGAGTCGCAATAACTCTTCATTGCGCTCCTCGATCTTGGCCACGTACTGCTTGTTCTCGATCTGCAGTTGATGGAAGTCGATGTAGTGCAGCGCGTCGCCCATCTCCTCCTTGTGGCGGAGCTGCGCGTCGATCTTCTGCGCTTGGCTCTTGAGCGTCGCGTTCTTGAGCCGCAGCTTCTCCACGATGGCGTCCTTCTGTCGCAGCTTCTCCTCCATGTACCGGATCATCTTCTCGGCGATGGTCTTGCCCGTGCGGAAGTTCTCGGCGCCCACGACGATGTCGCGCTTGAACTCGTACGCGTCCTTCTTGAGCTCCGCAATGCGGATGTCCGTCTCCTCCAGCACTGCGCGCAGCGTGTCGATGAGCCGCTCGGACGAGCGCTTGGTCTCCTCCAGCTCCTTCTGCGCCGCCTCGAGCTCCGTGCTGCAGATGTCGTTCTTCTGCTCGATCGTGAGCATCACCTGCGCGCGCACGCGGCGCTGCCTGGAGCCCAGCCCCGTCTTCTTGTCGCGGTCGTTCTGCTTCTCCTCGTCGTCGCTGCCGGTCGTGGGCTGCCCGTTGCGCTGCAGATACGACTCGAGCAGCTCGTTCTCCTGCCGCAGCACGTCGTTCTGGTGCGTCAAGTCGTCCAGCTGCAGAGTACACAGCAATGAGTGGATTAGTATGCAATGCAGAGAGCAATATTCATTGATAGAAGACACAACACCTTCGCCTCCAAGTCGTCTAGTTCATCCTCGTCGTTCATCTTCGGCCACTTCAAGATTGATCCGCTCGCGTCGCTTCGTGGACAGCTCAGAATTTGGTCGGACTTTTTTTTTTTGCAATGACCTGGCTCCGACGAACTACAAGAAGTATAATAATATTATATTATAATACCTGGACGTGTCCAACGCGCCGCCCGTGTACACGTCCGCCGACGAGCTGAACGCGTACTTCGGCCAGTTCGGCGGCTGCTTCGTGGCCGAGACGCTCATCCAGGCGCACCACAACCTCATCGACGAGTACGTCAAGGCCACGCAGGACCCCAAGTCCCGCGAGGAGCTCGAGCACCTGGGCCGTGACTACATCGGCCGCCCCACGCCGCTGTACCACGCCAAGCGCCTGACGGACCACGCCAAGGGCGCGCAGATCTGCGAGGACCTGGCGCACACGGGCGCGCACAAGATCAACAACGCGCTGGGCCAACATCTGGGCAAGACGCTGTCTGCCCGATGCTATCGTGGCCTGCGTGGACGGTGGCAGCAATGCCATCGGCATGTTCCACCCCTTCGTGAAGGACAACGACGTGGCCATCTACGGTGTTGAGGCTGGCGGCGACGGCGTGGACACGCCCCGCCACTCGTCCACGCTTCTGGGCGGCCGACCGGGTGTGCTGCACGGCACGAAGACGTACATTATGCAGGATGACGCTGGCCAGGTGCTGGAGACTCACTCGGTGTCCGCTGGTCTGGACTACACTGGCGTAGGCCCCGAGCATGCGTTCCTGAAGGACTCGGGCCGTGCCAAGTACGTGAGTGTTACGGACAAGGAGGCACTGGAGGCCTTCCAGCTCATCTCTTTGCACGATGGCATCATCCCTGCACTCGAGAGCTCCCACGCAGTGCACTACGGCGTGAAGCTCGCGTCCACGTTGTCGCCGGACCAGGTTGTGGTCATTAACATCAGTGTCCGCGGCGATACGGTAAGAACATGCTGCAGGTCACCAACGAGCTTGGCGTGAACCTGAACCTTACCGACAGCTAAGACAACACTTGAGTAGCACGTGCATTAGAAGGAGCAATTAGACCAACAAGGATGCGAGGCGTGGCTGTGCTGGTGTACGCGGCCGCGGCGAGGCTTCTGGCCAGCGCGCAGGGCATGTACTCGAGCGAGGACAGCGTGAAGGTGCTGAACCCGTGGAGTTCTACTGCGGCCAGCTGGCACCCGAGTACAAGAAGGCCTGCCAGGAGCACGAGCGGTTCGTGCAGGATTTCGCGGTACGCGGCTTCCCGCCATCAATATCTTCGGCGAGAACAAGACCGAGCCCACGACGTTCAGCGGCGAAAGGGCCTCGTGGACGCGGCGCTTACGGCCTCCCACCGCGTGGTCAAGGCGCGTCTATCGGACGGCTCGGAGAAGAAGAAGCCCAAGTCGCAGCAGCAGTAGAAGAAATCGCCCAGCGTCAAGAGCGCTGCCATCACACTCACGGACGACACGTTCGACGACACGGTGCTCAACAGCGGAGACGTCTGGTCGCGGAGCTCTACGCGCCGTGGTGTGTCCACTGCAATCAGGTCGCCCCGGAGTGGGAGCAGGCTGCGTCGGACCTCAAGGAATCCGTGAAGGTAACCGCCAATGAGCAGAAGACGGCCGAGTGCGGCATTGAAGGATTCCCAACCATTAAGGTACTCGGGCCCATGGTGTTGGGCCCGACTGACGCTGACGATTACGAGGGACGAGGGTGAGCGCACTACTGCTGCTATCACGGAGTTCAGTCTCACGGCGCTGGATGTGATGGGCGGCGGCCTGCGGATCCAGGAGAATCTGACGGACTTCTGCGAGGGCAAGTGGAGCTGCGTCATCAGCGTGCTGCCGCACATTACGGGAGGCGGCAAGAGTGCGCGCGAGGGCTGCATTAAGATGCTCGAGGGTGGTCAAGCTGGTGCGCGGCAAGCCGTTGAAGTTTAGATGGATGTAGGCTGGCGGTCAGCTCGACGCTTCGAGCTCATGTTCGAATACCCGTCGCCGATGGTCGTCAACCTCGACCGCAAGCGCTATGTGGTGTAGCGCGGCGCCTTAACGACCGAAGCTATCAGCAAGTTCCTGCAGGGCGTGATGCAGGGCCGCGTGTCGACGATCGGCTTCGATAAGCTGCCGGAGATCAAGACGGCGAAGACGTGGAATGGCAAGGACGTGCAGCTGAACGAGATCGAGGAGGACGAGGACAACGATATCATGAACGAGATCCTGGGCAACGCCGCCGATAAGGACGAGATGTAGATTTTGGAGTGCACATTTAAAAGACCTTTGCGTGCATTCATTCAGAATGGATGTGAGTCTCGTGTACGCCGGGCAGTGGTGGTCAACGATATTTTCTTAATGTAGGAACTGCTCAGAATAAAAGGCAACACTCAAGCGATCGACTCATACCCCCAACGTCTGCACGCAGCTGGTATCTTTGACTTAATGCGTGTCTCCGGAACTCCATGATCCCTATCAATGATCCCAACACGCTACTAACTACAGCGGGTGTAGCAGCGTTTAAGCACGCTTTTCCTTTTCCAGGGAGAACAACGACTGCAGAGAAGACCAGGGAGAGCGCCAAGAGAACCAATTCTCCATAGAAGTACCATCGATCCCATCCTGTTCTGATCAAGTATGCTGCATCAAAATCATGTTTCAGAAGTTGTAGGGGCAGAAAAACGCACTTACGCTTGTACTTCTTGATTTGTTCCGGCTCGTCAGGACATTCCACAAGCACATGGATGTCGCGTTCAACGCACTCGAAGTCGTGGCCAAAGTATGCAACGTTGTCGAGGCGGCTTGCCTCGTCCAGCAGCAGGTGTTCTTGCATGAGACTTTGGACTCGTTGTGAAACTCTTCTCGCCTTGAGCGCCTTTATATCTACGTCTCGCGTGTTCAGCCACACGCCGCCCTCCCTCGCGAGGTACAGCTGCAGCAGATCTGCATCATAGAATATTAAGCCGGGCTTCTTCTCCTTGATCTTGTCCTTCAGATCTCCGACAAGCTCGCTGATGTCAATATCCACAGGAAAGACACTCCCGACGCCAACGACCGCGCACAACAGCTTCACCATCGTGTTTCTTTTTGTGGAATGGCAGGATTTCTTCCCCGAGGTCAATTATTCTGCGGGTGTCACCGAGTCTGTAAACGCCTTTAGAGTGACGTTGAATCTTTCAAATACACGATCAATCATGGGTCGTCACCCTTCAATCGCTAGCTACAAAACGAGTTGTTGAAAGAAGCAATGCTCACTAGGATGCGTCCAAGCTTCCGCCATGGCACTGAACTCAACTCGACATCAAGTCGTAAATTGGAGGTTACTTTGGCTCGCACACGTTAGATGAAGCTTACTGACCATTTGTCTAAAAGCTTCAGCTCGCGGTGTGTTGCATGTCTATCACTGGGTGAACTGTGATTTGTTGCCACCTGTACAGGTACTTCGCAGTACATACATGTATGTCACTTTGGTAAGGTTCAACATCATTCTAAACATTTCCAAAACTAGAGCAACAACAACTACTCCGAAGTACTTAAGTACTACTTATATCTATACCATGCTGGGCTAATTCATGGTATGTACAGCCTGCAATCGCTCCAATACTGATGCATGCACTGATACTGGCGGTGCAACAGCAAAAAAATAGGCTTTAATGCATGCTTGAAGTTAACTAGGCATCGCGTACGAACCGTCGAGTGAAAGATGATGACCCATGATTGAAGTTGACGTTCGAAGTCACTATGGCAGAGGTCCGAAAATACAGTTCTATATTCGGGGTACCCGGACTGGTAGTCCAGGGAGTTCGCAGTTCTCAGGTGAAAAGATACCAATGTAGAGTTTTGACAGCAGCCAAACTAGCTACAATCAGCAACTGTGACTTCCTTGACATACAACTGGGGCCCAGCGAAGCCTGAGATAGGAGGATGTTGAACTAGGGCTCCGCGAAGGCTGGGATAGGAGGATTTTGGAGTAAAACCTTAATTTTTTTTGTTATGAGTTATTTTACTTATTAATTCGGTCATCTCCTGCGCCTGCTTCGCAGCCGCAGCATCTGCCCGGACATTTGCCTTAAGACTGTAGATGCAATATATCAACAGACAATGCTTAACAAAACTAAAACGCGAACCCTATCTGAGGTCTATTTGCAGCTTGTAGAAACGGCATGCTATTGTACAGTACAGTCCGCCTCAATCGTCCCTTTACTTCGCTACAGCTCAATATATTTACTGATTCATACCAGTGTCATCGGTATCGTTCCGGTTCAAGCTGCCCATGCATATAAACCTTTTGGAGGCCCAGTGCGGCACCGTGGCCATACCGGTGTGATGGGTAACGTACCGGTTCATGCTGCCCACGCATATAAGCCTTTTGGAGGACCCAGTGCGCCACCGGATTCGTACCGGTTTCATCGAGATGTACCAGTTAGATGTCAAGAGGGGTCATCTTTTGACTTGACGTACCACGGATACTAGGGCTTCGCGGGGGCTGAGATCGCAAATATAAAACAAAACAGATAAACGCACAGCGCACACGACTTAGGCGCGCCGCACTTGCGGCGCACCAGTCGCCAGCGCTGTGCTTGCATTCAAACACACTCACGATAATATGAATTTGTTTTCTTGCCTTCGCGCTGTTAATCACCAAATACAAGCAAGTTAGAAGTTGCAGCAGTGCCCTCCCAAGCAAAGTCTATTCTTACCTTGGCGCTGTAAGTTCACCCTGGAGTTGCTGCGTCTGTAGACGTGAGAACTGGAAATGATTCGAATGAAACGAAAATTAATGATACGATTGATGCTTCTTCGTTGACAGAGACTGACTACGTAATTATTCAGACTACCTATTAAGTTTACTTTCATCATATGTCATATATGATGGATACTTAACGCATGCGTTTGCTGCGCCAGCAGCATACCTTACGGTACCGTACACTTGCTATCCTGCTGGCGCAGCCGGCGTTTCATCCAACACTATCGCGGCACGCCTTCCCCACGCGCGCGCATTTGCAGCGTCAAGACGACGGCGACGCTGCTCCGGCGTTTCATCCAGCACCATCGCGGCAGAATCAACATTGCTGATTTCCTCTGCAGGGCTACAGAATGACGGATCCGGATTGAGAAGATTGACGCCCGGAGACGACACTTACACTTCCATTAAGTATACAGAGTACTTATGCAGGTAAAGATATATAAACAAGATTCTCAGTTAAGTGCATTCAATACAAATATCATAATCAAGCGACACTTTTTTCGAGCACGACACGCACGGCTTCATGCGACACCGAATTAATCCCCTGCCGGCTGCGCCAGCAGCATACCTACGGTACACTTGCTATCTCAGTATAATCCTATTTGGTCTGCGATAGCAGCACTAACGTTGCTTCCTATCCCAGTAATATGTGTACTTCAAATATTTGTTCACTTCAAAGACGTTTATGTTTTCTTTTAGTAAGGAAGTACTGTAAAACCTCTAATTGTGCCCCTGGGGTACTAAGTTAGTACCCCACCCACGTTAGGGGGGTGGGGCACTATTTGAGGGTGGGGTACTAGCAAAAGAGCAGTGCTCGATTAACCCTTTCGTGAACGGGGCGCATTCATTTGATTTTGTATGGTATAGTAAAATAGGATACTTGCATATCAAGGGGGGCATTTTGCCCCCTTTCACAAACAACGGTACTTGACACGAAGGGTGGCTCTTCCACATCGTGGAACGGAGATAGTGAAGGGGGGCAAATTGCCCCCTTTCAGAGTCCACGGTACTCTTGGTTGCCTTTTTTTCATTGGCTATTACTGAGGCTATTTCAACCAAAATCCAAAGGCAGGTTTGTGATTCGTTGGGCGAAGAGCAACATGTTCACGTAACCCATACCGATCACTGAAAGATATCTTTGTCCCATGTTGAATCTTACGCGCGAACTTCAATCACGGGGTCGGCTGAGCTCCGAAGCTCATCTCTACTCCCCGTCAGAGTCCTGACGATTTCGCGCCATTATCTAATGGAATGATAGTAGATAATGGCGCGAAGTCGTCAGCCTTCCGAGTTCTCCAACCTACGGGGGAGCGCTCCACAGACGCTACAACCTTTTCGGCATCGCTGGCTAGCTCGGTAAGCAAGCCGCCTTCACGATCTACGTGCCTTGACAGTATTACCCGGCCCGACCGTTTTTTTCAAGCCAGCTTATTGCCAAGCGTTCAGCAGCCTTAGTCGCATTGTCAACACGAATGTCCGTAAGCTCACGATGAGCATTTGCCTTGGTTTCACTATTGCAATGTACATGTGTATATCACTTCAACTTACTATCCAAAATGGCTTCGAGCAAACCTAATATCCCGTACAAGCCGTTGTATCAGTTCTGATAGATGAGTTGCTATTTCGATCATAATTCTTGTGAAACTTGATGAGGTATCGAAGAGCGCAATGCACCGCCGTCCACGTGTCGTGTTCCCTCACAATTCAAGTTTCAGCGAGAAAGGAGCGAATCCGCAATGTTGGAAAGCGTCCTGTCCCCCGATCAAGTGACGGACGTCACGAACGAACCTACCGCTGCCGCCGCACACCAGCCTAGCCGCTTAGCACATGCGGATTCAGCCATACATGAAGATTCTACTGCTGCTGCTTGCTCGACTGGCGCATCAAGCACCTTCAACCAACCGACCGACGCCTCCGAGGCCCCACGAGCCAGCCCCGCACCCGACCAAGGCCCGGCAAGCTACCCACGGCCGCAGCATTGTGTTGGCGAGTCGCAGAGCAGCGCTATAGGTGTTACTACGGTTGCACCAGCTAGTGTCAGTGCTGGTGCGCATCAAGGCGGAGGTATGAATCCATGTGCTGCTCTTGGTAAGCGAAAACGAGGGCGGCCAAAGGGTTCCAAGAACAAGCCGAAGGATGCGACCGCAGCCGCTGCTCAACCTAAACGCAAGCGGGGTATCCGTGCCGACAGCACGACCAACCGAAGCGGCAAGACCAGGCGCTGTTTGAACACCACCTTGATCGATCACGCTATGGTCACGGACATGTTACCCCCGCGCATGGTAGAGGCTGACAGGAACGCCGCCGCTGTGACCAGCGCGAGTGAACACGATGCACCATTCGCTGCACCGGATCCGACGAGTGCCACAGCAGCGACGCCTTCTCCGAACCAGACGGCTTCACGACCCCCCAGGCAGAATCGTCTCCCGTCTATTCTATCGATGTATGGGGACACGCTCGTGGCGTTTTCTCCGGTGAAGGAGGGGCTCATTACGCAGAAGAAGAAGTACGCCGGCGTGGGGAACGCGTACTTGGTGGGGAGAGTGTGCCGAGTTCTGAAGCAGTCGTTGTTCCAGATAACCTGGCTGGACTCGCAGTTCCAGAACCACGTGGAAACCTTGAATCTCAGCGCTGTACAACGGGGAAATGCAAACTACCGCTCCCTACATGACAATTCAACAGGACCAGGATGGAGTCGGCTTTGCGAAGTCGATGCCGGTGAAGAAGTGCGTATTGACGCTGACATGGAGTCGCTTGAAGAGTATATGGAGCCCTTTGATCCCCCGCCAGAGCTACCGACAACGCTAGAAGAGGTTGAAGCAATCAAAAATATGCGCTTTGAGCCTGGGAACGAATGCTCGGCACCCTCCGATCTTTACCAGCATGCTGATGGGGCCACCAAGACACGGCTCCGACCCGAGTTCAAGCACATCTTCCAGCACTCAGCATCGGCAAGTTTTTTCGCCTACATTCCACTATCATTTTGGCAACAAGTTGTTGGTGAAACAAATTCCTACGCTCGTCTGCACAATATTCCGTTGTCCAAGCCATTCTCGCTGAGTGAGTTGATGACATTTCTTGGTATTTTGTTCTACATGGCTTTGATCAACAAGGGCGAGTACTCGAACTACTGGGGAGAGCAGGTGGAGGATTCGATTTTCGGTGGTAGCTCGGTCGGACTTGACAAGGTTATGGGGCTGAGACGCTTTAAGGAGTTGCGGAAAGCGTTCTGCTTTCAGTGTGTTGAAGCCAATGCGGGTAACACCGACCAGGCAGCTAGGATCCGTCCGCTGTTGAATCTCCTGAAAGTGACTGGGTCAAAGTACGTGGAAGTAGGGCGCGATGTTGCACTGGACGAAGCAAGCGTTGCATGTCGCTCGAAGTTTGGCAAACCGCTCATTGTCTACAATCCTATGAAGCCGACAGGAAAGTATCATTTTCGGATCTACATGCTATGCTGTGCTACATCCTGGATTTCGCTGAATTTTCGGTTGCACTGCGTCAGTGATATTGCGGAGCGTCTGGACGGCGTAACATCTCCAGAGGAGATACGGGCATTGAGCGTAGAAATGGCTGCGTCGTCATCGATTCGGAAGTGCGTACTCGAAGTTGTGCGGGCGTTGTATGGCACCGGACGAATTGTGAACTCAGACAACTACTATACTTCGGTGCAGCTCCTTCTTGCTCTACGACTCAAAGGCTTGTACGCTCGAGGAACCGTACGGAAAACAAGCTCTCACTTTCCTCGACATGTGATGTTGGAGAAAAAAGAGTGTGCCCGTGGAACGTCTCGCCAAGGTGTTTCGGCTGATCGCACAATGGTAGCAGCATCATGGTATGACAGTGCTGTTGTCACGGTGGTCTCTAACGCGGACGCCTCAACACAAACTACAGTGACACGCCAAGTGCGGGCTGAAAAGCGCTCGCTCCCAGCGCCAACTTGCATAAAGGAGTACAATGCCAATATGCAAGGGGTCGACCGTCTGGACCAAATTCGTGCTCGTTTCTCGCTGGCGGACGGCCACTCTTTCAAGAGATGGCACAAGAAGTTGGGCCTAGCTCTGATCGATGTCGCCCGAGCTAATGCATATCTGACGCGGAAGCTGGCTGTGGATACGTCTAAAGAGCGGGACCCGCACCGCGCTTTCGTCGTCGAGCTGATTTCTGAGCTTTTGTCAGGAAAGTGGAAAGAAGCACCCAGTGAGCGGCAAATGTTCTACACTGACACAAGCTCAGGAGAAGATGTACCCGAGCAAACATCTCCTTCTAGTACGGTTTGGATCGCAGGTGGTAGTGGCGATACACGAAACACTGGAAGCCCACAAAAGCGCTGTTCAGCGGTAGCGTCGAAGCAGTTTTACACGGATATGAACCGCAAGCGCCGCAAATGTGTAGTATGCAGATGGGAAGGCAGGTATGCAACGGAGGTGACGGACGTCTGCGTCCTTCATAATGTTTGCCTCTGCCAGAGCGTTCACGTTTCAAGCAAGCCGTACACATGCCCCCAAACGACGTGGACATGCTGGGAGAAGTACCACCGCTTCTACCTACCAAGCAAGCTCTTCTCCAGCACTGGCAAGGTGCGCACGAGTTCAACATTGTATAAGCTGAAACGCGAGCAACAACGGCAATGCTAACAACACGGACACACGCGACACAGAGGCTTCTAGTCGTCGAACCGCTGTGCGTGCAATTGTGCTGTAAGATGCGTAAGTATCTTGATCTAGTATGCAAATTACAGCAAAACTTTAGGCAAAAGAAACTTCTTCAACATGTACATGTTACTTGATTATAGTATGGAAATTGAGTCCGATCGGATGTACCATTACCACAATGCAAAAACTACTTCGGCTTGTAAATGAACACTTGTTGCAGCTCTGCTTTCCAGCTACACGGAAGACCAAGTTGCTTGTGCAGCGTAAATGACGTACAGAAAGCGCTTTGACAAAACTCACGATGTCGTGGGCACATGTTCAAGCAACTCACCAGAAAACGAAGCATAGTCATTCCACAGAGCTGGTCTTTGACGTGCTCAATAACAGAAGTGTCAAAGAGCACGTTGTTCCAGTAGACAACCGTAGAGTCAGCGAACGGTGGAGTGTACGCAATAGGCACAACAGCGACGTCATTGCGGAATAGCGACGTACGCTCACGTAGTCTAGCTGCTTGTGTGCTTTTCGCCATCATTTCCGCCCCCAAGCTGTGAATGTCCTTTCGTAGTTCAATTCAATCGCTTGGTACACATCCGTCCCCAGCGCAACTTGAGCGACTACGTTGCCAACCCCTGCTCCAATGTCTAAGAACAGATCTCGCCCGTCAAGAGGACCCACTTCAGCTAACAGCGCGCTGATCCCTTCTGGCATCACCTCACCGGCGTTGCGATGGGGTTTGTTTTGGTCATTCAAAATCACCTCTCGGGGGATATCCGCAAAAATGGCCGTGACAGCTTGCTCAACATCTGCCAGAACTGCTGCGGCGTCCAGCTCACTGTCGTTACTGCTTGACTTCGCGGTATCGTTTGAGCTGGGCGTATTTGTGCCATGATCCGAGTTTGACGACCGTAGCAACCCATGGGCCATGTTGACGTTGGTAGTATCCGTGATCAGAGGCACATGGAGTTCTGTGGAGGGCGTCAGCACCTCAGTATCGTTGTCAGCGCGTCGGGGCAAGACATCGGTGAGAGCAGCTTGATATGCCGGACCACTGGCAGATAAAATCCAGGGGAGAGCCGACAATGGCTGCATGCTCGGCCGGGACCTAGGTGATGTAGGCGAAGAAGCATGCCCAGGAGCACTTCGTAGCAAACCGTCCGTCGAATCAGCTTGATCACGGGCACGCGCTGGCCTCGCACTGGAAATCACCCTGATGATGTCAAGGAGGTCGGCGCGGTGGCACGTCCTCGCAGCTGTCGTGTGATATCTGGTGGTCGTCCACGCGGCCGCCGAACTTGCGTGAAGAAGCTGGGGGAAGCGGGAGATGTCGCGCCCCCACGTGCGTATCAGCGCACGGAGGCGCCCTTGCAGTGCGGCGGCAGAGTGCCCTGTGCGCCGCATGCGGTGCGCGATGTCGGTCCACGAGACTCTGGAGCCTCCATTGACGTAGGAGCGAGCAAGCTGGACCAGCTCCTGGTCGTCTTCGAAACTGAAGGTCGTGCGCATGACAGGTCGAGATAAGCACTGGAAAATGTCTTAGTCTTAGTATTGAAATGCGTGGGTGCGCGACGGGAGTAGTCAGGACAGCGGAGATGAGACCTTGCCGAACCACACAACCACGTGTGCGTCGTCACCAACAACTTGTAATATATGGGGTTTTGCTGACGCAATCTTCATAAATTTCGTACTTAAATGCGTATTTTACAGTTATGTCTACCACATAGTGTAATCTATTCTAGGGGTGGGGTAGCCCGACCCGCTGTGATTGGTCGTTTTAAAAGTAGGTAAGTTCGTAGTTGAACTTTTGTCAACGGGGGCATTTTGCCCCCCTTCATGGCGGGTTTCCTCGCAGGCTTTGGAACGACCGTCAAGGGGGGCAAAATGCACCTTTTGGCCACGAAAGGGTTAACATGCACAATTACCCCCCCCCCTAAAATCGTCGTTTTTTTTTAACTAAAAACCTTAAAAAAAGAACTTGATATAATAAAACTATCCGCGCCGGACGTGTAAGTGGTGACATGTTTCCCCCTTACTTTTTTCAAGAATTCACACGTCGCAGACGAGATTAAACGGACAGATTGGTGGACACTTGGTTAAACTATGGGTTTTGGTAAAATGTTGTAGTTAGTTTGCAAGGGTATCACCCCTCACATTGGTCGCAATAGCTCTTGACAAACACCCATCCAACGACTACTCAACTAACACCAGCACACTACGAACTAGGGGTGTCAACGTTTGGCCCCAACTCGAAACTCAGCACGCCATCCCGCGGTAGTTGGAGTTGGGCTGCGAACTACCGCGAACTCCCTCCAAACTCTTCTCTATCCCCTTCAAATTCGTTTAAAAAAATTGTGGTCCACATGAGGACTCGTCAAGTTTGCTGCCATCTCAAGGTCGGTACAAGTGCGCTCGGGGCTGACAAGGCACGCTGTAGTAGTGATGGTTTGTAGGAATTTCGAAATCAATTAAAACGTTTCGAAAATGCAATATTAACTGCGCAATAGCTCAAAATAGATCAAAACTACTCGGCTCAAAATAGATTTTTGCGTGGTGCTGACATGCAGCTCAGGCTGCCCTCACTGTTCCAGCATGTCTCGCGCAAGACCAACGTGACACCCCGCGTTCGAGTGCAGCCGTCTCCAATCCGTGAGCTCTCTCAATACTGCGCTAAGGTTGACGTAGATGAGTGCGAGCATGTCAACCGTATCGGTCTGAGGCGTGACGCCTCAGATAGATCAAAACTCGAGCTCGGATTGGACGCCTGAGGCAGCTCGAGTTTTGATCTATTTTGATCCATTTTGAGATGCTCACAAAGTTTAGAATGATCAGAATGTTTTGAGAATTCTGAATCCCTACTAATCTAAACCATCTCTACGCTGTAGTCGCTGGTCCAGCGGACGCTGATGCAGTGGCGCTTGACAAGGCGCTACGCATCCCCCGTATTGCTTTGTGTAAGCTGCCTCTAAGTCCCAACAACTTCCTGCTGAACGGCATCTTGGCTTCGTGGCGCGTGTGAGGCTATGCGGTTCCGCCATCGGTGGCTTCGTCGGCATGGCGTGCGCGGCTAGCTTCGATCACGAGCACCGGATATTGTCAGGGTGGCGCTGGGCGACCACAATCAGCAAGGACAAGTTTATTCGGCTCTTTGACGCACAAGGCCAGCGCTTCGCCTTGCTGCGCGGCCACAAGAACGACGTCGGCGTGCTGGGCCTGCCTGACGGAGCGCTGGGCGTGGCCGACTGCACCAAGTGCACGCCTTGTCATCGACGTACGGCACTGTCAAGGGCGTGGCCTTCGTGGCTACGTACCCGTGATCGGCCACAAGATCGTGGTGCTAGCCGACGGAGACAGCGGCTGGTGTTTAACATCGAAGGCGAGGGGAAGAGTCTGGTGTTGCATGGGGCGAATTCGGTGATGGCGGCAGTCGGTGAAGCAGAAGAATTCGTACTCTATGGACTATTACTCGTTCCCGGGGGGGCGCGATCGGTGCTGATGGCGAAGTCGCTAGTGGTGAAGCGGTGGTTTAACTGCTGCTAGTCCGTGTAGCGTAAGGAATACCATCTAGGAAAAATGAATAGAGGAACTGCTGATACCATCACATGTATTGTTGAATTACTTGCTTTGAATGTCTTCTACGTGACTCGGATCGCTCGTTGCTTCTTCATCCATCTGCCACTCTGGAAACTCGAAGTTATCGTGGATGAAAAGTAAATCCCGGACAAGTGAAGGGTCCAGCTTGGTCCGCTTACAGTTTACAATGTTGCCTGCAGATGAAAACGCTCGTTCCGATGGCACCGAGGTAGCGACACATGCCAGCCATTGCCTTGCCAGTGGGGCCAGATAGGGATACGAGCGTCCATGTAGCCGCCACCACTCCAGCGGATCTGCATCAAACTCTGTATCAGCGACCTCGTCGAGATAGCGATAAACTTCAGCGCTGCAGCGAGTCTTAAGACGCCTTTCACGAGCAGCTTCACTAACGGAGCGTCGCGGGAAAATCCAACAGCTTGGAGGGAAAAACATACTGCTTTGAGTATTGAGAAATATTTCGAAGAGTTGGGCGGAGTTGCGCCATACTCGAACTCCAACTCCAAACGTTCGAGTTGGGGCGAGTTGGAGGGACCCCAAGGTCCAAACGTTGACACCCCTACTACGAACTAGCACCTCAGATGACGGTGCTCGCTTAGCCACTCGGACCCCTACGCCTCCTGGCGCCCGCCCTCTCTGGTCGCAGCCCTCAGCAAACTCGGACCAGCACAGCGCTCACCTAGCCACTCGGGCCTCTACGCCTCCTCTTTGGCGCCTGCCCTCTCATCGCAGCCATCGGCAAACTCGAGCCGTAGCTCTGGCACTCGCCCTTGCCATCGTCAGTCTCCGCTCGTCGTCCACCACCTGTCCGTGCTTCCGCCGTTCCCTGCGGTCGACCCGCCTTCGTGTCGGCGGATTCTCGAGTGAGCGCCTCCTGGCCTCACGTCGCTGCGCTCTCGATCTTCTGTTCCCTCGTGCAGCCGATCACTACGTCGTCCCGCCTCGATCTACCCGTCGTCTGCTGTCGATGCGCCAGGTCGTCCCTCCTGGATCCTCGACAGTCGCCCTGATCGCTCATCTTCAACTAGTACTTCGGCTTGGTGCCGCTAGCCGGTTACACGTACACATTGGCCACCAACTACCACACAACGCCCACACCGTACACGTTCCTGTTGCTGCTCGCGGTTGCAGCTGCTGACCGTCACCTCACACTTCACTCCGTGCAATAGAGTCGTCGCTGACGACCACATTCATCCACACGCCATCCCCGGCTCAAAATCGTCCGCGATTTTGCGTAGTCCGTCGTTAATATAGACCACCACCGACCACCATTTCGCCGGTGTCGACGCCGTCGCCATCCTCGTCGTCGCTGCTGAACTTGCCGTCCTCGTCGTCGCTGCTGAACTTGCCGTCCTCGTCGTCGTTGCTGAACTCGCCGTCCTCGTCGTCGCTGCTGAACTTGCCGTCCTCGTCGTCGTTGCTGATCTCACCGTCCTCGAAGTAGTTATCCGTTCTTGCCGTATTTGCCCATCTTGTTGCCGCCCTTGTCGTTACTGATCTTGGCGTCGTCGACCTCTTCGCCGTCGCTCTCGTTGTAGCCCACCATGATGTTGCCCGTACCGTTGCTGCAGGACTTACCGTCGTCCTCAGCCATCCGCACTGGATAAGTATGTCGAGGCACTAGCAGGAAAGCCACTCGTCTCCTACGTGACCGCTACACCGCACTCGTCGTCCCCGCGCACAACACGTCTTCAGACTCATTCCTCGCAACACACATCATCACCACCGTATCCGCTGTCAAGGCGCTAGCAGGAAAGTCACTCGTCTCCTACGTGACCGCTACACCGCACTCGGCACTCCTCGCGCATACTGCACGACTCGCACCTCATTCCCTGATTAGCTTCGTTTCGGTTGTCTGCACCACCACGTTCACCATCTCGTTGGTGACGTACGCCACCACTACCCGCAGCGTGGCGCCATCCCCAGTCTCAAGTACATCGTCTCCTTCTTCGTCAGGATTACCGCCACTTCGTCCACCAACTTGTAGACCGAACTCGTCTCCTAGCCGTCCACCTCTCCGTTGCTTCGTCCGCCGCCAACCCGTTACTCCGTCCACGATACGCTGGTCTCTTCGTGCCGCTGGGGAGAAGCCCGCAAGATCCCAGCCTCTCAATCTTGCCCGGAAGTCCCATGTATGACCACCATGTAGTTTGTTTGCAAGGGTATCACCCCTCACATTGGTCGCAGTAGCTCTTGACAAACACCCATCCAACGACTACTCAACTAACACCAGCACACTACGAACTAGCACCTCAGATGACGGCGCTCGCTTAGCCACTCGGACCCCTACGCCTCCTGGCGCCCGCCCTCTCTGGTCGCAGCCCTCAGCAAACTCGGACCAGCACAGCGCTCACCTAGCCACTCGGGCCTCTACGCCTCCTCTTTGGCGCCTGCCCTCTCATCGCAGCCATCGGCAAACTCGAGCCGTAGCTCTGGCACTCGCCCTTGCCATCGTCAGTCTCCGCTCGTCGTCCACCACCTGTCCGTGCTTCCTCCGTTCCCTGCGGTCGACCCGCCTTCGTGTCGGCGGATTCTCGAGTGAGCACCTCCTGGCCTCACATCGCTGCGCTCTCGATCTTCTGTTCCCTCGTGCAGCCGGATCGCCTTCTGCCGCGGTTTCGCCGTCACTGTCGAGTTCGATCACTACGTCGTCCCGCCTCGATCTACCCGTCGTCTGCTGTCGATGCGCCAGGTCGTCCCTCCTGGATCCTCGACAGTCGCCCTGATCGCTCATCTTCAACTAGTACTTCGGCTTGGTGCCGCTAGCCGGTTACACGTACACATTGGTCACCAACTACCACACAGCGCCCACACCGTACACGTTCCTGTTGCTGCTCGCGGTTGCAGCTGCTGACCGTCACCTCACACTTCACTCCGTGCAATAGATTTGTCGCTGACGACCACATTCATCCACACGCCATCCCCGGCTCAAAATCGTCCGCGATTTTGCGTAGTCCGTCGTTAATATAGACCACCACCGACCACCATTTCGCCGGTGTCGACGCCGTCGCCATCCTCGTCGTCGCTGCTGAACTTGCCGTCCTCGTCGTCGCTGCTGAACTTGCCGTCCTCGTCGTCGTTGCTGAACTCGCCGTCCTCGTCGTCGCTGCTGAACTTGCCGTCCTCGTCGTCGTTGCTGAACTCACCGTCCTCGCAGTCGTTATCCGTTCTTGCCGTATTTGCCCATCTTGTTGCCGCCCTTGTCGTTACTGATCTTGGCGTCGTCGACCTCTTCGCCGTCGCTCTCGTTGTAGCCCACCATGATGTTGCCCGTACCGTTGCTGCAGGACTTACCGTCGTCCTCAGCCATCCGCACTGGATAAGTATGTCGAGGCACTAGCAGGAAAGCCACTCGTCTCCTACGTGACCGCTACACCGCACTCGTCGTCCCCGCGCACAACACGTCTTCAGACTCATTCCTCGCAACACACATCATCACCACCGTATCCGCTGTCAAGGCGCTAGCAGGAAAGTCACTCGTCTCCTACGTGACCGCTACACCGCACTCGGCACTCCTCGCGCATACTGCACGACTCGCACCTCATTCCCTGATTAGCTTCGTTTCGGTTGTCTGCACCACCACGTTCACCATCTCGTTGGTGACGTACGCCACCACTACCCGCAGCGTGGCGCCATCCCCAGTCTCAAGTACATCGTCTCCTTCTTCGTCAGGATTACCGCCACTTCGTCCACCAACTTGTAGACCGAACTCGTCTCCTAGCCGTCCACCTCTCCGTTGCTTCGTCCGCCGCCAACCCGTTACTCCGTCCACGATACGCTGGTCTCTTCGTGCCGCTGGGGAGAAGCCCGCAAGATCCCAGCCTCTCAATCTTGCCCGGAAGTCCCATGTATGACCACCATGTAGTTTGTTTGCAAGGGTATCACCCCTCACATTGGTCGCAGTAGCTCTTGACAAACACCCATCCAACGACTACTCAACTAACACCAGCACACTACGAACTAGCACCTCAGATGACGGCGCTCGCTTAGCCACTCGGACCCCTACGCCTCCTGGCGCCCGCCCTCTCTGGTCGCAGCCCTCAGCAAACTCGGACCAGCCCAGCGCTCACCTAGCCACTCGGGCCTCTACGCCTCCTCTTTGGCGCCTGCCCTCTCATCGAGGCCATCGGCAAACTCGAGCCGTAGCTCTGGCACTCGCCCTTGCCATCGTCAGTCTCCGCTCGTCGTCCACCACCTGTCCGTGCTTCCTCCGTTCCCTGCGGTCGACCCGCTTTCGTGTCGGCGGATTCTCGAGTGAGCGCCTCCTGGCCTCACGTCGCTGCGCTCTCGATCTTCTGTTCCCTCGTGCAGCCGATCACTACGTCGTCCCGCCTCGATCTACCCGTCGTCTGCTGTCGATGCGCCAGGTCGTCCCTCCTGGATCCTCGACAGTCGCCCTGATCGCTCATCTTCAACTAGTACTTCGGCTTGGTGCCGCTAGCCGGTTACACGTACACATTGGCCACCAACTACCACACAACGCCCACACCGTACACGTTCCTGTTGCTGCTCGCGGTTGCAGCTGCTGACCGTCACCTCACACTTCACTCCGTGCAATAGATTCGTCGCTGACGACCACATTCATCCACAATGTCCCGCTTTTGTGCAGAAGTGGCTCCAGCGCTCAAATAGGCTTTGTATCGGATTGCCTTCGGACGGTCAGCGCTTGTGCAAAATGTGTCGCTCGCGATTGTGAGTGGGCTCAAATTGCTGGGGAGAAGCTCCTCTTTTCAATCATGTGCGCTAGGCTTTGTAGCGAGCAATATTATGGGATCTACGGTCGGGTGCCCATTTTCCTGGTTGACTTGAACTTGGATGCAAGCAGTGACCATTTATACGTCCTGACCACAGTCATGTCCGTCCCGGATACTACGAAATCAGCTTTCATCGTTGGTTCACATGCAAACCCGTATAGTTACATGCAATACAGTGCTTCTTATGTTAGACGAGCAATAAGAAGCCAATAAACCTTCATGTTCTTTTGAATGGGGGTACCGCATTTCGCATGTAGAGGGCTGCAGCAGCTTAAGGAACACACTTGGAATTGAACCAATCACATGCACCCTAGTGTGGTACTCGAAATCGTATGTAGACAGACACACCCCAAAATACCGGTATACCGATAATTGCGACCCAAAATTTCGTTGCCGCCACCCGTTTTGTTATGGCGCGCGCGCGCGCCAAACGGAAGGCTAGCCGCAGTTTTGAAATGGCGCGCGCGCGCCCAAAAGGGAGATCAAGCCGCGGAGGCACCGGCAGACATGTACAGCAGTACAAGGTCAACTCGGAGCCCGTGAACAAGAAGCTCGCCGTCATAAACTACCTTGCTGTCGTGCGCAAAATGCGCGCTACCATCGAACACTTCTACCCCAACCTCGCCGCTACTGCCTACAACTCTAAACGCACGACAATTCTTCGCTGGGCGCGCAATCGCAAAAGGCTGGAGGCCGCGGTCGCGGCAGGAAAAGGTGAGCACAAGAAGGTACGCAACAGGGGGGTGGCTACAATCCTGTCCGCGGAGAATGAGGCGGAGATTGCCCAGTGGGTCGATGAGCTGCGTGGAGACGGTATCCCTGTCTCCATGCAAATGCTAACCGACAAGGCGCTGGACGTCGCGGAGGAAGCAGAGGTCAAGGACTTCAAGGCGTCCGACAAGTGGATCGCTGGGTTCAAGCGCCGTCACCTGTTCAGCCTACGCTGTCCGACGCGACAAAGCCAGCATAGCCCCGCCAACCTCGACGAGATCGCAGCCGACTTTGCTGCAGAGGTCGACGCAACCGTGCGAAACCTCGGCATTAAGCGTGTGTATAACGCTGATCAAACGGGTAACATAATTGTTTCGTATGGGCTAATAATATTATTAATGTGACGTGAGCTAATAACATCTGTGGCAGCTGTATTTTTTGAATATGTAGCCAAGAAGACGGTGACGCGCCGGGGGCAGAAGACTGTGTGGGTCAAGTGCAGCGGGGCTTCAAAAGAGCGGGCTTCCGTAATGCTTCTCGGTGACAGTGATGGCAATCGCTACACTCCCTTTGTTGTGTTTAAGGTGAAGCCCTCCAAGGAAAAGGTCATCCAAGAGGAGAACAATGCTCGTCGCTATGGATTCGGCATTCGCAACTGGAAAAACGTGCGCGCGATTCGAGAAACTACAGGACTCCAGGTTTACGGCAACGCCAAAGGTACATGCTGAAATTTTATTACCATCGGGTTGTATCCATTGTTGCTCATCGCTTACTAAATGACTCATTATGTGAAGGGTGGTGGAATGCAGAGCTGTCCATCGCGTTTCTAAAGCACCATTTCGCTGCACGAGCCCCCCGAGAGCCCATCTTGCTCTTGTGGGACGATTTCAGTGGACACTGGAAGGCAAGTGTTCTTTTGTATGCAGCATCGATCAACGTAGTGCTGCTGAAGGTCCCACCCCATGCCACGCCGGTCTCGCAGCCTGCGGACGTGGCATGGAATTTCCCGCTGAAGGTGCAACTACGCCAGTGCTGGCACAAGGACATGCAGGCTCAAATCAAGGCACTGAGAGGCTCCGGTAAGAAGTTCAAACTGAAGCGGCCGAACCGTACCAAGATCTGCGAATGGGTACGCCAAGCGTGGGACGAGCTGCCAACGGAAACAATCGCGAACGGCTTCCAAAAGAGCGGCCTGCTTCCAAACGATACATGCGTCGCTGCTGCCGATTTAGTCGCCGACTTAGAAAAGCTGTCACTGCTGGAGGGCCGCCCTGTGCACGAAGGTCAGGACTTTGGGGCAAACATTATTCTGGAGGATGCTGTTGTCTAACCCAAAATATAAACTCATTTTTTGGTTTTGGGCATCACATCATTTTTAGGCTAATCTACTGTTTGTTACCTAAACCTATAACATGTAGTGTATCGGTCTACATGCGAAATGCGGTACTATAATAGCTGGAATAGGCACTAATTTTTTCATGGAGAGTGGGGCACTATTAGAGGGTGGGGTACTATTAGAGGGTGGTGTATTGTTGTAAGTCCCCACCCAAAGCAATCGAAAATGAGAGGTGGGGTACTATTTGAGGGTGGGGCACAATTAGAGGTTTTACAGTACTTACCGATATGTAGTAAAAGAGCTTCCTAGCACAGATATAATAAATAATGATAAGAAATGCTGCTAAGGTGCCCGACCAGTTCCGTATAATCGGCTCGATCTGCGGCAGGATAAAAATCATAACTCGTGAACCAGGACTCGGATTAAGGCGAGACAGGTGGCGTTGGAAAGCTGAGCGTTTCCTCTTTCCTGTCACGTTCTAGCTGCTTATAGGGAGCATTTCCCCCAGTTTGGCTCGTAAAACCGTGGGGCGACTCCGATTTGGCCGGCCGACCAGTTATGTAGAATCAAACATGTTGGAATTTGTATACTTTGCCCATCCCCTTGGGGCACACCATCTGTGCGTCTCCCGTCTCATTCTCCACTAATCATACCCACTCTAATATTCTTCTCCAAAAGCATTCCAGTATCCAAAACCCCTTTTCCGTACACCCCTCTTTACCTTCCACTTACACATACCCCTCCAACGTATAATACCACATTACGATCAGTGGACACCCCGAGTCACAACACAACAAACGCCAAACTGGGGGAAATGCTCCCTATAAGCAGCTAGAACGTGACAGGAAAGAGGAAACGCACAGCTTTCCAACGCCACCTGTCTCGCCTTAATCCGAGTCCTGGTTCACGAGTTATGATTTTTATCCTGCCGCAGGCCGAGCCGATTATACGGAACTGGTCGGGAACCTTATCCTTCTTTTCGGTGGAGCCCTGGTTGCGTGTCAAGCAAACACAATATTGTTCGAAAGTATGATGCAGATAAGCTCAAAATCCGTACGGTATAATTTTGGCGGTTGTGTCCTTGTTGTCGGAAGTCCATGTATTGTGCCTTTCCGAAACTTTGGCCAATCTGACCTCAAAAAGGTGGTCTTAAGAAGGAGGGGGTAGGGCTAAACCTAAGATTTGCTGTTGGCCTTACATCAGATTACGAAAGTCCTACGTAGGAGCTCCGTCTTCATCTAAAGGGTACCTTTTTGGAAATAAGGAGCAAATAGCCAGGTTAACTTGGCCATTCGGACCTTCGTAGGACTAACGAGTCCTTCGTAGGAGTAAATTAGGCCAGTGCGCCTGAAAGCATGTGTGGCCAATGCATATTTTTGCCACAGTCGTATGGGCGGAGACTCAGGCTGCCCGGGTGCCTGGGCCAGGCAGCACCGCAACCAGGTCACCATGATCAGCGTGGAGCTACGTGCACGTGCTACAGGTACAAAGGTGATTAACGCGCTCACTTGTCGACCTACCTTTGCAAGCAAGTCGCTCAGTTCACATTCAGCTTTTGTTTATGCATGGTTTTACTGGCCTTGGTACTAACTTTTATGAGGTCTTACGTAGGAGCAAAAGTCCTACGTAGGACCTTAAATCGGAGGGCGTTTTGGCAGAAAGGCACAATAGGAATCTTGTTGCTCCTGAGAACTGCGAACCCCCCGGACAATACCCCCCCGTCCTCGGAACCGCTCAGCACACATTTTGCAATTGTATTTACAAATATTTGTCATAAATACAATCAGGAAAGGCATTATTGCTCTTTTTTTCCGACATCAAAAAGGCATGAAGCGCGCGCTGGTGATCCGCAACGTCTCGAGCCACGACGTGCCCCTGGACAATCTGGACAATGCGTGCGTGCACGCCTGCACGGCGCAGGGCTTCATCACGGAGCTGGCGGTGAACCACGAGGACGACGTTCGCCACCAGCTCATGCAGACGCACGCGCGCGCCAGCGCCCACAACGACCGGCGCGTGGCGTACCAGCAGGCGCCGCCCATGCCCGTTCCCTTCGACGCCGTGCTGTTCCGCGCCTCGGGGCTGTCGGAGCACCGCCTGTACCCGCTGCTGCGCATGATCCGCACCATCAGCAAGCAGATCTTCCTCTGCGTCTTCAGTCCGCAACTGGCGGAGCACCCCATGGGGCGCTACCAGTGCTTCCAGGAGGGCGCGTCCATGGTCACGGACTCGCTGGACGCGGTGCGGGACGTGCTGGCATTCATCGCCTCCTGTGGAGAGGAACCCAACGGCTACGATGGGTACAACTCGCATTCCCATTCGAGACGGAAGAGCAGAGGCCGATCCGGCGGACGCGACGGCTTCACGTGTCCGTTCTGCGGCAAGAACGGCATGGACGAAGACCAGCTCTGGAGACACTGCCCCATGTACCATATCAACGAGAAGAACACGGACGGAATCAAGTGTCCGATCTGTCGAGAGACCCCGCGGGGTCCGTTCCAAGTGCACATGCACAACGCCCACGGCCCACCGGGACGACACGAGATGGCGAGCGAGTTCAACATGGCCGACAGCACGCTCTACTCGTTCGCGCTCGTGGTGTGCCACAACAAAAGTACAACCGCTTCCTGCTCGTGCAGGAGTTCGCCAACTCGGGCTTCTGGCTGCCGGGCGGACGCATCGACAGTGGAGAGAACCCGGCCCAGGCAGCGATCCGAGAGACGAAGGAGGAGGCCGGCATCGACATCCGCCTCACGGGCCTGATCAAGCTCGAGTACCATCCGAAGCAGGACCGCAACGGCAGCCAGTACGTGCGCATGCGCTTCATCTTCTACGCCGAGCCGCTGGACTGCGACCAGCCGCCCAAGTCGATTCCAGACTACGAGAGCGCCGGGGCCACTTGGTGTCGCGCCGATCAAGTCGCCTCGTTGCCGCTGCGAGGGTCCGAGCCCGTCACTTATTTTAACCATATCGCTTCAGGCGGGCCGATCTACCCGCTCGATCTCATCCACATGACGTCGTCTTCAACGTAGTCTCGGCTCAATTAAGGCTGGTAGACGTCGCGGGTGTCCAGTCGGAGGAACTTGACGATGGCCCCGACCAGAGTAAGCGCTGGTAGAGCACCGTTGTGTTTGCGCTGTTAAAACAAGCCGAAAAAGTGGAGCGAGCAGAATTGTCAGTCGACGTGAGCAAGTATCGTGAATAGAAGCAGTCTGTCCAATCGGTACCTGGTAGTTCTCCAGCTTGAGGCGTTCGTACAGACGCTTGTGAAGCTGGAGCCAGTGGCTGTCGCCCAGTGTGGCCTTCTGCATGCGGTCCTGGAGTCGGAAGCAAGGGAACAGCAGCATCGGGAAGCGCTTGTTCATGTTCTTGAACTCTTCGAAGTCGATGACGCCATCTTTGTTGCGATCGAACTCTGCCAATGCATTGTTGATGTTGCCCGAGAATTTGGATTGCCCGTCGTTCACCATGCTGACGAGACGCCGAAGCTCCTTGTCGCCGATGGACCCCGTGGCCGCAGGGTCGAAGGTATCAAAAGCGACTGATAATGCAAACAATGAATTAGTATCCCCATCAGAGCCCTGAAGCTAGAGCTATACTTACAGTGAAGAATCTCGTCGCGAGTGTACATGCAGTAAAGCACTGTGGCATGTACAAACTCTTCAAAATCAATCTGCAAGGAAGGCATACCATTAGCTATAGGTCGACGATGGCCAAGCAAGAAGCTCCGTTGCTTACCGTTCCATTGCTATCTGAATCAATCATGCGGAAGAGCCCCTCGGAGAACGGAGTCTTGGTTTCGTCGATAAACTCGAAAAACTCGTCGTAGTCGATCACACCACTCGAGCTGTACAAATTGGAACAACGCATACACGTTAGCGCCTTGGAGATCCATGCAAAGCTGCTGCTGAGACGTACTCGAGATCGATCTGCCTGAAGCACGCTTTGAACTTCTTGAGCTCGTGCTGTCCTACTGCATCATAGAATCACGACACAGATCAGCTTTGAATTGGCAGACTGGGACAAAGGATATCAACAAACGTACGCTGGTACTTCACCACCACTGCGATGGTAGCTGGGCGAGTGAGCGTTATATCACCTGCACGCCGCCGCCGCGTACGCGCTTGCTGCATCTTTGCGGAGTCGTCTCCTTGTGAGCCTGAAGTTTTCGCCACCATCGGCAGCGAGTTTCCTGCATCACTCGACCATCCGTTCTTTGGTGGCTTCTTCTTCTTCTTGTCTCCTTGTTTGCCCTCTGTCGCACTGTGCGCTCTGCTACCCGCTTTGCTATTGTCTCCATCGGTTCGTAGGTCTTGAAGGCTGCTGGTATTCCGATTCACTCGTGGGAGTTCTCCCTTCTGCTCTGCCCCCTTGCCAGAGGCCCCGCCAGAGATGTCCAACACGCTCACGCTGCTGCTCTTGCGCTTGAGCATGGGCGGGGGTGAGACCGGTGGGAGCCCACTCTTGCCCTCAGAGTGCGACGGAAGCGATTGCTTGCGCTTCGGCGCCATGAAGCAGCCGAGGCTGTGCCAAAGTGCAGCCGAGTTGTTCCAATCTCAACTACCCCGCCAGCGGGGCCAGCATGCAACGCGTTCGTGTCAGCTCTGCCACAACTGTGTAAGAAATCACCTTCGTCACCACCAGATAATAATACACTTTGGGCTGGGGATCAGAGCTCAAGGAGCATCGATAAGATACGTGGAGCTGCGCACAAAACATGCGGACGGCTTCAATTTCGACCGGTTAGAGACAACACGAAGTCGACAGGGCAGCGTATTACACAAAACATGAAATATGCATTCACATCGCTCTCAAACTTTGCCCAAACCTATTTTCAGGGGCAGCGGCACTTACCCGCTGGAGGTTCTGTCTCACAGAGGGATTCCCTACCGGGAGAAGACGCTGTCGTAGTGAGGACGGAAGGCGCTGGAAGGTGACACTTCTCCCGTCTCAGCGGCTTCGGCTGTCCTGGGACTCTTTTCGCCCTTGGGTTTCTTTGCGGCTCCCTTGCTTCGCTTCAGGTCACCTTGCTCAGTCGACGATTTTCCCGGTTTCTTCCTCCCACCCTTCTCGCCGTTCTTCGAATCCTTGTCGGTGGATGACGCTGGGGTTTTCTTGGTCTTTCCAGCATCCCTCTTGGACTTTTTGGGCTCTCCAGTAGGGGACGCGACTTGTTCTTCATTGGCTTGGCCCCTTCCAGTGGGAGTTGCGTCCAGAGACCTGCGCTTCCGCTTCCTTGACACATCCTCCTTCTTGAGGCACAGCGAGCTGGTAATGCTGTCGTTCACGAATGCGGCCACCGGGACTCGCATCAAAGCCTTTTCATCCTTGGGGTCGAATCCATCCACATCAAACGCGGGGCATCTTGGGCACTCGTTGTTCCAACAGTGACCATCCATATCCTGCAAAACAACACACACACGCACATTAGATAATGAGCGCAAAGCAATATACTACGCCACACCATACCTCTTTCTCGACACCACAAATCTCGCACTGAGGGGTCACAATCAGATCCACCACCGCAGGATTGCTTTTATCCCAGAACCCGTTTTCCAGGTAGTTCACGTTCAGTCGGGCCTGCCACTCGATCAAGTTGGGGCGCTTCTTCAGCTTCTCGCGACGGCGCATAGCGAACCGCTTCACGAGGTCCTGGAACGCAATGTAGCGCGACGGTGTCGTGCCCATGAGCACGGCGTCCTCCTCCAGCCCCAGCTTCTCGCGTGCCTTGGCGTTGTTGCGGTTGCGACTGTTTTGGCGAGCAGTCTTGGCGTGACTGTCAGCGGCAAGTTCCAGGTCCTTCTTCTTGAACACTTGCATCACCTTCGTGGTCTGGATCTCCACCGTGCATGTGTCGCGGTCCGCCTTCTTGACAATTCCAAAGCCCTTGCGATTCGGCAGGTTCACCTTCTTCTCGATCCACGAGATGCCGTAGTTCCCGCGCGTCGAAATACGGCGAGAGCGTTGGCCGTTGTCTTCTCCCTGCGAGTCCTCGGTCTGTTCGCCAACCATCGGGTCGTCGGTACCGCTGTGGGCATCTTCGTCGTCATCGCCTTCCTCATCTGCGTCGTCATTGCGGCTGCTAGTTCCGTTGGCTCGACTTTCCGCGCGGCGCTTGCGCTCCTTCTCCAGCGTCTTGGCGTGCAGCACCTTGATGGTCTCCATATCCTCCAGCAGAGTCAGCTCGTACGCGCGCTTGGCCGTGTTTTCGCTCGAGTTCTCCAGCTTCAGCTGCACCCAGCCGTTCCCAGAGCGCAGCACGCGGCCGTGCTGGCCCTTGAACTTGCCCACGTTGATGCGGCACTTGCGGTCGATCCACATGTCCGGATCCAGCACGGAGAGCAGCTTTCCCTTGCCCCTCCTCTTCTTGTGGACCTTGGCCGGCTTCTTCTCCTCTTCCTTCGCCTCCTCTTCTTCTTCGCCGTCAGCCTGGCCCTCTTCTTCGTCTTCGTCATCCGGTTCGTCCGGCGCCACCACCAAATGCGTCTGTCGCACCGTCAACGAGATATCCTCGCTGCCGTCCAGCTGCACGATCACCCCCTCGTCGCCGTGTCCGGTGACCACACCTTCCTTCCCCTCGTACTTCTTCAGATGGCGCTCGCCTCGGAACAGCTCGTCCAACTTCAAATGGACGCGCGTGCCCGGCTCAAGGTGCTCGTCCTCTTTCTCTTCGTCGTCGTCATCGTCGTCGTCGTCGTGATGACGGCGCTCTTCTCTTCTCTCCTCCTCCACTTCCCCCTCCTCTTCTTCGTCCTGCACTTCGTGATGCAGCTCGGGGCTGTGGTGGGGCGACGCCGCCGGGCTGCTGATGTCGTCGCCGTCCTCCAGCACCTCCAGCGCCGACGGACGGTACTTGTACACCACGTCGCCGTCGCGGATGCGCACCTTGAACCACGTGTTGGGGTGCAGCGGCACCTCCTCCACCACGCCGACCTTGTGCACCGTGTGGGGCACGCGCTGCTCCACGTCGGGCGTCTTGAGCACGCGCACGAGCGTGCCCTGCTCCAGCGTGTGCAGCTCCCGGGCCGTGGGCGAGATGCGGTAGGCGGCGTCGATGGCGTCCAGCTCCGCCTCGTCCGCCTCGTCCACCGGCGGCTCCTCCTCTTCCTCCTCCTCCTCGATCTCCTCTTCTTCCTCCTCCTCCTCTTCTTCTTCTTCCTCGTCCGCGGACGATCCGCCACCGCCGCCGCCATTGGCAGGCTTTACTATGTCGCGCCGCGATGGTTTGGCGTTGGATCGCGTGGCGCGCGCGGCCCGCGGCGCGCAGCAGCAGCCTCCTCCATGGTATCGCTCGCTGCTTTGGCTCCTTGAGCTTGAGGCTGTTCGGGTACTGAAAGCCGATTGTGACATGGACACACAAAGTGCGACCGTAATTTTTGTGTACTCTGTCATGTGATTGGTGGGAAGCAATATTAGTCCGGTACAAATCGCAAAAAATATATAGATGATGGTGTGGTGCACACAACCGCCATGTGTCGTCGTTCGCGCGGCCCGGGGTTGTGTTGATACTGCCGGTACTCGAAGAAGGCATAGTTAGAGCAAGATGACGACGGCCGAGGCGACGGACAAGGAGGACAAGGCGCCGACCGCCGAGGCGCCCGCGGCCACGGCCCCCGCCGCCTCCGACGCGGCAGACACCGAAGTGTCGGACGCCAACGTGAACGTGCCGCAGATCGCGCCTCTGGCCAAGTACAAGCTGGTCTTCCTGGGCGACCAGGGCGTGGGCAAGACGTCCATGATCACGCGCTTCATGTACGACACGTTCGACAACGCGTACCAGGCCACCATCGGCATCGACTTCCTCTCCAAGACCATGTACATGGAGGACCGCACCGTGCGGCTGCAGCTCTGGGACACGGCCGGCCAGGAGTGAGTCCCGAATGATACACGACCGATCCAATGCCCTGTTCTGACCCTTTACGTTGCTGTGGTTTGTGTGCGTGTGTGACGCAGGCGGTTCCGGAGCCTCATCCCTAGCTACATCCGCGACTCGTCCGTGGCTGTAGTGGTCTACGACATTACAAGTGAGGCGGTCTTCAGGCTCTGCTACTCAAAGAGGATCTATTGCGGCGTGCTGACGTTGCTGCTGTTGTTGCTGCTGTTTGTTGCTGACAGATCGCGCGTCGTTCCTGAACACGAGCAAGTGGATCGAGGACGTGCGCACGGAGCGCGGGCAGGACGTGGTGATCATGCTCGTGGGCAACAAGACGGACATCTCGGACCGGCGCCAGGTGTCGATCGAGGAGGGCTCGGACAAGGCCAAGGAGGAGAACGTCATGTTCATCGAGACGAGCGCCAAGGCCGGATACAACATCAAGGCGCTCTTCCGCAAGCTCGCGACGGTGCTGCCCGGCATGGAGAACACCATGATTAGCGGAGACTCTAACCGTACGTGACCCCCCTGTCCGGATTGCTTGCTTACTGTACCAGTTTGAGGCTGACGTGCTCATCTATTGCAACTGCAGTGATTGATATTAAGCTGACGGCGGCACCGCCTCCGAAGGAGAATACAGCTGAGCAGTGCAATTGCTGAGGAGAGAAGGGCAGAGTCGGTAGATGAGCGCCGCAGGGGAGGGGCCTCGTAGATGGCAAGACACAGTGCAAGCAGGCCAGTTACAACTACACACGTATAAGCGAGCAAGAGCAGGAGGCACGCGAAGACGGCCATCAGAGCCAAGCGGGGGAGAGCATGCTGCCTCGACTGCAGATCGCGCGCTGCTTCGCTGTCTTCCTCGCCTCGGCGCGTTCTTTTGTCAAGCAGGAAGGGAGTATGCATGTAGGCCTATTTCCTCTTTTTTTTAATATGTTGTGCTAGTCTTGTTGGTCTTCACTTTTAGGCACGCAGTAGATAGAATGCATCGCAACAAGGAAGGAGAAACGCAGAGGTAGTGTGTCCTACTTGCGGCGACTGCCGCCCCCGCTTTGCTGTTCCTTCTCCCGCTCGAGCTCTTTCTTCTTGGAAATGGTCTCCCAGTCGATGGCGACCTGCTTCGAATACTGCAGGAACTTCTTGTCGGTCTCCTGGAGCTTGTTCGCCGCTAGGAATCGCTCCCGATAGGCAAGTACCGTGTCCACATGGGTCCCGGCGTCCGTCGTGTGCTTGATGGCCAGGTCCAGCGCGCGTTCCCAGCGGAAGAGCCTCAAATTCAACTTGATAGCTCGATAGACCAGTGGGGTGGGGTGCGCTTGCAGCAGGATGGCCTTGGCTTCGTCGACGTTGCCGGAATACAGAGCCAACTCAGCGTTGCGGCGCTCGTCGGAGGCGAGACTCTTGACGTGCAGCACGAAGTAGAGCTTGTCCACACAATCGATGGAGGCGAGAGCGATCTCCGCGGTCTCGAGGTGGCGTCGGTGCAGCGCCATGCCGGCCAAGCAGGTCCACAGGCTCTTGCTCTTCACGAACCGGCAAAGGCGGACAGCTTTGTCCCAGTCAGCCGACGTCGTGAACTCGTACAGCATGGGGGCATAGGGCGATACGCTGGCAGCGAGTGTAGTGCCGTCAGCCCGTCGCACAGTCACACTGGAGCCCACGAAGCTCGTGATAGCCGCCATCTTCAAGAAGTCGGCGGCATCCCGAGACTCGACGATGTCTGCGAGCAGCGTGCGGTCCACATAGACCATGTTGGGGTACGTCCAGGTGAGCAGCTTGGAGTCCGCGATGGCAATGAGCAGCTCTGATGCGTCATTCCACGCCGCAGAGTCCACCTGCGCGTGCAGCTTGAAGTTTCCCTTGCTAGCCACGCGCGAGATGTACATATCTCGGTTCCGGTCGATGAAGAAGACTTTGCGGTCCTCCATGGGGCCAAAGCGACTGAGCGACAGCTCGAGGATCTCCAGCGAGTGCGTGATCACTACGGGGAGCTGCTTGCCCGTGTTCAAGTCGAAGCACCGGATCGTTTTACGGTCCGAATGGTCCAGGATGGCCAGCGTGTCGCTGCTGAGCGAGATGGTGCGGTGGCTCAGGAACTCAACGTGAAGACCAGGGAACCGCGGGTTGCTCACCGTCTTGCCCTCGTACGAGTAGACCTGAATGCCGTTGAAGTTGTCCACCGTCAAGAAGTGGCTCTCGCTCTGGACAAGGAGACTGACGGCCGCGCGCAGGTCGAAGATGTGCGGCGTGTTCCAGCTCTGAGCGTCGTAGATGAAGCACTGAGTGGCGGTGCAGACCACGAGGAAGCCGTGAGCGAAGGACATCTCCACCACGCGATCCCGAGCGAAGTCGAGCTCTTCCAGCGTCTCGTTGACCACGTCGTGTACGTGGATTTTGCGCGGGTCCACGAGCGTCACCTCCACCTTCTTCCAGGGCAGCATACGCCCCACCACTTGAGCAAACACTGTCGCGCCGTTGCCGCCTGCAGCTATGAGTTGCGTCGAGTCCGAGGCCCAGGCCAAGTCCATGAGCGAGCCGCTCTGAGGGCGTTGGCGGCAGTACGACCATCCCGTCTGGTCACACAGTCTCAGCATGTTGTAGGAGCCCACGGCGAAGCAGCTACCGTTGGGGCACCAGGCGACGGAGGTGACGACGTGCTCGCCCGCCGGACTTTGGTACAGTTGACGCCCGAAGGCGTCCCAGACGCGGAAGATGCGGTCCTCACCGCCCGAAATGATGCGGTTGTTGATCGGATTCCAGTCCAAGCACAGGATGGAGCCGTCGTGGGCCTTCCACTGAATATCCTTACGACCGAGTTGCACCGTCTTGATGACCATGTTGTTGCCGTGTGTGAACAGGAGCTGGTCGCTGTCGGGGCCCCAGCAAACGTCGTACACTGACCGACCCGTGGTCGCCAAAGTTGACCGGAGATTGCCACTGCGGGACCAGATCTTGAGCGTGCCGTCCTCGCCCGCAGTGACCAGCGCCGTGCCGTCGTAGTTCCACTTCAATGCGATGACGGCACCAGCGTCGCAGGCTTGCACGCGCTTCTCCTCGCGTCCGCTCTTGGAGATCAGGCGGAAGGTGCCGTCGGTGCACGATACAGCGAAGGTGTCGGCGCTCTGCTTGCCCACGGACGGGACCCAGTGCACCGAGGTGACGAACGCGTCCATCTTGGCCACGGCGCCCGCCACTTCGCCGTCCATTCGCCAGCGCACGATGGAGTTGTCATCGCTGCACGTGATCGCGTCGTTCTCGGGCGTCCAGCAGCACGCCGTCACGATCTCCGTGTGGTGGTTCACAGGCAACTGCGAGTGCTGCAGACGCATGGCTCGATCGATCGATCGATCGATCGATAGCTAGGTCGTCGAATGATCAGGAAAAGATCGGAGGCTTCTCGAGGGACGCAAACCCATCGGTCGACCTTTCGATCCTCTTCAGCCCTTCGAGTAACGCTTTGAGTATTCATGGCCTCGCCCCGAGAAAACGTCGAGCGCCATAACGAACCGCTTTGGTTGAGCCTTCTTGCTGGGGGACCGAACGGCTTCATAACGCAATAATCGAGCAGCAGTCGACCAAGCAACAGTCGAGATGCGAGTGGCGTACGCTCTGCAAGGCCTCCTGGCAGCTTCGACGGCGATGGCGACGTCGTACAACCCGCAGCACGTGGTGCTGGGCACCGACGGCACGGTCGTCGTAGGTGCTGACCCGAGTCTGTACTTCCGAACGGCCAGGACGCGGATCTACCGCCATCACGACCCACTCGAGAGCGAGCAACCTTCACGCCTCGTTGAGTTTGACTCAGAGCTTCTCGACCTCAAGCAAACTGAATCGGAGGAGCTACCGCTGGCCTCGCTCCCTGTCATCCACGACGAAATCCTAGCAGCAGACGACCTTGACTCGAGCATCCAGGTAACGCAACCGACCACCCGTTACGATTGTTGTGCGTTGTTTTACGCGATGGCTTTGTCCGCAGGAGGTAGACGAGGACGAGTTCTCCAGCGCTGCAGTGTTCCAGGTGCGAAGGTCGCTCCACGCTCGTTGCGACGTCGTCTTTCCTCGCACTTACAATAAGTGTATCTCTCTCTCTGGCAGGACTCAGTACCATCCGTCTATTGGACCACGCTCACTGTGACCGAGGGCAGCGACATTCCAGGGGTCTACGGCTCTGTCATTTTCGCCGAGCTGGTACCGAACGCCGTCTTCCATGTTTACCTTATCATAGCGCTGATGTGTGTTTTTTCGTTGTGTTCGTGACGCCAGAGCTGCTGCTTTGTGGCCTTCATCGGGTACTTAGTGCGCTCGGTTCCGCTCTGGGTCGGCTTTTCGCGCAGTCAGAAGTGCTGCCTCATTGTGGCGTTCAGCTTGGCGTTCTTGTACCAGTTCGCAGCTTTGGGCTGGATGCTCGGTGCCGTGACGCCGGAGCTCATGCTGGGGCTTTCGAGCGTCATCACGAGGATGATCTCGCTCGGGATGGTGCCGATCACCACCACTTCGTTCATGGGTCGCGCGAGGGAGATCTGCCAAGAGCACGCAGCGATGAACCCTTCCACTTCACGAAAGTCTGCTCACTCGCGAAGCTCGCGGCGCCATCACGCACGCGCCAGGTCCAGTTAACACGTTGTCGTAGTGCCACGATCTTCGCGTCGTATAACTCGCTCTGTAGTTTATGCAAGTAACTTTATCGCAAACGAGCACCTTCCAACTTCGACGAGGTGTTATCGCAATGGCATCTCTTTACAAATACGTCGGCACATAGACTCTCTTTTGACCGGATTTGTCTGGAGTCGACTCGCCGGTGGGGCTCTTCATGTCCTTCATGCGTGATAAAATGCTGCCACGAGACTTCACGGGAGTTGATTGAGCGGATGCTGCTTGTTGGTCAGAGGTATCTCGATCTAGGGCTTCTCTTGGAACAGCCACATCTGGCTCCGATTCCGATTCGCCAATCACTGCCGTGTCGCCTTCCAACTGATAAGCTTCGTGCTCATCGTCCTGTTCACCGACGATCTCTTCGTGGCGAAATGTCGTGGCTCCATTCAGCAGTGCGTCCATGTCATCATCATCATCACCGCTGTCGCTGCTCACAGCAGCAGGTTTCTCTTCGGCGGTGGGTTGTGTAATAGGCTCAGCTGCTGAGAGCATATCGGACACCAGCTCGTCCGCCACTTCGATCATCTCCCCTTCATCGTCATCCACAACGTTGGGTTTGGTCTTCGGGGTCGATTTCTTCGTGGGTTTTCTCACCGCAGCAGCATCGTATCGGACTCGGTTCTGCTGAATGATCAAGCCGTCGCGGCTGCGCTGGTACGCATCTTGAATACCCTTGAGGACACCGCCAGGCTTCCAGCAGATCAGGTTCGCAATACCAAAGAGCTCTCCACGCTGCTGCGGGTTCCCCTGGACTCCCTCGAAGTACCGCGGTGCATTGGCGCCCTTCAGCGTCGTATCGCTGAGCTGCTGCTTGTAAATCTGACGAACGTAGATCATCTCTTCGATTGTTCCCAAGGTAATGAGCCTGTACACTTGCACATCCTTCGTTTGGCCGATACGGTACGCCCGATCCTGAGCCTGGCAGTCGTGGGCTGGGTTCCAGCTAGGGTCAAAAATCACGACATTTGTTGCGCTCTGCAGATTCAGTCCCACACCGCCAGCTCTCGTACTGATCAGGAACACGGTAGTGTTACTGTCAGGGTTGTTAAAATCGTTCACCATCTGCAGACGCTCCTCCACCTTGGTGTTTCCATCCAGTCTGCTGTACCTCGTCGCCTTCGTGATCAAAAAGAGCTGGATAATGTCCAGCATTCGAGTGCTTCGACTGAAAATCAGCGTCCTCTCCTTGCGCTTCTTCCACACTGCCAGCAATTTTTCCAGTACGATCATTTTCCCGCAAGTTTTTGTTGAAATTGCACACATTTCCTGAAAACTTGACACTTGGTTCACGCCTCCAACAACGTCAAGGTCACCGCCAAATGCTGTTCTTGCAAATTCAGCTTGGTAGTGCTGTAGCTCCGGTGCGTCGTGCGGATTCACCTTGAGTAGCTCCAAGTGATTAGATAGCTTCAACAGCATGGCCACACACGGAAGACCCATGCAATTCGGGCAGTTCTTGCACGCTCCGTCTTCGTGGAAGCGTTCGAACAGCAGCCCAGGAGCATCACCTAGATCCATGGGCGTCTTGTAGCAGCATTTCTTCCGCTTCTCCTTACTGTCACGACCACAATCGCATGGTTCCTCCCCTCGTCGAAGGAGCTCAAACTCTGGCATGGCTAATACTCGCTCGTAGGCAGCCATTTGAAGTGGGGTGAGGTCGCAGAACACCACTTGGTCACTCTTCTTAACCTCTTGGAACGTTGGATTGATCTCCTTCTCTCGGCGGAAGTAGTACGGTCGCAGCTTTTTGCGGAGCTCCTTTTCTTTCTGGTGACTCCGCTTGACTGCTTCAGGGGCAGCAGATTTCTTCCTTCCGTACTTGATATCATCTCCATAGTACATCCTGAACTCCGCCCAGGACCCAATCGCCCCCGGAGCTATTGTGTCCACCAAGCAATGCAGCTCTTTCTCGTTGTTCTGCATCAGTGTTCCGGTGAGTCCAAGCTTCCGTTTGCACTTGATAGCTTTGACAGCTTTGGTCAGCTGTGCCTCAGGGTTCTTCAAGCAGTGCATCTCGTCTAAAATCACCATTTCCCACGGTATCTTATGCAGTCGGGCCAGATACATCTTCAAAATGTCGTAGCTGCAGATGACGATCTCGTATTCGCCCCTGTACAACAAAACACCAACCCTTTGAGTGTGAGTTCCAAGCACCTAGCATGCTACAGCGGAAGAGAATCGACCGTACCTTGCAATCTGGTCAATCATTGCGTTGCGGTCGCTGGGCTTCCCTCGCAGAATGATCGTGCTGCAGCTCATCCACGTGTGCAGCTCGTGCTCCCAGTTTTGAAGCAGGGATGCTGGCATCACAATAAATATCGGTGCGACCTCCCCAGCAAAGCTGAAGCCGTTGTCTTCGGGGTGGCCGCCACCAGTGTTGGTATACCGTTCTCGGCGCTGATGCAGCAACGCCCTCCATGCGTCTTTATCGCGATAATCGCCGTGCTTGCCCAAAACTGCCGACAGGAACGCGATCACCTGAATGGTCTTGCCCAGGCCCATATCGTCACCCAGAATTGCGCCAGTGTCGCGCTGGTAGGCGCTGTACAGAAACTCCACTCCTTCGCGCTGGTAGTCGAACAAATAGCTGTTCAGGTTTGCGCACACTTCCAGAGGTTTACCTCCTTCCACCTCTGAGCCTGATAGAATCATGGGGCCAGCATCAACCTGACCAAACAGACAGCAAGACACTATTCAACATCATGATACTTAACGAGTATAGGTAAAGAAGAGGTCGCACCTTCGGAGGATCAAGCTGCGGCCATCGCTCGCTGGTGTAGGCCTCTTTCTCGTCCTCGCTTGAATCACTTTCCTCTTTTGGTAGTCGCTTCCGCGCTGGCCGCTTGGATGGAGCTTGTTTCTCCCGAGTTATTGGGCGACTCGCTGTCACGCCAGCCCGACGAGGAGTAGGCAGCGTCTCTGTATCCACCGCTGCGACCACTTTTCTTGCAGCTTCTTCATCGTCCGACACCATTTCCTTGGAGTCCGACATCCAGTCGTCTGCGTCGTCGAGCTCGGGGATGGCCGAACCGATAATGTGTCGAGGACGTGGTCCGACATCCTGCGCCTCGCTCTTCGAATCGTCGTAGAACTCATCGCGGGCAGTTTTCATCTCTTCCTCGCTCATTTCCTCGGCCGGCTTCTGTCTCCGTTGCCTCATTTTATTCATGTTCATGATCAATTTCGGGTCGCTAAACGGCGACACGTAGGTCGTCCTCTGCGCTGGCTGCTCGGAGTCCACACCAGCAGTCTGGGCGTCCCAGAACGACCTCTTCTTCGACTTCTCTACTGGCTGCTGCACGGGCGACGCTGCGGTCTCTCTCCTGGGCGTTGCACCGCCACCAGATCCAATAGAGCGACTTGCAGCCGTCGGTCGCGAATCTGTCGAGCTGGACGACGCACTGCGTTCACCTGTGGGCACGTCCTTGGACGCCGTCCTGGCTGCAGCCACCAGTCCGTACTTCCTCGCAATGCGTTCGCTGGCTGTGAGCTCCCGCTCCCCCTTCTGCTCTGCTCTGGGTGCAGCAGGTGCAGGTGCAGTCTTCTTGGGCGTGACCAGCGAATACGCAGCCACTGCGGCGTCCACGGCCGCGTCTTTGGCGCTTTTAGCGGGCGACGCCGTCTGCTGCTTGCGCTTCGCAGCCGGCAGGAAGTTCAGCAGCAGCTCGCGCGCAGAGATCACGGGCTTGTGGCCGACAGGTTGGTCCCGGACCGTCCTCCGCTCTGCGCTGCCGCTGCTGCTGACTTTGACGCGTGATGTGGGGCTGAGCAGCTCGTCCTCGAGGCTGTCTTGGCTACCGGTCGCTGGCGGAGGCTTGGGGCGCGCTGGGGACGCCGTCGACAGCGACGTGGGCGAGTCACCTTCATCCTCGCTGCTTAACATCAACTCCATTTTGTTGTGTGTCTCTGATTATTGGGAGTGGAAAACCTGTCTATGCTGATCAAGAGATTAGAGTCAATTGCTATCACTACATGTACTAGCATTGGGCTGCAGACGTCCATCGTTGAGGTCACTGGGTGTTATTACGTTAGGTCTATAAATCTACAGCACTGCAAGGTGGTCGCGCTTCACGGGGAAGGCATCGCATCTGCGTCCCTCCCCTCAAAAGCGTCGCCACCCCTCGTCGGCAGCCTCTTACTGGAAGATCGGGTCGGGCGACTGCGTGGGCAGCAGGCCGAAGCGCTTCTTGGTGGTGATGCGCTCCTTGGAGAACTTGTCGTCGGGCGAGAAGCGCGCCGGGTGCGCCGAGCACGTGGGGGCACCGGCCGGGGTCTCCTTCTGCACAGCACAATACAAGCCAATAATACAACGTTAGCGCACGAGCAATGGCGAAGACCACGGTAGTATCATAGACAGCGGCGCACCTTGAGCGTGTAGACGCGCTTGCCGTCCTCGCCGAGGTAGTACATGAGGTGCATGGTGACTTGGTCTGCGGATCACGGGTCGGAGACGAATATGGCGGAGGAATTGGTTTTGAGGCGCGTTGAGCCAGTCAATCGGTGGGAGCAAAAATAGATCAATTGAGTGTGCACAAATTCCACCTGGTCTATAATTTGAGTGGAAAAGTGTAGCCATCTTACTTAAGTATCCACCTTCCACAAAACATAAGTATCCTGGATCTTGCTTGATCTTGAACCGGCGCGACTCACTTTCCAAGAGCCCAAGTACGTGACACAGCAGCAGCACCGATGGACGCCCGCTTCGCCACGATGGACGCGACCAGTGACGCGCCCACGGGATGCGCGCGCGCCGTCGTCAAGACGGTGGTGGCGCTGAGTCTGCCCTTCGTGCTGAGCCCGCGCGAGGTGGCGAGCGAGGCCGCCTCCAACGTGGTTGCGGCCTTCACCTCGTGCTTCAGCCGCCTGCACCAGCGCCGCCCGCAGTTCAACGAGGAGCAGAAGGAGGCACTGCTGACGGAGGACGAGCGGTTCTCCGAGGCCGCCATGATGGAGCTACGTCGGCGCGTGATGGAGGGCGGCGCAATGGCGAACCCCGTCATGAGGTGGGGGCCTGCGATGGCCAACGACCAGCCGCCGCGGCCGTCACGCTGGAAACAGCGCAAGATGCAGGAGCGAGCGCGAGCCAAGAGCAATCCAGCTCCACACTGGAAGAGGGCGAGTCCGGAGAAGGAGCAGGAGGCGTTCACGACGTTGGCGTCCGACACGGAGAAGGCGCTGGATCAGATCCTCGAGTCGACTAAAATCACGAGGAAGCACTCCAAGAGCAGCGAGACGCTGGACGTAGAGACCGTGAGACGACTCAGTGTGGACGAGCTACTTGTCCACGGTACAAGTGAAAAGGCTGGCGCTACGCCAGAGAAGACGGGTGGCGACAGTGTGCTGCTCGACCTTCAAGACGACGATGGGAGCTGCGACGGCGGTCTCCTGCGAGAGTGGCTCGCGGGGATCGACTCCTCTCGGCCGGAGGAGTACTGCGTGTACGCCGAGCAGTTGGAGGAGCATGGCTTCGTGACGTTAGAGGACCTGGCACAGCTAGAGAGCGACGACGACGTGGATCAAGCCATGAGCGAGGTCGGCATCGCCAAGTTTGCACACCGGTTGCGCATCAGGAAGGCCATTCAGCGGCTACACTCGTCCGAGGAGAGCAGCCCTGCTGTCGCTACGGCTGCTGTTGCGGCTAGCGCATGAAGAAGAGAGAAGGAAAGAAGGAAGGAGAGAGGAGACGAGCGGATAGTTATGAAGAAAACATTCAGAAGTTACTACTTAGCATCTACTACTTGCTGCGCGGAATGCATTGCAAATTGCAATTGCAATGCAATGTCCGGTTGCGCTCCATCCACCTAGAAGTCCTCGTTCAGGTACGAGATGTCATCCCACGGGTGGCGGTACAGCGGCTGCTTTAGGCGCTTCTGGTCGAGGAAGTGGCCGATGAAGCCAATGCTGCGGCCGAGCACGAACAGACCGTTGAGGCAGCCGTGCTCGATCTGCTCGTTGGCCTCCTCCAGCGTGAAGACACCGCAGTTGCGCAGCAGGTCGACGAAGCAGACGGCAATGCAGCCGTCCACGTTCAGGATCAGGTTGCTGCGCTTCTTCGTGGTCACCTGCTCCACCTCGAGAGCGAAGTCCAGCACGTCCGTGGACGGGAAGTTGGCCTTGGCGAACTCCTTGATGATGGTCACACGCTTGTCCGGGTTCGACAGCGACTTGATGCGGTGGCCAATACCCATGATGAGCTTGTTCTGGCGGCGCATGTCCACCACGAAGTCAGCGGCCGACAGGCCCGAGTCGTGCGCGCTGGCGAACATCTCGGCGGCCTTGTCCAGAGCACCGCCGAAACGGGGTCCAATCGTCACGAGACCCGAGATCAGCGACGAGATCAGGTCCTTGCCGGCACGGGCAGTAACGATCGTGTTGTGGGCACCCGACACGGCCGGACCGTGGTCGGCGGTGACCATGAGCACCATCTCGATGAACTTGGAGGCGTAGGCCGGCAGGTTGCGCTTGAACCACAGCAGACCGATGACGCCGCCGACGCCCATGTCCTGCTCGAACACCTTCGAGATGGGGGTGCCAGCGTAACGCAGCTCCTCGCCACGGTCGTCCGAGATAGACGAGATGAAGTTGGCCGGCTTACGGATGAGGCCGAGGTTCTTGGCCCAGGCGTAGTCCATGGGCACCTTGGGCACCGGCACCTCCGGGCGCGGCACAATCACACCCGACGCGACCATCGAGTCGAACTGCTTGCGGATAGCAGTGCCGAACTGGTCGAAGTTCTCCGGGACGATGGCACCGGCAGCAGCCAGAGCAGCGTTCTTGGCCGAGGCCGTCTCGGACTCGCCCGTAGCGCAAGCACCGGCGTGGCCGAACTGCACCTCGAAGGGGAAGATCTTGGCGCACGTACCAATGCACCAGGCAACCACGGGCTTCTTGATGGCACCCGACTGGATGGCGCGGCAGACCGCGAACTCGTCAGTGCCACCGACCTCGCCGAGAAGCACCATCATCTTGACCTCCGGGTTCGCCTCGTAACGCAGCAGGTGCTGGATGAACGTGGAGCCCGGGTACTTGTCGCCACCGATGGCCACACCCTCGTACACGCCGTCCGTCGTCTGGGACACAATGTTGTTCAGCTCGTTGGACATACCGCCCGACTTAGACACGTACGCCACGCTGCCGGGGCGGTACAGCTTCGACTGCACGATGTTGTCCAGCATACCACCAGTGTTACCGATGCGCAGGCAGCCGGGCTTGATGCCACCGACCGTGGCGGGGCCAATGATGCCCACGTTCAGCTCGCGAGCCTTCTTCGAGATGAGGCGCGACTGCTGCTCGGGCACACCCTCGGCAATGATGGCGTGCGTCTTGATGGTGTCGCTGTGCTCGAAGCCCTCCATGGTCGACTGGTACACGGAGCGGAACGACGAGAAGTTGATCAGCACGCTCACGTCCGGGTACTTCTTGACGGCATCCGACAGCTTCTGGAACACGGGGATCAGGCGCTCCGAGGTGCCCCAGTAGAACTTGAGGTAGTGGTTAGGCGAGAACGGGAAGATCAAAGCCGCAACGCTGGGGGTCTTGCGCTTGCACAGGTAGTCGAAGTCGAGCATGCCCTGCACGGCGCGCTGCTGCAGGCCGTAGACGATGCAACGGGTGTTGTCGGTCATGCGCACGATGCCCTCGTCCTGAATCACCACCGGCGCCTGCTTCTTGGCAACAGCCTTGCCCTCCAGCTCGTCGGCGCTCTCACCGTCCTCGTTGTCGCTGTTGACAGCGCTGTTAACCTCCGAGGTCGGCTTGCTCGGCTTGGTAGCACTGATGGCCTTGGCAGCAGCAGCCTGCACTGCCTCCGCCGAGGGCTTCTCCACGAGGCCGAGGGCCATGGGGACGACAGCCGTGATGTGCGTCTCCGGGCCGAAGACCTCGATGGGCACGCCCGTAGCCTCACCCACGTCGCGCAGGAGAGCCAGACCCTCCTGGTAGTTGGGGCCACCACGACGCACCCAGACGTGCACCTTGTTGTCCTTGAGCTTCTGCTGGTACTCCTTGATGGCACGGATGATGCCCTTGAACGTCAGCGCGACGTCCGTGAAGTTGGCAATACCACCGCCGATGATCAGCACCTTCCGCGCTCGTCGAAGTTGCGCGTCATGAGGTCCAGGATGGTCTTGGCGTAGTGGTAGGTGTGGGTCTCGCTGGGCGCGCCCGAGTACTCGCCGTAGTTGGCCAGCTCGTGGCCGTAGCCCAGGTCGGCGATCGTGTCGGCGTACACCACCGAGGCGCCACCGCCGGCCACCATGGTCCAGATGCGGCCGGTGTGGTTGAGGATCGTGAGCTTGAGCGAGGCGCCCGTCTTGGAGTCGAGGTCCTGAATGAACTCCTCCTCGGGGAACTTGGCGCGGCCGAAGGCCGGGGAACTCGATCTCGCCCCAGCGGTCGCCCACGAGGAAGTTGGCGGTCTCGTCGAGCTTGGCGGCCATGTCGAGCACGGAGATCTCGTCGCCCACGAGCACAATGGGGTTGATCTCCATGTACACGAAGTGCAGCTCGCGGAACTTGGCGAGCATGCCCACGAGGAACTTGGCCAGGATGGGCTTGCGCGCCTCCTCGACCGAGGAAAGCAGCGCTGCGGTCACCTCCTCCTCGGAGGCCACGGACTCGATGCCGACCTGCAGGCGCTTGGCCTTGGCGTCGACATCGCCGACGTCCACACCGCCCTCGTGGTGGAAGAGGATCTCCTCGCCGTCGCGGTTGGACACGATGCACACGTAGTGCTCGTCGGCGGCCGAGTGCTTGACGAAGGGCTCGACGATGAAGTGCGTGAGCACGCCCGTGACGGTCTCCACCTGGATGGGCTTGTTGATGCGCTCCCAGACCCAGTCCTGCACCTCGGCCCACGAGGCGTTGAGCAGCAGCAGGTTGGCCTTACCGCGGCGCTTGATGAGCTGGTCGGGCTTGACCACGAGCTTGGTCTCGCCCAGCGACGTGAGCCACGGGCTGGCGGCCTCGATGGCGCCGAAGAACTCCTCGCGGCTCTGGCCGGCGAAGCTCTTGCTCACGGCCACCTGCGCGAAGCGCTTGTTGAGGTTGAAGGCCGGCAGGCTCGTGGACAAGATGCGCTTGCCGTCGAACTCGCGGATCGCCTTGGCCGACATGGTTCCGTGTGCGCGGGGTCGTAAGCTCTCGAGGAAGAGGTGCCGGTGACTGGGACGCCGCAAAATCGCAAATGCGCTCTGCTCAGCCGGATGCGGATCCCCGGCAAAATAGTCCCGGTCCCCGGCAAAATAGTCCAAAATGGTCCTTGCCCGCTGCTTGGGGCGCCGCGTCAGCGGTTCAGAATTGACTTGGTTTTTGTATGTGATGGGTTGGATCCAGGGAGATGGGCAAAGCTGAAGGGGGAACCGGTTGGCGGGCGAAGGGGCGCGAATGACGTCATGAAGTGACGTCGGCGCGTCACGCTCAGTACTTTTGTATCTTAACGTAGTGAGTCTCCCGCAAAAAGTTGCGGCTGCACTTGGGTTTACGCACCGCATCTACTGATTTATGGCTGATTACAATTTTAGTCCATCGTTTGGTCCGCTGTTGACATACGTAGCCAAACTGGACCAAATGGCGGGTACGTAGCATGATCTCCCCAGCACAATTGAGTTGCCGTGCCTGTGACGCGGCCGTGCACCGGCGAAATCAGGCCCATGACGCAAAAAGCCGCACAACACGCCAGCCTGGTTGCTGCTTGACGCCCAGCTTCAACTTGCCGTTTGCAGCAACCGCGCTGCACCTCATCCAATCCTTCCGATTGCCTGCACAACTTGCCTGGGCACGTGGGCAATGGCCGAGCTGCTAGTGCTGGTGCTGGTCCTGCTGCTTTAGCTGTTGCTGCCGGCGCTGCTGCTGCCTGCGGAGCCGCTCCAGGTAGCTCGTGCTCATGAGGAAGTGCTGGTACGTCAGCGGCGCGCGGAACGAGCCGAGCTTGCTTGCATCAAATGGAAGCGCACGGCACAACGGCACGGCGTCAGTACGTGGCCACGACGTGTACAGCACTCAAGACAAGGCCCTCCTCTTCAAGATGAACTCCTCCTCCTCCGCTGGCTTACCTGTTGCTGCATGCGAGCTGCGAGGACGGCGGCACCGTTCTCTTCTCCGTCCTCTTCATCTGCGGGCTGCTCGCCGAAGTCCGCCACGATGTCCGCGAGCTCGGCGGACACCCACTTCCGCCGCGGCGGGGACCCGGCGCGCTGTCTCGGCGAGGCTCTCGGGCTGAGGCTTCGCTGCTTGCCATCCACCACGGCGCGCTGCTGCTCCGACGACGAAGACTGCGCGTCTTCCCCAGCGATTTACCTGCAAAATAAAGACGCAAGGCACGCCAATTACCGAGTGTAAGAAGCAGTCCGGCGCGAGCGCAACAATGGACCGATATGCATCGTACCGGTGCGAGCACCAGCAGCCTGCGCAGCTCGTCCCGGCGCGCTCGATGCGTGTCGGCCGCAGTGACGAGGCAGAGCTGGCACGGAGGGCTATTTGGCGCGGAACCAATCACGGGTTAGTGCATCCAGCAAACGGAGACCTCGGAGCGGCGTTTATGCAGGTCCGCTTGGACTGCGGCCACGTACTCGGCCCTAGACTCCACGGCCGCATGGGAATCTGCTGTCGAGAGACGCTTCTGTCTGTGAGCATGCGGTCGCAGTTAGCACCGCTGATACAGTTGGGTGCAGGTATCGTACCTTGAGAACTCGCGGCCGTATTGCTCGCGTTGCACCACCCGCAGCAACAGGTTCGGCGTCGGTCGCTCGAAGGTCGACGGGATGCTGTACGCGCCGGGTCCTGCCAGCGAGTGCATGCGCTGCATGTAACTGTGCCGTTCGTCGTGGGCCACCATCAGCTCATGTGGCAGCTCCGGGCGTGGCCTGGCGGTCTCCATTTTCAAAAGTTGCTGCGTTGGTGGCGGTGTCGTCGCGCCTACATCGAGGACGAGCCGTTCTTTGATCAGGACGGTGGGGAAGCAGCCAGGGAGGCAGCCAGCCAGCCAGCAGACAGCGAGACGGTGAGCTGGTCTAAATAATAAGAGATCCGACGTATAGATAGAGATAAGAATGTCCTATGCCTGCGAGTACTACATGTAGCCACTGTGTTCGTCCTCTTGATGCTTCAACGACGATCGAGCATTGCCACGAAGCTGGCTGTACATGCAATTCCGACCCCGAACAGGATGCACGGAAGCGTAAGCACATTGCCCGTGCCCAACGGCGACAAGCTCTCGGTGCCATAGACTTGTACGGTCAAGTCTGACGCAGCTTCGAACAGCATGAGCACGCCAACGTAGAGTCCGTTGTTGTTGAATCCATGAACCGAAGTCTGAAGCTCCTTGCCCATGATTCCAACGATCGAAAAGGGGAAGATGCTCGCCACCGTTTGGTAAAAGGCTGTAATGACGAAGCTGGCAAACGCCACCTCCTTCGAAAAGCTCCCCACTGAAACCGCAACCACGAGCGCGCAGGCTGCAAGCAGGAGACAGAAAGGTTAGCGACGCGTGCCCGCGTAAAAATGTTGTCGAGATGTGGTAGCACGTACTTCCAATTGCGAGTCCCAGCACAGTGAAGCGTTTGAGGTAGCTTGCATCGGGAACTCGCGGCATGATCAATAGCACAATGAAGCAGATCACCGCCATGAGGCCATTCTGAGAAATAAGCGCTGTGTTTGCTGTGTTGAGTCCTCTCTTGTAGGCGAGTTCGCTGTCATCGTCGCAGTCTGCAGGTACACCATGTAATAAATGGTAAGTCATATGTACCTTCCACACTGAGAGAAGCAATACTGTTCACAGTACCTGCAGCTTTGCAGCCTCCGTATACGTTTGCGCCCCACCACTGGTAGACTCCATCCGAAAAACTTAACCACGCGAAAGATAACACAAAGTACACGACGCATAGAAAGCGGAAGACTTTTGGCGCGTGCACAACTTGCTGCCACGCTTCACGGCCGACACGGGTAAGCCGAGGTTGAAATATGGGCTTGTCCTGAGGGTGTTCTGGCCGCAAGCAGATGCACACTGTGGTGGTAATGAAGATGGCTGCCATAGCGAATCCAAAGGCTTTCAATATCTCCTTGCCGCTGATGGCACTCGCGAAGACCACTGCGTCAGACGTGCTCCTAAAGAGGAGCGATCCGAGCACACCACCCACGCCTTCATACATCGCGAGCGTGGCTTGGGCATGAACCTGAAACTCGATCGGCACCATATCCATAATGCGAGCTCGCAACCCGATCTACATAGAAGCAAATAGAATCAATAGTTAGAGGAAATTTCAAACGGCATAAGTCTGCCGAGACCTACGTTCAGTAGCAGCACACCAACGGTGAGCAGCACAAGAAGCAGTTTCGTCAAATCTTGGATATTGGGGAACAGCACGTTGGCTGACCCATACAGCAACCCTGTCACCGTGACGATGACTGCAGCCGCCAACAAAAAGGCATTGCGTCTTCCATACTTCGACAGGGAGCGATCCGACATAGCGCCAAGGATGGGTCCAAGGAAAAACTGGATGAGACTCGGCACGAATCGCGGCACATAGTCGGAGATGCCCATGGACTCCAAGTACGACATCCGCGTACTCGTAAAGACTGTGTCTGTAGCAAACAAATAGTCAGCACCCAACAGCATCTACTGCATTCACAAAATCCAAGCTCCTTATGCGTACCAAGAATTGCGTAGGCCGCCCAGGGCATGGCCAACACGAGACACGTGCGAAACGCCCGTGTCTTCAGTGTCCACTGGATGTCGGGAGCGTGAAGAATGCTGCCGAGTCTGTCGTGTCCATGGTCGGTTCTGCCCTGGCCGTCGTCGACCACATCGACCGAAACTTCACCTGTGCTTCCTGGCGCGAATCGCACCAGCTTGAGCCCAGCCACGCTGTCTTCTTCTCCGTCCCGCTCGTTAAATGACGCGTCAGTCGGTAGATGCTGCGCGTCGCCTGGAGAGATGCAGTGGACGTATGCACCCGAGTCCTCGCCGTTGCCGTCTTGTTGCAGAGGCCGCAAGTGCAGCGCGCGATCGCTCGCCATCACACGCGCGGGCTCTTTAAAAAGAAAATAACTGTTGAGACTCTTGAGCTCGCCAATATTTCTTGCGACACTAGCAAAAATCCCTATATTGCCGGCTAAATATTATAAGTCGTCAATCCAATCTATACAGCGATTGTATGAGCTTTCTGCCTCTTATCGCGTATGCCCTGCTCTCCATCTGGACATGCTTGATGCTTGATGCACAACGACAACGTGTGGCTCTTTGACACTTCAACAAGACTTATTAATACATGAAGCACGCTCTGACAGACGGACAAGCAGGGTGATCTTGCAGGGTTTGTCTAGCTAACGAAATCGGATTTCGAACGGGGCACTTTGTAAAGCAATCAAAAATAGAGCAACATGCATTCAACCGCGACTATTTCCTCTTCTTCGTCTCCTGGTTGTCTGTCAATCGTTTCAAAGGAACTCGGCGTTCCATCACTACAGCGGCAGCGAACTAATCGATCGATGCAGCCGGGACGCGCGCGCAATCAAGCTCGGCTTCAGCAACGCAGCAAATCCGTCTGCGTCAACCTTCTTCGTTCCTCCTCCTTGAGTTCTAAGCGAAAAGTGCAGGTCGAGGCGTGATAGGACAGCACACCATTTCCAGCTTACAGGTCCTCGTCCTCATCCGGAAGGGGCACAGCGGCGGCAGCAGAGCTAGCGTCCGCCTCAATCTGGGCAATCTGTTCCTGGGTGATGGTAACCTCAGGCGGGCGAAGAGCGGGGGCCTCGACGAAGGTCAGGTTGTTGTCACTGCGATTAAAGAAAACACACACGTAAGAATGTCAATAAAGAGATCTCGACATCTGAATCCCAACGGTTCCGATGCAAAACGTACCCAACAAGCTTGCGGGCCAGCCACAGGAACGGCTTCTCGAACTGGTAGTTGGACTTGGCCGAGATGTCGAAGTACTGCAGGTTTTTCTTGCGGTGGAACGTGATCTGCTTGGCCTTCACCTTACGGTCCTTCACCTCGACCTTGTTACCGCACAGCACGATGGGGATGTTCTCGCAGACGCGGAACAGGTCTCTGTGCCAGTTGGGGACGTTCTTGTAGGTGATACGCGACGTCACGTCGAACATGATGATAGCGCACTGGCCCTGGATGTAGTAGCCGTCGCGCAGGCCACCGAACTTCTCCTGGCCGGCCGTGTCCCAGCAGTTGAAGCGGATGGGGCCGACGTTGGTGTGGAAGGTCAGCGGGTGCACCTCCACGCCGAGCGTGGCCACGTACTTCTTCTCGAACTCGCCCGTCAGGTGGCGCTTCACGAAGGTGGTCTTGCCGACACCACCGTCACCCACGAGGATGAGCTTGAATTCCGGGACGTTCTGGGCCTGAAAGTATGCATCAAGTCTTGTCAGTTGGGTCCTGTGAAATGCCTGTTAGTGCGGTCCGGCGCTGACCCCCCTCCCCCCCAATCCTTGAGTCCCTTAAATGGTCGTCCCCCTGTCCTGTCCCGCCTGTATAAATGCTCCGAAGTCCGTCCTGTTGCTTCAGCGGTCGCCGCAGTGCTAGATCGCAACTTGGCTTCACTTTATTCAGTTGGGTGCGCGTCCGGCCTCCTTTCTCCACTCAGACGCCGCCGACGGGCACGGGAAGAAGCAGGGAGCAGGTCGAGGGTCGTGGGATCGCGTTCGGTGGGGCGCGGCGCCGGCCGCGGCTCTGCAGACATCTACATCCACGTACCATCTTGTCTAAGTTGCGTGCGCGAAGGGAACTTTACCAACTATCGGGCGCGGGGCAGCGAATGGGAGCCGCGAAACTCACGTCCTCCACCAGTCTGCACACATACTGGATCCAAGTGAAACCGCGGGTCGAGGTTTTTCGACGAGGTTTTTTCTTTCGGATCTTTTGAAATTTTGTGAAATCACCTATTGTCAAAAACCTCGCACAATAATCCATACAAATTTCCAGTCACGGTGAAATGTGGCCGGCAGACTTATGGGTTCACCTTCGGTGCCAAGGTGTGTGCGACGGGATTGGTGTCGCTGCTGTCACCGCCCCCTGTGAAACTCGATAACAGCCGCTGGGTCGACCAATCAAACGCCTCGAGTCTGATAACACGGCAGCTTCGGCAGGTCGGTTCGAGCCTGGTCTGCAGCTGCTGCTGCAGGTCACTGCGGCGTGCTGGCATCGCCAAGCCGAGTGGAAGGGCGCGGTAAATGGCGCCTTGATCAGCGATGAAAGTTCCCACGCAAGAAGACTCGCGGAGAAACTGTGGGACTGCCGGTTCGCGAGAGCAAGCTACGGTGCGTGTGTGTGTGCACACTGTCGAGTCTCGGATGCTGCTGGATCTGCGCGTTTGTGGTCTCGCTCGCCTAGTGTCAGAGATCTACCAATTACGGCCAGCTTGGTGATGGAGGCCAACACGATGGAGCTCTTTGGTGCTGTGGCATGAGCAGCAGTCGCTTCTGGGTTGTTGAAAGGATAGACTGCAGCTTGGGGCAACCCAACAGAAGCGGGGCTGCTTCAAAGGTGTCCGATGGAGAGGCAAGTCTGGTCAATGGCTTTCATCGGCGCACGTGTGGTGCTGTACAGCGTTGAAGGTCCTCTGAAGCCCGCGTAGCAAGGGCGGATCACTGCTCGAGCGAAGTGTTTCAAAGGAAACTTGCTCACGAGGTGAGTCGTCATGCGACTCTGTCCACGCTTTCCACCACAATTTACACTCGCCGTATTCTCGTTACGGACATTAATGCATTTGGCCTAACAGAAAGACGACGATGATAGTATATTTGGACAACGAAGGAATGCTCGGACACGTCCACTTACCGGCCCATGATCGGGTCGCGCAGGTTTACATGCCCTACGTATGCCCAATACGATGCATACCATGGATTTTTCCGAATGGGGCGTCTGCAGTTGATACAGTCCCTGTATTTCTTTTCGTTTACAAAGTCGATTGGAAACCCGTAGTTTATGCCGCGACGGAAATGGCCCGACGCAGCGATGCCTTGACGGTGTTGTACTTGCACCCGGCAGACAACTTGATATACTCTTTGCCGTCGTCGATCACCACCGTGAGCCACTCCGGTACCAGCGACTCGAGCATATACAGCTGCTCCTCCACTTTTCCTTTGATCGGAGCGCGAGCTGCAAGTCTGCGTAGCACTTCCGCCTTGGGGAAAATGGATTTCCGCGTGACCATGACGAGCGACTGCAGCTGGTCGCTGAGCTGCGGAAGCGTCGACAGTAGACGCTTTTTCAAAGCCTTGGCACTATTCTCTGCTACGTCCTTGCGGCCAAGCTCCTGCTTGCGAACTTTGCTGATGAGCCATTCGGGCAGCGTCTTGAGGTCCTTCGGCACGGGCTTCGCGAGCGCCTCCTCTAGTTTCTCCTTGTCCTTGGCATCTGTAGCGTCGTCCTTCTGCTCGCTGCTCTCCTTCTTCTCGAGCAACGCAACGGGGCTCTCGTCGTTCGCGATCTCCGCCGGCACCTTGGGCAGCGGGGCCTTCTCGATCTCAATGAGCTTCAGAGCCTCTTTCAACTCGTCGTCCGACATGTCGGGGAACTCCTTCTTGATCGTCTCCACGTGAGCCTCCAAGTAGGCGTTGGCCTTGCTGAAAAACAAAGTGATGCGGGCCTCGAGGCTCTCGCAGTCGCTGTCAGGGGCGGCAGCTGCTGTTTCCTATAGTGAGCACTGGTGGCTGCTGCTTGAGCCGTTGGCGCTGGGCCTGAAGCGAGTCGCCTCCCTCTTCCTGCGCTTGGCGGCGCGCCGTGCGCGTGTTCTTCTTCCATTCGAGAGCGTACGCGCCCGGTAGCAGGTGCAGGATCTGCTGCAGGTGCGCGGGCGTAAAGCTGAGCTGGCATGAGCTCTCGACGGCGCGCTTGACGGCGGCGAAGTCGGGCGTGTGTTGGTACAGCGTCAAGGCGCCGAGTCCGAACTCCAGCGCTGAGAAGAGGCGCACTAGCGCACGCAGAGAAGGCGGGGCACGTTTGTCGAGGCGACGAGAGGATCGTCGTGGCTGCGGCGGCGACGGCGGAGGCGCATCGGTGGACTTGGCGGTCGAGTCGGTCATTATTGACCTTTGCGTAATTTCGACTATGAAAATATATGGCGAGTCAGAATGGCGAGTCAAAAACCTATTTTGGCGGTGTAGTTGTTGCAGTGTAGCCGTTGACGCCGTGAGAGCATCTCTCATGAGCAGACATCATGGCAGCTCCGACAACGTGCAGGGCAAGGAGCATGAAAGCACTGACAGATGGAGCGGCGCCGAGCATTGGATAACGGGGCGGGAGGCGCTGCCAACGCGCGCAGCTTCCGCTCCACACGGGCACCGTGCGTGCGTCTGGCAGGGCGAATGGGACTATGACGCAGGCCAAGCAAGACTGTCCGCAGCTACACGGCCACTAGTGAACGAAATATCACGTTCCTCCTCCTGGGACTGTCCGAGCGACTGTGGAGGTGATGCGATTGAAGACGGCACCGTGCCGTCGCGTGGAGGTCTATTATTTGCTGACGGGGCTCGCTCGATCTCGGTGGGGCAGTGTTGAAATGAACAGTTTAAACAGAGTAGGTAGCTCACTACAATGTATTACTCCTTTGGTTATCCTCTATTCCTATGCCTACTACTCTAGATCCGTGCTCGGTACCTGGAGGCAAAAGAGGAAGTGAGCTCGTCTTCGGACTGCGTCCTCGACTCCTCACTCCTCGGCCTCGTGTCGTCATCGCACTATGTATGGTTGGCAGGCAGCTCTCTGCCTGTACTATCCAGACCGCATCTGGCGATCTGAACTTCTCTCGTACTTGCTAAATCAATACATTAACATATTTGAGAGGGTTTTCATTTCAGTTGCAAAACAACTCGACTGGCAGACAGGCGAAGCCTGCTGCCACTCTGCGAGCAGGGCGCGCTCCGCGCGCCTACATTCAACACTCCCACTAAGTACTAGGGTAAAGTTTCAGATCCCGCACTCCTAGCTTCTCTCTTAGTTTTAGGAATTGTTTTGTGGGGAGAGCTTTTGTGAGAATATCCGCAGTCATCTCTGTCGTAGAGCAGTAAGCTATCTTGAGGCGGCCTAGTTCAACCAGGTCCCTCGTAAACAGGTAGCGGATCTCGATGTGTTTGTTTGCTTTGTGATTTCCAGGATTTTTCACAATGCTGATGGCAGCGTTGCTGTCACACCATACCTGCACTGGTACCTTTTGAGGAAATCCCATTTCTCCCAGCAAGTGCCACAACCACTCACTTTCTTTAGCTCCCTCACTTAGTGCGATGAGTTCAGCTTCAGCAGTAGAGAGCGACACGCCTCCCTGCTTGCTACTACACCATGACACACTGGCTCCGGCCATTTGGATTACGTACCCTGTTACGGATTTACGTTCTTTAGGTTGACACGCGAAGCTCGCGTCAGTGTACACTTCGTAAGTCACATCCCTCGTTTTTCCATCGAGAAACAGACCGTACGTTGACGTCCCTTTCAAGTATTTGAGTACTCGCCTAGCCGCTTCCCAGTGCGTGCGGTTGTAACAAGACAGAAATTTGCTCAATTCTCTAACCGCGCTGGCGATGTCCGGCCGTGTGCCACGGACCAAATATTGGAGTGATCCAACAATGCCTCTGTAGTCGTAAGGCTGTGCAGCAATCTGCTCTGCGCTCATGTTCGTCTCTGGTTCGAGTACGAGACCAGGCGCTTGGGGTGTCATCACCGGTGAGCTATCGACAAGTTTGTACTTCGTGATCAACTCTGCAATGTACTTGCGCTGTGAGATCATCATCACACGCTGGTGTCTATTGCGGGTTACTTCCATTTTGAGGATGTAGTGAATGTCGCCAAGGTCCTTCATCTTGAACCGTTTTGACAACTCGGCTTTAAGCTCATCAATGAGTCGCATATTTCGCGACATGATCGTCAGATCATCGACATAGACCACGACTATGATCCAATCTACTCCCACTTTTTGCACGTAGATGCAAAACTCTTTGTGGCAGCGTGCAAAACCCATCGACGTCAAAAAGGTATGTAGAACTCTATACCAGATGCGAGGGGCTTGTTTTAGACCATAGATGCTCTTCAGAAGTTCACAGACCAGGTGCTCTTGGCCTCGCTTCGCAAAGCCGTGAGGTTGCCTCATGTAAATCTTTTGCTCTCCTTCCATCGTGCCATTTAAGAACGCAGTATGGACATCCATCTGGTGGATATGACAGTCCAATATCGTCCCTATCGCCAGCACTAAGCGCAGCGACTCGAATCGTGCCACGGGTGCGTATACCTCATCACAGTCTACCCCAAACTCCTGGTGGTTGCCCTGTGCTACGAGGCGTGCTTTGAACCGCTCAACAGTCCCGTCGGCGTTATACTTTACTACTAGTACCCAGTGACAGGGCAAAGCCTTGCGCCCGGGTGGCAGTTTTACGAGTCTCCACGTCCCATTCTCGATCAGGGAGTCGTACTCAAGTTCCAGAGCCTGTTTCCACTGCTCTCTATGAGGTCCACTCAAGGCTGCTTTGAGCGACCGTGGTGTCGGCACTTTGTGCTCTAGTATGTCCTGCGCAATGTTTTTGTCTAACATCGCCTGAAAGCACTGATAGTCCTCGTATCTCTTCGGCTTCTTCGCCTCTACGTGGGCGAGGTTCGCGCCTCTGCGGCGTATCCACGAGTCCCGCACGTTGGCGTTTCTTTGGAGCTCCCACTGCTGGGCTACTGGCTCCGGTGGCTGCTTCAGCTCCCACTGCCTCAGTCGACCCCTGTGCTCGTGATTCAGCTCCCACTACTGCCGTAGACCCGTCGGCAAGTGCTTCAGCTCCCACTGCCTCTGTAGACTCGATGGCAGGTGTTTGGTTTCCCTCTGCTGCGGGTGACTCTCGCGCGGCAGATTCAATTGTGAGGGCTTCTTCGGTCTGACCGAAAGCTCGTTGGACCATAGTGGCTACATTGGTCGTATCGAACAGCACATCACGCGATAGGATGTGCTTGTTGTTGTACATGTCCCAGAGTCTATAACCCTTCGTTCCCTCAGACATTCCGAGGAACCGGCACTTTACGGCGCGAGCAGACAGCTTTTTGTCCTTTCTTAGGGCGGCAGGAACGTGCGCAAAGCACACACATCCCCACACAGGTAGCTTGCTCACGTTGGGTTGCTCCCCATACACCATTTCATACGGTGTCTTGTTTCCCAAACGTGTCATGGGTGTGCGATTCTGCACATAAGTCATGTACATGAGCGCCTCTGGCCACCACCTGTGCTCCATAGCTGCGTCCTTCAACGCGCAGCGAACTCTATCCAGTTTGCTTTGGTGGTCTCGCTCTGCAGCTCCGTTTTCTTCGGGGCTGTAGGCGTTGGATGTCTGGAATACGATGCCTTTGCCTGTGCAGAAGCTTTTAAAGGCTGCATTCACAAACTCAGTGCCTCCGTCGGACCTGATCCGACGAATCGTGAACTTTCCCTCACGCTCAAGCTGCAAAAGTAGCTCCTCTACTTTCTGAAAGACTTCTTTCTTACTACGTAGGACGTAGGTCCAGCGCCACGACGTGTTGTCGTCAATGATACTCAGGAAGTATTTGATTTTCCCGCAGCTGCCATACACCCCTATGGTCTTCATGGGGCCATTTGTGTCCATATGAATGGTGCTGATTGGGTTCTCATCTCTAGAGCCCTTTGCATTCCGGTAGGACATCCTCCTCTTCTTCATCTCTGCACAAGTTGTGCAAAAGAATGGGATCTTTCTCAGACCTGGCGCGGATAATTTTGGCATTCCAGCCACCACTTTTGTGCTTAACATTGCAATTAATGCCTCCTTATTAAGGTGGCCCAGCTTAACATGCCACTCCTGCAGTGTGCGCTCTAACCTTTCAGTGCCTAGGCGAGCTAGTGGCTCGCAGCGTTCCTGCTTTACTGCGTTGCAGAGCCATTGACGCTCTTGCAGTGTCTTATTTTGTATATAGTATGCTCCGTTAATCGCTTTTGCAACAAACACTAATTCATTGGCAAAGAACACAAATTTGTACTCGCCAGTCATGGAACCAAATATCTGGTACCCACCGCGCCTGAGCCAGAACTCGCTCAGAATGTTCGAGGTAGCGTCCGGTACTAACGCAATATTCTCGAACAGAAAAGGTCTAATTCCTTGTGGACCATGCAAATACAACTTTATTGTGCCAAGATGTGTATTTGAATGCTTAGAGCCCTGTGCGAATGTAAACATGTACTGGTTGTTGGGCTTCTTCTGCACAAACCGCGCTGCCTCGCTGGTTAGTCCGTGCCCGCACCCTGAGTCAAGTACCCAAGAATTCGTGGTTAGATAGGAATCATCGTCTAACAGAAATGGATACAAACTTCGCACCTTTTTCTCGAGGTCAGTCAGCATGCCGGCGAAGCTCTTCGTCGCCTCGGCAATCTCTTGATTGCTGTCCTCACTTGGCTGCTCTTCCATGTCCACGTCGCCGTCCGATTGCTTAGCGGCGGCTGGAGCCACGTCCGCAGCGTCAGCCTTCACTGCATTGACGACGCTGTCCATCGGCTCGTCTTCGTCGCCCATCGGCGAGGTGCCCTTTCCAGGCGTATCAGGCTGCTGAAAGTTGCTTGGGGCGGGCTCGTGTACCCATCCGGGGTCGCAGGCAGCGAATCTTGTTGCGCGTCGCACGCATCCACCGCCACGACTTTGGCCAGGCACTCGGCCAATGGGATTTCACGACGCTCCTTGGCCTTGGCCTTGCCCTTTCCATTGCCCTTCATCTTGGGCGTAGGCTCGTGCACTTCCTTGCGAGCCTTACGGCTTGGGTACGTCCACACATTGCGGCGAAACACACCCGCAGCCCTGTCTGCGCGACGCGCGGGGCAGTCAAGCATCTTGTGTGGGCCAATGCCATCCCTGTCGTTGTGCGCGCCCGCGCAGTAGTGGCACTTCATGTACCCGATGTTGTAGTGGTCGTCACGGATCGGACCGTCTGCGGCCTTTCGCTTGCCCAGCACCGATCCCCTCGGATTGGCTGGAGCCGCCTTGGCTGGGGCTGACTTGACGTGGTTGACCGCCTTGCCGCTAGCCAGCGCCGCAATTTCGCTCTTGGTCTTGTTGCCAAAGATGTTGGTGAGCTTCTCGCCCACCTTCTCCAGCGTGAAGCCCTCCTCCGTGAACTCGACAGAGGAGCCCCACATGTGCCTTGGAAGCACACCGAGCACCATGATCAGCATCAACTTCGATGTGACCATGTGCGTGTGCAGCGCTTCTTGCGCATTCACGTTGACCTGGCTGCGCACGTTGTTGAGGTCGTGGAAGAGCTGACCAACGCTCTTGAAGTCAGCGTTCACCATCCTCAGGAACTGCTGCACCAGTCCGACGACGCCTGCCGCGTTGCTGAGGCTGTACTGCTTCTCGACAAGCCGCCAAACCACATGGACGGGCTCGTCCATTTGCTTGGTCGCGATTCCCTTGAAACCGCTCGGCAGCGTTTCACACAGCAGTCGCTTGATGTACGACGACTGCTGATTTAGCAGCGTCTCGTGCAGATCATGCTGCCATGTCGCTTCTTTGTCCGCCGCGGGTGGGCGTGGCGGCAGCGTCGGCTGGCTCTCGAGCAGATCCTCGAACCGGGTCAGCGGCTTTGCACGCCTGTGCTGCAGCTCCTCGAGCACGCGTTGTTCGCTCAGCGCCTTGAGGTGGATGATCAGCTTGCTCTTCCACGCAGCGAAGTGCAGCGTCTCCCCGTTGAACTTCAGCGAGTCCACCGACGACTTGTCAACCTGGGGCTTGCTCATTGTACTTGAAATGTTGAAATGAACAGTTTAAACAGAGTAGGTAGCTCACTACAATGTATTACTCCTTTGGTTATCCTCTATTCCTATGCCTACTACTCTAGATCCGTGCTCGGTACCTGGAGGCAAAAGAGGAAGTGAGCTCGTCTTCGGACTGCGTCCTCGACTCCTCACTCCTCGGCCTCGTGTCGTCATCGCACTATGTATGGTTGGCAGGCAGCTCTCTGCCTGTACTATCCAGACCGCATCTGGCGATCTGAACTTCTCTCGTACTTGCTAAATCAATACATTAACATATTTGAGAGGGTTTTCATTTCAGTTGCAAAACAACTCGACTGGCAGACAGGCGAAGCCTGCTGCCACTCTGCGAGCAGGGCGCGCTCCGCGCGCCTACATTCAACAGGCAGCTCGTTCACTTGTGTTCGGTTTCGCGTGCGCAATGCATGCATGAGAGCGAAGCACACAGCGGGTGGAAGGCGGTGGGTGGGGCGTCGGGCTTGCAGGTGGCGCGCGGCCAGCATTGAAGTGTGAAGTGCTGTGAACTTCAGCTTGGCCGCGTGGTGTGCGGCACACGAGCGGACCGAAAGATGGGCCTGGTCGACCAAAAGTTCTGGCGGAAAAAAGAGCGTCCTCGAGGGGACTCGAACCCCCAATCCCCGCCTTCGGAGGGCGATGCCTTATCCATTAGGCCACGCGGACACGCTGGAGTACTGTCGCTCGACACACATCCCCAACGTGCACACGGCAACCAACGATCCAAGATCCAAGATCGCCGCACCGTCACATGTACGCGACGAAAAGATACGCCCATACGACCGACAGGTCGCGCGAAGGTCGCCGAACAGTACCGTGCGTCCAGCACTCCAATTGCTTCAACTTGCCTTTGCATGCCGACCCAACGTGCTTTGTTAACGGTGGTCCGCCAACAAAATGACTTCCACTAATCTCAGCAGCAAAGAATATGTATTAGGGATGGAGTGGAACTACGCACGCACGCACTGCTCTGTCGGGACAGCGTTACCGCTTGCATGCACTTACATTGCTCGCTCACTCACTCAGGCGCCATGGACGGCGGTGTGGTTGTAGAACACCTCGTTCTCGAACTCGCTGTCGCAGTAGGGGAACGACGTGTCCGACGCTGTCGGCGCGAACAGCGCCTTGCCCGACGTGTACGTCACGTAGCAGCCCAGGACGCTGCAGATAACGACCACGATCAGCGCAGGCACCTTCTCGTACAGCGGGAGCTCGCGCCACAGCTTCTTCAGCAGGAAGATAATGGGCAGCAGTATGCTGATCAGCGTGATGCACGACGCGCCCACGAAGTCGAGGAAGTCGGAGAAGTGGTCACGGAAGATGATCGAGACTACCACCAGAACGACCATGATGGTAATACGTAGAATAACATACTTGACCGCGTTTGATCCTCGGTACTCCGCGACTTCTGCTTCAATATCACCGTAGTAGGGATTCTCGGCGTCGGCGTTGGAAATGTACGAAGCCCTGGATGAGCGACGACCATCGTTGATCGCATCTTTGCTTGGCGTGTTTGCGGCGGCGTACGAGGCAGCGGCATATGTGACAGCATTCTCGATGTCGTCCTCCTTCTTCTTGTGCATCTTGAGCACCAGGCGCTCGGCGAGGTAGAAGGCTGGGTTCAGGATGACGGAGAAGGCGATGGTAATGTGCAGCTGCATAAAGAAGTAGGCCATGACGACGGCGCCCCAGCTCGACTTGAAGCCCAGCGAGGTGAGGCCCGTGTCCGAGTCCGGATAGATAGTGAACAAAATGTTGCCCGAAAGCTGACAACCCACCGCCGAGTACGCCGTGCTGGCCAGGATCAGGAAAAGGCATGAGATGAAGGCCATGGTGACGAAAACGACGCGCGGCATGCGCGTGGGCTCGCTGTGCTGGCGCTGCAGAGCCGGGATCACGATGCCAGCATTGTACGCGACTGCCAGGTTGCCGAACATGCCCGCGACCTGCGAGAACTTGAGCTCGGGCGCCGGCGGAGTCGGGTGGCCGCGCATGCCGTGCATGACGACGGCCACGCCGATGACGTCGGCGATGAGCGTGCCTGCGCATCCGGCGAACGCGGCCCCGGCGCCTTCCTTGAGCGTCGGGATGAGGCACACGGGCAGGCACATGAGCGCCATGAAGCAGATCCAGTAAGAAGTGCTGAAGGCGTCCGGGAACAGGCCGTCCAGCAGTGTGCCACCAAGCACCAGCAGCACGCATGGCCCCAGCAGACATGATGCCATCTGCGAGACAACTGCGAACCAGCGGCCCCACTTGCCCATGCACCACTCGCCTAGGTCGCTGTAGGTCTTGACGCTCGTGGGTGCCAGCAGCATCACGCGGCAGATAGCCACGGATGAATACACGTTGGCGAAGGCCATGAAGAGCAAGCCGATGACGCCTATCACGGGCCCCGACCGCGCGAAGTTGCCGGGCATACCAAGCGTGCCAACTCCGTAGACGCAGCAGAAGATATTGAGAGCAATCTTGAGATCCTCCAGCGTGAGGAATTTGCCGCCGTCAGCCATGGTTGGGATTGCAGTCGTCGAAAGTCGAGGCAGAGTCGGGAGAGGAAGGTGCGCCTCACGAGGCGAAAGCGGAAATGAAAACAAACCGCGAGCAAGTCCGGTGCACTGAGGCCGCGGACCGAAAAGGGGGAGCCGAGGTGACCCTCTCGTGATGCATCCTTGAGTGCGAGCGGTCCAGCATCGGAAACTATACGGAGTACACTATGGGGGATGCGCTTTTGTGAAGATGCTCAGGGGCCCCGAGACGGAGACGGTCGATTCAGAATGTGCGAACGAATCGTGCACCAGACCGCATAAGTGTATGTGCATTATTGTATAATAGTGGCCGTGCAGCAACAACGAAGGCACTTTCATATCGGACGATCTACTTGCAGGAGGCGCGCGAGTACGCCTCAACACCTTATGTACAGCGTTGATTCCGCTCAGCTTCAAGCGTGTGAAGCTGTTTAACACGTGATCGATGCACTGATCGACGATCAGCGCGGCATCCCTTAGGAATCCCTATCGATTAGTCCTGGCTCACGACTTCATTCATAATGACACGTGGGTTTTGGAGTATCTCATTCGAGGATACCACTCGATGAAATCGGTAGGTCACTGGTGACAACCTATCAAAAGGAACTACAACTCGATACATGTATCATGCACTCAAGATATAGCGGTATGTAGAGTATACGCGATGAAATACTCGCAGCCACATGTGCACCGCGATGCGCGCTCAGCTCAAATACAGTAGAGAAACACCTTGGACTTCCTCGACTTCGTGGGCGCGTCGTGCATCACGCTGATCAGCATACTGCTGCCCATTATCTTCCTGCTGAAGAAGCTGTGACGCGAGCTCCCGCTGTACGAGAAGGTGCCTGCGCTGATCGTGGTCGTTATCTGCAGCGTCCTGGGCTGCTACGTGACGTACACGTCGGGCAAGGCGCTGTTCGCGCCGACAGCGTCGGACACGTCGTTCCCCTACTGCGACAGCGAGTTCGAGAACGAGGTGTTCTACAACTACACCGCCGTCCATGGCGCCTGAGTGAGTGAGCGAGCAATGTAAGTGCATGCAAGCGGTAACGCTGTCCCGACAGAGCAGTGCGTGCGTGCGTAGTTCCACTCCATCCCTAATACATATTCTTTGCTGCTGAGATTAGTGGAAGTCATTTTGTTGGCGGACCACCGTTAACAAAGCACGTTGGGTCGGCATGCAAAAGGCAAGTTGAAGCAATTGGAGTGCTGGACGCACGGTACTGTTCGGCGACCTTCGCGCGACCTGTCGGTCGTATGGGCGTATCTTTTCGTCGCGTACATGTGACGGTGCGGCGATCTTGGATCTTGGATCGTTGGTTGCCGTGTGCACGTTGGGGGATGTGTGTCGAGCGACAGTACTCCAGCGTGTCCGCGTGGCCTAATGGATAAGGCATCGCCCTCCGAAGGCGGGGATTGGGGGTTCGAGTCCCCTCGAGGACGCTCTTTTTTCCGCCAGAACTTTTGGTCGACCAGGCCCATCTTTCGGTCCGCTCGTGTGCCGCACACCACGCGGCCAAGCTGAAGTTCACAGCACTTCACACTTCAATGCTGGCCCCGCGCCACAAGAAAGCCCGACCCCCCACCCACCGCCTACCACCCGCTGTGTGCTTCGCTCTCATGCATGCATTGCGCACGCGAAACCGAACACAAGTGAACGAGCTGCCCCACCGAGATCGAGCGAGCCCCGTCAGCAAATAATAGACCTCCACGCGACGGCACGGTGCCGTCTTCAATCGCATCACCTCCACAGTCGCTCGGACAGTCCCAGGAGGAGGTACGTGATATTTCGTTCACTAGTTGCCGTGAAGCTGCTGACAGTCTTGCTTGGCCTGCGTCATAGTCCCATTCGCCCTGCCAGACGCACGCACAGTGCCCGTGTGGAGCGGAAGCTGCGCGCGTTTGCAGCGCCTCCCGCCCCGTTATCCAATGCTCGGCGCCGCTCCATCTGTCAGTGCTTTCATGCTCCTTGCCCTGCACGTTGTCGGAGCTGCCGCGATGTCTGCGCACGCACTCCTAATCCTGCCGAGTTGATTCCCATCGTTGCATTCGCGTCCGCCGATGGCAGCAGCGACACACTCGACCCATCCAGTTGGTCCCCGACGCCCCACAGCCAACAGCGGCTGAGGAACTAACAGTCTCCCAAGCAAACCGTGACGCCTGCCACGAGTCTAATGGCACGCGAGTGCTAGTCCACGGCATCACCAAGACCTTCTGCGTGCATGGATGGCCGATCTGCAGTGCCGACAACCACCGAGGTCTCTGCCCAGACGCACAAGAAGACTTACCCGACGGATCTCACTGCACCACATTACCCAGCGACAAAGGCGTGTACGGTTGTCTTGAGAAGAGGCAACCATCTAAGACTGCGCCAGCGTCATGCCATCTCCGGACGTCAAAGACATAGGATTCACGACAACATCCTAACAGAGTTTTAAGCTCTACCGTCCTAAATATACCGTCTCTAGTGACCCTGCACCGTTACGACTGTCGCCGACTTGTGGCGTGACTCCATGGGCGATGAACTTGCCGTGCCCTCCAAAAGAGGGATTTGGTGAATTGCCCCAGCTTCTTCTTGAGCGCAGTGAGACCGACGACGAACGCGATGTCGATGGTCCTAGAGTTGGCTCATCGGATTCTGTGAAGGAGGCGGCTGCAGCAAGTGTGTCTCGATGGCAATGGAAGTTCTGGAAGAAATCAGCACCCTCGCCACCAAAGCAGAAGCGAGCAAAGCAGCGCAAGTACCCACTACCTGGTGCGATCCTTACGCCATTACCAGCCTCCGTATCCCCAGGACGTCATCGTCTTGCAGGACTCGAGAGACTTGACACTTTGATCGATGACATTGAAGAGCGTGAAGCTGTTCGGCTGTCATCGTCTCGTCCTTATTCAGCAGAACCATGTAATTCTAGCACCGTTGGATCACCATTACCACCTCTGGAGATGCAGATACTGCAACGACCAAGGCTATTGCTTGACATCAATGGTAGACCCACCATTGGCGTTGAGCAGCTCGTTCGGCTTCAGGAGTACAGCGAACCCAAGCCGATACTCAACGCGTTGCAGCTTGCTGCGATACCCAAAAAGTGCGTGGGTGGCGATGAAGTTGCGCTCATGCCGTGCCATTCTCTACAACATCGCGGATTTGAAATGCTGCCTGCTGAGCGGTGGCGCGAACCCGTGCGTGATCGAGACAAACACTGGACGCAAGATGAGCTGCCGATGCTGCTGCGTGGCACTTCGCATTACCTGCAGACAGCACCCTGGAGTATGACGAGAGCGCCAGGAGCAAATAATCGTGGCAAGTGGGCGAGATACGAGGCTTGTCGATTCCACGTCCCAGCGCGGCTTACCTCAACCAGTGTTGATAGTTCTGCAAGTTTCGTGAGCCCAGTGAAAAGGCCTCAACGATTGCTACTCCGTGCTCAAGGCACGTTGATTTCTCGCAGCTACTGCGTGGTCTCAATATTTGGCGAGGGCATTTTTGGGAGATTGTACGGCGCCGGACTAACAGGGAAGGACAAGGAACGATGTTTGTACGTAGAAGCATACGAACCAGCCACAAGTCAAACTTACTCCCTTCGCGTGACGCTAGACGACATCGAAAGGCTCTTCCTATCGGGTGGAGCTGATCCAGAACGCGAAGCATTGCTCGCACCAGGCAGAAAACAAGAGTTGCTGCGCCAGCTTATCTCTTTACTGTACTTTGAGTACTTGGACGATCCCAACACGGACGCTAGAAACTTTGGCGATGATCCGTACTCTAGTGAAGAAATCATGAAGCCCCCGAAAGTTGGCTCACAAGTGTTGCGAATTTCGCCGGAGATTCAGCTCAACGAGTCGGCACTTCGGCGTCTTGAGCGAGAGGAGCGTTTGCGCCAAGAAGAAGCCCGTCGTCTTGAGGACCTCGCAGCTCTATTAGCCAAGCCGCGACGCGAGAGGCACCGAGTGCTCTGCCAACCGATAAAGCTTCGTGGTCGGCGATTTTACGTCTCAGTGCATCATTTTCCTGCTCAAGCGCGCAACTTGGTAGTCACAGCGTACAACCCAAGCGCCTCAATGACGTATAAGCTTACCGTTGGGTTGCTCGAGGCTGCATCGCTCGTAAAACTGTATCCATATCCTCGAAGTGGTTTCAGTCCTGAGCAAACCTTGACGGTGGCACGGGGATTGATACCACGACTTCGACTTCTCGGTCGTGAAGATAGCAGATCCAATGCGCGCATGATGCTCGCGATAAATGGAGGTCGACATGGTCCAGGAACGAGTGCTCTCCCTCTTCTTCCTCCGATGATGACGGAGGAGCGCTCACGCGAAGAACTCTTAAACAAAATGCTGCGAGATGGTCAGTGGTCTCTGCAACTTGAGCTGGCTATGAACCAGCTTCGTCTTCATAATGAGGCGGAGGCTGAACGTGTTGAAATCCGGCAGAAGATTGCAAAGATCGAGGCTAAGCGGATCGAGTTGAACGAAAAGGACCAAGCGCACAAGGCTCGGATCGAAGAAATCGACGCCGTTGGTGGAGGCGGTGGCACGAATCTCGATGTCAAACGTCTGCATGACGAACGGCGATCTCTCAAAACAGCGCGTCAAGCGCTCAAGTCTGAAATGAAGTCAACCTCGGGCCAACTAGCCGAGCTCAACCAGCAGTTGCAACATGTAAGCGAAAACGAGAAGGCATCCGGAGACCGCGCACAGCGACGAGCTGACAGGGCTCGGAAGAAAATACGTGAAGAAGTGCTGCAGACCGTATCGATTTCGTCGCAGTCGATGGTACCCTTGAAAAGGCAACAAGCTGGGCAGCGTACGTGGCTTGCAAAGGTCCATATGAGACCTGGACATTCGCTTCTGTCCTCTGGAGGCTGCCAGATATCGGGATCGCATCTTCGATACTCGCTTTTTGCGCTGGAATCTGAAACTAGCGATGCTGTGGAAGACGTGGACGCTGACGGGCAGCTATTTTCACTGGAGCTGTATGATCCGAGCTCGTGCAGGCGATGCACAAACTTTCTCATCTCAAAGTTAGAGTTGATTGCGCTAACGAAAACCTGTCACGAGCAGCAACAGTTAGTACCTCAAGTTGCCCCACCGACCTCAGACGTGTCAAAGCGTCTTAATGAACTCAGTGACAATATGAAGGAGGCTCGGGAGTCGCTGCATCGGTTGACAGACGCACCACCTGGCTCTTCAAAAGGAAAGACCTCTAAAACGAAGACCCCATCGACCAAGAAGAAGCGTGAAGAGCTGCTTCGCGCTATGGCGGGGGCTAGTAGCGAAATCCACAGATTGAATCGCGATGCCCCATGGCCAGTCTTGGTGAAAGAGCTCTGCAAGAAGTGCGCCATCTCTTCAGCGGAAGATGACGCCACAAAGCTCGAGGTCAGCTTGGACCGATGCATTTTTCGCGTTGTCTCGCCTGTTCTCCGCATCACGAACGATGAGAATGAAGGCGACGATGAGGAAGAGTCCGGCGCTGTGTATTGCCGCGTACGGGCGGAAGTGGCCCCATTAGCCAAAGCTGTACTGTTTGAGGTGTGGGACCCATTAGAAGGGATGGTGTGGCGCGTAGAATATCCTGAAAGTCGTGAGCTGCTTCGTGAATTCGCAGTCGAGACCTTCATCGAGCAGCAGATGCACCTAGAAGCCATCGTGATGTCGCTGCTCCTGTACACGGACGCTGACACAGGCCGTTTGGAGTTGCGCTTCGAAGAGTGAGCTACGTTTATCCAAATGCAAAGCGTAGTGCACCAGTTCCACCGTGTTAAAGTACTTTTGTTTTTCTCCGTCGAGATGTCAACATCCGCCTAGTTTTTCTGTCACAAGAAGCCTAGTAGCAACCAGACAGAGCCACACAAAGCCGAACTCAGGCGAGAAGCTGCTTAACTGAAGGAGCTGGGGTCCTTGGAGTTGCCTGTGAGACGGCGGAACTTCTGCGCGATCTCGTCGAACTCGGTGCTAAGGTCGTCCAGCGAGTTGGCCAGCGCCTCGACGGGCGACGACGCGTCGTTGGTCTGCACGCGCACGGTGATGTCGTGGATGAGCGGGTGCGGGTGGCGGTAGCCGCTGAACGTCACGTTCGGGTCGCGCAGCAGCTGCCTGCAGACACGGGAGGAGGTCATTTAGTCTGTTAAGCTCCTCAGCTTGATGGTGTTGGATTCAGTACGACGCACATGCGGATGAGGTTGCCCATGGTGTGGTCCTCGCGCAGGATGGTGAACTTGCCGGCGTTGGAGATCTTGGTGTCCTTCTCGTACGTCACCTTCTGCGCGCCCTCGGGCAGCAGGTACGAGTCGCTGCGGTTCGGCGCGTTCATGTTGCTGCTGCTCCTGTCCTCCTCACTCAAAAACGCGACTGCGGTCGCTTGGGTCACTAAAACCAGGAATGGTGTGGTGCACACAGCTATTTGGACAATCATTTTCGCTTTCTGATGGACGAGGGCACGGCGCCGACGTCGCGGCGCCAGCGCCAGGGCCAGCGCTCGAGGCGCCCCGCAGACGACAGCAGCTCGCAGGAGGAGAAGCGGCAGCGCACGACGCCACGCAAGCCGCGCCCGATCCACAGACGCTGGATGGCGTATGCGCCTCCGAAAAGCGCCGACGACCCAAGTGTACCCATCCCAGCCTCCACCTTCCGCTTCATGTCATTCAACGTGCTGGCAGGTAACTCAGTGCGTATAGTGTCGTGGCAATAGTGGGTGTGTATTTACTGAAGTGGAATATGGTTTTTGCGCAGATTATTTGGTGCAGAACGACCGGGAAAACGAACCGGCCAAGCGCCAAATGAAATACAGGTAGGCGAAGGATACACCAGTTGGAAGCTTGCGCACCGCTACGATGTCTGTTGCCCAAAAGGGACTGACCGTGCTTCTATTGCATCTTTGTTGTAGTTGGGAGTACCGTCGAGGTCGTTTGGTGAAGGAAATTCTGCGGTGGTCGCCACATATCGTGAATCTGCAGGAAGTGGACCATTTCGAGGACTTCTTCGAGCCGAGACTGAAGAACGCGGGCTATGTGGGCATTTACAAGAGGAGGTATTGTGGCTGTTGAAGTGACCTTTACTAGAGTTGCAGTGTTGTTTTGATACTGAACATTTGTATTTAACAGGACCGGAGAGACGACCCATGATGGCTGCGCGATCTTCGTCAAGGAGAGCATGTTCCGCATTGTGTCGTCGCACCCGATCGAGTACAATGTCCCCGATCATCCGGTGCTGACAAAAGACAATATTGCATTGGCTGCAGTGGTTGAGGCAACATCGAACGTCAACGGATCGACCCCAGCTCGCTTCGTCGTTGCGAACACGCACATACTGTTCAACCCCAATGTTCGTGGGCAGTGCTTTGTCGTTTCGTATTTAATTTTGCTGACTTGTTTTTATTTCATTTACTGCTTTGTAGCGCGGGGAGATCAAGTTGGCTCAGCTGAACATGCTGATGGAGCACCTGATGTCTCTTCGGCAGGAGGGCGGCGCGATGCTGCCGGTCCTTCTCTCAGGGGATTTTAACCTGGCACCACACAGCCCACTCTACCATTTCCTCTCTACAGGAGAGTTGGACGCGTCCGGACTTTCTCGCTTTGACTTGTCGGGGCAAAACTTGACCAATAATGCTCGAAAGGTGAGTGTAGTTTTAGTTTTTGAGAGATGACTGGTGATTGACTTTCTGACAACCACGTATTACACAGAAAACCATTCGGACAAACGAAAACGACCGGACTCGTCACCATGGGAACGGCACTGCAATTGGAAAGTTTGACAGCGCAAAAGCTCAACGAAAGGACTTCCGCGTCTATAAGCCGGATACGGTGTTCTCGCATGAGGTAGGAGCCCTGATTCCCCAACACTGTCAAGTGTGCTGTCACTGACTGTTGTTTTCTTTTGCAACCGCAGCTTGACTTCGCCAGCGCTTATGCTCAGTCGCCGGACGACAAGAGCACAGGCGAGCCCAAGTTCACCATATTCCACAACGCCTCAAAGGGTACAGTGGACTACATTTGGTTTACTCGGAGCTCGCTGCACTGCCATGGGGTTGTGGAAATGATTCCTTCCGGATTGCTGTTCACGAATCATGAGCTGCCCACGAAGGAACACTCGAGTGACCACCTATCGCTTGTAGCCGATTTTTCGCTGCGGTGATTCATAGAGTTATTACGTGCTGAGTGGAAATGGTGGAGTTAGAGCTATACCGGGGTTTGTACGCGTGACGCTGCAGTTGCTGGCCATGAAGACGTTGAGGCGACGGGGAGCTCAGTTGATAACGGGAACTCGCTACGCTTTTATTGCTGAAAACCGAATACACGCACCATCTCCGTGCAATCTGACAAGGCTCTCAACATGCTCTATTTCTTTTCCAGCAGCTTGACAAGTCCGTAGCCCACCAGACCAACGACGGTGGCGCCGACGAGGTGGAAGCTGAGAGGAATACCGAACGGAGGCACAGGCGGGACCGCGATGTTGCCCGGGTCCTCGTACAGCGCCGTTCGCTTGTGCTTGGGGTCGCGAACGATCGCAGCAGCACGGCGACCAGCAACAAAACCGTCCTCGTGGAAGCCACGACCCAGCCAGGCGCCGGACAGCGTGATGCCCTCCTCCTGGATGATCTCGTCCTGCGGCACGCAATCCGCGAGCAGACGCGGGTGGTCCCAGCGGAAAGCGGAGATGGTCTGTTCAGGGGACGGACGCTTGCCCTGGAAGTCGTGCGGCGTGATGGTCACGAAGACGTCCTTCTTGCTGTTGAGGCGCTGGATGCGGTTCATCCAGTAAGTCAAGACGTACTGCTCGTCCTTCGTGATGAGGACGTTCCAGCTGCTCCAGACCTTGTTGGACGGCGGCAGCATGATCGGGTCGCGGTGCACGTACATCATGCTCTTGTGGAAGTGGAAGCGCATGAGCGATCGGTGCGCCTTCTCGCTCCAGCGCAGCATGTGCGCGCTCTCGTCGGCGTGCGTGGCCAGCACGACATGGTCGCACTCGATACGCTCGCCGCCCTCAAGGATGACAGCCTTGCCGCCCTTCTCGACCTGGTCCACCTTCGCGTTGTAGCGCACAGTACCGTTGTACTCTTCGGTGAACAGCTTGAGGAAGGGCTCGATGTAGCCCGAGCCAATGTACCACCAAAGGTGCTTGGGGCGGTCCGTGCGACGACCCAGCGCACCGAGAATCACCTGCCACAGCGGGATGTAGAGCGAGTTGGAGTGCGTCTTGAGGCAGCGAAGGAACTGCGTCACGGGCAGGTCCAGCACGTCGTGCTTGGGCACCGTCCAGAGGATGGACACGAAGGCCAGGAAGTAGTGGCGGAAGAACTCGTTCGAGTAGCGGCCCTTGGCTGCCCACTCGCGCGTGGTGATGTCCTCCTTCACGGGCATGGTCATGAGGTCCATGGTGAAGCGGTAGATGTCGATGAGCACGCGCCAGATGCGAGCGTCGAACAGGTTGAGCGCGCTGCCGTGGAATGGGGCGCGCGACGAGAACTGCATGTCGCCCTCCACGTCCGACGTGACCGTGAGGCTCATGGGGATGCGCTTCTTGGTGGTGCCGTCCGGCTGCGTGATGCCCAGCGACTTGAACCAGTCCTTGATGTTGGGGTTGGAGTCGCCGAACATCATGAAGCCGATGTCCACCATCTCGCCGTCGATCTCCATCTCGTACGTGTGGCCGCCGAGCGTCGCGTTCTTCTCGAGCAGCACGACTTCGTGGCCGTCCTTGACCAGGTGGTAGGCGGCGGAGGTGCCGCCGATGCCGGAGCCGACCACGACGACCTTCATCGCTGCTGCGCTGGGAGTCTGCAGGCGACGGGGAATCCGAAATGGTCATTGCGCGCGTCTGCGCGAGCCAACTGAGCCGGCTGCCACAACCACAGAGGGGAGCATACAAACAACAAATCAAACGCACCGGGGTTAGACAGTCCATCTGAATGGTCTCGCGAGACCATCAAGGGACGTGTACGCACGCACGCGCTTCAACGGCGAAAACCATTTCGAGAGTTGCAGTGCCGCCTTGCCGGCAGTCTCACAACGCGCATCGAGGCCCTGCTCCGAGCAGGCTGCTTGACGGGTGCAACACGTTGAAGCGAGGCGGTGGTGCCGAGAGCACCGACGGCACAGCTTGCCGTCTGCCGGGCGCGCGTATCCTTGCAGCGTTGTCGTTGGTCTTGAGCTGCTTGAAGTCGCTCGATGGCGGTGACTCGAGGAAATGGAGGAAAAACTTAGTGTCGATTTGGGAGAATACGCTGGCTACGTCTGCCTGCCCTACTGCACGCACTAACTCCGTGCGCACTCGAGCCCGTTCGACTTAATACACTCACTGCTTCTTACACCGCGCACACCAATTAGAACTTGACGTCCAGGTACTTGGCAATTCCGTAGCCCACCAGGCCGACGACCGTCGCGCCGAAGAGGTGGAAGCTGAGCGGGACGCCGAACGGAGGCACGGGCGGAGTCGCGATGTTGCCCGGGTCCTCGTACAGCACCGTCTTCTTGTGCTTCGGGTCGCGGATGATCGCAGCGGCGCGGCGGCCAGCCACGAAGCCGTCCTCGTGGAAGCCACGACCCAGCCAGCAACCAGACAGCGTGATGCCCTCCTCCTGGATGATCTCGTCCTGCGGGATGCAGTCGGCCAGCAGACGCGGGTGGTCCCAGCGGAAGGCGGAGATGGTCTGGTCGGCGTCGGGGCGCTGGCCCTCGAACTCTTCGTACGGGGTGATGGTCACGAAGACGTCCTTCTTGCTGTTGAGGTGCTGGATGCGGTTCATCCAGTAGGTCAGGATGTACTGGTCCTCGTTGCAGATCAACACGTTCCAGCTGCTCCAGACCTTGTTGGACTTGGGCAGAAGCGTGGGGTCACGGTGCACGTACATCATGCTCTTGTGGAAGTAGAAGCGCATGAGCGAGCGCTGCGCCTTCTCACTCCAGCGCAGCATGTGCGCGCTCGTCGGCGTGCGTGGCCAGCACGACATGGTCGCACTCAATGCGCTCGCCACCCTCGAGGATGACAGCCTTCCCGCCCTTCTCGACCTGGTCCACCTTCGCGTTGTAGCGCACCGTGCCGTTGTACTCTTCGGTGAACAGCTTGAGGAAAGGCTCGATGTAGCCTGAGCCGATGTACCACCAGAGGTGCTTCGGGCGAGCGGAGCGACGACCCAAAGTGCGCATGATCACCTGCCACAGCGGGATGTACAGCGAGTTGGAGTGCGTCTTGAGCGCACGGAGGAACTGCGTCACAGGCAGGTCGAGCACGTCGTTCTTGGGCACCGTCCACAGCACCGAGACGAAGGCCAGGAAGTAGTGGTGGAAGAACTCCTTGGAGTATTGGCCCTTGGCGATCCACTCACGGGTCGTGATGTCCTCCTTCACGGGCATGGTCATGAGGTCCATGGTGAAGCGGTAGATGTCACGCAGGACGCGCCAGATGCGCAGGTCAAAGACGTTGAGCACGCTGCCGTGGAACGGAGCTCGCGACGAGAACTGCAGGTCGCCTTCGATGTTGGAGCTCACCGTCAGACTCATGGGAATGCGCTTCTTGGTGGTGCCATCGGCCTCCGTAAGACCGAGAGACTTGAACCACGCCTTGATGTTGGGGTTGGAGTCACCGAACATCATGAAGCCGATGTCCACCATCTCGCCGTCGATCTCCATCTCGTACGTGTGTCCACCGAGGGTCTCGTTCTTCTCGAGCAGCACGACTTCGTGGCCATCCTTGGCCAAATGGTAGGCGGCGGAGATACCGCCAATTCCAGAACCGACAACGGCGACCTTCATCTTTTGCTTGGTTGAGTCTTCAGCAGAGGCAGCTATTGCAGGCGCGCGTCCAATGTAGAAATGACCAACTTACCTCGAGGTGGGCGAGCTCTCCGTCGGCGGATACGCACGTGGCGCAGGCGCTTCAGCTTCAGCATTACCCCATCCGGACAGAGCCCAGCCAGCACCACCACACGTTGAGCGCGTATCTAGCTGCATTTGCTGCCGGGCAAGCAAAGCGTTTCTTTGGCAGATCGATAGGCGAACCTGCGGGCTGGTGATACCTTCGTAGTCTGCCACAATACGTACCTTACTGCATTTACTTTTGGCTATAGATGAAAGTTCCGCTTCTTGGCCGAAAAGTCGAGCAAGTTGGTGAAAGTAAACCAAAGTCCGGCCGTATCCACTGCTTGTCCGCACTTCGCCGCCAATGCTGAAACAACGCGGTGCCATTCCTCGTTGAATTTGTCCCGTGGCGAACAGGCGACAGTGCAAGGTTGCTGCATGTACTTCAGTACATGCGTTGATGGGCTTGGTTACATGTAGAAGATCGCAATGCAAAACGTTTACCGGCTTCACTTGCCGGTGCTTGCCGGTTTTGTCCCTGAATCGCTCGCCGATCTTACGCCTGCTCGGCATATCGGTCAGCATTTATCCACCTGTCGTCCCGGAGGAGCAATGCAGTGTAAGCTTGACGAAGCACCATTGCACACGAGCGCGGTGCCGCAAGTTGACCCTCTGAAAAATGAACCTTCTCGATGGTTTTGGTTGGCGCTTGTACTCTTACATCCCCAAAGTTTTGCAGGTCCTATCCATTTTCAAAGAGACCGGCCTGGTTTCTGTTTGGCTTGACTGTCAGCGTTTCTTTCGGTGTCGCCCCGGTTTTGAGTTTGTTGGTCGCTCGTAGACCCACGGAAATCACCAATGCGAGGGCGACAGCTCGGGACGTTTGTCGATCGCGGCAAGGCTGTGCTTGCTTGCTCGCTCGTCCGCTGGTCGATGCAGGTGCAGGTGCAACCAGCGCCCAAAGATCCGACGGCACTGCCGATCATACTAAATTGGACCAGCCCAACCGATCTCTGCGAATGCTCACACGCCACACGCCACAAGTGCGCAGGCGCTTCGCTGGCAGTGCGAACGGCTCTCAATCAAGGATCAAGCAAAGGTGCATGCGGGAGGAAACACATAATTTCAAGCATCCACGTTGAATTGCACGTTGTGTAAGTTTTTGCCTCCCAATTGGTAAAGTGACAGCCAGCGGTCAGTATGGATCTTGCTGGGCCATGTCGAGCACATTGTTCCTCTCCAAGCGCCACGAGTGGGTCGACTCTCTCATAAGAGATGGAGTGGTGAGGTCAGCCGTACACGATTCGAGCTCAATCGGTGTGGTGCGATGGACATCGTGATTCACCGATTTCAGGCAGGTACTGCTTAACATGGTTTTGAAGTTGCATAGGGCTTGGGATACATGTTGAACTAGCAACTTGCTAGTCCCAAAATGTGCGGAAGTAGCCACCATGTTCCCAGGTTGCGGCTGCACAACCTGTAAGGGATTGTTCGAGGATATGCTATTCTTTGCGGACAACTCGCAGCGGGCAGAGCACGGCAAGTTTGGTCTTCATCTTGACGCGCTTGGGCAGCGCTTAATGAAGCAAGCACACACACCTCATAGTGTTATCGAGCAGCTTCAATTCGCCGCACGATGGCCTCCGGAAAGTGTACAGTATGTGATCCGTTGCAACGATGGTCCGATACGAGAACGAAGCATCTGATGGCGTTCTCAAATTGCTAATAGCCACGACAAGAAAACTGCCAGCAGGTCTACAATAGAGTTGCCACGAGTTACAGCGTAAGCTGGAATATGTCGGTGAAGTTGGCATTAGTTCATTGTTAGTAAGACTAAGTCGCTATATCCCACTACAAGAGGAAAGTAGACGCCAGCGTCCAGAACGATGTTCGTGCTTATGATGGCCTTCGAGTAGCGTTGATCTTGTCGCGCTGATGAATGACTGGCTTGCAACGCAACAGACGCAAAAGTATCTTTTGTCACTTCAACTTGGCTATGGTCTGTGTAGTTTCGGATAAGTTGTTATGTCAACGGACTTACAAATATCAAGTGAGTTGTTGCAGCTATATTTGTAATAAATGCTGGGGTTGACGTATTGTTCAGATCCGGCTAAGTACAATCGTACTTAAGACAAAAGGGAAGATTTCTAGTGAGGAGAAGATTTCTTTCTGGAGCGTCAAGCAACAACAGGAAGAGACAGCATGACCGTCGCTCATGGCAACTCCGGTACGTTTACCGTCTCTCGAGGGCGTTGGGGACATCTCCCCCTGCGTCTCCCTCCTAGCCTTGTATCTATTCCTTTATAATCCGCGACGACGGGCTCGATCCGTCGTCTACAGGCGCCGCAAATCTAACTTCCACTGGGTGGATCTTTTGTCTGTATCTGCTCAGCCGCGGGCGTCCTCGCGCTCCTGGAAGAAGACGACAACGCGCTCAAGGTGCGGCACAGCGCGGCGCATCGAATGCACTTGGTCTCACCGCTGGGGTATCTCTACTAACGTCGTAATTGCGTGTCAACCAACACCCAGGCCCATGCCCTGCAGAAGCTGAACCTGGTGGTGGACCACTACTGGGCCGAGATCGCGGACGCCATCCCGCTGATCGAAGAGCTGTCGGAGGAGAAGAGCTTCCCGGACCGTGAGCTGGCGGCCTATGTGGCCTCCAAGTGCTTCTTCCACCTGGAGGAGTACGAGGACGCGCTGCGTCTGGCGCTGGGCGCCGGCAAGTACTTCGACCTGAACACGCGCTCGCAGTACACAGACACGATCATCGCCACGTGCATCGACAACTATGTAGCGGTGCGTGCCAAGGAGGACCCGGAGGCCGAGAAGGCGCTGGACCCGCGACTCACGCAGGTGGTGGAGCGCATGTTCGAGCGCTGCTACGCGGCGGGCGAGTTCCGCCAGGCTATGGGCATTGCTCTGGAGGCCCGACGACTGGACCAGGTGAAGGAGTGCCTTGCTCGCTCCACGGACGTGTCGGCGGCTCTGGCGTACTGCTTTGAGATCTGCAAGACGGTGGTGAGCAACCGCCACTTCCGCCTCAAGGTGTTCGAGGTCATGCTGGAAGTCTACCGCTCGCGCCCGACTCAGGAGCACGCCAGCGTGTGCCAAGTGTTGCAGATGCTGGACAACCACGTGGAAGTCGCCAAGATCCTGGACCAACTCGTGCGCGGCAGCGACCGCGACTGCCTCGTCGCGTTCCAGGTGGCGTTCGACCTCAACGAGAACGAGAACCAGAAGTTCCTCATGAATGTCTACCACTCGCTGCCGAGCCCGCCCGCCCCCGCTGCCGAGCCAGTGGCAGACACAACCACCACAGCCGAAGAGGGTAAGACCGAAGCGCCCGCTCCGGCACCCGCGGCTGTGCCTGCCACGCCCCGCAAGCCCCTGCTGGTGCTTGCGCTGATTACTGGGACAAGCTCGCCAAGTTGAAGCAGGTCTTGTCCGGTGAATTCCTTGTGGACCTGAAACTAGACTTCCTGCACAGCCACAGCGACTCGGACCCGCTCGTTATGAAGACGATTAAGACCGCGGTGGAAAACCGCAACTCGGTGCTGCACCACGCTGCTGTTATTGCGCACGCCTACATGAACTGCGGCACTACGTCGGATACGTTTTTGCGCGAGAACCTGGAGTGGCTGGGTAAGGCCACCAATTGGGCTAAATTCACGGCCACTGCCAGTCTCGGTGTCGTGCACAAGGGCCACGTTCGTGAGAGCATGAACCTTTTGGCTCCATACTTGCCGCAGGGCGGCATGACTACTTCTCCGTACTCCGAGGGCGGTGCCCTGTACGCGATGGGTCTGATCCACGCGAACAAGGGCTTTGCGGGGTCGGGCAGCAAGACCACGATGGAGTACTTGCGCAACGCGCTGAAGAATGCTGGCTCGGACGAGACTGTGCAGCACGGTGCCTGTTTGGGCATTGGTCTGTGCGGCTTGGCTTCGCACGACTATGAGTTGTACGAGGAATTGAAGACAGTGCTGTTTACTGATTCAGCGGTCGCAGGTGAAGGTGCAGGTCTCGCGATTGGTCTTACTCTGCTGGGCGCGGGCGGTGAGGGTCGTAACGGTGAGATTGTGAAGGACTTGCTCGCATATGCGCACGACACGAAGCACGAGAAGATCATTCGCGGTTGTGTGATGGGTATTGCACTCATGATGTACGAGCGCGAAGAGCAAGCCGACGCGTTGATTGAGCAGCTGACCCGCGATAAGGACCCCCTGATCCGCTACGGCGGTATGTACACCGTGGCCATGGCGTACGCCGGTACGGCTAACAACACGGCAATCCGTCGACTGCTGCATGTGGCTGTCAGTGACGTGTCGGACGACGTCCGCCGCGCTGCTGTCACGTGCCTGGGCTTTATCCTGTTCCGCACCCCTGTGCAGGTGCCTAAGCTGGTGTCGCTGCTGGCTGAAAGCTTCAACCCTCACGTTCGCTACGGTGCCTGTGTGGCTGTGGGCATTGCTTGCGCCGGCACTGCCAAGAACGAGGCCATCCAGCTGCTGGAGCCGCTTCTTGACGACGCTGTAGATTACGTGCGTCAAGGTGCACTCTTGGCCCTGGCCATGGTTATTATGCAGGAGTCCGAGGGCCGCAACCCTAAGGTGGCCGCTATCCGGGCGAAGATCATGAAGCTGATTACCGACAAGCACGTGACCACGATGACCAAGATGGGCGCAATTCTTGCGCAGGGCATCTTGGACGCTGGTGGCCGTAACGTTGTGATTTCGCTGCAGTCTCACACTGGTTTCACGAAAATGGCCGCCGTCGTTGGCCTGGCCATTTGGGCACAACACTGGTTCTGGTACCCTCTCTTCAACTTCCTGGAACTCTCATTCCAGACCACGATGGCCGTTGGCCTTAACAAGGACTTGAAGCTTCCTCGCGGCTTCGAACTCACGTGTAATGCTAAGAAGTCGGCGTTTGCCACGCCCAAGCGCATGGAGGAGAAGAAGGAGGAGAAGAAAGAACTGGTGGCTACGGCTGTGCTGTCCACAACGGCCAAGGCACGTGCGCGCCAGGCTAAGCAGGACGCTAAGGAGAAAACGGCCAAACCGTCTGACGCTAGCGGAGACATCGTTATGGAGGAGAAGGAGCCTTCTGCTGCTGACGAGGAGAAGAAGGAAGAGTCCGGCGATGCGATGGAGGTGGATGCAGAGGGAGCGAAGCCGGCTACTGGCAAGAAGGCAGCGGCAGCCAAGGAGCCGAGCGTGTTCACATTTACGACGCCCGCCCGTGTGACGCTGGCACAGGAGTCCGTAATCTCCCTGCAAACAGCGCAGAGGTACGTTCCGGTGATGCACCCGGCGCAGAGACTGGCAGGAGTTATCATGCTGCGCGACACAACGCCCGATGAGGCCGAGGATGTGGAGGCCGTGAAGGCACCCGCTGCCGCTGGCGCGGAAAACGAGGCGGACCCGCCTGAGCCGTTCGAGTGGGAGCCCCCGCAGTAGGTATGTACGTACAGGACAAGAGAGGCCTCACGCTCGGCGCGCAAACCGACATGGGGATCGGGCTTCGGTCAACGCCAGTGGTTGACCAAGCATCGGTAGCAGAAAGATGAGGTCAAGACCAACTGTGAGCCACGCAACAACTCGAATATAATTTTTTCAATCCAGCGCAGTAGCGTGCCCCATGCGGCCATCCTAGGCACTTCGTGGACTTCTGAAGTCAAAAGATGATGATACCTTTTGATTTGCACATTGGCCTCTCATCCTTCTTCCCTCATTTACGAACGCCCCTCCCAAGAAAGAGACCGACCGACTGCCTGCCCAACCACGCAAGAATGCTGGACCTGTCGGACGATGTCGCAGCGTCGGCGTCAACCCCCATGCTGCCTCTAGGCGCAGGCGACCGGTTCGCGAAGGTGACGGGCCCTCAGATCGGACAACCGCTGCATCGAAAGCTGTTCGTGTTCACGAGGCCAGGGTGGCGACCGTATCTGAAGCAATTCATGACCTTGCAAGAGGTCTCAGGTGCATTTGGAGACATCGGACTGTTCCTACCGCTCCTCACTGCGCTTGCCATTGGACGCGTGAATGGAGCACCGCAGATTGAGTTCGGAGCGGCATTGTTCTTCGCCGGCGTTTTCACGTCAAGCTTGGCACTTCACTTCAACGTGCCGATCCCAGTCCAGCCCATGAAGACGATCGCAGCTGTGGCGATCGCCGACAAGGTCCCCAACGAGCAGATTATTGCTGCGGGTGTCCTCATGGGGGCCATTGTGGGCCTGCTGGCGCTCACCAACATCATCACTCATGCCAGCAAGGTCGAGCCGGTTCCAATTGAGCGCGGGAACCAGTTGGGCGTCGGGATCAGCCTGATGGGAAAAGGCTTCAAGAGCGCGTACGTCAAAGCGGCCAAGTTCGGCGTAGAAGCTGCCACTGCTGCTGACACTGAGGGCAAGGATGAAGTCGTTTGGTTTGGGCTGGACTCCGTCACGGTGTCGCTGCTTCTAGGAGCCCTGTGCATCGTGTTCATTCGCAGCCGCAAAGTGCCCATGGCCTTGCTGCTATTCGTGTACGGCATGACGGTCGCAGTCTACCAGTATCTTCGCCTACGTGACGAGTATCATCTGCCGTCGCTAGCACTCGGACCAAAGTTCGTCGCGCCGGTGGTCCCGGCGATGAACGACTTTGGCCAGGCTTTCGTGTACCTCGTCCTACCACAACTGCCACTCACTCTGTTGAACTCGGTAGTCGCCCTCGAGTCGCTGGCGGCTGAGCTTTTCCCGATCCACGACAAGCCTGCTGGCGTGCGCCGCGTGTGCTTTAGCATCGCTGGAGGGAATCTTCTGTTCTCTTGGTTCGGAATGCTGCCGGTGTGTCATGGCGCGGGTGGCCTGGCCTCCCAATACGCCTTTGGCGCGCGGAGCAGCCTGGCGATGGTGTTCCTCGGTGCCTTCAAGATGTTCTTCGCGCTGCTGCTGGGCTCCACGTGCGTGGCGCTGCTTCAGACGGGCATCTTCCCAGCGTCCGTGCTGGGCGTGATGCTGGTCTTTAGCGGCCTGAGCCTCGCTATCGTGGGGCTGAAGCTCGAGACGGATGGCGGCGAGAACGAGCGTGACACAGCGCTGTTGTTGCTACTAGTGACAGCGTCGGGCTGCCTCGCGTTCAACACTGGTGTGGGCTTCCTGCTGGGGTTCTCCGTGTACGCGGTGAGCGCGGCGCAGCGTTGCTATCGTCGTAGCTACATGTAGTGACGGCCACTTCAACTTGAACAATGAAAGAATGTCGCTTGAATGTGGTACGAAGGTATCCCCTTCCGGCCCGGTGCCCAGTCAATTACCGTCCAGATTGGTCACCACCGCTCTATCGACCGAGTGCCTGTCACATTCCAGCGCTGCTTGGCTTGCGCGCTCTTGCCAGTCGTTTGCCTCTGTTCAACCTTGAAAGGTAGCAGCTCCCAATCCCGTCGGAGAGAGAGAGATCGAAGATTCGTTTCAGCCCCAGAGCGTCGTCGCGCAGCGAAACGAGCACCTGAGACCGAATGGCCGGCGAGCGCATGGGCCGCAGCTTCGAGACGCAGCGCCTGGTGCCGCCCGCGCAGCGTCCGCCGAGCGCCTACGACGGCTACGAGGGCAGCTTCGATGGCCGCGGGGCTGCCGTCGGTGCCTTCTCGCTGCTCAACGGCGACCGCGCGGGCTACGGCGCCACGCTCAGCCACATTAACAAGGACTCGCCCGGAGACCTGACGCCGCCCTGGCCGCCCTCGGTGGCCATTCCCGTGTCGTTTTCCGCGTCCAACAAGCTCTCGAACTGGCAGACGTTCTACCACCTGCTGTCGTTCATCACTGGCACGGGGATGCTGTGTCTGCCGCTGGCGCTCGTGGAGATCAATTGGTACGGCGTGCTGCTGCTCGTCGCGGCGGCGGCCGTAAGCGCGTACACGTCCAAGCTCTTGGTGGACGCGCTGGAAACTGTGCGCTGGATGAGAGGCACCAGCGTCTCGTTCAGCGACCTCGGGCAGGAGTGCTTCGGCGCAGCAGGGAAAGTCGTTACGAGCATGTTGGTGCACGCGTCGTTCCTGATTCTGTCGACGGGCTACTTGGCGCTGGCGTCTTCGTGTCTCGTGGATGTGCTGGGACTGCAGTTCGGCACTGTGATGGTGCTGGTGGCCGTGTGCGTGTGGTTTCAAGTGCTGGTGCCGTCGCTCAAGGCGCTGTCGGTGCTGTCGGCTGTGAACGTCGCCTTCAGCTTCTGGATCGAGTCGGTCATCCTCGGCGACGCCATGTACCCGCTGAAGCAGATTGCGCTGGAGCACTCGGACTTTGTTTTCGTGACGCCTGACCTTTCGGATGTGACGATGATGGGGAAGCTCTCGTACACGTTCTCTGCTGCTTGGAGGGCTGTTCGGCCACTCGCTCATCCCTACGTTGTACGACGCGATGGCGGATCCGAGCCAATGCAGCTCTGTGGTGGCACGCACGAAGCTGGGAGCTACCGCGCTACTGTATCTGCCCATTTGCTGCGTCACATACGCGGTGTATGGCGCGACGCTGCAGGCGCCGGTCTTTTTCAACATGCGCAACGCTGTGGTGCGCAACTTGGCCATCGTGCTGTACAGCATCCACCTGCTGTTGTCGTACACGGTCACCTTGTTCCCTCTGCAACGCGCGTTCGAGCGGTGGATCGTGCAGCCTCCGAGCGGAAGTGGCCGTAGTAGCCCAGTGGAAGCCGCTGCGGCGGCGGGGGCACTGCCGTTTGTGACCTCCAGCCCCGCGGCAGCAAGTGACCAAGAAGGAAGGTGCGGCGGAGTGGAGACTACCGCGCGCGTGCTTTGTCGGACCATTCTGGTGCTTACCACTCTCTTCCTGGGGTATTTTACGGCCCCCAGCACGTTGGACGTGTTCGCGTGGATGCTCGTACCCACGGCGCTCCTGGCGCTGGTACTCCCTCCGTTTTCTATTTGCAGCTGTGCAGCGAGGACGCCACCCGAATGGACCGCATCGCCACCGTTGCGATCAGCGTTTTCGGTATCATCACCGCGTTTTGGAGCCTTGCAGTGATCGTGGAGTGTTAGTGAAGTGCAAGTGGCGCGCGAGCGAGTCGACAGCAGTAGTTAGTAAGTTAAGAAGAAAAGAAAGTAAGCGATCGCACATGTACCGAGCAACAAAAGGCGCGAGGGTCGTAGCAGCAACGCTACCCTCGCCGTAATCCAGCGAATTGCCAAGTGTTCTTCCCGTCCAGCAATGGCAGCCCTACTTCAACCTGCACCCGTCATACTTCATATCTGATGTCGAGCCACACAGGTAACCTACGAAAAATGATGCAGCACCACGGGATATTTTAGGCTCCCATTTCTGAGTGCGGAAACGAGCGTCGAAGGAGAAGCATCAGCAGCATCAGCAGCAGGAAGCCATGGCCATGGACGCCATCGCGGGCGTGAAGAATTACCTGGAGAAGATCATCTCGGACCCGCAGCTGGAGGGGATGAAGGCGCTGCTGCTGGACGCCGACACCAAGAGCGTGATCAGCATGGTCATGTCCCAGTCGCACATCCTGCAGCGCGAGGTGTTCCTCGTAGAGCAGCTGGACGCCGCGCACGAGCCCATGCTGCACCTCAAGGCCGCCGTGTTCGTGCGTCCCACGGCGCGCAACGTGGAGCTGCTGCGTCGAGAGCTTAAGGCGCCCAAGTATGGTCGCTACCACCTCTTCTTCTCCAATATCTTGCCGGTGGAGGCCCTCGAGAAGCTCGCGGAGGCTGATGAGAAGGAGGTTGTGGTGCAGATTCAGGAGTACTACGCCGACTACCTGGCGGTCAACGACTCGCTTTTCGACTTCGGCCTGCACAATTCCGTCCAGCTCAGCGTCAAGATGCCCACCGCCCTGCCTGGAGGAGCGTTGCTGTCTACTGCGACGGCGGGCGTACTGACGACGGATCCGGTGGACAAGACCAAGATGACGCCCCCTCAGCTGTTCCAGAGAAGCGTGGAAGGGCTGCTGTCTGTGTTGCTGTCCATGAAGAAGCGACCTGCGATTCGGTACGCCAAAGGATCCGAGGTGGCGGAGAAACTGGCACGCGAGGTGTCGGCGAGGATGCAGCTGGAGCAGGACGGACTGTTCGACTTCCGACGACCGGAGGTGACTCCGTTGGTATACGTGCTGGACCGCAAGGACGATCCTGTGACGCCGCTGCTGACGCAGTGGTGCTACCAAGCTATGGTTCATGAGCTGCTCGGGCTGCATGAGAACCGCGTGGACCTCCGTGACGCTCCCAACGTACGCAAGGACATGACGGAACTGGTGCTGTCGACAACCTCGGACGATTTCTTCGCGCAGCATGTGCACGCCAACTTCGGCGACCTCGGTATGGCGGTGAAGCAGCTCGTGGACAAGTATCAGGCTCAGACGCAGACGCACGAGAACATCCAGTCCATTGATGACATGCAGCGCTTCTTGGAGAACTACCCGGCGTTCAGATCTCAGTCTGTGACTGTGTCCAAGCACGTGACGCTCATGGGCGAGCTGGCTCGGCGTGTGGAAGTGGATGGGCTCATGGATGTGAGTCAACTGGAACAGGAACTTGCGTGCGGTGACGACCACAACGCACACTTCCGTGACGTGGTGGCAAAGTTGAAGGAGGCCCAAGTGAAGCCGATGAACAAGCTGCGACTGGCGATTCTGTATGCTTTGCGATACGAAACACACAGCTCAGTGCAGCTGAAGACAGTCAAGGAGCTGCTGACAGCTCCCCACGGAGGAGGGCTGTCTTCTGACCGTGTGGCATTGATTGACGCGTTCCTGAAGTTTGGCGGACAAAAGGCTCGCCAGGGCGACTTGTACGGCGATCGCGCCGGTCTCAAAAAGTTCATGGGGCCGTCACGAAGGGCGTACAAGGCGTTCCGAACGTGTATGCACAGCACGTCCCACCGCTAGCGAAGAAGCTGGAGCTGATTCTCAAGGGGCAATTGCTGGACCAGGAGTTCGGCGTTGTAAACGGAGGCGCAGCTGCATCCTCGTCCACAGACCTCGGCGCAAGCAACGGGGTGAAGCGCGTGCGCGATGTGATTGTCTACGTATGTGGCGGTGTGACGTTCGAGGAGGCCATGAAGGTAGCCGAGCTCAATCAAAAGGCGGCTGCGTCGAACTCAGGTCAGCGCATCTTGCTCGGTGGATCGTGCATCCACAACTCCACCAGCTTCCTTGATGAGGTAGCAGCAGCGTACAATTTGTCACCTCTGCACGGACATGGTGGCGCGAATGGCAACTGGAACTACGATGGAAAGAAACTCTAGACACAACGTCGTTCCAACGGTAGGAGGAGTTGAAGAGAGGGAGGGCCGAGATGGAACTTAGCTGGAGGTTAACGGGCAGTAAGGAATGTGTATTTCTATTCGGGCGAGCCGCGGATCCGTTTGGCCGCTAAGTTAGGACGAGACAGTGATGCGCTCGTAGGTGGCGTGGTCGTCGTCGACGTTCGTGCCGTAGAGGTCCACGTACAGCACCTTGGGGATGAAGGCGAGCGTGTTGTTGGTCTTCACGTAGATCTTCCAGAGACGCGACTGCACGCCGTTAATCGTGGTCTGCAGGATGACTCGGCCTTTGGCATCGATGTAGAGCAAGGCAGGGCGACTGGGCAGCGCGTTGAGCGTCACGCTGTAGCTGGTTCCGACCGCCTCAACTGCGACCGGACCCTCAGGCTCCACGGACTTGTGCGAGTACCCCACGCCAAGCGGCGCTCAATCATGCCTGTGGGGTTGCTCGTGGGGTGGGCCGTCCAGCCGAAGCTCTGCCAGTTGATGTCCAGTGGCCACTTGGGGTCGAGCTCGCGCCGCTTCTTGTCGCGGAAGTTGGCCGAGTACACGACGAGCTGCGCGTTCTTGCTGCGCTCGAAGACGACGACGCGGTCTTGGTTCACTGGCAGGTAGGCTGGCCACAACGGCGTCTGCGGGTGCGCGGACTCGGTCGTGCACTGGTAGTCACGGTCCGGGTACTCCTCCGTGAAGTAGTGCTTCTCCTGGTGGCTACCGCTCATAATGCTGCTCGGTGCGTCCGGTCTGGAGGCTGCGCTGCTGTTTGTTTGAGGACTGACGCACGCGGGCTGCGGCGGTTGCTTGTGTAACGGCAAAGAGCTCACTGCGATGCCAGAATTATCCTGCTGCCTTGCAGTAGAGCTCCAGATGTTGAGGCACTAGCAACGAACTGGCGCAGGCAGCAGGCAGCTCGGATTCAGACGATGAAGTCAGCGGTGTCGCCCGTTGTGAGCCCGTGGGCAAATGTCGCTTCGAGGTGGCGCTCGTACGGCGTCTATCGGCACCTTACATCTGGAATCTAACTGCGTGGACACTGTTGCCCCCCTTCGGCGGCACTTGGTGCTTATCGCACATAGCGATCGGTTCGTACTAGAGTACCCGGGAGTTCCAAATGCTCACATGAGTCCAACAGCGGCACTGCAGCGCACTTCAACCATCATTTTGCCGAGAATCGCTTGCATTCTTCCTTTGGGGGCCGCGCCTTCTACAGTGCGTAAGATAACAGAAAACCGAGTTGCACCCGGAGCATTGACAACATCATGCACTGGTTCAACTTCGTTGCACGAATCCGTGAAAGCACGTTGGAGACGTCGACCAACCCTTTGCCTGAATTGGGTCACATCTAGAAAATGGCTACTTAAGTAAGAAATACTTATATGAAATTTGGGTACCCCCATTTTCCATTTAATAGCGATGGACGCGATCCTATCGCGCGCGAACTCAGTGCCGCCCAGCAGCGCGCGCTCTGCCTCGACACCATTAGAGATAATCAGGATCAGCACTTCAACTAAGCTCACAGACAGTAACAAGCTTTAGTGTGTGCGGGCAAAGGCGGGCTTTATTGTAGGCGTTAGCTCTGCTCTTTGCTCTGCGAAAAGCGGAATGATCTTGTCTGGCCAGGGGGCGGAACTCACGCGTTTGTGGGTTCCAACGGTTTTGTCGTACGAGGCCAGTGTGAGCGGTCGCAACGTAATTCTCATACTCTCTTCTCGACATCAACACTGCCTCGGATCTTCAGCCCTTCAAGCACAGCACAAGACATTTAGAACAAACAGACCATGTCAATACCCTTCTCCAGTATGCAGGTCGTTTGAACACGAAATCGATACATGCAACATCGATCTCCACACAGACGCACAGTGTCGACACACTCGCGCGCGGATCTGGCCTTCCTTCCAGTCGCGGAGCTCCACACCATGCCAAATCCTCATACCACTAGGTGGCGTCACACTCATCAGCGTGCGGGCTCTCTTCTGTTTGCGTACTGGGTCTCCTTGCTGGTCCCACACCCATGTGGCGAACGCACCACGGATCCAGCTACTCAGCCTTTTCGATGTGCCGAGCGAGCTCTCCGCCATCACCTTTGGCTGCACTCCCCGTCGCACGCACTCCAAGCTGTGCACGGTGGCGCCTAAACATCTCAACGGGCAACGGCTTCGTCAACATGTCGGCGACGTTCTCCTTCGACGCCACAGGCTTCACGGTCAAGCCGTTCTTCGCCACGTACTCGCGGATTTTGAGGTCTTTGATTCTCAACTGCTTGGTACGACGGTGTTTACCAGCATGTTTCATCAGTTCACGCGCACTGCTAGAGTCGCAAAAGAGCTCAGTGCCCACCCTTGGCAACTGCAACTCATCCACCAACTGCTCCAGCCACACGGCATCATGGGCTCCCGTGTTGGCCGCTATCAGCTCTGCTTCACACGTGCTCTCTGCAAGGATGTCTTGCTTCCAGCTTTTGGCCGAAATAAGCTGTCCATTGCAGTACACAGCAAAGCCACTCACAGATTTCATGTCTCCCCCTTCTGAAGCAAAGTTGGCATCTGTATAGACCTCAATGTGGAGCTTCTCGTACTTCCGAGCTTCCACCAAATCGTAGTGCAGCCCCATGTCCTGACTGCCAATCAGATAGCGAAGCACCCTCTTGGCTGCCCGCCAGTGCACCGCCGAGTACTTGTCCAGAAACTTGCTCAGAATCCGGATCGCCGTCGCCAGCTCCGGGCGAGATCCACTCACCAAGTACTGCAGGCATCCCACCAGGCTACGGTACGGCAGACGCTCATCTCGTGTGTGTTCGCCTTCCGTAGCCGGTGCTAACTTTACTGCATCAGTTGTCATCGGAATGTTCACAGGATACGCTGAGTCCATGTGAAACTTCTGCATGATGTCCTGCACGTACTTCGTCTGCTGGAAGATCACGTGCCGCTCCGGGTCATACGCGATTTGTAATCCCAACAGGTAGTTCACTGTACCCAACTCTTTCATGTCAAAGCGGGCTTTCAACTTCTCAGCTATGAAATCCACATCTTGTTCACAGCCAATAATCAGAATGTCATCTACGTAGATCGGTAAGAGCACCAGGCGTGACTCCACCCGAATCCAGTACAGAGCCTCGTCCTTAAAGCACATCTGGAAGCCAAACTCCACCAACGCCAGGTGCAGCGTACTGTTCCAGTTGCGCGGCGACTGACGCAGGCCGTAGATGCTTCTCTTCAAGAGGCAGACCCAATCCTCGTAGCCCCTCTTCACGTGCCCTTGTGGCTGCTCCATGAAGATTACCCTGTCGGTGGGTGCGTTGAGGAATGCAGTTACGAAGTCGAACTGCCTCACAACTGCTCGCGTCATTCCCGCGTACAGCAACACAAATCTCAGGGTCTCGAACCGGACCACTGGAGCAAACGTGTCATCGAACTCCAATCCCCAAATCTGCAAGCAGCCAAGAACTACCAGTCTGGCTTTGAACCTCACCAGCCGGCGTTCATTCTGCTTCAGCACCCAAATCCATTTATTTTTGAGTACATGAGCGTTCTTGGGCCGTGGCACCAAGACCCAAGTTCCATTCTTTAGTTGCGCCAGAAACTCTTCCTTCGTGGCCTCGAGCCACTTCTCGCATTGGGGAGAGGCCATCATTTCTTCCCAGGTCAATGGAACATGTAGTCCCATCACTGCGGTTGCTGCCGTGGACGAGCTCAGCACACTCGCCACAAAGTCCTTGAGATGAGCAGGCTTCTTCCTCACGCGCTCCGAGCGTCGCGGGTTTTCCACCTCCACTGGCAGATGACGCTTTCGTTTCGGCACCGGTCTCTTGTCCTCTAGACTCTCACCAGAATCATCACTGTCCTGTGCCGCGCTACTTGCAGGGCTGTCGTCGCTATCCCGCTTTGCGCGTGCACATTTACAGCTGCCCTGCTCGACTCGGCCGCCACAGCGCTCTCTGTGTGTTCAGCATCATCCTCATCAACTTCATCATGCTCATCAGGCTCGGGAAGCTCCACAACAGGCAACGGAACGAACGGCAACTTCGTACTATCAAGCTCAGGTCGTCGTCTTTGACGATACACAATGTTCAATAGTTTGTCGACATACTCGCTCGATACCGTAGTCTGCTCAAAGAACTTCACATTCTGTCGACGATGCTCGCTAATCACTCCACTAGTCAAGTCCAGGAGTCGATAGCCTTTCGTCTTCGTTGCGTAGCCCACCATCAGGGCAGGAGCACCACGCATCGACAACTTGTGCACTCGGTACACCTTGTCCACAAATTTCAGCGCTAAGCAACCAAACGGGCGCAAGTGTTTAACACTGGGCTTCGTGCCATACACTTTTTCATGCGGGGTCAAATTGTCTTTGTTGCCCTTGGTACTCGTGCGGTTTATCGTTTCAATGACGTACGCTGCGGCCTCGCCCCATAGCAAACTAGGCATGCCGCTGCTGTACAGAACCGCCCTCACCTTGTTGAACAGCGTGCCATGTGCCTTCTCGATCAAACATGCCTCCTCTGGCGTGTGCGGGTGCGAGAAAATCTGCAGCGATTCACCAGCCAACTGCTGCGCAGTTTGCGTATTGAGAAACTCAGTCCCCTGGTCTGAATGGAAAACGTTCACCAGCTTCTGATGTTTCGCCTTGATGAGATCTCGGAAGTCCTTCAAGCGACTCACGGTCTCATCCTTGGTGTGCTGCCTAAAGTACCACTGGAATCTCGATCCTTCATCGATCAAATGAAGGTACACAGTGTGCCCCTCCATTGTAGGAACTTGTATGAAGCCGAGATCCATGTACACTTTCTTGAACGGCACAGTTGTCCTCTTGGGGACCGTCTTACGGAACGACATGCGCTTCATTTTAGCCATATCGCAGTCGTAGCAGGTCCCCTTAGCCTTACGACCATCACGTCCCAGGTTCAGCCCCTCCACCAAGCCCTTGGCCTCCATTTCCTTTATCGTCTGCCAGTTCGCGTGGGCTAGACGCAGGTGCCAAAGCTTCAACGAGGAGGGCGTGCTTGTGGAGGTCTGCAACACCGACATCACAGGCATCACTTTGCACGGCCGTGGAATCTCCACCAGAGACTGGTACAAACCATCGACAATGTCAAACCGCCAAGTGTATTGCATCGTCGTGTTTGTCAATGAGATGTACTCCTGATCATCACTTGTCTGGGATTTGAACCCATGCTGCAAGTACATCAACCGCTGCGAGAGGACGTTCGTGGCTCCATCCACGAACAGAGCCTCGATAGTGATCGGCACCTTCTTCATAGTCACCGCATCAATCATCACCAGTCTTACCAGGCCTTTGAACGACGGCTTCAGCGTAGTAGACGGATCCACCCACTTCATCACAGTGTCCGTGTCTTCCGTCATCGAAATGAAAGCATCCCGGCATCCGCAGATGTTGACACTCGACGCGTTATCCAACACGAAAGACACACAGTTGACAATGCCAGACTCAGTCGTAGACGGTTCATTAGTAAAGCAAGGCGCAGCATCACTTTTCACCAGCTCAATCATATTCACCGGCTTGCCTTTAGGCTTCTTCTCGTACGGGTTGTAGTATCCCGGTACGTCGTCGTGGGTATCGTCATCACGATGGCCCCGGGCAGCCTGCTTGCCCTTGCCCCTCTTGCCTTTCTTCGACTGGTCCGTCTTCGGCGCAGTGCAATCGCGCTCGAAGTGCCCCCACTTGCCGCAATTCCAGCACTGTATGTTCGTCCGCCTCCGCTTCTGTTGTCCACCTCGGTCTCCACCACCACCGGAACGCCGCTTCTTCCCTTGAGTATAGAAGGAGCTCTCTCCGTGGGGCTGCTGAGGAGCAGGCGCATACCCAGCTGCAGTCTGAGGCTGAGCATTCTTCCTTGCTCGCGCTTCCGATACAGACTTTGCCTGCTTCATGCGCTCTTCCCTGCTAGTCAACTTGACCTTCACTTGCTGCAAGGTGTAATCATCAAGATTGTCGAAGGTCTCGACCATGCTTTCGTACTTGTCACCGAGGCCAGTCAGCAGAGCGGTAATCACCTCACGATCCGAAACTTGTTCACCCATCAGAGTCAACTCCTGGCGTATAGCCTCCACACGATGAATATAGTCACGAATCGATTCATTTTCTCCGTCAAATTCAACATTAAGCAGCTCACGACGCTTGAACAGAGCAACCGCGAACGACTTCTTCTCGAAATCCTCGACCAACGCACTCCACTTCGCCTGTGGGGTCTCCAAATGCGCCAACCGCACGCGGGTCCCGTCGTCCAGAGTGTTGGTGAGAATGTCGTTCAGCAGCAACACCTTCTCCTTCCACTTCTTGCGTCGTCGCGCCGCCTCGGGTGTTCCATCACGCTCCGGCTTGGACTCCTCTCCGTCGAGGATCTTCCAGCACCTGCGAGCCTTCAGTGCCGCCTTCAGTCCCTCCTTGTACGCGAGGAAATTCTTGCCGTCGAATCTCAGGAACCGAACAGTATCAATGCGATGGCTGTCCAGCCCCCCTTGGTTTGGGCTCATAACCATCAGGATCAGCACTTCAACTAAGCTCACAGACAGTAACAAGCTTTAGTGTGTGCGGGCAAAGGCGGGCTTTATTGTAGGCGTTAGCTCTGCTCTTTGCTCTGCGAAAAGCGGAATGATCTTGTCTGGCCAGGGGGCGGAACTCACGCGTTTGTGGGTTCCAACGGTTTTGTCGTACGAGGCCAGTGTGAGCGGTCGCAACGTAATTCTCATAGAGATGAGGTGCAGAACACAAGGACTAAGCTGGAGGACGTGCTTGTCTCCTTGAGACGCCTTGAGGAGGTGGTGCGCCTAGCCAAAAGCGTGGACAAGTCTCGGACACTGCTGAACACGCTGGCGCCAGATGTGCAATCGCCCCTCGCAGCAATGGCCTCGGTCGGCATGCAGATTGGTCCGCTTCTCGATAAAGTCAAGGCTGGTATGATTTCTTCGAGTGGATTCGAGCTCGAGGAGCCGTCAACAACCCAAGCGAACAACGAATCGATGCGGACAACCGAGACGAATCCTACGACAGAAATTCGCTCAACAGTGCTTCCAACTTCGGCTTCGCGTCCAATCGAACCAAGTCCAGACTCATTTCTACGTGACTCAACCGAGGCGTCTGCACCACGCGACCAGGCGAGGGATAGTTCACCCTCCCTATCTCACAAACGTAAGTCGTCTACCTCAGCCATGGAGGAACGTCAGCCGTCGAGTAACTCCTTCTTGAGGTCGGCTCAGTTACCCAGCACAGGAGATACCACGGATGTCGACATTAAACTAGAGGTTGCTGGAGGGCGACCCAGCAAGCGCCGAGCACTCGAAAGGCACTCTCAGACAAGTCGAGAGCCACTCAACGTGACTGATGGCCCGAGTACGAGGGGTGCTCTGTCAGGTATGTTCAGTGACTGTTGTTTGGTTTCTCTTGTCTTTCCTCACAGGTGGGGTACAGATTTCGCCCTCACTTCTGACACCGTGATTAACTAATAACCTTATATGCATTTATAATATTATTTTATAGAAGGAAAATCCCCGCATTCACATCTGAAGGCGAGAAATGGGCTGTAAGGGACTTACATGTAAGTCTGTCGGAGCACACGCCTAGCTGCACAATTAATTCCAGGCGATCCAAGCTTTCTCCACCGCACACGCCAGCACCCAATGTCCAATGGTATGATGGATGAAAACCAACCACAAGCGGCGGATTGAAGCCAAGTCCGCTGTGTGTCCTTCCAGGCTCATGGTGGCCTCATAAACTTCGCAGGTGACTCGTTTGAGCATTCCCACAACAGGTATTATCTTCAACGGCGTTAATGAGCGCTCTTCCTGCCGCTACGGTGTGGAACTTAACCTCCACGGGGTCATTTTGCGGGCATGTACATCGCGCTTGTAGAAAATAGTGATATTATTTAAATAAATATACTTTGAGAAACCCACAGTGGTAGCCAAGGTCAGAAGTGAGGGCGAAATCTGTATGCGCCTTCGTGGACAGGGCCGTTGAAGCTGTGCTTTCACGTTTTTCGCCATCTAAGCGACCGACATTCGTGTTCCCCATCAGCGCCATTGCTGCAAGGCGTTGAACACAATCTTGAATATACATGTACGCATCTGCTGCTAGTGCAGTTTCTGAAATGAAGCCAAACTGCACGGCTAACCAATGGGTTGAAACAGATACACTACATGGAGCTAACGTGTCGGTGACAAACGGACGATTACACTTAAGAAGTTACCACGACGAATTACAAACTTTGATCGCTACGGCGGCGTAGAACTAACTAACGTTAACTTATGCGCCGTGGACGGCAGTGTAGTTGTAGTACACCTCGTTCTCGTACTCGCTGTCGCAGTACGGGAACGACGTGTCCGAGTCCGTCGGCGCGAACAGCGTCTTGCCCGACGTGTACGTGACGTAGCAGCCCAGGAAGCCGCACACGACGACGACAATCAGCGCCGGGATCTTCTCGTACATGGGGAGCTCGTGCCACAGCTTCTTGAGCAGGAAGATAATGGGCAGCAGGATACTGATGAGCGTGATGCACGACGCGCCCACGAAGTCCACCATGTCCGAGAAGTGGTCCTTGAGGAGAACCGACAGGACGACCAGCACCACGATGATGGCGACGCGCAGGATCACGTACTTGACGGCGTTCGAGCCGCGGTACTCGGCGGCCTCCGCCTCCACGTCGTCGTAGTACGGGTTCTCGGCGTCGGCGTTCGAGATGTACGACATCTTGGACGAGCGGCGATCGTCGGTGGCCGCGTCCTTGCCGGGCGTGTTCGCGGCGGCGTACGAGGCGGCGGCGTACGTGAGGGCGTTCTCGACGTCGTCCTCCTTCTTCTTGTGCATCTTGAGCACCAGGCGCTCGGCGAGGTAGAAGGCCGGGTTCAGGATGACGGAGAAGGCGATGGTAATGTGCAGCTGCATGAAGAAGTAGGCCATGACGACGGCGCCCCAGCTGGACTTGAAGCCCAGCGTGGTGAGGCCCGTGTCCGCGTCCGGGTAGATGGAGTAGAGCAGGTTGCCCGAGATCTGGCAGCCCACCGCCGAGTACGCCGTGCTGGCCAGGATGAGGAAAAGGCATGAGATGAAGGCCATGGTGACGAACACGACGCGCGGCATGCGCGTCGGCTCGCTGTGCTGGCGCTGCAGGGCCGGGATCACGATGCCGGCGTTGTACGCGAGCGACAGGTTGCCGAACATGCCCGCGACCTGCGAGAACTTGAGGTCGGGCGCAGGCGGAGTCGGGTGGCCGCGCATGCCGTGCATGACGACGGCCACGCCGATGACGTCGGCGATGAGCGTGCCCGCGCATCCGGCGAACGCGGCCCCGGCGCCTTCCTTGAGCGTCGGGATGAGGCACACGGGCAGGCACATGAGCGCCATGAAGCAGATCCAGTAGGTGGGGCTGAAGGCGTCCGGGAACAGGCCGTCGAGCAGGGTGCCGCCCAGCACGAGGAAGACGCAGGGCACGAGCAGGCACGAGGCCATCTGCGAGATGACCGAGAGCCAGCGGCCCCACTTGCCCATGCACCACTCGCCCAGGTCGCTGTAGGTCTTGACGCTCTTGGGCGCCAGCAGCATCACGCGGCAGATGGCCACGGACGCGTACACGTTGGCGAAGGCCATGAAGGCCATGCCGATGACGGCCAGCACGGGGCCGGCGCGCGAGAAGTTGCCGGGCATACCGAGCGTGCCGATGCCGTAGACGCAGCAGAAGATGTTGAGCGCCATCTTGAGGTCCTCCATCGTGAGGAACTTCCTGGCGCAGACCATGGTGGCGAACTTGCAGTCGACGGCGAGTGGGAGCTGTGGTGGGGCTGACTGCGTGCCACGAGGCAAAAGTGAGAATGAGGAGAGCGAGGCACTGCGCTGCGAAGTGCAAGTTGGCGGGGCTGCTTGTGTATCGGAGACCTGGTACCTTCTGAGAGGTAGGTACTGTATCTACACACCAGGCTACTGTCAGTACATGTAGCTAGCAGGGAAGCCATGTTGGCCGGACGAGACGCCGAGATATACGGAGCTTGTCGACGATGAGGATGCGCTGGCCCGAGAGCATCCACGCCGTGCTCAGTGAGTCGGACACCCCCGAGTGCAGGTGTACAAATATTCATCCAATCGAGGCAGACTTCCAAACAGCGCGCGTGAAGCAGGAGATCCTCACCTTCCGGTGCCCGGTGACTATGCAGCGCATGTTTTGGCAGTCTCAAACGAATCCAGCGATTCGGGACTCCCGAATCGGGAGAATGGTGGTCATGTTGAAGTGCACAGCAGGGGCAGTTAGATCGAACCCCACTTCAGATTGGTCCCCCACAGTGGGTGCCCCCACTCATGCCTACTACGGCCCATCGCGCAGGATCTCGTGAGGTTGCGCATGCAACGCGATACGACTGCAACGTGTCGGGCTTCATGCAGTGCATGTAGCTCATGGTTGAGCCCCGCAGATCTACGCGGTAACGACGAGGAGGAGGAGGTGGGCGATTCCGGCGCGAGAAGCTGAAGCATCCATTGAGGTTCGCTCGTGCAGTACAGTGTACTACACGTGCCGCACATCGGGTTGACCAGGCGGGACAAGAAACACGCTGATCGTTCAATCAGCTTGCACCTTTGCAGCTTTGCGGCACGGCATACAAACGCAGCAGCAAGTCCTGCTCGCCCGCTCACTACCTGCACTTGACCTGCAAGTTGAAACAGCATTGTGCTGGCAGTGTACAGTGGCGGACGAGACCACGCAGATGTGAAAGGATGCCTGCCGTTCGCGCCCGGGCGCTGTGGTCTGCTGCTTCAAGTTCGCACTGCGAACTTCGCAGTGGCGGGCCTCATCTCCTCGGTTTGTCTACGGCGGCCTGCCCAGACAAACAAACGGCACGAAACGCTGCGGAGACATACAGTTGGTGATGCGCCTCGAGCGGCTGCGGTCGACGACTCCCACGCTGAAGTGGCATCGAGGTCGCCCGCCCGGAAAAGGAGCGCAATGCGAGCGAGCATTCTGGTGCCAGCTTCGCGCCCCCATCCCCGCGGTCTTACTGTGGGTTTGCATTTTGCAGCAAGGGAACCGAGGAAGCATCTCCATCATTGCAGGGGATCCGATGCCTATCGCGCCTGCACCTGCACGCTACAGTCAAACGAACTCTAATCAGGTGGCCAATCTCTGGCAGTGCAAAAACGTGTGCACCAGCTTTTGTAGCATGACGGGCTCCGCGTCGACCGTGACGCCGTCGCGGTCACATGCGTATGCTGTATGCTGTGTGTGATTCGAGCAAGCGCTAATTTGGGAATCCCCACCGTACAGATTTTAGTGTGAATTGCTTTTCAGGTTATGTATCATTTTCGACGTGCATGCGTGCATGCTGACTGTTTCAGCGGATAGCGTTCAGTAGTGGTATTAATAGCCCAATCATGTGAAACCGATCTTAGGATCCAATTGAATGGGATGTGCACGATGCAATTTTGTCTGATGTACTGAGTCTTTGAGGTTTTGCAAAAACTTTACTAAGTCAGCATTTAGTCCCATCAATCGTACCCAATGGGATTCGTGTTGTATCGCGCTATTAATAATAATGCACTGCCACCGGTGGGGGTCAAGAACTGCGTAAAAGTTGTTATATATTCCACCCAAAATACAACTGGACGCTGGCACCAGGGAGGATACATGTATTCCCTCAGAGCAGTTCCACCGGTAGAGTCAAAAGTAAGGCAAAAACTGCTGCTTTTCCAGTGTGACAATGTGTGATAGTAAATATGCTCCACCAGATTTCGCACCGGACGAAAGTAAAACGAGGCAAAGCAGCATCGTGAGAATCGAGTTCCACACAGTCGAGTATGCCCAATCTGAACTATTGGATGCACCCACATGGCACAGAAGGTGTAGTGCTAAGCGTGTCAATTGTGTTCTACTTTGTTTTATCGTTGAGAGAGGACCAAGGGTTTCATCCAAGCTTTGGTACTGCGGAGGGGCTTTTTGCAAAAAGCGGAGTGATCCGGAAACTTTTTGCATTTGGAACCTTTAGGTACAAAAGCGGAGTTCGCGGGAACTTTGTTACAAAGAGCGGAGTTCGGGCCCAGGGGCCGCACACCCAATAGATCTTTAGACGGTGAATAGCCCCATGCAGTAGCCGTCGCCACCGCCGTCGCCACCGCCTCACCCCGCAGTATGCTTCCTTTTCAGTTATTGCAACACTACATGGAGAAGTTCATGCAAGATGGCGCGAGACCCTTGCACGACGCTGGGTAGACGGAGGCCATGGGTTGGCCGAGTTTGCGCGTGGTAAACGCGAGAAAACAACACTCGATTCGGCATTTTGCGCAGTCGTTCCGAGCAAAGGCGGGGTTGTTTTTGTTTATAACGCCCGGGTGCTGCCTGTTCACAACCGCAAAGTTGATGCTGAAGCGCGAACCTGTTCGTGTACTGTGTTTGACCATTATGGCATCCCGTGCAAGCACTTCATCGCAGCTCTCAATTTCCTGACCGCCACACTGATCGATTCTCCAGCGTGGACTCTTGCTACGCAATTGATGACTACTTGCGTCTATATGGATCGGTGCAGCGACTGGAATCGAGCTGGTGCTTCCAGAGGAATTGACGAGCAAATACCGGGTACCGCCCTCCAAAACTGAGCACCAAGCGTGGGCGAAAGAAGGAGCGACGCAAAGGCGATACCTCCACCAAAATTGGTAAAGTGAAGAGAGTGTGTACATGCAAAAACTGCGGTAAAAGTGGCCACAACAAGAGAAGCTGTACCTCGGGGTAGTGCGTGCTGCGTATTGTGTTACAGCAGTATGATTATTCATAATACATGTAGTTAGCGGTGACAGTTGCGGAAGACCGAGCTCAAGTTCTTGTAAGTTTGATAGTTCTGCTGCCCCCTGGGCCCGAACTCCGCTTTTTTGTAACAAAGTTCCCGCGAACTCCGCTTTTGTACCTAAAGGTTCCAAATGCAAAAAGTTTCCGGATCACTCCGCTTTTTGCAAAAAGCCCCTCCGCAGTACCAAAGCTTGGATGAAACCCTTGGTCCTCTCTCAACGATAAAACAAAGTAGAACACAATTGACACGCTTAGCACTACACCTTCTGTGCCATGTGGGTGCATCCAATAGTTCAGATTGGGCATACTCGACTGTGTGGAACTCGATTCTCACGATGCTGCTTTGCCTCGTTTTACTTTCGTCCGGTGCGAAATCTGGTGGAGCATATTTACTATCACACATTGTCACACTGGAAAAGCAGCAGTTTTTGCCTTACTTTTGACTCTACCGGTGGAACTGCTCTGAGGGAATACATGTATCCTCCCTGGTGCCAGCGTCCAGTTGTATTTTGGGTGGAATATATAACAACTTTTACGCAGTTCTTGACCCCCACCGGTGGCAGTGCATTATTATTAATAGCGCGATACAACACGAATCCCATTGGGTACGATTGATGGGACTAAATGCTGACTTAGTAAAGTTTTGCAAAACCTCAAAGACTCAGTACATCAGACAAAATTGCATCGTGCACATCCCATTCAATTGGATCCTAAGATCGGTTTCACATGATTGGGCTATTAATACCACTACTGAACGCTATCCGCTGAAACAGTCAGCATGCACGCATGCACGTCGAAAATGATACATAACCTGAAAAGCAATTCACACTAAAATCTGTACGGTGGGGATTCCCAAATTAGCGCTTGCTCGAATCACACACAGCATACAGCATACGCATGTGACCGCGACGGCGTCACGGTCGACGCGGAGCCCGTCATGCTACAAAAGCTGGTGCACACGTTTTTGCACTGCCAGAGATTGGCCACCTGATTAGAGTTCGTTTGACTGTAGCGTGCAGGTGCAGGCGCGATAGGCATCGGATCCCCTGCAATGATGGAGATGCTTCCTCGGTTCCCTTGCTGCAAAATGCAAACCCACAGTAAGACCGCGGGGATGGGGGCGCGAAGCTGGCACCAGAATGCTCGCTCGCATTGCGCTCCTTTTCCGGGCGGGCGACCTCGATGCCACTTCAGCGTGGGAGTCGTCGACCGCAGCCGCTCGAGGCGCATCACCAACTGTATGTCTCCGCAGCGTTTCGTGCCGTTTGTTTGTCTGGGCAGGCCGCCGTAGACAAACCGAGGAGATGAGGCCCGCCACTGCGAAGTTCGCAGTGCGAACTTGAAGCAGCAGACCACAGCGCCTGGGCGCGAACGGCAGGCATCCTTTCACATCTGCGTGGTCTCGTCCGCCACTGTACACTGCCAGCGCAATGCTGTTTCAACTTGCAGGTCAAGTGCAGGTAGTGAGCGGGCGAGCAGGACTTGCTGCTGCGTTTGTATGCCGTGCCGCAAAGCTGCAAAGGTGCAAGCTGATTGAACGATCAGCGTGTTTCTTGTCCCGCCTGGTCAACCCGATGTGCGGCACGTGTAGTACACTGTACTGCACGAGCGAACCTCAATGGATGCTTCAGCTTCTCGCGCCGGAATCGCCCACCTCCTCCTCCTCGTCGTTACCGCGTAGATCTGCGGGGCTCAACCATGAGCTACATGCACTGCATGAAGCCCGACACGTTGCAGTCGTATCGCGTTGCATGCGCAACCTCACGAGATCCTGCGCGATGGGCCGTAGTAGGCATGAGTGGGGGCACCCACTGTGGGGGACCAATCTGAAGTGGGGTTCGATCTAACTGCCCCTGCTGTGCACTTCAACATGACCACCATTCTCCCGATTCGGGAGTCCCGAATCGCTGGATTCGTTTGAGACTGCCAAAACATGCGCTGCATAGTCACCGGGCACCGGAAGGTGAGGATCTCCTGCTTCACGCGCGCTGTTTGGAAGTCTGCCTCGATTGGATGAATATTTGTACACCTGCACTCGGGGGTGTCCGACTCACTGAGCACGGCGTGGATGCTCTCGGGCCAGCGCATCCTCATCGTCGACAAGCTCCGTATATCTCGGCGTCTCGTCCGGCCAACATGGCTTCCCTGCTAGCTACATGTACTGACAGTAGCCTAGTGTGTAGATACAGTACCTACCTCTCAGAAGGTACCAGGTCTCCGATACACAAGCAGCCCCGCCAACTTGCACTTCGCAGCGCAGTGCCTCGCTCTCCTCATTCTCACTTTTGCCTCGTGGCACGCAGTCAGCCCCACCACAGCTCCCACTCGCCGTCGACTGCAAGTTCGCCACCATGGTCTGCGCCAGGAAGTTCCTCACGATGGAGGACCTCAAGATGGCGCTCAACATCTTCTGCTGCGTCTACGGCATCGGCACGCTCGGTATGCCCGGCAACTTCTCGCGCGCCGGCCCCGTGCTGGCCGTCATCGGCATGGCCTTCATGGCCTTCGCCAACGTGTACGCGTCCGTGGCCATCTGCCGCGTGATGCTGCTGGCGCCCAAGAGCGTCAAGACCTACAGCGACCTGGGCGAGTGGTGCATGGGCAAGTGGGGCCGCTGGCTCTCGGTCATCTCGCAGATGGCCTCGTGCCTGCTCGTGCCCTGCGTCTTCCTCGTGCTGGGCGGCACCCTGCTCGACGGCCTGTTCCCGGACGCCTTCAGCCCCACCTACTGGATCTGCTTCATGGCGCTCATGTGCCTGCCCGTGTGCCTCATCCCGACGCTCAAGGAAGGCGCCGGGGCCGCGTTCGCCGGATGCGCGGGCACGCTCATCGCCGACGTCATCGGCGTGGCCGTCGTCATGCACGGCATGCGCGCCCACCCGACTCCGCCTGCGCCCGACCTCAAGTTCTCGCAGGTCGCGGGCATGTTCGGCAACCTGTCGCTCGCGTACAACGCCGGCATCGTGATCCCGGCCCTGCAGCGCCAGCACAGCGAGCCGACGCGCATGCCGCGCGTCGTGTTCGTCACCATGGCCTTCATCTCATGCCTTTTCCTCATCCTGGCCAGCACGGCGTACTCGGCGGTGGGCTGCCAGATCTCGGGCAACCTGCTCTACTCCATCTACCCGGACGCGGACACGGGCCTCACCACGCTGGGCTTCAAGTCCAGCTGGGGCGCCGTCGTCAAGGCCTACTTCTTCATGCAGCTGCACATTACCATCGCCGTCTCCGTCATCCTGAACCCGGCCTTCTACCTCGCCGAGCGCCTGGTGCTCAAGATGCACAAGAAGAAGGAGGACGACGTCGAGAACGCCCTCACGTACGCCGCCGCCTCGTACGCCGCCGCGAACACGCCCGGCAAGGACGCGGCCACCGACGATCGCCGCTCGTCCAAGATGTCGTACATCTCGAACGCCGACGCCGAGAACCCGTACTACGACGACGTGGAGGCGGAGGCCGCCGAGTACCGCGGCTCGAACGCCGTCAAGTACGTGATCCTGCGCGTCGCCATCATCGTGGTGCTGGTCGTCCTGTCGGTTCTCCTCAAGGACCACTTCTCGGACATGGTGGACTTCGTGGGCGCGTCGTGCATCACGCTCATCAGTATCCTGCTGCCCATTATCTTCCTGCTCAAGAAGCTGTGGCACGAGCTCCCCATGTACGAGAAGATCCCGGCGCTGATTGTCGTCGTCGTGTGCGGCTTCCTGGGCTGCTACGTCACGTACACGTCGGGCAAGACGCTGTTCGCGCCGACGGACTCGGACACGTCGTTCCCGTACTGCGACAGCGAGTACGAGAACGAGGTGTACTACAACTACACTGCCGTCCACGGCGCATAAGTTAACGTTAGTTAGTTCTACGCCGCCGTAGCGATCAAAGTTTGTAATTCGTCGTGGTAACTTCTTAAGTAATCGTCCGTTTGTCACCGACACGTTAGCTCGATGTAGTGTAGGTATCTGTTGGTTAGCCGTGCAGTTTGGATTCATTTCAGAAACTACCACTACAATTTCCGTATCACAGCAAAGATCTTAGATCTACGATCACTCCAACGGTGCCACCATGCAGAAACGGAAACGGCGACGTGCACTAGTCTTCACCAGATTCGTAGCTACTCTCATGCGTGGAGTTAACCGCTGTCAGGTACTCCAACGTCGGACGCTTGGATGAAGGAAAGAATGAGAGCAACGTATCGACAGTGCTGAATGACAAAACCACATACAGTATGTTATGAACGCACTTGGAGGCTCAACACGAGAAAATAACATCGCAATTGTACACATAGGCGTATGCACGTACCTGGTGGAACATTCCTGGTATTCCGGTCGTAGGCGCATCATCACGCGCATGAGATAAAGAATCTTTTCGAGGACTTGGTATGACTGGAGAACTGCCTTAGGATCCCGGGTAATGTCGAGATCTTTTAGCCCCTGAAGACCCTCATTGAATCGCTTGAGCTGGTCGATTGGCAACAGAACTTGGTTCTGTGTCAGAGTTGCTGTAGCGAGGAACGTGTAAGCCGTCAACGCGAGAAACTCGAACCACTTTAGCGCTCTCGCCTTTGCCATTTGCTCGAAGCCTTCATCAACTTCAGCCATGGAGCAAAATCCTGGATTGGCCGTAGCGTAAACCATCGCTGGCTTCTGAGGAGGAGCAGACACTAGTTGTCGGCAAGAACGACGACTCCGACATATCGTACACCCACCTGTGGATCTCGATCTGGCGGCTCTTCTGAACATGGCTATCCCGGAATGCACCAACGCGAACAATCATGATACCGACAAGCTCTGCGACTCTTGAATCCCTTTGTGGCTCCCAGTCTTCACAGGACCCGTCGAGTATCTCCGTCACGAACGCCATGACTTCCTTAAACCTTACAGCAGTATAGTCATTCAGGTCCTGCCAGTTCCGGGTCTCAGCCACAATCGAGACCAACTTGTTTTGAGCATCAATAGAAATCTCTGCAGGCTTCTTGTACTTGGCTGTGAGGAACTTCCGTAGCTGAGTGTTGCACCTACGCAACCATGAACATAATTTACAATCATCAGCAAATACGATCTCCTTCAGTGCCAAAAATTGCGGTGTTCCGTGATTGCTCGGAAACGTACCATTTAAAGCGTGCAGCCGATCCAGGGAACGATTCCCCAATTCTTTTAGTGAGATCCTGCAGATCACGCAGTTCCGACCCGTCGATTTTCTCTTGGTATCGAGGATAGCACGCACTACAGCGAATAGAACCTGGCGTACATCCTCCAGGCGGTGCTGCTGCTCATCAGACTCGGGGGATCTGGAGTTTCGATCTAATAAGCACTTCACGGCAGCACGTGCCGTATTGACGGCTTGCTCGACGCGTAACTCTTCATCCTCCACTTGCTCCAGCTGCACAACCTCAATTGCAGCCTTGATACTCGCGGAAAACGCACCCTCCTGCTCTGCATCCGGAAGCTTGGACAAGCGCAGTTTAAGTCCATCGAGAATTTGTGCAATCTTTTTCTCTGACTGTGGCACGGGCGAGCGTGGTTTTTGGCGGTCGTTCAGCATCCAGTACTCACCATACCGTGGCCAAATACTCTCTCGTTCGATGGGGCGTGAAAACTGCAGTTGCCCTGCAGTAGTCGGCCTCAAAAAAGAGTTGCCAAGTGGGTGCGGGGGGCTACTGGCGCGCCGCTTTTGGCCTATGATGCTGTTGCTCGGTTCTGACCTTATAGACGGCATGGCATGTCCAGGACTCCTCATCGGCGTATCAGACGCTGAATCGTCCGAGAAGTTGTCTGGCCCCCTCGTGTACCGGGGATACTTCTCTGTTCCGCGAAACTATGCAGTAAACCTTTAAATTGCCATACCAGGTAAACCACTCGTCATTTTTGTGTGCAAAAGGTTGCAAATGAAAGCGCGCGGTATGCTCTTTCCGCTCTATTTTTTACAGTTCAGCAGTGTTAGTTCTGCCTTTACCAACGCCGATAGAATGACGCTTATTTTGAAGGCAGTCACAGTTTCCTCCGCATTTCACCAACTATTAATCGCCCTTCAGTCAGAGCGGTATCATTGGAATCGTGACGATCCGCTGCGTCTAGGAAAATTAATTTGGGATGTGGAGGAGCTGATTTAGGCCCACTACTGAAGCGTTTTATTTGGTATCAAAACGAGCTTACCAGCAATGAAAATGCCCAATCAGATCTAATCACATTCAAATCCTAAGATTTAAAGATGGGTACACTACACTTTAGGAGTTGGATACATATTTATCCATTTCTGCAAGGGCATGGCTCACGATCTCTTCTTCAACGGAGAGCGACGCTGGTAGTGTAGGTTCCCCTTTGAGCTCCTTGCTCACGCGCGGCAACTTGTAGTCGTTTCCACCTCCATGAAGCATCACGCATTGCATCACCTTCTGAAGTGTGACGAAACACTTGTCGATTCTCGAAGAGGGAGCTGTCTAAACGCTTCCGACACCGCATAAATGAGCCCATCTAGATTTTTCGTTACCTTCTTCAGCGTCTGTGAGTGTCGGCTTCACGTGCGACACGGCACGCCGGAGCCAACCCGCTTTAAGGTATCGGCTTAACGAGACGTGGGGGATACCGGTGGCCTTCGCGAGCGAGCGAAGTGTCTGTCGCTCGACGAGGGGCACGCCGGCAACAAGGCTAGCCACCTCTTCTTTCGTTCGAATAGGCGGCCTGGTTGAGTAGTTGTTGCGTGGTGGTGTGAAGCGCGGCCACGTCACCGCGGTTCGACCACACCTTCCAAGCCGACCTCGAACCAATAGGAAACGCCTCCATGGCGGCTTCAACCGCCGCTGAGGCACTGGTACCCCGCGCTACGAGGTCCACCAGGAAGAGTGCCACGGCTACCTTGGTCTCGATCGTCAGGTCTCCTGTACCGGTGGCTCGCGGCATGGCTGAGGTATTGTCTGCTTGAGAGTGGATGTAAAAACACGAATGGCGCACTTTAAGCATGTGCCCACCTGCGAAATACGCAATTGACAAAGTCGGTATTTTACCCAATAGAAAAGCGTTGTGTGTACCACATTTGGTTTCGGGTGAGAAGCTACTGCATAGTTTCGCGGAACAGAGAAGTACATGTTTCGTTGTCCGTCTCGCTCGAAAGTCGACGGGTCATTCCAACATGAAGGGGCCATGGAGAAGGTTGCAGACTGCCGCGCAGGCCCCGAAGACGCTGCAAATGCCGATGACTGTCTTGACACGTCCCGGTTACGTCTCCAGCTTGATAAGGCAACTAGTTCGTCGCCCTCTTCGTCCTCTTCCTCTGTCAAATACTCAAATGAGCCGGGCCTCGCGAATGCGTTCAGCGACGACCGGATCTCCTCCAGCAACGGACTGATCGTCTGTCATCCGAGCGACCGTCGTCTTCACAGAGGTCGGAAACGCCATGACCGAAGGCTGAGCATTGTGCACGTCCCGAGCTATGCGCACCACCTCGCGCAGCTGTTTCAGCGACGCGAGTGTGTCTGCCAGCTTGACCTCTGTCTTCTTCACCTTGTCCTTCATAGCACCGTAGCAGACCGTGCGCTGTTGAGCGGCACTCAGACCAGCGCGCGATAGTATCACGTCCATCTTCGCGACAAATTCAAATGTGTGAGAAAATTATATCGCCAGACTAAAAAAAGTCCAAAACCAAAATCCTAAATCTAGACTAGATCTAAATCTTGGACTAAATTGGATCTTCAAATTTGGTGTCTGGGTCAATTCTGACACAGTTAGAACGTATTATACAAGCACCCCGCAACCTGAGCCAATGCCTTGGTGTACGAGAACGGGAGATGGGCAAACAATAATCTGAAGGTGTCTAGATTCTACATTACGTCTGATACTTCGCGAAACAGTTTCTTGAGCCGTTGAGGCACAAGTACACCCCGCAACCCCGCAACCATCACACGTTAACTTCGTTTGGAAAGCATCCTTCCCAAGCTGTTCATAGCATAGGTGACACCGCTGCCGCGTAGCTGCAATGACAGGTGTGTGGTTCGTGTGTGACGACGCCTCAGAATCACTCCTTCGTTTGTTGCTTTCTTGCGAGAGAAACCCTGCGGGCTGCTTCGTCTTCTTTGACGAGACGTGACCACTATCGACAGCATCTTGAATCAACGCCTCGGCCGAAACTGACGGTGTGTCAGTTTTGACTTAGGTCAACAGATCTTGTGCATAAAATTAGGGGTAGTCAATGTAAGCGTTGGCAATGGAACTATCCAGCATCCAGTAGAACAGAGGCAGCCAGTTCCTGGATGAAATGAGCTGAAAGGAGTAGTAAAAGCGATACTGGCCCGCGATATATACTTCGTTCATGTGGTGTCTGTAGAAGAAGAAGAAGAAGAAGTTGATTAACTGTTTAATGGCTGTCTCGTTTTGCTAGCTACCACAATAAACTGGACTAATTTGTTGCACTAGTTATTGACGGGAAATCCAAACCTGTTTCGGGAATAAGCTGTTCGCAGGGTCCTTCGAAGCCCAATCTCCGGATGGGTAACACAGACTGCATGTTTGCCAAATCCAAGCTCCGTTGATTGTCAAAAAAATAAATTTGTAAATGCCGGCCAAACGACGCCTTCACGCTTTGTGAGCTTGGTTTGGCAGCTTCCGTCTCATGAAAGTAGATATCGTTACGAAGTCTCCATATACTGTGAAACGCTATGGCGATGTACACCCTCCAGAGCAGCAGCACTTCCTTTCGATGACATCTCCAATCTGGTTTGAGATCCCGCGGCTTGGGAAACAGTTGTAGCCGCCAATCTAATGTTGCAATAAACGCTTGGCTCCACGGCTGCCACAACGCCTGCCACACTTCAACTAGCGCCGGGCACGAGAAGAAACAGTGTTCTAGTGTTCAATTGCAACGCATGATACTGCTGTACGGTCATTTGGTGTCTGTAGTCGTCGACAATACGCGTGATACTAAATGTTTTGTTTCGTGATTTACCAAACGCACTTTCAATTGTATTCGCCAAGTGCGGTGTTAGGAATAGCGGACGCTTGCGCGTTTTCTCCACAAACCATTCCCTCCCATTGGCTTCATGAATTGTTGTTAGCATCTGGACCGGTCTAACATCCTTCCAAACAACAACGAGGACGGCGCACCGTGTTCCACTCCAAGTTGGAGTGCGATAGTTTATATCTTATGGATTACGAGACTTCAGTGGTAAGGTGGCACACGGACAAGTAGTTGAAGTTGAAGCGGTTGGAGTTAGTCATTCCAGTCAGATATCGGTAACAAGGAAGAGTGTGAGTTATGAGTGGTTGTGATCATGAGGGAGAAGGACAGATCCAGGAAAATCTCTGAGGAGTTCTCCGGGATGGATCTGATGTCTCCCTTGTCCACTTTGTGTGGACCGGAGTGATCACTGACAACTGACAACTGTAAGAGTTTTTTGGCTGAGGCCTTCCCCGATGAAACACAACGAGCTTCAATCACTTTTGAACTTTCAATCTTGCAGACAAGTGTTCTTCGCTACGCTCGGGAAAACTAGCTCGGCCTCTAGTGCTGGCGAGACTGCTACAACAGGTCTTGTAGGTTACTAAGCCCAATTCTACGTGGGAGAGCATCTTACACCGAACGTGGCGAGTGTTCGTGACTGCGTTACTGAGAGAGCATCCGCGCGGCGAGGCCCTGGTCCCAAACACCTACACCTGGCAACACGTCGTCGGGCCCGCTACAGCCAGCACCTGGCCAGCAGCAGGAGAACCACCTGTCGCTTGGCAGCAGCAACCGCAAGTGGGAGCTGGTGGAGGACTGACAACGAGGCGGGTGTGCAGCTCGAAGCCGCCGAAATACACCAGCGAGGGAGGCTTCGATCTCTACCAAGCGCAAGTCGAAGGCTACCTGCGTCAGCACGAATGCTTGAATGTTGTCGAAGGCAACGGCGCGGCTGATCCCGCTAATGCGCAGTGGGTATGCGCATTACTGTACGGCATGCTCCCCAAGGACTCGAAGAAGGTGTGCCGAATGGCAAACGCGAGTGAGATGTGGGGGTCTTTCGAGCAAGACAAGACCAAGCGAGCATACGCCAGTGAAATTCGACGCAGTAAGTTGTACACCACCAAGTTCTCGTCCGGTGAGGACATGGAAAAGTATTTGGAGAAGTTGGAGGACATGAGGCGTCAATTGGCTAATATGAATGCAGCCATCAGTGATGAGGAGATGGCAAGGATTATACTGCAAGGTGTGGTGGATTCTCATCGCAACGTCGTTCGTTTGTTCAACCGAGATGCTGGTGATGCAGCACCTGACTTGGCTACGGTGACCAACACGCTGCTCGGTGAAGCAGAGACGGACAAGGCGTGTGCGGCAACTACTACTCGGAGTGATGAAGCAACAAGGGTGATGGCCCAGCGTCCACAGCACCTCTGGGCTCGTAGCGAACACCAGTTAGCTCAAGGAGCGATCCAGCAGTCGAATCGTCCCCGATCGCTCATTGACATCCACTCCTCCTTTCCAGTCAAGTGTCAGAAGTGGGTCTCTGTTCATCTTCACGAAGGACCCACCTTCAACGCACACATGAGCCCCTGCACCACCATCTAGCATCCAGTCGTGCACTCCGTTTGTAGTGCAACGAATGCCACCCTCACCCAGCGCCATGCGAATCGGAACTGGTGGGTTCGGAACTGGTGGGTTGGTAGAGTCTCCAAGTTCTCCACTCAATACCATGCTCACTCGTGTTGGGATGCTGTTGTCTTCATCAGCGCTCTGCTCCTTCTTCTTCAGCGCTTTCCAGCCATAGCAATCAGCGCGTAGATGACCATTCTTCTTACAAAAGAAGCACTTCCGGTTCTCCTGTTTCACCTTCTTGCCGCTGCCCGCTTTCTTCTTAAACTTGCTTTTCGGTTTCTGCGGACAAGCCAGCGCACGCTGGAGCGTACTGGGTGGAGGCCGTCGTACTTTGACACCGATGATGAAGAGCAGCATGTCAAGTATTTTGACAAGGACGGTATTCGACTCGAGTTCTCTAAGAAGGCGAATGGTTTCTATTGGATGAAGGCAAGCCTTGTGTTGGAAGCTGCGCTGATGATGAGCCGTCAAGTGGAGACGTTGGAGAATAACATCGTCACTTGAAGCTGGCCCATCTGACTGAAGATGCCATGAAGAGAATGGTGAAGGAAGGCTTGGCTGACGGCTTGGGCGGCTTGACTTTGAATGACTTTAGGCGGACGCTGCTCAAGTGCATTGCCTGTCAAGAAGCAAAGGACAAGAGAATGTCGTTCAAGCGCCAACAAGGGAAATGTGCTACTGAGTGTGGAGCATGCATCAGCTCCGACATCTGCTCCGTTGGTATTATGACTCCGGGTGGGGCAAAGTCCTTCCAGCTCGTGCAGGATGAGGCGTCACGGTTTAAGTGGGTCTTTCTGATTCAAAAGAAAAGCGATGCTAAAGAGAATATCCTGAATTTGTTCCGTCGACTTGTGAAGGACATCAAGATTAAGTTGTTTAGATCTGATCGCGGTGGCGAGTTCCTGAACAACTAGTTGAATGATTTCTACATGGAATTGGGACGCTGCCTACAAACTCTTACACCCGACGAAGAAAACTGCTTGGTCGAGAAGCGGAATGGCACGCTTCTTGGCAAGCCCGCGCAATTCGAGAGGCAGCCAACTTGCCGGAGTGTCTGTGGGGTGAGGTCCTGCACTATGTCGTTCACATTGACAACATGAGCTCACCGAGAGCTTTCGGAGGCATGACACCGTATCAGAAGCTATGGGACAAGAAACCTGACATCAAGAACCTGAAAGTGTGTGGCTGTTTGGCCTTTTACGAAGTACCGAAGGTGAAACGAGGCAACAAGTTGGAGATGCGGGCCAGGCCGGCTGAGTTCCTGGGTATGGCCGAGTTGTCATTGGGTTATCGCCTGCTGGACCTTGTGACTGGCGATATAGTGGAGCGGTGATCTGTTCGTTTTCGAGAAGATGTAGCTGTTGGGAGCGACTATGTGAAGAAGCGGCTGGCCAAGCGCTACTACGGAAAGCGGACAGTGGTGCCAAGTGGTGTACCTTATGTCCTGCTGCCGGTGAAGCAGGTTGCTGTTCACAATGAAGAAGTGCAAAGGCGTGAACCTGAGTTTGAAGCCGCGGACCAGCTTGAAGAGAAGACCCTCCTCGCTCCAGGTGAAGATGATGTGGACATGAGTAGCAGTGATGAGAGTGAGTGGGAATTCATTGACACCGCCGACGAAGGGGATGGCCACGGTGGAGCTTGTGCCGCAACAGCGTGCCGGGTGAATGCACGTCCTACTACGGCGTTTGGATCAAGTGGGAGCTCAGACCCGTCGTTGGTTGGAACTAGTAGGAGTAGGAACTCGGCCGGGACCGCTGTGTCAAGCGCAAACACTACGAATACGAGTGTGTGTGTGAATGGAAGCGCAAGTGGCAGAAGCACGACAACCAGAGGTCAAGTGCCACCTTCTGCTGGCAACAACCAGGTGGCGCCTGCAGCTCCGCGTCGGTCTGGCCGCCAACGCCAGCCAAAAAGCCGGTATGATCCAAGCATGTGGTTGATGACGATGACTCTCATGCAGTGTATGCTGATTGGCGTAGTGAATGATATCCTGAACCCCACCTCTCGTAAGGTTGCCTTGGAGTCTGAGCATGCCGCAGGCTGGCAACATGCTATGGACGCAGAGTATGAAGCGCTGATGAACAACATGACTTGGGAACTCGTGCCAAGGCCTAAGAGAGCAAGAGGGCGGCAGCGCGCAAACATTTTGACTTTCGTATGGGTTTTGGTGGCAAATAGAAACGAACGAGGTGAAGTTGACAGACTGAATGCAGCGGGGCTGCCGTAGCTTTAGCGTCAGAGGAAGACGTAACAGACTCACAGAGTCGCGGCTAAAGATAGCCCGTTCTAATACCAGAACGCACGAGTCCGTACTCCCTACGGACTCCAAGAGTCAACCCTTAACTCTTAGCTGTGAATCTTCAAACTGAATGTATTTCTCTTATCGCGGCAGAGCCGCCTTCGGTGTAAATGTATCTGGTTCACTATCTAGCATAGTGAACCCTAGTCATATGCATAATCTGTGGCTCTGAAGCCATGTACTGATTCTCCTACTGAAATAGGTTAGACAGTGTGCACCACACAAGCCTGTGTGTGCCACACTTCGTAACCCTTCGGGTAACATTCGTGTAACCCCGTTACACCCTCCCCCACCAAACCGTGGACACGGGTGTTCACGCTTAACGGTCAACGACCGGGTCTTGTTCCGTCAAGCCTCCTTCTCGAACGAGTCAATCCACATCGTGTGGACGTCTCTGAGAACTTCTCGGCGCAACGCGCCCTCACATGACTTCAAGTCATAACGCCTTTTGGTCTTTCGACCGCAGAAACCCTCTCGCGAGGTCCGCCTCGGAGCCTCGCTCCTCTCGCGCTTCGGCACCTCGTGCCTGCGAACTCCCAAGCTCCCCGGCGCAGGTGCGCACACCGACCGCGCCTCCCAGGCTCTCGGTCTCCCAGTACTTCGCGGCGCAACGCCTCAAGCAACGCTCGCGGCGAGCACGCCCCAGCTCCCCTCGAGCACTAGCCCATCCGACCATGGACCTCAAAGATCTCTTCGGAGATGAGGAGGAGGGCGAGGTGGACTACAGCGAGTCCGATGTCGGCTCTCCGAGCCATGAGGGTGAAGAAGCGTCCCCACAACGCTCCCCGAACCGCCGCGACGCTTCGCCCACGTCGCCGGCACAACGCGGAGGTGGCACGTCGGCCACAGTTGGCTCGTCGAGCTCCCGCGACCAAGAGCGCCGCGCGCGAGTGTCTCCTGCGCGCTCGTCGAGCCATCCTCTACTGAGCGCACTGCGCTGTCGAGGGAGGAGCCGCGGCCACCGCTGCGCACTCCAAATCCGTTCCCTGAACGCTCTTCCGGGCTCCGCGAGCTGCGCGAGCTCACTGAGTCACGGTACTCTCCGCCTCGTGCGGGGAAGTGCCCTTGGGCCCCGTCATCTCCAACCCTTTGGACGAGGCTCAATCCGAGCAGGTTGCGGCGCAGCTGGCCTCCATGCGCTCCCAGCGCCCCGAGTTGCGGCCCCTGCTGAACCCCAGCACCGCCGAGTACGGCTTTCGGCCTCGTGACCCCGCGGAGGCATGCCGCCAGGCTTTCCAGCCGACGCTGGCTCAGCATGTCATTGGGCCTGCGGCCCGTACTCCGGAGGAGATCGCTCTTCGAACGTCTCTACGACAGCGACTCTTGACTCCACAGTCTACGACTGTCTCCGAGTACCGCGAGCGGTTGCGCCTGCAAGGCAAGGGGTTGTCCGTGCCCGCAATGCGGACGTACCCTGTGGTGCTCAGCCCGGGCGAAAGCCTGATCGAACACGAGGCTCAGTTCGAGCTCTGGGCTGAGAAGAAGAAGAAGCTTAGCTCCATGGATGCTCTTCGAGCTAGCTTCAGCGAAGTGGATGTTCGTATCGAACGCAAGCTCCGCTTCGACTTTGCGAAGATCCGAGCCAAACGCAGCCTCTCGGCTAACGCTCAGCCGCAGACCCATTCTAGCGCTGCGCGCTTCGCTCCTTTGAGCCCTCCAGTCGCTCCTACCCGTGAGGGAGTGAGCGCTGTGGCTCAGGGCCAACCCCGGAGCAATGTGGCTGACCCAGCAGCTCCCAGCCTATTGCCGGGAAGCGCGGGACGGCCGGCATGCCGGCCTCGAGCCCACGGGGCGCTGGTGATCAAGCCGATCAAAAGCGTCCACGACGTCTGGGCAGTCTTGGCGAAGGGGCACCTCAAACTCCCATGAGTTCTCTGAGTGTGGGTACCCTCGCCACTTTACCAGATACTGGTTTTGACCCCGGCACCGCCGCTTCGCCAGCAGGCGTTCCACATGGTAGTGAAGGTTCCCTTGCTCATCGAGCAGCGCCGGTGGAGGACGCACCAAGCCGCCTCGCGACGTTTGATGAGCTGTTCGAGGTTCAGCAACAGACGACTCGCCTTCGGGACCATGTCCAGGATGTCGATGCGCGTCTCGCGCGTACTGCCACGGAGCTCGACGAGCTTGCTCGGGACTTGAGCTGGGTTCAAGTGCCTCGCGAGGTCTGGGACCGGCTCCGACACTTGGAGAGCTGGGTGCAGTATTATGGCGATCGCGACGATCGTCGTAGCCAGGAGCTCTCCGAGCTTCGGCGTCAGCAGGCTGCATTGCAGGGTCAGATTGACCTTCTGGCCCGCATGCAGGGCCCGCCCGCTGCGCCTCCTGTGCCGGTGGCCCCTGTGCCTGCGGCACCTCCGACTCCGACCCTGCCCTCAGGGCTCGCGGCACCGCCGATGCCGAGCCTTCCGCCTGTGCCTGCAGTGCCTGCGATGATGGTCGCGTCTGTGACGCCTGCGACTGCGTCCTCGACGCTCGCGACCTCCGCGCCTGCGACCTCGTCGCCCTCGGTGCCTCCATTTGCACCTGCGTCGGGTCATGGTACGGCTTGAGCAAGCCCACGTAGAAGACGGGGTGCGTCCGCATCTTCTTCGGAAGATTGAGCGTGTACGCAAGGCCCTTCCTGGCCACGACCTTGAAAGGTCCAATGAAGCGCGGGCGCAACTTCGTCTTGAAGACAGCGGACACTGCATGTGTAGGTAGGTTCTTAGCATTTAGCAATACCAGGTCCCCGACCTCATAACTGTCAACATTGCCTCTGCCTTTAGCATCCGCATGTTCCTTTTGCTTGTCTTGGCTCTCAGCCATTGCGTCACGCACGTGTCGTAAGACACTCAAGCGCGTCGACAAGAAAGTGTCAACCTGTTTACGAACAGTAGCCGGGCTGACATCAGCTAGCCGATCAGCTAAATCGGCTTCCTCTCCCCACCAAGCCCGAGGCCACCACGTGGCGGCGTCAGCGGGACGCGGGGATGGGACAAGCTGTTCACGTAGAACGGCGTGTAGCCGGTCGAGGCATGCACGGCGTTATTCAACGCAAACTCAACGAGTGGCAGCATAGCGCTCCAACGCTTCGGCGTCTCAGCGCAAATGCTGCGGAGCACGTCTTCGACGACGCGATTCACTCGCTCCGTCTGACCATCGGTCTGCGGGTGATCCGCCGTGGACATGTCCAGCTTGGTGCCAAGCACCGCAAAAACCGCGCTCCAGAAGTTGCCCGTGAAGCGGGGTCTCGGTCCGAGACAATCGACTCAGGGAGTCCGTGTTGTCGAAACACTCGGTCCAAGAACAGCGTTGCTGTACCCTTACCATCGATGGTATCCGGCACAGCCGCAATGTGAGCCATCTTGCTCAGTCGGTCTACAAAGACCACGACTCCAGTGTTGCCCGCCGCATCCGCCGGCAGGCCAAACACAAAGTCCATACTCATGGATTGCCAACAGCCCGAAGGGACAGGCAAGCTTGCCAACGGGGCTGCAGCATGGGGTGACGACTTCACTCGCTGACACGTCTCGCACGTGCGCACATAAGTGCTCGTCCACTTGTACAGCTTCGGCCACCAGTAGTGGGTGCTCACCGAGCTGTAGGTCTTCTCACGGCCAAGATGGCCAGCCACCGGCGTGTCGTGGGCCTCATAGAGGATACGATACTTCAGGTCCTCATCATGAGGGATGACCACGCGTGGCGTGTCCTCGGAGCCAGTGCTGTAGAACAGCAGGCCACCATCGAGGGTGTAGCGATGCAAACGCGCGCGCACTCGCGCCGACAATTCAATGTCCGAGTCTTGAAACTCCTTGCTCCCGAGAGCCTTCAGCAACGCGACACAAGTGTCATCCTTGGCATAAGCCGTTCGGATCAGATCCGGTAATGACGAAGTCACGGTCGTTACATGAGCCAGCTCATAATCCGGCCTGCGCGACAGCGCGTCCGCGAGGACATTCTGCCTGCCAGGCTTGTACTTCACCTCGAAGTTGTACTCCGCGAAGAAGGACAGCCAACGGGCCATCCTTTGCGAGAGATGAGGCGACTGAGTCGCAGTGCGTAACGACGCGTGATCCGTGTAAATCACGAACGGCTGAGAGCCCAACAGGTGAACCCTGAACTTGACGAGCGCATACTTCATCGCAAGTAGCTCTTTGTCATGGACAGGATAGTTCTTCTCAGCAGCCTTCAGCTGACGAGATTCGAACGCCACCACGCGCTCGCGCCCCTCGGCGTCTGCTTGTAGCAGGGCACAGCCGATGGCAAAGTCCGAGGCGTCACAGACGACACTAAACGGACGAGCGGGGTCTGGCAAAGCCAGAATAGGCGCATGAAGGAGACTATCCTTAATTGCCGCAAACGCATCTTGATGCTCGGTGTTCCAACACCACTCCGCGTCCTTCTTCAGGAGATTGGAGAGTGGCCGAGCCATCTCAGCGTAATTCTCGCTGTACTTGTGCAAGTAATTGGCCAAGCCAAGCCACTTGCGAAGATCCTTCTGGTTCTGGGGAACCGGCCAGTCAACAATGGCCTTGACCTTGACCGGGTCGGCCCTCAGGCCACGCTTCCCGATGAAGCACCCTAAGAAGGGAATCTCTTCTGCTCCGAAGATGCATTTGTCAATGTTGGCATACAACTTGTTTTGACGCATGCACTCGAGCACAGCACGCAGGTGCTCGACATGGTTCTCCATATCAGTCTTCCCGTGCTCCGCACGACTGTGGACAAAGATGTCATCGAAGTACGTCTGCGCGTACGCCCGATGGGGCCGGAAGAGCTGCGTCACAAGACGATTGAACGTCGCTGGCGCGTTCGAGAGCCCTTGGGGCATCACCAACCACTCCCAGAGCATGCCGCTCGGAGTACTCACCGCAGTGAGAGGAATGTCGCTCGTTCTCATGAGCAATTGGTAGTAGCCATCGACCAAGTCGAGCGCACTGTACATCGTACATCCTGCCATGTTGTTCTGAAGAACGTCCTTCCGAGGAATCGGCGTCTGCGCCGGAATGGTGGCGGCATTCAGCTTGTTAAAAGCATGCACAATACGCCACTTGCCATTCGGCTTTCTGACACAGAACGTCGGCGTGGAGTGAGGAGACTTACTCTCACGCACCATGCCCGCCTCGTGCTTCGCACGGAAGAACGCGTCAATGACGTCACACTGCTCCTTCGGCAGAGGCCACTGCCTCGTCACGCAGTACTTCGTTCCCGGAACGAGATCAATCTCATGTCGAACACCTCGATCCGGAGGTAGCCCCGAGGGCGGTTCCTTCGAGACCACGTCTTGATAATCCTTCACCACGTGGTACAAGGGGTCCGACGGATCCTTCAGGATCGCCGATCCGCTTCGCGCATTCAGCGCCTTCTTAGTGTCCTCCAGGACAGCTTCATCCAGAAGCGAGGACGAGTTCAACTCTTCTTCAGGTCGTATGACCACCACCTCCGCCAAGTCTCCAGCCTTCAAGGCTTCGCCCAACTCGGCCAAGGACATCTCGTCCAGCTCCAGGAGAGCAGATAGTGAGGGCAAGTCGGTGAGACTGACATCTCCGTCGACGTCGCCCGTCACTCCATTCACGAGTGTGTAGAGCTGCTCGCTCTTGTGTGGAGCCTCACCGCTCGGCACACCCTTCTCGACTCGTGAGACCGCAGACGCCTTGCGTCGCGCCGCCAGCGCTTTGCGGCGCTGCCGCCTCTTCATGGACACTGTCCGCCCAGAAGAGCTCCGTGATTTCGCGTGCTTCTTGACGCCAGGTATCACCACCTCATTCAGCTCCAGAGGAGCACCAGTGTCTTGATCGACACTCAGCGAAGGGCTGCACGACCCGCAGCCTCCACTCAGTGGATTACGTGCCACTCCACGATCTTCATCCGGGCAGAGCCCCTTGTCCCTCGGCATCGTGCCGACCGCGCCGTCGCTGGCACGCAGCAGGGCGTCGCCCTCAGACGCACACCCGCTCAGCGGAATTAGTGCCGCTCCACATCCTTGATCCGGGCAACGCCCACCTTCACTCGACCTCTCGTCGACCGCGCCTTCACTGGCACGCAGCAGGGCGTCGCCCTCAGACGCACACCCGCTCAGCGGAATTCGTGCCACTCCACCTGCCGTCCACGAGCCACGCTCGGAACGCTCGTTCTCGACACACGCAGTGTCCACCAACTCGGAAACTCCGATGTTCAGCACATTGACCGACTCGGTCCAGTGCTCGCGCCAGAAGCGCTTCTGCTTCCTAGCAGAGGTGGGTTCATGACTCGCCAATGCTCCGCCAGGAGAGAAGTGCGTAGCACCAAGGGTCTTCGACCTCCAATCTATCCAAGGCTCATGGCGTTCCAGCCACGCCATACCAAGGATGAGATCATATCTCGAATCGAGGTCTAAGACCAGACAGCGTTCCACGCTATCAAAATCTAAAAACTTCACGCCCAAGTCCACAGGGACTTTAGGCACCGTGACACGAGTGCCCGTCGCGAGACGAACAGTGACGATGTCACTCCCACGCGCTACCAGCGCCTCAGCATAAAGCTGACTTCCGTCCATCGTGGAACGCCGGGCGTAATTACCCGACGCTCCCGAATCGATCAAAATCGTCCATGGCTTTGTGAAGCCCTTCACCCAAGCCTGGACAACTAGCAAGCCCGGCTTGCACACACGTTCCGTGTTATAGAGTACAGCTCTCTTCGGGGCTAAGTCCTGTCGACCTCCACCTCGCCGAGGTTCAATAGAACTTAGTTCCTCCCCAGTAGGCCGCCCCGCGCCTACTGGGTTTTCTCGTTCCCCGAGACGAACCAGAGCCCTGGCTCGAACCCGAAGAGCGGCTTGACGAAGCCTGGCGCTGCAAGCGCAGCGGACATCCGGCGCGCAAGTGACGCGTGTCACCGCAGATGAAGCATCGGCGGATGCCGCGCCGCTGCTCAGCAGCCCGAAGCTCGGCTTCTTCGTCTTCAGCATAGCTGAGGTCCATAGGCTCCGGACCATTGGACGAACTGGTGTGAGGTGTGAGGAGCGTTCCACCCAAGTCTTGACGACTTAAAGTTGTGCTCCGCGTTCAACGCGATGTCCACAGCCTCTTCAAAAGAGCTTGGGTGAGTGCGGAAGACTTCCGTCCTGGCCACGCCAGTGCGAAGTCCTTCCATAAACACCGTGACGATGACTACCTCAGCCAGAGGCTCGGCAGACATGCCCGCAATGAGAGTTCTCAACTCCTGGACATAGTCCACCAAATCCTTCCTGCCTTGTCGGGTAGCCAGGAAGCGTGAGCGCACGCGATACGCCTCGTTAGGCGGAGCGAACACTCGGGACAGTTGCTGCTTCAGCTGGTCCCACGTCGGGAAGGCCGTGTCGACCGACGTCCCTGACGTTAGTGCCCACTCTCTCGCTCGCCCACCAAGCTTCGAGATAGCTAGCGCCACGCGCTGCGACTCCGTCCGGAGTAGAGCTGAGCTCATAGCCATCTCGACTTCACGGGTCCAAAGCATTGCTTTCCCCTTCCTTGCCTTCGAAGGTCTTCACGCTCAACATGAGCGGCAGGTCTTGTTCCCGCGTCGGATGACGTAGCGGGCGCTTGCGGCGCCACGGCCGTCGCCATCCTCTGCTGGAGGTGCTCCAACAGAGCATTCTCGTAGCTGGAGAACGCCTCGAGACGCACATTCACCGCGTCGGGGCCTTGTTGCGCCAGTTGCGTCACGCCCTCCGGGCCCAGCAAGGACATAAGCTTTTTAAGCGCATCCTGCTGGTTCGGGGGCAAGTGAGCGAACTGCTCCATTCTCCACAGAGGGTCAGTCTATCCAGACTCAGGTGTCGGATTGACTACAAGTGCTACCAAGTGCAGCGGGGCTGCCGTAGCTTTAGCGTCAGAGGAAGACGTAACAGACTCACAGAGTCGCGGCTAAAGATAGCCCGTTCTAATACCAGAACGCACGAGTCCGTACTCCCTACGGACTCCAAGAGTCAACCCTTAACTCTTAGCTGTGAATCTTCAAACTGAATGTATTTCTCTTATCGCGGCAGAGCCGCCTTCGGTGTAAATGTATCTGGTTCACTATCTAGCATAGTGAACCCTAGTCATATGCATAATCTGTGGCTCTGAAGCCATGTACTGATTCTCCTACTGAAATAGGTTAGACAGTGTGCACCACACAAGCCTGTGTGTGCCACACTTCGTAACCCTTCGGGTAACATTCGTGTAACCCCGTTACACTGAAGGAGAGGCTTACTATACGAGGGTCCATGCAGAAGCTCGGTATAGATTATCTAGCAACTTACTCCCCCGTTGTGCGAATTGAATCGGTTCGGCTCGTGATGCTGATTGCGATGTTCCTCGGCCTGGACTGCGTGCCCGTTGATTGCGTCACCGCTTTCTTGAATGGCGAATTGACTGATGTCACCATACACATCGAGCAACCCGAAGGATATGAAGACGGAACGGATCGGGTTTGTAAGCTACGCAAGGGACTGTATGGTTTGAAGCAAGTATCGAAAATATGGAATGATACTCTACACAAGATACTTGTCATGCTTGGCTTCACGCAGTGTACGCATGACTCTTAAGTGTACTGGAGACGCCGGAATGGACGTGTCGTGTACCGCATTTCGCATGTAGATCGCCACAGCGGTTTAAGCGATACACCTTTATTTTGACCAATCACCGTCCTTAAAAATAAGCGTGTGAGATCGCATGTAGAGCGATACAACCTATATTGGGTACCTTACACATTTTTGTTTTAGCGACGCTGGAGCCACCAGTCTGACAATGGCGCGCAACCGCCCGCAAGGAAGACCGAGTCTTGGCGGGACTGGCCGTCATGTACAGTAGTACCAGCTGACAGGGGAAACGGTCGACAAGAAGCTCGCAGTTGTTGCTCATTACAAGCAGTGTAAGGCTATTTAGCAGACTATTAAGCGCTATTATCCTAACCTTAGTAGCAGATCCTACAACAGCAAGCGCACCACGATTCTGCGGTGGGCTCGAGAGAGCGAGCGCCTTGACGCCGCTGCGGCTGAAGGCAAGGGCACCCACAAGAAAGTGCGTAGCGTCGGCACGGCAACCGTGTTGTCAGCTGAGAGCGAAGCCTACTTGGCTCAATGGGTAAACGAGCTGCGAGATGAGGGCATCCCCGTGTCTACCAAGATGCTGCCGGATAAGGCTATCGACGTAGCCGAGGAGGCTGAAGTGCAAGGCTTTAAGGCCTCTGATAAATGAGTGGTTGGGTTCAAAAACCGTCATCGACTCAGCTTTCGCTGTCCTACGAGACAGAGCCAAATCAGCCCCGCCGACATAAATGTGATTGGTGCCGACTTTGCTGCAAAGGTGGAAGCCACCATCCGCGAGCTCGGCATCACTCGAGTCTACAACGCGGATCAAACCGGTAAGAAAAAGTGTTTATTCTTTTTTCCTTTTATTTTTAACAACTCTTTTTATGCAATCAGCCGTGTTTTTCAAGTATGTCGCGAAGAAAACGCCGAGTAAGAGAGGTCAAAAGACAGTGTGGGTGAAGAGCAGTGGGGCATCGAAGGAGGGCGCCTCCGTCATGCTGCTTGGTGACAGCGACGGCAACAAGTACATGCCCTACGTTGTCTTCAAGACGAAGCCTTCTAAGGACCAAGCTATTCGAGACTACAACGACCGACATATGTGTGGCTTCGGATACCGTATCTGGCAGGACGTCCGCGAAATTAGACGTACGACAGGGCTGGAGGTATACGGTAATTCTAAAGGTATGAGCTCTGACATATTTTAGTCGTATTATGTAATTCTGACTAACAGGTTTGTAACTGTTTTGCATTTAATATAGGTTGGTGGAATGAAACACTGTCCGTCGAATTTTTGAAGTTCCATTTTGGTAGTCGTGTCCCACAGGAGCCCGTGCTGCTTCCGTGGGACGACTTCAGCGGACACTGGACGGACCTGGTCAAGAGCTACGCGGCGTCCATCAACGTCTTCCTGCTCAAGGTCCCGCCTCACGCCACGCCGGTTTCGCAGCCAGCAGACGTAGCGTGGAACTTTCCACTCAAGGCACGGCTTCGCCAGTACTGGCATGACGACATGAAGGCCCAAATCAAGCAGTCAAGGGGCTCCAGTACTCCGCTCAAGCTGAAGTGACCGAATCGTGCTACAATTTGCAGCTGGGTGCTGAAGGCGTGGGGTGATCTCTCCTCTGAGATAATATCCAATGGCTTTCGCGCGAGCGGATTGCTGCCAAGCGATAACTGCATTGCCTGCGCGGAGTTTCTAGAGAAGTTGCATCTACTAGAGGGTAATCCTGTTGATTTGAGCCAAGACTTCTTGCTAGACGACATTGTAGAGGAAGCAGTCGTCTAACTTCAAAAATAGTCACCTGTCCCATTTTAGGATCACCCGTCCCATTTTAGGATTACCTGTCCCATTTTTTGGGTTTTACATCAATTTGGGCTGCGGGTGAAAATAACCCTAAACACATGACATGGGTGTGTTTCTCTACATGCGAAATACGGCACCTTACCGAGTATGTCGACGACATTCTTGTCGCAGGGACTCCGGGTGACATTGCCGACGTGGTGAAGAACCTTGCAAAACATTTCAAGTTGAAGAACCTGGGTCAGGTGCGGCACCTTCTTGGTATGCAAGTGAAGTACTTGCCTGGGCGCATGGTGAGCCTCTGTCAGAGGGCGTATGTTGAGCGTCTTGCCGAAAAGTTCGGCTTGGCAAAAGCAAGGCCTGTGCGCTCCCCGCAGTTCCACAACGAGAAGACCACTGAGATCGAGACCGACGAGACAAAGATCAATGACCCGAAGCTGTCGTACAGAGAGCTCGTCGGGTCGCTGCAGTATCTCGTCGCTTGCACGCGACCTGACCTAGCGAATGCTGTGCGAACTCTGGGGCGCTACATGAATGTGTATACGGTGGAGATCTACAGAGCTGGACAACGAGTTGTGCGCTACGCTCTTGCCACCAAGGACATGGGACTTGTGTACCAAGTGACACCTGAGTTTCCTACGTTGGATGCATTCGCGGATGCTGATCACGAGTCGTGCCCGGAGACAAGCCGATCGTTGACGGGCTACGTGCTACGTATGCGTGACAATGTTTGGATGTGGAAGAGTCATCGCCAGCGGCGAGTGACTGAAGACACATGTAGTTCCGAACTGGTTGCTTGCTGTGAATGCAGCAAGATGGTGACATGGGCACGTGAGCTGGTGAAGGAGATCGGATTCGGTGACCCGTACCCGCAAGTACCTGTGTATTGTGACAACCAGAGTACGATTGCGGTGGTTGCAAACAATGGCAACACTTCGAGGGGGAAATCTTCGGAGCATCGAAACTCGGAGCATCGGAGCACAAAAAGTGCGACCATGTGCCATCGGTAACGCGACAAATTCGCGAAAGCGACGTCTTCGATACATAGCTCGAGGAAGAGCACACAAAAATAGATTCATAGCGAGCTTGCTAGTAGCACGAAGGTTCTCTACTACTTTCAATCACCTTTAGAAAGCATCAAGCAGCCACCGACAGGCACCGTGTCATATAGGCTCAGCGATCCTGTTTTCTCCTGTGTGGTCAGGAAGATCACGGTGCATGCACTAAAAGACACCCACCGAATCTGGAAGCAAGCGATTAAGCATGTGCACGATTGCTGCGGAGATCCCACGAAGAAGGTGATGCTGAAGCCTTGCTCGGGTACCTTTCGCAGATGCCATGGTTGCCCTTGTGTCCACGAGATGATTCGCATATACCAGTCAGATTATTCCGAGATTTTACAGACCCATGACTTCGATAGGCACTGGTGGATCCGCGGCAGCCAAATTCCTGGAGTAGCATAAGAGATACTTGAGCCTGCAACTCGCATTCAACACCGCCGAAAGGCTCAGAAACCGAACTCCCACAAAGCTGGTTGTGGTGTGGGCAGTACACGACGCGATCCTTCCCGGTTTGAGCTCAATGCGGAATCAAATACGGGAACACAGAGACCATTTGACGATGGCAATCTAGCTGACAACTTTAGTCTGGAAGCGTATCTACCTCCGCGTTCATGGGGTTATGCAGGTCTCAATTAATTAGATGGATCATGGACGCTGATTTGATAATTCTTGTCTGCTATCGCTCTTCAACGTCACTCTCAACTACTGCGAACACTTGAAAAACTTGCTGCCCGTCGACTGAACGCCAACCTTGCCGTCAGTCGCCAGGACGCTCGTCGTGAATTCGCTGCTGAGACTCGTCGCTCAGTCGGTACTGGTCATCGAAGACTTCCCGAGCTGCGGGAAATCGGAGATCTTGGCGGGCGTGGACACGAGCTCCGACTCGAAGGCCGAGGCATCCGTCTTGGGGGCGTTCCCCTCGAACTCCAGGTCCTCAAGGTAGCAGTTCACGTGTGGAAGTGGTTGTAGCTGGCGATGCTCTCAAGTGCGCAAGTTTTGGCCGTGCGCTTGAACACGTCGAAGACGAGCTGGCGCAACTCCTCGGGCGAGCTCCTCCATGGCGTAGCTCTACCCACTCTAGTCCCCGCTGTGGTGGGTCCCCCCGACGTAGATCTCCTCCGCGACTGACGCCCACGAACGCGTGTTTCTTCAGGGCGGAGGACTTCATGTAGGAGGCGTCAGCGCTCCGCTCCTCCAGTTCTAAGCTTTGGCTTTCCAAACAGTGTCATATTTTGCCGCATTAACCTACATCGCTTTCGCGAATTTGTCGCGTTACCGATGCCACATGTGAGGCGAGGCCAATGAAACCTTTATCGCCCAGGGGGGTTCGTATAGCGCAGACCAAGAAGGTCCTCAGGGTGTAGACCCAGAGAATCGACTTGAGAGTCAACAACAGGAAGATAGACCCAGAGATTCGCAGCCGCGAAGCTTTAAACCCTGAGGATCACTCTCCTTGGTTGGCGTGGGTACCTTGTGTAATCCCTGTCGGCTCTTTGTCTTTGACGGAACGGCACTTCACCAAACTTGAATGTAGCCTCGAAGAAGCGCTGAGGGGCACGTCTAATCCAGAACGCACCTCGACACTAGAGGCAAAACCCAGAGAATCAGATCACCCGAAATCCAGAATATCACGAATTCAGGACCCAGGATTTCAGTCAACTCTGGGGTTAGGAACTCAGAAGACACCTTACCCAAATGCCTTCGTAGCTCGATAAATCCAACAAATACAGAGTATACAAACACTACAACTAGCCGTCACTGATTCTTTTGGACCCTTGGACGGTGGGTCACTCACACACTAGGCTCACTCGAGTCTGAAATTCAGAGGCCTAGCTCCCCTGAGACTCACACAAACGCGCACCACCTCCCGTACATGAGGAAAATACAATCACTATCAGTTACCTTTCCCTTCACACAAGCAGTCAATACACAATCCTGGAGGCGACTACCTAGCACCCCAGAATACCCTCTGGAATAATATGAAATGGGCTACCACGAGCACAGCAAGTGACCCAACTAGGATATGAAATAGGTGGATCACTCCAGGAAGCACGAGGCCGTCACTGGTCCCCACCTAACTGGACTTGAGTTTGATGGAGTCCACACAGACGGCTGTCCTTCGCCGTTGATGTGCCCTTAGCGTCCCGCCGTCGTAGTCTCGGGTCCTCCGAATTTCCGTCGGCAGGCTTGGCCGAAGTCACTTGCACAGTACAGGGTAAAAGGAACTCTGTTTGTTTTTTTCCAGCTACTTCTCTCTCTTACTTCTTTCTCTCTTCTGCATTCTTCTACGGGCAAATGTGTTCATTTCACTATGCTTGGGGTCAAATATCTCGTCTTCAGTATATCTTGGGTTCAGCGGTCCAAACTTGCGCTCGGCTTGCGATTCCATCGTCGCAAGGCGTCCAGAGTGCCAAATGTGGGTCCTTGGACTGGGGTTTGTATAGTTCTCCGTTCCCTCTCGACTCCTCGAAAGCATCCCATCAGCCGATCTGCACTTCGATCTTCAAGGCCACGCATCACTTTGATTGCAGAGTGACTCCCAACTGGCTCGAAATTCAGAGATTCATGTGATACTCTGGGTTGCTACTGAGAGTCAGTAGAATTCAGGGGAGCTCTTGAGGGTTCTTGGGGATTCTTGGGTGTTGACTTGGGAAACACTTGTTCTGAGTATAGGGAGTCTGGGTTTCACAGTCCAAATCCAGAGGATCACTTGAAACTCTGGGTCACCTGTTCTTGGGGAGGTGAACTCTGGATCATCATCCGGTATTCCGGATTTCTTGTGTGATACTCTGGATCATAAGTTGTGTACATCACAGACTCGTGTGTATCTCCACAAATACGAACACTTAACGGGTTGTACGGCTTCCGGCGCATGTCCACAGTGGTAGTGGGGTTGGTTTTCAGGGGATCTGATCCATAATAGTGCTCTGACCCACAGCAAGATGAGGTGTACTCTGGGATACGTTCTCCAGAGACACTTTCCGCCAGACTTTAGGCACTCATCGTAAGGGAAAGTCCGGGACTGGACTGAGTGTTCTTCTGAAATCCTGGGTGTGCACTCCCAGGGTTCACACTTCCAGTCAGTTGGGCCCATCTGCGGTCAGACACTAGATTCATCCCACTGAATCACTTCTCTCCCACCATCGTCACTCGTGTCACACGGGTACAGCCGTGCATCATCCCAGTTATCCACCAATCATACCTCGATACAAACTCTAGGTCGCAAGAGTGACGGCACGTCGTCGGCAAATTTCTGGAAACCACCTCGTGTCACATGGTCGCACTTTTTGTGCTCCGGTGCTCCGAGTTTCGATGCTCCGAAGATTCCCCCCACTTCGAGGGCCCGACACATGGCGAAGCACGCGCGGTTTATCAATGGGTATGTCGATGAGAAGGCGTTGGAAGTGCTGTATGTGCCGAGTGCGGAGCACCTCGCGGATGTGTTCACCAAGGCATTGGGCCCGGCTGAGGTTGAGCGCCACAGAGGCGACCTGAACATCGAAGACGTCACGAAAGCCTGGGCAGAGGTTGAGGCCCCTGTAGAGCGCATGGATGAGTGCGCTTCGGAAAACCAAGACTTGGATGTCGAGATGGAAGAGGCGTAACGCTGTCGGTTCAGTACTGATGAGGCGTGATTGAAGGCTGTTGGTCACGCAATGCATATTGCATAAGGTTTGCATTGACAACCTGGATATCCAACTTGGAATAAAGTGGGAGTACGAGACTTCAGTGGTAAGGTGGCACACGGACAAGTAGTTGAAGTTGAAGCGGTTGGAGTTAGTCATTCCAGTTAGATATCGGTAACAAGGAAGAGTGTGAGTTATGAGTGGTTGTGATCATGAGGGAGAAGGACAGATCCAGGAAAATCTCTGAGGAGTTCTCCGGGATGGATCTGATGTCTCCCTTGTCCACTTTGTGTGGACCGGAGTGATCACTGACAACTGACAACTGTAAGGGGTTTTTGGCTGAGGCCTTCCCCGATGAAACACAACGAGCATCAATCACTTTTGAACTTTCAATCTTGCAGACAAGTGTTCTTCGCTACGCTCGGGAAAACTAGCTCGGCCTCTAGTGCTGACGAGACTGCTATACCAGTTCTCGTATGGATACCCTGCTGACGTCGATCCCACTGTCCCACAAGCTCCAACCGTAGCGAACTACAAACTACGCCTTCGTGTACTTCGTACCAACGTGCAATCAAATCCGAAAGTCGCAAATTTAATATTGCAAAATTTAGTTAACAACTTCAATTACTCACTCAAAGCTGGAATTACGGCAATCAAATACGTGTACACTAGACTACTACTACTGGTCCGACGAGTCCTGTTACATGCGGTGCACCATGTCCTCGTTGTTCGCCGCCTTGGAGACGAAGTCGTGACAGTGAAGCTCATGCTGGACACCAGCGCAGGGGTCATCACGCTCATGTTCGCGGTCGCGGCGCGCTCCAGGATGCGCATCTGGCGTCCCGAAATGGAGAGGATCTTGCCGTTGCTGTCCGGCTCACGCGAGCGATCGCAGATTGCATAGCGATCCAGAGCCAAGTCATGCTTGATGCGGGACTCTAGGACACTGAAGCACCCCTCGATGGGGTTACACATAGGGGATTAAGGTCTCAAGCGCAACAGCTCCATGTCAGGGTACTCCGTGACACGAGGACGTGTGGGGAGTAACGCGGCCTTGGAGGGAGATCTACGAGGGAGAAGGTGAATTGCGAAGTGAGCTCCCCTCGGTCGGCGTCGGCGACAGAGCGCGCCAACCTACGCGCTCTTGCTTTTGGCGCGAGGACAGCACGCCAGCTTGCGTAGCCATAGAGATCTTAGAGCAACGCCAACGGTGATTCTATTTTCCATTCTAAACCTCGCCTGACCTAGTCCCTATTCCCGTCTTGCAGGTCGAATTTAGCCACGCCAAAACCATAGACGGGACTCACATATTCACTTGTTTTTAGTATACCGCCAGATAGCCGCTGCCAAATCCGGTTCCAAATTTGGCAGCGTCAATAGGATCAGCCAAACGCTCATACAATTTCCAAGTGGTTCGTTTGCTTATGCTTTGCGTTGATTTAGCGTCCTGTACAATTTTATTGGTTTGGGGCAAGATAGAATTAGGACCGAGTTTAGAATCACCGTTGGCGTTGCTCTTAGACGTCCAACTTTGATTGCCGTAATTCCAGCTTTGAATGCGTAAGTGAAGTTGCTACCTAACCTTTTGCAATATGAATTTTGCAACTTTGGATTTGATTGCACGTTGGTACGAAGTAGGCCGCCACAAAGGTGTAGAGTAGAAATTGTCCATGTACACATTAAACTTGAGCTTCGTGTACGGGGGCTTTTTACGCATGTGGAGTGCAACATTCCCAGCCTTACTTAGGTGTACCAGTTCCTCCACCTCTCCACTTACCCCTTTAACGCGCGAAAAAATCGTGGCGAAGCAGTATCCGTGGTCCCAAAGAGCAAAAAATGTAGCCTTCTCCAATAGGTTTATCACGGACTCGAACGGTATAGACCGTTCTACCGAAAAACCGGACCATCATCTCATTTACGGCAATGTTGGTAGATGGAGTATAATAGAGTCGGAATGCAGTGACCAGATGAGAAGACAAGGGCTCAACTTTTATATTCCAGTCATTCATCTTGCCCTTCTTCAGCGGAGGGGCATCGTGAATCAACTCTCGAATCACTGTATACCGATCCCTGCGCGAACTTTGTAGCTTGCAGGTCCATCCTCGGCCCAGCAATCGCGGTGGCCTGGTGATTTTAAGGACCCCCATGATCACTACAAAGGTCCAGGCAGGGATTGACAGTACCGGTAATTTGCTTTTAGTTACTATTCCACTGATACCACTATTAAAATGATGCTCAAAATACTACAGTGGCTATTATTTTAGGGCGAGGAGCCAACTAACACTACTGCAGTAATTAGTAACTCAGATCGGGCACATTTACTAATGCTGACTACTGCCACCCACTAGAACAAATTTAGAGGCGTGTGCCAATCTTTCCGTTTCCAGGGATATTTAGCCGCATGCCCACTCTCGTGGATTTGGCACAGAGGGAAATATTTTGACGTCCGGGCCACCGTCGTGCCCAAAATTGTAACATGAGCAAAACATTTGGCGGCCAGACCGGCTTTGCTCGTGTCAGTCCCGCCTACAGCTAGCCCCGATCCATTGAATGGTTCATGAACGCTATCTACCTGGCTCAGAGCGTGTTTGGCGGCGCGTACGCATTATCGCCTCGAAAGAATGATCCCCGTCTTACACGGTGTGTACTGGGGATCAACAATTTTGAGTTGTGGATTGCCACTGAGCAGTTCGACCGACCCCACGACCCCCGCGTCAGCTCTGACAACGAGATTGAACCGACACTGGTAAAACAAAGTTATACACGAAGAATCCGACTGTGTGAAGCGTTCAGCGACAGGCGTTTGAAGGCCGACCATCGAAATTACTATGAAGTAATAAATAACAATGTATTAACCCTTTCGTGAACACACCTTTTTGGCTTGGTTTTGTATGCTATACAAAACTAGCATATTAGCTCGCTCAAGGGGGGCATTTTGCCCCCTTTCATAAACAACGGTACTTGTCCCAGTGAGTGTCTCTTCCACACAGTGGTATGGAGATGGTGAACGGGGGCATTTTGCCCCCCTTCACAACTTACGGTACTTCTCCTTGCCTTTTTTTCATTGGCTAATAGTGTGGCAATCTCAAACCAAATCTGAAGCAAGTGATTTGATTGGCTATCGATGGAACAGGATGCTCACGTAATGCGTGCATATCCATGAAAGATATCGCGGATCCAACTCTGAATCTTACCGTCGAACTTCAATCATGCCGCAGCGGGTTGATAGGATGCTCGCCGCCACAACAGCGCGCAGGTCCTGACGATTTCGCGCCATTATCTAATGGAATGAATAGTAGATAATGGCGCGAATTCGTCAGAGCCGGCGCAAGCTCTGCAACGCTAGAAGGGCTCGATGGTGACGCATGGAGCTGTCAGTAGCGCTTTTCCTGGCGTATCGCCACACCCACCACTTCTTGACAACTTAGTAGGAGTTCCTTACGCTTTGATGAGACCACTGCAGGTCACCCACTCGATAGTTCTTGGCACCATGCCAACTCAAAGCCCAGACACAGTTGAAGTGGGTATTTATCTTGATTTCACTATTGAAGTATACATGTGCGTCTTATTTCATTTCATTAAGAAAACTGGTTCCAGCAAACTTGATATCTCGCATTTTTCGTCATAGTCAATTTTGATAGCTCTATATACAGTTACCAGACTGGTCCTTTGAAATTTGATACGTAGGGATTGCGTTTTTGCGGCTCACGAGCATTTGCTGGATGCGCTCGCATGAAGGACGCAAGGCGCGCGCGGTGGTGGCGGTGTTGCAAGCTTCTCAACGAGGCAACGGAGACTGCTACTGCCGGATGCGCTATTGCTGCTCGGCACCGGCTCTGACCGTGCTCGCTCAATTTCTCGTGGAAGGCGGGCCTGCCTACTGTTAGGTGTGCAACAACGATAGGGTCGAGAACATTGAATCTGCGTCCGCATCATCACCTTAAACTCGTAGTTTATCGGCATTTGCTGACGCAATCTTCATAAATGACGTACTTAAACGCGTATTTTACTGTTATGTCTGCCACACAGCGTAATCTATTCAAGGGGTGGGGGAGCCGAACCCGATGTGATTGGTGGTTTTAAAAGTAGGTGGGTTCGTAGTTGAACTTCTGTCAACGGGGGCATTTTGCCCCCCTTCACGGCGGTTTTACTCGCAGGTTCTGAAACAACCATCAAGGGGGGCAAAATGCACCTTTTGGTCACGAAAGGGTTAATGTTGATATAGTAGTCCAGATCTCGGACTCGATGATACTATTAATTTAGTATCATTTTGCTTCTGCTAGTATAGTACTACAAGTATGGTGCCAGGTCTCCACAAATTATGTATGTACCGTATTTCGCATGTAGAAAGCTGCACCGGCATATGAGATGCACTTTGATAACTACCAATCAGTGCGCGGCATTTGTCATGGCACTAAATCGCATGTACAGTAAGCGCCCCCGATTCCGGTATCGTGGTCCGATCATTCCCGAAGATTTGCTATAATTTTAGAGGGAAACCGGCCTTGTGCCACACACATGCGCGCGAATCTAAAGGCTACTTCTGCGCAAGGAGGCTCGTCCTCCCTGACTTGCTGGTACATGTACTAGCAGTTGGAGTTACTCCGCAGATAGTAGCAACAAGTCTCTGCATCATAGATCTATAGTATCCATGCCATACGTATCCTCCAGAGCCCGGCGTCATAGCAGCGATAGCAACGGACATGCCTCCAGTGCGCTCATCTGGGTGTCTAAGTGTATGCATCGCGCCTGACTGACGACGATGAGGATCAACCGGTCAAGACGTTCGGACGCCTGCTGGCCAGAGAATCGGTCGGCATTCCCTCTGGCAAACACGGCATACAGGGTACACTAGTGCTGAGCTGTGGCGCGTGCACATGGTGCTGCTACTTGCCTTGATCAAACGGGGTCTCGCTGTGGCCTCTGTCAGCGTCCAACCTTCATGTCGCGTTCTCGTATTGCTGCTTGTGCTCGTCAGTCCCGATTGAGTTATGGCGCGCTTCTGGCTCCGCGCACCAGCACTGCCGCAATGACTGGTGTGTGGTGATTCGCGCCAAATTTTCCGCGCCCGATTTGTACCTTCCCAAACCGATTGCATCATTTTAAAAAGGCTAACATTTTATACCAGTACCGGAAGTGAGCGCGCTTACTGTAGAGAGATGCAGTACTAAAACCCTTTCAAAACTGATGCAAATGCTCACCACTCACTTCATTGCACTTCGTAGCCCGCGCAACTCGGGACTTGGCGCTATTTTGTTTTTGCCGATGGCACGCACCAAGCCACGGCCAGTCGGCAGGCCACGTCTCAATGGCAAAGACCGCTACCAGACCAAGCACATCAAGAAGAGTGTCAGCGTCGCAATGAAACTGGAAGTATTGTCCTTCAGGGCAAATGCGCCGAAGCCCAAGATGAAACATGCAATCGCCCACTTCTGGCGAGCCCGTGCTGCTCCTCTGGGATGACTTCAGCGGTCACTGAACCGCTGAATTGCTGGTTTACGCTGCGGCTATCAGGGTGCTGCTGCTGCTGAAGGTGCCTCCCATGCTACGTCTGTATGCCAGCCTGCAGACGTAGCATGCAATCATCCGTTCAAGACTTGGCTGCGCAGGTTTTGGCTCGAGGACATCCAGCGGCAACTGATGCAGCCTCGCGACGCAGAAGCCAAGTTTAAGCTGACTCCACCAGGCCGCGCCGGGATGTGCCATTGGATTTGCGCCAGTTGGGAGAGCTTGAGCTCCGACACCATCGCGAATGGATACAAGAAGTGCGACTTACAGCTCGACGAGGAGTGCCTCGCCGCCGCGTCGTTGGTCAGAGCTGCAGAACCTATCGCTAGTAGAGCCAGTGGCCAAGGCGGTCGACCTAACTGAAGACTTCGACCGCAATGCCATTCTTGACGAAGCTGTGGTATAGCTTCCTTCTACAATACATATTTTGATGAACATCGTTTTTTAAAGGTATTTTTTTTGCTGTTGAACATCATGTGCAGCTTTCTACATGCGAAATACGGTAGCTCCTTTTCTTTTTTGGTTTCACGTACGCGTTCGTATTTTCCGCGATATATCCCAAGAATGTCACCCCCTCCAAAAAAAAGTTGAAACAGTTCCAACGGTAACTGTTAATGATCTTGTTGAATACACACAAATGGTACGTAAGTACTGTGACAAAGAGGTCCTGTCTGCCATTTTGTTCCCTACCGCCGATATAGTCCACGCAATCTACAACACGGCTCTTGTACTTTATCAGGACTCTACAGGTCAGCATTGGCATCCACGACACTCTCCGCGACACCCTCCACGCCGGCTACACCCACGGCACTTGCCACGTTGAGACCCGCGACCCTAGACACCTGTGACGAGACTGAACGAGGTTTTGCCTCAACCGGTCATCACCTGCATACTGACCTGCCTCCGCCATTTTGATTGGCCGAGACCGAACCCGGACCCGGCTGTACACCGTGCGACAAGACCTGAGCTGGAACTCGGCTGTGTTCCGCGGAGCGATGCACTCAAGCCTAGGATGGGCCCTTCAGGCCTGGAAGACTGCATTCAGATGAGAAATCCTGAACGCACTCGATCCGTCCAGGCCGCCCCCGTCCTTAAGCGGGTTGACACATTGAGGCCGTCGAAAACGCCTGCACGAACGTATCTTGTACGGTGTCCCGCCTCGCCTAGGCCCTGAACGCACATGAATTTCGTGTACCCGGAACTCAGCCACCCCAGTGAAGTCGCGTACATGGTGTCCAGACCGCTGGCCACCCGGAAGAAGTCCCACCAAGTGCCCCACAACCAAATGAAGAGTCGACTTGCCCTTGGCCGCAAGGCCTTGAGCATAGTTTCAGCCTTGGCCGCAAGTTGTCTTTGGCTGCAGACCTTGAACGCACTGCGTTCAGGCCTGCCGACTCTGAAACCCGGTTTCAAGGAATGCGGGCTCAAGGTTTCCCAAGAGCCAGTTATGCACATAGACACGGGCACATTGAAGCTGGGCAAGAATCCAGTGGAGCGAGTCTACGTCAACAGTTCCAGTATACTCAAGTCAAGATATTCGCCAGACGCGTGGCGAAGAACACAGAAGAACACAGAAGAACGCTACGAGAAGAGATACCTTTACACAAAGCCTAGCTATAGTCTAGCAGATAACAATCAGAGAGTTCGTTTTACCCCCTACTGCGCAAGTCGCCGAGGAATCGGGTCCGCTGTCTTTAAGGACAAGGGCAGTGCGGAGCTCCCCACACAAATTCAAGTCCAATTACGTGAGGATCCGGCTGCTGAAGTGATCCACGTATTCCATTTCCCATTTGGGCCCATTGCGTTGAGGTAAGGGTGGTGTCCCATTTCATGTTAAGAAGGATATCTCGGGTGGTTTAGCCGCAGTCACCCCCGAGAATACTTTGATCGACTGCGTTTAGGACCGGATTGTATTTGGTTTGTATATTTCCCTCGTCTGAGGGTGGTGCGCGTGTGAGAGTGCGTTCAAGGCTGACCAGTGCCTTGATCGCCGATTAGTTGACTGGTGTACGACCCACCGCCCGAGGGTCTAAGAATAAGTGGCGGCTACGTGTTTGTGTATAACTCTGCATTTGTATTGGTTATCTGAGAGTGGTGTGTATTTCTGGGGTTCTAACTTGTGGTAGTAACCCTGGTCCTTCACCCGCTTCTGCGTTCAAGCCGTTCAGAGAAGTGCGTTCAGACAAGTGGACGTTGCGCTCAACGAACGCAAGGCTTTCAACCCCACAGACAACTCGCCTGGTGACCTATCCAGGCTCCCCAAATACAAACGACACCGATAGGGATTCACAAGGTGCCACGCCACCCTGGCCGCAGTTTCTTAGGAAATCTGCGTTCAAGGTTTACCTTCCCAGAAAAGGCCGTTTCAGTCTTGCCTGTTCCCCCTTCTGGGCTACCGCTATACACCTGGGCGTAAAAGGTTTCACCGACCTCGTCACAGCTGGTGCGCGTGCCCGGATTTGGGGTCCTCGGATTTCACCGAGTTGTCTGTATTTTGTGAGAATTGAATAGTTGGGCTTCGTTAACTACTGACCAAGTTTTTATGGCGGGAACTCGAAGCAAGAAGGATGGAGGGCGCGGTGACGGAGGTCGTGGTGAGGCGACACGTCAGTCGCGCCGAGCGCAAGGATTGCCGGCTGAATCGCACAAGGACCTGGATGTCATCAACCGGGAAGGACGTGCGAGGAGGAAGGCAGAACGGGAGGCGAAGGTGGCTGAAGACAAGGCCAAGTCGACTGAATCTGCTGCTCAAGACGACCAAGTGTCGACGGAGGCAGCTGGAGAAGAAGACCTACGTTCAGAGTCGAAGGCTGAACGTGTCCCGGAAGAGCAGGCTCAGGCGACTGAGTCTGCACAGGTGTCTGAGGGAGGCACCAATTTGGATGAGCCCCCGGCAGCGGATCGAGTTTCGGACTCTCCGCAGTCGGAACAAGTGGTGGAAATCGCGGAAGACGTGCAAGTCAAGGTTGAACCTGAGGTGATTGAGATTGAAGACTCTGATGCAGACGAGCGCCCAGCGCCGGAGAGTGCAGATGTGCCCCTGCGCTTGCCGCAGAGCTCGCCGACTCAAGCTCCGCCACCGTCGCGGGGTCAAGACCCTAAGCCCGGAGCGCCGCCGCAAGGCAATGCTTCAAACCCGGTTTCAGCAGCTCCAAGCCTGAACGCAGAAGTGCGTCCAAGCTCGACGCAAGCACTGGAACTGCGGATACGACTCGGCTTGATGAGACGGCGGCGAAGAACTTTGTGGCGCGCCAGGTCTATCGCTGCGAGCAGATGCGCTCAGGGCGCGTTGTTCCACCCTCAGTGGAGTATGCTTGGCCGAGCCCGCGGCCAGACTTCTCCGCTTGGCAACAGGCCACCATGGCCACGTCGGACTACTTGCGGCGCCGGATGGCCCTGGAGAATCGGGATGCGGCTTGGATCGTTGAGCTGCGTCCTGAACGCAGAGTGTTGGGTATAGCCCAAGACCTGACCGCAGTTGCTATCCCCCCGAGTATGATGTCTTCACGTGAATGTGCGGCAGTGCTGGAGACTCTTCTGTTTGAAGCTGGCTTCGAATTTGTCAACGCGGTTCCAGACTGGTTCATGACGCATGCATCCAAGATCAACCCTGGATATGTACGTTCAGTCGTGGAAGAGATTCAACAACTCCTGACGATCGAACTCATTGAATGGAAACAGCTCACAGCTGGAGTTTCGTTCAAGGTCGTTCCAGTTGCGGATGCAAAACCTGCGTTCAAGGAAGAGAAGGCACAAGACGCTCAAGACGTGGGGAAGGATATACTGATGGATGATTACGAAGTCGATCTACTTGGCCAAGCTTTCGTCGCTCAATGTAGGATGGCTGGGATCTTAGCTCTTCACAGCCCGCGAGGGTTACCGGAGAATGAGCCCAATCCCAAGCGCCCGCAGTACCGACCGGCTCGCCCGCTGAGTGTGTCGACTCCATCTGTCCACTCGCTGGTTCCCTCGACCGACGTGAGTCTGAACACAGATGCCCAAGCCATGAGCGTACAAGGTTCGACCTTGAACGCATCTTCGAGTGGTATCTCCGACTCTGTTCCAAGCTTGATCGGCCCGTCGGGGACGTCGAACGACTCAGCGTACGCGACTTCCTTCCACACGCAGACGTCACGAGACAGCTCATCGTCATCTTCACTGATGTCACTGGGCCACAGTGCTTCAACGCATATGCGCCCAGGCTTGGTCATGAGTGTTCAGGCAGGTGGGGCTTGGCCGCAGCGCCCGACATGGGCATGTTTGTGACCAAGACCGTGATCCCCGCTCGCCGAACGCTGCCGGACCAGGACGATGTGAACATGGCTGAAGTGGAGAGTGCTGGAACTCGAAGCAGCAAAACCGCATCCAGGCGTCGGTCGTCCAAGACGAAAACTGCGATCAAGCAAGAGAAGACGGAACCAGAGCCAAGTGAATCAGCTCTGACCTCTGAAGGTCGACAGCAATCGTCGGTGAGCTCACGCCGTGACCGTTCCGTGAGAACCAGGTCCAGCCGGACTAGTCGCTCTCTGCGTTCAGGATCGAGATCCTCATCGGCCTCGTCCGGAGCGGCTCAAGTAGCCTTGAACGTCATGCGCCAACTTCAAGAACAGCAAGCAGCGTTCCAGACTCAACTGAGTCAAGCCCAACTGAACATGCGGTTGGAGATGCAGCGGGAGCTACAGAACGCGAGCTACGAAGTCCGTGCGATGAAGGAGGAAGTGGCCCGGGTCCAAGCTGAGAAGACTTATGCTGAAAGTACCCTCGCCCAGGCTGAAGCCGCTCGCGTGAAGGCTGAACGCAGGACCCAGGAAGAGGTTGAGCGATTGACTCGTGAGGCTGGCTGGTACCCCGAGATTCCGGCCTACTCAGGCCCTGTTGAACCAGCGGACTATGCGGAAGTGCATGCGCACAGCCTCCTTCAGTCGCATCCTGATGTCGCTGAGGTGGCCACCAAGCTTGCTGCCCAGCAGTACGATGCGGATCGGACGGACCTGGAGCAGCGCTGGAAGGAGCGACTGGACGAAGCCGAGGCCAAGTACCAGCGCGCTGAGGCTGCACGCGTACGCGCGGAAGCCGCTCACGCTCGGCAGACGGAGGAAGCAGAGATTGAGGTGTCGAAACGATTCGACTCTGTGCAGCGCACGATTCAGAATATTCTCTTGGACCGAGAGCGTGACCAGGCTGAACGGGAGCTAGAACGCGACACCGCACTGAACCGCCAGAAGTTCCTGGCTGACCAGAACCGCGAACTGCGCGGGACCCTCTCTCAAGTTCAAGCTGTTCGCTCGGCTGCCCCCAATCAGCAACCGGGACCAAGGTTGAAGCGGCGGCTGCCCTCAATCAGCAACCTTGAATCAGGTGTCCAGTGGCGCAATCAATGATGTCGTGAGCGCCGGCCCCGGCTATGTTCGCGCGAAGAACACGACCGAAGTCGGTGCTGCCCATCTGCAGGCGACCGTGGGTACAAATCAGCCCAAGAGAGAAGCCGTCAAACAGGATCGAAGTTCGCAAGGGACGAAGACTGTGACTTCCTCGAAGGCCTCCAAGTCGGAATCTGCGACCAAGGGTTCAGCGTCATCTGCGGCCAAGAAAGATGCGGCGAAGAAATCTGCGTCCAGACGATCATCCTCCCGGAAGAGTAGTAAGGAGAACGCAGACCCGCCGTCTTCTGGTCCAGATGAATCCGATTCAAGCTCGTCTGATCCCAGCGATGATAACTCAAGTTCCAGTGACTACAGCAGCAGTTCCAGCGATGACTTCGACCTAGATCTGACTACTTCAACGACGACCAAGGAAGGCACGACGGTGTGGACCTATCGACCGTACATCAATTACGATGCGGTTGAGAAGTTCAACGAAGACGCGTCCGTGGAGGATCGTGTTGGATGGTGGGAGAGGTTCATCGACATGGCTGCTCAAGGTTCCTGGCCGGACAAGATGAAGATCCGGCAGCTCCGGGGACGAATGTCTTCGTCGCTCAGAGACTGGTACGCTCAGCTGCCAAAGTCCACCAGGCACAACTGGAAGAAGCTGTCCCGAAGGTTCAAGGTCATGTATTGCCGAACGGCCGGCTCTTACTCTGAACGCTACTAGACCATGAAAGTGCGTTCAGGCGAGACGCCGCGCAAGTTCTTCTACCGGCTGAACGCAGCTGCGGTCAAGGCTGACATTGAGTTCCAGAAGTCTTCCAAGCACCGGGAGCGACACCTACGTCGCTTCATCAAGAAGCTGAAGGATACCCAGCTGAAGACCGCGCTGCAGGGACAGAAGTTCAAGAGTATCAGCGAGGTGGAACATGCGTTGAGACGCCACGAGGACATCTGGCGTGAGAAGGCTATGATACTCCTCCACCACGACGTGACTTCCGCGCGGACAACGACCCTCAGGGTCGATTCAAGGCTCGCAGGCCTGGTCGCGCTTTTGTCGCTCAAGGTCCGGATCCTGATTCAGACTCCGAGCCTGAGCGACGTGTCCGATTTGAGGAGCTGAAGGATGAGTTCAAGCCCACACCGCAAGTGGCGCTTGCCAAGGGACGTGAGAAGGTGGTGACTGAACCCGCACCCGCCGAGACGCAGCCTGTGTTCAAGGTGGAGAATGTCACGAAGGAGATTTATCGTGTTCTGGATGCTGAAGGATGGCGTCCTCCACCTCAGCCTGGGAACGTGGATACGCGCTCAGGCAATCCGGATCTGCGCTCAAGGCCTATGTCACCGCGTTCAAGCAACATGCCATGGCAGAGGATCTGTGAGAGTTGCGGGAAGTTTGGACACTCAAGGGAGAACTGCTGGGCGGACCTGGTCTGCGATCGCTGTCACCAACAAGGTCACCCGACGGATGCCTGCCGCACCAACCCATGTCCTGGTTGCAACCAGCTTCATCGTGGATTCTCGTGTGAAGATTGGAGAGCCATCCAAGATGTGAAGAAGATGAACCGCCAAAGCGCACTCAACGAACCGACTCTGGACGCAGTCCAACACGGTGAGGCCGACTCTGGGAAGAAGCCATTAAACCACTAAGCCCGCTGGAAGGGGTTCCAGAACGCGTCGGGCTAAAGAAGACCCCAGAGCTGTGCGCCTTAGCGTACGTCGGCCCAGAGTTGAGAAGAAGAAGAAAAGATCAAGATAACCAACAATGCATGACCATGTTTCAAGATTCATTCCCCGATTCAACCAACATGCGTTCAGACAATGTGCGCCCAGAGTCTCCTGATCCGGACTCCCCGATTGAGTTCCGGCTTCAGCCAGGTGAGCGCTGTGGCTGGTGGGAAGATCACGAACCGGAAGATGCACACGAGGTTGCTATGGTGCATGGTGCTGTGAATGATTGTCGGACGAAGATCCTCCTGGATACTGGAGCGTCTGTGAGTATGTTGAGTTTTGACTTTGCGCGTAAGTTGAAGCTCAAACCCCGGATGCATAAGCAGTTGAAAGTTTCAGGTTTGGGAGGCGTCCCGACATACATCTCAGCCCACGCTGAGGTCAAAATCACGCTTGGTCCAAGGGTGGTTTATATCTTCAGGCTTTGGGTCGCCAACAGTGGTGAAGGAGTGGATGTGTTGCTGGGCATGAATTTCATGTTCAGCGCGGGTGTGCGATTGTCGACTCGAGAAGGGCTGATTCAGCTCCCAGATGAGGAGACGATTTTGATGTACGGTGGACCTGATCGGAGTCGAATGGGCTTGGATGTCCCAGTGCGACCACCGGAGACCTTGTTCCTTGAACCGGGACGGAGTGCCGTGGTGCGTATTCACTATGGACAATCCAACCCTCAGCGTGAAGTTGTCTGGGCGGGCCGCGGAGATCGATTGGTGACCAAGATCATTTATGCGGCCAAGTCCTGGCCGACTGCGGTCAAGGTTGTGAATATCTCGGACAAGATGATTTGGATTGACACGAGTACTGATATCGCCAGGATTATTGAGTATGGATTCTTCCCTCGCTACGGCCGGTATGTGCGACCAGGCACCCGACGGTATCAGGAGTGGCAGCAGCTTATTTATGAGAGCACTCTCTCCGCTCAGGCCCAGTGCGCGCTGACCGACTGCTACACCTCATGCATGACCAGGCGCCGCCTTGTGTTCCTCGGGAGGAATACCCTTGGCCGTCTAAAATCATGCTGCGGCCAACCCCTGGTACTGCTCAAGCCCAAGAGATTGCGGGTCACCTTCACCGAAGAGGATGCCGACGAGCGAAGTCCGGACGCAACTGAGCCAAGCACTAGGAGCATCGAGTGCAAACTGATCCGAGTCCAGATGAAGGGTCATGCGCTCAAGGTCTCAGCGTCGCTGCTCAGAGCTTGCGTCACGTGGCGAGTGAGATTACCACCACTATGCTTGTCGAGAACGATACAAGTGTTGAACGCAGGTCTCCAGAGAGCACTGACCAGACTGAAACCTTGAACGCGGATCTGGGAGAAAATGCAGTTTCAGACTTCTCGTGCCAACGTTTTGCGAGTACGCCGGTGCAACGACTGGAGGCAGAGTACGCGAGAGTCATGCGTGTGTCAGCTGAAGAGTTGGATCTGGAACCGGCCGTGTATGTCCGAGAGGGCAGCGAGCTGATGGCTCAATTGCGCGATCAGCTAACCATGCTGCCCGAACTTCAGGACTTGAGCCCGGAATGCAACATTGATGAAGCAGACGTTGGCGAGCCAGGTGTCTCGACGCTGGAAATGGAGACGAAGCTAAGGAAGATTCTGAAGTACCATCGCAAGATCTTTCTGGGCGATGGAAATGCTGCTCCAGCCCCTGCTCGAGGTGTAGTCTGTGATCTGGACGTTGGAAATGCGCGACCAGTAGCTCAGCTTGCCAGACAGATTGCCCCGCATTTGTTGGTCAAGGTTTATGAGTTGCTCAAGAAGCTCCTTGAAACGGGACTGATTGAGCACTCTGAATCGGAGTGGGCTTCGCCCATTGTTATCGTGCTCAAGAAGAATGGGGTTGACATCAGGATGTGTATCGACTACCGCGTCGTGAATGAGTTTATCAAGCTGTCGCGGTACCCACTTCCTTTGATCGACGACCTTTTGATTGGTTTCGAATCGGCAATGTGGTTCATGAGTAGTGGCTTCTGGGCGGCGTTGATGACTGAGCGCGCTAAGCTGATCTCGGCATTTATTTGCCCGTTTGGATACTTTCAGTGGATTCGGATGTCATTTGGGCTCAAGAACGCCCCTCTCATCTACCAGGCTGTGCTCAACAACCGCCTGTGGGGATTTGTGCGTCTGCCTCCCGAGGAAGAAGCTCTCGTTGACCGTGATGTGCTGGATTTCCTGAAACTGGATGAGTATGACGCTGACCGCACATGCGTTCAAGACCCCCAGCGCACCTGCGCTGAAGACTCTGAACGCAATCCATCTGGAGTCCCGGTTTTAACGGATAAGATGACGGCGTTTCAGCGCAACATCCCAGCCCCCTCGCAAATGGGTCCAGTGCTTGGACGCAGCTCTTACATCGATGACATTGCTCATGGCGCTTCAACTTGGGACCAGTTATGTGATGACTTGAACGCACTTCTGTTCAGATTGCGGTACTGGAACATCTCAGTGAGCCTTCCGAAGAGTGAATTTGGCAAGCTGACCATTCCATACCTGTCCCACGAAATCAGCGTTGAAGGAATCAGAGCCACGCCCAAGATCGCAAAGTCCGTTCAAGACTTGCCGTTCCCAGCCACACTCAAGGGGGTCCAAAGCTTCTTAGGAAGTTTGAATTACTACAACAAATTCATCGAGGACCTCCCGGTGGTGGCAGCTTCGCTCTATGAGTTGGCTGAAGAGCAAGTGCGTTCAGGCAGGGACCTCGAACGAGCGAAGGAAGCGTTTGAGATCCTGAAACGCAAGATTGTCTCGACTCCGCTGTTACGTCATCCGGACCGCACGAAGCAGTTTGTCATTATTCCACATGCCAATCCCTGGGCTGCCTGCGCAGTCTTAGGTCAGATGCATGATGGAGTGATTCAACCCGTGCGATTCACTGGACGCATACTGAACGAGTTTGAGCTGCGCTACCACATTGCTGAGAAGGAGGTGTTGGCGATACGGAGAGTGCTCGAGTTGTTCAGGTCGCTCATCTACGGTTCAGCGTCGCCGGTGGTAGTCTACACGCGGTACTCAGTGCTGAAGTGGTTGCTGAACTCGAATTCCATAGAAGGTGGATGTCTGAAATGGGGTCTGGAGCTGTCCAGATGGTCGCTGGAGATTCGCCGCGTTCAGCGGGACGAAGATGGCCTCGCCGCTATATTAGGGGCGGGTATCACTCCACGCGAACACTTGAATGCAGTTGTGGAAGAATTGATTCCAGCCAAGGGACGCGTCAAGAAGCCACCTGCGGTCAGCATCGAGATGCTCGAAGCAGACTATCAAGGTGTAGTGCTCAGCTTTGACGGTGCGGCCAAAGACCTCAACGCGCGTTGGAAGCTGCGGGTGTGTTCTCTGGCAGCTACCGGGCTGGGGGGTCTTATATGCACGTGGGTTCATCTTGGAAGATGTAACTGTGAACGACGCTGAGTACCATGGACTGCTGAATGGGCTGAAAATGGCAGCTGAACGGGGAGTCGAAGATCTGGTCGCAGTTGGTGATTCGAGGATCGTGATTCAACAAGTCCAAGGTTTGATAAACTGCAATCAGCCCAACCTTCAACGCAGACTGGCTGAGTACGAAGTCATTCGGACGAAGTTCAAGACCGTACAGCTGGTTCATGTCAAACGCCTTTTCAATCAGGCCGCTGACTACCTGACGTCGAAAACCTTAGCGTTGGGCAAGTCGTGGCAGGTTGAGGACGCCGAGGAACGCCTGCACCTACAACTCGTGTCAAGGATAGCTGAACAGGTGATGAAACCCGCTGAAGTTCCGATTGAGGCACAGGTGCACACAAGGACTCTGAGAGCGGATCTGGAAGGAGTGCGTTCAGACTTTGCCACAGCCCCCCTGACACCTGCGGCCAAGGTTTTGGCTGTAATGACCCGTGCACGTTCGAGGAATGAAGTTGATTCGGGCGAACCTATGGGACCTGTGGAGTATCAGGCAGAGCGATGGCGGCGTATCAAGGCTCATGCAGCGGAGCTGCCGTAGCTTTAGCGTCAGAGGAAGACGTAACAGACTCACAGAGTCGTGGCTAAAGATAGCCCGTTCTAATACCAGAACGCACGAGTCCGTACTCCCTACGGACTCCAAGAGTCAACCCTTAACTCTTAGCTGTGAATCTTCAAACTGAATGTATTTCTCTTTATCGCGGCAGAGCCGCCTTCGGTGTAAATGTATCTGGTTCACTATCTAGCATAGTGAACCCTAGTCATATGCATAATCTGTGGCTCTGAAGCCATGTAATGATTCTCTTACTGAAATAGGTTAGACAGCGTAGCCTGTGTGTGCCACACTTCGTAAGCCTTCGGGTAACATTCGTGTAACCCCGTTACACCCTCCCCCACCAAACCGTGGCCACGGGTGTTCACGCTTAACGGTTAACGACCGGGTCTTGTTCCGTCAAGCCTCCTTCTCAAGCGAGTCAATCCACATCGTGTGGACGTCTCTGAGAACTTCTCGGCGCAACGCGCCCTTACATGACTTCAAGTCATAACGCCATTTGGTCTTTCGACCGCCGAAACTCTTTCACAAGATCCGCCTCGGAGCCTCGCTCCTCTCGCGCTTCGGCACCTCGTGCCTGCGAACTCCCAAGCCCCCAGCGCAGGTGCGCACACCGACCGCGCCTCCCAGGCTCTCGGTCTCCCAGTACTTCGCGGCGCAACGCCTCAAGCAACGCTCGCGGCGAGCACACCCCAGCTCCCCTCGAGCACTAGCCCATCCGACCATGGACCTCAAAGATCTCTTCGGAGATGAGGAGGAGGGCGAGGTGGACTACAGCGAGTTCAATGTCGGCTCTCCGAGCCATGAGGGTGAAGCAGCGTCCCCAACGCTCCCCGAACCGCCGCGACGCTTCGCCCATGTCGCCGGCACAACGCGGAGGTGGCACGTCGGCCACAGTTGGCTCGTCGAGCTCCCGCGACCAAGAGCGCCGCGCGCGAACGTCTCCTGCGCGCTCGTCGAGCCATCTCTCTACTGAGCGCACTGCGCCGTCAAGGAGGAGCCGCGGCCACCGCTGCGCACTCCAAATCCGTTCCTGAACGCTCTTCCGGGCTCCGCGAGCTGCGCGAGCTCACTGAGTCACGGTACTCTCCGCCTCGTGCGGGGAAGTGCCCTTGGGCCCCGTCATCTCCAACCCTTTGGACGAGGCTCAATCCGAGCAGGTTGCGGCGCAGCTGGCCTCCATGCGCTCCCAGCGCCCCGAGTTGCGGCCCCTGCTGAACCCCAGCACCGCCGAGTACGGCTTTCGGCCTCGTGACCCCGCGGAGGCATGCCGTCAGGCGTTCCAACCGACGCTGGCTCAGCATGTCATTGGGCCTGCGGCCCGTACTCCGGAGGAGATCGCTCTCAGAACGTCTCTACGACAGCGATTCTTGACTCCACAGTCTACGACTGTCTCCGAGTACCGCGAGCGGTTGCGCCTGCAAGGCAAGGGGTTGTCCGTGCCCGCAATACGGACGTACCCTGTGGTGCTCAGCCCGGGCGAAAGCCTGACCGAGCACGAGGTTCAGTTCGAGCTCTGGGCTGAGAAGAAGAAGAAGCTTAGCTCCCTGGATGCTCTTCGAGCTAGCTTCAGCGAAGTGGATGTTCGTATCGAACGCAAGCTCCGCTTCGACTTTGCGAAGGTCCGAGCCAAACGTAGCCTCTCGGCCAACGCTCAGCCGCAGACTCATTCTAGCGCGGCGCGCTTCGCTCCTTTGAGCCCTCCAGTCACTCCTGCCCGTGAGGGTGTGACCGCTGTGGCTTAGGGTCAACCCCGGAGCAATGTGGCTGACCCAGCAACTCCCCAGCCTATTGCCGGGAAGCGCGGGACGGCCGGCATGCCGGCCTCGAGCCCACGGGGCGCTGGTGATCAAGCTGATCAAAAGCGTCCACGACGTCTGGGCAGTCTTGGCGAAGGGGCACCTCAAACTCCCATGAGTTCTCTGAGTGTGGGTACCCTCGCCACTTCACCAGATACTGGTTTTGACCCCGGCACCGCCGCTTCGCCAGCAGGCGCTCCACATGGTAGTGAAGGTTCCCTTGCTCATCGAGCAGCGCCGGTGGAGGACGCACCAAGCCGCCTCGCGACGTTTGATGAGCTGTTCGAGGTTCAGCAACAGACGACTCGTCTTCGGGACCATGTCCAGGATGGCGATGCGCGTCTCGCGCGTACTGCCACGGAGCTCGACGAGCTTGCTCGGGACTTGAGCTGGGTTCAAGTGCCTCGCGAGGTCTGGGACCGGCTCCGACACTTGGAGAGCTGGGTGCGGTATTATGGCGATCGCGACGATCGTCGTAGCCAGGAGCTCTCCGAGCTTCGGCGTCAGCAGGCTGCATTGCAGGGTCAGATTGACCTTCTGGCCCGCATGCAGGGCCCGCCCGCTGCGCCTCCTGCGCCGGTGGCCCCTGTGCCTGCGGCACCTCCGACTCCGACTCTGCCCTCAGGGCTCGCGGCACCGCCGATGCCGAGCCTTCCGCCTGTGCCTGCAGCGCCTGCGATGATGGTCGCATCTGCGACGCCTGCGACTGCGTCCTCGACGCTCGCGACCTCCGCACCTGCGACCTCGTCGCCCTCGGTGCCTCCATCTGCACCTGCGTCGGGTCATGGTACGGCTTGAGCACGCCCACGTAGAAGGCGGGGTGCGTCCGCATCTTCTTCGGAAGATTGAGCGTGTACGCAAGGCCCTTCCTGGCCACGACCTTGAAAGGTCCAATGAAGCGCGGGCGCAACTTGGTCTTGAAGACAGCGGACACTGCATGTGTAGGTAGGTTCTTAGCGTTTGGCAATACCAGGTCCCCGACCTCATAACTGTCAACATTGCCTCTGCCTTTAGCATCTGCATGTTCCTTTTGCTTGTCTTGGCTCTCAGCCATTGCGTCACGCACGTGTCATAAGACACTCAAGCACGTCGACAAGAAAGTGTCAACCTGTTTACGAACAGTAGCCGGACTGACATCAGCTAGCCGATCAGCTAAATCGGCTGCCTCTCCCCCACCAAGCCCGAGGCCACCACGTGGCGGCGTCAGCGGGACGCGGGGATGAGACAAGCTGTTCACGTAGAACGGCGTGTAGCCGGTCGAGGCATGCACGGCGTTATTCAACGCAAACTCAACGAGTGGCAGCATAGCGCTCCAACGCTTCATCGTCTCAGCGCAAATGCTGCGGAGCACGTCCTCGACGACGCGATTCACTCGCTCCGTCTCGCACGTGCGCACATAAGTGCTCGTCCACTTGTACATCTTCGGCCACCAGTAGTGGGTGCTCACCGAGCTGTAGGTCTTCTCACGGCCAAGATGGCCAGCCACCTGCGTGTCGTGGGCCTCATAGAGGATACGATACTTCAGGTCCTCATCATGAGGAATGACCACGCGTGGCGTGTCCTCAGAGCCAGTGCTGTAGAACAGCAGGCCACCATCGAGGGTGTAGCTATGCAAACGCGCGCGCACTCGCGCCGACAATTCAATGTCCGAGTCTTGAAACTCCTTGCTCCCGAGAGCCTTCAGCAACGCGACACAAGTGTCATCCTTGGCATAAGCCGTTCGGATCAGATCCGGTAATGACGAAGTCACAGTCGTTACATGAGCCAGCTCATAATCCGGCCTGCGCGACAGCGCGACCCGCGAGGACATTCTGCCTGCCAGGCTTGTACTTCACCTCGAAGTTGTACTCCGCGAAGAAGGACAGCCAACGGGCCATCCTTTGCGAGAGATGAGGCGACTGAGTCGCAGTGACGCGAGGACATTCTGCCTGCCAGGCTTGTACTTCACCTCGAAGTTGTACTCCGCGAAGAAGGACAGCCAACGGGCCATCCTTTGCGAGAGATGAGGCGACTGAGTCGCAGTGCGTAACGACGCGTGATCCGTGTAAATCACGAACGGCTGAGAGCCCAACAGGTGAACCCTGAACTTGACGAGCGCATACTTCATCGCAAGTAGCTCTTTGTCATGGACAGGATAGTTCTTCTCAGCAGCCTTCAGCTGACGAGATTCGAACGCCACCACGCGCTCGCGCCCCTCGGCGTCTGCTTGTAGCAGGGCACAGCCGATGGCAAAGTCCGAGGCGTCATAGACGACACTAAACGGACGAGCGGGGTCTGGCAAAGCCAGAATAGGCGCATGAAGGAGACTATCCTTAATTGCCGCAAACGCATCTTGATGCTCGGTGTTCCTCCGCGTCCTTCTTCAGGAGATTGGAGAGTGGCCGAGCCATCTCAGCGTAGTTCTCACTGTACTTGTGCAAGTAATTGGCCAAGCCAAGCCACTTGCGAAGATCCTTCTGGTTCTGGGGAACCGGCCAGTCAACAATGGCCTTGACCTTGACCGGGTCGGCCCTCAGGCCACGCTTCCCGATGAAGCACCCTAAGAAGGGAATCTCTTCTGCTCCGAAGATGCATTTGTCAATGTTGGCATACAACTTGTTTTGACGCATGCATTCGAGCACAGCACGCAGGTGCTCGACATGGTTCTCCATATCAGTCTTCCCGTGCTCCGCACGACTGTGGACAAAGATGTCATCGAAGTACGTCTGCGCGTACGCCCGATGGGGCCGGAAGAGCTGCGTCACCAGACGATTGAACGTCGCTGGCGCGTTCGAAAGCCCTTGGGGTATCACCAACCACTCCCAGAGCATGCCGCTCGGAGTACTCACCGCAGTGAGAGGAATATCGCTCGTTCTCATGAGCAATTGGTAGTAACCATCGACCAAGTCGAGCGCACTGTACATCGTACATCCTGCCATGTTGTTCTGAAGAACGTCCTTCCGTGGAATCGGCGTCTGCGCCGGAATGGTGGCGGCATTCAGCTTGTTAAAAGCATGTACAATACGCCACTTGCCATTCGGCTTTCTGACACAGAACGTCGGTGTGGAGTGAGGAGACTTACTCTCACGCACCATGCCCGCCTCGTGCTTCGCACGGAAGAACGCGTCAATGACGTCACACTGCTCCTTCGGCAGAGGCCACTGCCTCGTCACGCAGTACTTCGTTCCCGGAACGAGATCAATCTCATGTCGAACACCTCGATCCGGAGGTAGCCCCGAGGGCGGTTCCTTCGAGACCACGTCTTGATAATCCTTCACCACGTGGTACAAGGGGTCCGACGGATCCTTCAGGATCGCCGATCCGCTTCGCGCGTTCAGCGCCTTCTTAGTGTCCTCCAGGACAGCTTCATCCAGAAGCGAGGACGAGTTCAACTCTTCTTCAGGTCGTATGACCACCACCTCCGCCAAGTCTCCAGCCTTCAAGGCTTCGCCCAACTCGGCCAAGGACATCTCGTCCAGCTCTAGGAGAGCAGATAGTGAGGGCAAGTCGTTGAGACTGATGTCTCCGTCGACGTCGCCCGTCACTCCATTCACGAGTGTGTAGAGCTGCTCGCTCTTGTGTGGAGCCTCACCGCTCGGCACACCCTTCTCGACTCGTGAGACCGCAGACGCCTTCGTCGCGCCGCCAGCGCTTTGCGGCGCTGCCGCCTCTTCATGGACACTGTCCGCCCAGAAGAGCTCCGTGATTTCGCGTGCTTCTTGACGCCAGGTGTCACCACCTCATTCAGCTCCAGAGGAGCACCAGTGTCTTGATCGACACTCAGCGAAGGGCTGCACGACCCGCAGCCTCCACTCAGTGGATTACGTGCCACTCCACGATCTTCATCCGGGCAAAGCCCTTGTCCCTCGGCATCGTGCCGACCGCGCCGTCGCTGGCACGCAGCAGGGCGTCGCCCTCAGACGCACACCCGCTCAGCGGAATTAGTGCCGCTCCACATCCTTGATCCGGGCAACGCCCACCTTCACTCGACCTCTCGTCGACCGCGCCTTCACTGGCACGCAGCAGGGCGTCGCCCTCAGACGCACACCCGCTCAGCGGAATTCGTGCCGCCCCACCTGCCGTCCGCGAGCCACGCTCGGAACGCTCGTTCTCGACACACGCAGTGTCCACCAACTCGGAAACTCCGATGTTCAGCACATTGACCGACTCGGTCCAGTGCTCGCGCCAGAAGCGCTTCTGCTTCCTAGCAGAGGTGGGTTCATGACTCGCCAATGCTCCGCCAGGAGAGAAGTGCGTAGCACCAAGGGTCTTCGACCTCCAATCTATCCAAGGCTCATGGCGTTCCAGCCACGCCATACCAAGGATGAGATCATATCTCGAATCGAGGTCTAAGATCAGACAGCGTTCCACGCTATCAAAATCCAAAAACTTCACGCCCAAGTCCACGGGGACTTTAGGCACCGTGACACGAGTGCCCGTCGCGAGACGAACAGTGACGATGTCACTCCCACGCGCTACCAGCGCCTCAGCATAAAGCTGACTTCCGTCCATCGTGGAACGCCGGGCGTAATTACCCGATGCTCCCGAATCGATCAAAATCGTCCATGGCTTTGTGAAGCCCTTCACCCAAGCCTGGACAACTAGCAAGCCCGGCTTGCACACACGTTCCGTGTTATAGAGTACAGCTCTCTTCGGGGCTGAGTCCTGTCGACCTCCACCTCGCCGAGGTTCAATAGAACTTAGTTCCTCCCCAGTAGGCCGCCCCGCGCCTACTGGGTTTTCTCGTTTCCCCGAGACGAACCAGAGCCCTGGCTCGAACCCGAAGAGCGGCTTGACGAAGCCTGGCGCTGTAAGCGCAGCGGACATCCGGCGCGCAAGTGACGCGTGTCACCGCAGATAAAGCATCGGCGGATGCCGCGCCGCTGCTCAGCGGCCCGAAGCTCGGCTTCTTCGTCTTCAGCATAGCTGAGGTCCATAGGCTCCGGACCGTTCGACGAACTGGTGTGAGGAGCGTTCCACCCAAGTCTTGACGACTTAAAGTTGTGCTCCGCGTTCAACGCGATACTCACAGCCTCTTCAAAAGAGCTTGGGTGAGTGCGGAAGACTTCCGTCCTGGCCACACCAGTGCGAAGCCCTTCCATAAACACCGTGACGATGACTACCTCAGCCAGAGGCTCGGCAGACATGCCTGCAATGAGAGTTCTCAACTCCTGGACATAGTCCACCAAATCCTTCTTGCCTTGCCGGGTAGCCAGGAAGCACGCGATATGCCTCGTTAGGCGGAGCGAACACTCGGGACAGTTGCTGCTTCAGCTGGTCCCACGTCGGGAAGGCCGTGTCGACCGACGTCCCTTACGTTAGTGCACACTCTCTCGCTTGCCCCCCAAGCTTCGAGATAGCTAGCGCCACGCGCTGCGACTCCGTCCGGAGTAGAGCTGAGCTCATAGCCATCTCAACTTCACGGGTCCAAAGCATTAAGCTTTCCCCTTCCTTGCCTTCAAAGGTCTTCACGCTCAACATGAGCGGCTTGGGTCTTGTTCCCGCGTCGGATGACGTAGCGGGCGCTTGTGGCGCCACGGCCGTCGCCATCCTCTGCTGGAGGTGCTCCAACAGAGCATTCTCGTAGCTGGAGAACGCCTCGAGACGCGCATTCACCGCGTTGGGGCCTTGTTGCGCCAGTTGCGTCACGCCCTCCGGGCCCAGCAAGGACATAAGCTTTTTAAGCGCATCCTGCTGGTTCGGGGGCAAGTGAGCGACTGCTCCATTCTCCACAGAGGGTCAGTCTATCCAGACTCAGGTGTCGGATTGACTACAAGTGCTACCAAGTGCAGCGTAGCTGCCGTAGCTTTAGCGTCAGAGGAAGACGTAACAGACTCACAGAGTCGTGGCTAAAGATAGCCCGTTCTAATACCAGAACGCACGAGTCCGTACTCCCTACGGACTCCAAGAGTCAACCCTTAACTCTTAGCTGTGAATCTTCAAACTGAATGTATTTCTCTTTATCGCGGCAGAGACGCCTTCGGTGTAAATGCATCTGGTTCACTATCTAGCATAGTGAACCCTAGTCATATGCATAATCTGTGGCTCTGAAGCCATGTACTGATTCTCCTACTGAAATAGGTTAGACAGCGTACACCACACAAGCCTGTGTGTGCCACACTTCGTAACCCTTCGGGTAACATTCGTGTAACCCCGTTACAGCTCACCAGGATGGAGACTGCTTCCTGATGCAGATCAAGAAGTATCTGAAGGGAGAACTTGATCAATTCTCCCACGCTCAGGTCAAGACGCTGACCAGTACGTCCTGGATTCCAGAGAGGTCATGTATCGCCTGGAAACAGCTACCCGAGGCCGTCCGGGGACAAAGAGTCTGAGTTGAGATTGGTCGTGCCGACAGATCTGCGTTCAGATGTCTTGCACTACGCACATGAAGATGTTCAGGGCGGGCATCAAGGCATCACTCGAACGTATGAAAAACTGCGTTCAGAGTTTTACTGGCCGCGGATGCACGCTGATGTGGAGATTTTCGTGAAGGAATGCACTGACTGTGCATCCGCCAAGGGACGGCCTTTGAACTCAGGACCTTCACCCGGCAACATCGAGCCTAGTCGTCCGTTCGAAGAGGTATCCATGGATTTCGTCACGCACCAACCGAAGTCTGAGCGAGGAAACACTTTCCTGCTCCTGTTTCAGGATGCATTTTCAGGCTATGTGATGTGTAAACCGATGAGCTCAACAACTGCTCAGGACGTGGCCGAAGCATATGAGGAGCGTGTATTCCGACAGTTCGGTGCCAGTTCCAAGTTGCGTCATGACCAAGATCCAAGGTTCATGAGCGAGGTATTTTCCCGATTCAGGGATTTGCTTGGCAGCAGACAGCGAGCAACCCTAGCGTACCGCCCTCAGGCAAATGGCCAACAGGAGCGATCCGTCCAAACAGTAATTCGCAGTGTCCGAGCTTACGTCGCTGAATCGGACCAGAGTGATTGGGATGAGCACGCTGAACGACTGATGTTCGCGCTCAACACATCTTTTGATGCGACCAGGTTTGATACGCCATTTTACTTGGTCCATGGCTGGGACGCTCAAGGGACGCTTTCAGCGATGCTTGGACCCAAGCCATCGAGTGTGCCTGAACGTAGTGCTTACGAGTGGCGTCGCAAGATGCAACGAGATTGCAGCTACGCTCAAGCTTGTGCGGAGGACCTGCAGAAGAAGACGAAGAGACTGCGTTCAGAGGCCCAAACCTTGAGATGGCAAGAATTGTCTGATCGCATCAAGGCCGGGTTCCAGGTTGGAGACGCTGTCTACCCAAGGTTCAGCCAGGGTTGAGCCGGGAACTGGCTCACATGTGGCACGGCCCATTCCGGATTGAGGAGATGCACGACAATTTCAGAGTCAAACTCAAAGTGAAAGACACTGGATATCGCGTGAGCCCTTGGGTGCATGTTAGCCGCCTGAAACCGCGCGCCTTGTTCCCCAAACGCCCGACTGAAGAGATAGAAGTGTCCGAGGACGATGATTTTGACGCCACCCTGTTGCCAGTGGATAGCTGGGAGCCGGACGTTTCGAACGACGAATATGAAGTGGAGAAGATTTTGGATTTGCGTTGGGTCAAGCGCACTCGGACTTCGCGTCGCACTCGGGAGTACAAAGTCAAGTGGAAGGGATATGATGAGCCAGAGTGGCTACCAGTCACACAGCTGAACTGCGGTGCCCTGTTTTATGAATTTAACCAAGGAGCTAAGGCGCGAGCCCGCTTCCAGGCCATGCAAGCTGGGGACGATCACCCAGGCGTGTAGAGCTCGTTGAGCTCACATGCCTGATCGCAGATCGCTGGACGTATGAAAATGACTGAACCTCCCCCTGAAATCGACTGAACCCTGAAACGACACTAAGTGACCCTGACCGCGGACAAATGTCTGAACGCGGATTTGACTGAATGCAGATGACGGTAATGGTGGACATTGCAGAGTGGAGATATGGAGATTGGATTGTGGAATTACTTGCGTTATGGAGAGAGAAGAGAACAAGTGGAGAGAAGCCAGCCTGCTGCGCGTTGATGTGACTTCGGCGGAGAAGTGCTGGAATGAGAACTGAGAGGCACGACTGAAAGCCAGTTTCAAGCAAAAGATAGTTGAACGCAGGAAGATGAAGAAGGTTGAATCAAGGAGGAGAACAGACAAGGAAAGGTGAAGACATGTATTTCCGGGCTGAAGTGGCTACGCTACAACGTGCAAATGGAGTAGAGCTAGAGCTGCGCTCAGGGCCTGAAACGAAGAAGTGCGACCAGCGATTCATTGATCGCTCTCGCCCGTGTCACCTTCCTCGACTTCCTCTTCCTCGATTTCCTCCTCTTCAACGTCTTCCTCTTCAACGTCTTCGTCCTCTTCGTCCTCGTCGCTGACCTCGCTCATCTCGTCTTCGTCTTCGTCTTCCTCATCGTCGGGTTCGTTGTCCAGACGGTCAGGGACGATCCCGTTGCGAGCTCGCTGAGGGAGAGGGATTGAGTGGTTGGAACGGAGATCAGCTGAAACGTACTTGGTGCGCTCGCTCTCGTTGGGCGCAGTTGCCCAAAGGTACGCGCCGGCTCACGCTCGTCCAACTCGATCAGCTGCTGAGAGAGAGGCTTGGGTTCGCCGTTTGAATCAACGACGCGAGGGTCTTCCCAGATCCAGTTGCAGATGCGCTGCGGGAGCGACCAAATGCCAGGTTCTTGAAACAGCGTTTCAGGGAAGTCCTTGATCTTGCGCAGCTGCTTGAGATGGGTTTTGTATCGCCGAATCAGGGAGTCCGTGCGACTGCGGCGAAGTTTGTAGAGTCTCCGAGAGGCGGTGTCACGCTCAAACTTGATCGTGACCCAGTGCAGCAAGTCCCACCAAGCCTGACAGAACTTCTCCATGAACTCGACGTGCTTCTTGAGACCACGCATGATGTCGGCGCTCAGCTGGGACGCATCATGGTAGTATAGCACCTTGGTGCGTTCAGCGAACATGACGTTCCAAGGGAGTTTCTTCTTGATCATCTTGCCCCGCGAGTTCACCGGGAAGGGAGTCGAGTACAGCTCCATGCTTCAGCGTTCCTCGAGAAACTTCATGTCACACTTCTGCGGCGCGTAGTTCGGGAACCCGATGGTCTGAGGCTTGCTCTTCTTCTGGTAGAAGCACATCTTGATTCCGGAGCACCTATAGGAAGTGGTGGTCGCTGGGTCGGGAGTTTCAATCACGCTCAACTGCTCCAGTGTCAACTCCTCGAAAGGAATTCTTGCCAACTTGGTAGCCTTGCGTGGAGACTCCGTCAGCTGCTCAATGACCTTGGCTGCGAGCCTCGCTTTCTTGGCCGCAGATCCAGACTGTCCCCGCTTGGCCTTGGATTGGTTCCGCGGCGAACGACGACGCGTAGAGTTCATACCTTGGTCGGATGCACCTGATTCAAGCATGCTGAGCTTGCGCTTGGCCGTCCGAGACGACTGCGACGCTGGAACTGCACTCTCCGTGACCTTGGGCGCGGTATCTGAATCACCCGGTCCAACGCTCCCTGTGTCTTCGTACTCAGAATCCCCGCTGCTGCTGGAAGAGAAAGACTCAAGTCCCTCTTGGACTTGCTCCTCGTCCAGTGAGAACCACGGTTCAGGCTTCTCCCCCCGGTCAAACATACTTTCCAGCCGGACTTCAGCGCTGAGGTAGTACATCTCTGGAACAAAGCTCGTCCAAGGAACTGCGTCCAGACCGTCGCTCCGAATAATGGTAACCAGCATCTGGATCAAAGGCTCAGCGTGGATGAGCGGATGAACAACGTGCTCCCCACTCACGAGCTCCTTCGCGTCCTCGTAAGTGAAGCCATTCCGCATCACATAACGCAAGTCAGGACGAAGCTTACGCCAGATCTGAGGCCCCGGGAGAGCTGCTCGCGCTTCATCCTCGGAGCGAGCGAGTTCGGACGACGCTGGGAAAGACAACTGTGAATTAGGGCGATGGTTGCTTGGACGCAGTTGGAGACTCTTCACAAACTCGTTCCAGGACATTGTCGTACGACTGCCCTTGGGTGCGGATTTCCTCTTGGACGCAGATTGCTTGGAACCGGGCTTGCTGGCCCCTGCCTTACTCCCAGTGAGATCTATGGTTTTCTTGAGCGGAGGGACGAGCTTGGGCCCGGAGTCACCACCTGTAGCCTTCTTGCGCTCCGCCGCATAGTCGCCACAGTCACACTGAGGCTGATCGATGGCCACCACGTGGATGTTCGTCGTCCAGCCAGCCGTAGGCATGGTGCCGTCTGCGAAGTGGCCGAACAGCTCCTGAAGACGTTTCCAGTTCCCAGATACCGTGACCTGAGGTTCCCGATTCAAGAAATCGCTGAATGCCCATGCGCTCAAGGTCTTCTCTCGGATCTCTCGACGCAGTACCTCGCAGAGAGCCTCAGACGTTTGCAACTGGTCCTTGAGATCGGCAATCTCGTCTGCGCGGACGTTCAGCGCGTGCTAGTGGTCCTCTTGTTGGCGGATAAAACTCTCCTTGAAAGCGGACTCAGCCTCGGCCTTGGCCGCGGTGACGCGCTCAATCTTCCCCTTCCAATACGCCTCCATCGCAGCCCATTCCCGTTTGAGACCATCGTTGGCGTCCATCAGGTGCAGCGTTCCTTGGAGGGACGTGATGGTGCTGTCTTGAGTCGCCTGTTTCAGCTGACGATACTTGGTCAAGAGTCGTTTCAGGAACGACACGGTATTGACAGTGCGTTCAGCGAGCCGCTCTGATCGGAAGGCGCTCAGTATCGAGGCGAACTCACGCTGCATGACCAGCGATCCCAGCATGCATGCGAGGTTGGGGCCAGATGGAGGGTCTGGAGTACTTCGAGTCCACCATATCCGTCGTGGAAGTGTGCCCCATGGTTGATCGCATCGGCTGATGCGGGAATCCCCACGACCTGAAGCGGAGCCTCAGCAGCGAGAGAAGGCGGAGTCAGCCAACTTGCCGGACGCTGGGCGCTCTCGTCGACGAAGCTGAAGCTGGATGCAGGAACGAGCTTGGACGCAGAGAGGCCAGCGTACTCAGCGCTGGAGATGATCCGGGTTCCACACCTCCCAGGCGCGAGAAGTGGACGCTCAGCAGGAATCTTGACATCTGCGTTCAGGCTGGTGGAAACCGCGCTCAAGCTGCTTGACCCGGTGAGATCCGCGTTCGGCTGACCGCTGCTCTCTTTAGCTTCCGCATCCACAGTGGGGCCTTCCACAACCTCATCGCTGCCCACGTCAACGTGCTGTTCACCGCCATGGTCATCAATGTTCGCATCCTTGTCCGTGGAGTGCCCTGGACCCTTGTTACTCGGAGAAGACGCCTTTGCCGGCGCTTCTTGTGATTCCGACGCCTTGTTGGCGTCCCCTGATTGACTGGCGCGCTCCGGCGCGTCGCCCCCTCCGTGCGCGCCTCTGGCGCGTCATCCTTAGCCGGTGCCATGCTGCTGTGCCGCTTGTGCGACCGCGAGGTTGCCGTGTTGGTGCGTGTGTGTCGGTGCCGCACGTTTGGAGAAGATTTTGCAATGATACAGAAAGCTGGAATGGATTTTACAGTTGGAGACGAGTCTGGCCGCAGTTTTGACCGTTGCTGACTGAGCGGGACAGGGCGGAACAGCGTGCGAAAGTGTGGCAGTTGGTCAACTGCCCGCACTTTAGAACCGCGTTCAAGCTCAGCCTCGCCAGATTTCGGTCCAGCCATGATGTGCCAGCTCAGAAGGAATTTCCTCTATGACAGACCATGACTGGAAGGGACGGTTGTGACGAGACTGAACGAGGTTTTGCCTCAACCGGTCATCACCTGCATACTGACCTGCCCGAATCCGCCATTTTGATTGGTCGAGACCGAACCCGGACCCGGCTGTACGCCGTGCGACAAGATCTGAGCTGGAATTCGGCTGTGTTCCGCGGAGCGAAGTGCACTCAAGCCTAGGATGGGCCCTTCAGGCCTGGAAGACTGCATTCAGATGAGAAACCCTGAACGCACTCGATCCGTCCAGGCCGCCCCCGTCCTTAAGCGGGTTGACACATTGAGGCCGTCGAAAACGCCTGCACGAACGGATCGTGTACGGTGTCCCGCCTCGCCTAGGCCCTGAACGCACATGAATTTCGTGTACCCGGAACTCAGCCACCCCAGTGAAGTCGCGTACATGGTGTCCAGACCGCTGGCCACCCGGAAGAAGTCCCACCAAGTGCCCCACAACCAAATGAAGAGTCGACTTGCCCTTGGCCGCAAGGCCTTGAGCATGGTTTCAGCCTTGGCCGCAAGTTGTCTTTGGCTGCAGACCTTGAACGCACTGCGTTCAGGCCTGCCGACTCTGAAACCCGGTTTCAAGGAATGCGGGCTCAAGGTTTCCCAAGAGCCAGTTATGCACATAGACACGGGCACATTGAAGCTGGGCAAGAATCCAGCGGAGCGAGGCTACGTCAACAGTTCCAGTATACTCAAGTCAAGATATTCGCCAGACGCGTGGCGAAGAACACAGAAGAACACAGAAGAACGCTACGAGAAGAGATACCTTTACACAAAGCCTAGTGATATTGTCCTCCGCAAAATTCACTACGCCAAGGTTTTCCTCGCGCATAGATTTGTCAAAATTCACAAAACCTATATTAATACTTAGATATAAGGGGTAAAATCGCGCTCTGATTCCGAAAATGCGGTCCGTTTTTGCTGAATCGCAGCGGTTTTGAAGATATCCGCGCTGGCGTTTGCCATGTCAGGACCCCCAAATTCCTCGTGCAATATCTTATACAAGTCCAAGAAAAGGGATTTCCCATTCCGTTAAAGCTCACTAATACCTTCTAACTTTTATAACAAATCTGGGTTGATACTATACGGTGCATCAGAAAAACACAAAAAATCCATGACGCACTTTTTCAATTCATGGGATCCACCGTCTAGGCCAATCAATAGCCTTAAAATTGCTAACCCTTTTCGCCACAGTTTGTTAAGACCTGCTTTACACTTTTCGAGCGCGGATATCCTCAAAACCGCTACGATTCAGCAAAAACGGACCGCATTTTCGGAATCAGATTTTACCCCTTATATCTAAGTATCGATATAGGTTTTGTGAATTTTGACAAATTAATGCGCGAGGAAAACCTTGGCGTAGTGAATTTTGCGGAGGACAATAGTCTAGCAGATAACAATCAGAGAGTTCGTTTTACCCCCTACTGCGCAAGTCGCCGAGGAATCGGGTCCGCTGTCTTTAAGGACAAGGGCAGTGCGGAGCTCCCCACACACATTCAAGTCCAATTACGTGAGGATCCGGCTGCTGAAGTGATCCACGTATTCCATTTCCCAGTTGGGCCCATTGCGTTGAGGTAAGGGTGGTGTCCCATTTCATGTTAAGAAGGATATCTCGGGTGGTTTAGCCGCAGTCACCCCCGAGAATACTTTGATCGACTGCGTTTAGGACCGGATTGTATTTGGTTTGTATATTTCCCTCGTCTGAGGGTGGTGCGCGTGTGAGAGTGCGTTCAAGGCTGACCAGTGCCTTGATCGCCGATTAGTTGACTGGTGTACGACCCACCGCCCGAGGGTCTAAGAATAAGTGGCGGCTACGTGTTTGTATATAACTCTGCATTTGTATTGGTTATCTGAGAGTGGTGTGTATTTCTGGGGTTCTAACTTGTGGTAGTAACCCTGGTCCTTCACCCGCTTCTGCGTTCAAGCCGTTCAGAGAAGTGCGTTCAGACAAGTGGACGTTGCGCTCAACGAATTCAAGGCTTTCAACCCCACAGACAACTCGCCTGGTGACCTATCCAGGCTCCCCAAATACAAACGACACCGATAGGGATTCACAAGGTGCCACGCCACCCTGGCCGCAGTTTCTTAGGAAATCTGCGTTCAAGGTTTACCTTCCCAGAAAAGGCCGTTTCAGTCTTGCCTGTTCCCCCTTCTGGGCTACCGCTATACACCTGGGCGTAAAAGGTTTCACCGACCTCGTCACACACCTCCACTTCCAAAACGCCTCTTCCCCCGAGTACTTCCTCAGCTGCGCACAACGCAATGACCGCGTTCAGGCAAAACTGGAATATTGGTCGCGAATATCCAGAAAATGCTAGATCCAGTTAGCGAATCAACGGTGGCCTCGTCTTCCGCCACGCTGTCATTTGTCGATGTACTCGTCATTGCTGCGGCCTCTAGCTCCTCTTCCTCACCTGCGCACGACCAAGCGTCTGCAGCAAATACCCAGGAGATGCTGGATCCCGTCCGGGGACCGTAGTAGACCTCGTCCATGGGGCCTTCCTCTTCGCTGTCATGCCGCAACCCATTGCTGCCGTTCAAATCAGTGGCTCAAGTTGTTTTGCTTCCCCTCAAGTCGCAACCTGAAGGCTTTGAAGGCCCTCGAGCGGGCTCAGCAGGTGGCCGAGGCGCCCCGCGATCTGCACAGGTCGCCGCTGGCGTTGATGGACGCGTCTCCGCTGTGCAGCCTGTGCTGACCCGTGGCGTGAGTTCTTGCAACGATGTTGGGCCTCTCATGAGGAAGCTGCACCATGCAATTGAATCTCCGCCGAAGTGGACGAAGGGGATGCGTCAGCGTCCGCGACCGAAGATAGCGACGAGGGGGCCGCCCACAGGGCTCCTCCAATTCAGTATAATATTGAATTGGTAAAACGGCTTGTCAGTAATAGTGATTTAAATACGACAATCACCAATAATAAATTATTATAGTGATTAAATAATTCAATTTCATGTACCTTGACTGTGCTTTTGTATGCCTTGAAATCATACGAGCCAATAATATAAATTTCAATATGGCGCGTGGCAAATAATATATATTTCATCATATTTATTGTCAAATTTCATATTGAATTTTTTTATTCATACCCCTGGCCGCCCGCACGAGATCATCGACCTTGTGGAACCTGAGGCCCCACTAGAGAAGCACCTGACTCGGAGCCAGCAGAAACGCAAGAAGTTGATAATCAGGGGTCGTCTAATGGGGTATTTTGTGTATAAAAAATTGAAAAACCCATTTTAAGGTTTCGAGGACTGCCCATTTTCAAGCAAGCAAAACAGCGAAATTGAAGGGGAAAGTATGGTATATGCGGCTGCCTAGAACTCTCACGAGCTCATAGAAAAGTTTCTAAGAGCCCCGGCACACAAGAAACAAGACAACAACCATGACAATGGTAGGAATCGCGCGTACGTGGCCTAAATGGAGTTTGAAGGGGGCTAAACTGTCTGTAGCGGCCATTTCCTCATACTATTAGTGTAATCCTGTAGTAGACTATGTATCCCGAGACTTCTATCAAGAACAAAGAATTTCAGCCTCATAACTGTACTGCATAGCTGCCATTGCAAGCGATAGTGCTGCGGCGTAATCTACGCCACTGTTGAATGTAGGCGCGCGGAGCGCGCCCTGCTCGCAGAGTGGCAGCAGACTTCGCCTGTCTGCCAGTCGAGTTGTTTTGCAACTGAAATGAAAACCCTGTCAAACATGTTAATGTATTGATTTAGCAAGTACGAGAGAAGTTCAGATCGCCAGATGCGGTCTGGATAGTACAGGCAGAGAGCTGCCTGCCAACCATACATAGTGCAATGACGACACGAGGCCGAGGAGTGAGGAGTCAAGGACGCAGTCCGAAGACGAGCTCACTTCCTCTTTTGCCTCCAGGTACCGAGCACGGATCTAGAGTAGTAGGCATAGGAATAGAGGACAACCAAAGGAGTAATACATTGTAGTGAGCTATTTTTTGCCGCGGGTGGGCGTGGCGGCAGCTTCGGCTGGCTCTCGAGCAGATCCTCGAACCGGGTCAGCGGATTTGCACGCCTGTGCTGCAGCTCCTCGAGCACGCGTTGTTCGCTCAGCGCCTTGAGGTGGATGATCAGCTTGCTCTTCCACGCAGCGAAGTGCAGCGTCTCCCCGTTGAACTTCAGCGAGCCCACCGACGACTTGTCAACCTGGGGCTTGCTCATTGTACTTGAAATGTTGAAATGAACAGTTTAAAGACAAAGAAGCGACATGGCAGCATGATTTGCACGAGACACTGCTAAATCAGCAGTCGTCGTACATCAAGCAACTGTTGTGTGAAACGCTGCCGAGCGGTTTCAAGGGAATCGTGACCAAGCAAATCGACGAGCCCGTCCATGTGGTTTGGCGGCTTGTCGAGAAGCAGTACAGCCTCAGCAACGCGGCAGGCGTCGTCGGACTGGTCCAGCAGTTCCAGAGGATGGTGAACGCTGACTTCAAAAGCGTTGGTCAGCTCTTTCACGACCTCAACAACGTGCGCAGCCAGGTCAACGTGAATGCGCAAGAAGCGCTGCACACGCACATGGTCACGTCGAAGTTGATGCTGATCATGGTGCTCGGTGTGCTTCCAAGGCACATGTGGGGCTCCTCTGTCGAGTTCATGGAGGAGGCCTTCACGCTGGAGAAGGTGGGCGAGAAGCTCACCAACATCTTTGGCAACAAGACCAAGAGCTAAATCGCGGCGCTGGCTAGCGGCAAGACGGTCAACCACGTCAAGTCAGCCCCAGTCAAGGCGGCTCCAGCCAATCCGAAGGGATCGGTGCTGGACAAGCGAAAGGCCGCAGACGGTCCGATGCGCGACGACCACTACAGCATCGGGTACATGAAGTGACACTACTGCGCGGAAGCGCACAACGACAGGGATGACATTGGGCCACACAAGATGCTTGACTGCCCCGCGCGTCGCGCAGACAGGGCTGCGGGGGTGTTTCGCGCAATGTGTGGACGTACCCAAGCCGTAAGGCTCGCAAGGAAGTGCACGAGCCTACGACCAAGATGAAGGGCAATGGAAAGGGCAAGGCCAAGGCCAAGGAGCGTCGTGAAATCCCATTGGCCGAGTGCTGGCCAAAGTTGTGGCGGTAGACGCGTGCGACGCGCAACAAGATTCGCTGCCTGCGACCCCGGATGGGTACACGAGCCCGCCCCCAAGCAAATTTCAGCAGCCTGATACGCCTGGAAAGGGCACCTCGCCGATGGGCGACGAAGATGAGCCAATGGATAGCGTCGTCAATGCAGTGAAGGCTGACGCTGCTGACGTAGCTCCAGCCGCCGCTAAGCAATCGGACGGCGACGTGGACATGGAAGAGCAGCCAAGCGAGGCCAGCAATCAAGAGATTGCCGATGAGACGAAGAGCTTCGCCGGCATGCTGACTGACCTCGAGAAAAGCGTGCAAAGTTTGTATCCATTTCTGTTAGACGATGATTCCTATCTAACCACGAATTCTTGGGTACTTGACTCAGGGTGCGGGCACGGACTAACCAGCGAGGCAGCGCGGTTTATGCAGAAGAAGCCTAACAACCAGTACATGTTTACATTCGCACAGGGCTCTAAGCATTCAAATACACATCTTGGCACATTAAAGTTGTATTTGCATGGTCCACAAGGAATTAGACCTTTTCTGTTCGAGAATATTGCGTCATTACCGGACGCTACCTGGAACATTCTGAGCGAGTTCTGGCCCAGGCGCGGTGGGTACCAGATATTTGGTCTCATGACTGGTGAGTACAAATTTGTGTTCTTTGCCAATGAATTAGAGTTTGTTGCAAGAGCGATTAACGGAGCATACTTTATACAAAATAAGACACTGCAAGAGCGCCAATTGCTTTGCAACGCAGTAAAGCAGGAACCCTGTAAGCCAATAGCTCGCCTAGGCACTGAAAGGTTAGAGCGCACACTGCAGGAGTGACATGTTAAGCTGGGCCACCTTAATAAGGAGGCATTAATTGCAATGTTAAGCACAAAAGTGGTGGCTGGAATGCCAAAATTATCCGCACCAGGTCTGAGAAAGATCCCATTCTTTTGCACAACTTGTTCAGAGATGAAGAAGAGGAGAATGTCCCACCGGAATGCAAAGGGCTCTAGAGATGAGAACCCAATCCGCACCATTCATATGGACACAAATGGCCCCATGAAGACCATAGGGGTGTATGGCAGCTGCGGGAAAATCAAATACTTCCTGAGTATCATTGACGACAACACGTCGTGGCGCTGGACCTACGTCCTACGTAGTAAGAAAGAAGTCTTTGAGAAAGTAGACGAGCTACTTTTGCAGCTTGAGCGTGAGGGAAAGTTCACGATTTGTCGGATCAGGTCGGACGGAGGCACTGAGTTTGTGAATGCAGCCTTTAAAAGCTTCTGCAAAGGCAAAGGCATCGTATTCCAGACATCCAACGCCTACAGCCCCGAAGAAAACGGAGCTGCAGAGCGAGACCATCAGAGCAAACTGGATAGAGTTCGTTGCGCGTTGAAGGACGCAGCTATGGAGCACAGGTGGTGGCCAGAGGCGCTCATGTACATGACTTATGTGCAGAATCGCACACCCATGGCACGTTTGGCTAACAAGACACCGTATGAAATGGTGTATGGGGAGCAACCCAACGTGAGCAAGCTACCTGTGTGGGGATGTGTGTTCTATGCGCACGTTCCTGTCGCCCTAACAAAGGACAAAAAGCTGTCTGCTCGCGCCGTAAAGTGTCGGTTCCTCGGGATGTCTGAGGGAACGAAGGGTTATATGCTCTGGGACATGTACAACAACAAGCACATCCTATCGCGTGATGTGCTGTTCGATACGGCCAATGTACCCACTATGGTCCAACGAGCTTTCGGGCATACCGAAGAAGCCCTCACAATTGAATCTGCCGCGCGAGAGTCACCCGCAGCAGAGGGTAACCAAACACCTGCTATCGAGTCTACGGAGGCAGTGGGAGCTGAAGCACTTGCCGACGGTCTACGGCAGTAGTGGGAGCTGAATCACGAGCACAGGGGTCGACCGAGGTAGTGGGAGCTGAAGCAGCCACCGGCGCCAGTAGCCCAGCAGTGGGAGCTCCAAAGAAACGCCAACGTGCGGGACTCGTGGATACGCCGCAGAGGCGCGAACCTCGCCCACATAGAGAGGCGAAGAAGCCGAAGAAATACGAGGACTATCAGTGCTTTCAGGCGATGTTAGACAAAAACATTGCGCAGGACATACTAGAGCACAAAGTGCCGACACCACGGTCCCTCAAAGCAGCCTTGAGTGGACCTCATAGAGAGCAGTGGAAACAGGCTCTGAACTTGAGTACGACTCCCTGATCGAGGATGGGACGTGGAGACTCGTAAAACTGCCACCCGGGCGCAAGGCTTTGCCCTGTCACTCGGTACTAGTAGTAAAATATAACGCCGACGGGACTGTTGAGCGGTTCATACCACGCCTCGTAGCACAGGGCAACCACCAGGCGTTTGGGGTAGACTGTGATGAGGTATACGCACCCGTGGCGCGATTCTAGTCGCTGCGCTTAGTGCTGGCAATAGGGACAATATTGGACTGTCATATCCATCAGATGGATGTTATACTGCGTTCTTAAATGGCACGATGGAAGGAGAGCAAACGATTTACATGAGGAAACCTCATGGGTTTGCTAAGCGAGGCCAAGAGCACCTGGTCTGTGAACTTCTGAAGAGCATCTATGGTCTAAAACAAGCCCCTCGCATCTGGTATAGAGTTCTACATACCTTTTTGACGTCGATGGGTTTTGCACGCTGCCACAAAGAGTTTTGCATCTACGTGCAAAAAGTGGGAGTAGATTGGATCATAGTCGTGGTCTATGTCGATGATCTGACGATCATGTCGCGAAACATGCGACTCATTGATGAACTTAAAGCCGGGTTGTCAAAACGGTTCAAGATGAAGGACCTTGGCGACATTCACTACATCCTCAAGATGGAAGTAACCCGCAATAGAAAACAGCGTGTGATGGTGATCTCATAGCGCAAGTACATTGCAGAGCTGATCACGAAGTACAAACTTGTCGATAGCTCACCGGTGATGACACCCCAAGCGCCTGGTCTCGTACTCGAACCAGAGACGAACATGAGCGCAGAGCAGATTGCTGCACAGCCTTACGACTACAGAGGTATTGTTGGATCACTCCAATATTTGGTCCGTGGCACACGACCGGACATCGCCAACGCGGTTAGAGAATTGAGCAAATTTCTGTCTTGTTACAACCGCACGCACTGGGAAGCGGCTAGGCGAGTACTCAAATACCTGAAAGGGGCGTCAACGTACGGTCTGTTTCTCGATGGAAAAACGAGGAACGTGACTACGAAGTGTACACTGACGCGAGCTTCGCGTGTCAACCTAAAGAACGTAAATCCGGAACAGGTTACGTAATCCAAATGGCCGGAGCCAGTGTGTCATGGTGTAGTAGCACGTAGGGAGGCGTGTCGCTCTCTACTGCTGAAGCTGAACTCATCGCACTAAGTGAGGGAGCTAAAGAAAGTGAGTGGTTGTGACACTTGCTGGGAGAAATGGGATTTCCTCAAAAGGTACCAGTGCAGGTATGGTGTGACAGCAACGCTGCCATCAGCATTGTGAAAACCTGGAAATCACAAAGCAAACACACACTTAGTTTAAACTAGAGTTAATTATACTCGGGCCTCTGAGTATAGAATAATCTAAATAAACGATCCAAATAATGTTTTTGGGTTAAAATGATAACTGTTATTTTTGTTTTATGTTTCTGACTTCCTCTAAATGTAATATTCTAAGTTGGGTATCTGCCGCTATGCATGTCGCTCATTGGTTAAAAGATGCTGCTTTCAACCAATAGGAATCTTAAATGTCTATGGACCACCCGTCGTGATGATCGTAAATGAATGTGGCCCTTGATGTAACGTACACCAAGGCCGAGGAAGTGTTTGAACCTTTAACAGACATCGCGTCTGTTAGAGTTGCAAGTGGCTGTAGCTACTTGTGCGTGTAACCCCGTTACACCATCCCCCGTCAAGGTTAGACGTGACGGTCTTGGCACGTCAACCACCATTGACTGTTCGGCCAATGCATGACGTTTAGAGGACAGCGTGCTCGTGATAAAACGAACACGTCGAAGATGAAGACCTTTGGCGCAGCAGCGGAGGACCTCTCTGATGCTGAGTATCATGCGCGGCAACGTGCGAAGCGCTTCGCTGCCGCGGGGGCAGGCACCACGGCCTGCCCTCGACGTGTCTTCGGGCGCTGTTGTTAACAACAGCGTTCGCATTACTTGCCAACATGTAGCGCATGGTGGTCTTCGTACGCCTTCACCATGTCCGGAACGTCTTAGAGCAAGACGTTTCGCGGCTCCCATGTATCTTGGTTGGGAGGTTCAGCCGAGCTAGGTAGCTCGTGCTGCAGGTATGGCTTCAACCGTCCGACGTAGAACGTCGGATTGAAGCGCATGCTGGACGGGATGTCTAGCGTGTAAGCGTTATCATGCCGTTCCAACACTGTGAACGGCCCGATGAAGCGCGGAGCAAGCTTGCTTGCCCCGAAGTCGGAAACGGCATGTTTAGGCAAGTTTTGAGTAGCTAACAACACTAATGAACCCTTCTTGAATTCATTAGTGTTGCCTCTGCCAACATTGTCTGCGTTCAGCTTCTGTCGACCGACAGAAGCTGCAATTGCGTCCTGGACAAACCGAATGACGGCTTGTCTGCGCTGCACGAAGTTGATTGCATCCGAGCTGAATTCGTTCAGCTCGCTTCCAGCAGTAGGCCCAGCCTCTGCGTCTGTCCTCGCGGTGTCTGTGCCCCGCACCGACACGATGTACTTGTTGCGCTTCTTCGTGTGTGCGTCTGTGCGGAGCACAGACGCGTTGTTCTTCGCCTTCTTGTTGGCGTCTGTGCCCTGCACAGACGCGCTCTTCTTCTTGCGCACGATCGCAGCTGACACTGTGCACGTGCCAGCGGCATTCTGCGGCTGCTGCGTTGCGGCCGTAGATCCTCCCCCATTGAAGGAAGGCATCACCACCCCGAACATGCTCGGAAAGCGTGGGTGCATTCACGTAGAACGGTGTATGCCCGGTCGAGGCATGCACCGAGTTGGTAATGGCGAACTCTGCCATCGACAGGCACTCGCTCCAATGTTGGAACGAGCGAGCGTAGCTCTTGAGAATGTCGACGAGCACGCGATTCACGCGCTCGGTCTGCCCATCCGTCTGCGGATGGTCCGCAGTCGACATCAAAAGTTGGCTCCCAAGAAGTGTAAACACTTCTTGCCACAGGTACGCTGTAAAACGCGGGTCCCGATCTGACACAATGTCGGTCGGCATGCCATGGTGTTTGAACACCATGTCAACGAGCAGACGTACAGTCTTCTTCGCAGTGACTTCAGCGAGTACCGCAGCAAGATGTACCATCTTGCTGAAGCGGTCAACAAAGACCACAACGCCCGTGTTCCCCTGGCTGTCCGGGGGAAGACCGAACACGAAGTCCAATGACATGGACTGCCAACAATCCGACGGAATCGGTAGTGATTGCAAGGGAGCCTGCGCAAAAGGCGCAGGCTTCATGCGTTGACAAACCTCGCAAGCACGGACGTACTTGCGCACCCATTTATACTGGTGGGCCCAGTAGAAGTCTCGCGTGAGAAGAAGGTATGTCTTCTCACGGCCCGGATGCCCCGCAGTCGGTGCATCGTGATACTCATACATGATCCTGAGTCGCAGGTCATGGTCATTGGGCACGACAACACGGTCCGCGTTGTCGTCAACTGCACTGTAGAACAATAACCCGTCGTGCACCCGATAACGGTGTGCACGAGCTCGAAGATGCTTCGGCAACTTCTGACGAGCTTTGTCAGAAGGCGCTGAGCCGTAGGTCAGCAAGAGCTTCGCGTCCGCGTCGTGCGCGTACGGGGTCTTCACGTCGTCCAACAGCGACGACGTGGGAGTGCTCGATTGCATGGCGTCAATGGCATTGACGTCGGCATCAGCTGAAGCGTAGTCAGGTCGACGCGATAACGCGTCGGCCACCACATTGAGTCTTCCGGGTTTGTACTCAACCCGGACGTTGTATTCCGCAAAGAACGAAAGTCATCTCGCCATACGTTAGGAGATGTGTGGCGACTTGACAGCCGTACGCAATGATGCGTGGTCTGTGTAGACCACGAAGGGTTCGCTTCCGAGTAAGTACACTCGGAACTTCGCGAGTGCATACTTCATGGCAAGGAGCTCCTTGTCATGCACCGGGTAGTTGTGCTCAGCAGGTTTCAGCTGACGCGATTGGTAGTAGACGACACGATCACGGCCCTCGTGATCGTGCTCCATCAACGCACATCCGATCGCAAAATCGGATGCGTCGCTGCTTGCGCATGAGCGCAAGCAGCTTCCATTACGGAGGGTGCGTCGGCTCCCCTAGCCGACGAATCAAATTCATCAAAGCCATCGACTCCCGTAGTCGACGACGTCCCGTCACCTTGGCACTTATTTTTGGCCAAAACTGATCCAATCACATTCGCGTCAGCCTCCACGGCTGAGACGTGTGACATGATTACGTCATCCGCGTCCCTTCGGACCGGAGACACGCCCACAATCAGATTCGCGTCAGCCTCCACGGCTGAGGCGTGTGTCACATATTCGTCATCTGGGCCTCTTGAGGTCGGAGACTCATTCTGATTCGCTGAAATGTTTGTGTCGATTTCCGAAATCGACACATTTTCTCCTTCAGCCGTCGGCGGCGACGCCGACGCTTGCTGCTCTTGCGCGCGCGTAGGGCGTTCCGGGACAGTGGCGCTAGGCGCTGTCTTGACTGGGGAGTTGCGCGCACCTGTCAGTGCGTGCGTTGCGGTAACAGGGCCATCGCTCACTGTTCCGCAGTCGCGACCGAAGCGCACGAGAGTGCGCTTCTCCCAATCGATCACCGGATCATGCCGTGCAAGCCACGGCATGCCCAACACAATGTCAAACTTGTCGTCCAGGTCCAGGACGATAAAGGTTTCGACAAACTCTTGATCTTCACACGTGAAGTGCACGCGTACCATGCGCTTCTCGGTCTTGACGACGACACTCGTCGCCAGTCGTACCTTCGAGGTATCTTTAAATCCTCGAAGTCAAGCCTTGATAGACTTCGCAGTCAAACAAAGTTATTCGACGCGCCCGAATCAACCAAAGCACGAAAAGAGTTGCTCTCTCTTTTCGACGACACGTTCAAGATGACAAGACTTGGTTTGTCATCATGCATTTTACAGTGAGAAGGGTCCTCACTGGGGGCTGCAGTCCTCAGTGTCGCATGTCCGAGTTGGACACGCGTGACTGCTTCACCAGTAGGGCGCCCCGTGCCTACTGGGTTCCAGCGTTTTTTTTTTTGCTTCTCCGCGACGATACCCAGCATCGCCGCGTTGACCACCATCTCGGTGCACGCTCTCGGGCATAGTGACCGATCCTTCCGCAACGGAAGCATCGTACATTGCTTCCTTGTTGGTGTTGATAAACAACAGTCGTTGCATTCGAGAGGTCCATTGGTTCCGGACCTCCCGCCATCGCGACCGGAGGTGGTTGCAGCCTCGGCGCATTCGCATGCAGTTTAGCCTGCCGCAGACTAAACTCCTCTTGCATCGCAAGAGTAATCGCAGCTTCGAGAGTACTTGGGTACTCACGGAAGAGATAGGTCTTTACAGGCCCATCTCTCAGACCCTTCATGAACGTGACGACCTTGGTCGCCTCGTCTATCGGGTTGGTCACGATGTTCGAGACCAAATACCGTGCTCTCTGTGCGTAAGCATGTACATCATGCTTACCCTGCTGTAGGTCGAGGAACTCTGCCCTCGACCGAAACTTATTCTGTGGGGGCTCAAACGCTTGTCTGAGCTCCTCCTTGAAGCCTTCGTACGTGCTGAAGCGTCCATACGCCCAACTTGACATGGCGAACGCAACCTTGGACAACGGGTCGACGATACGTCGAGCCGCGATGGCAGTGTCGAGTTCGACAAGCCAACGGACGAGAGGCTCGCCCTCTCTTCCGACATAGTTGCTCACGTTTAGTTTCAACGATTGTCCACGCGGTGTCGTCCCCGACGACACCGTGGTAGCAGAAGCGGTATCACGCTGCTCCTTCATGATGAACCCCAGAGCAACACTATGTTGCTCTGTCGGCGATAACGTACGCAAAATCGCAGCAACTGCCGCCTCCCCAATGGCCGTTGACAGTCGTTGGAGTGCCTCCCACTCTGGATCCGACAGGTGGAGGCAGTCAGCGCGTGCAACATGAGTTGCAGGCGTCGTGGAGCTTTCCATGGGCACTTCGGTATCCATGGGAAGATTCTCGGCTCCGTGTTCGTGCGCTGACGTACGAACTCAACTTAGTCGGTCGTTGGACGGACTACAAAGTGCTACCAGGTGTAGTGGGCCTACCTTGGCTCACTACAACAGCTTACACGTGTGCGCTCGTGTATGAGGAAGCGTAGCTTAGTTTAAACTAGAGTTAATTATACTCGGGCCTCCGAGTATAGATTAATCTAAATAAACGATTCAAATAATGTTTTTGGGTTAAAATGAGAACTTTTATTTTTGTTTTATGTTTCTGACTTCCTCTAAATGTAATATTCTAAATTGGGAATCTGCCAACGGCTGGTTGGCAGCCACTTGTGCTTGTAACCCCGTTACATTACTGCTTTACGACAGAGATGACTGCAGATATTCTCACAAAAGCTCTCCCCAGAAATCAATTCCTAAACCAAAGAGAAAAGCTAGGAGTGCGGGATCTAAAAATTTACCCTAGTACTTAGTGGGAGTGTTGAATGTAGGCGCGCGGAGCGCGCCCTGCTCGCAGAGTGGCAGCAGACTTCGCATGTCTGCCAGTCGAGTTGTTTTGCAACTGAAATGAAAACCCTCTCAAACATGTTATTGTATTGATTTAGCAAGTACGAGAGAAGTTCAGATCGCCAGATGCGGTCTGGATAGTACAGGCAGAGAGCTGCCTGCCAACCATACATAGTGCGATGACGACACGAGGCCGAGGAGTGAGGAGTCGAGGACGCAGTCCGAAGACGAGCTCACTTCCTCTTTTGCCTCCAGGTACCGAGCACGGATCTAGAGTAGTAGGCATAGGAATAGAGGATAACCAAAGGAGTAATATATTGTAGTGAGCTACCTACTCTGTTTAAACTGTTCATTTCAACAGCCACGTAAATGTTGGATCGGAAGCAAGACCATGGCGCATTGCGTAAATGACCTCGAACAAGCGTAAATCCCACAGTGATCCCTCCAGTGAAGCACCGATTTCAACGCAACTATAACGCGTCCTATATTGTGCTTTGCAATTTTGTTTTGGCAATTTCTGCTCAGAAGTAGGATATATCGGGTCGGATATAAGTTGCAACTCAGAGATAAAGCCGAGGGACTCGGAGAAGTGGTGGTAAAGGCGAGCCTTTTCGCCTTTTGAATAGTTTAGGCGACGGCCCATTCGCCTAAACCCTTTGCCTTTTCGCCTTTTCGCCTTTTCACATACTATTAATTATTAGTATTTAAATAATTTTCTACATTTTAACGAACTGACCTGAAGAGTCACTTTCAATCCAATTCTGCTGCCGGCCATCCTGTGCGCCGCATCGCCATGGTGCCATCCATGGTGACACTGCCTCCCCAAGGCTGTGCTTGTAGGCGCACGCGTCGGCCGTCCCGTGCGTGGAGTTGCTGCTCGTGAGTGCAGAGCAGACCTCCTTCTTTGTGAAGTCGCTGCTGGTGCCGTCCGTGTGGGACTTGTCGTGCCCCAAGTCGTTGCTAGTGCCGTCTGTACCTGCTGTTGTGCGTGGAGTTTGTTGTGTCTCCAGGAGGGCATCGCTGGTTGTGGATGAAGTCGCTATGTGTTGCGTCCGTTGATGGACTCCTAAACAGTTCACGTAGCCATTCGGGCGATGTTGTTGATCACTAGTACCTGCTGGCGATTGATTGACAAAGATCATCACAACCACGAGCTGTTAGAGCATGGCATCACTTCGCTCGACAGTCGAACATTTACGGTGGACGGGTTGGTCAACGAAACGGAATGTTTAGAAAGTTCAATTGAATGCAGAGCGTTATTACTGAAGACTATGACGTTCGGCTCTGCTGATCTTGAGAGGTGGAAGCGGATGGCAAAGTGGCCGGTGCGTACAACACTGTGAGTGTGGACTTCAAAGCGCGAATACCTGCAATCCTGTTCTCTTGGGGAAACCGAGGGTCGTCAGCATCAGGATACGGCGTCGGGTCAGGTGGAGCAATCTCTTCAGACTCCCAATTTCAATAGGAACCATCGTTGTTGGTTGCAACGAAGTCACTATTCATTTGGTCATCTGCGAAGACTTATTGGAGGTATTCTTCTCAGCTTGGAAATATCTCCTCAGCATCGATACCGTCCCCGATGTCTTCCAAATCGTCTCCCTCCGCCATTCGCTCTGGCTCTGGTTCTACCGGCTGCAACGAAGGTGTGTTATCCCGAGAGAGCTGGCACGGCGATGCGCGTGATGTTGGAGTTCTATGGTGTGGTGATCGACGCACAGATGGGGAGTTGCTCGCCGAGGAGGTGCTTGGGTGGGCGTCTGGTTTGAAGGTGTCATCGTATGTATCTGGGGGGTTCTTGGGGGCAGCGCTCCAGCGGATGGCATTCTTTGGATGGCATGAGGAGATTAATACACAGGAATTTCGCGCTCGCCATTGTCTTCTCTATCGACGAGAGGGCGCTCTTGGGTGTCTAGTATTCTAAATACGGTGATCTCACTCTGGCTTGCGCCTTGGTCTCGTTCGCGCATGTATTGTCGGATGCACTGTGTGGCCTGAACTTTGGACGACACAGTCTTGTTATGCCTTGGGGTGTGAATCATGCCGAGCTCACTGAATAACCGTTCGGTTGTAGCTGTATGCACAGCTATCGAGAGCAATCGTATCGCCAGATCAGGTAAAGGGCTTGCTGGTTTCTCTTCGTACATGCTGCCAAAACTTAACCTTGTCCCACTTAAATTCTCTGGGATGCGCAGATGTCAACGTGTTCGCTATCCAATCCATCATGTCTCCACGGATACAGCCAGCATCATCTCCAATGAGTCGGCGGTAGTAGTAGACAGCAAACTTTCCGAGCTGGGTCGATGATGCTACCTTACTAGCATCTTTGCACTGCTGAATAAAAGCTAGCGTATCGTGTCGCTTTTGACCATCGATAGTCCAATCTACGAGCCGTTCCTGTACCCCTGTAAGTCGTTTCCGCTCATCGATTTTGTCAACAAGCTTTCGGACTTCGTCCATGGTCGGTGGGTTTAGCAGAAATGTCAACATAAACAATGGCTGTTCACATTGTTGCCATCGCGCCTCCAGACAATTTACCAATCCATCTCGGTAATCAGGAGCTGACGCCATAAAACCAAAAAACATATCTTGAAATGAGACGACGACATCGGCCAATGTGTTTTCGTCGCGCTGAAGCCGGTACGAAGCTTCTGATAGCGGTGCGATCACATTAGCATCCCTAAATACCTTTAGACAAGCAGGAAAATCACTTCGGCCACGATATTGACTGCAGAACATCTCCAGCGATGTTCGAACTCGAAGTAAGGAGGCGAAACATCCTTGCATGCTATTCCATCGGGTTTCACACAGTGTAAATAATGCGAGAGGCTTGCCATAGCACATCATCATGAGTGCTCTAGCCCGTACGAGCCACTCTGAAAACGACGCGTTAAGGCACTTGACGGCATTCGTTGCTTCTTTCGCAACCACAGCGAAAGTTGATTTCAGTACTGCCTTGACAATGTTGTTAATACAATGCGCAAAGCAAAACAGAAACGTAATCTTTGGCCAACGAAGCGCCAAAATACGGCGAGCTCTCCCACACTGTCCGGCGTTATCCGTGACAATTGTCCCAATTTGCCACCCCTCACTCGACGCCCGAGCCAAAATAATCTCCATTTCTTGGGCCATAGCCACTCCATCATGTCTTGATCCTGCTTTTGGCAAGGCGTACGTTAGGGCGCGTCCAAAGAGAAGCAGCTGACAACCCAATAGATGCTCCCGAGCAATATTTTGCCATACATCCGACAAAAAGTTCACAAATCCTCCCGTTGTAATTTGCATTTGCTGCAAATTTCGTGTTTGTATCTCGCGACAGTGGGCAGCGTGACTCTTTACAATACGCCCACCTATTACTCGCCGTGACGGTAAATAACTGGTGATTCCAGGACACAAGTACTCAAGCAGGACTAGTGTACACGATCGTTCGATAAATATCTGGTAGAAAATTGCCAGCTTGAAATTCGACGAGAAGGCGCTCCAGCTCCTGCTTTTGCTGCTTTGAAAACCGGCGACGTGTTTGCTTGTGTTTCGGGGAGGGGGGGGGGCTTTTGTAGCTCGGCGCGGGGATGACTTTGAACCTCCACTTAAAAATACCAAACGCGTGTGGACACGACGCTTGTGCTGCCGACCCGATCGAACACTGGAATCGCTACCATCTGATGCCGAGGCTGAAGGGCAAAAGGCCCGATAGGCAGCACATCTTTTCAAATGATTCACATACTTGTACGAACGACCGAGAATCAGCTCGGGTGCATCAAGATCAGGATACAAATTGTAGGCGCGCGTACAGTGGTTGCATGTGTAATTGGTGTAACCATCTTGGCTTACTGGAATGTGCTCTTCTTTCGTAAAATGATCGCGTTCTGGAACGTGAGGACGTACCATATACAATCCAGTCGACTAGCCTAACCTGGCCTTACTCCTGCTCCGCAAGAACGGGCAGCAACTCCACGCACGGGACGGTCGACATGGGCGGCACCAGCAACATCTTGGGGCACGACAAGACCGACACGGACGGCACCAGCAGCGACTTCACCGAGAACGAGGTCTGCTCGGCAGGCGAGCAGCAACTCCACGCACGGGACGGCCGACACGAGCGGTACCAGCAACGACTTGGGGCACAGGAAGCGAGATTAGAGCGTCTCGAGGGATATGTTCTTCGAGGGGAGGGGGGATTTATGAGCCGTGGACTTCGAATTAGTTTGACACAAAAAATGTATGCCATAGAGTCCCTAAGTGATTTTAATTCGGCAACAGATCCAAAGGGCGAATCGGCGGGGAATCGGCGGCCCCATCGCCAAAACACCCTGCTTAAACCGTTTAGACCGCCTTTTCAAAAGGCGGTAACGCCACCACTGCTCGGAGGTACAATTTAGCTTGTTAAACCTCGGTCTAGCTGATCAAGCAGGTCGGAATTGTCGTTTTAAATCGGCCGAAACGACCACCCTCGCGCTATATCGGATGCTGCCCTAGTGTTGTCTTAGTATATCGGATGCCTCACTGGTACGACCGCTAGCTTCAACTGAGAAAAGATTAATTTCATCGGCTGAATTACACGTACCATACGCGAAACGGGGGAATTCGATGTACCTCGGCTGAATTTCATGTGCTTTCGGTTCTATTCTGTGGAGATCAAAGTTGCGAGTCGATGCTACTATCCAAAATGCAACGGGATGTATTATAAAGTTTGGTTTACATCTTCGTATACTGCTAATGCCCCGCAACAGCGACACCGGTCAAATACGCGGCGTTGATAGCCTTCGCCAAGTCTTCGACTGGAAGGTGCTCCTCTACGCCATTGTCGAATGCCACACGCCAGTAAAAGACCCCATTTCGGTTTGCCCAGGAGGAAACCTTGCCCACGTAGTTTGAGTACTGCGTTTCGCCGTCAACAGATTCTTCAAACTCTTTCGAGCATTTCCAGTTGATCGCCCGAAATCCTCTCCAACGAATACGAAAACGAACTGGTTCTCTGTTCGTTCTCGGGATACTGTGGTCAACAATCCGCTCAACTATCCATCGAGTTGAGCCGTGTGCGTCACGAATTGGTGGCGGCGGTGGTGGAAACACGCCCCGTGTGTGGTCAACTTGGTGTTGACCCTGATCTCGCGTCTTCCCACGACCGGAACTGGGTCGTGGAGTAGCTACAGAGCGCTGCGCTCGGTGCTCTTGAGTATCCTTACTTCGCGACGGTCTCCTAGACCGCCTCGATCGTCCCGGCCGGGCTGGATCTCCAGCTCGACCTGCTGCTCCAGCGCGAAGTCGCGCTGGAGAAGATGATGGCTTCCGCCGAGCCTTCTGCTTCATGAACATTTTCGATATATAGGTTTTTACTGAATCAGAACTTCGCGATCTGGAAATCTTTCATCGACAGCAGCTACGCAGCGCCTGGGGCATTCGCTACCCGCGCCACGTTTCGAACGTGGTGCTGTACGAGAGTTGTAGCGACCGGCCACATCACCACCGGATCGTTACCGCTCCCTGGACGCTCTTTGGACAACTCCTCCGATGGCTGGACATACCTGGTAACAGACAAATGACAGGCTACTACGCTCACAACGATACAGATAAATGGCGCATTAACCCCAGACCTTGTGACAAGTGACCAAGGCTATGGACGCGCAAGATCTCGAGGAACTACGCAGACTTGCTGGTGACCGACTGAAATGGAAGACTCGGACGCTGACTCGCTGCCACCTACTGGAGATTTGACGTATGCGGGCGCCGCACTACGCCGCGGACTAGCTAAGCTAAGCCTATTGCAGGTATCACATAGAACGTGTATTCATTCATACATTCATTCATCGTAAGCAGCTTAGGCTGATACATACATAGCAGCTTTAAAAGCACGATGTGATACGTTAATAAATCTGACAATCCATAATTAAGTCATTGAAATTATCAAACCATATTTAATCCTTATTTATGGATCTTATTTTTGGAATGTGGTACGTCTGAAATTCCTCCGTTTTGCGATTATACAAGTACATGGGATTCGTCCGAATCGTACGTGAAAATAATCCACACCCGCTTCAACTCTGGTTTGGTTCCGCGTCTGTCAGGAGGTGGTACGCCCCGTTTACGACAAGCTATAGACCTAATCCAAACAACGCCACATGCTCACGCGGACAGTAGAGACGTATGCAGAAGAAAGTCAGACTAGAGGCGAAGCTTAGGTCTGGGAGGACAGTGTAAACTTCCTTGTGTGCCTATTGATAAATATATAGGCGATAATAATGTAACATGAAATTGATGGCAGGTTCCAAACCCTGATGTAGCGCCTTTCTGAATAAATTGCGAAGTTACCGTGCAAAAGAACTTAATGGTGCGCTCGGCCGGGGGCTTCGCCCCCGGCCGAGCGCGCTGAGTTCATGCATTCCAGCTATACAAATTCACACAAGGATTCATTGGCTTTAGTCAACTTAGAGCGGCCAAAACAAAACCAAAGCCGAAACAGGCGCAGGAAAGAGGGCAATTCGTTAGTTGCTACTACTGTAGTATTTCATAGTAAATGTTAGCTTACAATGAGAAAATACAGCTATCCAAATTTCATTCAAGAATTGATCACTAAAGTGTATGGTACACACTACGGATACTGTCGACATTCCGGAAACAACCAGCCACGAGATGTACAAACTTTGTGATGTTTCGGTAGCCATAATCTGTGGACTATGGACTCAGGCGACATTTGCCAATTAAAGTTGGCCTCCCGGCCGCTGAAATAAAATTGGTTAGGCTGTTCAGCCAGCTAAAGCTGTCCTCCCAGTATAAATGGACAAATACCACAAAGAAATCCTAACTGTGCATTAAATTAAAATACTGCCGCTTTCTATTGTTCTTGCTTAGCACTATACAGCTACTAGTACCCTGGCCTGGTCGCGTCAGACCAGGTTCACCGGCCGCTGCGTGCCGAGTCGACACTGCCGACTGCCACCCCATCAATCCCGCAAGGCCCACGCCACTCTTGTCCGACGCCTTCATTCGCTCTGTACGCCATTCGGGACGCATTCGTGCTCATAGGCCGCAAACTCCTGCACGACATGTAGCGCTCCTGGACACTAACATCTTGTCCGCCGTCTTGGCGTTGCCAGCAGCTCCTCCTAGCGGCGCAGGCCTCGTCGTGGCGCCGCAGATCGAACAGCAGCTTCACGAGGCCGCCGCGCCTACGCGGCGCTGACCAAGAGCAGCGGCGACGACGGCAACAGCGAGCTTGACGATGCACTTGAACGCCTTGAAGGTCAAGTCCGTCTGCTCGCTCTGCAGCGCCAGCATCTGCCTCAGCGACTCGAACGCCGCCGCGCGCTCCGGGGCTCGCTCTCCAGCCGCTGCTTGGCCGAGTAGCTGGGGTTCTCGATGCGCACGAGCAGATCCGCGGCCTTGGTGTTCTCCATGTCCTCGTCCTCGTCGCTTAGTCGAAGTCATACTTAGACACTGCTTTGCCGGTGACAGGAACGCGAAGCTCATCATGTCCTCGCATTTAAACATCCTGTCCCTGCAGCAGTCTGTAGCAAAGGCACAAGCATCAATGCTTGTCGGTAGCATCTAGCAGTAAGCAGGCAGGCACGAGGAGCTTACGATACAGACTCCTATAGTTGCCTCGGCAACAAATCTGAAAATCGGGGCTGTGGGGCAGACAGCATGAACCGATGCTGCTTATGCTTAAACATACAAACCGCAATAGTAAGTCAGTACCCCTTTGCAGTTTTCCAGCGACTTCCATACATTTCTGTTGAGAGTACCCAATTGAAGGTATCCCAGACTACCCATTTTACTTGAAAGGGGTACGGTTTTCAAAATGCCCCATTAGCCGACTCCTGCTGATAATGCACCACTGGAGCACGCAGCATCAAGAGAGAACGACGAGATAGCTGCTCGAACATCGTCTCAACCCGTGAGCGGACCCACTTCCCCGACGCCATCTCCACGAGATCGCGGTGTGGTGAGAAAGATACGCCCTTTTGGCTGAGCATCGCGAACTAGAACCGAGCCGCTCCCTCCACGCAGACTAAGCAGCAGCAAGCGCAAGGCGCCCGAGCGCTATCTCGACCCTCTGTCCCTCCCACCAGTCAAGAAACTTACCCCATACAAGGTTCTGGAAAAGAGAGCTTACACCGCAAAGCGAATTTGGGGCAGTGGTGCGCTCGTGTTTGCTAGCAGTGCGAGACTCATTGTTCCACACGGCGATTGTCCAACTGCCGCACACTTGCCGACGCGAAGGACCGTGGAGCAGATATCATCGCTGTCCATGGACGACATCCAGGTAGTGGTGACCTCCACAGTTCCCAACATTGTCCAGAGAGAAATTCGTGTGGAGCGAAGTGAGTTGCGAGCCATTCTTGTGCTATTACAAAGTTTACCTCGCGAGTTCCCCGAGACCTCCAAGTTGCGGAGGTACATTGCGACCAAGTACGAGACCCCAGCGGACGAAGTCGCTGTCATTCAATAGAAGCTCGGCAAGATGCTAGTTGAGGTGCGTGGATGGTGCCGTGACGACACGTACAGCGTTGCTGCGTTTGAAAGCCGCCTTCAGTTCGTAAAGGAGACGATGGAAGGGTTAAGTTACGAGGGCTACGAACCTCATTGGGACAGAACAATTGCGGAGTTGCTACAGTATCCCGCCTCGGATGCTGTCTCCATGCATTTTAGACCATGCGGTCGCTAACTGTTCGAGATGAAAAGCGCTGAACGATGGCATTAGCATGAGCTCACTAAAGCATTACCAACCGGAATTCTTCATATTAGTAGTTCATGTAAGAGCTTAGTCGGCACAGTTACTCATAGAGTCGTGATCTGTGTTGCCCGGGCTCAATTGAATTGAATCAATTCCGACGGTCCCTGACCCGGCAGTGACCGCGGGCCGGTAGTGCCAGTCGCAGTTGAAGTTCAGTCCTGAAGTTGAGCATAAACGAGAGATGGCTGAGCCAGGTCACTTCAGAATCTCGGTTTAACTTCCTATATGGACTTACAATTGTACATGTACAGTAAACCGCTCGGTTAGGCCCCTCAGCTTCCTCGGAGCAAGTGGGCCAGTGGACGGTCGTGCAAAGCTTTCCGAACTTGAAGTTTTGCTGCGTTGAGTCGAGCTACCTTGCCTTGCCGACTTCAGCATGCAGTGTGTGGCTGTTCTCATGGAGCAATAAATCAAGTCGCACGGAGGGCAACAACTTGTTGTGCCAACAAAGGCTACCGGTTGCACTCCAGACTCTATAAACTACATGTACTTGGGCTATGTATCACTTGGTTAGTGTGCTGAGATTGATTTTGCACGCGTTTAACGAAGCAACTTCAATGAGCTGCTCACGCATCAATGACCACTACATGGCATGTAGTACATGTACGATGCCTTGTTGTTTCCTCTTCCTGTTTTGCCTGCAATGCCGAGAGCTCCAGAAGCCCATTCATTCTGCAATTTACCTCCAACTACAAGTGTCTTCCTTCCCGTCAAGCATCGCCTCGGAGACTTTGAAGCATGGCAGCCGGAGTCATTGTGAACACGCCCGATATCGACGACACGCCGACCGAAGGCTCGCGCATGTACGCTATCATCGTCTGTGTCTTCGCGTCGTTGGGAGGCATCTTCTTCGGCTATGACCAAGGCGTGACGTCTGGAGTGCTCATCATGGACTCGTTCCTCAACGATTACTGTGTGGGCTGGCACAACTTCACCTACGCGGACTGCACGAAGTCGACCTCGGACCTGCCGAGCGAGTGGACAACGTTCACGGTTTGGTACAATATGGCATACAACTTGGGTTGTCTTGTCGGCGCCTTCATGGGTGGCATCGTGGCTGACAAATTCGGTCGCCGAGCTACGATCTTCTCGGCGGGTTTGCTGTTCTGTGGCGGTACTTGCTGGGTCTGCTTCAACAAGGCTCAAGCGCACTCGCTCATGTACATCGCCCGTATCATCCAAGGATTCGGAGTGGGCAACTCGTCCTTCTCGCTGCCGCTCTTCGGCGCCGAGATGGCCCCTGCGAGCTCCGCGGAATGCTGTCTGGTTTCATGCAGATGACCTGTGTGATCGGGCTGTTCCTGGCGAACGTGGTTAACATCATCGTGATGAATCGCAACCGCGGCTGGCGTACAACCAACGGTGTCTCCATGGCGCCGCCCATTGTCGTACTTCTTGGCATCTGGTTCGTGCCCGAAAGCCCTCGCTGGACGTACATGAAGAAGGGTAAGGAGGAGGCCGAGAAGGTTTTGAAGAGGCTTCGAATGACCGAAAATGTCGGACATGAGTTGCAAGCCATCGGTGATCAGATTGCTGAAGAGGAGGCTGGCGGCGAGGGCATCTTGGACCTGGTCGTCAACGTGTCGCTGCGCAAGCGCTTGATTATCGCCATGGTGCTGCAGGTTCTACAGCAAGCCACTGGCATCAACCCCATCATGAGCTATGGCGCCCTTATCTTCAAGGACATCACCAAGGCAGGCACCTACTCATCCCTCTTCATCTCTGGTGTCAACTTCCTGAGTACCATCCCAGCGATGCGATGGGTGGACACGTTCGGGCGTCGCCAAATGCTGCTGATCGGCGCTGTCGGCATGATCATCGGGCACCTTTGGGCAGCTATTCTGTTCACAGCCATTTGCGACGGCAACGTGGACAACGCTGGTTGCCCGACAGTGGGCGGGTGGTTCATCTGCATCGGTACAGCCTTCTTCGTCTTCAACTTCGCCATCTCGTGGGGACCTGTGTGCTGGATCTACCCGGCCGAGATCTTCCCGCTTAACGTCCGTGCTTCGGCTGTGGCTCTGTCGACGGCTGCCAACTGGGCTATGGGCGCTGTGATGACGGAGGTCGTGAAGCTTTTCCCGTCGCTCAACATCAACGGCGTGTTTTTCCTCTTTGCGGGTCTGTGTCTGATCTGTCTGGCCTTCGTCTACTTCTTCTGCCCGGAGACGAAGGGCATCCTCCTGGAAGATATTGAAGTTCTGTTCCACAAGAGCAAGGCAGCCCAGTCGCCGAACTTTGTCGAGGTCAAGTCGCCGATCAGCTTGGCCTAACTAAGGGATGTGGATCTGCCGTGAGCTGCAAAGGAGTCGAAAAATCAAAGTGTTAATACAGAACATTGCTCCAACTACTTAGTGCGCATGTACAGCCTGATGAATATGTTGGCATAAGTCGTAGCTTGAAATGTCCGCTCTTCGTAAGAGTACTTGCAATCATTCATGGTGGTGATACTCCTCGAAATCGTCTTCATAGCAACTTTCGCCATCCAACGGATCCACATCTGCTTTTGCCGAGGCCGTAAGAGGCCCACGGCGTGTGGCACCTTTGGATCGAGGCAGAGTGTCTCGAAGCGACTTACAGTCGTTGTTGATGCTATCACTGTAGTCGCCGTGCTGTTGCTGTCGAGAGCGTGAACGCGCCCGCGAGTCGCTTTCGTCCGTCTCGATGATTTCTTGGATGTCATCACTATCACACTCAGTGTTGTTATCGTAGGAACGGCGACGATGTTTTGACTTGGCAGATGCTGAATCGTCGGCTTTCTTCTCGCCATCATGCTTGAAGTCAAAAGTATGAGGGCCAGACTTGTGACTACCCATTTCTGCGTTCTTTTGGTCGGCCTTACACTCGTTTGGGTGAGGGCAGGAGGATGGTGCACCTTCTCCTGGAATGTCCTCCTCGATTCCTTCATCGTCGCTCAAGCGAGACCCGTGGCCTGCACGCCGACGCTTTTCACGGTCTCTTAGCTCTGCATCGCGCAATGCCCGCAAAAATGGATGCTCAAGGCACTGTTTTGCCGACATACGAAGCTTGGGTTCGAGCTGCAGAGTGTTGACCAGAAAATCGAGTGTTCCTTCTGGAAGTGGCCGATCGTCCAGTAAGTCTTGGAAAGACTTTGATGGTGCTTGGAGGGAGACGACGCCACGAGGAATTCTGGGAATGAGAGCCGCCGGAAGGGGTCCTAGATAACTTTGGATAAGGTTGCTGTGTGCAAGCAAGAAAATATAGCCCCTCGCATTAGGATACGTTTTGTACAGATGCTACGCAAGCGTCTGACTCACATTTGATCGATTTGCGTGTTCCCCGGGAAAAGTGGACGTCCTGTGAGCAATTCCATTAGCACACAACCGACACCCCAAACGTCGGCGTCGAAGGAGTAGCGATCAAGTCTAGTAAAATAAACGCGTTAGGATGAACCAATGTTATTAGAACGGATGAGATTGAAGTGCTCACCGAAGTTCCTGTTCAGGCGGTCGATACCAGCGAGTAGACACGTAGTCTGTCAGCGGGTCGCCTTCAAACTGCACAGTCCTCGCCACACCTACAACCGCACAAAGGCGCTTGTTACACAATCGATACATCGCTCGCTACATGAAATGAATCAGTTTACCGAAATCGCAAAGCTTGATGTCTCCGTTTTCATCAATGAGAATATTATCCGGCTTGACATCTGACAGCACAGAGTTAGATACACGTGCGGAGTTTGTGTACTTATCGAATTCGTATTGTACCTCGATGGATTATTCGATTGGAGTGGCAATACTCCAGTGCCTTGCACAACTGGAAGGTGATCTTTCTCGCCTCCTGCGCCTTCACACCCTTTTTGTTTTTGGACAGTAGCTGCCATCAACGAGAGCGGTAAGTGATTTTGGCAAATCGGCAATATTCGGAGTTGCGCTTACCTTCACCATTCCACCACAGACGTAGTCAAACACTAGATGCAGCAACCCGTCGTGCCGGAAACTGTTGCGGTACGATACGATGTTTGGGTGACTGAGCATTGAGCACGCCTGTATCTCTCGCTTCGATAGCTGTTCATCTGCGAGGGCATCACGTAAGGTGTTGTCCGCTATTGTGAAAAGCGGCAATTATCCTACCTCCAGCCGTCTTAAACTTCTTGATTGCTACATAGTCACCAGTTGCCTGGGTTCGCACGTACAAAATGAACACAAAGCAAACTCGATAGCACAAGAGAATACTCGGAAAACGTACTTTTTCTTTGGCCTTGTACACGATGCCATAGGTGCCCTCGCCAATGACCTTCTCTACTACGTACTTGTCCATCGCAATCCTTTGTCACACCCGCTTCCACGGCAGCGCTTTGAGGAGCTCGTCAGTTTCCCACTCCCATCGATATAGCGCCGCTTTCCGTTTCGGACGTATATAGGACCGCTAAGATCACCATCCGGAGAAGTTGCCGAATCCGCTGGCCAATTGCTTCTTACTCTTCTTCTTGCTTTCAATGGCAGCGGGCATGACGGGCTCCAATGATCTTTTCTTGGTGGCTGCGTCCGACTTGGCCTTCAGATATTTACCCACATTCTCATCCTTGGTAGTTTCGCTGGTAGGAATGCTGGCCACATCCACTTCGCCTAGATCGTCGTAGGCAACCCACTTGCCCCCAACCTTCAAAACAGTGCCTTGTACCTTAGGTTTCGCGTCCCGCGCCGCCTTTTCCTTTGCTACTTGCACAACATCCAGACCCTGTTCTTGGGCTTCTTCGTACTCTTGAAATGGGTTGGTAAACACTTGGACACTTTTGATGCGCACATCCTCAATAGGTTGATCCTCAGCACCGGTCTCTACGGTCTCAACAGCGTCGAGTACATCCATTCCTCCAACAACGCGGCCGAATACTGTGTGTTTCTTGTCCAAGTGTGGACATGCTTTGAAAGTGATGAAAAACTGCGAATTGTTTGTGCCCGGTCCCGAGTTCGCCATACTCAGTACGCCCCGCGCATTATGCGACTATCCATTTAACGCCAATACAATATCGGTCAGCTACAACAACAGTTCAAATTGCAATCAGAAAGACAATATGGCCTCACCAGTCTGCTGTCGATCTCGTCACGAAACGGCTTCTTCCAAATGGATTGACCACCTCGACCCGTACCAGTTGGGTCACCTCCTTGCATCATGAAACCCTTAATCACCCGGTGAAATAGCACGCCGTCGTAGTATTTTGTCTGGCATAAGCTCATGAAGTTGTCAGCCGTTTGCGGAACGAAGTCGCAATCCACTTCCAGATTGATATTGCCGAGGGTCGTCTCAAGCCGCACAAGGCCTTTCTTCTTCAGCTTCCGCACAGCTTGCCACCTTTGTTCCAGCAACTCCTGCTCAGATGCAAGAGCCGCTGCATTGCTCGTTACAGGAGCTCTCACACTAGATGTGAACGAACTCGAGCAGTCACCAGCGGTAAACTTGGAGTACTGCAACTTCCCCGATTGCGCCGCCTGTTTAGCAGCAATCTTCTCCTCTTCTTGCGATTGTTTGCTGTGGGTTAGCGAGGCCACGATCTTGTCCTTCTCACTCACGTCGTCAGAACCACGCTTAATCTTTTCTGCCAGTTCCTTCTGCGCCGCTTTCTTAGCTTCCAGCTACAATACAAATTTGTCATCAGCAATAATTCAGGTCCGTACTTCATATTACAATATAATTCGGGCAACCGTTGACTCACCTCTTGAAGAATGCGATCTGTAGCAGCATTGGTGCGGATGTTCCGAGCTGCCGTTGTAGTAGAAGCGCTCTACAGATTAAAACCACACCATTCGTAGTCAGGATCGCTGCCTCCACCAAAGGTAAAAGTGTGAAGGCGACTATTTGTGCCTCGTACATTATCGCTCGCTTTCGCACGCCGAAGGTGCTCGAAATTGTCGATTTCGCGATTGGAAAAATCTTGCGGATCTTGCAAAATGATGATGTCTTTGCGCTTGAACTTGGCGCCGGAAATAAGGTCCTACTCGCCGGAGCCACAGAGATATCCAACGTTAGCAACCAGCGCGTATTAGCAAATATAGACACAACGAGAGTTTTCGTACCGTCCAGTTCTTCGGCTTGATATTGAGTTCTTCGACAGCCTCGTAGCAGAAGACGTTGCCCGTCGTTGCGATTGCAGCGATCTTCGTGTTGTCAGTGAAAACCTTGTAGGTCACGGGGCAGAAGTACTCTCCCTGCGAGTTCTTGCTGAAGTGCAGTTGAATCAGCTCCTTCAGAGCAAGCGGCTTTCCCGTCACAGGGTTCTAAATGGGATGAACAAAAGAGTAATTTACCGCGGTTAGAACTGTACTCCGAGCCATTCTGAGCACTATTGTAGTTTAAACGTACGATCTGGTGCTCCTTGACGTACGGCACAACGGCTTCCAGGTCGAACAAGTGGCCCTCGCGCGTGCACACCGGATTCTACAGTCACCAACCACGCAAACCACTTAGTATATGGGGCTCCAAAGAGAACTAAGTATGGAGTGCGTACCGTGAAGGGGCAGAGTGTGATGGCGCAGCAGTTGAATGGCAGACCTGTACAGTAGCAGCGTCGCATGAGAGGCTTAAGCACGGAAAATATAGCAGGGCAAATGGACGTACGCTTGTAGGCCCGACGGATCTCCTGCTTCTTGCCGCCATAGAGGTACTTGTGCTCCGTCTGGGTGATGAACAACCGGTCCTTGCTGTGGCGATTCTTGCCCATGTTGCTTGCGTCCAAGCGATGAATCACAAAGTGGAGTCCGAAATATTGTAAAATGTCACTAAAATGGGTAATATAGTGACAATTCGGCATTTTGTTGACATTGTCACGCACAAGATGGTTCGTGTGCTGCTGAAGCGCGTGGCGGCTGCCTCTGCGCGTCGCTGGGGAGCGTTCCCCGCTGCCCCGACTACCACTACGAGAGCGTTTGCTGCTGCATCAATCCCCGCTCGTTCGGCGTCTGTGCGCAACTTCCTATCGCTCGCTGCCGCGACCCGAGGCTTCGTGACGTCGTCCAGCAGCAGCAGCATCTTCGATCTGGCGCAGGCGCTCAAGGCCAAGGAAACGTCCACCGAGGACCGCGTGGCGGCTATCAACGCGCTGGAGCTGAGCTCTTCGCTGGACTCGACGGTCAAGGAACGACATGCGCTGGAAATCGTGGACAGCGACGCGCTGGAGGCTCTATTGAGCTTCTTGCAGGACAGCGACACGATCGCGTCGTCGGATCTGCTGGTGCCGGCCTTCCTGGCGCTCATCCGTCTGTCGGCCGAGCCGCTGCTGTCTCAAGAGCTTTTGAGACTGAAGGCTCAAGCGATCCTGACCCCTTTCCTGGCGCAGACAGACCCGCGACTGCAGGCCGCTGCTTGCCTCACGCTTGGCAACCTGGCGCTGGAGCCCACTGCCGCTGAAGCTGTGTCTTCTCCGGCGGTTGTGAGCGCTGCACTTGGTGTGCTGGCGAGTCCTCACGAAGCTATAAAGCGCGCAGCTTCTACGTGTGTAGCGAACATCGCCAGCAGCGCTCAGGGACGTCGGCAGATCATTCAGCAAGACGGTGTGCTGCGAATGGGTGAGCTGCTGGAAGACGACTACAGCGACCCGCTACGCAGTGCAGCAGCCTTCGCACTCGGAAACATTCTTTCTGGGCGGGATAGCGACGCACAGGACCTGCTTCGCGAGAGTGGTGCGCTGCCTGCTCTCGTGCTGCTGCTCTCGCCGGTTTTTGCTGAAGATGTCAACAGCAGCGCTGCGTGGGCTGTGAACCACGGCGTTCATATGAATGCCGACAGCCAGTCGCTCGTGGCTGAGGCTGGCGGACTTGCAATGCTGGTACGACACCTCGCTGGTGAAGCGTTGGAGTCGCTTCAGACAAACGCGTTGCTGGCGCTGGATAGTGTTGTTATTTCGAACGACGAAAACTTGGACTGGTGCCGTGACAACGGCGTTCTTGAAGTCCTCCAGCATGTTCAGGAAACTGACGGGGAAGGTCTAAACACCAACGCGAAGCAAGCTCTGACGTCGCTGCTGGAACAATTGAAGTAGACCACGAAAATGAAAACAGCGCACATTGGTTTTGCTCCCCATTTACTGTTTAGTGTTACGGAAACTTAGAAGCTCATGCAAACGCGCAACCAGTAAAGATATTTAGGTATCAAAGTTGAAGACATCATCTAAGGAGGGCACTCAGCTGCTTCCTTTCCCCAGTTACTCATTGCTGCTGTGGGTGTGCGGTGCGCTGGCACAAAACGTGAGCCGGATCGAGCGCGACACACTGTCGTTCGAGAGTGTCACGAACAGCGCGGCCACGACTACGAAAAGGAAGAACCAAACGGGAGCAGTAGACGGGCCCTTCGCTGCACGGTTGTCGACTAATTCTTGCCGCAGACGCGCCTTCGCCTCCTCCAACTGTTCGTCTTCACCGATATCCGCTCCGTTCTCAGCATGGGCATCTGCTGCATGTCGTGCCACCTCAGCATTCGGATCGTCGTCAATAATTCCCTGAGCCTTAGTGGGCTGCATTGTTGTTGCCTCTTCCTTCTTGACCGCCACACTCTGCGCTTCTGCATCTTGCTCAACCCCTTGGGCAACCTGCTGCTTGGGAGTCGGCTCAGCAACATCCGCTGACTTTGACTGCAATTTCCAGCCATTGCCCATAAGAGCTTCAACTTCTGTCGCATTTTCGTACGGTACCCAGTGAAGCTGTTCGCACGACTCGGTATCGTTCACACCTTCCTTAAAGGTAACGCCAGAAAACTTCAAGTACGACTCGAACGAGCGCACCGAGCCAAAGCCATACTTGTCCAACTCGTACGTGTCGACAAGACCCTTGACCGGCTTACCGACGAGGTGGTTGAAGCGGTTGATGCCCATCTCACTCTCGCGCTTCTTCACCTGCGGGTCCACCGTGATGTGCTCAAAGCGAGCCGGCACCTTGGAGTAATTGTGGTAGATGACAGACCCCAGTACGCTGGGAGAGTACATGTCGTAGCCGCTAGTCCATAGGCGTGACGCGCGCAGGAACTCCTCGCCATCGAACATCCAGAGCGTGTGCGAGTCCACAGGCACGCGGCGCTCAGCGTGGCACTTGTTGAAAGACAGACCAGCACCCCAAAGCGCCTCGAGTTGCGGGAACTTCGATCCGCTAATCATGCTGGCGCCGACAGTGCGTACCAGGCCGTTGGAGCCACGCATGGTCGAGCACAGGTGCGGCAAGGAGGCCGAGAGCGCGTTGTCGCCGTTCTCCTTGACAAAGTCGTGGATGTGGTGCAAGTACGTCGAGAGCACGGCCATCTCATTGTTGACGCGCTTCCACTCGGCCAGGAGGTTCTCGTCCCAAAGGTTCGTGAAGATGCTGTGGCCATCGAGCTGCAGACAGAACTCCTCCTGCTTAATGAGCTTCTGCTGCTGGTGGCGCGCAAGCGTGGGGCCCCCGCGATTCGGAGGCCGAGTGCACGTCCACTCGGATGTGGTCTTTGTACGGGCACGGGCCCTTGTCCGGCCACTCGGCCTCCGCCATCTTGCAGAACTCGTCGAGGCAGCGCTCGTCGCCGTCGTTGACCTGGTCCACGACGCCGAAAAAGAGCCGCTCCGGGTACTTGGCGCGCTTGAGGCCCGTGAAGATGGTCTTGCCGCAGCGGTAGCCGTCGCGGAAGACCGAGAGGCCCACGAAGATGTCGAAGGACGCGGGATCTGCGCCGGTGGCGGCCGCAGCTGTGCCTGCGCCGGGTCCAGCGGAATGTGTTGCACGCTTGGGTCCAGCTTCACGGAGCGCTTGGTGTTGATGATGCCCATGACCGACTCCAAGCTCTCGGCCGCCGCGTGCGGCGGCAGCAGCAGCAGCATCGCCGCCATCGCCAGCAGCACCAACAGCGGCATCTTCACCCTCGGCGCAGCCATCGTCGTCGTCTCGAAGCTCGCGCTGGGAAATCGATAGTGTGGCGAGAGTCAGAGTTCGGATGGGGCGGCCGGCATAGGCTGCTTGATTGACGTCACCAACCCAAAATCCCATTTTTGAGAACCCAAAGCGCGAGGCAATGGATACACTGCCCTTTTCCACGCAAAAATGAGTCCGCGTTCCTGGCCACCTCGCCGTTTCCATCGCATGGATGCCTGCGGCACGCGCCCGCATGCAAGCTGCGCGTGGCTAGTGTCGTCCGTGCGACTCCATCGCAGGACGAGTGAACTGCTCAGCGCAAGAATAAACTTGGCGCCCACGCATTTTCGCCGAGAGCGTCCAGATTCGGTCACCGGAAAAGGCATCTTTTCAGCCAGATCAGATGTGTCAGGAATCCGCTTCAACTTGCTTCCTCGTGGGGTGGACGCTAGGTCGTTTGAGCTCCAGCGGACTCCTTCGCAGGAGGTAGCTGCGGTTTGTAGTAGCTAGCATCGCTGTGCTGAGGACTCGTGGTATTTTGCGATATCGCGAGCGCTGAGTATCCAAGGATTGATGATTTCGCACAAGGTTGCCGAAAGCCGAGCAGAGGGTGTTCAAAATGTAACAAGAACGACAAGGTCTTGCATGGAGACGATTATTCCGTGGCAAGTATGTTGGTAAGTACTTGCAGCAAAACGCTCACGTCCAAAGCGTATCTCGAAGTTGAAGAAGTCCGCAAGGTGAAAGTTGAAGTGCCCGATCAACAGTTTTTTGCCGTTTGTGACAACTTCGTCTGTGGTAGCTTTGGCATTTCCGTGAATGATAACATGCAATGCTTACACGTTCAGCATTGTGGACATGTGAGGACCCACAGCACGCGTTCGAGAAGCACTTCGAAGCACGCATTTTCTGGTGGAATGCATGCTGCGAAGCAATCTGGCGCGTGATTGGCTGAAACTGGCACCGATCCAGTTCCTGGCAGGAACTTCCTGCGCCATTCTCGATCTGCCGCCATGGCCGCGACTTGTGTCGAGTCGCCGGTCGAGGCGGAGGTCGCGCCCGTGCACCCGTACTACAGCCTGCTGCCGTCGTACGTGACGCCCGAGAGCATCCAGGCAGAGCGAGCTGATTTTCTGGGCCGGATCCAGGTTTGTGCGCGCCTAGGGTGGGGTGCGAGAAAGTATAGTCTAGCGTGCAGTCGGACTGAACATCTTTGCTCTTGCAGGAAACACTCATTTGCCTGCAGACGCTGACGGACGGAGACGCGCTGGACGGCGTGCTGCAAACCCGCCACTTCCGGGATGTGGACACGTTTTACAAGCTCAAGCACGAGCTGCCTCTGAAGTTGCACGCGCAACTGGTCCGCGTGCTGGTGGAGCTGCTGTGGACGCGCGATGGACGCGCATTCAGTGACGTGGAAATGGAAATCCGAGCCGTGAGGTCGCTGCAACTACTGCTGGAGAAGTGGAAGAAGCGTCACCGCGGTGAAGATGTCGCCGTTACCGAAGATCTCGTCATCGACTGGAGGACCGTGAGGCGCGCGATCGAGCGCGTCTGCTTTCGAGCGCCTGGGTGCATCCAGCAGGCGTCGCAGAGTTACATGACAAAGTTGAAAAACACGACGATCAAGTGTGCCGAGGAGGCGCGCAGCTTCTTCCGAGCGTTAGACCCTGCTACGCCATTTGTGCTTGAGCTGTGGACGGAGTTCGGTGCGACTGTGAAGAATGTCAAGTCGACAGAATGCTTTCGTGCGCTGGCACTTTTCTCGTTCGTGATCTCATTGCCAAAGTCAGAAGATTCAAAAACAGAGGCGGCTGTTGTGGACCTACTTCCGGAGTGGTTCTCAACGTGGTCGTTGATTTCGCGTTGTAACGAGTGGGATGGACACTGGATAAAGATCCTATCTCGTGTTACTAAGCGCTACCCCAGCACGTCGATGTTGGATGACTATCTCCCGTTTATCTACGCGAAGGTGAACGACTTGTTGGAACTTCCCTCTGACCTGGGTTCCCCATTCAAAAAGCAGCTGTGGCCATCGGCGTATACTTCGACAAACGGCTCGAAGCGCTTCGGCCAGCATGCCATGCGTTTGTGCGTGTACCTCTTACGCGAGGGAGGGGAGGACGGCAGTGCTGCAGCACCGACGCGATACCTGTTGGAGATACTGAGCATGGTGAAGTCATTTTTCCACCCAGCAAATGTTGCCAACGTCGGTAATTCACTTGCCACCTACATGTATTACCTCAGCAACGCGTTGTGCAAACGCCTTGGGCAGGAGAAGGCAGGGGGCAAAGTTCTTCAACCGGCCTCAATCGGAAAAATCGTGGACACGCTCATGGAAATTTGTTTGCTGGGAATTTACTCGAAGAGCAGTGGTGTGGCGACCAAGTGTATGTACGTGATGAAGAACCTCCTGTGCCTCGACCCTGTACGATGCGCAGCCCCGGTAATGGAGGAAATGCTCAAGGCGCTTGACCCGATGGCCATGAGCCACTCACACTTGGCGGCTACTGCAATTTCCTCGATGGCGGTATTTTTGTATCACTTGATGTGTGGGCGGCACCCGCAAAGCACGGGCTTGTTTTTCGCGACTTATTTGGGGCCTATGCTGAAGCTCACGTTACCGGGAATTGATGCGAACGATGAAAAGAAAACGCAGTCGACTGTCCAGCTCTACTTTCACCTGCTGTCGTGGTTACCCCTGGTGAACGATCCAGCGAAGGGAAACTTCCAGGCGACAAAACAGAGGAAAGAGTTGTCGAACCAACTCTTTGCGGATATGGAGAGTAGTCTGTTTGCTGAAATTGCAGTAATGGACAGCCAGATTGACGATAAAATGTGGGAAGCTGGGCCCGTTTTAGAGGAATGGGCGTTTGCTGTCTTGGATCGCTGCTTCCAATTCATTCAGTCGCGGTCTGGTGCTAGATCTGCCTCGCCTGCCGCCAATGGTGGCAGAAACCGGAGCACCAAGTCGTCAAAGAGAGATGGAAGCGAAGATGCGATCGTGTTGCAGGTCTTAAATCTGCTGGCCATCCTGTATGCGCAGATGTCCCCAGAAATTTACACGCAGTGCCTCCGCAAGACTGTGACCTTTGTGGCAGGTGCGTTCTACACTTCACCTTTCGGAGGAAAAGTCATCTCCACGTTGATCTTCAACTGCATGCAAGGAAATCCTTCCCAAGCCATGGAACAGTTCATGCCGATTGTACTGGACAAACTTCACGTGACGAAGACGGCTATTCACGACTCAAACCTGATGGTGAATGAGAAAGTGTGGTACCTTCGCATTCTCGATGGCCTTGTGCGGTTCAGCCCTCCTGGTGACCCCATTTTGCTGCGCTACGAGCACGAGCTGAAATTGATCTTGGCGCACTTTATGAACGGCGATGAAGAGAAGGAAGTCTACGAAGCTGCTGGTGCTGTCTTGCAGAACTTGCTGTCTGGTCTCTGTGGAGTATACACACACGACTTTCGATCGTTGCCTGGTACTGAGTGGGAAGACGCGATATCTAGCACCAGCGGGGCATTTCAGTACTTGGGCGCTAGTATTCCGTGGAAGAAGCTGTCGGTACGGTGGCACGAGCCGACTGAGGGAGAACTTGCATTCGGATTCAATCTGTTGCAAGATCACGTCATAGGAGCTCTTGGCAAGTTGGAACAAATGAGGCAGAATCAAGATCTAACGGTTCGTGTGTGGCCGCGTCTTCTAGACCAAGTGTTGCAAGGCCTTCTTGGGGCTGCAAATGTGCTGACTGACGAGACAATTCCGGCGAATGGGGCGTTTTTGGATGGTGCCAAGCCTCTACTGATCAAGGCACTCCAGAACAATCACGAGCTGTTCGAAAGAATTACGTCTTTAAAGGGGTTGGTGATGACCCAAATCCGCGATGCGGTCGTGTTTTGGAGAGAGAGAGGCAGCGGGAGCGCGATGGAAAACCAAGTGTGGCGTTCTCTGTTGGACATCATGCACCAGCTTTTGATTTGGAGAGGCGAGCATCTTGACGATTTCAGGGTGAAAGAATCCCAAAACATGTATTCCAGAATTATGAGCACGGATGTCGTCTCGCATGCCTATCGGACAAGCGGCCCGCTTCGCCGCCGCGAGGATAAGGGTGAGCAAGTGTTGCTCTTATCACGCAACGAGCTGGTGGAGAAAGTGATGTTTTTCTATGCGAAGCGAAAAGTGCAACAACACTTTGCGTTGGCTAACGCAATAACGCAGCCTGGGAGTGATGAAGAAGCACGCCATCGTTACGAGGCCCTCTTGGCGGAAATCGAGCACCTTCTGAAGAATCCGTTTGAATCCGTTCGTTCAGACGCAGCGGCAGTAATGAAGGAATGCTCAGTGCTGTACGCTAGATGGATATACTCCCGTCAGTTGACACAGATTGAGGAACTGGAAGGCTTTGGTGGTGCGACACAGTTGGCAGAAGAGCGCGTATCCGGGTTGATGCACATGCTCTCGTTGCCTCTTGCTCGGAGAAACTTGTGGAAGAAGCGTGATACGTTGCTTAAACGTTTGCTTGTGGTGCTCTTACGAAGCAACAGTGCGGTTGTCAAGCAAGTTGATAGTGAAGCAGACAAGTCGAAGGTCGAGATGAAGCTGCAGGCTTTCTTCCTATCTCTGTTGCTTAACTGGAGATACGTTCGGGGCCAGGAGGCGGGTCAACCCTTGCTTCAGACCGTTCTTGAAGCAGAACCCCCGAGCTCAGAGCACTGGAAGTTTCAACTGCTGCACTTAGTGATGCTGTATCCCTTTTTGCAGCCTGAAGCGATGCCAATTGAAGTTGACGTCTGGAAGCTGGTAATTCGGCAGTTGAGAAACGAGGTGCTTCCCCTGCGACAAATTGCGTTGGAACTCTTCGGGCATTTGATGAAGCTACTGAAGCGCAGTCGACAAGAAGGGGGCTTAGCTTATGTGGACGAGATCGATGGACTTATTTACTCTGGCAGTACGACGCAAGCACTCGTGGAAGCTTTGGTAAACAACCACAAAAATTCCAACAGATTCGCCGCCTCCGCGGATGGACAGCATGCTGACTCGGCTCCTAGCGACTGGTCGTTTGGTGTAAACGAAGTCGTTCGGTACATCTCGAACAGCGAACAGACATTCCCAAAAGCTTCTCCCTTGTCGTCTGTGCGTCTCCTTAACCAAGCACGCAACACATTCACGGGTGTGAATTTAACCAACGTCAAGTTGGTAGAGAAGCTAGTAAGCGGAAACTCGAAGGCGTTTTTGAACAGCGGGGTGGTGGAAATACTTCGCGATCTGGTGAGTAAAACCGTTGGCGTCAATGTTGGGGAGGAAGATCGACTGGCAGCGCTGAAAACAGTGGCGGACTGTACTGCTGGCCTCCTTCACGCTCTAACAAAATTGGAGACTGACGATGAGCAAGGTGTGGTGAATCATGTCACAAGTATAGTCACTCTACTCAAGGTAGTTATTCCGCATGTGAGTATTGTGCTGGTGGATCAGTGGGCTGATGTAGTCTATCTTGCGTCCCGCCCATCGAGGTCGGGTGCCGTGAAGCTGCACCGACTGGAGCCTTTGGTGATGTATTTGCTTCTGGAGCTGGAAGACTCCTTTGCTCGGGCAGCTGCAGAAGACTACGCACGTCAAGCGAAGTGGCTGGCACTGGTAGAAGCGTTGGGAGTTCATCTGCTTGCGGCCAAGGTCTTGACAACTGACGAGACAGTGCATGCACTTGCCTCCGATTTCAGCGATCGAGTGGCGAAAGTGGTTCGAGAGCACGCCTTGGCTCACCAGTACAAGATCATTCGAGATCGCGCCGGGAAGATGCTGTTTTTACTGGGCGCTTACACCCTTTCAGAACCCTCGTGTCAAACTGATTCGCCGCCAGCTCCACTATCCTTGACGTCGTTGCCACTGAGGGAACTGCTGTCTGCTAGCGCGTCAGACGATAATGTCGATAACGCGGAGGGCACATCGGAGGAAAGTAACGCCGCGACCGACACATCCTTGCGTGCGAAGGAAACCGCGATGCAGTGGCTGGCATGTTGCGAGAAGTATGGCGATGGAAGAGATATACTCGTCATGCTCGACGACTTGCTGCCTGTTGCTCTGCTGTCGCAAAGTCACCCGAAGGCAGAGGTGGCTGTTCAAGCGAAGAATGTCACCGATGCCGTATCACTGTCCCTGCGAATGTATTTTGTGCCGCAGGATGCATCTGGGAAGCGTGCAGTGCCGCGGTTGCTGGAGCTGCTAAAGCGTTTATCGACCTCACGGACCTGGAAGACCCGTGGTGCTGTGCTGCGCTTCACTATGACGCTCGCTTTCTACCACTGGATATTCTTTTCGAGGGACTTGAAGGAGCAGATGCACGCATTTGTCTGCACATTCTTGACGGACGAACAGCGAGAGGTGCAGGCAATGGCAAAGTTTGCGCTGCGCGGTCTTCTACACAACGAACTGCCAACGAAAGTGGAGGCGATGAGTGTGCAATTGACCGAGAGCGCGGGGCAGGCGCGGGTGAAGTTCCCAAAGTTGAAACGCCGATGCGAACGTCTGCAAGCTGAAGGTGCCCCCGAAGAGGAGCTGAAGAAGACTCAGGAGCGGCTGAAGGCTCTCGAAGCGAAGATGACCGAGAACGTGCTGAGTCTGAGCGCCATCGTCCTCGCGTTCCCGCACGACGTGCCAAGCTTCGTGCCGCCGATTTTTGAAGAGCTGGGCCGGTACCTGTACATGAAGAGGTCCTCGAACACGATCTCGTTTCTGGAGAAGGAGGTGAAGGAGACGCTGCTGGAGTTCAAGCGCACGCATCAGGACAACTGGATCGAGACGAAGACCAAGTTCTCGCGCGCCCAGCTTGACGTGATTGAAGATGTAGCCATTGCACCGAGCTATTTCAGCTAAGAAGGCCATTCACGCACCGAGATGACTTTTGGAAAGTGTTGAAGTCAGGTATACAGTATAGCCAATACATCAATATAGCCAATCAGATCTCTCCATTCAACACCTCAATAGTAGCCCTTAAAAAATGTGCGGCGGCCACTCAAAGTCTTGCAGCCTGCGCTCCAGGTGCGTGCCATGCGCCCATCGCCTCTCTTCGCGTTGCTACAGCTCCGCTCGCAGCGCGCACCTCTACCTGGAATCTTGTGCGTCATTTAACCCTTCTTTCCCTCTCCATCCCCGTACAGGTTTCAGCCCCACCCGCTCCCTCCTCGTCAAGTTATCAGGAACGCAAAATGTCTGTCGCAGTCAAGGGCGTGGTCCGACTCCGTGTGCTGGCGGGAAAGGCGAGCCCGTCGCCGGCCATCGGCCAGGCTCTGGGTCCCTCGGTGTCAACATGATGGAGTTCTGCAAGGCCTTCAACGAGCGAACGTCCAAGATGACGGAGAACATCCCCGTGCCCGTGGTGCTCACGGCCTACACGGACCGCACGTTCACGTTCGCCACCAAGACGCCGCCGGCCTCGTGGTTCCTTAAGAAGGCGGCCGGCATCACGGCGGGTTCGTCGACGCCCGGTCAGCAGGTGGTGGGATCGGTGCATCTGCGTCAGATCTACGAGATCGCTAAGGTGAAGCAGCAGGACGAGATGGTGGACTACATTGACCTCAAGTCCATCTGCAAGACGCTCATCGGATCGGCCAAGTCCATGGGACTTGATGTTGTGCCGTAAGCACCTTGCTCATGATTCTTGAAGGGATCTGAGCTTCCTACAGCTAGAAAAAAGTGAGAATCTCCACTCTGTTGCAAATATTTTGTGTACCATTGTTCCCTACGAGCTCTGCAGCGCGAAGCAAGCACTAACGGTGGTATGAAGTCGTAGTCAACACAGAATGGATTGTGGCTTTAGAGTCAAAGCTCGGAAAACGTTCGCGCATGCCCCGCAGCAACTTTTCGTGTCGAGTCACCTGTCAGTCTTGCTTACTTTACTCTTAGCGCTTCAAACTATTGCATACGTACCGAAAAAAATGCTGCACAATTAGACTGGATCATATCCGCTCGGCTAAGCGCGGGCTTCAGGCTGATGCATTTTGCCGTGACCCTCCCGCATCTGCGTGTGGCGGATACGGGCTCACAGTGGAGCAATTCAACTACCGAATGGTTGAATCTCACGTGACTTCTACTCGCCAAGTTCCATCTTTATGTCGCTGTCGCGGAAGACGGATGTGCGGCGCGAGCCGATGATGTCGCTGCCCATATAACTGAAGTCGTCGAAGTGCATGGCCATGACTCCCGAGCCGGTAGAAGACCCCAGCACGCTCACGACAGGCGAGTCCGCAACTTCCTGCTGCTTGAAGATGTTGGGTACGTACTGCAGGTTCGCGTTGAGCGCTGCGCTGCTACTCCGTGCCCGATTGCCGTGGATATCTTTCGTCACGGGCTTGAAAGGTGGATCCACTCGGCGGTTAAGAAGCGCGTCCCAGTCCACTCCTTCAAACCAAGGGTGTCCCATGATCTCCAGTGCGCCATCAGCTCCGCAGCCCATGCGCTGACGCGGGTTCTTGACAAGTAGTCGCTGAAGAAAATCCGTAGCAGTGGCTGAAAAGTGCTCAGCTGGGTACGTCGGCTCCTTGCTCAGGATATTCTGGAACATTTGACGGCGGTTCTTGTCCCAAAACGGTGTGTGTCCTTGAATCATCTCGTAAACCAGCACGCCATAGCTCCACCAGTCAATTGTGTTGCCGTAGGATGTTGCTGTGCGTTGGCTGCACAACAGTTCTGGCGCGAGGTACTCGGGAGTACCTACGAAAGTCGAGCCTTCGTCATCCTCCTTCGATAAGCCGAAGTCTGTAATCGCAACGTGTCCCTCGCTATCCATAAGAATGTTTTCCAGCTTCAGGTCACGGTACATGATGTGCATGTTGTGCAAATGCGCAAGCGACAGCAGCAACTCCGCTGCGTAGAAGCACGCTCTTTGCTCGGTGAAGCGCTTCTCCTTCCGCAGATGCACGAACAGCGACCCACCGGAGTAGTAGTCCATAACCAGATACAGCTTCTGGTGGTTTTGGAATGCGTACCGCAGCCGAACCACGAACGGGTGTTCCACATGCTTCAGAATGCGCTGCTCAGACTTGGTGTGCTCGACCTGCTTCTTTTTGAATACATCCTGCTTGCGCAGCACTTTCATCGCGTAGACACGGCCAGCATTCCGTCCGTGTTTTTTCTTGGCAAGAAAGACTTTGCCGTACGCGCCTTTGCCCACCACCGATAGCAAGTCGAAATCGTTCACGCTCATGGACGTAGAAATAACCATGCTGCGCCTTGAGCTGCGCGTGCTGTTCGAACGACTCCCCAAATGATTCCCAGCGCTCGTCGTTACCTCCTCTTCATGAAACTCGGCGTCCTCCAAATGCTCTCGTTGGTGAGGTGCGGACGACATCGCCGCCGCGCCGGCATACGCATATTGCGATAGGCGACTCATTTCATCCATAAGCTCATCCTCTGCCGGCTCATCTGGCATAGAGCCTCGCGCGCTATCGAAGAAAGCGAAGACAGTATCCATACTCGCCGCAATTGTCCACGCCGTGTTTGAGGACTTTTGCTCGGCGGGCGAAGTAGGTTCCCCAGCTGATAGACTCAAGCACCCTAGCTGCGTGCAATCCTGCAGCTGCGTTCCGGGGCTTTCCTTCGATCGCTGCCAGTTGATCGCTCTCGTTCCCAACAACCCTCTTACTTCCTGCGTGTCGTCAGCTTCGATGCGATGGCTGGACTCAATGAACGCGATAGCCGCCAACTTGGACCTGAGCACCGGCTGCGTGCACACCAAGTGCTTCGTCAACGAGCCCCCACGCCCGTACGCAGCGACGTAGACCTGGGAACACGAGGCACGGACTCCGTACGTCTCCCAAACGTAGCGGACATGCAGCTCTGGCGTGCTCGAGTACGGGATCGGAATCTTCTCGCTGCCCACGCTGACTGTGTTGGTGCTGGGGTTCATGACCACGACTCCGTAGCCCTTGGACAGCGCCGTGTGCAGGTAGGGCAGCATGGAGCCCGAGCGGTACTGGTTGGGGTTCTCCGCGGCCTCCAGCACAAGCGAGCGGCTCCAGATGCCGGGCTGGATGCCGTTGCCGCTCACGATCACGAGCAGCAACCGGCGGCAGATGTGCCAGTTCGCACTCATGAAAATGCTGCAGCGCGCGGGGCTGTCCGGGGACGGGATGCAAGTTTCCACGAAGCCGAGCTGGACCATCTTCTGCTGCTCCTCCAGCACGATCTGGTGCAGCAGCGCCTCCATCTTGCCGCGCTCGTCGTCACGAGGGTGCTGCATTGCGAAATAGAGAGGCAGACAACGGACAGACACAGAGCGTTAATGAATCTTTGGACAAACAGCTTTCCTCTCCGTCCCGTCGTCCTCGGCCGCCGCTTTGCGACGACCGCGGCAGGTGTAGCCATTCAGCAAGAGCGTTAGGTACCATGTTGAGCTTGCTGGAGTCTAACGGGAGAAAGGATTTGCCCCCGCTTCTCGGGGCCTCGGCACCTGCGTGACAGCGCGGTTCAGGTCAGAACAAGCAATTAGAAAAAGGGCCGTTTTCTGCCTTCTTTTGACTTGCTCAATGTATTGCTTGTATAGGAGAATGTGTGCTCTACTAGAGGGACTCGTGAGTAAGTGGTTCACATCACCAAGTTTTCCGTATTCGCCTCGCAACAAGGTGCCGCGCCCCGACGGCATCTGAGTATCATGGTGGGCAACAAGCACAAGAACGGCATCATTTGCACGTACCCGGATTGCAACAAGCCCATGCGCACGCAGAAGTTCAAGATGCATTTCACCAAGGCGCACCTGAGGGAGGGCGAGGTCTACTCGGTGGAGCACAGGCGGCAGTACGAAGTCGCGAGGGAGGACAACGCTCGAACCGATATGAAAGCTGAACTCGCCCCGCAACCATGATGTCAGCGACGACGGTTGAGGAGATTCCACGCGTGGAGACTACGAGCATCCATATGGTCGCCACGACTTCAAATGCGGCGCATGAGGACATTCAAGCAAGGAAGCTCACCTCGGTGCAATCCCACCAGGCGCCGTTGTCCTCACACGCAGAAACGCCGGTCTCCAAGAGCGGGGAAGACCCGAATGCTGTCAGGAGTGCTAACGTTTCGAATCCACCGACTTCGTTGTCAGCCGAGCAAACCAGCGGTAGCAAGCGTCCGGCATCGGCCATGGACACCGCTGCAGGAGCTGTAGATCCAACTAGCGTGTTGCTGATGCAGTTTATTGCGCTGATGGACCAGCGGTTCCAGGAGCTGGTGGGTAAGATGGGCGAGATGATCGACGTGCAAAAGGATCTGATCGACACGCTGCAAGCCAGCAACCCGAATGGGCAAGCGCCCGCATCAGCCTTCTCGCACGCCGTCGAAGTGGTCATGAAAAGACGCAAGAAAGACCTGAACACGCACGACAACAATGATAGTAGCGCGAGCAGCAACGGCAATAGTGATGCCAACGGCGGAAACCAGGACGGCTTTGTCTTGTAAACACGGTGCAATTCATAATTTGTTGAGTATTAGCGACAGCTTAGCTTGCCTTGTGGCCCACAAGTTGTGGGTATGATTCAGCTACATAGCTTGATATATATATATATACTGTATTGCCATTTAATCTGCAGGCTTTGCCACATTGTGGAAGGAAGACCGTGTTAGGAGGAAGAAACCACCATTGCACGCTTTGGTCCCATGCCGTTGGATAGATAGAGTGAATTGAACTTACCGTAAGTGTAGCCACCCGAAAACTGTTGCCACCTGAAAGTGGCGTGGACCACATGCCATCGGCTTCCAACCAATGTTGACAAACGACAAACAAAAAAGGAAGCGAGATGAGCGAGCAAGCTGTCGAAGCCTTTGCCAGCGTGGAGCAGACGCTCGCGGCGGTGGAAGAGCACCTAGCGGTGTTCAAGCAGAGCTCAATGGAGGAATTTGTTGCTCCGCTGAGCCCACTGGAACGTGCGAAGGTGCAGGTTTCATTGGGTACGTAGTATTCCTCTCCATCTCAGTTTGTGCCAGGAGCTGTTGGCTTACGTTGCTATTTGTTTCGTGTACTTCTTTCCACGTTCGCTCCACCAGCTTACACCATCAACGCGCTACTCTTCGTGTTCTTGAAGACCCAGGGAGTTTCTCCCAAGGACATCCGACAGACCCACGTCAAGCAGGAACTGGTGCGTATCCGCCAAGTATTTCAGAAATCAAAAGAGTCGAGGTTGCTAATATCTATTGCATCGGCATACTATCCACGCTAACAAAATATTCTAGGAGCGCGTGAAGGCTTTCATCAAGAAGATTAAAGACGCGGAGGAGCTCGCCAAGGGCCCGAAGCTAGTGCTAGACAAGGACGCCTCCAAGCGATTCATTCACAACGCTCTCAGCTCTGACCAAGTGTATGTCGACGCTGTGAAGGCCAAGAAGGAAGGACAGGATAGCAAGAATGGCGATAAGTCGAATACTGACACCACGACTGAAAGCAAGGGAAAGCGCACTGCGTCCAAGTTCTCGGGCAAGAAGAACAAGCGCCAGCGGAAACATTAGTTTCTCACGTAGCTGCATGGGCTAACGATGGAGGAATCAAAGCTGCATTGTTGTGTTTTTATTCAGAGAGCACCACCGTGGAGATCAAACGTAGTTATAAACACACTTAACCTGCTGGGGATGAGTCTCTTGGCGGCAAAGCGGGCATTCAGCTTTGTTCTTCTGGCACCAACCCACGATGCACTCCCAGCAGAAAACGTGGCCACAAGGGGTGGCAGCAGGGGATACTCGTTCACCCAGACAGAGTGCGCACTTACGACGGAATTGCTGGCGACCTCCACTACCCGCAATCTCCGATTCCTGCGAGGATCCAGTGCTCTTACTCACAAATGAGAGAGACGTGGGCACCCTGTCCGAATGAGGAAATGGCTTCTCAGGACTGCCGGAAGCTGCTCTGGCCTCTTGTTGGCGCTGCTTCTGCTCCAGCTTGTAGTGGCCCCGCACGCGCTTGAGCTCGACCGCGGCTGTAGCGAGAAGTCGCAACGACATCACGTAGCCCAGCAAGGACAAATTCATGCCCGGCATCAAGTCTTTTCGCACGAAAATATACTGGATATTGGCAATTCGCTTAGCCAAGTCCAAGTATTGCGCGAACACGTAAAACGCTGCGAGGTGCGCGTGCGCTCCCCACTGCTGGACGCATGCCAAACTGAATTCGTAGGAAGCCGGGAACACACCAGTCTCGAGCCACGCTGTCATCGCCTTGAGCTTCGACACAGCTTGATCCAGCTGTTGAAGCAATCGCTGCGGCTTCAACACTGCCAGGCGGCTCTCTGAAGGAAGTTCTGCGGCATCCGCTGCTGCCGAAGCTGCCGCCGCCGCTTCTCGACGCAGCCGAAGCTGCTGCTCCATACGCTCCCGCGGTGTGCGCGTAAGCTGGCTCAGATTTTTCCAGCCGCTCTGCGATCGCGCCGATAGGTATCGAGGAAGAACCACACACGCGAGCCACAGAGCATGCCGCCGTAGTCGCACAGGCTCCACGGGGGACTTCGCCCCCGATTTGGTGACGCGGATGACATCGCAGAACTCTTCGCCCAGCGTCTGACCTGGTTGGTGTAGGCCAATGGACACTGCGTGATACAGCAGAGACGACAGCGCCGCCAGCTCCGGCAGCAGCTGCGATAGGAGGTGGGCCCCGCAGCCACGCTCGAGCACCTCACGCAGCAGATTCTTGAGCTCGCTCTCGTAGACAGCGTCCTTGTTCTCCGCCAGGAGCAGCTCAGCGCAGGCCCCAGCAGCTGGGAACGCTTCTGCAGCTTGTTGTGGCGCCATCGCGACTTGCGTCAACGAGCGGAAATCGGAAGTGCATGCTTCATCATCAAAAACGCATTGAACTTGTATTGGCACCTTGATATGTCATGTGATATGCATAAATATGGGTCGAAGGATTGGCGGGGCTCCCGCCAGTAACAAGTCGGCAGGAAAAGCTCTCGCCGTATCTGCTGCTTGCTCTTCGTCTCCGGCGCTCACTTGGTCGATCCGTCGACCGACGTTGGCGAGGCAGCCATGGTGATGACCAAGAGCAGCAAGATGCTCAACTACATTAACTACCGCATGAAGGTGACGCTGCAGGACTCGCGCGTGCTCATCGGCTACTTCATGGCCTTCGACAAGCACATGAACCTGGTGCTGGGCGACTGCGAGGAGTTCCGCACTCTCAAGGCCAAGGTCAAGTCGGCGGTGTCGGAGGAGCGCGTGGAGAAGCGCCATCTGGGACTCGTGCTGCTGCGTGGCGAGAGCGTCGTGTCGCTCACCGTGGAGGGCCCGCCGCTGGCCAAGGAGAACGAGACTGTCGGCCCGAGCGGCCCCGGCGTGGCGCGTGCGGCAGGGCGCGGCATCCCTGCAGCTCCTGTTGGCGTACCTCCCATGGGGCTTATGGCGCCTATGCGCGGAATTGGAGGCCCGGCCCCGGGCATGATGCAGCCAGGACAAGGTACGATATTAGATCATGTGACGTATGCTGTTGCTAGGGGACTGCTCGCGACGGCGATACGGCTGGCTCCAAGTGATCACTCGAACAGATAAGCGATCGGGTGCACGGCTCTTCCTCCGAACCCGGCTGAGCACCAACATAGGAAACTACTGCCTACGATCTTAGTATGATGGAGCCAGCCCAAGCCAGCCCCGCTAGCGAGCAGCCCTCGAGCACCTTCTTGACGACGGAGCACTAATGTTTGCACTTTGTTACGTGTACTTTGTTGCAGTGGCGGCTATGGCACAACCGCAGGCGTACGGCCGTGGCCGCGGAATTCCGGGACCCCCCGGCGGCATGATGCCTCCCCCTCGACCGATGCCCGGCATGGGCATGCCGCCTCCGGGAATGGGGCCGCCGCCTGGAATGGGAATGGGACCTCCGCCCGGAATGATGCCTCCGCCAGGCATGCGAGGCCCTCCGCCCGGAATGCGCGGCCCGCCTGGCCAGTAAGTCAACTGCAGGATCGCGTATCGTAGAGCTGAAGCTTGGGCACGAGCAGAACAATGGACTCGATCTGATGGAGTGAAGCTGCGTTTGGACCGTCCAGCTTGAACGTGAGATGCCGAGCTATTCCGTCATTACCCGCTGGCCCGCTGGAGAAGAGAGGTATACGTGACATATAAGTTATAGTATTTGCTTTTCTTGCGCGTGCTGGAAATCTCCCCCGTGTCCAATGGTAAGTTTGTCTTGTCCTCTACAACACTCGTCGTCATTGCCCCGCACTGTAATTGCGTTATGGAACAGCTCCCTTACAGTTGATTTGACACCTGCTCTTCCGAGTCATCTTGAACGACTGTGTGCTCCACGAGTGAACTTGCCTTCCTTGTACCTTTGGGAGCTCTCCATCGCTTCGATATGCGTAGACCCTACCCGAGAAAGAGTAAGCAAAGGAGATGTATTGGATCTCAAGTAATACATCCTTCCAATACGAATTCACACTGGGCCAACGCAGCAAAACAACAATAGGCACACAACTTGAGCATGCCAAATTCAGCCCTCACACTCACTGCTTGTCGGAATAATATACTTCTCTGTTTCACTTGAATATGACCTATTAGCTTAGTGGGCCATAACAGAGAAGTACCACATAGTATGGTGTTGACGTGGAAGGCATTCCCAGTGTGAGAACAAAGAGCGTCTTAGACACGACGTCGTCGCAACGGAGGCGTGCATGCCCTCCAGACGCAAGCCCATGCTCTCGCTGCTGTTGCCACTGGAGTGGTGTCAGATTTCTTCAGCCTAACGCAGCAGGGCGTCGTCGACATCCTGCTAACCCGCGTATTCGTCGGTGCTGTCGCTGGGTGCCAGGTGTTGAGGTTTTCGAGACCCGACGTGCTTGCATCGGCTTGGCTGGTGCGACTTCAAGCTTCACGCAGATTAGTTGTTGTTCTCGTCTATATTATTTTGCTAGCGCCTTTGAGCTACCGTATTGTGACCATGCTGCCACGTCAAAAGGTGCCCTCCGTTCTCTCAAGGCGCAGCTCGAAGACGACGCTCCAGTCGTCTTCGTCGACGTGCAGGGGTCGCCCCAGGGCGCCAACTAGGGAAGTGACTGCTTCGCGAGAGGCCAGGCGGACGGACGGGTGCATGCGCACAATGAACCCGGTCTTCTTTGCCACAGCTACGAAGTGAGACGCGGTGCACTTGCTTACGTCGCAGGCCCCCTCACAGGTAGCTCGACACGGATCCAGGGAGAGGAGCGCAAGCGACTTGACCCCGGGGCGTAGCACAGATCGGATCGTCTCAAGCAGCGGGACGTGCAGGCCTCGACCCAGCTGCGTGATCTCGCTGCCTAGCATCGTGTCAAACTTGTGGGTAAACGGCGCGATGGACTCTGGGACGCCCCACTCCAGCTCTCCACTCGAAACGACAGGCATGGCGTTGTGGGCCTCGCGCTCAGCCCAGAGGTGGCGGTTCTTGGCGATATTTCTTGCAAGCAGATCTGGGTATTCGTCGGTTAACACGGTCGTGCCGGCGCCAAGAGAGGCAGCCACGAGCCCACAGAGTCCGCAGCCCGCGCCCAATTCGATCACGTCGCGGCCTTGTACGACCTCCTGAGCGTGATCCTCTAGGAATTCGCACAGGACGAGTGCTCCGGCCCAAACTTCGCCGCCCAAGCCATCGACCTTGGTGGTGTCTTGCACGACGCGAACGCAGGCGCCGTCGTTGATGCGGAACGCGGCCTCGTGCTCCTGCTTCATTTTTGACAGTCACATGCACAGCAAAGTGCGCACGTGACTGGCAAAGTGCGCCTACTGAATATGATGTACACCCTAGCCAATCATGATGAGGGTCTTCGGGGGTCATCTAACAACCGAGCCAATTCAAATTAACCAAATTGCAGACTATACAATTTAAGTGATTAGTTCGTGCGGTCCTCCAGGCCTGACACCGGTAAACCCTTTTTATTGGCTGATTTCCATCTTAATTTAGTGAACGGCTAACGTAAATGAGTATACTTCTGAGAACGAACTTAACAGTATTAAGTGCGATTAAAAATTGAATTCGCTATACTAAAATCAAGTCACGCAAGTCGTGCCTCGCTGTTGGCGAATGGGTGGAGGCGCCGACAACATCAACCGGCACAGACCGAGTACGGCAAGCACTCCGCTTCTTCTTTTGCAGACTCCGCCGCCGCGCTGCATCGACCTCTCTCCAAAGAAATTTAGAGAATCATGGAGGCTGTCAACGCGTCTCGACCGGATGTGATCGGCAAGCTGCCGCAGCTGCAGAACATGGTGAAGCGCGACCCGGTGGGTTACCGGACCGAGTTCCTCATGCAGCTGCGCCACTTCGAGAGCGAGTATCAGCTGTTCCTGCTGCAGCCCACCAAGGAGTCGGCGCACTTCGGCGCGCTCGTGAGCTTCCTGAGTCATGTGGCCAAGTGCTACCCCGTGGAGATGGCGGCCTTCCCCGAGCAGATCATGGCGCTGCTGCGCGACAACTACCTCGTGCTCGAGCCGGAGCTTCGCAAGACGCTGGTGCAGAGCCTCATGCTCCTGCGCAACCGCGGCCTCGTGGACGCCATCACCCTGTTGAAGCTGTTCTTCGAGCTGTTTCGCTGCCCCGACAAGAGGCTGCGTGAGCTCCTGTACAAGCACATTGTGTCGGACATCCGCCAGCTCAATGCCACGTCGCGCAACGTGAAGGTGAACAAGGCGCTGCAGAATTTCCTGTTCGAAATGCTGCAGGACGAGAGCGAGCATGCGGCCATCAAGTCGCTGCAGGTGCTGATGGATCTCTTCAAGCGCAAGATCTGGCACGACCAGCGCAGTGTGAACGTGATCGCCACGGCGTGCACGAGCAAGAACACGAAACTACTGGTGATGGCGCTCAGCTTCTTCTTGGGTATCGATGAAGACATTCTGGAAGACGAAGAGAAGCAAAAGAAAGAGAAGAAGGCGCTTGTGAGTGTGGACTTCCACGCGCACTCGAAGAAAACGAAAAAGCGTCAACGTGACACGTTGCAGGCACTGAGCAAGAACAAGAGAGCCCGCAAGCGCGAACTTGATTTCATGGCTACGTTCCCTGCCATCGAACTGCTGAATGACCCGCAGGGCGTTGCTGAGCGCCAACTGAAGCTCCTCAAGAGCTGCACGGAGCGCTTTGAGGTGAAGCTGCTCATGATGAACTTTATTGGTCGTGTCCTGGGCTTCCACAAGCTCGTGGTGCTCCCCTTTTACCCGCTTCTGCAGCGCTACCTGCAGTCTCATCAGCAGAACGTGACTGCTATCTTGGCCTACCTGGTGCAATCGTGCCACGACGAAATTCCGCCCGAGGAGCTCCTGCCTATTGTGAAGAGTATTGCGCACAACTTCGTCACGGAGCGGTGTTCGTCCGAGGTGATTGCGGTCGGCATCAACTCCCTGCGTGAGCTGTTCCGTCGCGTCCCGCTTTTGCTGGAGTGTGATGGAATGGATGTGCTCGTGAGCGATTTGGTGCAGTACAACCGCGCGCGCGACAAAACCATCGTCATGGCTGCTCGTGGCGTTCTTAACCTTATTCGCGACATTCACCCGGTGCTGCTCAAGCGCAAGGACCGCGGTAAGTTCCACGATGCTGCAGCTAAGCCGCACCGCTTCGGTGAACTTGTGGCTAGCGAGGGCGTTGATGGCGCGGAGCTGCTCGCGGAGGCTGAAGCGGCTGGGCGTTTCGACGGCGAGGACAACAAGGACGGTTGGGAGGTGGCATCGTCCACGTCGGATGAAGACGGCTCGGAGGACGAGTGGGTGGACATTTCATCTGATGAGGAAGACAACGATGGTGGAAATGACGATGAGGGCGGCGAAGGAAATGAGGAGGAGGAGGACAACGGCGAAGAGGCCCCCGCAGTTGAGCAGAAGGATCGTCTGGACGCTCGTCGCATTCTGACCCCGCTGGATTTCGAGCGTATTGAAATGCTGAAAAAGGAGCGTGATGCAGCTCTGAAGGACCCGAAGTCGCGCAGCAAGCGGAAGGCTGAAGAAGATGCAGCCAAGGCAAGCTCAGACGCTACGAAGGTGAACCCGACTGATCTGGAGGGCTACTCGAAAAAGAAGCGCTTGACTCAGGAGGAGCGACTGCGTGTGGTGCTTGAGGGCCGTGAGGACTACAAGCACAAGCGCTCCGGTGGCGGTACAACCAACACGGAGAAGAAGCGCCTCAAGCACTTTATGATGATCAAGAAGAGCAAGTCTGTGCAGTCGAAGGTGCTGGTCTCAGCTCGCCAGATTCAAAGCCAGCAGAACCGCGTCGTGAAGAAGATTCTTAAGCACGACGCAAAGAAGCGCCGCAAGATTTAGGGAAGATCGCAACTATTGCATATATACACATGTGTTTTGAACGAGCTAGCGCATTGATTGGGAATTACGTTGCCTAGACAACACTTCAACGACTTTCAGCCAGGATTGCTCAAAATCTTAGCCGTCGGTAGAGCTGCTTCGGCTTAGGGCTTCTCGACGTAGTTCCACCCGACAGTTCGTAGGACGCCAGTCATGACGCTCGCGTCTTGGGCTTCAACAGCAAACTTAACCACTTGAGGTTGCGCCTGCTCGTCCTCACTCGTCCACGATTGCAGTGCGATTTTCTTGTGCAGAGGCACGGGAGCTTGCTCCTCGCTGAACATGCAACTGCACATCAGAGGCAGCGCTGGCACCCGCGCCTTCTGCTGAAGCATACCGGTAGCACGAGCAAGCATCCACATCAGAGGAGCTGCGCCAGTCTTGGAGGGGCGCTCACCGGCCACACCCACAACGCTGACATCCTCGAATTCAGACAAGTTTCTCGAGGAGCACTCGAAGGATTCTGAAGCGTGGTTCGAACTCGCACGCGCCGCGATGGTGTCGTCCAGAGTGAATGAGGACTGTGATATTGGAACCAGAAGAGTGTCTTGCTTGAACGGGATCGAAAACCAGGTTACCGACTGCCACACTGTCCCCTGGTCATCGAACAAATCTGTCTGAACTGCGAATTCGATCTCCGACTCGAGGAAGCGCTTCTCAGTCAAAACCATGAGGCACTGCAAATAGACACAAGAGGCTTCGACGTTAAGGATAACGGATCAGGACAACTATGCAGCAATGCCGTCTAGCTATCTACGCACCGTCAGCTCTGGCGGTGGCGCTGCCTCTTCGCCTTGAGATGGGAAGCTCATGTCGAGCGGTCGGAGCTGGACGACAGTTAGAGCCTTCAAACGAAGATTGCGAACGCTAGCCGGGAAGTGCGAGTTACCCAGAAGCTGCAGGAACAAACTCCCGACGGCCACCTGCGGGAACATGAAGGGCAATTGCTCTAATGCCAGCTTCGGCAGACTCAGCGAGGTGGCGAGCTTGGCGAAATCCGCCGACAACAGCGCAAAAGGGCACTGCAGCGTGATTCGCGGGCAAGGACTACGCAGAATAGAGGTGCGCCAGCCTCGACGCGTGTATGGAGACAGCCAGCAGCGCCAGCGAAACTCCTTCGTACCCAGGTCGGCAGGAGCTGGGAGGGCAGCATAACTACAGAAGAGTTGCGTTAGAGAGAGCGCTAGCAGCGAAAGAAGAGCGAGAACGCGCTGTCTTACCTCTGTACTACGTCGTGCTCCCAGGTGATGGCCACGAACGCCACGAGCAGCGTCACAGCCACGAGCACCAGCACCAGCACCCCCAGAACCAACAACATATTATCGTACACGAAGGGATGACAATTCGTCAATTCGCGGCGAGCAATTGTGGACCGACGGGAAAGTTAGCGAAAGCCTGGCACTGTTCACGACGGCAATGCAAAAATCCGGCATACAGATGTTACTTTTTACAGTAAGTAATTCAGAGAGCCAATAAAATTCGAGAATCACACTTTAACATTATGTATTTCTGTTATTGTGTACTTTATGCTCCATTACATGTACTTTATGTCATTGCCATTCTGGTACATTTACTATGGAGGATGCCATTCATTGGTGCCGTATAAATCCGTCGTTGTCTGTATGCAACAGTATGCAAAACAGTTCGATAGTGGTTTTCGAGTGCCCATAACAGATCCTTGCGAGGGTTTTATTAGCACGGGGAACCGCGACAGTCACGCGAGCACCGCGATTGGCACAGCACACCGCAATTTTCACTTAGCCGAACTTCAAAGCTCACAACAAAAAATCAATTTAAATTTTTCGGACAAAGATCTAAATTCACAACTCAACCTCAAAAGTAAAAAATAACTGGATATATCGCGGATATTATAAAAGCTCACGAGTTTTAAAAAAAAAATATTGCGCGTTCTACTCGAACTTTCCGAAGTCGATTGATTGAATCGACCGAGCCAAATCGCCAGCAAACCGCCCGAGATCTTGATTTGACTTGAGTTTACTATGTACGCAATAACGTACGAAATAAGAAGTCGACGAGGCCGTCTGGTCGATTCCAAAAGACTTGACGTTTGTATTCAGCGATTTCAAGCCATATGGTAAACCGACCCGAATCGGCAATATTGGCCAGAATTCACAATACAGAGGGTTAGCCCTTTGGCTACCAGCAAATCAAAAAGCTTTACAGGTCCACATGGACCCATGAGGTGACTGATAGCAGGACGCCCTTGGCCAAAACTGAAATTAACGAGACGACGACAAAGCACTGTACAGCCTAATAGGTTCCTATGAACCCGTAAAACACAGTAGTGTAGGAGGCACAAACAGTTCCCACGACCTGTCATAGTATATCGCCAGCAGACCCCCCCTCCCCCTCACCGAAGCATGGACTTGAGGACAGCGCCACAAGGGCGGACAGGAAACGCGTACGTCGACGGCATTGCCACCGAAAGTGAACTGCATATCGTCCAGTTGGGCCAAGTGCGCCGTGCGTATGCTGAGCGTCGCGAAGTCGGACTCTTTTCTCTCTTCTTTAGCGCAACCTACCGAGGCCAATCAGGACCTGGACGTATACGAAGTTGCGCGAGAGTGGGAAAGCCGAGGTGGCGGCAGTGGTGTAACGGGGTTACACGCACAAGTGGCTACAGCCGCTTGTAACTCTAACAGACACGATGTCTGTTAAAAGTTCAAACACTTCCTCGGTCTTGATGTACGTTACATCAAGTGCCACATTCATTTACGATCACCACGACGGGTGGTCCATAGACATTTAGGATTCCTATTGGTTGAAAGCAGCATCTTTTAACCAATGAGCGACATGCATAGCAAAGGAATTCTGCCAACCAGCCGTTGGCAGATTCCCAACTTAGAATATTACATTTAGAGGAAGTCAGAAACATAAAACAAAAATAACAGTTCTCATTTTAACCCAAAAACATTATTTGGATCGTTTATTTAGATTAATCTATACTCGGAGGCCCGAGTATAATTAACTCTAGTTTAAACTAAGCTACGCTTCCTCATACACGAGCGCACACGTGTAAGCTGTTGCAGTGAGCCAAGGTAGGCCCACTACACCTGGTAGCACTTTGTAGTCCGTCCAACGACCGACTAAGTTGAGGTCGTACGTCACCGCACGAACACGGAGCCGAGAACCTTCCCATGGATACCGAAGTGTCTATGGAAAGCTCCACGACGCCTGCAACCCATGTTGCACGCGCTGACTGTCCCCACCTGTCAGACCCAGAGTGGGAAGCCCTCCAACGACTGTCAACAGTCATTGGTGAGGCGGCTGTAGCTACGATGCTGCGTACGCTAACGCCGACAGAGCAGCACGGTGTTGCTCTGGGCTTCATCATGAGGGAGCAGCGAGATGCTGCTGCCAATACCGCGGTATCGTCGGGGACGACACCTCGCCCACAGTCGCTGAAGCTCAACGTGAGCAACTACGTCGGAAGAGAGGGTGAACCTCTCCTCCGTTGGCTTGTCGAACTCGACACTGCCATCGCGGCTCGACGTATTGTCGACCCGTTGTCGAAGGTCGCGTTCGCCATGTCATGTCTTGGCGGACGTGCAAGGAGCTGGGCGTATGGACGCCGGCTCTCCGACCCTACGTGCTTCAGCACGTACGAAGGCTTCAAGGAGGAGCTCAGACAGGCGTTTGAGCCCCCGCAGAACGAGTTCCGGTCGAGAGCAGAGTTCCTCGACCTGCAGCAGGGTAAGCATGATGTTCATGCTTACGCCCAGAGAGCGCGGTACTTGGTCTCGAACATCGTGACCAACCCGATCGACGAGGCGACTAAGGTCGTCACGTTCATGAAGGGACTGAGAGATGGGCCTGTGAAGACCTATCTCTTCCGCGAGTACCGAGTACTCTCGAAGCTGCCATCACGCTTGCGATGCAGGAAGAGTTTAGCCTGCGACAGGCTAAACTGCACGCGCATGTACCGAGGCCGCAATCGCGCCCGGTAGTGAGGACGGGAGGTCCGGAACCGATGGACCTCTCGAGCGCTGCCACTGCTGGCCCCAGCAGCGGCAAGGAAGTAATGTGCGGTGCTACCGATGCGGTAGGATCGGTCACTTTGCTAGAGAGTGCACGGCACCCGTGCACCAGCAAGGTGGCTATCGCGGCGATGCTGGGCATCGTCGCAGCCAAACAAAAAACGCTGGACGCCAGTAGGCGCGGGGCGCCCTACTGGTAATGCAGTTCCGCGTGTCGACCTAGGACACGCGACACTGAGGACTGCAGCCCCCAGTGAGGATCATTCTCACTGCAAGAAGCAAGATGACAAGGCTGATCTTGTCATCCTGAAGGTGAAGTCGATGAGAGCAAGCGGCTCTCGTCGTGCGTTGGTAGATTCCGGCGCGTCGAAGAACTTTGTTCGACTGCGAAGTCTATCAATGCTTGACTTCGAGGATTTAAAGATACCTCGAAGTCTGTTGGAAGTACGCTTGGCGACAGGTGTCGTCGTGAAGACCGAGAAGCGCATGGTACGCGTGCGCTTCACGTACAAGGCTCGAGTGTTCGTCGAAACCTTCATCGTCCTGGATCTGGACGATAAGTTCGACATGGTATTGGGCATGCCGTGGCTCGCACGGCATGATCCGGTAATCGATTGGGAGAAGCGCACTTTAGTGCGCTTCGGTCGCGACGGTGGAACAGAGAGCGATGGCCCTGTTGCCACCACACACGCACCAGCAGGTGCGCGCGAATCTCCAGTCGAGACAGCGCCTAATGCCGCTGTCCCGGAACGCCCTGGACGCGCACGAGCGCGCGCGCGAGAACAGATAGCGTCGGCGTCGCCGCCGACGGCTAGTGAAGGAAATGGGTTGACTTCGGAAGTCAACACCCGCTTTTCAGCGAGTCGAAAGAAGTCTCCGGCCTCGAGCGGCGCGGATGACACAAGCGAGTCACGCACGTCAGCCGTGGAGGCTGACGCGAACCTGATTGGATCGGTTTTGGCCCGTAATGGGAGCCAAGGTGACGTGACGCCGTCGACTCCGGGAGTCGATGGCTTGGATGAATTCTATTCGTCGGCTCGGGGAGCCGACGCACCCTCCGTAATGGGGGTCTCCGCCAATGGAAGGCGTCGAGGTATTGAAGTCGCGTCGGTTCCGGGAACCGACGCTGCGAAAGACATTTCGCGTCGACTCCGGGAGTCGACGCACCCTTTGTAATTAAGGACTCCGCCAATGATAGGCGTCGAGGTGACGATGGCGTGTCGGTTCCGGGAACCGACGCTGCAGGCGGTGCGGACGGTTGCAAACGTCCCGCACCGGAAAAACTTGCATGCTGTCGTGCAGCCGGGCTGCACGACGAAGCGCCGCGCGACCAAGCCGGGCTTGAAGTCGCTCGCCCGCGGGAAGTACCCGCCGGCGGAATAAAAGAAGAACACCCGTCCACGGCTGGGCCTGGACGAGGTCAAGGACCACGCGGAGCCGGGCTCCGCAAAACAAGAAGACGGCGCATGCGAAGGTCGCTGCGCAAGTCTCGGCCCGGGGCCGAGACGCTACAAGAAATGTCTGCCGGGCAGACGAAGGCTGAGAAGCCGAACGTCGAGACGTTGAACGTCTTGACGCGTACCTGTGCTGGGTTCCGGCACAGGGAGATGACCCTCGCTAATCCTCCGACGCAAGCGTCAGAGTTGACTTCGCTTCCAGTCATGAGCTGGAAGCGCTTCGCGCGTGACTTGCACGATGGACGCATCGAGCAAATATGCATTCTCTCGGACGCCGAGAGAACGAGGAGCGAGAATGAGGAACTGAGGCAGTTCTTCATGGAGAGCACCACTGAGAGTGAAGACACTCTCAGTGCCAAGACGAAGAAGGAACGCTTTGAGGAGCAGAGCTGGGACTCGCTGAAGGCGAGCCCCTACTACGAGATTCTACGGGAGTACGCGGACGTACTTCCGGAAGAGATCCCTGCGGAGCTTCCGCAGGACAAGGGCATTCAGCACGAGATTGATCTCGTGCCGGGCACGAAATACTGTGTCACGCGGCAGTGGCCACTGCCGCGGGAGCAGGTCAAGGCGATCGACGACTTCTTCGAAAGTCATCGCAAGCTGGACAAGTGCGGGAATCGAAATCCCTGCAAAGTGCTCCGACGTTCTGTGTCAAGAAGCCACAGGGCGGCTGGCGCATCGGTCATGCGTACAACAAGCTGAACGATGCGACGATACCGGCGCAGACACCGATACCGCGAAAAGATGTTATCATCGATTCGATGGCCAGGAGCACTGTCTACAGTGCTCTTGATCTGCGCGATGGGTTCTATCAGATCCTAATGCGTGAGAGCGATATCCCTCTCACGGCTGTGAGCACGCCGAGTGGCATGCTCTGGGAGTGGCTAGTGATGCCGCAGGGTCTGAAGAACGCCCCTGCGACCTTCAACAGGTGCGTGACGCACTTGTTGCGCTCGGTGCGCGACTTCGCACCGAGCTACTTCGATGACGTGTTCGTCCACAGCCGTGCTGCGGACGGGATGAGCGACGTTGAGATGCACAAGGTGCATCTCCGGAAGCTGCTTGCGCTCATGCGCAAGCAAACGCTCTACGCGAACCTGAAGAAGTGCATCTTCGGGGCGAGCGAGATACCCGTGCTCGGGTGTCTCGTTGGGAAGAACGGTGTCCGCCCTGACCCTGAAAAGGTCAGAGTGATCAATGAGTGGCCGACGCCGACGAGCGTCAAGGAACTGCGGCAGTTCCTTGGCGTGGCCACGTACTTGTGCAAGTACGTGACGGACTACGCGGGCACGATACGCCCGCTGTCACAGCTCCTGAAGAAGGATGCCGAGTGGAATTGGACTGCTGACTGTCAGCAGGCCTACGATGCAGTCAAGCGGGGCTTGACTGAGGCGCCGATCTTGGCGGTGGCCGACCAAGATCGCCCATTCCACGTTGTGTGTGACGCATCCGATTTCGCGATCGGATGTGCGTTGATGCAGCACGATCACGAGGGCCGTGATCGTGTCGTCTACTATCAGTCGCGTCAGCTGAAACCTGCTGAGCGCAATTACCCGGTGCATGACAAGGAGCTCCTTGCCATGAAGTATGCACTTGCGAAGTTCCGAGTGTATCTCCTCGGAAGTAAACCGTTCGTGGTCTATACAGACCACGCGTCGCTGCGGACGGCTGTCAAGTCGCCACACATCTCGCAACGTATGGCGAGATGGCTTTCGTTCTTTGCGGAATACAACTTCCGGGTTGAGTACAAACCCGGAAGACTCAATGTGGTGGCCGACGCGTTATCGCGTCGACCTGACTACGCTTCAACTGATGCCGACGTCAATGCCATTGACGCCATGCAATCGAGCACTCCCACGTCGTCGCTGTTGGACGACGTGAAGATCGCGTACGCGCACGACGCGGACGCGAAGCTCTTGCTGGCCTACGGCTCAGCGCCTTCTGACAAAGCTCGTCAGAAGCTGCCGAAGCATCTTCGCGCTCGTGCACACCGTTATCGGGTGCACGACGGGTTATTGCTCTACAGTGCAGTCGACGACAACGCGGACCGTGTTGTCGTTCCCAATGATCATGACCTGCGACTCAGGATCATGTACGAGTGTCATGATGCACCGACTGCGGGGCACCCGGGCCGTGAGAAGACGTATCTTCTTCTCACGAGGGACTTCTACTGGGCCCACCAGTACAAGTGGGTGCGCAAGTACGTCCGTGCTTGCGAGGTGTGTCAACGTGTGAAGCCTGCGCCGTTCACGCAGGCTCCTTTGCAGTCACTACCGACCCCGTCGGAGTGTTGGCAGTCCATGTCTTTGGACTTCGTGTTCGGTCTTCCCCGGACAGCCAGGGGAACACGGGCGTTGTGGTCTTTGTTGACCGCTTCAGCAAGATGGTACATCTTGCTGCAGTACCCGCTGAAGTAACTGCGAAGCAGACTGCACGTCTGTTCGTTGACATGGTGTTCAAACACCATGGCATGCCGACCGACATTGTGTCGGATCGGGACCCGCGTTTCACAGCGCACCTGTGGCAAGAAGTGTTTACACTTCTTGGGAGCCAACTTTCAATGTCGACTGCGGACCATCCGCAGACGGATGGGCAGACCGAGCGCGTGAATCGCGTGCTCGTCGACATACTCAAGAGCTACGCTCACTCGTTCCAACACTGGAGCGAGTGTCTGTCGATGGCAGAGTTCGCCATCAACAACTCGGTGCATGCCTCGACCGGGCATACACCGTTCTACGTGAATGCAATGCGTCACCTTGCCTCCCGAGCCTGCTCGGGATGGTGGCTCCTTCCTTAAGTGGGGGAGGATCTACGGCCGCAACTGTAACGGGGTTACACGAATGTTACCCGAAGGGTTACGAAGTGTGGCACACACAGGCTTGTGTGGTGCACACTGTCTAACCTATTTCAGTAGGAGAATCAGTACATGGCTTCAGAGCCACAGATTATGCATATGACTAGGGTTCACTATGCTAGATAGTGAACCAGATACATTTACACCGAAGGCGGCTCTGCCGCGATAAGAGAAATACATTCAGTTTGAAGATTCACAGCTAAGAGTTAAGGGTTGACTCTTGGAGTCCGTAGGGAGTACGGACTCGTGCGTTCTGGTATTAGAACGGGCTATCTTTAGCCGCGACTCTGTGAGTCTGTTACGTCTTCCTCTGACGCTAAAGCTACGGCAGCCCCGCTGCACTTGGTAGCACTTGTAGTCAATCCGACACCTGAGTCTGGATAGACTGACCCTCTGTGGAGAATGGAGCAGTTCGCTCACTTGCCCCCGAACCAGCAGGATGCGCTTGAAAAGCTTATGTCCTTGCTGGGCCCGGAGGGCGTGACGCAACTGGCGCAACAAGGCCCCGACGCGGTGAATGCGCGTCTCGAGGCGTTCTCCAGCTACGAGAATGCTCTGTTGGAGCACCTCCAGCAGAGGATGGCGACGGCCGTGGCGCCGCAAGCGCCCGCTACGTCATCCGACGCGGGAACAAGACCCAAGCCGCTCATGTTGAGCGTGAAGACCTTCGAAGGCAAGGAAGGGGAAAGCTTAATGCTTTGGACCCGTGAAGTCGAGATGGCTATGAGCTCAGCTCTACTCCGGACGGAGTCGCAGCGCGTGGCGCTAGCTATCTCGAAGCTTGGTGGGCGAGCGAGAGAGTGGGCACTAACGTCAGGGACGTCGGTCGACACGGCCTTCCCGACGTGGGACCAGCTGAAGCAGCAACTGTCCCGAGTGTTCGCTCCGCCTAACGAGGCGTATCGCGTGCGCTCACGCTTCCTGGCTACCCGACAAGGCAGGAAGGATTTGGTGGACTATGTCCAGGAGTTGAGAACTCTCATTGCGGGCATGTCTGCCGAGCCTCTGGCTGAGGTAGTCATCGTCACGGTGTTTATGGAAGGACTTCGCACTGGCGTGGCCAGGACGGAAGTCTTCCGCACTCACCCAAGCTCTTTTGAAGAGGCTGTGGACATCGCGTTGAACGCGGAGCACAACTTTAAGTCGTCAAGACTTGGGTGGAACGCTCCTCACACCAGTTCGTCCAATGGTCCGGAGCCTATGGACCTCAGCTATGCTGAAGACGAAGAAGCCGAGCTTCGGGCTGCTGAGCAGCGGCGCGGCATCCGCCGATGCTTCATCTGCGGTGACACGCGTCACTTGCGCGCCGGATGTCCGCTGCGCTTGCAGCGCCAGGCTTCGTCAAGCCGCTCTTCGGGTTCGAGCCAGGGCTCTGGTTCGTCTCGGGAATGAGAAAACCCAGTAGGCGCGGGGCGGCCTACTGGGGAGGACCTAAGTTCTATTGAACCTCGGCGAGGTGGAGGTCGACAGGACTTAGCCCCGAAGAGAGCTGTACTCTATAACACGGAACGTGTGTGCAAGCCGGGCTTGCTAGTTGTCCAGGCTTGGGTGAAGGGCTTCACAAAGCCATGGACGATTTTGATCGATTCGGGAGCGTCGGGTAATTACGCCCGGCGTTCCACGATGGACGGAAGTCAGCTTTATGCTGAGGCGCTGGTAGCGCGTGGGAGTGACATCGTCACTGTTCGTCTCGCGACGGGCACTCGTGTCACGGTGCCTAAAGTCCCTGTGGACTTGGGCGTGAAGTTTTTAGATTTTGATAGCGTGGAACGCTGTCTGGTCTTAGACCTCGATTCGAGATATGATCTCATCCTTGGTATGGCGTGGCTGGAACGCCATGAGCCTTGGATAGATTGGAGGTCGAAGACCCTTGGTGCTACGCACTTCTCTCCTGGCGGAGCATTGGCGAGTCATGAACCCACCTCTGCTAGGAAGCAGAAGCGCTTCTGGCGCGAGCACTGGACCGAGTCGGTCAATGTGCTGAGACATCGGAGTTTCCGAGTTGGTGGACACTGCGTGTGTCGAGAACGAGCGTTCCGAGCGTGGCTCGTGGACGGCAGGTGGAGCGGCACGAATTCCGCTGAGCGGGTGTGCGTCTGAGGGCGACGCCCTGCTGCGTGCCAGTGAAGGCGCGGTCGACGAGAGGTCGAGTGAAGGTGGGCGTTGCCCGGATCAAGGATGTGGAGCGGCACGAATTCCGCTGAGCGGGTGTGCGTCTGAGGGCGACGCCCTGCTGCGTGCCAGTGAAGGCGCGGTCGACGAGAGGTCGAGTGAAGGTGGGCGTTGCCCGGATCAAGGATGTGGAGCGGCACTAATTCCGCTGAGCGGGTGTGCGTCTGAGGGCGACGCCCTGCTGCGTGCCAGCGACGGCGCGGTCGGCACGATGCCGAGGGACAAGGGGCTCTGCCCGGATGAAGATCGTGGAGTGGCACGTAATCCACTGAGTGGAGGCTGCGGGTCGTGCAGCCCTTCGCTGAGTGTCGATCAAGACACTGGTGCTCCTCTGGAGCTGAATGAGGTGGTGATACCTGGCGTCAAGAAGCACGCGGAATCACGGAGCTCTTCTGGGCGGACAGTGTCCATGAAGAGGCGGCAGCGCCGCAAAGCGCTGGCGGCGCGACGCAAGGCGTCTGCGGTCTCACGAGTCGAGAAGGGTGTGCCGAGCGGTGAGGCTCCACACAAGAGCGAGCAGCTCTACACACTCGTGAATGGAGTGACGGGCGACGTCGACGGAGATGTCAGTCTCACCGACTTGCCCTCACTATCTGCTCTCCTGGAGCTGGACGAGATGTCCTTGGCCGAGTTGGGCGAAGCCTTGAAGGCTGGAGACTTGGCGGAGGTGGTGGTCATACGACCTGAAGAAGAGTTGAACTCGTCCTCGCTTCTGGATGAAGCTGTCCTGGAGGACACTAAGAAGGCGCTGAATGCGCGAAGCGGATCGGCGATCCTGAAGGATCCGTCGGACCCCTTGTACCACGTGGTGAAGGATTATCAAGACGTGGTCTCGAAGGAACCGCCCTCGGGGCTACCTCCGGATCGAGGTGTTCGACATGAGATTGATCTCGTTCCGGGAACGAAGTACTGCGTGACGAGGCAGTGGCCTCTGCCGAAGGAGCAGTGTGACGTCATTGACGCGTTCTTCCGTGCGAAGCACGAGGCGGAGCATGGTGCGTGAGAGTAAGTCTCCTCACTCCACGCCGACGTTCTGTGTCAGAAAGCCGAATGGCAAGTGGCGTATTGTGCATGCTTTTAACAAGCTGAATGCCGCCACCATTCCGGCGCAGACGCCGATTCCTCGGAAGGACGTTCTTCAGAACAACATGGCAGGATGTACGATGTACAGTGCGCTCGACTTGGTCGATGGCTACTACCAATTGCTCATGAGAACGAGCGACATTCCTCTCACTGCGGTGAGTACTCCGAGCGGCATGCTCTGGGAGTGGTTGGTGATGCCCCAAGGGCTCTCGAACGCGCCAGCGACGTTCAATCGTCTTGTGACGCAGCTCTTCCGGCCCCATCGGGCGTACGCGCAGACGTACTTCGATGACATCTTTGTCCACAGTCGTGCGGAGCACGGGAAGACTGATATGGAGAACCATGTCGAGCACCTGCGTGCTGTGCTCGAGTGCATGCGTCAAAACAAGTTGTATGCCAACATTGACAAATGCATCTTCGGAGCAGAAGAGATTCCCTTCTTAGGGTGCTTCATCGGGAAGCGTGGCCTGAGGGCCGACCCGGTCAAGGTCAAGGCCATTGTTGACTGGCCGGTTCCCCAGAACCAGAAGGATCTTCGCAAGTGGCTTGGCTTGGCCAATTACTTGCACAAGTACAGCGAGAATTACGCTGAGATGGCTCGGCCACTCTCCAATCTCCTGAAGAAGGACGCGGAGTGGTGTTGGAACACCGAGCATCAAGATGCGTTTGCGGCAATTAAGGATAGTCTCCTTCATGCGCCTATTCTGGCTTTGCCAGACCCCGCTCGTCCGTTTAGTGTCGTCTGTGACGCCTCGGACTTTGCCATCGGCTGTGCCCTGCTACAAGCAGACGCCGAGGGGCGCGAGCGCGTGGTGGCGTTCGAATCTCGTCAGCTGAAGGCTGCTGAGAAGAACTATCCTGTCCATGACAAAGAGCTACTTGCGATGAAGTATGCGCTCGTCAAGTTCAGGGTTCACCTGTTGGGCTCTCAGCCGTTCGTGATTTACACGGATCACGCGTCGTTACGCACTGCGACTCAGTCGCCTCATCTCTCGCAAAGGATGGCCCGTTGGCTGTCCTTCTTCGCGGAGTACAACTTCGAGGTGAAGTACAAGCCTGGCAGGCAGAATGTCCTCGCGGACGCGCTGTCGCGCAGGCCGGATTATGAGCTGGCTCATGTGACGACCGTGACTTCGTCATTACCGGATCTGATCCGAACGGCTTATGCCAAGGATGACACTTGTGTCGCGTTGCTGAAGGCTCTCGGGAGCAAGGAGTTTCAAGACTCGGACATTGAATTGTCGGCGCGAGTGCGCGCGCGTTTGCATCGCTACACCCTCGATGGTGGCCTGCTGTTCTACAGCACTGGCTCCGAGGACACGCCACGCGTGGTCATCCCTCATGATGAGGACCTGAAGTATCGTATCCTCTATGAGGCCCACGACACGCCGGTGGCTGGCCATCTTGGCCGTGAGAAGACCTACAGCTCGGTGAGCACCCACTACTGGTGGCTGAAGCTGTACAAGTGGACGAGCACTTATGTGCGCACGTGCGAGACGTGTCAGCGAGTGAAGTCGTCACCCCATGCTGCAGCCCCGTTGGCAAGCGTGCCTGTCCCTTCGGGCTGTTGGCAATCCATGAGTATGGACTTTGTGTTTGGCCTGCCGGCGGATGCGGCGGGCAACACTGGAGTCGTGGTCTTTGTAGACCGACTGAGCAAGATGGCTCACATTGCGGCTGTGCCGGATACCATCGATGGTAAGGGTACAGCAACGCTGTTCTTGGACCGAGTGTTTCGACAACACGGACTCCCTGAGTCGATTGTCTCGGACCGAGACCCCGCTTCACGGGCAACTTCTGGAGCGCGGTTTTGCGGTGCTTGGCACCAAGCTGGACATGTCCACGGCGGATCACCCGCAGACCGATGGTCAGACGGAGCGAGTGAATCGCGTCGTCGAAGACGTGCTCCGCAGCATTTGCGCTGAGACGCCGAAGCGTTGGAGCGCTATGCTGCCACTCGTTGAGTTTGCGTTGAATAACGCCGTGCATGCCTCGACCGGCTACACGCCGTTCTACGTGAACAGCTTGTCCCATCCCCGCGTCCCGCTGACGCCGCCACGTGGTGGCCTCGGGCTTGGTGGGAGAGGAAGCCGATTTAGCTGATCGGCTAGCTGATGTCAGCCCGGCTACTGTTCGTAAACAGGTTGACACTTTCTTGTCGACGCGCTTGAGTGTCTTACGACACGTGCGTGACGCAATGGCTGAGAGCCAAGACAAGCAAAAGGAACATGCGGATGCTAAAGGCAGAGGCAATGTTGACAGTTATGAGGTCGGGGACCTGGTATTGCTAAATGCTAAGAACCTACCTACACATGCAGTGTCCGCTGTCTTCAAGACGAAGTTGCGCCCGCGCTTCATTGGACCTTTCAAGGTCGTGGCCAGGAAGGGCCTTGCGTACACGCTCAATCTTCCGAAGAAGATGCGGACGCACCCCGTCTTCTACGTGGGCTTGCTCAAGCCGTACCATGACCCGACGCAGGTGCAAATGGAGGCACCGAGGGCGACGAGGTCGCAGGCGCGGAGGTCGCGAGCGTCGAGGACGCAGTCGCAGGCGTCACAGACGCGACCATCATCGCAGGCACTGCAGGCACAGGCGGAAGGCTCGGCATCGGCGGTGCCGCGAGCCCTGAGGGCAGGGTCGGAGTCGGAGGTGCCGCAGGCACAGGGGCCACCGGCACAGGAGGCGCAGCGGGCGGGCCCTGCATGCGGGCCAGAAGGTCAATCTGACCCTGCAATGCAGCCTGCTGACGCCGAAGCTCGGAGAGCTCCTGGCTACGACGATCGTCGCGATCGCCATAATACTGCACCCAGCTCTCCAAGTGTCGGAGCCGGTCCCAGACCTCGCGAGGCACTTGAACCCAGCTCAAGTCCCGAGCAAGCTCGTCGAGCTCCGTGGCAGTACGCGCGAGACGCGCATCGACATCCTGGACATGGTCCCGAAGGCGAGTCGTCTGTTGCTGAACCTCGAACAGCTCATCAAACGTCGCGAGGCGGCTTGGTGCGTCCTCCACCGGCGCTGCTCGATGAGCAAGGGAACCTTCACTACCATGTGGAGCGCCTGCTGGCGAAGCGGCGGTGCCGGGGTCAAAACCAGTATCTGGTAAAGTGGCGAGGGTACCCACACTCAGAGAACTCATGGGAGTTTGAGGTGCCCCTTCGCCAAGACTGCCCAGACGTCGTGGACGCTTTTGATCGGCTTGATCACCAGCGCCCCGTGGGCTCGAGGCCGGCATGCCGGCCGTCCCGCGCTTCCCGGCAATAGGCTGGGAGCTGCTGGGTCAGCCACATTGCTCCGGTGTTGGCCCTGAGCCACAGCGCTCACTCCCTCACGGGTAGGAGCGACTGGAGGGCTCAAAGGAGCGAAGCGCGCAGCGCTAGAATGGGTCTGCGGCTGAGCGTTAGCCGAGAGGCTGCGTTTGGCTCGGATCTTCGCAAAGTCGAAGCGGAGCTTGCGTTCGATACGAACATCCACTTCGCTGAAGCTAGCTCGAAGAGCATCCATGGAGCTAAGCTTCTTCTTCTTCTCAGCCCAGAGCTCGAACTGAGCCTCGTGTTCGATCAGGCTTTCGCCCGGGCTGAGCACCACAGGGTACGTCCGCATTGCGGGCACGGACAACCCCTTGCCTTGCAGGCGCAACCGCTCGCGGTACTCGGAGACAGTCGTAGACTGTGGAGTCAAGAGTCGCTGTCGTAGAGACGTTCGAAGAGCGATCTCCTCCGGAGTACGGGCCGCAGGCCCAATGACATGCTGAGCCAGCGTCGGCTGGAAAGCCTGGCGGCATGCCTCCGCGGGGTCACGAGGCCGAAAGCCGTACTCGGCGGTGCTGGGGTTCAGCAGGGGCCGCAACTCGGGGCGCTGGGAGCGCATGGAGGCCAGCTGCGCCGCAACCTGCTCGGATTGAGCCTCGTCCAAAGGGTTGGAGATGACGGGGCCCAAGGGCACTTCCCCGCACGAGGCGGAGAGTACCGTGACTCAGTGAGCTCGCGCAGCTCGCGGAGCCCGGAAGAGCGTTCAGGGAACGGATTTGGAGTGCGCAGCGGTGGCCGCGGCTCCTCCCTCGACAGCACAGTGCGCTCAGTAGAGGGATGGCTCGACGAGCGCGCAGGAGACACTCGCGCGCGGCGCTCTTGGTCGCGGGAGCTCGACGAGCCAACTGTGGCCGACGTGCCACCTCCGCGTTGTGCCGGCGACGTGGGCGAAGCGTCGCGGCGGTTCGGGGAGCGTTGTGGGGACGCTGCTTCACCCTCATGGCTCGGAGAGCCGACATCGGACTCGCTGTAGTCCACCTCGCCCTCCTCCTCATCTCCGAAGAGATCTTTGAGGTCCATGGTCGGATGGGCTAGTGCTCGAGGGAGCTGGGGCGTGCTCGCCGCGAGCGTTGCTTGAGGCGTTGCGCCGCGAAGTACTGAGAGACCGAGAGCCTGGGAGGCGCGGTCGGTGTGCGCACCTGCGCCGGGGAGCTTGGGAGTTCGCAGGCACGAGGTGCCGAAGCGCGAGAGGAGCGAGGCTCCGAGGCGGACCTCGCGAGAGGGTTTCTGCGGTCGAAAGACCAAAAGGCGTTATGACTTGAAGTCATGTGAGGGCGCGTTGCGCCGAGAAGTTCTCAGAGACGTCCACACGATGTGGATTGACTCGTTCGAGAAGGAGGCTTGACGGAACAAGACCCGGTCGTTGACCGTTAAGCGTGAACACCCGTGTCCACGGTTTGGTGGGGGAGGGTGTAACGGGGTTACACGAATGTTACCCGAAGGGTTACGAAGTGTGGCACACACAGGCTTGTGTGGTGCACACTGTCTAACCTATTTCAGTAGGAGAATCAGTACATGGCTTCAGAGCCACAGATTATGCATATGACTAGGGTTCACTATGCTAGATAGTGAACCAGATACATTTACACCGAAGGCGGCTCTGCCGCGATAAGAGAAATACATTCAGTTTGAAGATTCACAGCTAAGAGTTAAGGGTTGACTCTTGGAGTCCGTAGGGAGTACGGACTCGTGCGTTCTGGTATTAGAACGGGCTATCTTTAGCCGCGACTCTGTGAGTCTGTTACGTCTTCCTCTGACGCTAAAGCTACGGCAGCCCCGCTGCAGCAACACAGCAGCCGCAGAATGCCGCTGACACTTGCACAGTGTCAGCCGCGATAACGCGCAAGAAGAAGAAGAACGCGTCTGTGCAAGGCATAGACGCCGCGACGAACAAGAAGAAGAAGAACGCGTCTGTGCAGGGCACAGACGCCGCGACGAACAAGAACAACGCGTCTGTGCGGGGCACAGACGCCACGAAGAACAAGAACAACGCGTCTGTGCGGGGCACAGACACAATGACCACTAGTGAGGACGAGCTAAACAAGTTCAGCTCGGATGCAATCAACTTCGTGCAGCGCAGACAAGCCGTCATTCGGTTTGTCCAAGACGCTATTGCAGCTTCTGTCGATCGACAGAAGCTGAATGCAGACAACGTTGGCAGGGGCAACACAAATGAATTCAAGAAGGGTTCATTGGTTTTGTTAGCTTCTCAAAACCTGCCTAAACATGCAGTCTCCGACTTCGGGGCGAGCAAGCTCGCTCCGCGCTTCATTGGGCCGTTCACAGTGTTGGCACGGCATGGGAACGACTACACGCTAGACATTCCGTCTAGCATGCGCCTCCACCCGACCTTTTACGTTGGGCGGCTGAAGCCATACCAGCAGCACGAGCCAGCTAGCTCGGCCGGCGCGAAGCGGAAGCCGAACCTTTCTCCAGCGCGTCAACGCGCTGGACCAAGCGCACGACGCGACCCCCAACGTCGACGGAGACGTCCGACGCGGTCTGCGCGGCCTGAGCGACTTAAGCCCTCAGGTTCGCAATCTCTTGCCTCAGAGCAGCGAAGTCACTGCTCTGAAGACGCTCCACAGCGGCGACTCGGTCTTCGAGAGACGGAGGCCCAAAGTCAACCCCAGGTTGACCATACCCGGGGCGTGTTCCCACCACCGCCGCCTCCGATCCGTGACGCCCACGGCTCAACACGTTGGATTGTTGAGCGTATTGTCGACCATAGTATCCCGAAAACGAACCGTCATCCGGTTCGTTATCGTATTCGTTGGAGAGGGTTTCCGCCCCACCAAGATACATGGGAGCCGCGGAACGTCCTGCTGCAGGACGTTCCGGAAATGGTGAGGGCGTACGAAGCCCACCACGCACTGCCGGCGCGAAGGTAGTGCGAGCGCTGTGGTCAGCCCCAGCGCTCGAAGCACCACGCTCGTCGCGTTCCTCACGTGCCATGAACTTGGCACGGAGATCCTTGAGGCTCGCAGGTACACGAATCGACGTGTACCCGTTTAGGTCGCGGTCGCTCAAGCGCACCGCACCCGGAAGGCACAACATGCACTGCTGGCCTTCGGGCACAGCGCACGGAACACCAGCATCCACAGAGGATCTGTGGAGCTGCTCCAATCTCCCACGCGTCGAGAACGTCTCGAAGCGCTCACGGGCATGCTTAAGCCGCTCGCGGTAAGCTGCCGGATTCTTGTTGAAGTTATCAACAAAGGCATTCCAACTTTGACAAAGTGCCTGCCATTCGGGCACTTTGCTGCGAGAAGAGGTCTTCTTGCTGGAGTAATATCGGAGCTCATGGAAGAGTCCGATATAGTAGTCGCGCCTTTGATCCGTCATCGGATCAAAGTGCTGGCCCTCCGCCACCTCATCGTCCTCGATCGCGCTGCATACGTACAGCGGGATAGTGTTCGGGGCACCGAGTTGCCCACCCGCGCCGCGATGTCTGCCGCGGACGGCATCCATGGATCACGCGCTGCATGAGCAGCGCGTGGAGAGCTTGAAGGCGCCGCATCGCGCGGCGAGCTCAAGGCTCCAGCAGCAGAGAGCGGAGTCTCCTTTGCGCAACGCGAACGCTTCGAACTCGAAGCGTCCGAATCGTCTTCTTCACGAGGGCGTCTCGACCCGGCGTGCGGGTCGAGACTGTCGCTGTCGATTGACTCCTTGCGCCTGCTGGGGAGGCATCGCCCTCCTCCATGTCCACGTCGTCCTCGCTATAGTCAACGACATCGTTGACTATCGAAGAGCCCTGAAGGACGATCTTCGGCTCGGCCGCGGCCTTAGCAGCGCGAGCGTCCTGCTTCGCCTGCTGCCGCTCGTGGTACTCGGGGACAGAGAAATTCTCTGTCCCAGCGGCGGGCTTCTCCTCGGCGGCGGTCTTCTTCGGCGAGCTCATTGCGGAATGAGCTCGAGTTTTCTTTCTCCCAACGTGAAGAATTGACGAGTGGTCAATTGCCTGATTGACGTGCCGTGACCGGTGCGTCTAACCTTAAGGGGGGGGATGGTGTAACGGGGTTACACGCACAAGTGGCTACAGCCGCTTGTAACTCTAACAGACACGATGTCTGTTAAAAGTTCAAACACTTCCTCGGTCTTGATGTACGTTACATCAAGTGCCACATTCATTTACGATCACCACGACGGGTGGTCCATAGACATTTAGGATTCCTATTGGTTGAAAGCAGCATCTTTTAACCAATGAGCGACATGCATAGCAAAGGAATTCTGCCAACCAGCCGTTGGCAGATTCCCAACTTAGAATATTACATTTAGAGGAAGTCAGAAACATAAAACAAAAATAACAGTTCTCATTTTAACCCAAAAACATTATTTGGATCGTTTATTTAGATTAATCTATACTCGGAGGCCCGAGTATAATTAACTCTAGTTTAAACTAAGCTACGCTTCCTCATACACGAGCGCACACGTGTAAGCTGTTGCAGTGAGCCAAGGTAGGCCCACTACAAGTGGAGTTTGACGCCTACACGGGTCTGGAGATCGCTATGGGTATCTTACCTTTAACCGAAATTAAGGAATTTGGTCTGAGAAGCGCTTTTTGGGGCAGAAGGATGTGGCGGAGACGATAGCGCGGAACAGGTTCGAATGTATACGAGCTAACATTCAATTTCATGCACCTGACAGCACTACCGAAGCCTACAAGCTGATGGACCCTCTGTGGCTAGTCGTGATCTGCTGCGCCACCTCCAAAGTCGTTTTGCGGAGGTTGCTGTTCCTGTGGGTGCTGCCAGCCTTGATGAGAACACAGTGCGAACTAAAGCGCGATCAGCCGCCAGGACGTATCTCCCAAGCAAGCCAGACAAGTATGGTATACGTTTCTACGCTGTTGTCGGATGGGAGAGCCTGTACATCCATACTATCAACGACAATGGGTCTAGGAATACTGAACCAAGGCATCCTGCAGAGCGCTATTGCAGTTTGTTTCCTGAACTTCGGAGGCCACTTGAGCGAACGTTAGCGCGAGATGACATTTCCGTGGCACGTGACTCAGCTTCAGCTCTGTGGGTAGCGATGGTCGGGCACATGATCAAGGTTCACCAGGCTGCTTCTGGTCGCCGGATCATTGTTTGTGACAACTCTTATCCTAGACACGAGCTGGCAAAAGCTGTGTCGGCTTTTACGGACGCCGAAGTGCGCATGATTGGAACCTGCAAGGTTTCCCAAATGGGGAAGTGGAATGAAATGGAGATTGCAATGTCTGTTGCTCGCGTGAAAACAATGCCTCGAGGTAGCTGGTAGCTAGTTGCTTCTGTCGATGTTCCGCAAGACTGGAGTAAGGCTCAAGCAGTCCACAAACGCGCACAGAAGAAGCTCCAGTCTCCGAAAGGATCGAGTTTGTTCCTCCGACAAAATTCGCAAAGTGTGCCGGCTTTATTATTTTCATGGACAAGAAGCCCGTGGTGTTCTACACAAATGATCTCAGTGGAACTCCTTCGCAACGCGTCCTTAGTGGATCATCACAAGGGGCAATTGACTTGTGCCATGGTCTCGCTCCAATTCGGCGGTGTACTGGTGAACAAAACTTGCATCGCAGAATACTTCAAGCGCCAGCTATCATAGCTGTCTACAATATTTTCATGAATGGGGTTGATCGGGTTGACCGGCTGCGAAGTACCAACCCAATACGTCGGAAAGAGACTCGGCTAGAGATGAGAATCTTTACCTGAGCAATGGATCTGGCTTTGATCATCGCATTCTGCTTGATGAAAAAAGTAGCGTCGCCGGGCAACAAGTCGATTATGCTGCGCAAGTTCAAACGCCGAGTCGCCGACGACTTGACAGCACCGTACTTTCAGCAAGCTCGGCGGAAACGGCAGGCAACACCGCAGCGAGAACCTGTTCAAAACATTGTGGGTGCCGACACTAGTCAGCACATGCTGACTCCGAACTCTACCAAGCACTCGAACGGAAAACTGACCTGCTATCTGTGCTCGTTGCGGGGGCTGTGTAAGAAGTCCAAGTATGGCTGCACCGCGTGCCTTCGCGGTTACCACGTGGAATGTTTTACGGCATTCCATTATCGGGATGCATTTACGTCACGCTCGCTGACAGTTCGATCCGCGCTCGACGAAGTGATTGCTGCCGCCGACGGAAGTGCTACAGGTCGCCCACGGCTGAAAAAGAACAGAACCATCACAAAACTAGATGAGCTTACACTACCAGAAGCGTAGGTAGATAATGTGGCAATACTCACGTTTGTTTATTGAGAAATGCAAGTTGTTGGCGGATGCAGACTGGAAAACTCAGCGTTGGGTGCTTGGCCAAGCACCCGTACTTGAGATAGTGGTAGAGTTGGAGCGACGCGGTTTCCAGATTGCGCGGGCCGCGCCGCTGAGATGTCCGTATTCTTAGCTGGCTTGCAGTGATGTCTTACCCAAACTGCTCCCACTCGCACGGCGCATTGCCGCAGTAGCGACACAGGCGCGACCCCATGCTGCTCGACCCCTCAAACTTTTGATTCAAAGTACCGAAAAGTAAATTGGCATCACCACGTGCTAGATCGGGGTAAAACTTTTTAATTGTGGCCTTGACTTTCTTGTGCTCCGAAAAGTGCTTAATAACAGCTAGCTTTTTTTTTTCTGCCGTGTAGGCGGAGAGTTTGCACTGCTTTTCCTTGCACCCTGGACCACCGGGCAGCCGTGGTCGTCCTTTAGGACGTTTCTTCTGACGGCTAGCCATCTTGTGGCAGAATGAAATCGCTGGACGAGCGAAGTTGTGTAGGGCTGTATTCCTTGACATAGGGTGCACCGTACTTTGGAACGGCTAGCAAATCTAGACATGTGATTGGTCAAATATGTGTTGTATGTCTTGACATACCGTATGTCTTGACATAGGGAAGTCGGTACATGATCACTGTCACAAAAAGACTGTTCAGCTGTTGTCTGAAGTGGGGTTTATCTTCATCTTCCGATTGAATGTGGATAGCAGCGACGATGAACTATACTTAAATATGAAACTTTGGCAACGTTTTACCGTAGGGAATCCATAGTATACTAAGTAGCAATATGACTCAAGGTCAACACTTTTCGAAGCTCATGCCGAGTTTGTGAATCGCGCGACAAGAATTTCATAACTCTCTGCTTATATCACGTTTTCATAATCTTATCAAGCACCTATGTGTGTAGCCTATTGGCAGTTAAGCTGGTGGTAGCTTTAAAAGTCTCCAACTCCTAATGCGGTCGATGATGGCTGGTAACTCGTTATGCAAAAGCTCAAACTCCTCAAGTGAATCTTGTAAGGAAGCCTTTCGTAGCATGGTTGGAGTCAGTTAAGCGGAGTTTGTGCCACTGGTGTGGCACAAACTCCGCTTATGTGGCCATCACCAATACAGCGCTCGCGCTCGTAAGGGTGCTGTAGAGTCTCCTTCATCCTCACACGGTCGTCAATATTGCCATAAAAAGATAAATTCCATAAAACAGGGTCCATATAGATTAAGCAACTGCAGAGAGTGTCCGTGATGTGCGGCTGAGTACTGAGGCGCTCCCCTCTCACACCACGGACTCCGCGTTGTTCAAGCCGCCGACTAAGACCCGCAGCATGAAGCGCAGCGGCTCATCCAGCTTCCGTGTAGAAAGCTGGCATCTGCATCTTCATCGCGGCCTGTGAGTGACTCGACCTAACGCACACGGCGGGCAGTGAGTTGGGCGAATGTTGCCTAACCTTTACTCCCCACAGAGCCCACGCGTGGGCTCTAGCGCCCACGCGTGGGCCCACTTTCAAGATAGTGCTACGCCGTTCCCAGAAATAATTAACCCCTAAAAATACACCTGCATGTAGAGGAAGGAACGCTATGCTGTGCGCGTAATTTTCAGCGTGAACCGAGCAGTCCTTCATACCGAACCAAAAATCCGAGCCCACGCGTGGGCTCGGCCACCTGGGTAGTAAAGGCTAAGGTGTCATGGGATAGTACCGCAAAAGTTGCCTGTAACTCAGTCGACATTTTTCGAACGAAATAAAGCTGGTGGTGCCCGACAGACTACTACGTAGCCCTCCTGTAATGGGACTACCTTGGCTCACTCCAACAGCTTACACGTGTGCGCACGTGTATGAGGAAGCGTAGGTTTCTTTTACTTGAGTTTAGTATACTCGAGGCCCACGAGTATACTTTAAACAAGATAGAGAATCTGAGTAGCTGGTTTTGGTAAAGATGAGAACAGCTAGTTTTGTTTTATGTTTCTGACTTCCTCTAAATGTAATATTCTAAGTTGGGAATCTGCCAACGGCTGGTTGGCAGAATTCCATTGCAATGCATGTCGCTCATTGGTTCAAAGATGCTGCTTTCAACCAATAGGAATCCTAAATGTCTGTGGACCACCCGTCGTGGTGATCGTAAATGAATGTGGCCCTTGATGTAACGTACACCAAGGCCGAGGAAGTGTTTGAACCTTTAACAGACACCTCGTCTGTTAGAGTTGCAAGTGGCTGTAGCCACTTGTGCGTGTCCGCATCGCCCCTGTCCTAAGTGAACGCAGTTTACGCTACATATGTTTCCAAGTCTCAGAATTAACCGCTAAAAAGTAAACGTTATAATAGTTCTTCGTAATTTCCTCCAATCAAAAAGTATGGAAACGGCGGGAATTGAACCCGCGTCCATCCGCATAAAATTGCGGTGCTCTTGCCCATTGAGCTACGTGTCCAAGCTCGCTTGGTTACCTTCGCAATTGACTGTATAAAAGTAACATGTTGTACTGTGCATCTAGAAAAAGTCATCGTCGGAGCTGCTGGCGTACTCATCGTCACTACAAACCTGCTTACCTACAGCGCCAAGGCCTTCTAACTGACCCAAAAGATCTGTAATGTTGTCAATACCGGCATACTCAGCTGGAGTGTCAACCTTGCGCGTGTCACCAAGCAGATCTGCCTTCGCGAACCCACTGACAATCGTCGTCGCGCGAAGGTCGTGCCAGCTTTCCGCGATCCACGACGCAATATCAACACGCTTTGGCGCCGCCATTTCGAAGGCCGAGCTTGGTTCTTGTTCTTGGACGCGGCTAATCTCCACCCTCGCAGCCTCTTGCATTTCATTTTTAGCGATGACTGTAATTTGCTCACCAAAATGGCGTCGCTTCTCAGCTCGCTCTTTTTTGCGTGCATGATGAGTAGCGATTTGAGTGCGGAGGCAGTCAAGCCAGCGCTGGCGCAGGCGGCATTTAAATTGCTGGTTCCACGCTACGTCGGCGGGTTGGCACACGTATGTGTAGCGTGGAGGAAGCTTCATCAGCATGACGTTGATTGACGCAGCATAGTCCAGCACCTCTGGAGTCCAATGCCCCGAGAAATCATCCCAGAGAAGCAACAGCTTCTCATCCATGTTGTCGCGATAGCCGAAATGGTGCTGTAGGAATTGAAGCGAGATGTGACACGAGGTGGTTTCCAGAAATTTACCGACGACGTGCCGTCACTCTCTCGACCTGGAGTTTGTATCCAAGTATGATTGGTGGATAGCTGGGAGGAGCACGGCTGTACCCGTGTGACACGAGTGACGATGGTGGGAGAGAAGTGATTCAGTGGGATGAATCTAGTGCCTGACCGCAGATGGGCCCAACTGACTGGAAGTGCGAATCCTGGGAGTGCACACCCAGGAATTCAGAAGAACACTCAGTCCAGTCCCGGACTTTCCCTTACGATGAGTGCCTAAAGTCTGGCGGAAAGTGTCTCTGGAGAACGTATCCCAGAGTACACCTCATCTTGCTGTGGGTCGGAGCACTACTATGGATCAGATCCCCTGAAAACCAACCCCACTACCACCGTGGACATGCGCCGGAAGCCGTACAACCCGTTAAGTGTTCGTATTTGTGGAGATACACGCGAGTCTGTGATGTACACGACCTATGATCCAGAGTATCACACAAGAAATCCAGAGTACCGGATGATGATCCAGAGTTCACCTCCCCAAGAACAGGTGACCCAGAGTTTCAAGTGATCCTCTGGATTTGGACCGTAAACCCAGACTCCTCATACTAAGAACAAGTGTTTCCCAAGTCAACACCCAAGAATCTCCAAGAACCCTCAAGAGATCCCTGAATTCCACTGATCCTCAGAAGCAATCCAGAGTATCACGTGAATCTCTGAATTTCGAGCCAGTTGGGAGTCAGTCTGCAATCAAAGTGATGCGTGACCTTGAAGATCCAAGTGCAGACCTGCTGACTGGATACTTTCGAGGAGTCGAGAGGGAGTCCTGCACCATACAAACCCAAGTCCAAGGACCCACATTTGGCACTTTGGACGCTTTGCGATGATGGAGTCGCAAGCCGATCGCGAGTCTGGACCGCTGAACCCAAGGTATACTGAAGACAAGACATTTGACCCCAAGCATAGTGAAATGAAGACATTTGCCCCTAGAAGAATGCAGAAGAGAGAAAGAAGTAAGAGAGAGAAGTAGCTGATAAAAGACAAACAGAGTTCAATTTTCCCTGTACTGCGCAAGTGACTTCGGCCAAACCTGCCGACGGAAATCCGGAGGACCCGAGACTACGACCGCGGGACGCTAAGGGCACATCAACGGCGAAGGACAGCCGTCTGTGTGGACTCCATCAAACTCAAGTCCAGTTAGGTGGGGACCAGCGACGGCCTCGTGCTTCCTGGAGTGATCCACCTATTTCATATCCTAGTTGGGTCACTTGCTGTGCTCGTGGTAGCCCATTTCATATTATTCCAGAGGGTATTCTGGGGTGCTAGGTAGTCGCCTCCAGGATTGTGTATTGACTGCTTGTGTGAAGGGAAAGGTAACTGATAGTGATTGTATTTTCCTCCTGTACGGGAGGTGGCGCGCGTTTGTGTGAGTCTCAGGGGAGCTAGGCCCCTGAATTTCAGACTCGAGTGAGCCTAGTGTGTGAGTGACCCACCGTCCAAGGGTCCAAAAGAATAAGTGACGGCTAGTTGTAGTGTTTGTATACTCTGTATTTGTTGGATTTATCGAGCTACGAAGGCATTTGGGTAAGGTGTCTTCTGAGTTCCTCACCCCAGAGTTGACTGAAATCCTGGATCCTGAATTCGTGATATTCTGGATTCCGGGTGATCTGATACTCTGGGTTTTGCCTCTAGTGTCGAGGTGCGTTCTGGATTAGACGTGCACCTCAGCGCTTCTTCGGGGCTACATTTAAGTTTGGTGAAGTGCCGTTCCGTCAAAGACAAACGAGCCGACAGGGATTACACAAGGTACCCACGCCAACCAAGGAGAGTGATCCTCAGGGTTTAAAGCTTCGCGGCTGCGAACCTCTGGATTTATCTTCTTGCTGTTGACTCTCGAGTCGGTTCTCTGGGTTTACACCCTGAGAACCTTCTTGGGCTGCGCTATACGAACCCCCCTGGGCGATAAAGGTTTCATCGGCCTCGCCTCAGCTGGTGCGCGTGCCCGGATTTGATTGTCGAGGATTTCACCGAACTCAAGAGTCGAAGAACTGCTGAGTGCCCGTCAACTTCAAGCGAACAAGATGGCTGGAGGAAGAGGGGCGAAGAAGAGTGGACGCGGGGACGGAGGACGCGGTGAGGCGTCACGTCAGTCGCGTCGTGTTCAAGGTTTGGGGCCTGAGGAGCAGAAGGATCTGGATACTGTGGTCCGTGACGCTCGGAAGGCGAAGAAGGCTGCTCGCGAGAGCGAGGCAGCACAAGGTGGGGACGCTAAGGCGTCTGCCGATCAAGATCAGCCCGCTGCTGGACCTCCGACGCAGGATGAACAAGCTTCGTCCAGAGATCAAGGTTCATCGGAGGCGGTTTCTGGGTCGCAGACCCCTGGAGTCCCAGAGAAGCACACCCGTGAGGGTGGTGCTCAGGCGTCTGACGGAGGCGCCAGTGCGGCTGAGCCCCCGGAGGTGATCGACTTAGTGTCATCTTCGGACGAGTCTGCGGTGGAAGTGAAGCCGGAGCCCGTGCGAGCGAAGGAGGAGGCGAAGACTCAGAGTTCCAAGGCGAACTCTGGGTTCGCACCACCTGAACCCAGGGTTTCTGCGTCGAGTTCGCAAGTGGAACCCAGGACTGCTTCTGAGAACCAAGTCCGGGATGCTACTGTCTCCACTCCAGACTCTGAGAACATGGTGTTGTACGTCCGACGTGAAGTTCGACGCTGGGAAGAGGTGAACCCTGGAAAGGTGACGCCCCCGAGTGTCGTCTACGAGTGGCCGACTCCGAAACCGGATGCCAATTCGTACTTCGCGGCCGCGTATGCAACTGGAGACTACTTCAAGTGGCGGTTGTCTCTGGCGAACCCAGAGGAAGCCTGGATTTCTGAGTTTCACCTCGCCCGGTGGGGCGTCGGAACTGCCCAGGATCTCATGGCGACTACGATTCCCCAGAGTATCATGACCGCACGCGAGTGCGTCGCCATTCTGCAGACTCTGTTCTTTGAAGCTGGTTTCGAGTTTGTCAATCTGATTCCCGACTGGTCTTCGACGCGTGTATCCAGGATTCCGGAAAGCTTGGTACGCTCTGTCATGGAAGAAACTCAGAATTTCATCGCCGTGGAACTCGTCGAGTGGAGGATGGTGATCGCTGGTGTACCTTTCAAGATGAACTCTGAAGAGCAACCGGTAACAAGTGTCCCGGAGCAAGCACCAAGACTGGACTACCACAAGGAAGACGGAGACGGTGATTTATTGATGACGGACTACGATGCGGATCTACTGGGACGACAGTTTGTCCTGAGATTCAGAGTCACGGGACTCAGGATTTCACGGAGCCCGCGAGGGTCAAGTGAAGGCGAGCCGCAGCGTAAGCGCACCCAGCACGGACCGCCGCGCCCGCAAGTCCCGTCGACGCCCTCCGCGTTGTCCACACCGTCGCTGTCTTCTCTTCCTGCGTACAAGTCTTCGACCGGTGCTTCGCTTCAGAATTCCACTCCCCTGAATTCCACGTCAGATGGACGTGATCCTCTGGAGTCGGAAACCAAGGACGCTGCTCCAGACTCTGTGCCAAGCGTGATCGGTACCTCGCGAGCTTCAGATGAGAGTACGGCCTCAGGCGTGCAAACGTCCTATGTGTGGTGTTGGAAAGTGGCTGTTTCCAAAAGCTGTCGACCCGCCGGCTCGACAATCAAGTTCAATCAAGGGGCAATCAAGGTTGAGCCCAGCGAGAGACGGAGATCGCTACTTCTGATTGGATGACGACATTAGCCTCGTTGGAGTGACAGTCAGTGGCCGGAGCCTCGTCGGGTCCTAATAGAACCCCGAGCGAGGCTTCATGGTACCCACTTTTAGGTACAGATGCATTTAGTTGCGTACTTCGGCCGCACTTATTAGTGTGGTCGCGGTCGTCATTTGATGTGTCCGGAATCGCCTTATTGCGGTCGTTCACACTAGATATTTGTATAGGGACATAGGACTCATCATCGGATGACCAGAACGAGGCCCCCTGGGCCTCATAAAACTCAGTAATAAAAAGACAGTCTTCCCCCAAAGCCAACAAGGGTCAAGTCCGACTTCGGTAAGTGTAGCTAGCTTATTGTAGTGCCTGGACACGCTCGGCTGCGTGTGGATGCCTGTCGGGGAGCTTATCGTGCTTTGACCGAGAGTTTCCTTGGCGGCGCCAAGAGTTGGCGTGGCCGGAGAGGCAAGAGCGACATAGGAGTGTCGTTCACTGTATATTTGTGGGACAAGAGTGTCCCTGAGTGTATTAGTCTACCTACCGAGGTTTTACCTTGGTCCCCCTGTATAAGGCCTAACACGCCGGTACCCTTCCTTTCTGAGGGACTGCAGTGGGGTTGCGCGAAAGCGCTACATTGTATCCTAGCCTAAGCTCGTGGCTAGTGGTACAGGTTTCTGGGTTGGCCGAAGACAACCTAAGGTGCACAGAGGCGCTTGCAACCGACCCGGTGTAAGGGATCGTTCCTGGTCTTCAGGTTTTGATCCAATAAGCGCTTACCTTTGCGGGTTAGCGTGTTGTTGGTGTCTCTAATACCTTTTGGTAGAAGAGAATTTTAGTGGTATTACCACACCACAACTGGTGCCGCGACCCGGGATTGGTGTGACCTTCTGTGTGTCTGGGTTGTTGTAGGTCTTACCCCAACGAGCGAAGAGGAGAAGAAGAATGAGAGAAGAGAAGAAGAAGAAGAAGAAGAGTGAAGATGGCGAAGGGAGTCAAGTCAGCGGTACCAGCGACGCCGGTCAAGTCGAGTGGAACCCGCACCGAGGCTTCGGTGCGCTCCGGGAGCTCGTTTTCGACCCCAGCGACGGATCGTATGGAGTCGATCGACGAGCGCTCGGCGAGCTACGACACGGCGATTGATTCCTCGGACGCCAATGAAAATGACGAAGATGATGACTGGGATGTCAGGACTGTGATGTCCGAGGCTTCGGAAGCTGCAGTTGTGTCGGCAGGCCGCAGCGGAGGATCGAGGTCGATCACCCGCGACCTCTCCGAAACGTTCAACGACATGCCGGGCCCCGAGCCCGCCTACGACGCGGATGACGGTGCAACCGACGGGTTCAAACCCTCGGTGACGGCTGGAGGGCAATCTCAAGCCGGTTGGCACTCGTCCTCCCTCAACGGCGATACTCCGGCGGCCAACAAGGTTCTAGGCCGATGCCTGGAGCTGATGAAGACCAAGAGTGAGTGGATGCAACTGTTCTCCCCGAAGCAAGTCCGCCAGGCCATCTGGATGGACCTTGGAGGGCGTTAGCCACGCCGATCAACTCAACGAGCACTCGGCAGGTCGCTCAAAACACGGTGGATCTCCTGCGTGCGATGGGGTGCGAACCCCAGATTCTCCCGACGGAGGCCGCTCTCGCGAGCTGGACGCCAACTGCCGCCGCCGCGGCGCTCACCAAGTGGAGGAAGAAGTTGCGTGACGCCTTTGGGGTGGCCGACAGAAGCTCAACGAAGCTTCGTTCGGCCTCGGAAGTGGTTGACCCTTCCAAGGTCCCGCTACCAGCGACCCCTAGGAAGACCGCCACCGGTGATGGAGTTTTCGCAGCCAAGGGTGAGGCTTCGCCTTACATGCAAGACTCGCACATGGTAACTCCACGATCTACGGACCGCAGTGAACGTCTGGCTAGGGAGACCGAGTCTTCGTACGCAACGCCTGGCACGCGCGCGGCAACCGGTCGCCGATCCAGTCGGCGTTACGACCCCCAAGATGACTCGTCGGACAGTGATGATGACCTCGTGTCCGACCACTACGAGGGCGATCTGCCGAGCGAGTGGGCACGCCAAGTGCGCGAACTGAGTGCGACGGACAACCAGAGCGCAACCCCGAAACTCGAGATCGCCACGCATCTGCCCCTCGCCAACATCAAACCGTTCTACGGAACGCGCGACAAGAGCGAGCACTCCATGCAGTGGCTCCGAACGTTCATCTATGAGATGAAGGGAACCCATGCACCCCCCAACGAGTGGTGCATGCCGTTCGAACTCAAGCTCAGGGATGGAGCCCTGCACTGGTGCCGCCAGCTCCCGCGCAAGACGAGACGCTCGTGGAAGTTGCTGAGCGAGGTGTTCATCAAGTACTACTGTTCGAAGTTTTCCCAGTCTGCGAAGGCTCGGTATAACACGGCCAAGCGACAGGACAAGGAGCACGTATGTGACTACCTTAACCGGCTTAACGGCTATGCTCGCAACGCCGGCGTACAGTTTGAGAACGGTGGGCGTGACGCGAAGGACCACGTGGAGCATTTCTTGGCTACGTGTGACGACCGAAACTTAGAAGACCGTCTGTGCCACGTACGGGTCAAGAGCATTCATGACCTCGAAGACATGATCAACGACATCCTGCGCCACCGCGACCGCAAGTCAACTCGCGAATCGTCGTTCCGGCGCTCTCGGAGTCAAGATGACGGTCGCCGACGCGATGCGAGGTCGAACGAGGATTCTCGTGGAGGATACCGCCGTGAACGACGCTACCGTGAGGACGACCGCCGCAACGATCGTCACGATGACGACCGCCGGCGTGACCGACGCGACGCGTCACCGTACCGGTCGAGGGTGACTTTGGTCGACGCGCTAGCCGATGTAATGGCAGAATGGAACGTCGGAGGCTCGGTCGGTGGACGCAACGAGGCTTCGTACGCCTCCCGACGTGCCGGTGAGGTGAACGAGGAATACTTCGAAGACGAGCGCCAGTACTCGGACGACCAACGCTCGGACGAGGATTCGGATGCCGATTATGACTCTGACGAATCTAAGGGACATGTCGCGGCCGCCAACGACGCTGAGCGGAAGGCCGCAGCCGAAGGGACGTTCGCTCGGTATGACAACCGACGCTTCAGGAACGGAGGAGGACCGTCCAACCGCGAACGAGACAGCCGTCGCCAGTATGGGCCATGTGCAGCTTGCGGAAGCCCGTCTCACTCGGTGCACTTCTGCTACCGGCGGTGCAAACTGTGCAAACAGGTACACGATGCTGGGAAGTGCGAAGCCCTCCACGAGCTTACCAAGCTCCTGAAGTCCAAGGTCGACAAGAAGGATCTGTCGCCAGAGCTGCAAAGCCTGGTGTATGGAAGCCATTTAAACTAGGCAGCCCGCCAACTGAAACTGGGTTGGTCCCCATCGGGCTGCCACAGTTAGCTGAGCCTGCTGTTGATGCGGACTATCTGTTCGCGTTCACAGGCGAAAGCAAACGGCCTGACGACCTGAAGAACAATGAACGTGTGAGATCGACGGAAACTGGAGAGAACCGAGACGCAAGTCTCGTTGAGACCGGTATTGATGAAGATGATGATGATGAACGTGATGGACACCCGACCGAGGCTTTGATCACCAGCCTAGTCCAGGTCAGGGGACCGCCTCGAAACCTCGCTCGGGCGGTGAAATTACTACCCGGCGAGAGATTGGGGTGGTGGTCGTCCCAGCGGTACGACAAGAGGAAGCGAATGAGAGCTTTGGTCAATGGCGCGGTGGACGACTCGCGAACGAGGATACTGCTCGACACTGGAGCGAACGTGAGTGTGATCTCGGCCGCCTTCGCCAAGCGGCTCCGGGTGCGAGAGTTCTGGACCACGGACGAAGTCTCGAAGTCCGTGGTATCAACCCTGGGGTGATGGAGACCCGTAGGCGAGCCCGCCTGAAGATCACTTTGGGATGGGAGCAAGTCTACGAGTTCGAGATGTGGATAATGGACCACAGTGCAGGGGTCGACGTGGTACTAGGAATGGACTTTATGATCCCGGCCGGTATCCGGCTGGATCTGTTCCATGGCACCGCCCGGCTTCCGGATGAGGTCATGGTGCCTCTGCTGAAGTCACAGAGTGTCGAAGACGATGAACCCTATGGTACGCAGCCTTCGTGTGGGCCGACCGAGGATTTGTACGTCCCCGGTCGTGAGTGGCGTGAGTTCCGAGTACCGCGGCAGCGGTTACCTCGGTCGGAGTACGATGTGTGGGTTCGCCGCACGGAGAAGCTCGTACCGACCGTAACGGGGTTCCGACGAGGGCGGCCGACATGGGTCCGACTCACCAATATTACGACCTCAGCAGCACGGTGTGCCAAGCATGACTCGGTGTTACTCTGGGTTCCTCATGGCGAGCTCCCACGAGAGACGGGCTACGCTAGGCTCGACTCTAACAAGTACAAGGAGTGGCAAGTGCTAGCCTATTCAACGAGTCGTGATGAAACTCTGCAAGGCCGGGAGCGACGACTCTACGACCAGTGGTTGGCCGAGCAGCCGGCGGCAGTTGAGCGCCGGGCCTACCCGACGCCACGGAAGATCCTGCCGAGACCGCCTGATGCACCAGCGTGGCCAAGAAGTCGTCGCCCAGCACCCGCACAGCGAGGGTATGGCCACGACGAGGGCCCCACAGCCTATGAAGGTTCGGTGGAGGCCGCCCAAGCCGAAGCGGCTGCGGCGGAACGTGTTAGAGGGTCGAACGATGATTCGGACGACGACGCCGGTGAAAACGAAGACTCTACTACCCTGGAAGAGTCGTCGACCTACAGTCCGGGTTGCATGACCACGGGACTGAACAGCGTCGCTAATGCTGCAGGCCAGGAGGCGACGGTTACCTCGGCAGACGTCCTGGGAGCTGGCGAAGATGTGGATGAAGGTGATGGTGCGATGAACGACGATTCTGCCGACGACCAAGGCGATGTAGTGGTGGCTGAACAGGTTGCATGGAATGCCGTGCCAACGGACGCCACTGCCGCTAGACAGACGTCAGGTGGAGTGTCGGCCGCGGTCTTTGGTAGCGGAGTCGACTGGGGAGAACATGACCCTGGGCCGACCGAGGTTTCAGCTGGAACCGAAACCACTATTACTGAAGTCGACATGGATTGCCCGGACTTGAACGAGGATGTGATCGACGACCCTGAGGAGTAACTGGAAGCGACTTACGTCTCGGTCATGCGTGCCATGGCTGCAGAAGAGTCTAGTGATGGTGAGGACACCTCGAACGACGTTTCCGAGCACGTAGCAAACGAGATCGAGCTTACCGACTACGCGCAGGAGCTGGCGTTCTTGCCGGATCTAACTGAAGCGTCGGAGACGACGCTGGATTACTCTGGGCGGAACGTCCAGAATGATGAGCTCAGTGAGAAGCAGCAGGCCGACCTGGTTGACGTGCTGAAGAGACACGAGAAGATCATGATTGCGAGCGGCAACGCCCTGCCGCCTCCAGCCTACGGTGTCGTGTGTGACATCAATGTGCAGGGGCATGCACCAATCAAGCAGAAAGCTAGGCGAACCCCGCTCCGATACTGTACGAGCTGCTGAAGGGCCTTCTGAAGGCTGGGCTAATCTCTTTCTCAGACAGCTCATGGGCGTCACCTATCGTCATCGTCCTGAAGAAGAACGGAGTGGATATCCGCTTGTGTATCGACTACAAACTCGTCAATGCGATCACCGAGATTATGGAGTACGCCATGCCGTTGGTGGATGACTTGCTGACAGAGATGGAGGCGTACTTGTGGCTTTGCTCGCTCGACGCAGCAAGCGGCTTCTGGGCCATTATGATGACCGAACGAGCCCGGAAGATCTCTGCTTTCGTCTGCGCACTTGGGCATTTTGAGTGGTTGCGTATGCCTTTTGGCCTGAAGAACGCCCCGATGATCTACCAACGCATGATTGACAACGCGCTTTGGGGCTTCGTCCAACCGAAGGGGGGATGGTTTCAATTCTCGGAGCGCATGCGTCTAGCTGAAGAACACGACAAGGAAGCTCATGCTGGGGTGAACGAGGCTTTGACTGGTGCGGCAAGGTCATTTCGGACTAAGTTCGAGGCCGACCGAGACAGCTCGCTTGGTCAGGGGCATGTAGCTGAATTAGTCAACAGCCCTATTGCCGACATTTTCGCCAACGGAGAACCTGATGAATCCTCGCTGACCCCAGTATTCAGTCGCCGGTCATTCGTGGACGATATCTGCTTCGGTGCCGAGACTTTCGAATCATGTCTAGCGACTCTAGACCGCTTGCTGACAAGGTTTGAGGAGTGCCGTATTAGTATCAGCTTTACGAAGAGCATCTTTGTACAGTCCAAGGTGGACTTCCTGTCCCACGAGGTCTCGGCAGACGGCATTCGACCGGACGCCAAGAAGCTGGCTGGGGTGACCGAGCTCCCGTTCCCGTCAACGAAGAAGGGAATGCAGTCCTTCCTTGGGGCACTCAACTATTACAGCCGCTTCATCCAAGACTTCGCGGTCTATGGAGCAGCACTGTACCAGCTCAAGGACGAGGACTTCCAACCCGGGGGTGATCTCACCGCGGCCAAGCACAGTTTCGCGATGCTCCAACAGAAGGTCTCGTCGGCGCCGATTCTCAGGCACTTCGACCGAGGGAAGGAAGTACATGTCATGTTGTTCGCCAACGAGTGGGCTCTGAGCTCCACGTTGATGCAAGAGCACGAAGGCAAACTACACCCCGTTCGCTTCTGTGGGCGCGTTTTGAAGGATGCTGAGATGAACTATCACCCGGCCGAGAAAGAAGTCCTCGCGCTCTTACTGCTACTGAAAGTGTGCTATACCCAACTCGTTGGACAGCGGATCCGAGTGTACACACGGTTCTCGACGCTCGACTGGGTCCACAAGTCCAAGACATTGTTCGGTCGGGCTACCCAGTTCGCTGTCTTGCTGTCGCCGTGGCATCTGTTAGTCGAACGAGTCAAGGAAACTGACTGTACGTTTGCCCAGCTCCTCCAAGCTGGCTTGACGAACTTCGTGGAGTTGGAGAAGTCGCTGGCATTGGTTACGCCGCGGACGCGTGGGTCCCCGACGGCTCGTTTGGACCCGCATCTGCTCTATGCACGTCTACCACGATCCTACCAAGGCTTCGTGATGTCGTTCGACGGGTCTGCAAAGACCGAGAAGAACGGTGGTTACGGCAGTTGCTCCTGGATCTTATGGAAGCTGCCCGAATGGATTGTAGTGCTCACTGCGAGCGCTTACCTCGAGACCACCACAGTTAATCTCGCTGAGTATACAGGGATGAACAACGGTGTCACTGCTGCCTTACAGCACGGAGCCGATGATTTAATCGTCGTCGGTGACTCGAGGCTCGCGATCCAGCAAGCCCTAGGGGTGATAGCCTGCCGGAAGGAGTCATTGTTGACGCAACTCAGTAACCACCGCGAACTCACATCCAAGCTTCGGTCAGTGAAGTACCTTCACGTGGTGAGAGAGTTTAACGCTGCAGCTGACTCTTTGGCAAGCGAGACGCTCGAAAGCAAGAAGTCTACAGTGGTATCGTCGGACGACCGACTATTGGAGCTTATTAAGCTGAACCGTATCGCTGAAGTGATCTACGAAGCGGATGATGGCAGCGTGGTCGAGAATAAACCCTCGGTCAACACAGCATGGGCTATGGTAGCCTCTGACAGACCTCGCAGCAAGAATTTTTCGATTTTGTACGTGGAGAAGCAGCCCTCAGACGGCAGAGCGAGGTTGAACCCGGACAGGTTACCGTGACGACCAGACGCCAAGCAAGAGCAAAGGAGAAACATGTCCGGTTTGCAGACGAAGACCCGGTCACCAGACAGGGAGATGCAACTCACCGAGAGGAAGCTAATGGTATGCCGAACGAGGATCAGAATGAAGCTGAAGCCTCACCGAGGCGTGCCGAGACATCACCAGCCCCACCGAACGCGGAAGACATTGACCCGTTGGCGGTACAAGAAGAACGCCGACGTAGGATCGCCGCCGCTCAAGATGAAGAGCTCCGGTGGTCGAATCTGGAAGGCAGTACTCCGAGGTGATGATGCGAAGATTGGATACCGAGCGGCGCGAGATGCATGGAAAATGGCGGACCAGTTTGTGCTGAGTGAGGACGATGTGCTGTATCACACCCGAATGAACCGTCGTTCAAGTGACGAGGAGCAAGCGGGGCTGACGATGAGACTGGTGGTACCCACAACGATGATCCAGGAAGTACTCCAGAGCTGTCATGACTCGCTCGAAGGCGGTCACCAAGGTATTATTCGAACACTGCACCGAGCGAGGAGAGACTATTACTGGATCGGTCAGTATGCCGACGTGGAGAAACACGTTAAGTCGTGCCCTGATTGTAGTTCAAGTAAGAGCCGACCTCAGTTCCGTGGATACTCGCCAGGGAATATCCTAGCCGAGAGACCTTTCCAACTGGTCTCTATGGACTTTGTGATACCGCTACCGAAGAGTCGCCGTGGTAATACGGCTCTCTTGCTGTTTCAATGCTCGTTCACGGGATTCGTGATGGGCAAGGCCATGTCGGACACCACTGCTCTACTCGTTGCGCAAGCTTTCGAAGAGTGTGTCTACCGACGCTTTGGAGCACCTTCCTTGATCCGACATGACAGAGACCCTCGATTCATGAGCGAGGTCTTCCAGGCCTTCGCGGAGATGATGCAGTCTCGGTCGAGAGCGACCTTGAGCTACCGACCCCAGGCCAACGGCCAGCAGGAGAGGTCGGTGAAGACGGTCATGCAGTCAGTTCCTGTATACGTCGAAGACCCGCTACAGCAGGACTGGGACGAGATCGCCGAGAGGTTGATTTTCGCCATCAACAATTCCCGTGATACAACGAGGAAGGAAACCCCGTTTTACCTCGTTCATGGTTGGGATGCACAGTCGACACTCAAGGCAATGTCCTCGTCGCTCAAACAAGGCTTCGGAAGCCAAACTGACGCACTGGCGTGGCGCCGAGAGGTCAACCGGCAGCAGGAAATCGCTCTGAGAATGGCCAAGGAGTACCAGGCCGCAGAGAAGGCTCGAAGAGCCGAGGAGCACAATGCATCGCTTGGTCGGAAGGAAAAAGAAGCCATGGCAGGTACTAACGAGAATGAAACCTCGGCCGGCCAAGCACCGAATACCTCTGATGGTGGTGAAGCTGTAGTGACGAGAACGAGACTTCCTCTGCAGCCTGGGAGCAGAGTGTGGCTGTACATGGAACGAGTTCGACCAGGGTTGACCAAGAAACTAGCTCATCGGTGGCACGGACCATTCCGAGTGAAGAAGAAAGTCGATGATTTTGCGTATGAGTTGGAATTACCTAACCGAAGTGGATACCGGTTCTACCCGGTGGTGCATGTTTCCCGACTCAAGTCGGTAGACGAGTTCGAAGACCGACCGAGGGTTCGTTTGGCCCGTGAGGTCACTGAAGAGACTCGTCAGGACTTCGATGAAGAACTGCTGCCTGAAGACAGCTTCGAGCCTGACCATCTGGACGGTGAGTACGAGGTCGAGGCTATTCTCGACGACCGAACCCCGTTGTCAACGAGCACTCATCGCGCCGTCCGAGAATTCAAGGTGAAATGGGTCGGCTACGACGAACCGACATGGGAACCAGCGTCCAATCTGTCGTGCGGCGGCCTTCTGTACGATTACCTACGCCGAAAGCGGAGCGACCGACGATTGCAGATGGTCCAGGTGGCCGACGAGGAGTAATCCCGCGCACCAACGATGATTGAACTGCTCGCAGGGGCAATCCAGCCCGCGATGTCAGACGAACGAAGCTACTGGAGATGATGAATGAACTGCCTGCGAGGGCTATCCAGCTCGCAGTGACAGACGAAGAAAGTTGCTGGAATTTGTATGTTGCATATTATGTGAACGGGCCGCGTTGGAATTGGGGATATCGGAATGAAGTCTCGAGCGACAGTAGACTCGAGCGAACCTCGGTCGACCCTCCAGCAGATGAAATAAGTGGTGACGAAACGAAAGAGAGGGCGAACGAGGCTTCGGGTGCAGCAGTCGAAGTAGAGTGGTCAGGTGGTAATGCGAAGACGTCAACCACTCCACCAATGGGCCCTCAGACCCTCCGAGAGCGCGTCAGAAGTCTCACTAAGACCAGTCTTACGGATTTGTAAGACCGGTCTTACGAATTGTAAGACCAGTCTTAGTTTTCCCAAGACCGGTCTTAGTTTTCACAAGACCGGTCTTAGCCGGTGGAACGAGCCAGTCACCTTGGCCTGGAAGTGGACATGCTACTGAGTGGAAACGCTGCCAGAAGCGTAAGCTACAGCGAGAAGACGTGAAACACGTGCTGGTGAAGCTAGTGGCAGGCTGACCGAGGCTTCAGACGCAATAGTCAAGAAGGAACGAGGTCAAGCATGTACGCTCAAGCCGGTAACGAAGTATGGAAGTTGAAGGAGGAGTGACCCGTAGACGGTGGAGTGCAATGAACGCGAACTAAGCCTCGTCCGAGACGGCCACAGCGGTCGAGGACTGAGAGGAAACTCTGGGAACCGCGACCGAGTGTTGAACGCGCTGTACGGCGAGGGAAGAGAAGATTACGAAGTGGAACGAGCAAATGACATTAATTCTGATTGAGATGGAGTCCACTCTATGGCCTAAGGGGTTACAAACCAGTTACAAACCTCGGTCGACCCTGGGTGAGCGTGAAACGAAGCTGGCGTTGGGTCCCGCGAGGCTAGATCTCCGACGCAGCCCGAGCTAACACCCCAGATTCGACTCGGCTGGGGCATCTTCAGTCGATTCTTGGTTTCCTCGTCTGGGTCTGGAGTGCGAGACTCGCGAGCGGCCGCGACTTCTGCAACCCACGGAGCGACGATCATCGAAGCCCGCAACGACGGTTCAATCACTATCGCCGAAGCTACCGCCTCCCGAGTTGTTCCGCGAGGAACAAACAAGGGAACATCGTTGCAGGGAGCAAACGCGGTATTGTACGGGTGACTCGCAGGGTCTTGGAACCAGCAGTTGCGCCATGGTTCGCGTGCGTCAAGCTCGGCGAGCTCGGAAACCCAGTCGTCAGTCGAAGGGACCCACTCCATCACCTCGAACGAGTATTGCAGATACGACGGTTCAAGGAGAACCTCCGTCGGGTGCTGACGAGGTTCTCCGTCGTACTCGATGCATCCAGCCCAGAGCTTGTTAACCATCTGCTCACGGAGGCGGTCTGCACGATAACTGCGCTCTCGGTGGTACTTGGTCCACGCCTGCCGCAAGGCCCGGACCAACACGTGACGGTCACCGAGGTTCGACGCGAGGTCGGCAATGTATGCCCTGACTGCCTTCACCTTAATCCAGTGGCGGCGCTCCCACAAGGCTAGCCCGAGGTCACCCTTCTCGTTCGAGTGGAACGAATGCCCTTGGAATTGCCTGCTGAGGCGAACGAGAAGTGGACGCCCCGTAGCTCGACGAGAGATCTCACGACTCGGAGGGTACCCAGTTAGGTCGATCAAGCACGGGTCGGGGAAGAGCCGGCGTAACACTTGGAACGGGTGATTTACATCCTCCCATGATCCGAAGTTCGTGATGCCATCCACCGAGCACGGTGCAATCACGTCGTCCTCGAAGATGAGGGGCACGCTGGCATTGTGAATCAAACTCCAGCATTCCTGGGCCCCAGGTGACGTGAAACCAGGCTCGAGAAACAGGGTCGCCAGGTTACTCAGCTTGCGCGACCCTGCGGCGGCATCCGAAGCGTCGACCACCGCAGGAGCAATCGAAGCAGGACCAGCCCTCTCGGTGTAGCCGTCACTGTGGCAGTCACCAACGCATGAGCATGGACCGCAGTCGACCGAGCGCTGGGTCGACGGGGCGGCGCAGCTGGAGCAGCTTGGATGGCAGCCGGAGTCTCGGCTGTCGTAGCCGACGGTACCGGAGGTACAGGAGAGCCTGCCCGTTGGGTGAGCGAGGCTTCCTCTTCATCGTCGGAGCCGAGCATTTCCCGCAGGAGTTCTGCGCGGTCCTCCGAGGTCTCCGAGCTATTCGCCGACTCTCCACTCGGTGAACCCCAGAAGGCGGCGAACCATCGGGACCAGCAGCAGCCCTGGTTGGCGGGGCCGCTGGCGAACCCCTCGGAGCAGGCGGGCCCTCGTTGTCACCAGCAGGAGGCTCGTCATTTCTGCCGCCCGACGAACCAACACTGGCCGAGATCCCGGGTGCAAGGGATGGAGACTCAGGGACCGGGACAGCAGGCGAAGGCTCGGCCGTAGTAGCAGGAGCCACACGAGAGGTATCTTCACCCCTCACTGCACCGGCCGACGCTTCCGGAATCTCGCCGGGCTCAAGTCCTCCCTGCGGGACATCGTTAGGACTCTCTGCACCACCAAACTCGAAGTCCGGAGATCCCTCGCCTCGCGGAGACGGGGACTTGGCCGGCTGGGAAACTGGAGCCGAACCCGTCAGCCTAGGGTATAGTGGCTCATCCGAATATTCATACGACAGAGGCTGGGATTCCAGCCAGCTGGAACGAGACGTCGTTGAGGGCCGCGCCGTCGCCCGGGTCAGTACAGGAGCCTCACCTGACCCCAACCGAGGACTGGGCGATCCAGCAGCCGCCGCAGCTCCAGCCCGCAGGTCGACCGATGGCCTACCAAGACGTTTGGGCGGAGAAGGTTGAGTCGCTGGGCTCTCAGCGGGATCGGCCTGGGAATCACGCTTGCGCTTGGACGTTCCAGTAGACTCGGACGAGCTAGCAGAGCCCAACGCCGAAGCCGCGGGAGCCGACGAACCCTCGGTGGACTCAGCCATCGGTACGTCGGCAGCCTTTGACTCTTCTTCTTCCTCGGACGAGGATTCCTCGTGGCCTGGACTCTCTACAGAGACCGTCGGCGGAGACAACCCAAGGAGATTCCAGTCGATCTCCGCGGCCGAGATACCAGCTGAGGCCAGGACCAAGGTGTCGACGTCCAGCCCGTGTGCCGCTGAGTGCCGACGAAGAATCGAATTCGCCCTCCGTAGGCTGTTGTTCTCGTCCGTCAACGCTCGGATGCGCGCGGGAATCACGTTGGCTCGGTCGCGGTCAGCTAACCGTCGTCGAAGCTCCTCCAACTGCGTGTTATACGTGACGAGGCTTGCCTTGACACGCTCATGGATCTGTGTGTTCCGACGGACCGCCGCCGCAGCGTCAGCCTCTGCAGCTTGCGTCCGACCTTCCAACGAACTGGTGATGGCGGCATGTTGAGCGATAGCCGAGTTCGCCTGCACCAACTGAGCGGTGGTGTTGTGGAGCTCGGTGCGGAGATTGTCCATGGCGTCGAGAGCGCGGTCGCAGTCAGCGTTGGCCGAGACGAGGAAATATTCCGACTTCAAGCGGAGGTTCACCTCCTCGGCGAGCTTGTCCTTGGTGTCGCTGAGCTCCGCTTGCAGCCGATCGTTCTCGCGACGAAGGTCCACCACTTGATCAGTCTCCGCGAGAGAGACGTGAGGAGCGACGGCAGCGGCCAACACGTCACCGACGGTAGTAGCAGCCTGGAGGTCTCGGTCGAGCGCGGAGTTGACCCGAGCCGGAGGCCTGCGAGCGACGCCGACGACGAGACGAGCGAGTTGCAGCATCTGCTGATCGTCTGAGCCAACCGCTGCCGGAGGAGCCTCGGTCGAGTCAGCACCCACCTCAGCACGACCACCTGCAGCAGCCTCGCCCCCCACCGACGCCCCGCGAGTTGCCAACGTTACCGAAGGCGCGGGAATTGGCGACGGTGGGGCGCTGGCGCTTGGCGGCGGTGTCGGTGGCGAATCGGGAGCCTCTTCAGCTGGAACTGGCGGCGGGCGAACCTCGGTCGCCCCAGCAGCACACTCAGGACTGCTTGGAGGAGCTGGTGGAGGGTCGGCCGATGCCTCGGAGGCAGCGGACGGGTGCGCCGGGTCACCGGCAAGTTCGACCGGGTTAGGAGATGCAGGCCCAGCGGCGCTCAGGGTAGCGGCGCCTGCCAACTGAGTATGGCGCGCCGGACGACGTCGCGAAGTGTCGGTGACGACATCGACAGCTCCCTAGGGTGGCCAAGAAGGATCAGGAGTCAACAACGAGGTTCAAAGGGACAAGCAAGAGCAGCGAGAACGACGAGCGTACCGGTCCTGAGCACTGGAGAGCCCGGAGGGCAGCGGCAGCAGCGTCGGCGAATGCGCGCGACGGTGGAGCCATGGAGACGAAGTGTCGAGAACGCCCAGACGCTTACCAGTATGGGAGGCTCGCGTCGAGGCGGGGGCAGTTGTGGTGTTGGAAAGTGGCTGTTTCCAAAAGCTGTCGACCCGCCGGCTCGACAATCAAGTTCAATCAAGGGGCAATCAAGGTTGAGCCCAGCGAGAGGCGGAGATCGCTACTTCTGATTGGATGACGACATTAGCCTCGTTGGAGTGACAGTCAGTGGCCGGAGCCTCGTCGGGTCCTAATAGAACCCCGAGCGAGGCTTCATGGTACCCACTTTTAGGTACAGATGCATTTAGTTGCGTACTTCGGCCGCACTTATTAGTGTGGTCGCGGTCGTCATTTGATGTGTCCGGAATCGCCTTATTGCGGTCGTTCACACTAGATATTTGTATAGGGACATAGGACTCATCATAGGATGACCAGAACGAGGCCCCTGGGCCTCATAAAACTCAGTAATAAAAAGACAGTCTTCCCCAAAAGCCAACAAGGGTCAAGTCCGACTTCGGTAAGTGTAGCTAGCTTATTGTAGTGCCTGGACACGCTCGGCTGCGTGTGGATGCCTGTCGGGGAGCTTATCGTGCTTTGACCGAGAGTTTCCTTGGCGGCGCCAAGAGTTGGCGTGGCCGGAGAGGCAAGAGCGACATAGGAGTGTCGTTCACTGTATATTTGTGGGACAAGAGTGTCCCTGAGTGTATTAGTCTACCTACCGAGGTTTTACCTTGGTCCCCCTGTATAAGGCCTAACACGCCGGTACCCTTCCTTTCTGAGGGACTGCAGTGGGGTTGCGCGAAAGCGCTACATTGTATCCTAGCCTAAGCTCGTGGCTAGTGGTACAGGTTTCTGGGTTGGCCGAAGACAACCTAAGGTGCACAGAGGCGCTTGCAACCGACCCGGTGTAAGGGATCGTTCCTGGTCTTCAGGTTTTGATCCAATAAGCGCTTACCTTTGCGGGTTAGCGTGTTGTTGGTGTCTCTAATACCTTTTGGTAGAAGAGAATTTTAGTGGTATTACCACACCACATATGGCAGCTCTTCGTCTTCGTCGATGCAGTCGCTGAGACAACGGGTCGGAGCTCTGGCGCTGGTAGCTCAGAGTGCAGGTGGCTTCACGGCTGCCGGAGATCTGGGGTTCCAGGTCACCCGAACGGTCATTCATCCGCGTCTTGTGTCAGTCGACCAAGATGACGTTGAGATGGCGTCGTCTGTGCATTCTGATCCAGAGATTGCTCCCAAGAAGACAATTCTCTCCAGAGTTCCAGCGACAGCGGCCGAGCCGAAACTCAGAGAACCATCCCCGATTTCTGGATTTGCCGGTCCCAAGGATGTCAGCGCAGATGAGCAGAGTCAACATCACGGCTCTAGGAGTGAGGCACGCTCGCGACGCTCGATGAAATCCAGAGGATCAGCTGTGTCGAGCCGCTCGAGTGGATCCAGAGGTCTGGGGTCAGCTTCGTCCGTGTCCGCAAGGTCTGGGCCCGCCCAAATCGAGCTGAATGTCTTGCGACAGCAGCAGGAGTGGCAGGCCCGCATGGAGCAGGAGCAACGTGAGGTCCTCGCCAGAGAACGCCTTGATGCTCTGGAGCGCGAGCGACTCAGGGAACAACGTGACTTGGACGCGCGTCGCCAGATCCAGGTGCTCACCGATCGCCTGGTTCACGCGGAGATCGCCCGAGGAGAAGCTGAACGGCGTGCGCAAGAAGCAGAAGTCCGCCGAACTCAGGATTCCGCGAGAATCCAGAGTGCGACTCAGGATTTCACTGAGAATGCACGCCTGGAACGCGAGCGCCTGGAGGCCGCATACGCTGAGCGCTGGAAGAAGCGTGAAGCCGAAGCAGACGCTGAGCGTGCGCGCTGGGCCTCAGAGACGTACGAGAACTGGAAAGCACAAGTGGCGTCTCTGGAGCAGAAGGTCCAGGAAACCGAAGCTGCAAGAGAGCAGGAGCGTGAGTCTTCCCAGAATATCCATCGCTTTCACGCCAGTCAAGTGCGCGACCTTCGGGCAACATTGGCCCAAGTTCAAGCGCGACGTGCAACCGCTACCCCTGATTTGGCAACCAATGTGAGGTCGTCAGTGGCTCAGAACCCTGAAATCGCAACCCGACCCCAGGAGTTCAGTGGCGTAATCAATGAGAACGCAAGTGTCGCAGGGCAGAGACGGGAGACAGCTGATTCGAAGAACACTTCCGAAGTCGCCGCTTCCCAGCTGAAAGTGACCCTCACGCAGCATTCCGCCGACACTTCCGGCAGAACGAAGCATGTCAAGCGAGGACATGGCGCTACGGAGACCAAGGTGACGCAGGATATCAAGCAGGAGCCTGTGCCTCTGGAGAAGACTTCAGATTCCAGGAAGACGTCGGCCTCAAAGGCCTCGCAGGACTTTAGGACCGACTCCAAGCGCTCTACGTCCAAGAAGAACCAGCGAAAGAAGAAGAAGCGCCAGGACTTCAATCCGCCTTCAGACTCGGACCCGAGTTCTGACTCTAGCGATGACAGCTCGTCCTCTGAAAGCGATGACAGCTCGGACGAGAACCCTGGAGTTAACCTGACAGCAACTTCTGCGGCTCATGCTGGCACCACGCTTCTGACGTTCCGACCGTACATCAATTCGAATACTCTGGGTGAGTTCGACACTAAGGCGTCGCTCAGAGAACGTGTGCATTGGTTGGAGCGTTTCGCGAACATGGCTGCTCAAGGAGGTTGGTCCACGAAGATGCGAATTCAGGAGCTCAAGTTGAAACTCTCTGGAGCTGCGCGTGACTGGTTCAACCAGCTGCCCAAGCACACTCAGCGAGACTGGAAGGAGCTGGTGTCTGCGTTCAGGAAGAAGTACTGCAAGGCGCGCTCGTCATACTCAGAATGTTACTTCACGATGGAGATGAAGAACTCAGAGAGCGCTCTGGATTTCTTCTATCGTCTGAATTCTGCCGCTGGTAAAGCGGACATCTACTTTCGCAAGTCATCGAAGCGCCTGGAGAAGCACATCCGGAGGTTCATCACGAAACTCAGGGATACGCGCCTCAAGACATCGCTGCAGGGCCAGAGATTCAGAAGCATCGCCGATCTGGAGTATGCTCTGGAGCAAGATGAAGAAGTCTGGAGTCGCAGTGACCAGGATGCGCCGCCACCCAGAGTTCGCGACTTTCGTGCCGACAACATTCCTCAGGGGCGTTTCAAGCCGAAGCGTGCTGGACGCGCGTATGTGACTAGGGGCGACGTCTCTGACTCTGAGTCGGAGGAAGACCCTGAAACTCACGCTCGTTTTCAGGAAATCCTGGATGAATCCAGAGTATCAACACGAACGTCAAGCGCGAACTCAGGATCATCTCGAGAGATCTCTGGAGAAGGAACTGTCACGGCTAACACTGGCGACTCGACGAGTATGAAGGATACGGAATGGACTCAGACGCTGACGAATGAGGTGTATCGTGTGATGGATAACATGGGATGGCGTCCACCAAGTACCCAACCAGGATGAAACATGAACTCTGGATTCGTTCGCCTCGCCGCGAGAATCCGAATTGGGACAAGCTCTGTGAGAAGTGCGGCAAGTGGGGACACCCGGAGGAGAACTGCTGGAAGAACATGAAGTGCGATCGCTGCCTCGAGACGGGTCATCCGACGCACATGTGCCGTGCGCAACCGTGCGAGAATTGTGGCAAGCTGCATCTCGGAAAACCCTGTGAGGACTGGAAAACACTGGAAGCTGTGAAGAGACTCGCCCGCCAAGGTGCACTGAAGGACATGCCGAGCCAAATTCTGGATAAACTTCTGGATGCCGTCAAACCAATAAGCCCGCTGGGTGGGGACCCAGTACGCGCCGGGCTGAGGAAGGCCCCAGAGTTATGTGTTCTAGTGTATGTAGGCCCGGAGCTGAGAACAAGAACCCAAGATAACCAACAATGCATGACTACTTTGATTCAGGATTTCACGACTTCCCCTGAATTTCAACGTCCTGAGCAAGTGAACCCTGGAGAGGTGAACTCTGGAGAAATTACGGAGTACAAGCTGAACCTTGGGGAACGCTATGGATGGTGGGAAAACAACGATCCTGACCCGAAGAAGCGTGATGTGGTGATGGTGCATGGTGCCGTGAACGATTGTCGGACGAAAGTCCTCCTGGATACCGGTGCGACTGTGAATATTGTGAGTTTCGACTTAGCGCGTAAGCTCGGACTCAGACTCAAGTCGCACAAACAAACCAAGGTGTCTGGAATGGGAGGCGTTCCGACGTACATCGGCGCCAGTGCCCAGGTGAAGATCACTCTCGGCCCGAGAGTGGTGTATCTCCTGGATGTCTGGGTGGCTAATATCGGCGAAGGAATCGAAGTACTTCTGGGTATGAGTTTCATGTTTGCAGCTGGAGTGCGGATCAGTATTCGGGAAGGTCTCGTGACACTCCCAGATGAAGAAGCGATCATGATGTGCGGTTGGAATCCAGAGGATCGTCTGGGTGTCGACATGCCTGTGGAAACTACAGGAAGCTGGTACCTGGGCCCCGGGGAATCCAAGGTGGTGAAGATTTCGTATGGAGCAACGAACCCACAGCGTGAGGTTGTGTGGGCAGGACGCGGTGACCGCTGGGTAACGCACCTGATCTACGCGTCGAGGTCCTGGCCAGTCGCTGTGAAGGTGGTTAACATATCCGACAAGGATGTCTGGATTCACAACCGGACTCCAGTCGCCCGGATTGTGGAATACGGTTTCTTCCCGCGGGCTGGGCGCTTTGTACGCCCCGGTTCCTTTGCGTATCGTGAATGGCAGACTCTCATTCTGGAGAGTGTTCAATCGCGCGAGGGACGACTGCGTGCAGAACGCTTAGCTGCGCTGGAGCCATCATGCGTGGAGACCCCAGAGTATCAGTGGCCTAAGAAGATTCTGTCGCGACCTGCGAAGGGACCCGACATGGCACTACTGGCCTCGATTCTCAGAAAACCAGAGGCACGTCGTGTGCGGTTCGCTGAAGATGCATCAACTCAAACCGATGAGGTATCTCCTGAGGATTCCCCTGAATTCCGAGAAGTTGCTGTCGACACGAGCGACCTGGGTGAGGTTTTCAAGGATCCGGTGATCAATGCGACCCTGCAAGCCGACGAAACTCCAGAGCGCACGAGTCCAGAATGGGATACGGCCGCTGAAACTCTGAGTTTACAGGTCGAAGTTGGCAGGGATTCTCAGGATCAGCGAAGTGAAGGCAGTGGTTCTCTGGATTTCGAAGTGAATGATGATGATTCTCAGGGTGCTGTCGAAGATTACTGGGATATCTCAACCTCAGGGATGCCTGGGACTCCGCTGGAGAAGCTCAAGCAAGAGTACGAACGTTGCATGAGGATTTCCACGGAGGATCTCGACTATGAGCCTGCGGTTTACATGCGTGAAGGCAGCGAGTTGCTCTCACAGTTGCGGGATCAGTTAGTGATGCTCCCTGAGATACAGGACCTGACGCCTGAATGTAAGATCGAAGAAGCTGACGTTGGGGTCCCTGGGAAAACGACCCCTGAGATGGATAACCAAGTGAGACGAATTCTGGAGTATCATCGGAAGATTTTCTTGGGAGATGGTAATGCTGCACCTCCGCCTGCCCGTGGAGTGGTCTGTGACTTAGATGTGGGCGACGCCAAGCCTGTTGCCCAGCGTCCAAGATCTATTGCACCACATCTGTGGACCAAGGTGTATGAACTTCTGAAGAAACTCCTGGAGAACGGGTTGATTGAGACGTCTACATCACCCTGGGCGTCTCCGATTGTCATTGTCCTGAAGAAGAACGGCGTCGACATCCGCATGTGTATTGATTATCGTGTGGTGAATGGCTTCATCAAGCTCTCGCACTACCCGTTGCCGCTCATTGACGACCTTCTGATCGGATTTGAGTCGGCGATGTGGTTCATGAGCTTGGATATGGCGAGCGGTTTCTGGGCCATCAGGATGACTGAGAGAGCCAAGTTGATCTCTGCGTTTGTCTGCCCCTACGGACACTACCAGTGGGTCAGAATGCCTTTCGGTCTCAAGAATGCGCCGCTGATCTACTAGGCAGTCCTCAACAATTGCCTGTGGGGATTCTTGCGACTCTCCCCTGAGGAAGAAGCTGAAGTGGACCAAGATGTCTTGGATTTTCTGGGGCTGAACCCTGAGGAACCCAGGATTTCAGGGGACGCTGAGCCTCGGCTCTCAGTGTTGACAGACGAGATGACAGTTTTCCAGCGTAACATCCCGGCACCCTCTCAGATGGGCCCCGTTCTGGGGCGAAGCTCGTACATTGACGACATCGCTCACGGTGCGCCGACCTGGGATCAGCTGTGCCAAGACCTGAACGCGCTGCTTTTCCGTCTGCGTTATTGGAAAATCTCTGTGAGTCAAGAGCGAATTCGGAAAGTTGTCGATCCCATACCTCTCGCACGAGATCAGTGCCGAGGGCATCAGGGCGACTCCAAAGATCGCGAAGGGCGTCCAAGACTTGCCGTTCCCGACAACACTGAAGGGTGTTCAGAGTTTCATGGGGAGTCTGAATTACTACAACAAGTTTATTGAGGACCTCCCTGTGATTGCGGCTGTTTTGTACGAGCTAACTGAGGAACAAGTGAAACTCAGGAGAGACCTGTCCAGAGCTCAGGAAGCCTTTGAAATTCTGAAGCGCAAGATCGTCTCGACCCCGCTGCTGCGGCATCCTGACCGCTCCAGGCCTTTTGTGATTATTCCCCACGCGAATCCGTGGGCGGCATCTGCGGTGTTGGGTCAGGAGTACGACGGAATTGTGCATCCAGTGCGTTTCACAGGACGAGTTCTGAATGACGCCGAGCTGAGGTACCACATCGCTGAGAAGGAGGTGGTCGCGATCCTGAGAGTCCTGGAAGTGTTTCGCACTCTGGTTGAAGGCAGCCCTAAGATCATCGTTTACACGAGATATTCTGTGTTGAAGTGGTTGTTGACGTCCCAGTCGGCAGACGGCCGGACTGTCAAGTGGGGCCTGAAGTTGTCGCACTGGAACCTGGAGATACGCAGAGTTCAACGCGATGAAGACGGACTGGCCGCGATCCTGGGTGCTGGTATCACTCCCAGGGAACACTTGGACGAGGTCGCTGAGAACTTGATCCCAGCCAAGGGGCGCGTCAAACCGCCTGTGCCTATCAGTATGGAGATGCTAGAAGCGGACTATGAAGGTTGCATTCTGAGTTTCGACGGTGCTGCCAAGACGTCCACGCGACAAGGGAACTGTGTGGGATGCATCCTGTGGCATGTCCCTGGATGGGAGATCCTGGATGCCCAGGGTTTCATTCTGGAGGATGTGACTGTCAATGACGCAGAGTACCATGGACTTCTGAAGGGACTCAACCTAGCGATCGAACGTGGAATTCAGGATATCGTCGTGGTGGGAGACTCTAGGATTGCCATTCAGCAGGCCCAGGGTCTCATCAACTGCAATCAGCCCAACCTCCAGAGGAAATTGGCTGAGTATGAGGTGCTGAAGACGAAGTTCAAGTCGGTCCGCTTAGTGCATGTCAAACGAGAGTTCAACCAGGCCGCAGACTATTTGACATCGAAGACGCTAGCGCTCGGCGAATCCTGGAAGGTCGAAGACGCTGACGAGCGAGTACATCTGCAGTTGGTGTCCAAGATTCACGAGAAGTTAGTGAAACCGAAGGCTTTGTTAAGCGTTGGACCTCAGAAGAGAGGTTCCCAGAGTGATGATACCCTGAGTTTCCCTGGACCAGAGTGCGCGCCGTTGTCGGCGGCCGCCAAGGTTCTCGCTGTCATGACCCGAGCGCAAACTCAGGAGCAGAAGACCAAGGCGAACCCATGGGTCCCCTGGAATACCAGGCCGAACGCTGGAGACGGATCAAGGTGCACCAAGACAAGGATGAGCACCTGTTGCAACTCAAAGACTTTCTGAAGGGAGACGTAAGCAAGTTGTCACACGCCCAGGCGAGGAAACTTGCGAAGGTGGCCGATGAACTTGTGCTGGACTCCAGAGAGGTCCTGTATCGCCTGAGTCGTTCTACACGGGATCGTCCCAGAGACATGGTCGATGAACTCAGACTTGTGGTTCCAAAGGCGCTACAGCCGGACATCTTGCACTACGCTCATGAAGATTTTCAGGGTGGCCACCAGGGGATCACCAGGACGTATGAAAGATTGCGCTCTGAGTTCTACTGGCATGGGATGTACGCGGACGTCGAGGTTTTCGTCAAGGAATGCGTGGATTGCGCTAGCGGCAAGGGGCGTCCTCAGAATGCAGGACCGTCCCCTGGGAACATCGAACCCAGAAGACCGTTTGAAGTCGTATCCATGGATTTCGTAACGCATCTGCCCAAGTCCGACCGTGGGAACACCTTCCTGTTACCCTTTCAGGACTCGTTCTCAGGATTCGTCATGTGCAAACCCATGAGCTCAACGACAGCCCAAGATGTCGCTGAAGTGTACGAAGAGCAGGTTTTCAGGAGGTTTGGAGCAAGCTCAATGCTGCGACACGATCAAGACCCAAGGTTCTGTTCACACGCTTCCGTGAGCTCCTGGGAAGCAAGCAGCGAGCCACTCTGGCCTATCGCCCCCAGGCGAACGGACAGCAAGAGCGATCGGTGCAGACCGTGGTGCGCAGCATTCGCGCATACATCGCTGAAGCGGACCAGAGTGACTGGGACGACCATGCTGAGCGCTTGATGTTCGCCCTGAATACCTCTTTCGATGCTACGCGTATGGATACCCTTCTTCTTAGTGCACGGTTGGGATGCACACGGCACTGTGTCCGCCATGCTGGGACCCAGACCGTCGAGTGTCCAGGAACGCACGGCATATGAGTGGCGCAGGAAACTGCAACACGACTACAGCTATGCACAAGCCTGCGCAGAAGATCTTCAGAAGAAGGCCAAGCGAGCGCGTTCTGCCGAGCAGACCCAGAAGTGGAAGGAGCTCTCGGAACGACTGAAGTCAGGGTTCGCTGCTGGGGATGCTGTCTGGCTGTACATACCCAAAGTGCAGCCTGGCTTGAGCCGCAAATTGGCTCATATGTGGCATGGCCCCTTCAGAATTCAGGAGATCCACGATAATTTCCGCGTGAAACTCAGGGTCGAGAACACTGGATATCGTGTGAATCCCTGGGTCCATGTGAGCCGTTTGAAACCCAGAGCGCTGTTCCCAAAACGGCCCACCGTGGAGATTGACGTGAATGAAGATGACGACTTTGACGCGGCTCTGCTACCTGAGGATAGCTGGGAACCTGACACAGCAAACGATGAGTATGAAGTCGAGCGAATTCTGGATTTGCGGTGGACTAAGCGAACTCGGACATCAAGGCGAATCCGTGAATACCTTGTGAAGTGGAAGGGCTATGATGAGACCGAGTGGCTGCCTGTGTCGAAGCTCAATTGCGGAGCCTTACTCTATGAGTTCAATCAAGGCGCGAGAGCGCGAGCCCGTTTCCAGGCTATGCAAGCCGGAGATGATCACCCAGGGGTGTAACACTCAGGGGTGACATTGACCCAGAGTCACATGTCGAATTCAGGGGATGAAACCCTGAGTACCATGGTGAAAACTCTGAAGAAAAAAATCGACGGAATGTGTGGAGATTGGAGACGGAGATGTGATTTTGATTTGATTTGATTATGGAGGAAGTGCGGCGTCTGAACTAAAGATTATAACCCAGAGGACGGTGGCTGAGGTTTCGGTGTTACTCAGGAGCGATGAAGTGGCGGAGATGGTGAGCTTTTCGAAGGACATGGAGTTTGTTAGTGAAGTGGACACAAGAGGCAAGTCAGAAGAGAGTGTGCTCCTGGGAGTCGACAGAGTGCAACGGCCGTGTCGATTTCAACGGTGCCTCGAATTTGGTGTTTTTGTGGCCTGGCCATGGTTCACCAGTTCGGAGTGATTTCCTCTTTGATGGACCCGGACCAGGAGGGGCGGTTGACACGAGGTGGTTTCCAGAAATTTACCGACGACGTGCCGTCACTCTCTCGACCTGGAGTTTGTATCCAAGTATGATTGGTGGATAGCTGGGAGGAGCACGGCTGTACCCGTGTGACACGAGTGACGATGGTGGGAGAGAAGTGATTCAGTGGGATGAATCTAGTGCCTGACCGCAGATGGGCCCAACTGACTGGAAGTGCGAATCCTGGGAGTGCACACCCAGGAATTCAGAAGAACACTCAGTCCAGTCCCGGACTTTCCCTTACGATGAGTGCCTAAAGTCTGGCGGAAAGTGTCTCTGGAGAACGTATCCCAGAGTACACCTCATCTTGCTGTGGGTCGGAGCACTACTATGGATCAGATCCCCTGAAAACCAACCCCACTACCACCGTGGACATGCGCCGGAAGCCGTACAACCCGTTAAGTGTTCGTATTTGTGGAGATACACGCGAGTCTGTGATGTACACAACCTATGATCCAGAGTATCACACAAGAAATCCAGAGTACCGGATGATGATCCAGAGTTCACCTCCCCAAGAACAGGTGACCCAGAGTTTCAAGTGATCCTCTGGATTTGGACCGTAAACCCAGACTCCTCATACTAAGAACAAGTGTTTCCCAAGTCAACACCCAAGAATCTCCAAGAACCCTCAAGAGATCCCTGAATTCCACTGATCCTCAGAAGCAATCCAGAGTATCACGTGAATCTCTGAATTTCGAGCCAGTTGGGAGTCAGTCTGCAATCAAAGTGATGCGTGACCTTGAAGATCCAAGTGCAGACCTGCTGACTGGATACTTTCGAGGAGTCGAGAGGGAGTCCTGCACCATACAAACCCAAGTCCAAGGACCCACATTTGGCACTTTGGACGCTTTGCGATGATGGAGTCGCAAGCCGATCGCGAGTCTGGACCGCTGAACCCAAGGTATACTGAAGACAAGACATTTGACCCCAAGCATAGTGAAATGAAGACATTTGCCCGAAGAAGAATGCAGAAGAGAGAAAGAAGTAAGAGAGAGAAGTAGCTGATAAAAGACAAACAGAGTTCAATTTTCCCTGTACTGCGCAAGTGACTTCGGCCAAGCCTGCCGACGGAAATCCGGAGGACCCGAGACTACGACCGCGGGACGCTAAGGGCACATCAACGGCGAAGGACAGCCGTCTGTGTGGACTCCATCAAACTCAAGTCCAGTTAGGTGGGGACCAGCGACGGCCTCGTGCTTCCTGGAGTGATCCACCTATTTCATATCCTAGTTGGGTCACTTGCTGTGCTCGTGGTAGCCCATTTCATATTATTCCAGAGGGTATTCTGGGGTGCTAGGTAGTCGCCTCCAGGATTGTGTATTGACTGCTTGTGTGAAGGGAAAGGTAACTGATAGTGATTGTATTTTCCTCCTGTACGGGAGGTGGTGCGCGTTTGTGTGAGTCTCAGGGGAGCTAGGCCCCTGAATTTCAGACTCGAGTGAGCCTAGTGTGTGAGTGACCCACCGTCCAAGGGTCCAAAAGAATAAGTGACGGCTAGTTGTAGTGTTTGTATACTCTGTATTTGTTGGATTTATCGAGCTACGAAAGCATTTGGGTAAGGTGTCTTCTGAGTTCCACACCCCAGAGTTGACTGAAATCCTGGATCCTGAATTCGTGATATTCTGGATTCCGGGTGATCTGATACTCTGGGTTTTGCCTCTAGTGTCGAGGTGCGTTCTGGATTAGACGTGCACCTCAGCGCTTCTTCGGGGCTACATTTAAGTTTGGTGAAGTGCCGTTCCGTCAAAGACAAACGAGCCGACAGGGATTACACAAGGTACCCACGCCAACCAAGGAGAGTGATCCTCAGGGTTTAAAGCTTCGCGGCTGCGAACCTCTGGATTTATCTTCTTGCTGTTGACTCTCGAGTCGGTTCTCTGGGTTTACACCCTGAGAACCTTCTTGGGCTGCGCTATACGAACCCCCCTGGGCGATAAAGGTTTCATCGGCCTCGCCTCAGATGTAGGAGTTCAACCATGCCGTAGGGTTGCCGTAGATACGACAGCCGTGCAGCGCTTGGAGCCCAAACACCTCCTTCCACAGTCTAACGCTAAAGCCGTGGCGAACAGCGTCATTTTCCTCTTGGATGTTCTTGTGTCGTGATGTGTCAATCTTGAAGATGACGAACGGCGCGTACTTGTTTCCGTGCCAGTCGCCGAGCAGCATCACCGTAGCGCGCTCCTTATCCTTGCCACCACACTTGACCCAGACTGTCTTCGCTCCTTTGGTGGCAACAGTCTTACGAGGTAGATACTCGAAGAAGACGGCTAGAACAGAACAACTGGCATTGATTAGTGTAGGTGATAAGCGACTGCCATTGTAGTTGTTGTTCTTACCGGTTTGGTCAGCGTTGTAGACGTTGCTGATGCCGTGTTCAATGATAGCAGCTCGTACCACCCTGCTAAACTTCTCCTTCGCGAGTGCAGTGTCCTTCGATGTGGTCTGGCCCTGGCGAGTCCGCGCACGAATAGACAGCTTGTGCCTGCGCATGGACCGACGGCGCCATGAATGAGACGCCTTAAACGTCTCCGGTGAGAGGCCTTCGTCGGCGCCCACTTCCAGCGCCTTGTACTTGAGCATCTGCGATGAAACAGGACAGCCATCCTTACGCATAGAGTTGATCCACAGCACAATATCACCTTCAGCATCGCTAGAGAGAACGGTGGCTTGTCCGCTGTAGCGTAGATTCTGAAGGTGACCTTTTCCTTCATCGCACACTGCTATAATGTGGTCCTGCAGCTTTTTCCATTTAGAACTCTGCTTCTGCTTGCGCAGAGTCTCAGCTTCGCTGGAATTAGGGTAGAATTGGGCAATAGCTTCTTTTACAGAATGACCAGTAGCCAGGAACTCGAGGAGGCGGCGCTTGTGCGTGCAGTCAACTGCAATTCGTGTGTAGCGCTTTGACGTTTTGCCGGTTCCTGTGGTGCGTGGTCTACCCATCGCGCTTTTGACACTGAGACCGAATGGCTAGCAGGAGACTTTAATTAGCTGGCCAACATGGAATTTTAACCATGACCATGTGATACAAATACTTCGATTTCATTGGCTATAATAACCACTGCAGAAGACTCAGCGGGGCAACACCGCGCTCCTGCTGTTCCAAGACCACTTCACCGGGTTCGTAATCGCTAAAGCGATGAGCGAGACTGGGGCACTTGAAGTGGCAAAAGCCTTCGAGTAAAATGTGCTTAGGACAAAACTTCGCTTAGGACAGGGGCGATGCGGTAACCCCGTTACACCTCCCGGTAACCTTGTTCTTCTTATGAAAGGATTTGGCGCTAAGTTTAGTTTTGTGTACTCCACCGGTTTGAGTAAATTACGCGAGATTTGCTCAAAAATTTAAGTGGACCGCCGATTTGAGCAACCTTGCTCACGGAAAGCACTTTGCGTAATTCCATAAGCAAATCGCAGCCAGCCTCTTTTGCTCTCCTGGTACACAAAATGCAACTCTGCTGCTGTTTGTCTCCATGGGTGGCAGAATAGGAATGAGGGGTATGAGCTTTAGTTTTACTCAATTGTATGACTGGACACCAGTGCAGCACTGGTCACACTGTTGTGGTGTCGACAGCTCGAGGTTTGCGTATTTTGCTTTTAGTTTTACGCTTTACCGGTGGAGATGCTCTAACAGCCATTATCATGACTGTAGTGCTACGGCAGTAGTACGTACAGACCAATACTGTAGGGATTAATTCCCGGACCCGAATTAGTGTGTCCACACAAAGGTAGGTATCGATTCAATACAAATTTCAAGTACAACCTCCTTTATTTTTTGTTTTTGGCATAAACATTGCAGATTTTCCGGATATTGGAGGTGTTTACGACTTTGTATTAGAATGATCAAACTCTACAGGGGCAAATGGAAGCAGAAGATAGCTTGTGCTATCGATTTGGGCGGGGTGATTTATAATTTTCATGATCCATTGCTCTGCTTTCAGCAACCGTCTCCCCCGTACATCAGTATGGGCGAGACGGTTTCTCTTAAGCGCTCAATTACTACCCTCAAGGCTTAAAGCATGTCCCGTTGTCGCTTCGAGCATATCAAGTTGCTGCAGCAACTGCAGTTAGCGGCACAAATGCACGTAGCGAAGCAATATGAAAATTTCGGCATAGTGCCGCCCGGCCGGTTCAAGCCACAATCAACAGCGGCCGTGGTGGTCAGCAATGACGGCCATGTTCTGGTCTTGATCGGCTGCAGCAGCAATGCCGCGAGCCACCGCAACAGTTTGTGCCGTGTGATACGATCTGTCCGCACGCATGACGAGTAAAAAGAACAAGACAATTAGGTGTGCTGGTTGTTTTGCAGCTTGCTTCGACGACACAGCAGCGAGTATATGCCCTTAGCGAGCGGGGACCACCGTGTCGCCAAAGCTCACCGCTTGATGCGTTGTCCGTAATCCGTAGATGAGGAAAGTATGTGAATGAACGTTTGAAGTTGAACAGAAAAGCTTTGGTCGTTTACCATCTTCTTCGTACTTGTCTGCGTTGGCGGTTCCAAACTAGCTTTTGGTATCAGTACACATATTTATAGCTTAGTAATTTCTAAATTTGTATTCTTTTTCATCCTAAAAGCGCTACCGGCCCAACCCTCTAGTTTTACAATTACAGTGCTGCACCGCGTATTCGACACCGGTATGGGCTAATAACCTGTTTGAACTGATAAATTAGGTGTTTGCGCAAGTAGTGCCCATCCCCCTTCCGAAACCCCCCAAAGGTTTTCCCTCCCCGGGAGGGATGACACGTCCGCTATACAGCGCTTCTCTTAGGACTAGCCTCATACTCAACGTCTCACTCAACAAATTACCATGGTACGTCGCCCAGCCTACACAACCCTGACTCTTGGTCAGAAGGAGGCCTTATGTGCGAAAGCCGGCACGCAACCGTCCATGACTCAATCCCAACTTGCTCAGTGGACAACCGAGCAGTTCGAGCGCCCCGTCGGCCGCTACACAGTCGCCGGTATTCTCAAGCGAAAGGCGGAGTTCGTCGACGTGCCGGAGCCGCTTCGTCAGTGCAAGCGCCACTACTCGGACAGCGTGCGGGCGGCCGACGAGCTTCTCCTGCAGGAGATTGGTGACTACAAGACGTGCCACGCGAACGGCAGCACAACGGCGTTACCGTGCTCTCGATGGCGTGGAGGTGCCGACTCGAGGCTGGCTCTACCGGTTCCAGCAGCACACGGGGCTCTGGTTCTCGGTCCGCCACGGCTCCCTCGATATGTCTGTGATGGAGGAGGGCAGACAGAAGCCGGAGAAGCTGGTCTCGTCCTACCGTCTCTAGGGCGTGTTCAATATGGACGAGACCTCCTTCTTCTACCGCCGGGAACCCCGCGGCACGCTGACCACAGACAAACAGGAGACGGCAAGAAGCAGAGCAAGCTGCGCGTGACGGTGTGCGTGGGCACCAACGCTGACGGTAGCGAGAAGATGCCCCTGCACTTCGTTGATAAGGCCAAGGACCAGAGGCCGTTCAAGAACCACGACGTCACCAAGGAGACGGGGACAACGTACACAAACACCCCCAAGGTGTGGATGAACACCGCTAAGTACTGCGAGTGGCTTTCGGGCTTCAACGAGTCCATGCGGCGGCAGCAGCGGCACGTGCTGCTGCTTGTGGACAACGTCTCTTCGCACGACGAAGATGGAGTGCAACTTTCCAACGTCAGAGTGGAAAAATTACCGCCCAACACGACGGCAGTGCTGCAGCCCATGGATCAGGGCATAATCAAGTGCTTAAAGGATTACTACCAGAACACAAGGACAGCTGCCAACCTCAAGGACTTCCACACCGGCAAAAATACGAGGCTGTGGACTTGCTGACAGCGATCAAGTGGTGCGCCCAACGCTGGCGGGAGGTTTCCGCTAAGACAATTCGCAACTGTTGGTGCCACACCGGGTACATTTCCAAAATGGATGTCCGTTTCTTACTGAATTAATTTCCTCTAAATCAGTAATATTACCCCATCTTTGCCTTAATGCAATGTGTGCTTTTTTGTAGCACCCACCAAAGTTAGTGGACCTGGCAGTGTATATAAGGTCCTCCCTGTCGAATACGCGGTGCAGCACTGTACGACATTTAAATTTTCGTTTTGGTTTTTTAACACTGCGGGGAGCGATACCCGCAGCGATTTAGAAGGTTAAAATCCCAAATTTGGGTTTGGTCTATCCAAATCGCTGCGGGAATCGCTCCATTTAAATATAAACCATCAGCCGGCTTTTTTAGTATATATGTGAGAATCAACGCTAACCATTTAAAATGAGGGTAGTCACTCTGTCTAGCTCGACGTATCGGCCGATGGTTTTCGCCAGATCGCACTTTGTAACTGGGTCGTTTAACTAGTAACCCATACTCAAGCAAGTATAGAGGATATGTTGCACATCATGTGTGCAACATATACTTACCAGGTTTGACACGAGGTGGTTTTCAGAAATATGCCGACGACGTGCCGTCACGCTTGTGACCTGGAGTTTGTATCGAAGTATGATTGGTGGATAACTGGGATGAGCACGGCTGTACCCGTGTGACACGAGTGACGATGGTGGGAGAGAAGTGATTCAATGGGATGAATCTAGTGCCTGACCGCAGATGGGCCCAACTGACTGGAAGTGTGAATCCTGGGAGTGCACACCCAGGATTTCAGAAGAACACTCAGTCCAGTCCCGGACTTTCCCTTACGATGAGTGCCTAAAGTCTGGCGGAAAGTGTCTCTGGAGAACGTATCCCAGAGTACACCTCATCTTGCTGTGGGTCAGAGCGCTATTATGGATCAAATCTCCTGAGAACCAACCCCACTACCACCGTGGACATGCGCCGGAAGCCGCACAACCCATTAAGTGTTCGTATTTGTGGAGATACACGCGAGTCTGTGATGTACACAACCTATGATCCAGAGTATCACACAAGAAATCCAGAGTACCGGATGATGATCCAGAGTTCACCTCCCCAAGAACAGGTGACCCAGAGTTTCAAGTGATCCTCTGGATTTGGACTGTGAACCCAGACTCCCTATACTCAAAACAAGTGTTTTCCAAGTCGACATCCAAGAATCCCCAAGAACCCTCAAGAGTTCCCCTGAATTCCACTGAGACCCAGGAGTGACCCAGAGTATCACATGAATCTCTGAATTTCGAGCCAGTTGGGAATCGGTCTGCAATCAAAGTGATGCGTGACCTTGAAGATCGAAGTGCAGACCTGCTGACTGGACACTTTCGAGGAGTCGAGAGGGAGTCCTGCACCATACAAACCCAAGTCCAAGGACCCACATTTGGCACTGTGGACGCTTTGCGATGATGGAGTCGCAAGCCGATCGCGAGTCTGGACCGCTGAACCCAAGGTATACTGAAGACAAGACATTTGACCCCAAGCATAGTGAAATGAAGACATTTGCCCGAAGAAGAATGCAGAAGAGAGAAAGAAGTAAGAGAGAGAAGTAGCTGATAAAAGACAAACAGAGTTCAATTTTCCCTGTACTGCGCAAGTGACTTCGGCCAAGCCTGCCGACGGAAATCCGGAGGACCCGAGACTACGACCGCGGGACGCTAAGGGCACATCAACGGCGAAGGACAGCCGTCTGTGTGGACTCCATCAAACTCAAGTCCAGTTAGGTGGGGACCAGCGACGGCCTCGTGCTTCCTGGAGTGATCCACCTATTTCATATCCTAGTTGGGTCACTTGCTGTGCTCGTGGTAGCCCATTTCATATTATTCCAGAGGGTATTCTGGGGTGCTAGGTAGTCGCCTCCAGGATTGTGTATTGACTGCTTGTGTGAAGGGAAAGGTAACTGATAGTGATTGTATTTTCCTCCTGTACGGGAGGTGGTGCGCGTTTGTGTGAGTCTCAGGGGAGCTAGGCCCCTGAATTTCAGACTCGAGTGAGCCTAGTGTGTGAGTGACCCACCGTCCAAGGGTCCAAAAGAATAAGTGACGGCTAGTTGTAGTGTTTGTATACTCTGTATTTGTTGGATTTATCGAGCTACGAAGGCATTTGGGTAAGGTGTCTTCTGAGTTCCTCACCCCATAGTTGACTGAAATCCTGGATCCTGAATTCGTGATATTCTGGATTCCGGGTGATCTGATACTCTGGGTTTTGCCTCTAGTGTCGAGGTGCGTTCTGGATTAGACGTGCACCTCAGCGCTTCTTCATTTAAGTTTGGTGAAGTGCCGTTCCGTCAAAGACAAACGAGCCGACAGGGATTACACAAGGTACCCACGCCAACCAAGGGGTGTGATCCTCTAGGTTTGAAGCTTCGCGGCTGCGAACCTCTGGATTTATCTTCTTGCTGTTGACTCTCAAGTCGGTTCTCTGGGTCGACACCCCGAGGACCTTCTTTGGCTGCGCTATACGAACCCCCCTGGGCGATAAAGGTTTCATCGGCCTCGCCTCAGGTTTCCTCTCAGAAGTAGCTGTCTTTGCTATTGCCATGTTGTAGCTGCATGCACGCGACTGCTCTAACAATACTCCTAACAGCAAGTTCGAATTGCGGTGATTCTGAAGACATTATTCGCTCTCTAATAGGCGCTATAATTGTTTCAAAACAAACGGAGACAAATCATCAAAATTTTGTCGATAATGTTCACAGCACGCGACCATTATTTCTAAATTCTGCGCTCGTTCCTTTTCAAGCAAGAAAACAGTAGCGTTCACTTCGAATAGTTTTTGTTTTAGAATGTGCAACGTGTACACAATCGATATCCAACAAAATTAAAAAACATTGAGCGACAAAATGTTTGAGACACTTCTAGAATGAACTACGTGTAGCTATTAGATATGTTCGTCCAATCACATAGACGAAGAGAGCACCTGTGACAAAGACCTAGATTTCACAGTATATCTATAGGCCGCCATACAACTTACTAGAATTCGGCCCGCGACAAAACTTTGGGACAAAATATGACTTGATTTTTGTATTATCAAAATGTAGTCATGTACCTAGTTGCGGGTCTTGTCTCCATTCTTGCGCGCAACTTCGAAGCAACTAGCTGGCATGGTGTCCAAAAAATCTTGCAGCTCTTTCATTGTGAGCGAGTCCCAAGCTTGCATGACTGCGGCAGTAAGATCTGGCACAGAGTTGTACTGCTTTCCATGGCCGTAGACGTTCCTGCTAGAATAACCCAGACATTTTCGATTGGGTTGACATCGGAGGAGCGCGCTGGCCAGTCCAGAAGCTGCACCCGATCTCCTGGAAGAACCATCTTGTCTCGTTAGACGCGCGACAAGATTGTCTGTACCATAGTGCTTATGCGCGACGCAGTGTAGATGTAGTGGCCAGAGTTCTGTCGCCCCTCAAGCACCACCAACTACGCCTTGCCCTTGGTTCCGAAGGCCTCCACACCATCAGCGACCCTCCGCAGCAGGACTTGTAGCGCCGATGCAGGCACCATAAGTCCCGCCAATAGTGCTTGTAGCCGTCCGGTCCGTTCAAATTAAACTTCTTCTCATCTGAAAAGATCATCATGGGCCACACGACTTCCTTTTGAGCCGCCGTTGAGAGCCGCTCGGCAAACTCCAGCCGGGCGAGCATGTGCTCCTTAGTTAGAGGTAGCGTACGTTCCATTTTAGCGTAGACTAGGAAATGAACCCCAGACAATAGCCTCTGGACCGAACGCACCGTGGATGACAAGCCGTAGGTAGCCTTTAACTCGGCCGCAGAGTAGCCTCCCGTGGCGGCGGCGCGAACAACTTGGCAAACTTGGCGATCGGTGATGCTGCGCGGGTGCCCCCTTCTTCTTGGGCTTATCCGAAGCTTGTAGGGCATAGCTGACGCCGTTGGCAGAGCGCTCGAGGCGCCGCGCTATCTCGTGGACCCCGTACCTGCCTCGTGGGGGCCCTTCATGCGGCCTCGCTCCTCGTCGGAGATGGGAGGTCCGCACCCCATAATTAAGTAGGGTAATAAGTACGAGGATAAAAAGTAACCGCCACTCTACCCAATACAAAAATGAAGTCGTTTTTGTTCCAAAGTTTTGTCGCGGACCGATTTCTAGTTAGTTGTATGACAGCGTATAGATATACTGCGAAATCTAGGTCATTGTCACAAGTGCCCCCTTCGTCTATGTCATTAAACGAACATATCTAAATATCAACCCGTAGTTCATTCTAGAAGCCGAGATACGGACTCGGACGTGAGTTTCCCAAACCTTTTCTCGCGCACTAGTGTCAATACGTCTTCAGCAAGTTTGGCAAAATTGGTTTTGACTTACCCACAAAATCTAGTCTGATTTTCTGTCTGTTAAAGGAAAAAAACTATTTTTTGCGTTTTCGGTGAGAATGTTATACCGAAGCCCCATAAAAACCAGACCACCGAAAAAAGGTACCACCGCGCGGCGATGCCGTGGGGCTGTCGTAATGCTACTTAAAAATTATGATTACCGTACTTACGGCGAAGCTTTGGTCTGGGAGGACCGTGTAGACTTCCTTTGTGCTACAGTATTTTGCCTGATTAAGGAACCCCTAATATACATACAATTCCCAAAAATATAAGATAATGTGACCTGATTGGCTTATCTTGCGATAGAAAACAAAAACCCAGGCGAGTATAGTCTTACAGGTTATTAGTTTATATAGCTTCCTTAGTCAGGCAAAATACTGTATTGTGGTATTGATTCATGGCGAGAATAGCTTTTGGTCATTTATTCTAGCGAAATACCTAGTATAATTCTACACAAGAAGCATTCATGTGATTTTGAGCGAGCCAAGAAGCCGTTTGGTGAGACAGAATATTTCGTTTATTTTGAATTTTCGAATCCCCGAATAAATTTATAGAACTCACTCCTGTATGTGATGCACCACACCATGGATACGGTCGACATTCTGGACAAACAGTCACGAATATACATATTTCGTTATGTTACATTAGCCATAATCTGTGGACTATGAACTCAGACGACATTTACTAATTAAAGTTGAGACTGACTAAAGGCACTTAGTGGGATCGTATTTAAAAGGAGTGATACAGTACGAGCCCGGTAACACACATTTAATTATTGCTGCTTGCAAATACTGTGTCCTCTAAAATAGACCACGCCTGTCTCTGAATACGAGTTTACACCAGATAGGCGAGGGCTTTTTTAGCTTTGTGCTTTGGTGGAGGCCGCTTTTAGACCCAGAAACTCGGTTTGGCCCGTCTAGAATGGCATTTCTGCGTTTGCAAGCCGGAGAAACGCGTTTGGTCAGGAAAACAGAGCCCCAACCTTGGATCTTAGACCAGTAGTGGCAAGATATATACATCAGTCCTAGGTCTTAACCCTTCGCGAGTATCCTTGATAAACTATAGTATACAAGTCATTGATGTTTCTTTCTAAACGGGCACTCTAGGCGTCCTTTATAAAGTTACGGAGTCTTTTCGGTGTGTCTCATGGGACATGCCATCTACGGTGATTTTCAGGCTGCATAGTATGGTGCGTATGACTTAGCGTTTGTATAGACAATGATTACATGATGATTACTCCATGTACCGATTATGATTTGTTTTAAAAGATGGTTGATTACTAGCTTGAACTTGCGCAAAAGGGCACAGGAAGCGCCCTTTAAGAGGGGGTACACTCTACCGTGTTTTGTGAAATCATCAAAAGGGCGCTTTCTGTATCCTTTTACCGCGAAAGGGTTAATTAAGAGCTGACTGGATTAAAATCGAGATTATACTGAGATAGCAAGTGTACCGTAGGTATGCTGCTGGCGCAGCCGGCAGGGGATTACTTCGCTGTCGCATGAAGCCGTGCGTGTCGTGCTCGAAAAAAGTGTCGCTTGATTATGATATTTGTATTGAATACACTTAACTGAGAATCTTGTTTATATATCGCAACCCGCATAAGTAATATGTATACTTAATGGAAGTGTAAGTGTCGTCTCCGGGCGTCAATCTTCTCAATCCGGATCCGTCATTCCAGAGGAAATCAGCAATGTTGCTTCTGTCGTAATGGTGCTGGATGAAACGCCGGAGCAGCGTCGCCGTCGCCTTGACGCTGCAAATGCGCGCGCGCGGGTAAGGCGTGCCACGATAGTGTTGGATGAAACGCCGGCTGCGCCAGCAGGGAATAGCACCGTAAGGTATGCTGCTGGCGCAGCAAACGCATGCGTTAAGTATCCATCATATATGACATATAATGAAAGTAAACTTAATAGGTAGTCTGAATAATTACCTAGTCAGTCTCTGTCAACGAAGAAGCATCAATCGTATCATTAATTTTCGTTTCATTCGAATCATTTCCAGTTCTCACGTCCACAGACGCAGCAACACCAGGGTGAACTTACAGCGCCAAGGTAAGAATAAACGTTTGCTTGGGAGGGCACTGCTGCAACTTCTAACTTGCTTGTATTTGGTTATTAACAGCGCGAAGGCAAGAAAACAAATTCATATTATCGTGAGTGTGTTTGAATGCAAGCACAGCGCTGGCGACTGGTGCGCCGCAAGTGCGGCGCGCCTAAGTCGTGTGCGCTGTGCGTTTATATGTTTTGTTTTATATTTGCGATCTCAGCCCCTGCGAAGCCCTAGTTAACGAGGTAATAAGCATGCGTTGGCCAAAATATCTGCAAACGGCAATAACGATGATTTTCGATACTTCAAAATCGAAATCTCGACACCCCCTCCCCCCGTTCTCCCATCCTCAAAACCCCACTAGTTCTACTGGCTCTTATTTGGAGTTTTGCGCGTTTGGACCTCAAATTACTGGTTGGGCAGCTATTCGTGTACGTATAGCGAGCGAGTCTATCCCCCCTTCCACCTCCTGCTCCTCCCTGTCCTCCTCTGTGTATGTCTCTTGGTAGCAGGTAATAAACGGAATGGTTCAGGCGGCTTTAAGATATATATATATATATATATATATAGATAGATAGATAGATAGATAGATAGATAGATAGATAGATAGATAGATAGATAGATAGATAGATAGATAGATAGATAGATAGATAGATAGATAGATAGATAGATAGATAGATAGATAGATAGATAGATAGATAGATAGATAGATAGATAGATAGATAGATAGATAGATAGATAGATAGATAGATAGATAGATAGATAGATAGATAGATAGATAGATAGATAGATAGATAGATAGATAGATAGATAGATAGATAGATAGATAGATAGATAGATAGATAGATAGATAGATAGATAGATAGATAGATAGATAGATAGATAGATAGATAGATAGATAGATAGATAGATAGAGAGAGAGATAGATAGATAGATAGATAGATAGAGAGAGAGAGAGAGAGAGAGAGAGAGAGAGAGAGAGAGAGAGAGAGAGAGAGAGAGAGAGAGAGAGAGAGAGAGAGAGAGAGAGAGAGAGAGAGAGAGAGAGAGAGAGAGAGAGAGAGAGGGGGGGCTAGAGCTGCACAGAATAGGAGTCGGTGTCTTAGACTAAACTGGGAAACTACGCAAATGCTGCACGTACAGCGGGTGGGTAAGTCAGCACCCCCTCCCCCTATGTAACATGATTGGAGATACATTTACTACTTCAACTTAGTATTTGTATGACCATCTTTGCTGGCAAGCACCGCTTTCAGCCTCTTTGGCTTTGAAAGAACGCACTTCCTAACTACTTCATCATCAATGCTAGTCCAAATATCTATAAACTTAATCTTGAGATCATCGATTGATGTTGCCGGGTTCTTCTGTAACTCCTTCTTCGATGAACCAGACATTCTCGATGAGATTCAGGTCCGGACTCTGCGGCGGGTGGCCCAACGAAATGGGATTCAGCTCGCGAAGATAGCTTGCAGTTAGCTTGGCAGTGCGGGCCGGCGCGTTGTCGTGCACAAAAAGGTTTCCCCTGCTAGCCCCAGGGAATGCCTTGGTAATTGGAATTTCTTTACGAAGAATGCGTCTGTAGTAGTCGTCCGTGACTGATTCTTCACAGAAGTGTAGAGTTCAAACAACTTCAGCTGTGATGGAATTCCACACCATCAACGACTTCCTGCTTGAGTTCTAGGTAGGAATGATGCAGCGTGCATCGAAGCTTTTTGGGGTGTCCTCCACACCGACACCCGGTCAGACGTGCCGTGAAGCTCAACGAACGTCTCGTCGCTGAACAGCACTCGGCTCCACCACACTGGGGCCATGTTGTCGAACCGCTTCGCGTAAGCGGTGCGCAGACGGCGGTGCCTGCGACTGAGGTATGACTTCTTACCCGCCGACCTCCCATGGAGCCCGGCATCGCGAATCCGCTCGCGGATGAGTGATCTTGACAATGGCTGGCCGATGTCCTTGGCTACTTGAGCGGCAAGGACCGCAGCACTAACAAAGCGGTAGCGCTCTACTTCCCGAACTATTCGGCGATCAACGCGATCATCGGTTCGCCGTGGCCGTCCGGTATGGTGCTGTGGCCGTGCTTTTTGTAGAACTTGACAATAAAACGCACGCTTGAGCGAGCATGCACAAGTGCCTGCAAGTCTTCGTGTAGCCCAGCTTCTCCTTCTTCCATTTGTAGATGACGCGGTCTCGAAGGTCTTGGGAGTACTCACGCCTTGCTGTACGTGTCATGTTGGGACTAGTTGGCTGGAAGTGAAGTGATACGACTCGAATGAGCTCGAGCCCGAACTTGGCGTGTGTGTTATCGACTGGTTCACAGGCAACCGTATAGCCAATCTAGTATATATGAACTTGGGGCGTTGATTGGCGGATTTACTAAGCAATATACCAATCAAATACTGGCAAGCGAACCAGAAGGAGAAAGCTACTTTCATCGCGTAGGTCGCGACCAAAATCTCTACTTGCACATAAGTCTGGTAAGATGTTGAATTTGCCATGGACAGCGATGGGGGGGGGGGGGGCTGACTTTGCCCACCCGCTGTAGACTAAGCGTCCGAGGCGAGTGTCTGAGACTGTGCGATGAGTGGGAAACGAGCTCAGGCGCTACTCACCACCTGTGCGTCTGCTTGGAGGTAATGTACACGAAGCTGGAGCTGCCAGACCATGCGGCGTTTGCGTGAGGTGACAGTTGCGCTATAGCTACGATGGGAGCAGGGGGGGGGGTCTTAAATGTATTACTGCCTATCCTTTAGATCGGGATGTGACGCTCCAAGATGCCCACAACATGATTTCAAAAATGCTTGAAGAGAGTCGCGCAAACGCAAGGACCGCCCAGGACCTACGACCGACCGCACAGATTGCGTCAGGCTGCACGGACTAAGTGGAGCTTTGAGACTAGGGATATCAAGAACATCAAGGGTTGACGTGGTGGTGCTTCCTCGAGATGTATACGTGGGCGCAGAACTTTCTTTAAGCTGTTCATGGTGGCGCTCGTATCGTATAATATACTCGTGGACGTTCCTGAGGGTCTGTGTACCTGTAGATACAGACAGTGTACCTATTGGGGTGTGTGTCTGTAGATACCGTACGGGTACCTATAGGTGCTATGCGCACTCGCCTTTTCAGGGTCGATTTGGCAGTGTGTGAGGCAGTCGGATGCCTGACCAACTGAAGGAAGATGGTAACTGAGCGCTTCGGTGCGTCGTTACATAGGATTTGTCAATACGCGGGTTTGCGTTGTCATAACACTGCTGCAAGTCTAAGCTTTCTCCATGTGTGTAACGTGCAGATTGTAGAGCAGCACAGTATTGTCAGGTTTATAACGTGGTTTAGTAGGTAGGCCAATGTTGCTAGCGCAACTCTACATCCGATTGGCGCGACCTAGTCCTCAACAACTCCCGATTAAGCAGGCGACAAAGTGGCCATACTGTTTTCTTGGTCAATACAAAATTTGCTTAGTGCTTTTTACATTCGAACGACCGTTGCCAAAACTTCCTATTTCCTGTAACATTCGTGTAACATAGAGGCCTTAAAGCATTAACCCTTTCACTACCAGATATTTTTAGTAGGTCCGCTCCGGACCCATATGACAGCCAATCACCTCGCAGTCGTCTTAATAAATTAACCAATCGCGAAACATGTGGCTTCCACGTGGAGCTAATTTTCGCCCGCGGAGTAACTCACGGTACTGCATTAGACCTGAATTTCCGATTTCGTGAGGTGACCAACACTCCAAGTGCATACTTCTACTGCTACATCTCGACGTGCGAATGGGGCCTCTGTGGTGAGGCTTTTATCGACAATAGGCTCGAATGCTGTCAAGCCGTTGTACACCTCGCTTGAGGGCACTTTACCAGCTTATCTACCACTACAAGCTTAGTACTATGCATTTGTAAGTTGACGCGTATCTATAGTCCGCTGTGTGCGTAGTCGAAGGTTGCGCTGCTGAATAGCATAGTCAGGCACTACGCATGCATCGATATTGGGCCTACTCGACAGTAGATAAAGCTCTTCTACGCTGTGCGTGTTCGTTTTGATCGTCGACATACATGTACATGTAGATAATGGCGCTGGCGCTGAGGTTGCATCAAGGGGTGTATCAAGTAGCGGCTGGACCACGAGTGCGGCGAGCTTATAACAATGGCAAGCTCGCCAGTACAGCTCGCCGTCAACCCTGCCAAGCTGTGTAGAACCCTCCGAGATAGAGATAATTGGTGTATTTACGCGTTCAGTTACATATTGATGATATGGCATTGTAGCTAGGAGGCCGGTTACCACCGGTAACTTACCAGCTTTGCTCGCGCTAACTACACTGGCACGGCTCCGGCATCGATCCTACCCTTTACACTGCCACGGCCCCGGCATCGATCCTACCCTTTACACTGCTATTGTTGCAGCAGTTCTACATGCTGGCTTATCTGGGATTTTAGTACGATAGTGTTTGGCATCTACTAATAGCGCCGTTGTACGACGTCTTTTCTGCTATTGCATGTAGTTTTCCCTATACTTCTTACCAGGTCGGCCTCATTTTTGTCGCCTAACGGAGCCACCACATAGCATACCGAGCTTTCATGGCAGCCATAAGCCAGTATTGGTGAGAATGCTTCCACGGGCAGCAACAACTAGCCGACACGTAGTTACTACATACAGGTACACTACAATGTGTACCCGCGTCCTGGCACTACTATTGCAACCTCGCGAGATGTTAGCTTAGAATACGTGCGAGCTACTCCTTCTACGCGCTCAGTCGTTGCGCGCGGTGCCAGGTAAATGTGGCACGCAGCTCGTTGCCGCCGCTGCTTCCGCGGAGAAAGCGACTAAAGCATGTGATCACACGCTTCTCGAGCAACTCCACGTCGTGGGCGATGCTCTCGCGCCCGAAGTAGAATTGCACAGCACGAGCCGCATGGAGTATTGTGACGAGGCGATGCGGTGTTTCTCCCAGAAAACAGTTATAGGCCCTCCTTGACCGACCTCAGGCTACTCAGAGCTTGGATCCGTCTCGGCTGGCACAGGGTGTGTGTTGTTGTCCAGTACACGCTGTTGGTCAGGCGCACGATGTGTATCCCTTGGGTAGCGGTTCTTTTCACCAGGAGGTTAGTATCGACCCCGTGAATCAGACAGCTACGCCGGGCTAACGCTAGAACAATCCAACCCAAATAGAGTTATACACGTTATACAATCACACAAATACTTCTTTGCCCTCTCTTCTTTCTCTAGGCCCAAGGCTAAGGCCAAAATACAAGTCAACTGGTTCAAATCCAAGACACTTGATCAATCTTGGGAACGCGCACCACCTCTCAAAGAGAGGAAACGATCTACCCTGTCGCCAACTTCTTCAGTTCGACACAGGCCCAATAGACCGCAAATATACAGCAAAGACGGCTTGCAGTCCGCCAAATATACAGATATGGAATAGGTAGGATCACTTCCAGGCCGAAGCAGTGGATCACTTACCTAAAGTACTTTGAATTTTTTCGTGGAGAACGGCCTTCCAGGCTGTGAAAGAAGCACTTGTGCCCTTCGAAGCAAAACGAACTCTGTTTGGTTAAAGGTCACATGCAGACAAAATCTTTCCTAAGCGACTCTTCGGAGACTGCGATCTTTCTGCGGAATGTTGGTATGGCCTTGAAGGGTCGCGGATCTGGATACCTTCTCGGAGTTGTTGGGTACACTTTGGATCGGGGAAGATGCCATAGTGAAACCAAGTGTTCTTGGGTTTGGAGCCTTGAAGCACCTCGCAAGAGGTGGTTCTTAGGCTTTTGTGGGAAGTAAGGCCACGGTCGCGAAGGTTGGGAGTCGTTATTCTAGGAAAACAACGGGGAATCTGAGAAGTGCCTCAGTTCCCAGGTCGTAACCCAGAGTCGAGTCCCGCCTCGCGCAGGTTGTAGGGAAGGTCGCACACATTCCCGGGCACTTCAAGGAACGGGATCCATTCACCTAAGTAGTATAGTAGTACACATTTGGAAGACGTTTTTTAAAAATGTACTTTTTCTTTTCACGTATCCCTATCCACGAGTCGTTTCCTTACATCACAAAAATCGTACACTTTATATAAAAATGTCTTCTTTACCCATTTTTGCTACTTCAGATAGTCTTCTACTAATTTCGTTTACCCTTATAAACCATAGCACCAAAACGCACCCAATCGCCCCATCTCTTGTGCTACATCAAACCCAATTCCTTAGTACCAAAAACGCACCCAATCGCCCCATCTCTTGTGTTACATCAAACCCAATTCCTTTGCACCAATCATCACCAATCGTCCCATCTCTTGCGCTACACTGGCTCAAATTTCATAGCATTACACCGCAAGCAATACACCCCTCTGTAGCAAATAGCGCGTCGCGCTAAAACGCGATTTGAACTCCAACAAATCGAAGTTTTTATTCTGATAAATATAAAGTTACTTATATAGAAGCATGGTTTACTCACACGAAAAATACATTGAACGAAAAGAGGCAATTCAAGCCGCACAAAAGCGGTGTTATCTAAAACATCGCGAGAAAAGACTTGAAAAGCAGAAGCAATATGATCAAGAGCACAAGGAAGAAATTAGTAAACGGCATAAAGAGTACTACAAGCTAAAGCGTAGTCGAGTCAAGTTAGACTCAGGAAACGAGCCACTGGTAACTAACACAGAGTAATTCACTCTATTTTTTTTCAAAAACAAATTGGCTATTTAGCTGTACAACTGATCAATGGCAGTCATCATCTCAGGGAATTTTTCATTGAAAGAAGGATTCTGACATATCCAATCAATATATCTTTTATCAATCGCAAATACCTGTTTGATGCTTTTACCCTTGTACTTACCAAACGTTAAGATGTAAGAACCGTCATTATTGCCTAATTTACTCTTAAGATAAGCTAAAGTCTCATCATCAACTAAATTAGGTTGAGTCATTAACCATCTACAGTATCCAATATCAGAGTTAAAAACATCCTCAATCGTCTTCGACTTATGCTTGCCAAACGTTAAAACTTGACTCATTGTTACGGGGTATATCTATATGTATACACCTATAAAAAATATAAAATTAATTATATAATGGCACTCTATAGTATGGTATCAAGTGAAAAGGTCGAGATGGTGACTTATAGCCCTGTTTCAAGAACCTTTATCATCCACTTTACGGAAGGAGAAGTATATACCAAGCGGGTTGATACAGGTGCAGGTATTGATTTACTGCAAGTCAAGTACAATGCATCATCCATGAAGCTAAAAAAAGGTGACTTCCTAGTGTCGCGGCATTTAGAAATTTAGTTAGTTTGGTATTCTAGTACCTCACCTGTTAGTCTATTGTACGACATCTCATTTTCAAACGCTACAAGTACAATAAAGTTAGTACCTTGCGACGAAGCATTGGTTCCCATAATCTGGATAGACTGCGGGATATCTTTCTCTGTTAGGCGGCTAACATCGGCGATAAGAACGCGGTTTGTCTGCGACCAAGTCTGGTAATCAATTAGACCATTTGCAAGCTCTTGTGTTTGATCACCGTTGATAGATGCAAGCTTTGAAAACTCATTGCAGAAATCCATGAAATCATAATCGTAATTCAAATCGAATGTGTTCGTTGATCCAATCTTAACATTGAAGTTACGGATTGAAGAACCGGGTTGAACAGTCCAAGGTGCGGAATCGAATGGAGATTGGAACTGCTGAACTTGAGAAGAAGCAAAGTTACCTGTCGAAGTTTCTGCAAACGGTAGTAAAGCTACATATTTAGCATTTTTAAGGCTGGCTGACAATTGAAGATCAAATGCTACATTTTGCTGACCAGAGCTCACACCAATTCCTACCTTCTGCCCAAACCATTGAGCATAGTAATCTAGGTAACGAACCGTCTTTACAGGCTTGGAAATAATCGCCTGAGGGTTTTCGAGATCAACAAATGGTACATATAGACACGCAGTACTGAAAGGAAAGTAAGTATTATCCGTTTCTAGACTGTTATTGACTACACCCCATGCAACCGTAATCTGACCCTGAGCAGCAGCCGAAGCGTCGGGAATGACACCATTGTTAGGCGAGTTGGCTGCTGTTGATGCAACCATGATAGGACAAGTAAGGCCTGAAATGAGCGTTGTGGAAGCAAGAGTCATCGCCTTTGAGCCTGAACCAGAACCGAAATTAATGACGCTGCTTCCTTGTTTACACGAAGACGCATACGAATTTGAGGATTAGCCATAAGGTCAAGTTCCTTGAAGATAGGGTGAAGATCAACCAAGCGGATCTTAAGCATGTAGTTCCAGCTACCAGCAATGGCACCAGCAGCGGTACCGCCTGGTACGAACGCACCGCGACCGAATTGATTAGCAAGTGTATTAGCTACACCAGAAGCAAGCGTAGGCCATCCATTAGTGTTTTTTCCGCCTGCCGTAGTAGGATTAGCTAGAAGACGTTTGACAAAGCCTTCATTAGCGGGTAGGACACCGGCACCCGTATCGGCTATCTTTAAAGCGGCAGTAATATCTGACGTATTGTTCGAGTAACCATCACCGTTGACGCTTGCAGTACTACTAAATACTAGTGAACCAGAGGTGTCAGGGTAGAGGAAGGCTTCAGCACCGTGTTTTTGAACATAATCAAGGCTGGCTTCCGTTTGAGCACGTAGATTATTAGCAAATAGCTTGTATTCACTCATTGAAATAACACTCTTACCGTTAAGTTCTAGGCTAAGGCTATCAATAACATTCCATACACCGCATTTAAGTCCGACCAAGAGACGATTAGCGGGATTGGACAGAGCGATACTGCCATGAGTATTCTTCATTGTCACCTTGTAAGGAATCATGATGTATGCATCGCGGAGGCAACCAAAACCCTCTGCACCATTTAGCTGAGAGGTAGCGTCAATTGAAATAATACCATTAGTGTAAGAACCTTGATTAATATCGATTACATACGGTACACGCTTACGCGCCGATACGCGCACGGAAGGGTCAGCCTTCAGAGAAGACTGATATAAGAATTGATCAGCTAGCTGAGTATCAGACATGTTGGTAGCTGTTTGAGTTAGACTATATGTGTCTAAGTATAATGATTCGAAAATAAAATAATTATGGATCTAGTTAAAGGTGTTACTAGTGACCATGAGCTTATCAAACTTGCCGATATACTTGACGTTCATTTGGACAATATCTACGAGTCTAGCGAGGTTACTAAGCCGCTACCTAAGGAAGGCTCTTTCTTAATTTTACTACGTAAACCTAACATGGATGTAGGACACTGGACAGCAGTTCATAATCATGAATACTTCGATTCAATGGGGGAAGCCCCGCCAATTTCTTACGGGATTGATAAGTATAATGAAATTCAAACGCAATCAGCGCACGGTGATTACTGTGGCATATGGTGTCTGTTATGGCTATATTGCAAGCAAAAAAATAGAATGGATCTATTCAAGCGTTTTAATAATTTAAATGTAGTTGTGCTTTAGTTCAGAATATATAGACCAGCAATCATGTACCGTGAGTTAACGATTTCGAGTAATGTCAGCGCGCCTAAGCTAAAGAAGGCGTTCAAGACAGGGAAACTTAGTCTAACAAGTGCAGAACTAAAGGGTAGCGGTAGTGTTATTCACTTACATCCAAGCAGTTATGAGAAGGCGGTCAAGGCACGAAAAGCAAACCGTGGCGTTCGTCTTGAAATTACCAAGCACGAGGTCAAGAAAGGGTTCAAGAAGGCTCAAGGTGGTAGCATTTGGTCAAAGGTGTGGGGCGGTATTAAATCAGCTTATAAGTTCGCTAAAGACAGTGGCATACTGTCGAAAGCTGTAGATGCGGCTGTACCTGCTCTAGCTACATATGCTGGCCAACCAACAGCAGCTATCCCCGCAAGAGCAGCGATTAAGTCACTCACCGGTATTGGTGTTAAGGACTACGACAGCGATTCAGATACCGAAGGCGGACGAATTAGTATGGATGATATCAAACAAGGAGCTAAGAGAGCGCTAGGATATGCTAAAAAGAAGGGTATCATCACTGATTTAGTTGATCTAGGAGAGCGTAAGCTTATTGACAAGGCTACGAAACCGGAACATGTTGATATGATTAAGTATGTTCGCAGAGGTATTAAAAATAGATACGGAGTTGGCATTAAATCGAGCAAATCTACTCGCTTCGTTAAGGGATCTCAAGAGGCTAAAGATCATATGGCTAAAATACGAGCTATGCGTAAGAAAGGGTCTAAGTCAGGCGGGAGCTTCAAATTATAACCGGCCATAAAAAATAATATTTTTTTTCGCTTATTGAGCTGACGCTCAGACTGCGGGCTGACGTCTGCGACTCTACCCCTAGTATTTGTTATTAGCAAACTCACGAGGCTTGATGAGAAGCATGATTGACACGCTTGTATCGCGAAAGTGTACCGGCTGGTCATTTTGATTATAAATCGATACGGTGATGGAAGCACGAGGACCATCGTTAATTTTCATCCAAGCATAATTGGAGGGGGCATAATGGACAAGGTCACCGATTTTAGCAGAACCTCGATCAAATGCGGCAAGCAAATCGCCGCCGATAACATAATCATTCTTGATAATGTCACAACGAACGATGTAGCTAGATGTTGGATGAACCTGAGGTACAATATTGCTAAGAATACTCGCTGCTGTTGTTTGACTCACCGAGGGATACGTTCCTGTTGAAAAGCCTAGAACCTTGCCAAACGCTGCGTTGTTAATGATCAAACGAGGTACGCGACTTGTAGTAGGTAGCCCAGATCCGCCAGCACTATACAAACCAGAAGCAGGTCTAGTATATGTACCGATCGCAGTAGGCGTAGGAGAGCAATCAAGTTGACAGGCGTAATAGGCGGAATTCGCACTGATTTGAATAAAGAACACATTGTTTCCCTGAGCATCAATAAGATAAGCGCCAGCCGCAACAAGTGCTTTTTGAATATATTGATTAATGTTACTGTAGTCGTACCAACCGTCCGCTAGGGTTACTGTAATCGTAGAAGTGGTAGCTGCTGTCGGAACTTCAATCTGAAAACTATTATTGGAAAAAGCTAAGCTGTCTATGTTAAAATCTGAACAGTAGAGACTAATTGACTGGATTGCAATGTCATTGTTTTTAAAATTCACGCTTGATCCAGCGAATTCATAGCGCCAGCTATTGTTTAAATTGTTCTGAACAAGATTAGTTGAATCGAGCTTAAGAAATGACGCCATAGTTCAGAGTATATTTATGAACTAAAATTAATTCTGATCTTCGATTTTAATTGTCTTCACCTTCGGCCTTGATTACAGCGTCAAAGTTGTAGCGTAGCTCACCTTTAACTGAGTCAATGAATAGGAACTGCCCGCGCCCTCTACCAATTGCTTTATTATAATATCTAACGATACCATCTTCATTTACCCCGGGAATGTTAAAATCGCTTACTAGAAGCTTTAAGTCTCGCTTACTGTTTGCTCTAAGAATCGCGACGTATTCTGTATTCAAACGCAGCATCTTCTCGGTACCAAACCATGAGTGACTCAGGAATATAGTTGATAAGAAATGATGTCTTCCTCTAGTCATGTAGTGAGAAAACACATTTTTCTGTAGTAGCTTGTCATTACTGTAGTCATCGATGATCACTAGCTCTGGTTTCTTGCCCGGTGTACGCCTAATTTGGTCTACATTGGGAGGCTGGTCGTAGAATGTAACGAAACCTTCAAGCTTATCCTTCAAATAGTCATATAATTCCTGATCAGGGTTTCTAGCGATAATATGTAAGTGGCTAAATACATGAGGTGAGTGTTTAAGGATATGATGACAGAGGTTGTTTTTACCTGAGTAACTAGGACCAAGTATAACCATTCTGAAAAGTTTCTTTATACCTAGATCGGGTATATCACCAACCGCCGCGCTTCTATATTGCTTCGGTAAAGCACCGCCATAGTTAGGAATCAAACTCATTTTCGCGTACTCTATATATAATCTGCGAATAAAAATGTCTGGATTTGCTTATCCTCAGCCTCTATTTGATTCTTCAACATACAATCCCGCGTTTTATTTGTCTCTGGATCAGAGCGGTTCCCTAACGTATGCCTACGCTCAAACGCTTTATCTTAGTCGGAATGACTATCGCTTAAGTTACATTACAGGTATCACACAAGGTACAGCAACACCTGGTATAGCTCTTGTACCGGGAGTAGGTGGTGATATCAGTGGTATTGGAGCACTTAGCTGTAGTAGTCTGACTGTTAACGGAGTAGCGGTATCAGCCGCACCTTCATATGTAGTCGGCATTAGTCCAGGCACCGCCGCTATCAACAAAGCACTGGTTCTCGACGGATCGGGTAACATCGCTACTATCAATAACCTGACAGCTACTACGATCAGTGGTACAATAGCAACAGCTGCTCAACCAAATATTACCTCTCTAGGTACGTTATCGTCGCTTACTGTGAGCGGGAATATAACAGGTACAATAGCTACGGCTGCACAGCCTAACATTACATCCATAGGCACACTATCGGCGCTCACTGTGAGTGGAAACATAAATGGAACGCTAGCAACAGCTGCTCAGCCTAATATAACCTCAATTGGAACACTGACTGGATTAACTATTGCAGGTAATCTATCTTTTTCAGGAGCATCGCGCACGCTTACTGGCCTCAATTCGCTGACAGCATCGAATCTTACTGGTACGCTACAGACCGCAGCTCAACCTAATATTACTAGTCTAGGGACTCTAACCGCTGTAAATTGTTCAGGCAATGTATCTGGTACTCTCACAACTGCTGCCCAACATCACATCTGTCGGAACTCTATCGAGTCTTAACGTAGGAGGAAGTATCAGCGTTAATAGTACTGTTATCGTCGATAGCTCGCGCAATTCAACATTCTCAAGCATTACAGGAACGCTACAGACCGCGGATCAGGGAAACATCACCAGTCTAGGTACTCTAACGAGTCTTAACGTTGGAGGTAATAGCATTATTACTGTCCCTACTGCATCAACGCTATCCACAACTAGTCCAGCAAGCGCATATCCACTTCAATTCAGAAACGTATCGAATGTTTCGGGCTCTGCATGCGGTATATCATTTGCTATTCATGAGGAAGCAACTCTATCTACGATGACTCCATCTGCGGCCATTGTAGTATCAACCGATTCTACAGGTGCTTCTAATATGCATAGCGCTGGAGTGATATCGTTCTATCAACGAGGGCTTCAAATCCAAACCGACGGCTCAATGTATGAGCGAATGCGGATCCATTTGGATGGTAAAATAAGCTTCTCAAAAGAGACAGGTGATGGACATTGGAATTTTCTGCGTGGCAATGCGTTAGACGGTACTATCCGCTTTGGTAGTACTCTCACAGCGAAGAATTGCATTTCTTTAACTTGGAATTATCAATCGAGTGGTAGCAGCCTCAACTACCTAGGTTTTAGCATCTACGGAACTACCAATGCTCTTACGATTCAAGCAAGTGATCGTGTGGGAGTTCGTACCGCTACGAATACGACCTGTTTCGATGTAGTTGGAGATTCAGCATTGTTAGATGGAACGTATCAACGCATAGCTCAGTTCAGAAACAATAATGCTTCACCAATCGCATTCGAGATACAAGCGTATAATGGCGCCGCCGGAGGAAGCAATGGTATTTGGATTGGCACCCAATCGACAGATCCTTTGCGATTTGGTGTAAACGATACAACGATGATGTACTTGAATTCATCTAACCGTCTCGGCATCAACAACACTAGTCCAGAAGCTACTCTACACGTTGGAGGCATGTCATGGAGTACTGGATTCCATTCCAAGCAGGACGGAGCTGCTGGACCTGCCCTGAGTTGGCGTTCAATCCAGCTGACATCATACATCGGCATTGGTTTGTATCAAACTAACACAGCTTCTATCAGACTAGGAACATGCGATGCAACCTTTGCCTGGAACGGATACGCTACGGTCTATGGAGGATCATATACCAACGCGTCTGATCGTGATTACAAGAAGGACATAGAAGACATATCGTATGGGTTAGATACCGTGCTTGCTATGCGTCCTAGAGAATTTACCTGGAAGCAGGATGGTCGACGGTCTATCGGGTTTATAGCGCAAGAAATGCTTGGAGTTTGTCCTATTCCGGTTTCCGGAGATCCTGATCGACCTATCAACGAGGAAACAGGTATGCCAAACGATGGAATGGGAGTGGATTTAGGTTCACTTACGGCTGTCTTATGCAAAGCGATTCAAGAACTCAAAGCTGAACTCGACGAGCTGAGAGCAATTATGTCTGAATAACTATACCAAGGGTAGGGTCGCCACTTCGCGGCTCTATAGAAATGGAAGTTCTTGATATTCGAAGAAGTAAACAGAAGCATAAAAAATATGCCGCTGATGTTATAATCAACGGTAGAAGGTTTATGAATGTCAATTTCGGCGATACACGCTTTCAACATTATCGAGATACAACACCGCTAAAGCTTTACTCTCACTTAGACCATAATGATTGGCACCGAAAGCAACGCTACTTAGCACGTCATCAACACAATAATGGTCCAGCTGGAATGCTGGCAAGAGAGTTCCTATGGTAGCTAAAGCGCGAAAGTCTTCACAGTAGGTGTCTTCTTTTTACGCGGTCCGTACGCCCAGACGCGTCCACCACTAGGAGCGGGGAAAGTATATTTCTTAGGATCTTTAGGGTCAATCGTCATATCGGTCTGTGCTGATGCATTTTTTTTCGAGTATTCCGTTCGATCGCTTGCCCATACCGCGGGGGTGTGACTAGAGGGGCGTTCCTTCACGATCAGGTCTTTCATGATTGACTTTAGCTCTGCTAAGTTTTGGTCAGCGTGCAGGTTATACAATCCACCGCGTTTTGAGATTTGTTTTGTATCTAAGACTAACATGTTGCTCTATATGAGGCGAACGATTATATCGTTGAATTCAGAATCACTTATTAGCTTGTTCGAATACAGGTCAACAGTTACGATTTTAAGCTGCTTCAGAACATCAGGATTGTTGTTTCCAAGCATGACCTCACCTTTAAGCTTGTCGTATTCCATTCTAAGGTTACCGAGAGGATCAGGAAGCTCATCTCTAAAGACATGCTGGATATGAGTGATGCGCAGGATTTCCTTGAAAAGCTTCTGATCTTCAATAGGTAGCTTGTCGTACGCAGCTTGAGAAATGTTCTGGTTATAGACAAGATCCTTCAGCATTTCAGTTAGTTCTTTACTGATGTCACGTCTTGGTCCCATTTTCTCTCGTGATGGTCTCACTATGTATAAAACCTGATTGTTTAGTTCAGGGATACGAATATACTTACTTCCAATCTGCTTGTATATGAAGGCGCTCGCTAGCGCTGTACCCTGAATATCGTTAAGGTTGTATCGCCCATTGCCTCCGCGTTTGATATTTGCGTACACAGGTTCTCCTTTCGGCTTTTTGTTAGGTATACACTGACCACCTGGAAGCAAACCAGCGCCTCTTAGACCTCGTCCTTTAAGACCGCTACCACTGACTCGTTTAAGCATGTCGTTCATAGTTTGTTTGACAGCGCGATCATCTTGTCGGTTACTGAAATCTTCTACATCTTCCATGTCATGAGTTTCATTATCCACTTTAGACTTAATAGCTGATATACCATTTCTGATAGCCACTTCTTCGAATAGAGCAAGTGTATTTCGAATTGTTTTAGCTTGAGCCCAATTGATGCTGTTAACATCACCTAGCTCTTTGCGTAGAACCTCCATGACCTCAATAAGAACGTCCAGCGTGTAAGTCCACTCAATATGACTGAAGAAGAGCTTATTGCTCTTAATGATTGAATCGTTTTTCTTCGAGCCATCTCTGATCCGTAACGTATTAGCAGCTGGATACCACGCAAGATAATAATTCCGATGCTCTTTAGCCTTGCCCTTTCTAACAATTACCGGCGGAAGCTGGATTGGAACAATACCATCCCTATCGTGTGCCTCTCTAAGGAAGTCAGTTATGAAGCGCTTTGCGTCACTAGCTGGAATATCCACCTTGTAACGAATATCAGTCTTAGCACTACCAACTGAAACTCCAGGCGCTGCGCTAAACAAGTCATTACCAGGCTTAAACCGATTTTTATTTGCCTTGATTTCCTTGTAGCCAACTCTATCGAAATTTATATGGATTCTGTTCTTCTTAGCTTTAGCAAGTATTGACTTAACCGTCTCGCTCCAATTTATTAACTTCAGAATAGTTGGATTGTTTTCATTGGTTTTGATCCGGATAGCTTGAATTTCGTCCGGTTTTGATTCATTTAGTTTTAACTGTAGTTTGAAAAGCTTTGGTGCTTTGTCTGATGTTACTGTAGACCCTGAATCATACACAGGATGAATGATGATATTGGCTTCGTTGAATTTTGCTTGGTTCAATCGCAATAGCCATATTAAACTTGACTGGTCCCATCGTTGGTCATCACCCGTGTCTGTCCCTCTTGTAAACCGAACCGTATCAGACTTTTCAGGCTTTTCAAGCGTTTCACCTCGCCGCTTTAACCAAAAACGATAGGCGTTACGATCTTCTAACTTCATAGTATCTAACTCGTCAACAATATTTCTTTGCTCATCGTAGAATCTTCCTGCTACATTTTCCGCTGTAGCTTCCCAATCCACCTGTGACGGGGATGCACGTTTGTTGGTATCTCGTCTGTATAAGTAGCCAGATTTTCCGATGTAGTATTTTGCCAATTCTTGACCATCTTTTGTTAAAGGCGGAATTTTGAGCACGGCCCATTCAGGATATGTCTTGTAATGTTTTCGAATAAAACGTATCGCATCCTTAACTTCTTCTGATAGCTCTCTTCTCGTTTGTGTTTCCTTCGTCATTACATCAGGATTAGCTTGAGAACCACTTGTTACGGTATCAGGTTTAGCTTGTGAATCGCTTGTCTCTAAACTCGGTGTAGCTTGCGATTCAGTGCTTGCAAAACTGACTGACGAGAGAGGTTCCGTGCTAGCATCACTGTAGAGCCGCGCAGTGGCGACCCTACCTTCGGTATCTAAAGTTGCGTCGATATTCTGTTGATCTTGACTAACAGGTTCAGAAGTTGATTCAGTATTAGTTGTTTGACTGCTTTGAGTAACACTATTCTGATTTACGTTGATGACTTTTCCCTGATCACTTGACCACGCTGTTTCAGAATACAACTCACGTTTCGCGTCAGCTTGTTGTACACGTCGCTGAGCTTTTTCAAGAAGCTCAAGTCTCTTGCGCTCACGTTGAGCGATCGATGTAAAATTAGGAAACATTGGTCTAAAGCGTGATATATTAGACAGACTGATAAAAAAAATGTAACTATTTTACTGTGTTTGAGTCGATTGAGTTACCTTGTTCGAACCATTAAGATTGATAACCTTTTCTGCGTCACTAGCCCACTGAGCATCAGCATACATATCTCGTTTAATATTTGCTTGACTTACCCGTCGACGCGCTCTTTCAAGAAGCTCAAGCTGCTTTTCCTCTCTTTGAGCAAGCGATTTGAACGAAGGAAACATTTTCTGCTCTATTAGAACGAAGTGCGAAGGATCGCAGATCTTTTCGAACAAGTTAGAGTCGTGAAACGACGACCCTACTTTCAGTATCTCTAAGCTCTGCTCTATATTAGCATGAATGAAATTATTTACTCTTATTAAATCGTAGGTGATACTTTAGCTTCTTCGGTATGGCTGCTGACTCCCACTGACCCATTGTGTATTTATGAACGATACTGTTGCGTCGATGTAGCAATGACTGATACGCTGGTAAAATCTCATCAAAAGGCAAGTCAAATAGCTCTTCCAACTCATCTTTAAGATTTATATCTGTAACAGTGTAACGATAGGCTCTGACGCTGTCTGTCATTTGCCCTAGCTTATGTTTGATATAGTCACATCGTTGAACATCGTATATCATCTCATAGAGCTTGTTAGTCTTAGCTAGGTACATGCGAACTCGGTTATGCATTTTGCTTAACTCCTTCCGATACATCTCGATTTTATAATCCTTATCATGTTGCTTGCAAAAGCCGCTTTTCAGAGCTGCTCGTGAACACTGACCATTGCGTTGAGTTGTCGCTGTGCAAGATGTCATATCTTGTTTTTTGAGCTGACGCTCAGACTGCGGGCTGGCGTCTGCGACTTTACCCCTTGTATTATACTTTCTATATAGTAGCTTATATAATATTCCAAAAAATATTATTGCTTCATATATAAGCATGAATGATGACTTAGTCTATATCGATGATGACAAAGATGGTCTAGCTTTGTATGTATACTCCAATAATTCGATCGAAGCTGATGCGGCAAATTTCGAAAAAAGTAACCGGGTCGAAAACAAGGTCTACATACCAACTAAACAGGAAAGCGTCAAAATAGAGAAGAAGAGTATTAGTTCATTGCTTAAGTTGTCTCTTTCGTAGAGCCTCTTCTTTTCTTTAATAACTCTCGGAAGTACTTCTGCTCTGGTTTACTCATTCGATTCTTGTTCACTAGGCGAAGGTTATCCTGAGGCTCCCATGTTGGTTTGTCGTAGTCAACCCATTTGATATGATATCTAAACTTACCGTTTTATCGCGCTTATGCTCAAGAATTTTCTCGATCTCGAAGAGGTCTCCTTCCTTGTAAGGGGCATCTGTAACCTTCGCATTAACCGGCTTGAGATCGTTTGGCGATTTGTAAAGCGTATGACGGTTCTTTGAACGGATCTGAACTTTGTAACCATCAGTGCCAACCACTTCGTAAACAGCTTTGCTCCAGCGAACGTCCTCTTTGTCAAATGTACCCTTATTTAGACGATACAAGACTTTTGTACCTACACTGATATCATTTTCTACCTTGGTTAGAACGTCCTTGTTGTGCTCTAGGTCTTTGTCATTTATCTGTCCTCGCGCTTCATTAGGCGTCATACCTATTGAGCGATGCGTAGTGTTGTTGTAGTATGAAATAACCGCTTTCAGTAGCTGAGGTGTCAGGTTCTGTCTATCTGGCATTTGCATCAGGCGTTGCTTGATCGTTCGGTTGAAGCGTTCGATTTTGCCCATCGTAGCATGATCACCAGGTTCGTTGTTGTAGTGCTCGATCTTCTTTTCCTTGAAGTATGCTCGAACTGCCTTGTTCATGAATTCTTTGCCATTATCACTCGTGACGATTCTCGGTCTGTTCGCCTTAACGAAGTCTTTTAATGCTTCCAGAACACTAGTTGCTTGTTTGTTTTGTAACATCGCAGCGTAACCAAGTCTCGAATTGATGTTTACGCACGTCAAGATCGTTTTCTTGAACCAAAACGCTAAGTCAATTTGCCATGAGTCTGGATTAGGCGATGCTATCTTAAACTGTTCAAATTTAGGCTTTTGATGTTGGAACCGCTGTATTTCAACTCCAGCTTTAAAGAAATCCTTAACGTCTTTGTGCGTGATGCGTCTGTCTATAGCTTTAGCCTTCTCATACAGCTTTTGCATACCAACGAAGCCGTAGCTAGGATCATGGTACAGCTTGTCAAGGAAGGTTTGCTTTGAGTCATTTGGATCGTATTTGAATTGTTCACGCCGCATTGTTGGCCCTATACTTAAGAGACAAAAAAATAGAGCTTAATGCTTAGCAACCGATTGCATCAAAGAATGATTCAACATCATCAAACTGATTTAGTTGCTTTTGGATGCGGGAAGGGTGCAATGCTGTCTGGATAAGTTCTTCGAATACGTTTGTTTTAAAGTAACGACGATGTGTGAACATGGCGGCTTTGGTTTGAAGTTCATCGAAATCAAAATCATTCCAATGTTCATCCGCATAATATTCTTCCGGGATATCGAGATTATCAACGTATCGTAGCATGATTAAGTTGTTTGCATATACTTTATAGATTTATTCTTCAGGATAAGCTGACGCTTCAAACTTGAGCGAAGTGTCTGCGACCCCACGCCCAGCGTGATCAACTCACTTTTTATGACTTTTGGATTGGGTTATTGAATCGAAAAAAAAGGTCGCTTGGCTTCTCCATAACCACGAACCTAAATAGTCAGAGGTGCAGTAGTAATACCGTCAGCAAGAACAATTCGCTTATCGTACCAATGCGAAAGGCCTGTTTTACACTGTTCGTACGTAACGATACCATTGCTCACCTTGTCAATTCGGAAGCCTTGATTAGTAGCCTTGAGTGTAACCCGATCCTTGACGACAGACTCAAACCCCTGTTGGTTCAAGATGTCAGCGTTGCGGTTACCGCCTTGTTGAACACCTTTAGCAGAAGTCTTCACCTTGTTACCTACATCAGGAAGATAGCAGTGATAGTTCTTTGAAGATAGACTCACCATAGCGTTACCACGCCATTCCTCCTTGAATAGACCAGGGGTGCGTCGATCATAGGCAGCGTCTTCTTTATTGTAGTCACGCGGAAACCAGTCGTATTTGTGTTGCTTAAAGTGATCAACAAGTTCAGGCTTAATTATGTTTTCGAATGGCTTGTCATCGCTGAATGCGATATAGGCTGAATCCGTGTCCATCTCCTGATACTGGAAGTCACAGCGATCGAAGTAGAAGTCAATGCAATCGTAGTAGAACTGAAGCATGCGTAGCTTGGCAAGCTGGTAGATAGCAATAGAGACATGAATCGGATTGTTAAACTTGATACGTCGCTTCCTAAGACTGACCTCGTATGATCCTTCAAGCTCAACAACATCATGGAAATTTTGCTTTTCAACAATAGCTCTAACAGACTTAGCATCATCCAAGTATTTGACTTCCTTATGCTTGCTTTTATCCATACCAGATCGTCCAAATGGTGTGTTACCAACTAGCTTCATCATCTCTGCGATCATAGCCTTAGAAGCGTCCTTATCACCTTCACGTCGTGCGTCTGAGACTTTATTCGCAAATAGTTCAAACGGTCGGTGTGAGCTCGCCTTGACAAATGAGTATGTCTTCGTAACAACAAGACCGTGAGCTAAGTACCATTTCAAGAGCGGTGCGTAGATAATAATTTTCTCACCAAAGTATGAGCCGATAAGCTTGCGTGATTTGGTTGGTTTACGTCCAATATCTTTTGCATGATTGAACATATACTCACCGATAATATCCTCGCGTGACGTATCAATCTCTACGTTTTTGAAGATAGGGGTCATCTCACTAAAGTACTCCTTGAGGTGTTCTGGTGTCTCAATGTCGCATTCAAGGAATCCGAAGATCTTGTCTGATTGGATATCATCAATAATACCTTCGTAAGCATCAATAGAGGTTAGACGTCCGCATGGCATTTCATTAGCTAGAGCCCATAGATATAAAGCGTTAGCATCATAACCAATGACCTTCTTACACGTTTTGACCCCACGAATCAGTGTCTCGTTCCGCTTGGCGAAGCGATTGAAGATGATCGATGGTCCGCCGGCAATGTTAGCTTTCATCTTGTGATAAATCTCTTTCTGCTCTTGATCGATAGACCAGATAAGTTTATCACCATTACGCTCAAGTAGCTTCTGATGACGGAACGCGTAAGGGTTCATATCTTTGCGGGCTACATTACAGTCATGGCATGAGATAATGATATTACCATCAATATGACCTTTAGCGTTGTCAATGCGATCAGCTGATACGTTTTCAACCGTTAGCTGGCAATCACAGTGTTCGCATAGATAATGCTCTTGCTTTAATAAGCCATCAAGATGCTTAATCGTTAATCCGAAATCACGTCCGCGTGCCTTATCTTGTCGCTTGTACCCTTCAAACCGATTAGACGGGAAGCTAAAAAGCGGTTCAACTTTACATATCCAGTTCGAACCGTAACTTCGGTGAATACCTTTCAACAAGCTTGTTGTATACGTATTTAGCATCAGTAGCGCTCTTAAAACGAAACATGACAAATCTACCAGCGTAGGCAAAGACCGTTATCTAGGAAAAGCTAAATAGACTTTTATCCTTAGCCAACGACCAATAGTGCTCAGGGGATTCGTATTTAACTATTATATCCATGAACGTTTGGATTTTATTTTGAAGCCGATGAACTGACTTCACTGAAACAATACTGAAATGGTTCTTTCTCAAGGTTGTCATAACATGTTTGATACATGACTTTTTCTGCAAGACCAGGTAAGGTTACTCCATCCATGAACATGTCAAGCCCGAATGTCTTGTAGAACTCTTGTTGCTTAAGAATAGCTTTAACAAAGGGTTGAACATCTAGGCTGTTGTACCAGATTAGAAGATCTTTTACAGTCTTCATGTTGTAGTGTTCCCAAACATACTTTAGGCGCTCGTACTCGCTTTCAGTACACTTTGTACCCTTGAGTTCGGAATCGAATGCAGATCTTGGCGGTAGACCTTCATCGAAGATTCTTTCATACGATGTCAGATAGTCATAACAGAACATACCCTTGCCAAGACCGCAGTCACACCTTATTTTATCCTCACATTGACACTTACCTAAGTACGTTTCTAGGTATTCAGGATATGATGTCCCAGCCGGAAGATAATTACTGATATCTAGAATCTTCAGTTTACCCGTCGATATGCACATGTAGTTCGGGTTCTTGATAACCATCTTGATGTTGTCCGTTCCTAGTACAGAGAAGAGAGTGTTCCTAATGAGGTTGATGTCATAGCGCCCAGAGTTAAATCCAAGTACAGGTGATTGAGAGCATATAAGCTCTAGACTATCTTTCTCTTTCACCATCTTGTCGATGATTTTGTCAAGAATCTTCACCTTTTCATCAGCTGAGTCATACTTAGTCTTTGAAGCCTTTAGCTTTCTGATTTGTCTCCCCATCATTACAAAGACCTTTCTGTATTTCCGAAGGTTATACTTTGAATTTGTTCTGAAAGCTCATGGATATATTCGAATATTTCGACTAGTAAACCCCTTACTGTTTCGTTGACGAAGCATTTCACTTGCTTCGTTAGACTGTCACAAACAGAAACTGAAATCGCATGATGGTATTTGGTGTATTTGGTGTTACGCCCGCTTTGCCTGTTCTTATCCTCAAGGATAGCCTCGAAGTCATAAACAATGAAATGATCCATGTAATGGTCAACATCATAGACTTTGTACTTCGATAGTAGTGACTTGACTCGATTCTCTGATGGTCGATATAGAGTTGGATTTTTAGCAAAGCTCTCAAGAACATCGAGCTGGCATTTGGTCTTCTTATGGTTTCGAAGTTTGTCAGCTGAGTCAAAGATAGCATCACAACCGTTGCATGGATACTTGTTAAGAACGTAGTCTAGCTCTGTGATATACATCGCGTGACCCTTGTACTCAAGAATGTTCATAGCGTTCCCATAGTCCTTTTCAGGTGACCTAATCTTACTGACCTCTAGTGTGTCTTCATTCATTTCCCACACATTGATACCCAGCTTGAAACAGTCTTCAAGTTTGTCAAATTGCATGATATCAACAGCTTGGAACTCTTTGAAAACCTTAGGCGAATAGGCGATGTTCTCATATGCACAGAATTGTTTTACACGCTCCTTGGCGTGTGATACAACCCTACGTCGATCCGGTTTCTCCCCGGTAGCTAAGTGATAGCCAATACAATAGAACACACATTTGTTATCTGTTTTAGGGAAGTTGATTATAAATCTGTTCTTAGAGATGCATTCCGGAATTTTAATTTCCGAACCCTAAACTATGATCCCTTTTATAGATCACAATTACAACAGAATTAATCTCTTTGAGTTGGTAAGCGGATGACGGATAGTTGATGCGCTCAGTAAAATCAGTAGCTTTCATGTAGCTCATGACTTTCCTTTCTACATCAGCCTTTGAGTTAATTGCTACAGCAGTACTTGGCCAGATCTCCGTGTTTGTACTCGGATAATAATCACGCTCCAAGCCATTGGTTCTGTCGATTAGCTTGAAACCTAGACGAATGTTAATCTTAACGGCACGAGTTAGACCTTCAAGGAATGTCTTCACCTTGTCATAGATTTCGTCTTGACTGAAGCCAACAAATTCGTGAGACTCCATAACAGAGTTCTCTTCAAACTTGTATGAACGCGGCTTCCTGTATTCATAGTCTAGTTCGGTGTTGATACGCTTTTCAGAAATCTTATAAAACTTGGCCATAAGCTTTCTGTTTCTAGGATTCTTAACATTCGAGATGAACGTAGTAATTCCATACTGGTTGCGGATCTTGATACGGTAATTAGTCCCCCATCGAATGATAGGAATCTTTAGACGTTGAAGGCCAGAATATTCGTCCGAGTTCATGATGCTATATGAGGTCGATGATAAAATTATTATCTGCTAGGTATACTTTATATTTAGCTGGATATATATCAGGATAGAACAAAAAAATTATATTAAGTAAAAAGATTGTGAACGATATTATGACGCGTAATGATTGTACACAAAAATAGTGTCATGTAATGATTGTACACAAAAATAGTGTCACGTAATGATTGTACACAAAAATAGTGTCGCGTAATGATTGTACACAAAAATAGTGTCACGTAATGATTGTACACAAAAATAGTGTCGCGTAATGATTGTACACAAAAATAGTGTCACGTAATGATTGTACACAAAAATAGTGTCACGTAATGATTGTACACAAAAATAGTGTTGCGTAATGATTGTACTGTCGCGTAATGATTATACTGTCGCGTAATGATTATACCACGAAAATAGTGTTGCGTAATGATTGTACCACGAAAATAGTGATGCGTAATGATTGTACCAAAATGATTACATGCAGTCATTAAACTTACATGTATTGCGATTTGTTGGAGTTCAAATCGCGTTTTAGCGCGACGCGCTATTTGCTACAGAGGGGTGTATTGCTTGCGGTGTAATGCTATGAAATTTGAACCAGTGTAGCGCAAGAGATGGGACGATTGGTGATGATTGGTGCTAAGGAATTGGGTTTGATGTAACACAAGAGATGGGGCGATTGGATGCGTTTAGATACTAAGGAATTTTGTTTGATGTAGCACAAGAGATGGGGCGATTGGGTGCGTTTTGGTGCTATGCTTTATAAGGGTGAACAAAATTAGTAGAAGACTATCTGAAGTAGCAAAAATGAGTAAAGAAGACATTTTTATATAAAGTGTACGATTTTTGTGATGTAAGGAAACGACTCGTGGATAGGGATACGTGAAAAGAAAAAGTACATTTTAAAAAAACGTCTTCCAAATGTGTACTACTATACTACTCACCTACACCGACCTGCTTTCCGAGATTTCACGCTCGCAGCGACCATACTCTTGTTTTTATTCGGCACCAAGTCCCGCACGAACTCTCAGAATTCCATGCAGAGGGGCCGAGTTCCAGGAATGTACCATTTATCTGGTACTGTGATCGTCATTCTTGACATACACCAATCCGCGAACTTCACAATATGGGCAATTTCGGTTTTTTGGTCCCCTAACCCAAATTTCAGTGACGGCACCGCATAACAACCGCCCCATTGGCCAACTTGACCCACGGAGGAAACTTCAATGCCGAGATGGGTCAACTTGTCCAAAACCAGACTCAAATATGAGCGACCAATCACATTGTCGCTGCGCGTGTCACACAAGATCCGAGAAAAGCGTCGTTCGAGATCATTCTCGAAAGACCAAGCTTCAACATCTTCCAGAGCAACGCAGAACACGAATGGTATCGCCGCCTGCTGCAGCTGAACCATCCGGGACCGCGCGTGCGGCCCCAGCGGACCCGAGAGGCAAGCCGCAGGACACAGCGGTGACCACGACCAACCGGATCAAGGCGCCTCTCGAGTGGCTGAACAAGGAGAGCTCGGGCAACGCATTCCGCCTACCACCGACCTGATGTCCGAGGCGTCCGGCGATGGCCAACTCCTCGCGGACGCGAGGGCCTCGCACGAGGGCGTAGCGACTCAGGCGGATGCGCGTGCAAGCGAAGACCAACTCCTCGTGGACGCGAGGGTCTCGCACGTAGGCGTGGTACTGAGCGCTGCTCTCACAGATGCTTCGATAGGCAGCGCCAGCAACCCGAGCAACCAGCAAGGGTCGCCGCCACCGGCAACTTCGTCGCCAGCTCCGGACTCTAGCATCTGCGGTAGCAGTGGTGTCACGGGACGCAGAGTCTCACAATTAACAGCAGCTTCTGCGCGCAGACCCCAGCTGGCGGCAGCATCGTTTGCACGCTCGTCTTCAGTGCCCTCGCGCATGCGTCTCATCACTCCGCGCTACGTCTTCAGTGCGCACGGAGTTCCCGCGTCCCGGCCCTCGCTGGTAGGAGTGCCGGCTACGCTGGCGGACATCGCTGCTGACGCACCTGTCCGAGATGGCGATGGCGGGATTGAGCGCCTCGTCGAAGGCGGGTGTTTGTCCGACCGAGACTTCGCCGATTTGGCGCGCATCATACGCGAGGACGTACGAGCCAACACGTTGCAGCCTGTTCAGAGCATGCCTCTGCCCCAAGCATCATCTCTGGCAGCTTCCGGTGCGCAGGTCCTGCGTGAGACGCTCCCTGCGCTTCGTTACTTCGGCGTGGAACACTTCGCGCGCCGCACATTGGCCTCGCCGCGCTATCTTCACTTGCTTCTGGCACACATTCGGGCTCTGGAGCAACTCGTCCAAGACCCCAAGTCGCTAATACTGCATCATGGTTGACGGAGTGTCGCCGCTTGGGCCACGAGCTTCAGAATCAGCGGGCATTTTGGTCCGAGCGCGTCGAAGTTGAACGTCGGCGCAGCATTGCAGCTCACGAACGCTTCGTTGACGAGAGCAAGCGTCGTCATGCATTCGAAAATCCAAGAACGAGATCGGCGCATCGAGGAGCTGACAACGCGTCTCCGTGCTAGTGAAGAACGAGCTCACCAGGCTGAGGCAGCAGGTGGCCTGCTTGAGACTCGACTACGGAATTCTCGGCTTTTGGACCCTTGGTCCTTATTGGACTTCTTGCGCGAACATGACCGTCTACGTGGTAATTGGCCACGCTTGCTGGCTTTGCTGGAGCATTACCAGGCAGGCACAGCTCCTCCTCCCGATTGGGTGACGCGTGTGGACGTAGAAGACTTGCGGGCGTTCGATTTCGACGCGCCACCGTATCCATCATCCACGGAACGGGCTGCGCAGTCCGATAATGCAATGGAAAAGCCTTGCTGTGAAGATTCTGAGGTGCTGGAGGAGGCCGAATCTGAAACCAAGGCCCCCGCGCCCTCCTCGGTGCGGTTCCGCGACTTCTAAGGGACTTCAACGTGTCGCCTCTCCTCGTCGAGACTCAGCCCGTCAGTTGGACCTGTCCAGAGGCTGCCATAGTGTGATCACTGCTGGGCGGCTTCCTTTTTCTGCAAAGACATCCTCAGCCAGCGCTAAAACCAAGTCGCCGTCCAAGCCTGCCTGTAAGCCGAAGCCAGCTTCCAAAGCGCGTTCGGGGTCTGCAGAGGAATCCAGCGAGAGTTCACACTCGGTGGTGGACTTGACCATACCAGAGCCTGCAGCGATGCAGCCTCCGCCCCAGCCTCAAGCTCGACCTTGCAACTATGCGGGCAGCTCCAGGGGTGCACGTTCACGCAACGCCAAGTACGTCGTGAGTGTAGAATTAGCCACCGCTTCTTTGCCGCCGACAGTGACTTGGAGTAAAGTGCGTGCCGACGTCAAGGAGCTCATGCTCTTCGGGACATCGTACTTGGACTCGTTGGCGTTTGCTCGAATGGACACGGCGTTGCACACCCAATTCCGGCAAAAGGAGTTAATGCCGATGCTGGAATCAATGGCATATTGGAACCGGATGGATTCCACACCTTGGGCTCGCAATGTCCCAGAATACTTCTTGGATCAAGCGGTGCAGAACCTCTCCGGACGCACGAGCGCGCCTCCCTTCTGGCCTGACTTGCCGTCCGAGAGTTTGTCTCCTTCCGAGTCTTTATCTCCACTGCCCGGTAACTCCGACCGGGATGACGGCAGCAACACTTTCCAGTCTGACTTCTCATCTCTCCTCGCATGATGACACGGGAGACGAAGACTACTCGGCTCGGAAACGCAAGGCATCAGGCCAGAGAGGTGGATCTTCCAAGAGGTCCAAGCCTCCGGCTACGGCGCGGTCCAGTTCAGTGCCAACACAGGACTTGGTGGTTGTCAAAGTCCCAGCTTCGAAGTACCGACTGTACAAGAAGGCACTGAGAGACATGACGCCCCAGGAGAAGGACATCATTGAAATTCCTGACCCCGCTGACAAAAGCTGGCGTTACCTTGGGATTCTGGTCCAGAAGCAGCCGCTGAGCAACCAAGTTCCCAGAATCTGGGATTTCAGCTTCGTACCAGTCAAGACTCACACGGACGAGATCAAAACACGATGGGACCGGGCCAAATACGAGAAGCTACTTCAAGCTGAACCCTGGGTTGCCATGTATGACAAGTGCGTCAAGGTCTTTATTTTTCCACCGGCGCAAAAAGCTCCAGCTGGAGTTCATTCACGGGATTGCTCGCTTCATCGGTTGGATGCGAAAGGCTGCTCGGCTCTACTGGGAAGGCGGGCATTGGGTCACAATGGACGAATCTGAACCCCAATCCCGAGGCCTTCATACAGACCGCAAGGTGCGCCGGTCTCAGTTTCGCAAAGACTTGGACGAGCAAGTGGCACTCCTGGAAGCTACGGAAGGGTTCGTGCCGACGATTTGGTGGGAACCCGGCATCTGGGTGGCGCCGATCTACTGCTGCCCTTGGATTTGGCGCGACCTGGAGCACGAGCCGGACGTGTTCAAGCAAATCGCTGCTTTGGACGAAGACGAACCTATCCGAACCCAGTGGGCGACACGGCGTAACGATGATGCCTTCCTGCGTCTCGCTCCAGTCGAACTTCGAGCGGGCATGTTGAACCCCACGCAGCGTCGCCAGAACCCATTACCTCTGCCGCCAACCTGAGTGCGAACGCCAGCAGAACCCTTCTTGTCGTGATTTGCATGTCATAGCATCTCAGAGTACCGATTAGTAAGCCCATAGGTCCCCGCAGCGAGGTGCAACACATTCCATGTAACTCTCCACAATATCTCCACTTTCTTGATCAATCACCACATCTGCTTCTCCACATCACTTCTTAAAATGTCAATTGTTGTTCTGCGACCGTCTTCTTTCATTCGTTGGGTCGGGTCGTCATAGCGTTAGACTTATACATACGCAATAAACACATCGAGTGCCAGCATACCATAATTACTGGGAATCCGTCACAGCGTCTGAGTCATCACCTGCTTGCATCGCTCGAAATCGAGCTCGCGCCTTTGCGCCTTTGTTGAATTCGTAAAGCAGGTTGCCACAGCTCAGCTGCGTCACGGGGAGCCATTCTGAGTACCCCTTCCATTTCACGAGGTACTCACGGACTCTCCGAGATGTCCTGGTCCTCTTCGTCCAGCGGACGTCCTTGATAGCTTCCACCTCGTACACACCGGATTCTTCTTCAGGATCCCAGCTGTCTTCTGGTAATAATGCTGCGTCGAAGTCATCTTCTTCTGCCACTTCGACTTCTACGGTTGGGCGCTCTGGGAAGAGCGCTCTTGGTTTCAACCTGCTGATGTGTACCCAGGGGCCAATTCGATAGCCGGTACCCTCAATCTTCAGCCGTACGCGGAAATCCTCGCAGACTTCTTCAATTCGAAAGGGGCCGTGCCACATATGTGCGAATTTCTTGGTTAACCCGGGTTGCACACGGGCCAGGTACAGCCAGACAGAGTCACCAACTTGGAATCCAGCTTTGAGTCTTTCCGAGAGCTCTTGCCATCTCTGAGTCTGGACTTCTGAGCGTAACCGCTTAGCTTGCTTTTGTAAGTCTCGAGCCCAAGCATGGGCGAAACTATAATCGCGTTGTAGCTTGCGTCTCCACTCGTAAGCGGATTTCTGTTCGAGCCCTGTGGGTGGTGGACCCAGCATGGCAGATACAGTGCTCTTCGCATCCCAGCCATGGACCAGATAGAAAGGCGTCTCGAGCCGGGTCGAATCAAAGGATGTGTTTAAGGCGAACACCAACTTCTCCGCATGATCATCCCAGTCGCTCTGATCCGCCTCCGCGACAGAGGCCCGGATACTCCTCACCATAGTCTGCACCGATCTCTCTTGTTGTCCATTGGCTTGTGGGCGATATGCCAGTGTCGCTCGCTGCTTGGTGCCCAGCCTTTCCCTGAATCGACTGGAATACCTCGCTCATGAACCGAGGATCTTGGTCGTGTCTGAGCATGGAACTCGCACCAAAGCGCCGGAAGACAGCTTCCTCATAGGCCTCGGCTACGTCTTGTGCTGTCGTCGAACTCATAGGTTTGCACATCACAAAACCTGAGAACATGTCTTGAAACAGCAATAGAAACGTATTCCCTCGTTCAGATTTCGGGAGGTGCGTGACGAAGTCCATCGACAACACTTCAAACGGGGCGTTGGGCTCAATATTGAGGCGAGGCCGATGAAACCTTTATCGCCCAGGGGGGTTCGTATAGCGCAGCTCAAGAAGGTTCTCAGGTGTAAACCCAGAGAACCGACTCGAGAGTCAACAGCAAGAAGATAACTCCAGAGGTTCGCAGCCGCGAAGCTTTAAACCCTGAGGATCACTCTCCTTGGTTGGCGTGGGTACCTTGTGTAATCCCTGTCGGCTCGTTTGTCTTTGACGGAACGGCACTTCACCAAACTTAAATGTAGCCCCGAAGAAGCGCTGAGGTGCACGTCTAATCCAGAACGCACCTCGACACTAGAGGCAAAACCCAGAGTATCAGATCACCCGGAATCCAGAATATCACGAATTCAGGATCCAGGATTTCAGTCAACTCTGGGTGAGGAACTCAGAAGACACCTTTTACCCAAATGCCTTCGTAGCTCGATAAATCCAACAAATACAGAGTATACAAACACTACAACTAGCCGTCACTTATTCTTTTGGACCCTTGGACGGTGGGTCACTCACACACTTGCAGGCTCACTGAGTCTGAAATTCAGGGCCTAGCTCCCCTGAGACTCACACAACGCGCACCACCTCCCGTACAGAGGAAAATACAATCACTATCACTTACCTTTTCCTTCACACAAGCAGTCAATACACATGATACGATGCGGCTCTGGATTCCAGCCCAAGCCCCACGCTGACTGCCTGATTCGGGTCGGATTCAGATCCGCGATGGGAACAGCCTGGACATGTACTCAGCACTCCTGAATCAGGATGACCAAGGTGCATCCAGGCCTCGACCAGGATCGAAGACCCTGAAGCCTACAAACCCATGAGCTCCCAGCCAAGATCGAGCCAGTCGCGCTGCCAGAGCCAAAGAGGTGCCCGACCAAGCTCACTGATATTCAAGCTGCCTGACCGAAGCCCATGTATTATCGACGACGATACGTATCCTGAACGGACGACTCTCCAAACCCCAAGATCTGACCATACAAACTCAAGACATTAACGACCGACCAAGCCGACCATCCACGATCTGCTCGGCACCTGGAACCTTTGAACTCCTCCCAGCTGTGCTGCCGATCCTCGCTGGATCTTTTTCGACTCGCCGACGACAACCCATACTGAAACCAAGACAAAACTTCCAACACTGCATGTTACGATTAGTGATAGCCTAGCAAAGATAAGACCAAACAGAGTTCGTTTTTCCTACTTCAGTGCTGGACAGTTCGCCAGTAACGGTTCACAGCCGGACCGAAGAACATCGCCGAAGCCCAGCTTTGCGCGACCATCCCGGAAGTGGATCTGGCCAGGCTTACTTCCAGCACTAAACCTCGAATCCAAGCGCCGAAGGCTGAACCGACGTCCAGACAGTGAAGCGCAGAGGTGCCCAAGCGCAACTGATCCCGCCAAGTCCGGATCCGCCGCCACCGAAGCGGCCCCCGCTCGCCATCCAGGAAGAAGACTCGAAAGATGAAGATCCGTCGTCGAGCAGCTCAAGCAGTTCTGAATCAAGCGACAGTGACTCAGCTCGCGACTCTGACAGCAGTTTGATGGGTGACCTGGCCGAGGCCCTGGCCAGGAAGATCAAGGCTGGGGAAACCTCGCTAACGATCCACCCTTATGTGAACTCGCGCGCTGGAGAAGTTCGACGAAAAGGCGTCCCTGGGTGACCGCCGGAGCTGGTGGGAAAGGTTCACGAACCTGGCCAGCCAAGGAGGTTGGTCCAACTGACCCCGGATCAGCGAGCTCAAGATGAAGATGTCGTCTCCGGTCCGAACTGGCGTGGACAGCTGTCGAAGCAGGTCCAGAATGACTGGAAGTCCCTGGCCAGCGAGTTCAGGAAGAAGTATCTGAAGGCCAAGACCTCCGACTCTGAGCGCTATTACACGATGAAGCAGAAGGGTGGCGAGTCAGCTCTGGAGTACTTCTACCGCCTGAATGACGCGGTTGGCAAGGCTGGCATCAACTACCGGTCATCCAGGAAGCACGTCTCGCATCACGCCAAGCGTTTCATCAAGGGCCTGAGGGATTCAGACTTGAAGCAAGCCCTGAAGAGTCAGAGGTTCAAGCGATCCCGGATCTGGAGTTTGCCCTGGAACAGGATGAGGAGGTGACATTGGGTGGAGGTTACGATACCCCTCCATCCAGGACACGTGACTTCCGAGCGGACAATGTTGGTCAGGGGCGGTTCAAGCCTCGACGGACCGGACGTGCTTGTGGGCCTGGATGGGAGTGATTCCGACCAGGATCAATAAGCACATGTTCGTTTCGAAGCGATGAACCAGAATCCAAGCCTGATTCTCCTCCTGTCCCAGCGAGTGAAACCCTGGATGAAGTTGTTCGGGATGTCATCGCGGAGAGTACGGCAAAGGAGGACGATATGAGGAAGTCTGTCTTCCGAATTTTGGAGCACTTCGGGCTGGCGTCCACCGAATCAGGACTTCCGGGCAGGGGCGAAGTCGCCCAGACAGGGTGACCCTGATCGGAATAACCTGGATCGGTCCGACTATTGTGAAAACTGTCACGAGTTTGACATCGCGCTGAACGTTGCTGGGCCGACTTGATTTGTGACCGCTGTGGACGTATGGGACATCCGACGGAGAGGTGTCGAACCTTACCCTGCAAGAAGTGTGGTGAATTCCACGTTGGACGATGTGGAAGAGCACAAGGTCATTCAGACCATCATGGACCTCATTCGCAAAGGCGCCTTGAAAGACCTGCCGAAGGCCGTCCTGGATCCCATCCAGGGTGGGTAAGGCTGATCCTGGTCGGTCGTTAAACCAATAAGCCTGCTGGATGGGGATCCAGTACGCGCCGGGCTTAAGAAGACCCCAGGATTGTGTGTCTTAGTGTATGTCGGCCCTGAATTGAGGATGAAGAAACGAGATAACCAACAATGCATGACTTCTATGATTCAAGATGGACCCGCTGACCCTGTATCGAAACAATCTGAATCCCGAATCCCGAACGAGGAGCCTCTGAACGGAGAGATCCTGAATGGCCCAGTCGAGTTCAGGCGGAATTTCGGTGAGCAACACGGATGGTGGAAGATCACGAAGCAGACGAAGACAGTCATGATGTTGCGATGGTACACGGTGCAGTGAACGATTTTAGGACAAGTATCCTCCTGACACTGGTGCGTCTGTCTGCATGGTCAGCCTGGATCTAGCGCGTAGACTCAAGCTGAAACTGCAGATGCACAAACAGATCAAGGTGTCTGGTCTAGGAGGTGTCCTGACTTATATCTCTGCCTGGCTCGAATCAAACTCACCCTGTGGTGTACGTCCTGGATGTATGGGTCGCGAACATTGGAGAAGGATTGGATGTGCTGTTAGGCATGAATCTTCTGTATTCTGCCGGAGTCAGGATCTGCGTCCGAGAAGCTCTGGTTCAACTTCCGGATGAGGAAACGATCGTGATGCGAGGTGGACCGCTGAGACGCCGTCCAGAATTGACTTGCCAGTGCTTCCCAGACGAACCGCTCTATCTTCAACCAGGAGAGCACGCTCTTGTCCGCATCGAGTATGGCCGAGCACACCCTGAACGGGATGTGGTTTGGGCCGGCCGGGAGATCGCTGGGTGACGCAAGTCATCTATGCGTCCCGATCCTGGCCGGTAGCGATTAAGGTGATGAACATTTCGTCACAGCTGATCGGATTGATTCCGAACACCGGTGGCCAGGATTGTCGCGTACGGACATTATCCGACTTACGGTCGTTTCGTCCGCCCCGGACGGGGTGACTACAAGGAGTGGCAGAAGCTGATGCAGGAGTGCGCCCTGACCCTGGAGGAAGAAGTGCTGAAGCGGACCGACTCGACAAACTCGCGAAGGCACAGGCGCCGCCGCCGTCGTGCCGAAGCAGGTTTACAAGTGGCCAACCGGGCCCGGATCAAGCACTGGACCAGACCGGAAGGAAGAAAATCTGGTTCGACTGCAACCACCACCGCTTCCAGGGGAGCAGCTACCCAGGATCATGTGTCATGTTGCCACCCAGACGACTAGGACCCAGGATGCAATGCATTCAGACCGATGATGTGCAGATTGAGGAAGTAGACGCGCAGGAGGACCTGGAAGAAGCGGCGGATACGCTGGAAGTTGTGGAAGATTGTCCGGAGGATGATCGTGGCGACTCGTCGGAGATGCTTGAGCCGATGACATCGAACCTTCAGCCTGGATGATACGCCGACCAGGTTGAGATTCGGGAAGTGATCCAGGGCAGTGTCCCGGATCAGATCCCGGAAGCATTCGAGGACAGATGCTCGTTTGGAGGTGGGTTTGATGATGAAGACGAGCTGGAGTCTCTAGTTCCTGGCCATGTCCGGTACCCCCGATTGAGCAACTGAGCGGGCGTATGCTCGCTGTATGCGGTTGAATACAGAAGAGCTGGGACTGTGAACCGGCCGTCTACATCCATGAAGGTAGCGACCTGCTTTCCCAACTGCGGACGAGTTGGCCCTGATTCCCGAATTGAAGGATCTCAGTCCGGAGTGCAACATCGAGAAGGCTGGACGTAGGAGAACCAGGGCGAACGACCCAGATCGAGGAAGAGCAGCTACGTGGTATCCTGAAACAGCACCGCATGATCTTCTTGGGAGATAACGCAGCTCCGGCACCTGCTCGTGGGGTCGTGTGCGACCTGGATGGGCGACGCAAAACCTGTCGCCCAACGTCCACGATCGATTGCCCGCGACTGTTTACCAAGGTGTATGAGCTGCTCAAGAAGCTCCTGAAAACAGGCCTGATTGAGACATCCACGTCTGCCTGGGCCTCTCCGATTGTCATCGTTCTGAAGAAGAATGGAGTTGACATCCGATGCATCGACTACCGAGTCGTTAACAGTTTTATCCAGCTGAATTACCCGCTCCCCTGATTGACGACCTTTGATCGGTTTCGAGAGTGCGATGTGGTTTATGAGTCTGGATATGGCGAGTGGGTTTTGGGCCATTACGATGACTGAGCGTGCAAAGCTAATTTCGGCTTTTGTGTGTCCACTTGGACAATTATCAGTGGGTACGCATGCCATTTGGTCTGAAGAACGCCCCGCTCATCTACCAAGCCATGCTGAACAACTGTCTCTGGGGATTTGTGAGATTGCCGCCCGAGGAAGAGGCCAAGGTAGACCCGGACGTTTTGGAATTCCTGAAGCTGGACCCTTCCGATTCGGGCGATTCTGACTGGATTCAGGCTGAACGGAAGGTGCCTCGCCCTGACCGATGTCATGACGGTGTCCAAACGGAACATTCCCACACCACCCCAGACGGGGCCGGTGCTCGGTCGAAGTTCCTATATCGACGGCATTGCTCATGGGGCGGCTACCTGGGACCAACTTTGCCAGGATTTGAACGCGCTGCTTTTCAGGCTACGCTATTGAACATCTCAGTTAGCTTTGCCTAAAAGTGAGTTTCTGGAAAGTTGTCAATCCCATATCTCTCTCAATGAGATCAGCGCAGAAGGGATCCGGGCTACTCCGAAGATTGCAAAAGGTGTCCAGGACCTCCCGTTCCCGTCGACCCTGAAAGGGGTCCACCGTTCCTGGGCAGCCTGATTACTACCACAAGTTCATCGAAGACTTTCCAGTGGTGGCGGTCAACCTGTCCTGTACGAGTTGACTTTGAGTGACTGCAGATCCGGGCTGGACGAGAATCTCGGCCAGGCCAGAGAGGTTTTTGAGATCCCGAAACGCAAGATTGTGCTCGGACTTCCCGGCTGCTCAGGCAAAAACCGGATCCGGGACGAAAACCATCGATTGTGATCATCCCCCATGCGCTCACCCGCTAGTGGGCGGTTTGCAGCCGTCCCTACGGCCAGGAATACGATGGGGTGATCTCAGCCTGTCCGGCACACGGGCGTGTCCTGAACGACGCAGAGCTTCACGCGCTAACACATCTGACGGAGAAGGAAGTCGTTGCCGTAGCTGGCGGAGTTCTGGGAAGTGTTTAAAACCATCGTCCAGGGTGCCAAGATTGTAGGAAAGCGGGTGTATCTCAAGCGTATTCCCCGTCCCGAACTGGCTGCTCAAACCAAGCCGGCTTGACGGTAGATGCGCGCTGGGAGTCGATCCCGTCTCAGTGCGAACCCGGAAATTCGGAAGGTGCAGAAAGATGATTTGACGGACTTGCCGCCATCATGGGCAGTATAGCAATCACGCCATCGCGAGCGTCGCATAGATTAGGTTCGCTGAAACCCGATTTCCGGCTGGCGGGCGCGTCAAGGCGCGCGCCCGTAATCAGGGTGGAGATGTTAGATTCAGCTGCTACCGCGAGCGGATAGATGGGAGTTCCTGAGTTTTGACGGCGCTGCAAAAACGGCTCGTCGCGCCGAGGAAGTGCCGGTGATGCATCATTGTGGGAGCTCCCAGACTGGCACGGTCTCTAAACGGCGCAACGGTTTCATCTCTGGATGACGTTGCGCACTGTGAACGACGCCGAATGCATACCATGGCACTCACTGAAGGGTTTGGAATTGGCGCCTGGAATGCGGGATCCAGGATCTCGCCGCCGTGGCGATTCCCAGAGATCGTCATCTGTCGCTAACAGTGACTTGACTCAACCGTAATCAGCCCAACTGCTACAGCGCCGGCTCGCTGAGTATGAGATTCAGAAGCGACAAATTGCCACCAGTCAATGAGGCTGGTCCATATTGCAGCGGCATCACAACCAGCTGCAGATTGTTCTGATCGCCTAAAACTCCCATCGGCGCTGCTGGTGAGTCGGCAGGTCCAGTGGATGCTTCAAGCAGCATGCTTCCCACCTGAAACATGTGCCGAAGCCATCCAGGAAAAGCTCATGAACACAGTCGCATCCGTTTCCAGGTTGACGCTCGCCAAACCCGGACCATCTCGGATCAGGTCGTTCTGGTAGATCGATTCAGTGAGGGCGACGGCCACGCAGGGCGTTGGGAATTCTGAGCCAGCGTTGCCCTGGCATGCTCGTCGTTATGGCTGCAGTTAGCTTCGGAGTCGAGCCGCTGATCACAATCAGAAGACCGATCCCCACGATGGGGCCCCTTTACTCTGAGATATCAAGTTTGAGCGGTGAGTAGCGCATCAAGTGCGCACCAGTGACCCAGGACAGCTCAGCTTTGTGTGGTAGATGCCACGCGATTCCTGAATGGTGAGTATGAAAGACTTCTCTTCATCCTCAGATACGACGGATCTCCAACGCAGGCTGAGCTTTTCGCCCTGGATGCCAGGGGCGTTCTCACCGCCTGAGTCGGGCCACTCCCGTGATCGGTCACCCAGTGGACAAGAAACTGGAGAACCAGGTTAGTGGTGCCTGAAATTTCAGTTAAGGCGGACATGCTTCACTACGCCCACTGAAGATTTTCAGGGTGGTCACCAGGGTATTACCTGGACCCATGAGAAGCTCTGTTCAGAGTTCTCATTACGCTGGCATGCCAGGTATGTACGGCCAAAGATGTGGAAAAGAGAGCATGGATTTTGTGCTAAGTGGTAAGGGGCAGTCCGTTGCCTCCAATCCAGGCCCGTCTCCTGGAAACATTGGAGCCGGAAGGCGACCTTTCGGAGGTTGTGTCTCCAATGGACTTTGTGACCCACCTGCCCAAATCGGAGCGCGTGAAACACATCGTTCCGCCATTACTATTTCAGGACGCTTTTTCCGGATACGTGATGTGCAAGCCGATGGACCTTAACGAATCGCCCGGCGAGATGTCGCCGAGGCCTACGGAGGAGCGGCACCAGTATTCAGGAAGTGTGCTCGGGGCAAGTTCAATGCTACGCCACACCGGTATCCCTGTGATTTCGCCATGAGTGAAGTCTTCACTCGGTTCCGGGATCCCCTGGGTAGCAAGCAGTTTGTTTCACCCTCGCCACCGGCCCCAGGCCACCGGCCAGCAAGAACGCTCCGGTCCAGACCGTGGTGAATGCATGATCCTGGGCCACGTGCCTGAAGCTAATCTGAGCACTGGGACCGTGAACACGCGCCGAAAGGCCCATGCTGGCTCCTGAATACCTCTTTCGACGCAACCAGACCTGACACCCCTGCCCCGTATTTAATCCTCGATATTGGGGGACGTGTTTGTACACCAGGTCCAGGCCACGTTGCTGGGGCCTAAGCCTTCCAGTCTTCCTGAACCAATGGCTCACGAGCATGATGGAAGCCAGCGCGACCAAAGTGATGCCCAGTAAGCGCTGAAGTACTTGCGGAAGAAGTTCAAGCGTGCCTGTTCGGAGGATAGAGGAGATCAGAAAGTAAAGTGAACCATTGGGACAGAATCTACGCTTGGATTCGGAGATCAGTGACGGCCGTTAACATTTCACATCCCGGAGAGTGCAACCCGGTCTGAGCTCTAAAGCTCGCTCACCTTTGTAAAGGTCTGTTCCGATGGGAGGTAGATTCAGGACGATTTCCGAGTCAGGCTCAAGACTGAGGATACCGGCTATCGTGTGAACCTTTGTGTGCAACATCAGCCAAGCCTGAAACCACGAACGTTTTTCCAAACAATGACTCACTTTGAGATTGAGGTAGAAGAAGATGATGATTTTGGATGGTATTAAAGCATCAGAGGACAGTTGAAAGTAACAAACCAGAACCAGATATTTAAAGTTGGGAGAGAGGAAGCATCTCCTGGATCTACGCTGGAGGAAGCGTACTCGCACACCTGAGACGTGGTGGCATGAATATCTGAAAAAGTGGAAGGGCTACACGACCTTAACATGCCTGCTCACCTCCCAGCTGAATTGCGGGGCCCCGCTTTTGGCTTAATTTAACCGTGGCGCTTTGTTTCGGGCCTGCTTCTGCGTTGAGTGCAAGCTGGAGATGATCACCCCAATGTTCAATAGCCCTGGTTCCGGACCAGCCTGATTGGAAACAGACCGTCTGAATTGGTGAAACTGCTGAAACTGTCTGATTGTAATGTGTGACCAGAACCCGATTCAGGGATGCGTGTGTGGATAGTCCTGGATAAAGATTTGGAGTTGCTCGTGGGATGATGATGAACTTGGATACGAAATGAGTGTAGTATGCTGTGATGTAGGATGAACGATGGCGTGCATAGTCCTGATTGAGATTAGTTGACTCTGAATGGAGTTAAGAACGAGGATGATCTGGACAAAGCAGTGCGTTTAAACAGGAAGCCTGATATTGACTTCCGATGGTTAAGTGCCATGCCACTTCGATCAGCGAAAATGCAAGAATGGCGAAGCTATGAGACGCAGCAAAGCAACGCCGAGCCTGGATCACCCTACGCTCGGTACTTCTGGCGACATTCAGTTGTCCATGACGCTCTTCCGGGTTTTGAAAGGGAGGTTCTTCTTGACGCCAGATGACAAGTGCTTCAGGCGTTCTTCATCCAGGTACCCCTTAATCCACCGACGGTGCGCTGGTTCATCCGCTTCCGCCATCTTGAACTATGCTCGAATCCAGGAGTACGAGCCGTCGCCTCTTTCTTGGTTCCAGTGATCCACAGAGGGAAGGAGGGTGGATGGATTCTGGTCTGGACACTGCCAGACCTCCTGGTTCCTCTGAACAGTGACTTGTAGGAAGCCCTCGGAGATGCGCTTCTTGAGTTTCTGAAACTTCCAAAGACCTTACCACGATCGCTCAGCCTGACTGTCGGTCTCAGTTTCTTGGATCCAGCCAGGGCCTTGATCTCAGCAGGTGTCTTGCCCCTGGTTTTTGATCCAGATCCAGGTAAAGGACTTTATTTCTATGAGCTCATCTTTTTCTGCTGAGAACTTTAACTATCTCTGTCCAGCTGATCCAGGACAGAGCCCTGCAAGATCTGCCTGAAGATGGGTAAAGCACTGAGAAACTCTGACTCGCTCCTGAAACACATCCAGCCAGGGTTCTGTCACCAACATTTTCCCATCCGATTTCACCCATGATCCACAAGGATGTACTGACTCAGACTTCTGCGTGAGTGCAATTTGTGGTGGTCCGGTAGCTCTAGGAGATGAACCCAGTTTGGTCTGTGGAGTGAATAGGGCTAAATCCTAAAGATGCGCCAACACAGCAGATGCCTGCCCAGTTCCTCGACAATGGTTTGATCTCCCTCCTGAGTCAGCTCCTCCCACGCCTTGCCGCGAGCACTGTCTCGTGTGATTTAACCCAACCCGTCCGGGGATAAGGTTTCAGCTTGGGCTGGATCCTTTGAAATACCCTGAACACCCCCGCAAAAAGCAGACCGTGGATCCAAATAGCTGTTGGACCGGACTCAAAGGTTCACGCAGGTGACTTGGACTCAATGACCTTTCAGTATCACCTCGGTCCCGAGAACCGGATCCAGAATGGCTAACCTTGTATCAACCAAGAGGGCACGTTTTGATTTTGACGGGGACTGACGCTTGTGCCTGATGAAGATTTTTTACTTCTTCTATGCGCTGGCATTCTGACTCGTCGCTCAGGCTGTCCTCCTCATCATCGTCGTCCAGAATCTCCAACCCACCTCTGACCTGCTGGACACCCTTCGAGTGGAGGCCACTCACCACCAAAGCTCAACTGACTTTAAAAAGCGTGCACAGCAAATTAACTGGCTGGTCTCCGGAAGCAAGATTCTGGAACATACCCGGCCCAGTACGTGTCATCGGAACTGCTCAGCATGATCATCAAACGGGCCAGCATTATCCAGAAAGCTGTATGCGGTGAATGAGAGTGTGCGCCACCATGATCTTCCTGGATCCATCTCATAGTTCTCAAATCCAACGCCAAATGTCAAGATTTCACCAGTTTATGAACACTAAGTCCTGGACCCGTCTTCGGTTTACTGAAGTCAGGGAAAGGCATGGCTCTGACCTTCTTCGATTTGTGATAAAAGAGGGTGCAAAGAAGAGTTGGGGCCTCGACTTTAGTCTTTAATCTGTCCTGGATGATCGCCACCATGCCATTGGCATGGTTAGTTTAGCCGGTGGACTTGGACCTAGTGAGAGTTATTGCTTTGGGAATGATATGATGATTTAGATGGTTTGTCTTCCCATTTTTTCTTCTTGGCCCATGTTCTGGCTGCCATTTTGGTCCTGGGATCTCGTGCCCACTTGGTCGCTCATTCCTGGCCTGGCTATGGTTAAGACATCGCACCTTCACCATCTGTTGGAGTTGGTCCTGGACATGGTGGAACCATCCTGCTTGGTTTATCCACTGCATCAACTCGGTCCAGCGCTGGTCACGATGACATGAGTGTCAGTTCGCCGTGAGCGAACAGCCGAGCAGCCGCTCGAGGCGAGGCCAAGAGCGCGGAACCCTGTTCTGACCCTGATTCAGAAATATCATCAAGTCCTCGGCCTGGAAGGTCCTCTTGCGCAGACGCTCCCAAAGCCTCCGATTCTAGGTCTCAGCCAAACAACGCAGCTCCAGTTCCTGGATTCTGGTCATGAAGCCTGCTCTCGTTCCAAGTGCAACAGTAGCAAGGCGCTCAAAGTCGTCAGTCGTGGATTTTGCAGACTCCACCTTCTTCTCGATCTGGTCCGACTCAGCCTTGAAACAGTCGGGCAGGCCCCACCTTCTCGCTTATTCTGAACCAGCTCTGCGCAGAACCGTCTGGATGGAATCAACGTCGTGACTCCTCGACTGAAACCAGGATTTGACCTTCCGTTTCATCCATGACAACGCGCAGGATGGACCTGGTGTTTACGCGCAGCACTTTCTCAGCCAAGCGGTCTGCCGATTGAAGTGTTGGATGATTTGATGCTGGTTCTCGACGCCAACTCCAACTGAAGACAGCAGCGCTCTAGCTGGTTCAGGCGTCACAATCCCGGTTCTAGGTGGTCTCAGGACCTTGGATCGAGCGTCATTTGTTGGGGCCGAATAGATATGTCCTGTTGAGCGGGGCCTTGAACAATAGGCCTGGGAACTGGATCTGTTTCCCAATCCTTCCACAACCATCCCCAGAGGTGTATCTTGCCTTGATGGAGTCCAGCGCAGGTTTGTGAACGGAATGCCCACACCGAACCGTGGTGTCCAAGCTCTGGGTTTCAAGTGGGCGGAGCGACGAACCGCGAGGGAATCATCGTTTTGGAACTGAGCTTATCAGGAGGTACCGCCAAGGCATGACACGACCGCCTCAGATCGGTCTAAACACATCATCTCAGAGACACTGGCGGCACGGTCATCTTCGGAATGCCAACACATCGCCCCTGGACACCTGGGATCCAGGCAGTTTTGAAGTGCTTCACAGAGTCTCATCTGAAAGTCGCCCTGGATCCCATCCCCTGGCATTGTTCTGTATCAACCCAGTTGGCTGCCGCTTACCGGTCGCCTCGCTCTTCCTTCCTCTTCATCCTCATTCTCTTGGCCCAGCGCCAGATCGTCGTCTGTCCCGGCTCAACTCCCCTGGCATCCATCAGCGCTGGCGTGTTCCATGGAACTGAGCTGGTCGGTGTCGCCACCTTTGAGGCCGCCGGCGTTTGGTGCCTTCAGGAAAGCCAGCCCGTCGAGAGCTGAGACGCCAAGCCCAAGGAAGCGCGCTGGAGTCGTCGGCGTCATGCCCAGGCTCAGACAAGCTCGCTCATCTGGGACTCGCTGGGCATCTCAATGCGTGCAAGAACTTGAGGTGGACTGGGCCAGACTGTTGGATCAGATTTCAACCGAAACACGTGAAGTGATTTGACCTGGGCGAAGTAAGGCGTAGAATGAGTCGCCAGACTCAAAACCAAGTTCCAACTGGATTGACTGATCAAAGGTGACATCTCCACCTGAGATCGTCAACGTGGTCGTGGAGTTTAACATGATCCGCCAACTCAGAAAGCACTTAACTTCGGCACACCCAGACCTATAAGTATTAACGCGATGCGGCTCTGGATTCCAGCCCAATGGCCTCCATCATCTGGCCTGATTCTGGTCTGATTCAGGATCCAAGTGATGAAACAGCCTGATCATGCACTGTTAACCCTTAACTCAGATTGACTAAGGTACATCTGAGGCCTGACCTGCATCAAATAACCTGAAGCTCTCACAAACCACATTCCCAGCCAAGATCTAGGTTTCAGCTGCATGCTGCCAGAGCCAAAAATATAAAAGTCTCCACCAAAGTCAATGATATTCAAGCCGTCTGACTGAAGCCTTACGTGGCTAATTTACTGGGATTCCTGAAATTATTCACCTCCCAAAACCCCGGATCTAATCATATTAAAACTCCTGCTATTTATTAACTAACTTGATCAAGCCAATCATCCGTCTGATCTGTTTTTGGCACCTCAACCCTGAACTCCCTCCCAGCTGTGCTGTCGATCCTCGCTTGATCTTTCTGACTCAAGCTCTACGATTAACCACACTGAAACCAAAGCATAAAAATCTCCAACAACACCTGTAAGGCTGATTTAGTTATAGGCCTCACAAAGGACATGACCCTAAACAGAGCTCACTTCTTCCCACAAAAAGGAAGGTGTCTCCCACAAAATGTGTAGAGCTGGTTCTGACTCCAAGCAGCCTTCAGCCTTTGGTTCTCCCCTGCATTCAGGGCACCTCCCAGGTCAAGGTTCTAAGGTAGCCTGTGTAAGCTCTCACAGCAAAGCATCAGATCACAGTAAGAGGCGAGTACCTGAGCTGTCAAAAATAAAGGATTGATACGCTTTATTTATTATTCTAAAGTTGGGGTCTCATCTTGGATGGCATCCTGCCATTTCATATTAAACTGACACCCTGAAAGTATTGATGGGTGAAATACACCACTCTAAAGATCGCTTGATAAAGCCACTGAGTGATAGTAGCTGACCTCGTGCCTTTAGTATGATTTCGGTTGTTGTCCCTCTTGGTTGAGGCAAAGAACACTGAGGGTCTTGGACTTCACAGTGGCTTTGGATCTACCATCTTCGGCTGAATCATGTGGTAAGTCCCACTCATCCAAGGGCCAACCAAAGCAATGTAAGTGATTGTTGTGTGTATTGTGATATTTGAGGTATAACTCTGTATTGTGACAGCAAGTGTATCTCTCTGGAACCCAAATGTAAAGCCACGCCCCAGGCTGTACGTTCCCTGCTCCCATCCAAAGGAGAGCCTTCCTGCTTCCCACTGACTCACAGGTAGTGCAAGTCCCAGCCTTCGAATGATCAAACTGACACCTGGCATGAGTCCACAAGAAACACAGTCACACTCTAATAATACACCAAGTGCTCATCCAAAAATGCCTGAGGTGTGACTAAGTCTAGATCCCTTTCACCACTGCACACCTGGGCGGCAAAAGGCGTCCAACTCCTGGCTCTAGTTTCACACCAATCCTGGAGGCATCTACCCAGCAATCCAGAATACATCTCCAAATAAGGGATGAAATGGGCTACCACGAGCACTGGCATGAGATCCAACCAGGATATGATGAAGAGGTGGACCACTCCAGAGGCAAAGCCACGAGAGGCTGTCGCTGGGTCCCCACCTAACTGGATCCTGAGAAGCTTTGATGGAGTCCACATGGGAGTTTCAAGGTTTGTCCAGTCACAGTTGATGTGCCTTTGGGTGTCCCATAATAGTCTCTGGTCCCTCTTTGATTTTATCATGTCATTTGGCCGAAGTTTGGTGCAAAGTACAGGGTAGGGAACCCGCTGATCTCATGGCATTTTGTATTTTTTTCTTCTACTCCTTTCCTCTCTTCCTCTCTCTCTCCTCTCCTCCTCCTCTTTTCTAATTTCTTCACAAGTAAATGTCTCTCATTTCACTATGCTTAGGGTCAAATGGCTTTGCCCTCAGTATAATTTTAAATATGCATCCAGACTCGCGACTGGCTTGGTGATTCTTCAATCGCAAAGTGTCCAGGTGCCAAATGTGGGTCCTTGGACTTGGGCTTGTAGGCGGGCAGGACTCCTCTCGACTCCTCGAAGGCATCCAGCTCTGTAGCCTGGGCACTTTGCAGATCTTCAAGGTCATTGCTGTATCACTTTTGATTGTGACTGACTCTCAACTGGAACGACCAGCCCAGAGACCAATGACACTCTGGACGCTTCTTGAGGACCAGTGGAACGCAGGGATCTCTCGAGGGTTCTTGGAGATTCTTTGGTGTTGACTTGGGAAATGACTGTGTTCTGAGTATGAGGAGTCTAATTTCAAGTTTGCCATCCAAATCCAGAGGGATCACTTGAAACCCCCACCTGCTCTTGGGGAGGTGAACCCTGGACCATCATCTGGTACTCTGGATTTCTCGTGTGTATACTCTGGATCCATAATGTGCATGAGATTCACAGACTCGTGTGCATCTCAAGCAAAATTATTGAAATTACTTTGAAATTGGCTAAATGGCTCCTTGCGCAGTGTCCTGGCAGAGGGAAGGCCATTGTGGATCTAATCCACAGCAGTTCAATCACAGAAAAATGACAGGTACTCTGGGACATGCCTTCCAGAGACACTTTCCTCGCCAGGCTTGAAATTGATCGTAAGGGAAGGTCCTGTCTGGACTCTCCCAGTGTTCTTTCTTGAATTCCTAGTGTACACTCCCAGGATTCGCACCTCCAGCCAGCACCCATCTTGCAGCCTGGGGCACCAGATTCAACTCAATTGAATCACTTCTCTCCCAATCATCGCCACTCGTGTCACAGATATACAGCAGTCATGTAATGGCCAAAGCAAAAAGCTAAAAATGTTTGGCTATTCCCACCTAATCATACTTGATACAAACTCAAGGTCGAGAGAGTTATTTGGCATCGGCTGTTTGTACTTTCTGGAACCACTTCGTGTCAGCCACATTCCCTGAAAGATTATCTGGCCTTCGGAGGTTTGTCCTTCCCAGAGGTGCAGTCCACACACTTGACAAATGTCTCAACATCCAGGTGTAGAGGACCTGGGCTTTCAAGAACTTTCGATGAAGGCGTTCAAACCTCCGCGTAACCCCTTGTAGATCCACCCCTTGAAGTTTCCTGATGATTAGTGATGCATAAAGTCCTTGTAGAAGATGATTTATGAGGAACCCCACGACTCGAGGTTCTGATCTCGGTGGCCTCTTTGGCTTGAAGCTTAGTCGATCAATGAGATAGTAAAGAACGTCTCGTGTAATTTGGGACATAATTGTCAGCAATCTTCGTCATACCCAGGCCTTCCAGCTCAGCCTGACAGCCCGTAGAGACCACTCTGGGCAGGTGCTTTCAACTCAAGGATCCAGCGGGTCACTGTCCAAAGTGCGCTTATTATATGGCGCCAGCATCTGCTTGAAACCCTAACCATGCCATGTCTGGAGTATTGGACTCTGTCCCCTCTGCATCAACATGCCTGAGCTATGGTCTTGGCTCTGGGCCAGAGAGTGAAGCACAGGTGTCTCAATAGAAAGTGGTAAAAGCGTTGTCACACCTGGGAACTCATCTATGACGGCTCTTGATATTTCTGATGACTTCCAAGTGATTGCCTTCGATCTACCCATCCACTAGTCTCAGATTCTAGTTTGGTATTGAATTAGGTTTTCAGAACATTGATTCACCAAACTGCAATATGCGACAGCTCAAGTGGATCATTTAGATAACTAGTGATTCTCCAGTTGCCAGAGTCCGACTCCACAGATAATCTGCAGCCCAATAAATTCCTTGTTTCACATGAACTCAGTTTCTCACAGACAAACTTCTGATCAGAACCAGAGTCTGAACCCACTTAGCAGTGGTGCTGAAGATTCTGTTGATTATAGTTGACTAACCTCCTGGCTTTGCTGAATTGCAACTGAGAATCAAACCAACACCCAGCCATGAGTGGAAAAGACTCCATGTTCACTGGCTAATGCCTGTTCCCTGACCTCTGGCCGTGATACTCTGCACTAGCCACAGCTCCAACATTTCTTCCAGGTAAAAGTGAACTCCTTCGCACTTGACTACATGATGCAATCATTCTGAAGCCTCCACAAGACATGCAGCCAATAACTGCCTGGCCTCGTAGACGCCTTCGCAGCACGATCGTGCTTGAGGAGATGCCAACCCAGTAATCAACTTCCAAACATCTCTAAACGGATCGGTGATGGTGTGGCTCACCTGTCCTTTCTTCAGGGATTTAGGACTCAGCCACCTTAATCGAGACAGCCAGGTGGCGGGCGTGAATCCCCGGCGCCTGAATACTCACGTGCGCAGACCGTCCGCATCTTTCTCGATCCGGTGAATCTCGAGGTCCCAAGGCGATAGCAAGGTATTCCACCTGCTGACAACGTCATCTAATGATGACTTAAGTGAAAATCCACCTTCAGGACTGAGCAAATGAGTGTAGATCTTGATGCACTCCCAGCGAAAGCATAGAATGAAATGATCTGGCAGGACTCGCAACAATGCCACCACTTCTCTTTCTCAGCCGGGTGATATTTAACCTGGGATTCGGCTGAGGGTTTTGCTGTGGCGCACTTTGAACGAGGGAAAATTCCATCTCACATGGATTTCTGGCCTCATGATTGCACCTGGCAGCCTGCGACTCGCATTGTAGGATCACAACAAAGTCCTTCTCTCGGTCCCAGGCTGGCATAACAGCGGTGTCGAAACTGATCTTCTTCTTGTAGACTTTCGAAAGCTTCTTTGGCGTCTCTCCAAATCTCTTGTCCTTCCCGGACTTGTTCCTCAGTCAGCTTGTGAAAAGCAATTTCCGATGGTTATAATTAGGTATGATATCTCAATGAACTCTGTCAGAAGCTGATACTCCTCTTGCAGAAATGACATCATGGCTTTGAGTGTCGACGGAAACGAGCAGGTCCGCTACACCTCTTCGAAGTGATCTAATAGCCCTGTGAGCCTTCGGTGCCGATTTTCAGGTGCGACAGATACGGAATAGACAGTTTCTGAACTTGCTCTCGGCAAGCTCACTGACATTCTCCAGTAAAGTGTAGTCGGAATAGCAACGCGTTCGGTTCCACAAGAGCTGGTCCCAGGCAGGCGGCCCCATGTAAGTGATGTCGTTTGCCCACTGAAGTGAGTTTTCACCGAGGAATTTAGCCTCCATCGTAGCTGGGGCTGGGATGGTCTGGTGGGAAGACAGTCATTGTATCAGTCAATGTATGGGATCTCCACTCCAGACTTGGGAACGTCTGGCCTGCTCACTACCTGAATTCCCTGCAAACTCGAGCACATCTGGATCGACTTTGGCTTCTTCATCAAAGGACAACCAAAGACAACCTGGCAGGTAGTTGTCTAAACATCTTGCCGGTACATTAGGGGCGCGTTTTTGAGCCTGGTAAAGTGGGCAATGCGAAAAGACCACTCTGCAGTGTCCTGAAGAGGACAGAAAGGGCAGAAATGGAGCTTTGCCCTCTAACGTGGGCACTGCTCCAGAAGCCATACCTCGCCATATCCAACAGTCATAAACCACATCGCAGCTTCTAAATCCAATCAGCAGGTCATTCATCAATGGTAACGGGTAACAAGACAGCCATGAGTTGATTTCACCATCCGGGTAGTCGATACAAAGCCTGATGTGTCCTTGCCGCCTTCTTTCAAATGATCATTGATAGGTGAAGCCCAATTAGTGCGAAGTCTCAATCAACCTGGTCTCCAGAAGCTTCTTGATGAGTTCGTGCACCTTGTGCAGGAATCAGAGCAATTAAGCGAGTTACGCTGGGCAAATGGGCCCAATCTCCAACATCCAAGTCAAAGGCACACGACTCTTATAGCAGGGGCAGGGACAGCGTTGTGTTACCATCCTAGGAAGATCGACTTTCTAGATGGATATTCGCAAGATACCTCTCATCTGCTTGTTCATCTGAGGAGTGGTCTTGCCTTCGACACCCACGATCTGCTGTATCCATGTTCACTTTCTAGCTGAGATCCTTCAAGTCTGCAGAGTATGGTCAACCCATCTCGCAACCAAATCAACAGTTTGGTTCCTTCCAGGAACAGCACTTCCTTATCAGGATCCAGTGTCACATGCGAGCACACTTTAGAGACAGATCGCGTACGCCACATCCAGTTTGTTCAGCGTGTCTTCACTGATTCTGGACTGCCTTTCTTTGCGTAAGAAATGACGTTGTTTAATTCACTGCCTGTTTCATCACCACTGGTACCTCCACCAGCTTACTCTGTGGTTGGTATCTTCAGGGGTCACCAATATTGTTTGGATCCTCCTCAAAAGTCTAGTTTGATCCTGTTTATTGAATTCTTAGTTTTCTGGTCCTAAAAAGAGTGGGTATTGAATTCTCAGAAACATCAAGATCCTCAGAATCCACACCCACTTGCAGTGGTCGTCGAGCTACCACAGACCTCTTCTCTGCCAGCTGGCCCCAGGCGGCTTCGGTGCTGTGACTGTTCTGAGTTCCTCGACCCCCGGCCTTCGACAGCCTCCCGTGCTTTCTTCCGGAGGGACGTTGCAAAGAACCTTCGTCACAAAGAGTATTATGGTGTCGTAGAAACTGCAGGCATAGCATTCAGTTCTGGCTTTGGAGCGCTTCCAGCTCTCTCCCCATGTCGAGATATTCCCAAGATGGTGTGTGCTGAGTAGACCTCCTGCTGCCATTTTCGGTATTTGCCAGACTTCGGTTGGGAACAGTGCGGTCTCCTCGTGGCACCAGTTCAGAGCTCCACCAACGCTGCTACCACCAGATGGTTAGCCGATTTGGGCCCACTTTCTTTGAGGAGGCTGATGAACTGAATTTGCGGGTGAGGTCAAACTGGGAGGCTTGGTGAGATTACTTTCTGCAACACCACTGGTTCCCCCTGGGCAGCCCGATACCGTCAGCTGTGTCAGCGTCAGCTTTCAGCCATACCGCACCAGCTTGGCCATACTGCACCGAATCGCCAGGAGCTGAAACATACTGGGCCTCACGCACACAAATCGGAACTTCCAAGATGTAACGTGGAGTTTCTTTTCCTCAACCAGATGAACATCCTCTTCATTTCGGAAGTTAATAACTTAATTATTCACGCGCACACAGTCGTACTTCCCAGCCGCTTTCAAGGAAATCCATACCAAATAGACAGGGCAACACTCCATCTCTAAATATTTCCAAACCTAAGAGGTTCCAGTACATCTACCAACACACATTCCTAAAGAGTTAACTTCACTTGAGTCCGCGACCGGATGTATGTAGATCACCTCCTCCCATACCTTTCACTTTGAGTCCGGCATGCGATGTCAACTTAAGCTTTCAACTATAAAAGTGCAAGGTCTGGGCTCAATATAGTCGTGCTTGCGCCGGAATCGAGAATGATGTGAGTCCGAGAAGTTGCGGATCGCCCTATGTACTAAGGCCATCGTACATCCTGATTGTCCAAGTCGTGGTCTGCCCACCAATTCGCACTTTTCTCCTGGGTTCCAGCATGAATTTTACTGGAGCCTACTCCTCAAACGCAGAAACCACGGAAATGCAATTTCGGGAAACCGGGCGAGATTCCAACAGCGAGTCGCCTTCACATGCAATGGCAGCCATACATTGTGGGGTTACCAATCTGATGCCCAAATTTTGGACCATACAGATGCAAGAGCGCATTACGTTTGGGATTCAGGCTCGGCACGTCGACTGGGTCCCTACCCAGTTATTCGTAATTAAGCGAACGTCCCAGACTTGTCCGGCTACGGTTCTCTTCAGTAAAGGCTTCCAGAACCCTCGGTCATGTCTTGCAGCGCTCTCGTCACAGTTCCCGGATCTGCTTTCAAAGTGAGCTTCCACCGTGCACAAAGTCTTCACGATGGAAAGTCTCCGCACTGGGTTATGGGCGACGTTGAGCACTTGTATGTCGGGCGGGTTCCAGCCCTCATGGCATTTGGCCTACGAGATTTGGATCCTGCCAGCACCCTGAAACGTCGTGTCCAAAACTGCGGGAAATTTTCTACAGAA